>CM029598.1:42654423-43999423 GCA_017311375.1 Mytilus coruscus
TTGAAGCTTTGTCTCGGAACAGATGAGTGGTAGTAACATTCTGTGATGTGAAACTATATTCTACTAATAAAACAAGCTTATGTCAAAACATATCCTTACAAGATTTATTTGCTTTCGGTTAAGATTGATATCAATGCTATTTATTGATCCGAACGTGTTTGTATAACAAACTGATTTCTAAATTCCTTTATTATGTTTTCAATGAAAGATGCTTCTTATGGAGGACATCGTATTTTTTAAATGAAGTGCCATCAATGGTTTGAAAGGTCTTGTTCTGCCCAACGTACCACTTGTATTACAATAATTTTCAATACCTTAAAACTGACAATCCTCCGAGCAAATTAACAATACAGAACAAACTAGATTTGTTTTTTTTTATTTTCGATTTCTCAATGAAATTGATAAGCATACCATAAGCTGACTATGCGGTATGGACTTTGCTCATTGTTGAAGGCCTACGGTGACCTATAATTGTTAATTTCTGTGTCAATTGATCTCTTGTGAAGAGTTGTCTCATTGACAATCATCCTACATCTTCTTTTTTATACCAATGATCTTTTACTTTCCTTTGGATCGTATTTTTTTCGTTGTATTTTTTATAAAGTGTTGTTCAAAGATTTCGTATGCCAGTTGATTACCTGAATCTATAGCACCATTAACAAGAAATCTACTCCTAATTTTTAACGTTATAACTCCTTGTAAACTGTATCAAAGAGCCTGTAGTTCAGTGGTTGTCATTGGTTTATGGCTGTCATATTGTTTTTCGTAAATTATTTCGTTGTAAATAAGTTTTTTTCTCTTGAATTGTTTCACATTTCTTATGATGGGGCCTTTTATAACCAACTATATGGCACAAGTTTGACTCATTGGTGACGGCCATATGGTTTCCTTTAATTGCTTACATTCACTTCATTTGAACTCTGGTAGATAATTGTCTCATTGGTATTCATGCCACATCATCTTATTTTATATTAGCTGCCACATTCATTACATCTGTATTGACTCAAATGTTTAGTTTGTTTATAACTTACTTTAATATTTACCAGAATTACAAACGTATCATAGGAAAAAATACGCAATGCATAATATCGTAATAAAGTTTATATATCAAGTGATTATTTTTTGGCTACAACAAAATTAATCTAACTTGCTGCTAATAGCGAGTTATTAATTCAATACAACGCATTCCGTTATGTTTGAAACAAACAAAAAATCATTTCAATTTGTTGTTTTAATCGTAGCTAATGTCCCTTCAAGGAACTGTATATATAAAATCTAACATTTGTAGAAGCGTTTTGTCTAATTGTCTAGTTTTGGCACATAAGATATTTGATACTTGATCATTCAACGGTTTTAAATTTTGTTGGATTTTATATAGTTTCAAATAGGTACGTTCCGCTAAATTTAAAAGTAAATACCTTTATTTCCGGCATCTATTGTTGTTACTGTCATTCTAATACATCCTATTTTTGCATCGCACCTTGAAAAATAAAATGAGAATCGCAATCTCAAATGGTAGGCATCTTTTAAATTTAAACGATCAAAATATGAAAATAATAAATTCATTTCTGATACACCCAAAATCAGATAGCGTCAATTCTTTGTACTTACTTTACACCTTTTACTTTGCTAGGTATTATCATGGGCTTACAGTGCAACAGAAGAGGTATGGACCCAGTGGAAGTCAGAAGAATAAACGGTTCCAATTGTTCTGCTCAAGATGCTTCAAATACGCATTTCGACAATACATTTCTTTCCGTTGATGCTTGGTGCTTGAAGTAAGAATTTTCAAAATTCAAAAACGTAATTACAATTTTGAAGAGCTGATATAACATAAAAAGAGATAACAGGTTGTGACCACATTAGATCAAATGTACTACCACTGCTTCGACGAGACTGATGATGGACGTTTGGTCCCTTAGGCTACCACTAGCCAGGCGTATGTGCTTGTGTGCTTACATGAATTATTACAAATGCGGCTATTTGCTATAATTGACTGTATATAAAATATTTATTTCATTCATACAAACTTTTTGTTTTCTTACCCCTGATATCGATAGACTAAGACAGTTTGTACATAACACTTTTGATATTTCATTGATTTTAATGCTTTTCAGGACATTCATATGCATAATATGGCAGAGTGAAACATGTTTGTGGGCGCTCAACCCTCACCTTACCTGGGACAACATTACAACATAGGAACATGCTTTAGAATCGTTGGAATAGGGCTTGACTCATCAGATTGATACAAAGCATAAAACACATAATAAAACAATAATGACCTCAAGTACCGATAAAATAGTAATAACTGTTAATAAAAGATTATTCAAAGCCAACAACAAGTAACTAAAATAATCATGTATTCAAGACAAATTATCAATTACTAAACATCCAATAGATTTAAATCAACAGATCGTTAACAAGATTGAACGATATAAAGCACAAACAACAAACTAACTGAAAGTACCAATCTTACAGTACTCCCAGTCTAGGAAAAAATGACCTTGTGCAATGCCAAAATATGTGTTTCCCAGGATAAGAGAAACCTTAATGTTAACTGTTTAGCAATTCATATTTTATCATGTTTCAATTTATTGATAATATAATCAATGTTAGTACATATATAAAAAATGTTAAAGATCTTAACACAATGGTAAAACTGTAACCTTCTAGTAAAGATCGATAAGCTTTCATAGATCTATCTTAATTTATGGGATATCAAACAACACTCGGATGTACTATGTAATGGGTGATAGGGATGAGTCGCTTAAGTAGGTCACTGTCATAAGTTTTATGATAAATGTTAAGTCGGTAAATTAAGAACAAATACATGACAAGGTTGCATTTCCAACTAATAAGATGTCGATTTGACAACATATGTTATCAAACAACCTCAATTTCAAATGCATCAGATATTTGTGAAATCAACTTATCTCACCATAAAATATCTATATGTATATTATGTGTTAAAATATATGAAATGATATGCCTTATATATATGGTGTTATCTAAAAAATGAGAAAACAAGTTAAGAGTGCTGAATTCCTCAGCTGCTCACCCCTACCTCAAAAGGATTGAAGTTCCTCCAAAGCGAGAAACCGCATTAATGTAAAATTTAGGGTGTAATTTCTAGATAGAAATATAGCCAAACTTCCAAACATTATCTTTTATAAATCTATTTTTTTATACGGAAATATTCAAAATAAGTTTCATTTGTTCTTTGAATCGGGTTATAGATAGATATTTTATTGTGAAATTGTTAGATGATTTTAAGATGAAAAATGACAAAAACAGACATTGTGATGGACCAAATTGTGAAATAACTGATTGATGAATTGTTTACCTATTGTTTGGTCACTAAAAGTTTACCGATGTTTAAATTTCAGAAATTAATTTGAAAGGCTAATCAACTAAACAACTAAAAACAAAGGGTAACACATAAACTCAAAAGCACACAGTACGAATTATCTCTCAGATAAGGTTTTACAATCGGCAATATGTAGATTGGACGACTTAAATCTGAGACGTCACCATAGAACAGGTGTAAGAATTTTCAATCCGAAAGAAGCAACCTTTCTTGTAATTTCTGAATTAAGCCAACAACAGTTTACCTATTTTCAAAAACAAAGAAAAATAGGAAATGTAGTAATTTCAGAATGGAGCCAGGTTGAGTGCGTCGACAAGGTAAGCGTCTGCGTCTAAAGGACTACTGTCGATGTTCGAATAACTAAGTTAAAGTTCTTTTAAAAGTTAATACATTGCTATCATGGTTATGTTGGGGGAAGTCGTCTTGAAAAGGACGTTCCTTATATAACAAATGCTATAAAACGTCTTTGGTACCAATTTGTTAAGAAGAACACCAATGAAATGTATCAGCCAGTATGAAAAAATAAATAATGTATGGTAAAACAGTAGATTGGGAGATATTTAACAATTGGACTACTTTAGAATATGTCATCATTTATTACTCATCAATATTAAATATTCTATTAATACACGTAATATCAGCAGTGAAAACAATGTCTACATAAATGTTGCACGCTACGAGAAAGATTCAACTAAATTATACAAAGTATATCTACTCAAAGATGATAAACTCTACATGTTTTTTTTTTATGTAATCATTAGTAGGGGTAAACAATATGAAAGAAAATAGATAAAATGCAATCCAAATAACCGTTTCGATTATTTCATCATAAAAGATTTACTAATGTGCCATGTTTTGCACATTAAGGAAACCCATGGCTTAATCTTATCCATCCTTGATCAACATTTCTAACTTGTCATGATAAAACTGTTATTCCTACCAAAGAGAGGAGATGGATTTTCATCGAATCAATTCACATCTCATACACCTTTATAAATCATAATTGACCTCTTGGATTTGTTGTGTCCTTTGTGTGAATAATCATTGGTGTTAATGTATAAAACACAACTTATCTAAGGTAACCATGATACCTATATTATATCATGGACATATGGAAGATGTCTTAATGTCACTTGTTTAAAAAACAAAAGGTTTTTCTTTAATATCTATTACCTCTGTGAATGATTGCACCTGCAATCATTCAAGCATTTGTAGCCATACTTGTTCTCTTTGCATGGAAGACATAGTCCGTCCTGTAGGGAAACAGTTCCATTTTTGCACGCTGAAATTCACCCAAAATGATTTTATTTTACACAATAAACACATTGACTGTTGTCTATCAGACAATTAACCGAGTATCCGCTCGTTTTCAAAGTGTGCAACGTTGTTAAAATTCTTTTGAAGTATTCGTTTTGTCGAACTTGACTTTTTAAGATTTTGATTTTGCTTCAGATCAGTGCGTTTATCTGCATGTAACTATTGTAAATTTTGATTGATCACTCTTAAAAATTAATATGTCCATGGCCTCGAAAGAATAGAAAAGTGAAATGCATTAAATGATAAATTATATCACACGGATATAGCTTGGTGGTTCCCTCTGTCGTGTCTTTACTTTTAATTAGCAAAATCCATATCAAGCAATAACATTTTACGCGACCTTCATATTCGAAAATAAAAGGTTTCAAGCAATTAAACCCACATTGATAATACTAAAAACATAACTCGGCCGCTAATGTACGATATTAACAATTTTGATCGGAATTCGATAAATATATTTCACAATGATTTTAACCATAAGCATAATAACCACTTACGTGTACACACATTGTTGATATTTTGAAAGTTATAACAACATACATCATTACTGTAAAATAAAATGTTAATTAGAATTTCATTTGTGCAATTTTCTAAATTTAGATACATTTTCTGAGTATTTAATATTTCTGCTCTGGTATTATTCAACTGAACAAATAAGAAACAACTGCCATATTCCTGACATGGTACAGGCATGTTCCGAAGAAAATGGAGTTTAAACCTGGTTTGATAGCTAGTTCGACCTCCAACAAGTATAACAGTTGTTTACAGTTCATTCATTTCATAGCAAGCAAATTTATGTCTGGTTGTATATCGAAGTATATAAAGGCAACAGTAGTATACCGCTGTATAAAAGTCATAAATCGATTGAGAGAAAACAAATCCGGGTTATAAACTAAAACCGAGGGGAGAACAATCAAATAAAAGAGGAAAACAACGATACAAGAGGAACACTGATGTCCAACAAAAACAAACGCCAACATACATAGAAACGGACTTTTTTTTATAACACCTGCCATATTCCTGACTTGGTACAGGACATTTTGACAAAATTGGTGGATTGAACCTAGTTTCATGAGTAGCTAAACCTCCCGCTTGTATTGCAATGTTAAAAATTATCGCTAAAATGACAACACTAAGGGACACGAATACAGTACAAACAAACGCAAGAACACTCAGCACAGAGAAACGCATAAATAAATAATACGATAGTACATTACAACATGTCAACTGCAGAATAACAACGAGCATCTGCCATTAACGACAGTATAGAATACCACTAACAGTGACGCATTTTTGCGACGTCTATATTATCTTGAAATTCATACAATTATATGGAACGAGATCCAAAAATTCACAATTATTTACACAATACTAGTCCAAATACGTATCATGATTATGACAGTATTAAACATGTTAAAAGGCTCTATATTAATGCTGTGACGAAGTTATAATTATTTGGACTAACATAATACTTTATCAATGGAAAATGTACCGAAATTCAAACTAAAAATTATAAGACATAACACAATACCCAACCGAAACCACAAAAGAAACATCATAATTAAATACATTAATGTTGGATGTAAAATATATATACTATCGTTTTCTTAGAAATATCAAGTTTTTTAAGTTTTCAATTTGATAGGTTTCTGTGAATAACGATTCTATGAAAAAATCTATTTAATCAACATAAAAATAAATGAAATAAAACATTTTAACTGTTCAATGTTTATTTGGGAGTTCGGAATGCTAAAGCACACAACACCAACACGATTGTTGTAAATTAAATGATTGTTGACTCATATAGAAGTAGTTTTAAAAATAGTGGTTTTGAATGAACCTCAGGCGTAGTCTAGAATCGGAACATATAGGGAATCTATGTTAAAACATGTCATCATGTTTAGATCTATTGTCTTATGCCTTGATATTTGGGTTGGGAACAAACGTGAAGTATGTATTGAAACATTGTCTATCAGATCTCCAAATGATTTCTCTTTCCGCATTAATTGTGCAACCAGACGGATGTGTTTCGGTGAGTAGTAAGTGACCAGTTGCTCCCTATTTAAGAGTTTTAAATGTTTTATGAACTTCAGTTTTCTTTGCAATTAATTTGTATCGTGATGTTGTCTTAAACTTATGGTTATTTATCATGTGGGCATCCTTATCTGGGTTTGAATTTCGAAATTTCACATTCGATTAAATTTCAGGGTTAGGTCATTTTACATGACTGATAGATAAGCATTTGGTGATGTCTCAGGGTTTAAAAAGACTATTTCACCAATCCGCTATTGAGTTATGTTAAATCACTTGATATAACTTATCAACGCATCGTATAGGAGTAAGAGGACGGGTATTACATGTGGAGCAGAATCTGATTACCCTTCCTTTGCTACCTTAGTTTCAATTAATTAGTATTAGGCTTTCAACTTCAATTGTAACTTTTTACTTTTGCCTTCATAATATTCAATTCCATCTTGAGTGTGACAAATGCTAGACTTTTGAGTAATGTCTATTTATATAAAGGTTTACATACCCTGTTACCCTACTCTTACAAACTCCACCACTAAGTTGCGAAGAAAACTGGATTTTACATGACACAATTAACATATTTGCCAGAAACATAATATTCATCATCGTTTTAGCCATACAATTTCAATTGATGATCACAGGAAATAGAATAAAAACATGTTTGAAAACAATTCAATGATAAGGAAGAATTTAACTAGTGTGTAATATATAATACTAACATGATAAGTGGTACATAGCAACATATTTTAATAACATATTAATGTATAACTAATCGTTTGGTCAATAAATTGTTATAAAGGACTTGCTTTTTTTGTTTTTCTTTGCAATGCCAAGTTATCTAACGTAGGATCATTGCTGAGAAAGTTACATTTTCTCGCAATCTCAATAAATTTGTTAATAAATAAGAGATGTAAAAATTGAAATGTGAATGTGTACGATGTGTTTTGTTTTGATCGTGAAATAAATTGTACATTGTTCATTGTACATAGTGTCTGCAAATGTATAATTGTTTTGGGAATGACCACATATCACCTGTGGTTTTTTTTTAATATATCATCATTATCATTGATATTTGAAACACAGACTGTAGGATGATTTAATTTGAACCACAAACACCAAATACAACATGCATAATCAAGATGATAAAGAATATACATCGTATGAAAATTTCGTTTCATCGAATCAATTCACATCTCATACACCTTTATAAATCATAATTGACCTCTTGGATTTGTTGTGTTCTTTGTGTGAATAATCATTGGTGTTAATGTATAAAACACAACTTATCTAAGGTAACCATGATACCTATATTATATCATGGACATATGGAAGATGTCTTAATGTCACTTGTTTAAAAAACAAAAGGTTTTTCTTTAATATCTATTACCTCTGTGAATGATTGCACCTGCAATCATTCAAGCATTTGTAGCCATACTTGTTCTCTTTGCATGGAAGACATAGTCCGTCCTGTAGGGTAACAGTTCCAATTTTGCACGCTGAAATTCATCCAAAATGATTTTATTTTACACAATAAACACATTGACTGTTGTCTATCAGACAATTAACCGAGTATCCGCTCGTTTTCAAAGTGTGCAACGTTGTTAAAATTCTTTTGAAGTATTCGTTTTGTCGAACTTGACTTTTTAAGATTTTGATTTTGCTTCAGATCAGTGCGTTTATCTGCATATTAATTATTGTAAATTTTGATTGATCATTCTTAAAATTAATATGTCCATGGCCTCGAAAGAATAGAAAAGTGAAATGCATTAAATGATAAATTATATCACACGGATATAGCTTGGTGGTTCCCCTGGTCGTGTCTTTACTTTTAATTAGCAAAATCCATATCAAGCAATAACATTTTACGCGACCTTCATATTCGAAAATAAAAGTTTCAAGCAATTAAACCCACATTGATAATACTAAAACATAACTCGGCCGCTAATGTACGATATTAACAATTTTGATCGGAATTCGATAAATATATTTCACAATGATTTTAACCATAAGCATAATAACCACTTACGTGTACACACATTGTTGATATTTTGAAAGTTATAACAACATACATCATTACTGTAAAATAAAATGTTAATTAGAATTTCATTTGTGCAATTTTCTAAATTTAGATACATTTTCTGAGTATTTAATATTTCTGCTCTGGTATTATTCAACTGAACAAATAAAAACAACTGCCATATTCCTGACATGGTACAGGCATGTTCCGAAGAAAATGGAGTTTAAACCTGGTTTGATAGCTAGTTCGACCTCCAACACGTATAACAGTTGTTTACAGTTCATTCATTTCATAGCAAGCAAATTTATGTCTGGTTGTATATCGAAGTATATAAAGGCAACAGTAGTAAACCGCTGTATAAAAGTCATAAATCGATTGAGAGAAAACAAATCCGGGTTATAAACTAAAACCGAGGGGAGAACAATCAAATAAAAGAGGAAAACAACGGTACAAGAGGAACACTGATGTCCAACAAAAACAAACGCCAACATACATAGAAACGCACTTTTTTTTATAACAACTGCCATATTCCTGACTTGGTACAGGACATTTTGACAAAATTTGTGGATTGAACCTAGTTTCATGAGTAGCTAAACCTCCCGCTTGTATTGCAATGTTAAAAATTATCGCTAAAATGACAACACTAAGGGACACGAATACAGTACAAACAAACGCAAGAACACTCAGCACAGAGAAACGCATAAATAAATAATACGATAGTACATTACAACATGTCAACTGCAGAATAACAACGAACATCTGCCATTAACGACAGTATAGAATACCACTAACAGTGACGCATTTTTGCGACGTATATATTATCTTGAAATTCATACAATTATATGGAACGAGATCCAAAAATTCACAATTATTTACACAATACTAGTCCAAATACTTATCATGATTATGACAGTATTAAAAGGCTCTCTATATTAATGCTGTGACGACGTTATAATTATTTGGACTAACATAATACTTTATCAATGGAAAATGGACAAATAAGACATATGTAAAATGTACCGAAATTCAAACTAAAAATTATAAGACATAACACAATACCCAACCGAAACCACAAAAGAAACATCATAACTAAATACATTAATGTTGGATGTAAAAATATATATACTATCGTTTTTCTTAGAAATATCAAGTTTTTTTTAAGTTTTCAATTTGATAGGTTTCTGTGAATAACGATTCTATGAAAAAATCTATTTAATCAACATAAAAATAAATGAAATAAAACATTTTAACTGTTCAATGTTTATTTGGGAGTTCGGAATGCTAAAGCACACAACACCAACACGATTGTTGTAAATTAAATGATTGTTGACTCATATAGAAGTAGTTTTAAAAATAGTGGTTTTGAATGAACCTCAGGCGTAGTCTAGAATCGGAACATATAGGGAATCTATGTTAAAACATGTCATCATGTTTAGATCTATTGTCTTATGCCTTGATATTTGGGTTGGGGACAAACGTGAAGTATGTATTGAAACATTGTCTATCAGATCTCCAAATGATTTCTCTTTCCGCATTATTTGTGCAACCAGACGGATGTGTTTCGGTGAGTAGGAAGTGACCAGTTGCTCCCTATTTAAGAGTTTTAAATGTTTTATGAACTTCAGTTTTCTTTGCAATTAATTTGTATCGTGATGTTGTCTTAAACTTATGGTTATTTATCATGTGGGCATCCTTATCTGGGTTTGAACGCCGATATATATATATATATATATATATATATATATATATTCAGTAACGTTTACACATATTTTGGGTAAGTTTTTCTTAAGTTGAGAGTGTTGTTTTTTGTGCCTTTTAATTTTTCAAT
This sequence comes from Mytilus coruscus, assembly GCA_017311375.1. Lineage (NCBI taxonomy): Eukaryota > Metazoa > Mollusca > Bivalvia > Mytilida > Mytilidae > Mytilus > Mytilus coruscus. The sequence goes on from CM029598.1 coordinate 42,664,984, forward strand.
GTTTGTACCAGTCTCGTCTATCATCCGTATTGAACAACGTCTCAATTTCGAAATTTCACATTCGATTAAATTTCAGGGTTAGGTCATTTTACATGACTGATAGATAAGCATTTGGTGATGTCTCAGGGTTTAAAAAGACTATTTCACCAATCCGCTATTGAGTTATGTTAAATCACTTGATATAACTTATCAACGCATCGTATAGGAGTAAGAGGACGGGTATTACATGTGGAGCAGAATCTGATTACCCTTCCTTTGCTACCTTAGTTTCAATTAATTAGTATTAGGCTTTCAACTTCAATTGTGACTTTTTACTTTTTCCTTCATAATATTCAATTCCATCTTGAGTGTGACAAATGCTAGACTTTTGAGTAATGTCTATTTATATAAAGGTTTACATATCCTGTTACCCTACTCTTACAAACTCCACCACTAAGTTGCGAAGAAAACTGGATTTTACATGACACAATTAACATATTTGCCAGAAACATAATATTCATCATCGTTTTAGCCATACAATTTCAATTGATGATCACAGGAAATGGAATAAAAAACATGTTTGAAAACAATTCAATGATAAGGAAGAATTTAACTAGTGTGTCATATATAATACTAACATGATAAGTGGTACATAGCAACATATTTTAATAACATATTAATGTATAACTAATCGTTTGGTCAATAAATTGTTATAAAGGACTTGCTTTTTTTTGTTTTTCTTTGCAATGCCAAGTTATCTAACGTAGGATCATTGCTGAGAAAGTTACATTTTCTCGCAATCTCAATAAATTTGTTAATAAATAAGAGATGTAAAAATTGAAATGTGAATGTGTACGATGTGTTTTGTTTTGATCGTGAAATAAATTGTACATTGTTCATTGTACATAGTGTCTGCAAATGTATAATTGTTTTGGGAATGACCACGTATCACCTGTGGTTTTTTTTAATATATCATCATTATCATTGATATTTGAAACACAGACTGTAGGATGATTTAATTTGAACCACAAACACCAAATACAACATGCATAATCAAGATGATAAAGAATATACATCGTATGAAAATTTCGTGACGTTGTTTAACCCACCAATTTTTCTTAAAATGTCCTGTACCAAGTCAGAAATATGGCAGTTGTTATCAGATAGTTCGTTTCTATGTATGTTGGCGTTTGTTTTTGTTGCACTTCAGTGTTCCTGTTGTTCCTTTGTGTTCCTCTTATAGTTGATATGTTTCCCTCGGTTTTAGTTTGTAACCCGGATTTGTTTTCTCTCAATCGATTTATGACTTTTGAACACTGGTATACTACTGTTGCCTTTATTTGTTATTTCTGTAATGTACTCATCTTTATTACAGGGAACTGTGAGCTTACAAAATCAGGAAATATTTATATCTCAATGTGCAATGTTATACCGTAAGGACTAGTTAAACAATGTTAAATACAATATTTATTGAAAGTCGAACTATAACTTCTAGATAACATATTGCCGATCCCCCATGAGTGTAACCACTGAACGAATGTACACTTCGATTTTTTTGTTTATAAATTGCAATACTTGAACTATTAAACAGTATATAACATGTATAATAAGTATCTGTAAAACTGATATAATTCTAAAGATTTTGTTTTCTTTTTTCGCTAATCCCCAAAACCACATTCTGACAAACCATTTCTTAATATCTAAGTGTATGAAGTCAAATCAGTTTTAACAATGGCCACTAGATGATTGAACAAAAATGGCTGAGTTTACACATAAAAAACTGCTCTGAGTACAGACAACCAGTGCAGTTGGGAACGTTTTAAGGCCTATCATCCACTAGATATATATCATTTAATGCATTTTGTGTTTCAGAGAGATAAAACCTGTTTTTGGATTATATTTGATTTGTTTTTCATCACTGCAGATGAATGTAAAACACAAAGCTCATGAATTGCATTACATACTGTCTACTAAGTACTTGAAATACCATTTAAATCACCTATTGTTGCGTTCATGTCTTGTGTCTTTCTATTGTCTATAGTACTCAATATAATACAAAACAATCCTCACCTGAGAGGAGAAACCCAAAAGATTTAACCCAGTTTAGTTTATTTCTACAATAACGAAAATATATTACACTTTGTATTAAACGCCAGACACGCATAATGTTTATCCAAGGCTCTTCAGAGGATTTAAGATCTAAACAGACAGATTACAAAGACACAAAGAGCTATCAGCTGGACATTTTTACATGTTGCGAACTGCACAAGAATGAAAACAATAGATTAATTAGATTGAGTTCTAAGACATTTGGCTAACAACAGAATGCAATAAACGATACACTATTATATTGCTAAATTGAAAATAAGAATGAACGTATTTTGTCTTTAATATTGTAAACGATCTTAAATAAACCAAAGTAAGAATTGAGATCCTGAATAAACTCATCATAGATACCAGGTTTCGAATTTTATATGCCAGACGCGCGTTTTGTCTATAAAAGACTCATCAGTGACACTCAAATAAAAAAAATAATAGGCCAAATGAAGAACGAGATTGAAGAGAATTGAGGAACCAAATTTCCGAAAGGGTTTGTTAAGTACAGCTAATGTAATCTATTCCTGGGGTAAAAAATTTTAGTATTTAAAAATTCAAAGTTTGTAAACAGTCAATTTATAATCATGACCATATAAATGATATTTCGTGTCAACACAAAAGGATCACTTCAAAGCTGATGATATCCTCGGGTAGGAAACCTCCACCAGCAGTGGCATCTATCCAATGGTTGTAAATAAACTAAACATGGATACCAGAGTTAAAACTCGTACTCCAGATGCGCGTTTCGTCTATAAAAGACGCATCAGTGACTCTCGAATCAAAAAAGTTATAAGACCAAGTAAAGTAATAGGTTGAAGAGTATTGAGGAACCAAATTTCCGAGAAAAACATTTCAAATACAGCTAAGGTAATCACTTGATCACTTAAAAGACGGGGTAGTAGCATTGGCATTTTATTTAAATTACAAGACTGGTATGTAAAGTGGATGATTTCGGTTTAAGTTTTATCGGACATGTCTGATTTATTTAAATGACGACTTGCTTGTAGATTTTTACTACCTTTCATGATAGCAGCAAAACGGAAATACAATCAAACAACATTTGGAAGCCATTTTATATTATGAATAATATTTATATATTAAACATGTTAAATGCGGACTCAATATGTCAACTCTAAATCATGTTGAGGATAAAAAACAGAATTAACGATTCTTCCACAAAAACCTTCAGAAAACTTAAGTATGATAACCACATCATTGCACAAGTTCGTATCAATATGATTTAATACTTAAAATATCAATGTTTCAATCAGAAACAGGTGAATAAAACATATAGTGGTTTTCTCTGTGTTGAAAGCATTCACGAATGGTGATCTTTGTGGCTTTCAATTACAAATTTCTGTTATAGTTGTATTAGGTAATCTTTTCTTGTCTGTCACTTATTTTTTCATTATAATTGCGCGCAAAGCGTATGATAAAATCTTTGTACAAATCCAACTTGGAAATCTACATTGACATCTTTAAGGTAAAAGAAATCTAATAAAACAAACTACATTTCAATGCAATATTGTTTTTATTTCATCATATGAATAGTTCAAATAAGCATCTATATTTTGACATTAGATGCTGACGTAGGTACTGATCCATGACCTGAACGATGTCAGTCTGGCGTAAACGCTTGGAAAGCTTCCAGAGCATGTGCTTATTCCCCAAGACGTAGCACCAGCGAGATATGGAGTATTTCCGGAGTAGCATGTCATTGGACCACCACTATCACCCTATAATGAATAAAAAACATCAGTTAAAAATCTAATAAGATATACATATTCAACAAGTATGCATACATGTAAGATTTTCTTGTCAATCAAATATTTAAGGTACTATAAGTGTTTTGTGTTTATAGGAACATTAACGGTAACAATTCAATTTTTCTGCACCAGATGCACATTTCAACAATCAATGTCTCTTATATGACACTCGAGGCCGACATATTTCAAATCCACAACATAAAACAAACGATATAGACACCGAATATCCTAATTAAAGTCGGAACAGCATTTTGGTTTTGCAACTGAGGCCTTTTTGAATGCTTTAATGGAATCAAAATATTTTTTCATGGATTCAAAGCGCTCCTAGCAAATTTTTGCAAGAAAAGGACATATGATACAGAAGATCTGATAGGTTTTGTAACTAGTCCAATGATACTCTTACTTCCAACTTATATTCTTTTATTCATAATTCATAGATTGTGTATTTATCACAAACATTAAAATAACAAATCTTTCGGGCAAATATGACGTTTAACGGTTTTAGTTTCTTCTGTTGTTCTATCTTTTCATAGTGTATGGTGTATTTATCTAACATTTGGTTTTAATCTCTGAGCTTCATCTGTAAATGTTAAATCAACGCAGCGATTGCGGGACGTCTTTAATTAATCTGAACTCGTAATGCCATTGTAAATAACTATAGACACTTACACTGCAGGCGGATTTACCAGTTTCGTGTATACAAATGTGTCCACTGTTGATAGTAGCACCACTGACAGATGCCCATCTTGTTGTACATTCCGAATTGCTGATAACAGTCATCTCGACGTCTTGTAAGGTATTTGGGCTGCTTCCACCTGACAAATGGTAAATCTTGTAAAAGCTTGTTTTATTTGTAATTTAACTGGACATATATTCGGACTACGAACAAACCAGTCTTTGCCCTTATTCGTCAACGCAACTACAATGGTTAAAATGTATTAAATGCTATCTCAGTGTCTGATTTTATCCAGCTAGAGATATAAGAGTTCTAACAAATCTTCCATCATTCATACAGGTTAAACGATTAAATGAAGACGTTATATACATATGCAGTAACATATACATATGCACCGATAGAATGGACGTGTACACACATACATGAAGCTAAGGTTAGAACAGTGACCATACATTGTTTTATGCATTCTCATTTTGGGTTGGATATATATCAAACTGATATTACATTTAATGCAATATGATTGCCTTAAGGCGACCAATGAATATTATGGAATTATGGAAAATGAAATTTATTAAAAAAAAAGGTTTAACATAAAAACTTGTAAAAAAAATATTATCATTCCATTGATACTTTTTAACATACTTCCGCTTAATCGCCCCCATCCTGAAAGGAAGCATCTCGATCCAGTAAAATCCTGAGTTGAAGGAACAGCTATCGCATCTATGTTTGCACCAAATGACAAAGACTGTGATAATTCTAACAGAGCAATGTCATTTGGATATCCAGCTGCACTACCACTATAACTTGGATGCTGTAATTTTCATTAGAGTTTGGAATTACAGATGTAAACATTTTTTTTTTTCAAATCTCTGTACATTGCATTTAATGAACGTGTTTCCAAGGACACATATGTTAATAACACCTTTTGTAAAGCTACTTTGAAATACATGTTCATGTTTTGCTTACACTAAGCTTAGTTATAAATATATTATGTATTACATTACTTAATAAGATCTTTATTTTGATCGTAATGAGCAATGTCATTGCGATATCAAGCAATACTACAACAATAGCTTGGAAGCCTTAAATTTCGCAACAGTTAGCAAGAACATATAAACTAGATGTTTATAGTCTCTGTAGTTTGAATTTATTCAATGTGTATTATCGGCTACTTTTGTTGTTAGAGATGTCATGTACAAGCTTTTTATCGCTTACATAAAACCATTTGATAACGGCAATATATATTTTTTAAGTTTAGATTTTTTTCAAGTTTTTCTTACGTCGAGTTTCGTTTTAAAACTTTTATGAACTGATTTCGTAATTAGATTCTATAATTATTTCTAAATAAACAATGTCACTTGGATGTCTAGCACTACTAACATTGGGGGCATACGATGCAGTAGCAAGGGCGGATACTAATGCATCCAGATTGAACGCCTCGTGTTCGCAACGTTGCTAATGATTATCATACACAACTCAAAAAACTTTACTTGCGTCATCAAATTTGTTATGTCAACGTATTTGATCAAGAAAACGAATATTTTGTATTCTTTATATTCAAGCATCACCTTATATATTTGATGAGTAATTACAACAACAGGATTAATACTACTGTTGTTGGACGTAACGTTCTTGACTGTATCATACATGCCTAGTAATATAATTGATGTGGTAATTTTTTTTTGTGTACTTCTGTTCCGTTTGCAAAATGTTTATCTATCTAAAAGCATAGATGACCCAAGCCACAGTTTTCTAGGCAACTCTTTAATTGTTTTCAATACTTTTCAACTTTATAACTGATCTTGCATTCAAACTAAGTTTTTGTTTATCGTCACTGCTGTGTCTTAGTTGTTTGGCAAAACACGCTTCTGGCGAATTGAATTATATCTTGTTGATTTTTAACATACAAAAGTCCGTAATAATAGTCACAAAATAACTTACCATGATAACACGGCTCAAGGTTCTTACTGTTCTTGAAGTATCTGACAACTGTGTTGTCCCAGCAGCAATTCGAAGGTTGTTTGTTCTATGAACAAGAAAATAAAAATAAAAAACACAGCACCGCACTTATGAAGTAACTCAAAATCTTAAATCGAAATAACATACAACAATAATACAAAAATAAGATGAAATCACGAGCTTTAATCTACAAAACTTTGTTTTGTGATTTATTAAATTGAATTTCTCTTGTAGCGATTTCTATTTAAGCAGTAAGTTCTGCCGAAGATATTAATATATTAATTTGAAGATTCGTGTATGCATGATATCAATAATATGCAAGCATCGTTCATAGAAATGTAGAATCTGCTAAATACGCAGAAAACAAGCAAACAAAAAAACTAAAATCAACCTCATGTTAGCGTACTATCTCAACCAATAGAACATGCATATACAGCTTGTAAAACCACTAAATCCATCTGAGTCTAGACCACAAGGGCATTATTTTCAGAGACTATCAAATATATGTTAAGATTCCTTAAAGCACATTAAATAATACATATATAGACATCTACAGACTAGGAAACAAATATATTAAAATGTAATCGGTATATACACTGGTTTGGTTTTGTTTGTATTTTTTGGAGTGGGATTTCAGGAGGAAGATTAGAATGTCCTTCACCAATAGCACCAACTGTAAACTATTAAGACTAGGAACATATCAACATGTCACAATCCAGATGGACAATTTATAACAACTCGAATCAATGACAAAATATATAATTGAAAGGGAAAGTCTGCAAGGAACAGGAGGATTAGCCAGCTATAAAACCAGGTTTAATATAAAAATAAGGAGATGAGATATAATTGCCAATGAGACAACTATCCACCAAATTGAAATAAAGTGGATGTAAGCAATTATAGCCGTACGCCTTAAACAATGATAAAACCCATACCGTATAGTCGGCTATAACCCACATTTTCTTCGAAAATGTCTGTACCAAATCAGGAATATGGTAATTGTTTTTTACTTGTTCCGTTGATTGATAGCGTTTGCTTTTGCCAGTTTTTTGGACTTCCCCTTTTTGAATTTGCATTGGAGTTAGGTATTTTTGTTACAATTTTTTCTTTATTCTGCCTCTAATATTTAATTGTAATTTGGATTGAACTTGACAAGTTCTAAATATTTGATCGTTTTACAGAACTTCTTTTAACCTTCCGTCTAAACATCAAAATCGGTTACCACACAAACCGACGAATTGAAAGAAAACTTACGAACTTCCATCAACACAGTGAGCGGCTGTAACGACCCAGTTGTTGTTAATGATAGAACCTCCACAAATATGATACCAACTTCCACTACTTCTCAACTGTAAGGACACCTGCCAGGGGTAATCACGTATGTCGGCGTTACTCCCTCCGACGATTTTACTGGTAAGTCCATCAACATTTATTACCTCACTCTAAAATGAAAATCTAAAATTAGTAGAACAGCGATCCCTAGACACCTCAGACAACTAAAATTTCTTTTTCTTTTAGTTGTCGTTTGGTTTCTGTTTTATTGACATGTACATTATATCTTGATTTATTCATATAGGATATATAAACATCATTTAAATATCTGTTCTCCATTCATGTAGATAAAATCGTACTGACTAACATTACAACTTGAGCACGAACGAACTTTATTTAAATGGAATTAAACTAATTCGAGGTAAAGGTCAAGCTTAAACGATCGTTTGCTCTTCAACTTCGTCATTTATTTGTGCTTTCACTGATTTGATTGGAACACCAATAACGATTCATATGTGGACGAAACGTGTTCAGGGTATCAAATTATTCTGTTTTAATGCTTTTCAAAAGACCGATTTAACATTTGAAGCAAAAATTTTGAATTACAACAGTTGGTGCCTATACTAAAAACATTATTCCTCTGAATTTACAATACGACTACATAGGCAAACTATTGAATTTAAAAAAATATATCGAATAAACTGGTTTTACATTTTATACAGCTTACCGAATGCTGAAAAATCTCTTTGATAAGTTCCTTTCCAGATTGTGTTATTTTCTGGGTGCAGACTAAAAAAAGCAATGTAGGAAAAATATAATCATGACGAACTCTTTTTTCTTATTCAAATCTTTCCTGTATCAAATAGTCACATATAATTTATATATAATAAAAGGTACAATGCAAAATTTGTAACTACATCTCAATGAAAATATTGAAGGTCAAGTTTATACTGAATTCGTATAACGTGAATAAGATAAAAAATGAGGCCGAAGATACCAAAGGGATATCGATAACAAACTGACAAACTGACAACGCTTTGGCAAAAAATAAAATACGCCCAAAACGCTTATTTACAACTAAAGACTGAACAACAAATTAATTTCTTGCATTGTACCTTCTTATAAACTTTAATTGGTTTTTGTGAAAAATGTAAAAAGCATTGCCTAATATATTTAAGCCGAACCCTACAGGATGTTTAATACCGCAGAATACACATTTTGTTTTTCATATATTTTCAAATTGAATTTTCCATGAAAAAAGTAAATTTCTTATATATTTGTCAAACTCGTTTTAACATATTCTATAATGATCAAACGAAAAGGTGAAACATGTTTTATATACAATAACCTCAATCTAACTCGAACAGTCAATACCATTAGCAACGAATGTTGTGTTGAATAAACCGAAAAGAACATGTTACTTGAATAAAAATGTATTGATAAAGGTTTTTCAATAGAATATATAAGTGAATTATCATTAAAGGTATATTCGTGTTTTTATTTTCTATAAATCTTACTAAAAAAGATAGTTACCTGCAAAGCCAAATGCAAGAAGTAGGATAAAAGTCTTCATCGTTTGCGTTTTAAGTGAGTGTGGCACAGGAATCCGACGTCTTCTGCTCCTTGTTAAATTGAGCCCGTTTTATACAAAAGTTAACTGCTGACCATGTGTGTTTTACCAGCTGTAAACGTGATACTCAAGAAATAAAATGTAATGTAAATTTCTTGACAATGACAATAATAAATTGTAACTATTATCAATTGTCATAAATAATGAGTAAGAGTCTCGTACATTTATTTTTATGAAATGATTGAATGGCAATGAGACCATATACACCTGGTTTTGATTGTTTAAACGAGATTATTTATTCAAAACTGTACAGTCATAATCGGTAAATCTTTTCTTTTATAGAATATTGACCTTAAACGAGTTAAAACTGGCATAACAGTGTATATATTTCGCTTTTACAGATACCAGGGTAGGGTATGCACAAATATTCTTCTTCCTACATTACTTTTTAGCAATATTAAAAATGAAAGAATATCGTCATGTGAAAGTAATTTTGCGCACTATTCGCGTATTCTTTAAACATGCATGATTACATCAAATTCAATTCTGTATATTGTTATTTCGTATCATAACCAATGAATCATGCACATTTGGTGCACTGCAAGTGTTCGAGGGTTTTCTAGCCCAGTAAACAGTCTTTCTGTACACGCAAAACATTACTTTGAAATATATACTGTAAAAATGTAAGTTAAAAAAAATGTTAATATAAAAAAAGAAGATGTGGTACAACTGCGGATGTAACCAGAGATCAATGCACGTGGATGCAAGCAACTATAACATGCATAATTCATCGTACGGCCTTCAACAATGATTAAAACCCAGACCATATAGTAAGTTATAAAAGACATGACAAAATGTGGAACAATGCATGAAACAAACCAAATGTCAGATCTATGTTAAAACAATAAATAGAAAGCAAATATGACAGACCAATAAGGGCCTTGATTAACCTTATTGGTCGCCTAATTTGAACAGTTTGTTTTTGATTGATAGTTAAGTCGATAGTTTAAGGTTGAATTTTGCTTTGTCTTTTGTATTATGCATCTTTGGTTTTGATCGTTCCTGGTGAATGCAAATCCAGAAAAGTACTTCGGACCCTTCGGAATCATAATTTTTAAATAAAGGATTATTTTCATTTTCAAGTAGTACATGATTAGAGAGTTTGTTTAAAATCCATCATTATAAAATATGCAGTTTTAAAAAATACCTTTTATACGTGATGACGGAAAATCATAGGTTTTCCAAATTTTCACAGATCTTTAAACTGTAAAGATAGAGCGCTTGTGAATACTATGTGATTAATTCGCCATGATTTTTATCTTTATCAACTGCGCAACGGCAGGTCTTGTAAGGAAAGAACCAAAAACAAAAGTAACTATTGATGGTTAAACAACGACTGCCTGAATATCGAATCATTTATCTTGTGTTTTAGTAAAATTAAACTAAGAACAAACAATGAGTCAAAAGTAACAAATAAACTGTAATTAACACATTATAATATGCAGATGTCCAGTTTAAATCGGCACTCTTTTTTATAAAAAAAACGGAAAATTGCCAAGTTGGTACATTTGTTTTGGTTACATTTAATTTGTTTCTATGATCTTTAACAGTTTATGCAGGTGCATAATTTAAGATGTAAGATGTAACAAAACAACCGAACTCAAAAGTAATTTCAAAAAGGGGAAGTCCATAAAAACGGACAAAATCGAATGTTAGACTTTATCAACCAACGAAACGAATGGAAAACAACTTTCGTATTACATATGTATACATTAATTATATTATGAAGCTACGAGATATATAAATCCACAGAAATACTTGTGGTGTGTTTGAGGAGCAAAACAAAACATCGTTAAGCTTTTGTGTGTGTGTGTTATTTAGAGTGTTAGTCTTCAACTTCCGGAAGTTCCTAGTCTGCTTTTCCATGGAATAGTTTTGAAGAATTATATTATAGTTTTAACTGAACTTTAGAAAATTTGCTTCGACTATCACTATGAAAAAAATGTTTTTTTTTTTGTTTTATGTCTGAAAGGAATATTTTATTATGCTACTTAGTTAAAAGAAACATTTGATGGTGCAATATAGACATTGAAGTCACCAAAATACTAAATGTGTTATTGGAATATTTTGTTTCGTTTGTTGATTTGCTATTCTAGCTGACTTCGTGGGTTTCATGCTTAGTAGAATATTCCGAGTTTGATCACACATTTATCTGGTAAGGTGTTTGTACAATGTACGGAAACTTGTCATTGGTTGCCTTTTTAATTTAGTATCTTTCCCTTTGATGATTTGTGCGTTAAAATCAGCTCTTGGAGATATTTACAATTTTCTATATGTTCTAGACAGTATGATTTTCTGTTCTTTTTAATCGATTTATCGGTTAACTACTTTCGCCTTAATTTATATGGTTTATTTTTGATGGTCATATGGTTTTATTGTGTTGTATGGATTTTTTGTTTATTCGCGTACATATAAATTTTCTGTGTATCAACATTAATACTTTTTTTTTTTAAATTTCAGTGCATTCGTCCTCTCGCTTGTCTCATAGGAAGTAAAATTGAGAATGGAAATGCGGAATGTGTCAAAGAGACAACCACCCGACCAAAGAGCATAAAACAGCCCAAGGCCACCAATGGGTCTTCAACACGGCGAGAAAATCCCGCATCCGGAGGCGGGCTTCAGCTGCCCCTAAACAAAAATGTGTACTAGTTCAGTGAAAATGGACGTCACACTAAAATCCGAAACACATAAATGAACTAGAATTAAAAAAACATACAAGACTAACAAAGGCCAGAGGCTCCTGACTTGGGACAGGCGCAAGATATAGATAGAAAGCAAGCGCTTATGACTGTTTAACCGCTGTTTCATCAATTCCTATTATTATCTCTGGTAGCCTTAGTTTTGTGTGCGCTGTTTGCTTTTGCCCTATTATGTATAAAGCAGCGGTTGTTTTGTGTCGTCTGTGTGAAAATATTGCTTTGGTACATTATGTTCCACACAGCTTTTGTTTAAACAATCAATAATAAGAAGGATACACAATGTTTTTGATATTTAGATCTAAAACAGACGTACTTAGAAAAAATAATTGTTGTACTATACTGGAGGAAAAGCATTGATAAAATACGTTTTCCCAAGGCCAGGTTGTTTCATATTAATGAGTTGTAGTTCAAAATTTCATGTCCTGATTTTTAGTGTGTTATTATTCTATTATTCTGCATGTCTTGGGAACGAAACAAAAAACTAACGAAACTGAGAAAGTTAAACCTAAAAAGACATATAAAGAACAAGCCAAATTATGTGGGATCAATATTCTCTATCTTCAGACGAGCATGCATTATAAATTATTCAACTTTATTTGTTCAACTTCAAATAAATACCTTTGTTTGAACTAACAATATCAGCTGTTTGAGTTCTCAACAGATATATACGATATAATAAATTAAGAAAACGAGAGTTTTATATCACATCATAAACACATTATTGTCATGTCACCATGACATTTCGAGTTTGTTCCTTTGGTCACAGGTTTATTTATCGAATAGCACAAATGGAATGCAAAAATCGTATGAAGAAAATTGTTTAAATTTCAAAGCCAGCAGAGAAGTCAGATGCTGCTGACATCTGCTGAAAATAACAGTCATTAACGATTTGATCTTTATTTTTACATTTGGCTGAGAAGTTATTCATATTTATGCAGAGAGGGATGTGGTTAGAAATTATAGAACAAGTGAAAAATATTTAAATTTTTTGTTAAAGCACTGATGAAATTAAAACTTCATCTTTAATATTTTCATCCACATATATTTAATGTGGTGTTTAATGCTTAACGTTTATAAAAGAAATAGTGCAAGTCTTATTTTACTCATACCCCCCTCCCTCCCCCAAAAAAAGACATGCACACACAGTGGTACCCATTTAATTTTGAAATACTAAGGCTACCTTAACTAAGTTTGTGGCCTTGATTTTTGAACGAAGTAAATTCTATATCCGTCCAAAGTGTGAAAAATGATGAGTTTTTTTGACGATTTTTCAACGAAAAAAGTTCCATTACTCCGCAATGTCATCACAAATTTATAAAACAAAAGGGAGCTTATTTAAATAGATATAAACAAGTCACCAAAGTTCAATGAAAACTGCTAAAAGCGTTTTGGAGTTATTGTCAGAAAACTGGAAAATCCTCCCTTTCTTATGAAGAAAGTGCCAATACTCCAAAACATAAAATCAGAATTTTTAAAAATCGAAAGGGAACTTATGTCAATATATATAAACAATTCACCAAAGCTTATGTCAATATATAAGAACAATTCACCAAAGTTTCAGTTATAGTCAGAAAACTGGAAAATACCCCATTTTTTTATGAATAAAATCCCACAACTCAGGAACGAAAAATCTAAAATTTATAAAAATCGAAAGAGAGCTTACGTCAAGAGATATAAACCATTCACCAAAGTTTCATGAAAATTGGTGAAAGCGTTTTTGAGTTATTTTTATGAAGTGTTGACGATGAACGGACGGATGGACAGACATACAACGGTATACCATAATACGTCAGGTAAACAGGCGTATAAAAAATACATAAAAATATTCACAAAAAGTTTGGTTCAAATTTTCTCAGATGTTTGAATGGAGAGGATTTTAAAAACTGTATGCCAATGACCGACCAGTACAGACAGAAAACAAATGCCAAGTAGGGCAGTACCTTTCAAGTTTCTCTAAAGATATTGTTATTGAAAATTTGCCTATTCCGATGAAAATTGTGACATCAATGGTAGTGGCTAAGAACTGGATCTCCAAATGACATTGATTTGCTGAAGGTTTTTTTATTCTTTCGAACAATAAATTAGATCGCTGCTACTACTTGTCACAGTTTTACTGAAACATGATGATTCATGTGAGGATGATATGACTTGTTAACTTATATATATAAATATATGTTATTGATGGGTGCAACCTGTGGAGCAAGATCTTGTTACCTTTCCAAAGCACCTGAGATAGCCAGCCCCAGGTTTTTGGTGGGATTTGTGTTGCTCAGTCTTTAGCTTTCTGTTGTGCTTTAGATATTGTTGCTTTTATAGTTTTTCGTGTTTTGCCATGGTATTGTCAGTTTGTTTTTTAGTTTGAATATTGATTTGGTATCTTTTGCCTCTTTTTATGATGTGATATCACATTTTTCTGATTGGGGCGCATCTTGCAATATTCATAGCATTACCAAGTTGTCAATTTCTAACTTAGATGTCTTTTTAGCAATAATAAAAACAACAACAGTCCACACGCTGAAATGTCTCACCTGCTTTACTGACCATTGATTTTTATGTTAATAGTCCTAAATGTAAAAGTTTCACTACATTCACTTAACATGAGAAAATGAGGTTAAGGTCAGATAAACCAAGCCAGAAATACATGTACACCTTACAATCATTCCATACACCAAATATAGTTGACCTACTGCTTACAGTATACAAGAAACAGAACAAACAATGAAAACTTTATATTGACCAACGAAACATGAAAATGAAGTCAAGTTCAGATGAACCCTGCCAGACAGACATGTACACCTTACAATCATTCCATGCTTTAAATAAAGTTGACCTATTGCATATATAGTATCTAAGAAACAAACTTAACCAGGAAACTTAACATTGAGCAATGAACCGTAAAATGAGGTCAAGGTCTAATAAAACCTGCCAGACTGACAAGTACATCGTAAAATATTTCCATATGATGAAATCAAACAAAGTTTAATTTTGGACCCTTTGGACCTCAATGTGGACCAATTTAAAACGGGGCCCAAAATCCAAAAACTTAATACATGGTTAGATTCAGCATATTAAAGAACCCCAAGAGTCAAGAATAAACCCATTGAAATTGGTCAAGAAATAAGCAATTTATACAAAGTATCTTCTTTTGCACAATACTGTGCAATTGAATATTCTTGCAATTGCGCAATATTGTGCAATTGAATATTTCTTGCTATTGCTAATACTGTACAATTGACAATTTCTTGCTATTGCGCAATATTGTGCTATTGGATATTTCTTGCTATTGCGCAATACTGTGCAATTGAAGATTTCTTGCTATTGCGCAATACTGTGCAATTGAAAATTTCTTGCTATTGCACAATACTTATTATATAATAATTTACACATCCTGTTTGGTGTGTATCTCCTGCCATATCATTATTATTTGCTTTTAAATATAAATCAGAAATAACCAACTTAAAATGGAAAATTTTAAAGAAAAAAAAGAAAAAAGGAAAAAAAAATCCCTCCCAAATTTTTGAAACCCCTTATGATTCATCACCCCCAAACTCAATCCCAGCCTTCCCTTTGAGGTATTGTACCTTGCAGTACAATTTCAGAGATCCATACACATGAACACAAGTTATTGTCTGGAAACTAGAAACATGCTTATTTTTGGCCTTTTTGGCCCCTAATTCCAAAACGTTTCAGGCAATTACCCCCAAACTCAATTCCAGCTTTCCCTTTGTGATATGGAACCTTGTAGTACAATTTCAGAAAGATCCATACACTTACACACAAGTTATTGTCATGAAACTAGAATAAAATGCTCCATGAGGGGCAGCTTGATACGACCGCAGAGGTCGAACCCTGAACAGTTGGGGCAAGTATGGACACAACATTCAAGCTTGATACAGCTCTGAATTTGGATTGTGATTAAATATTTGACACAGCATAGGTTTCTGACACAGAATGAATGTGGTCTAAGAACTTAAAATTTTAAATTGGACATTCACCTATTATGGTCCAATATCCAAAATCTAAATACATGGTTAGATTCAGCATATCAAAGAACCCCAAAATTCAATTTTGTTAAAATCAAACTAAGTTTAATTTTGGACCCTTTGGACCTTCATGTAGACCAATTTGAAAACGGGACCAAAATTAAGAATCTAGATACACGGTTAGATTCCATATCAAAGAACCCCAAGAATTCAATTTTGATGAAATCAAACAAAGTTTAATTTTGGACCTTTTGACCTCAATGTGGACAAAGTTGATAACGGGGCCAAAAATCAAAAATCTAAATACATGGTTAGATTCAGCATATCAAAGAACCCCAAATATTCAATTTTTGTTGAAATAAAACAAAGTTTAATTTTGGACCCGATTTGGACCAACTTGAAAACTGGGCCTATAATCAAAAATCTAAATACATGTTTAGATTCAGCATATCAAAGAACCCTAAAATTCAATTTTGTTAAAATCAAACTAAGTTTAATTTTGGACCCTTTGGACCTTCATGTAGACCAATTTGAAAACGGGACCAAAATTAAGAATCTAAATACACGGTTAGATTCCATATCAAAGAACCCCAAGAATTCAATTTTGATGAAATCAAACAAAAATTAATTTGGACCCTTTGACCTCAATGTGGACAAAGTTGATAACGGGGTCCAAAAATCAAAAATCTAAATACATGGTTAGATTCAGCATATCAAAGAACCCCAAATATTCAATTTTGTTGAAATCAAACAAAGTTTAATTTTGGACCCGATTTGGACCAACTTGAAAACTGGGCCCATAATCAAAATCTAAATACATGTTTAGATTCAGCATATCAAAGAACCCTAAAAATTCAATTTTGTTTAAATCAAACTAAGTTTAATTTTGGACCCTTTGGACCTTAATGTAGACCAACTTGAAACCGGACCAAAATTAAGAATCTAAATACACGGTTAGATTCGGCATATCAAAGAACCCCAATAATTCAATTTTTGATGAAATCAAACAAAGTTTAATTTTGGACCCTTTGGACCTTAATGTAGACCAATTTGAAAATGGGACCAAAAATTAAGAATCTAAATACTTGGTTAGATTCGGCATATTAAAGAATCCCAAGAGTTCAATTTGTGATGAAATCAAACAAAGTTTAATTTTGGACCCTTTTGACCTCAATGTGGACAAAGTTGATAACAGGGTCCAAAGATCAAAAATCTAAATACATGGTTAGATTCAGCATATCAAAGAATCCCAAATATTCAATTTTGTTGAAATCAAACAAAGTTTAATTTTGGACCCCAATTTGGACCAACTTGAAAACTGGGCCCATAATCAAAAATATAAATACATGTTTAGATTCAGCAAATCAAAGAACCCTCAGAATTCAATTGTTGTTAAAATCAAACTAAGTTTAATTTTGGATCCTTTGGACCTTAATGTAGACCAATTTGAAAACGGGTCCAAAATCCAAAAACTTAATACACGGTTAGATTCAGCATATTAAAGAACCCCAAGAGTTCAAGAATAAAACCCCATTGAAATTGGTCAAGAAATAAGCAATTTATACTAAGTATCTTCTTTTGCACAATACTGTGCAATTGAATATTTCTTGCAATTGCGCAATACTGTGAAATTGAATATTTCTTGCTATTGCGCAATACTGTACAATTGACAATTTCTTGCTATTGCGCAATATGGTGCTATTGGATATTTCTTGCTATTGCGCAATACTGTGCAATAAAAGATTTCTTGCTATTGCGCAATACTGTGCAATTGAAAATTTCTTGCTATTGCACAATACTTATTATATAATAATTTACACATCCTGTTTGGTGTGTATCTCCTGCCATATCATTATTATTTGCTTTTACATATAAATCAGAAATAACCAACTTAAAATGGAAAATTTTAAAGAAAAAAAGGAAAAAAAGGAAAAAAAACCCCCCAAATTTTTTGAACCCCCTTATGATTCATCACCCCCTAACTCAATCCCAGCCTTCCCTTTGAGGTATGGTACCTTGCAGTACAATTTCAGAGAGATCCATACACTTGAACACAAGTTATTGTCTGGAAACTAGAAAAATGCTTATTTTTGGCCCCTTTTTGGCCCCTAATTCCTAAACGTTTCAGGCAATTACCCCCAAACTCAATTCCAGCTTTCCCTTTGTGAAATGGAACCTTTTAGTACAATTTCAGAAAGATCCATACACTAACACACAAGTTATTGTCATGAAACTAGAAAAATGCTTGTTTTTGCCCCCCTAAAATTTTGGCATTCCCTAATTCCTAAAATTTTGAGGCAATTACCCCAAAATCAATCCCAGCATTCATAGAGATCCTTTGTGATATGGAACCTTGTGGTACAATGTCAGATAGACCTTGTGGTACAATACACTAACACACAAGTTATGTCTGGAAGTTACAAAATGCTTATTTATTTTGGCCCTTTTGGCCCCTAATTCCTTAACTGTTGGTACCATAACCCCAAAATCAATCCCAACCTTCCTTTTGTGATATTGAACCAAAAATATAGTTGACCTATTGCATACAGTATCAGAAAAACAAACCAAAACACAAAAACTTAACTTTAACCACTGAACCACGAAAATGAGGTCAAGGTAAGATGACATCTGCCAGTTGGACATTTATACCTTATAATCATTCCATACACCAAATATAGTAGACATATTGCTTATAGTATCTGAGATATGGACTTGACCACGAAAACTTAACCTTGTTCACTGAGCCATGAAATGAGATCGAGGTCAAGTGAAAACTGTCTGACATACATGAGGACCTCTCCAGGTACGCACACACCAAATATAGTTATCCTATTACTCATAATAAGAGAGAAATTAAGATTACAAAAAATCTTAATTTTTTCAAGTAGTCACTGAACCATGAAAATGAGGTCAAAGACAATGGACATATGACAGACGGAACATTCATATCATAAGGCATCTATACACAAAGTAAGAAGCATCCAGGTCTTCTACCTTCTGAAATATTAAGCTTTTAAGTATAACTATCCCTATGTCTCGCTTTCTGCGGCAGAAGTCGCAGGCTCGACAAAAATAGGACAGACAAATTTCTGAACACCTGTTAAAATAGTTTGAAACATATTATTGTCTAAATAAAAGGTAATCTCTACCATTATAAATATCAATCTATGCTGAGGTGGTTCAGAGTATAATATATATGAAGAAATCCCTAATCCTTGCCCAAAAACAAAACAAAAGGCAAAAGACATTGTTGTAAAAAAATTTAATATGATAACATGGACCTGTATAATGAGTAACCATGACAACACATCCATAGCAACATTTCTCATAGAGAATATTCAAAAATCAAACATTTCAAGCTGACTTTCGTGAAACTAGATAGTTAAGGTTTTCTTTTACCATGACAAATAAAATTGCTAGTTTTCTATATATCAGATGATCCAGTTCTGATCAAACACTAATAAGAATGTTTTAAAACTAAACATGATCTTCTATTACACATCAACTCTTACATTTGTATTATGGATATCTTACAAAAGTACTTTGATACAATTTGTTTTCACTGTATTGTATCTGAATCTGAAAACTTGTTAATCATTGTATGTACACCAATGAAATTGTTCTGTTAACTTAAAATAATTGATTTGTGCACCAATGAATATTTTCAACTAAGTTCACGATGTACACAAATCAATCAATTTTTTGTTGCTTTGAATAGCTCAATGAACTATTTGTCAGTTAGAACTAGTCGTTTATTTGAACAATTTTTAGAAAATTTCAATAAAAAATTAATAACCATTTCAATGCACACAACACATGTTTTAAAAAAAATCTTTCCTGAAAACAATTGAAAATGTAATACACAATGAAATATGATATATGAATCATTACAGGTATTTCAAAAGTACAGCATAAAATCAATAAGCAATAAAACTTTAGTGAAAGAATAGTTTCTTCTTCTTTTTTTGCAGTCTGCATTCATGGACATTGAATCTGTAACACTTTTTACATCTATATCATGAGTAATTTCTTTTGACATTATTGTGTGAGAAACTGTATAATATGCATGTGTGAACAACTGTCCCTTTATCGTAAATACAGAAAATATTATGGGCAAAATTCATAATAAAACATTCACAAAACAAGAATGTGTCCATAGTACACGGATGCCCCACTCGCACTATCATTTTCTATGTTCAGTGGACCGTGAAATTGGGGTCAAAACTCTAATTTGGCATTAAAATTAGAAAGATCATATCATAGGGAACATGTGTACTAAGTTTCAAGTTGACTGGACTTCAACTTCATCAAAAACTACCTTGACCAAAAAGTTTAACCTGAAGTGACCAAAAACTTTAACCTGAAACGGGACAGACAGACGAACGGACAAACGGAAGAACGGATGCACAGACAGAAAAACACAATGCCCCTAGGTGGAGCATAACAACAGTTACTATATAGTTTCATATAACATTTATGTTTATGCAGCTGCATTACTGATCAGTCATTTGTATTGTTATAAGTTATATGTGTATATATCTAAAGTATGTTTCATAATTTATGTGTGTGATTACGAAGAGAATAAAACTTTTTATGCATGAGAATCAGTTGGTGTGGGTCAGTGTATTTAAATTCTTGCAGGGTGAACTGTCTTCTATTTAGAGGTCATTCAATGCGACCTTTAAATTTCTCCTTGAAAAAACAATCATTTATTATATTTGCTGTACAAAATTAAACTCCTTTGCAATGAAAATATGCGTATATTTGCTTCTTGACATAAAGCATCAATCACTCAATCAATTAAAATTGTCATAATGATGTTGAAGAACTGCAGTAATGAACCTTTTTAGAGGAATTCAAAAAGAAGCGCCAAAAGTTTAACACAGTGTTGACGTAAGACACTAAATTTTAACCACCATATTTAATTAAACAGCCAAAATATCCAAATTCATGTTTTTGGAAACTATAATTTGTCCACAAAAGCTTATTTTCATTCAAATATTTAATTTTTGACTAGCAATGAACTAAATATATGTTTTGTAAATGACTTTTTTCTAAATAATGACAACGGGTATTGTTGAAATGAACAGAATATTAATAATAGACTTTACAAATATTTATGTACTTGACTCTTAACCTTAAATAAGTAATAATAACAATTATACTGTCTACATTGGCAATAGATGGCATCATTCTGTAAAACAAATTAAAGGAATAATTCTACAGAACATAATCATATACAAGATGTGATTTCAGGCAAAAGATTCATCCACTTGTTATCAATCTCTTAGTCTTTGTAGACGAAAACGCATCTGGCGTAAATACAAAATTTAATCCTGGTATCTATGATGAGTTTATTTACAACCACTGGGTCGATGCCACTGGTGGTGGAGTTTTAATTCCCGAGGGTATCACCAGCCCAGTAGTCAGCACTTATGTGCTGACACGAATTATCATTGATATGGTCATATTTATAAATTAACTGTTTACAAAACTTTTGAATTTTTGAAATACTAAGGCTTTTCTACCTCAGGAATAGATAACCTTAGCTGTATTTGGCAAAACTTTAGGAATTTTGGTCCTCAATGCTCTTCAACTTCGTACTTTATTTAGCCTTTTAACTTTTTGGATTCGAGCGTCACTGATGAGTCTTTTGTAGACTAAACGCGTCTGGCGTAAATACAAAATTTAGTCCTGGTATCTATGATGAGTTTATTTAGATGGTACAACTCAACATTATTAGTATCATGACCAAATATCAAATCATTTTTTAATATGCTGAAGTAGAGTTATATGCAAAGAAATTACAAACATACAGCCAGACAAGGGCATTGCAGTATATTATCCACTTCCTGATTGGAATTTAAAAAAAAAAACTTTAAAAGAGTGATGTTTACGGCAGTTAAATATGATATCAATATTACTGTCCTTCAAAAAGTTTTCCAAATAAATAAAGAACCATTGCAAGTCAAATTGGTATATATTAACTTCTGTAAAATATCTATCATACTGTCAAACTTGTGCAATATAATATTCTTCGTAGGACAATATTTACTGATATTTATGCAATAACTTTATATTACCTTTTTCACGTAACAAACATTACCATGCACATCAGTTCTAATTATGTACATGTGATGTAAATTAATAACATGTCGAAACATAGTCAAATTATAGAAAATGATCTTACAGGTATTCAAATCCAAACTATGGAAGGACAAATACAGCCAAGACTGAAAACAGTAATTAGCAATTCCAACTTAATAGGAATTTATGTAACTAGTGTAAAATAGTTCATAACTCATCTAGAGCTCTGATTAACTAACTTGTGTCATATAGTGAATCAAGTAGACAAGTATAAACTTCCAAGTTACAAATTCGTGAAAATCAAATGTTAACAAATCCAAAATAGGTTTTAAATCTTTTTAATAAATAAATAAAAAACATGACTAATATATGAAATGTAATTTTTTTTTCATTTCTGGAGATTAAGTTATGCTCTACCCTAAATAGCCATCATATCAGAACTTCAACAAAATCTAAGAATTTATAAAACCAGACATTTTAACTTATAATAACTAAATATGAAGAACTCTAAATAAACTTTATTATGTATTTGTCATATTAAGACTCGTCACACATATATATTCATACAGTTTGTTCTATACGTGGGGATGGGACTAGGTTATCACAATTATTTCCAAGGTAAGCAATTAAAAAAGTTCATTCTACTTCTAGTGATATTGTGTGATAAATCTTGAAAAAAAGCATAATTTGAAGATTGTGACCTATGTTTTCATATAAAATTTTGTATGGATCATATTCATTTCCAAATTCTTTCATCAATTTTAAGATAAATCTAATATATAAGTTGCAGTGTATAGCAACCTAAATAATATCTTATGGAGGATCCAGTTGTCAAAATTGTAACAAGAGGCTCTCAAGAGCCTGAATCGCTCACCTGATTTGTTAAAGCTTAATTCATTCATCAATCATGATTTATATTTTTGAGTAATAATGTATATCGGTGTTTGCTTAAGAATGCACCTTTTTTTTTTTTTTTTTGGGGTCATTGTTCTGAACATGTTCATGTAGATAGATCAATACTATTTTTCTCATTTACACTTTCTTCTTATCTACTATAATTTTCAAGAAAATAATCAAAATCTAAAATTTCCTAATAAATAACTACTTCTAACAGTAACCCAACAATAAATTCTCCAAATTCTCCAATTGGCATGAAAATTTCATAATAGATAAATATTTACCTAATCATCACTCTAACTCTCTTTCACTTTTGCTCTAACTGCTTTAGTTTTTGAGATGTAAGCAAAAACTGCATTTGACCCTATGTTTTATTTTTAGCCATGGCGGCCATGTTTGTTGATGGATCAAAACTTTGGATACAATTTTAACCTAGTTACCCTCAGGAACATTTATTTAAAGTTTGAATGTATTTGGCCCAGTAGTTTCAGAGAAGAAGATTTTTAAATAGTTTACGACAAGAGACAACGAAAATTACCAAATTAGTGGCAGCAACCCAACAATGGTTTGTTTGATTTGTTTGACAATTTCAGGGCTGGTAGATCCTGACCTGTTTAACATTTTACCCCTGTCAGATTTGCTCTAAATGCTTTACATTTTGAGATATAAGCCAAAACTGCATTTGACCCTATGTTCTATTTTTAGTCATGGTGGCCATGTTTGTTGATGGATCAAAATTTCGGATACAATTTATAAACTAGATACCTTAAGGAACATTCATTTAAAGTTTGAAGGTATTTGGCCCAGTAATTTCAGAGGAGAAGATTTTGAAATAGTTTACGACAACAGACGACAACAGACAACGACGACGGACACAAAGTGATGGCATAAGCTCACATGGGCCCTTCGGCCCGGTGAGCTAATAAAAACTAGATTTGCTATTGCAAGCAATAGCGGATGTCACCCTCCCCCCCATTGCCACTAAGCGGCAGCCATTTCGAAAATTTTAAACAGTGAATGCACATATATGCATGACTATTCATCTTTCTGTAAATTTTCAGAACATTTGGAGCATTTTGAAATTTTTAAACATTTTTGCTGTTTCCATGGCAACAGCGGCCATTTTAGAAATTCCAAAGTCAGAAGTCTCATTTATACTTGCCACTTAACATTTATTTTTAGTTTCATTAAGTTTGGAGCATTTTGAAAATTTTGACATTTTTGCTGGTTTCCATGGTAACAGAGACCATTTCCAAAATTTTAATGACAGATGCCACATTGGTACATTGGAGGGAACATACCATCAAAGTGTCAATGGATTTGACCTACCATTTTAAGAGAGGAAATGCTACTTTAAGGTTTTTGGAGAATTTTGACCTTTTTTGCATTGTTTCCATGGTAACAACAGCCATTTTGGAAATTCCAAAGCCAAATGCCAAATCTTCACATGCCAGTCAACATTACTGTGAAGTTTCATCAAGTTTGGAGCATCTTGAAATTTTTGAAAATTTTGCTGTAGTTTCCATGGCAACATAGTAGTTCCAATAATTGTCAAAATCAGTCAAAACCTGTATATAGTGGACAACTACATTGTATTAAAATTTAATGATTTAAAGTTTAAGCATTCTCAAATTATTCACCAAACTCCAAATGGCAGCCATTTTTAAGTTCCAAAGTTGCACTGCAACTCTAAAGTCAGGGTTCCTTGTTATAGTGAACTATCATTTAGATTGGTTCCTTTGGCTCTGAGAAAACTCCCGAACAAAATTAGGTGGAAGAAAATAATAATAATTAAAACCAATTGTTCAGAGAACAACTGAAGGTCTTTCCACTCGTAAAGATCTATTTTGATATGAAAATAATAAAATTCATTTTAACATGTCATTTCCAGCGTCAAATGATAGCTTTTTGTACGCTGATTCCAAAAATATGCGGTTTATATACAAAAAAATTAAATTAGGGAGATAATTTGTTACTTCCGGTTTGATAAAATTTACTTCGGTATTATTTGAATGTTTACTTGACACTGATTCCAAAACTAAATGGTTCTATATACTTTTATATTAAATAAATACAAAAATAGCTACTTCGGTTTACATAAGGTCACTACCGGTTGGCTTTCTAAGGTCAAGTGGCTTGCAACCTAATACAAAAGTCCCATGGCTTTATCATATATACATAGGAGGTAACAGCAAAGGTCATAATCTAGAACGTCAAAATAACATATGACCTTGAGCTCAATTTCAAGGTCATAAACCAAGGACCTCAAATCAAAAGACCCTAGGTCTTAATTATATATGGTTAATGAGTTATATCACCATAAGAGTATTTTCAAATACAAGAGGGAGAAAACTCTAATTTAATGTTAGCGTACCCTTTAAACCAAAATGTATGTGTTACAACATATCGCAACTAACAATTTAATAAAATATGTTGTCAATATCTTATACGGATTTTGAAAAGAAGTGAAAATAAGCCAAAATCAAAATTTATAATATGACCTTGACCTTTGACCTTGACCTAATTTTATTTTTTTGGACCAAGGACCTCAAATCAAAAGACCCTAGGTCTCTATCACTTATGGTTTACCAGTTTCACATGCATATCACTTATATCAAATGCATAAGGAAATAACTCTCATATGGAATCTCATTACGGCTTCGGTCAAAATTAAAATCCTAATCCTGAAGATGTAACCAGCAATTTGGTAAAATAAATTTGTTGTAATCTTTTACGGTTGCGAAGGAGTAGTGGCCACAAGAAAAACAGTGTTTGGGGAGATAACTCTTACAACGTAAAGTATTTGGTTACGCAGTTGTCAGTTTTAAAAGCGTATAAACTATACGATATCATATTCCAAATATCTAAGCGACATCTTTTGTAACATCAATACTACGCAAGAAAAAAATTAGGCGGAAGAAAAAAAAAAAAATAATAATAATAATAATAATTAAAAACCAATTGTTCAGAGAACAATTGAAGGTCTTCCACTCGTAAAGATCTATTTTGATATGAAAATAATAAAATTTGTTTTAACATGTCATTTCCAGCGTCAAATGATAGCTTTTGTACGCTGATTCCAAAATATGAGATTTATATACCAAAAAATAAATAAGGGAGATAATATGTTACTTCCGGTTTGAAAAATTTACTTCGGTATTATTTGAATGTTTACTTGACACTGATTCCAAAATATATGGTTCTAAATACTTTTATATTAAATAAATAAAAAAATAGCTACTTCGGTTTACATAAGGTCACTTCCGGTTGGCTTTCTAAGGTCAAGTGGCTTGCAACCTAATACAAAAGTCCCATGGCTTTATCATATATACATATGAGGTAACAGCAAAGGTCATAATCTAGAACATCAAAATAACATATGACCTTGAGCTCAATTTCAAGGTCATAAACCAAGGACCTCAAATCAAAAGACCCTAGGTCTTAATTATATATGGTTAATGAGTTATATCACCATAAGAGTATTTTCAAATACAAGAGGGGAGAAAACTCTAATTTAATGTTAGCGTACCCTTTAAACCAAAATGTATGTGTTACGACATGTCACAACTAACAATTTAATAAAATATGTTGTCAATATCTTCTACAGTTTTGAAAAGTGAAAATAAGCCAAAATCAAAATTTATGATATGACCTTGACCTTTGACCTTGACCTAATTTTATTTTTTTTGGACCAAGGACCTCAAATCAAAAGACCCTAGGTCTCTATCACTTATGGTTTACCAGTTTCACATGCATATCACTTATATCAAATGCATAAGGGGAAATAACTCTCATATGGAATCTCATTACGGCTTCGGTCAAAATTAAAATCCTAATCCTGAAGATGTAACCAGCAATTTGGTAAAATAAATTTGTCGTAATCTTTTACGGTTGCGAAGGAGTAGTGGCCACAAGAAAAACAGTGTTTGGGAGATAACTCTTACAACGTAAAGTATTTGGTTACGCAGTTGTCAGTTTTAAAAGCGTATAAACTATACGATATCATATTCCAAATATCTAAGCGACATCT
Source organism: Mytilus coruscus (assembly GCA_017311375.1). Taxonomy (NCBI): domain Eukaryota; kingdom Metazoa; phylum Mollusca; class Bivalvia; order Mytilida; family Mytilidae; genus Mytilus; species Mytilus coruscus. The sequence goes on from CM029598.1 coordinate 42,692,059, forward strand.
TTGAAACATCAATACTACGCAAGAAAAAATTAGGCGGAAGAAAAAAAAAAAAAATAATAATAATAATAATAATAATCAGAACAAAATCAATAGGTCTTTCCACGGAAAAGTGGAAAGACCTAATAATCAGAAAAAGCAATAGGTCTTTCCACGGAAAAGTGGAAAGACCTAATAATAGGAAAAAGAAACAGAGGAAAAGCAATATGTCACCCGACATTGTTGATCGGGTGACATAATAAGGGAAATGTCAAAATGTATGTGTCCAGATTAACTTTATATGAGTAGGTTTATATGACTATGAAAATGTAAAAAAAAAATAATTCCATTTGTCTGTGTGTGCACACAAATCTAAAAAAAAATCATCAAATAATAAAACATTATTATGATACATTTATAAATCATATGAAAGAAAATTTGTTTTTTGTAGTTAAAACAAAGTAGTTATCAAAACAATAAATATGGAAAAAATTTATCACTCACGTTTTTATGACCACTATACAAACTGAAGTAAATAAACCGGGACAGCCTAGGGATCGCTTGAAGTTGTTGACATTTGAAATGATAATTGAAAAGGTAATATACAAATAACACTCAATAGTTTTATGGCAATTGACTAGCTCTTAATAAAGTAAATGAACCTAAATTAACACAATAAATCCATTTGTCTATTTCAATAATTTACTATTTATCAAATTCGTTTTCCTAATCTAAAACTTTTTTGATACAGTCATTGAACAAATAAAAAAAAATGTTTTGTGGAATACAAACAAAAATGTCACTCATGAGTGGACACAAACTGTAGCAAACATAAGTTCCACAGCAAACAGGTCCCTTGATGCTTAATATTTAAAACTAATGAAAATTAAAATTTTATAGATTTATAGACAGTTTATAGATTTTGAGTAGTTCTTTAAAAAATAGCATGAGTACACAAACAATTAATTTTCTTGCATAAATTCCTTCATTTCAATAAGGAGAGGTTTTTATCCTAAGATAAAACCATTTTTATACAATATGAAAAAATGAAGAAAAATTATTTCCACAGTTCATACAAAAACAAAACTATCAAAATGTATTGATCCTTAGGTGTTTTATAACCCCTATTATATAAACTGAAGAGGGTAATAAATTTCTATCATGACAATGGTGTAACATGATGCTTTTATCATTGAAGATAATAATTCAAAAGGTGAAATACAAATAAAATAAGACCATCACAATCACTTTAAAAATTCTAAATAAAAACACAGACTTCCTACTATACACTGCACTTTTATACACTGACAAATGATTAGATTGGTGACTCATAATTAAATGCATACAATAAGTTTATTTTTTTGTTTGGCAAGCCTAAATGCAAGGCAACATCATGCAAGTGTTCATTTTTCTCATTAATTCTCACAAATAAGTTTTGAGATGGCAAACAATGTTACTATACATGTAAATGTAAATTAACTAAACTAAACCTCCTACATAATGAATTTGGGCTCAAAAATAATTATATTATGTCCACATTTCACTGAATCTGGACAATATGGACATTATTACTGACTTTCTGTGATAGCTCCTTAGAATCAACTAAAGCTTAGTACTGTAAATCAAGAAATTATATAGTGAAGTTTTTATTTACACAAATAATGTGACTTCTTGAGTATCGCAATAATAAGAACTCGCATTCCGATATCAAATACATATATCTGTATATATCCCATTAATGAAACTCATATTTTTGTTCATTCTTCAAAAATCACAATAACAAATGCACACAATAATTTCTGAATTTACAGTTATTTGAAGAAAGTTAACATTGACTCAAGTCAGGTTAATTGGCATTGTTCAGAACAATTAAACAATGACTGAACAGCTCCAAGACATTTGTTCATAGGATAAGCATTTCTGTTTCCACTTCATCAAGACTTATTCTAATATTACTGACCTGAATAAATATAACAATTAGAATTGACACAACTTAACAATAAATAAAACAACAACAAAAGTCTCAGCTCTTAGTACTGGACTTTATTATGCTGGCGGCATACTTGGTAAGTCCCTTCTTCATGTTATACACATGTTAATGACAAAGTGTTCATGTCACTGTTAGCAATAGCCCATCACTTAGCTCAAACCTTGCAAATGGCAGTCACATCCACACATACACATTTAGTCAGATTAATTATTTTGTTGTAGTTTCAGCTGGGCGTGCTGGGTGGCTCTGTACTGAAGTATGGTAAAGCGTCTCTCACAAGAATTGTATGACATATATCACAAACTTTTGACGGTCGAGAGTTTGGACCACTGTTCACTGTTTTAGATACACAGTCATTACAAAATATTCTCCCACAATGTCTGCAATGATGCTGTAAAGAAAGCAAATATGGATTACAGTTACAGTCCTTCTCTAAGTTAACCATAAACCAAACAAACATTACCCCCCTCCCCCTCCCCTAAAAAAAAAAGAGAAAATGGAAAATTATAAAAGTAAAATACCAACAGACAAAAGAAGAAAAAAACTAAAATTTAGCAACCGTAATCTCACTGACAACATGGGTCAAACTTAAGAACTCAGTTGCTAGGGTTAGGAGTTCCTGCTCTACATGTGAAACCAGTCATGTTACTTTGGTCTCAATTATATAAACACAGTGGTAAGTCACATTCAGTGTGTCACAATCAAGGAAAAGAGAATGACAAGTAGAATACATCTGTGGTTATTTGTGTCAAAGAAATAGCACAACAGTCAACCAAATCAAGAAACTTGTCCTTTTTTGGCAGAAACTTCACTTCTTGAGGCTAACATAAGATGGAAAAATATATAAAAAAAGGTTTAATCAGCTAATTTTTTTTTTTTTTTTGGTTAAAAGTAAGTAACACTTGTTTTTTTATTCTTCCTATATGTATATCATGTATATACACGCATAAGTAATTTTTGCAGTGTACTAATTTTATATGAATTTGGTTAAATATACTTACCATGAAATTACATTTATATTATATAAAATATGTTTGCTTTCAGAACATGTTCTCATCGCAATTAACTAGGTGATTAAAATTACATCCATAAGATGTACTCACCTATGTCATAATTTACCTGTGTAAAACACAATATTGTCAGTTTTAATTTTTGCGTTCAAGTGAACGCATGTTTTCGTCGACAAGGATTTTTAACAGTCTACTGTTGAAAATCCTTATGTTTTATAAAAACATTATTTGTTTTGGAATATCGCTTTACGATTAATTCAATGTTTATACAGCGCTTTTGTCAAGTTTCTGATATACACGTCAACATTACGAGTCTGTAACAACGACGACCTAGAAATTAACCTTTGTTAAGTCGCCATTTTCAAAATTTTAGTCCGGTGCGAGGAAAGGCAGAACTTTTCTGTCAAAATCGGACATGTTACATAAGTACTCTGTTTATAAAATAAACGTATGTTTAAATTCTTCTTCCACGCTGACCGAATTCTAGCTGTTTTGAGCAATCTACGAACGGGTCAAGTGGAAAGTTCGGATGAGTTGATTGTTTACAGTCTTTACACGAGACGGAGTAAACACATCACTAAATTACAATCAGAATAGGTATTATGACCAGATCTGATTATTTTAATGTGGATAACGTCCTTATGGGAGCGTAGACCACTATTGTCACTAAGTTCGACTGAGTTGATTGTTTACAGTCTTTACACGAGACGGAGTAAACACATCACTATTTTACAATCAGAATAGGTATTTTGACCAAATCTGATTATTTTAATGTGGATAACGTCCTTATGGGAGCGTAGACCACTATTGTCACTAGAACCTGAAGTGATTCAATAAATTTCAATCAGAAATGGAATTTGCCCATAGACGATTGTTTTTATTTGGATAACGTTCCATACAGGAGTGTAGTCCAAAATTGATACTACTATTAAAAGTAGATAGATAAATCACAATCAAAATAGGAATTTGCCCAGAACTGATTATGTTTATTTGGTTAACCTTCCATTTAGGAACATAGACCATATTTATTGAAAATAGAATGTGGTTGATGCAACACAAATAAAATTAAAATTAGAATAGGATTTTGCCCAAGTCTATCTGCTTAATGATATCGTTTCATCCAGGGAACGAGGAACTAGAACAACATGCATGATTTTGGATCCGACGTTGCATGCATTGTACAGATTTGATCTTTCCTAAAATCATAATATTAATGTGCGATCAATTAATGCATTGTACAGATTTGATCTTTCCTAAAATCATAATATTAATTGATCGCACATTAATATTTAAGGAGCATAGATCATTCTTGGAAATACAATTTTAGTATTTGACATACTGAAATAAAATTAAATCAAATCAGAATAGTGAATTTTAGTCCAGGTCTATCTGATTGTTGTAGAAATCGTTCCATCTAGATAACGTAGGTCTACCTTTATTGTATTTAAAACAACTTGCAAGCACAAGCAGGTTGCATGTTTAGTACAACACACATTTTGATCTTAGCTAATTTTTGGTTGCACATTGATTTTTGTGATGAACCTGGGAACAGTATATCTAATATATAAGTCAATATATATGTTCCTGGATGAACTAACAGTTCAGATAATATATTGAAAGAGTGTCTGCAAATGGTCAAGACAGATAAAAAACACTGAAATAGTACTGAGTTATTAGTACTTACAAATGTGTATGTAGTTTAAACATGTCATGATCAATACACAAAATTTATAATTATGTCCAGATTTAATCAGGACAGTAAATTCTTAGAAGCCTGAAATATTTTCTCGAAGCAGGAAACTGCTGTAAATTTTCTTTACTGATAAATTATTCTCTTACAGATGTTAAGAAACTACTAATATGTTGAGTCAGTAAGAATGGAACACCGTTCTAAAACCTGTTGATAGCTTGTGACAACTCGTATTATCAATTTTTAATTTTCAAGGTCAGTTTATTACTGACAAGAAGAACATTAATATTATCAGTATGTAATGCTATGACCAATTGGTTGTTTGTGTGCATTAATGAAACAAAGATTTTATATGTTTTAAGTAAACATTAGGTTGTCTCTTGGGTTCAGAAGAGTTTAGGGATCATTGCCATTATGGTGCATTTCACAAAGGCTCAATTCATGGAAATGGCTTATATTTTGATTACATAAATCAGAGTGTACATTGCCAATGCATATGACTTATAATATGTACTTGTGCTATTTTGCCTTAAGTACACAAAAAGTGATAACATAGACCCCTCACAATATGAGAATCACTGACAAATAATACATGTATCTTCCAATCATGAAAGGAAGAGATTTTGGGAAGCTCTTAAAAGATAGAAAATTGCCTTTACGTCTTGTTTTCAAAGCAATGACAACAAGTTTGACAAGATTCTGCTATCTTCATTGGGTCTGTTTTCAATCTTAATGTGAGATTGCTAGTTAAAACAGCTAATCAAACTGCTACAAGTTTTTCCTCGAGTTTATATTGAATTAGAAAGCTGAACTATAGAGGACTCAAAGATACTGATATATATAAAAAAAAAAAACTAGATTATCATTAGGATTTGTTTTTCAGAATTTAGATTAAGAATAAAGGCATATCATATAGATTTTGCACAAATTAGATACAACTAGTAAAATATTACTAAATAAATACAGAAAATATAAAGCATTGTTGATGCAAGATTCATTAAAAATACTAGACACTGACGTGGAGATTGGAGTAGTTTACAAGATTGAGCAATGAACTATCTAATACATCTCTTTATATAAATCTTCTTTTTAGCTAGTCTTTACAAGATGCAGATAAAGAAGAGGTCTTTTGGGTTATATTGTACCAATAAACATATATATATATATTTCAATTGCTTCTCATATTTAAGCACCTGTAGAAACAGTTAATCTAAAAGCAAAATACATGAAAAGCAGTTTATTTAAAAGACTGATTAATAGTTAGCAAATAACATTAAACAGTCTGTTAGTAAGTGGAAGTAAAATGCAATACGATAATTCCATGATTATAAGTGCAAGACATTTGTAAATATCTAAATTTAAAATGTCACTGTTTATTTTATTTTTGTTCATTATTACACAAAGAGTACAAAATTCTAGTCTTGTCAAAGGCAAGCTGTGAATTATCTACATGTAGGAAGGTTTCCAAATTAGATTGGGTGTGATTTAATCCCAAAATTGAGGGTATTCACTATTCAATTTTAATAATGATCAGACAATTATCTAACAACTTTGCAGTTGCAGAAATAATATTAAATATGTGGCATAGAGTTAGTATTTTATGCAAGAATATACTAGACAAAATTGAAATGTGTTTATTAACAGTTAGTTTAAATTTTTATTCAATATTGTTTTGAAAGATGTGATTATATAAATCCCATTCATTTTGTTTTGTCAAATCTGTGGACAAATGCAAAATTTTTCTGAGTGACTTTTAGTTTAACCAAATGACTGGGTTGAAGTCACAAAATAATACCAAAGTGTTTTTGGTTAGTTTATATTGAACCATATCAGAATGTATAGAATTCAGATAAGGTGAACTAAGAGAGAAATGAAATGAGCATTTCTGATTGTGAAACCATTTCTTAAACAACTAAGAACACTTATCAAAAGCAAGCTAGTACAAGTGTTTTCCATATTGTCAAACATGTGTTTTCTTTAAATACATGTATAGAACTAAATTTGACATGTTGCATGTTAGTATTTCTGATTGCAAAATATTTTCTGAAACAAATAAAACAATTGTCAAGAGCAACAGTTTAAGAGTTGTTCAATATGTCAAACTTGTATTTCTTTAAATTTGGATCTGTGCATGGCAATTTATAATTTAAAAAATCGTGGCTTAAGGTTCACATTTTAGACAGTATACCATTGTGAGATATTAATTAGAAATGTAAGAACAACATTGACAGACAGATTTTTCATAGTTTGAGAAAATCATCTGTCGGCATTCTTTTGGCTTATTAGGACAACAGTTTTGGCTTGCTCAACATCCAAATGCTCTGTAGAAGCATTATGATACCATTGGAAAACATGTATACTAAAACATTTCCACTGATTTGTCCATTTCTTTATTTTTACGCTTAAGTAGTCTAATCTGAAACACAAAGATAATGTTTGTTCATTGTTGGACTGGTAGACATTGTATTCAAAGGTTCTACCACTCATAAAAATTTCTATCAGATTTAAAATTTAGTTGGTTAACTTAGGAAAATTATCATGTCATTCCTATAATGCAGGACTTCTCTTGACAAAAATATTTTCTTTCTAAATCTATTAGATATTAACAAGAGTAGTATATCTAGAAGAATATGTAGTCAAGGAGACTATAACTTCAAAAAGTTTATAGATTGATCCAGATTTAGCATAATCATGAAACAACTTCGTTTGAGTCTTTATTATACTTTGTTGGTAAGGACACTTATTTACAAAGTATATTTTACTTGATTATAATTCTTTGACAATCAAGCAGAAAAGAATTTATTTTGAAAGATATTGATAATGATCAGCAGTCATATATTCTCTGTTATTATATAAAACTATAGAAAACAATGGAAAGTTAGATAGAAGCTAATTGTTTTTAAATAAACTAAAGTTTTGAAAACTAATATTTCAAAGTTGAAAAGTAAATGATACTAAGGTTGGATTACTTCTTGTCGATTTGTACAAGCAATAAGAACAACCTATTCACATGACAAATTAAAAAATAAATAAAATAAATGCTTATTTACTGTTGCAATAATATTACAACACATTTAACTCATAATGTAGGAGTTTTAATGAAATAATTTCTATACTGGCCTGCAGATTATTTATTCAAGTCTATTTTTGCAAAGTTTTATTTATGCAATCTGCAGAGTTTTGCCATTGATACATATAGTTATACAGCATAGCTTTATTGTGTAATAAATTTAAATTTTGTAATATCGGTTTTGACTATTTTCAGTATTTACAAAATTTAGTGGAGTTATTTTTTTTAACAATTTTGACATAGTTTTATATGTTGAAATTGTATATGTGAGAGAATTTATCCTCCACCAAAATAAAACACTGCTTGTTAATCAGTGAATATTCTATATAATATAAATGTAATTTCATGGTAAGTATATTTAACCAAATTCTATAAAATGGTTATTTTGAAATCTCAAGAAGAGATTTTATATGAATTTATAGGGTTAAATATACTTACCACAATCCACCACCACCCTAGTATAAATTCAGTTTTTGTTTCACACAACTGTAATTATTCAATTAAACGACAAATTAAAACTGACAATATTGTGTTTTACACAGGTAAATTATGACATAGGTGAGTACATCTTATGGATGTAATTTTAATCACCTAGTTAATTGCGATGAGAACATGTTCTGAAAGCAAACATATTCTATATAATATAAATGTAATTTCATGGTAAGTATATTTAACCCTATGAATTCATATAAAATCTCTTCTTGAGATTTCAAAATAACCATTTTTCTAAGTTTTTGAAGACATCTAGAGGTTAATATACAGTCCACAACAATAGGACATGTATCTTTCCTGTTCATCAACCTCTTTACAAACAAATCTTGATAAATTCTGATTAAATTCAAGGTAGACTACCAAACCCTTGCCATACTGTGGATTCAGTTATTTTCTTGGGTACTAGTATTCGTGGATTGGAGAAAATGTTTAATGGAAACTTAATTTTGTGGAATTGCCAACGTTTCCATACAAGCTTCTAGGAAATTCATACTTTGCTGAACATTAAATTGGTGGTTTGCCTCTACCAACAAAATCCACGAAAATTGGTATCCAATGAATAATAATGAATAAACAGTAAACACTAAATTTTTTAGAGGACAAAAAAAATCGCTGATGAGTTTCCTAACTTAAGACAAGCAAATTGACAAGTGCCAATCTGCCTACAATCAGGCAGTGGTGAAAACATGACAAACAAAAATCCACTCAGCTTTACATTAATTTAAGTTCAGAATGTATAATGGTGCATGAATATAACATTCGTTTCCTTTCCATGTTCTGGTAATTCAAGATATAATTTGGTTGAAATGCACAAGAAATTAAAATTAAGGGGAGATAACTCCATAATTTGCTATCATTCTAACCAAAATTTATCTAGATATTTCTCGAATTACCAGACACGCAGAAACAAAAGACCTACTATTTCTAGCTCAGAATGAGAGTAACTTCAAAATAGGGTGGTTAGGTCTGTGGGTTTTTTTCTGCCATGTTTTGAAATTTTTCTAAATTGCCTGATTCTTAAAAAGACTGGCACTTAAGTACTAAACCCTTCCACCATCTCCTTCAGTACAACACCATTAAAATTTCACCTGTGAACTTAAGAAATTTACCTTTCTTTTTGTGACAGAGAATTGTTGTTTACAATTATTGCAATCATCAATATCCTCTTCTTGTTGCCACCGGACTTCTGTTTCTGCCTGTCGAATCTTTTCTAATTGGATCTGTGTTAATATGCAAGTGTGAAGAAAATGCCTAATTGTATACAACTGTAAACTTCAAGAACATTATGGCAATGTATTTCATTTTCTGTAGACGAAACACATGTCTGGTGTACAAATTTTTATACCTGGTATCTATGATGAGTTTATTCAATACTTATGTGAAGATATCTTAATTCATGGATGCTTATGTTTCGTATTGTGGAAAAATGATGATGGCTTTTTAATTGTAGTTTCATGCCATGCCTAAACCAATAGAATGACAGAATGCAAGAAGCTGTTCTACTATCTGGAGTATCTGTTGAGTACTACTTACACAGTCTCGTTATACTGAATCCTTGTTATCCAGATATAGTCATTTTTTATTACTTGCAAAGGCTGTTTTCTAGGGTTACTTTGATTGATTGATTGATTGGTGTTTAAAGCCATTTTCAGCACTATTGTGCTATTTCTTGGAGGTCAGTTTTAATTGGTGGAGGAAGCCGGAGTGCCCAAAGAGAACCACCGACCTTTGGTAGGAAAACTGGCAATCCTAGTCAATTAAGATTTGAGTTGAAGTCACCACGTAGGTGCAAGATTCGAACTCACAACATCAGTGTTGACAGGCTAGTGATACAGTAGTTCGACTACTTAGACCATTCGGCCAACAAGGCCCCTAGAGTGACTTTGAAATGTTCAGTCTCTGTATTGCCTGTATTGTTATGTGGTGATTCATTTATTACATCAGTGACTGTTTCCTTGTTAAAGTGACTCTTCATTATACAAAATGAGTGTTTTAATCTTAAGTGAATGCTCTAACTCACTGAATCTTTACCAAATTCCCTATTTGTTCTAGATCAAAATGTGAAGAGACTTCTTTGCTCTTTCATATACCTGTCAGTATATGTATCTATTATTCATTTACATATAATGATTTATTATGACTTGCAGTGATTGTTCAGAACCTGTAGTCATGAAATGTGATGGCTTTTAATTGCCTTGTGACAGAAATAATTTTATAACCAATATTATTGTTATCCAGATATATTACAGAACTGACTGTTTATATATATTCTATCATTGCTATTTATTACCTGAAGTAAATGTTAATTACCCATAGTGTATGTTGATTGTTGAATACCTGCCGAACTTTTACTACCAGTAGTGACTATTTATTACCTGTAGTGACTGTGATAGTTTTACAAAGTCTCTGTACTGCTTCACTATTATCTAGGTCTATCTGTAGTGACTGTACTTTGCTTCTGTATTTTGAACATCGCTCTAATTTACTCTAAATATATAAAATTTGTAAGGGTTCCATGAACCCAGTGTCTCGCCTGCTTTTGCTGTTAATCGAGGCTCAACAAAATGAGGAAAAAATCAGTAAAATATTCCTTTAGATACTAACTTTTGATTGTAAGAAGCTTCTGTCAAAGTTTGGTATAAATCCAGGATAGTTTATGAATCTAATAAATGTTTTAAAAACTTTAAGTGCAGACTGTATTTAATGTTAACTGGAAGAAAAACTAAGTCCATTTATAAGTAAAATACGGATAAACAGGTACAAAATTTTAACAAAATTTCCTTCTAGATACTAGCTTTTTATCATAAACAAGCTTCTGTCCAAGTTTGGTACAAATCCAGGATAGTTTAAGAAAGTTATTAAAATTTTAAAAACTTTAACCACAGAGTGAATGTATTGTTTCCTGGCAGAAAAACTAAGTCCATTTATAAGTAAAATACGGAAAAAACGAAATTTTTTTTTTTAACGAATTTTCTTCTGGATACTACATGTACTATCTTATGATCATAAACAAGCTTCTGTCCAAGTTTGGTACAAATTCAGGATAGTTTAAGAAAGTTATTAAAATTTTAAAAACTTTAACCACAGAGTGAATGTAATGTTTCCCGGCAGAAAAACTAAGTCCATTTACAAGTAAAATATGGATAAACAGGAATTTTATTTTTACAAAATTTACTTCTGGATACTATCTTATGATCATAAACAAGCTTCTGTCCAAGTTTGGTAGAAATCCAGGATAGTTTAAGAAAGTTATTAAAATTTCAAAACTTTAACCACAGAGTGAATATTTGTGGACGCAGCCGACACGACGACGGAATGTAGGATCGCTATGTCTCGCTTTTCGACTAGAGTCGAAGACTCGACAAAATGAAGTATATATGAAACTCACAAAGGAAACAGTTCACCCTTGCATTAAGTCATCATACCATAGCTAATATTTACATTTTTTCTTGCTAGGACTTGTTGTCTGACCTTGTAAACTGCTGGCCTGAGAGACCATTACTATAAAAATTAAGCTCAGTCTGTCAGTCAATTACAAATTACAAAGCAGGCATCATATACATATCACATCGTTACCATGATCTCATCTGGATTTCATTTTTTTTCAAGGAGATATGGTATGATTATCATTGAGACAACAATTTATCAACACCAAAGGACAGGATGTGAACAACTATAGGTCATTCAAGGCCTTCAACAATGAGCAAAACTCTATACTGTATAGTAAGCTATAAAATGCCCTTGGATTATATAATGATGTCTGGTGTACAAATTTTATACCTGGTATCTATGATGAGTTTATTCAATACTTATGTGAAGATATCTTAATTCATGGATGCTTATGTTTCGTATTGTGGAAAATGATGATGGCTTTTAATTGTAGTTTCATGCCATGCCTAAACCAATAGAATGACAGAATGCAAGAAGCTGTTCTACTATCTGGAGTATCTGTTGAGTACTACTACACAGTCTCGTTATACTGAATCCTTGTTATCCAGATATAGTCATTTTTATTACTTGCAAAGGCTGTTTTCTAGGGTTACTTTGATTGATTGATTGATTGGTGTTTAAAGCCATTTCAGCACTATTGTGCTATTTCTTGGAGGTCAGCTTTAATTGGTGGAGGAAGCCGGAGTGCCCAAAGAGAACCACCGACCTTTGGTAGGAAAACTGGCAATCCTAGTCAATTAAGATTTGAGTTGAAGTCACCACGTAGGTGCAAGATTCGAACTCACAACATCAGTCTTGACAGGCTAGTGATACAGTAGTTCAACTACTTAGACCATTCGCCAACAAGGCCCTAGAGTGACTTTGAAATGTTCAGTCTCTGTATTGCCTGTATTGTTATATGCTGATTCATTTATTACATCAGTGACTGTTTCCTTGTTAAAGTGACTGTTCATTATACAAAATGAGTGTTTTAATCTTAAGTGAATGCTCTAACTCACTGAATCTTTACCAAATTCCCTATTTGTTCTAGATCAAAATGTGAAGAGACTTCTTTGCTCTTTCATATACCTGTCAGTATATGTATCTATTATTCATTTACATATAATGATTTATTATGACTTGCAGTGATTGTTCAGAACCTGTAGTCATGAAATGTGATGGCTTTTAATTGCCTTGTGACAGAAATAATTTTATAATCAATATTATTGTTATCCAGATATATTACAGAACTGACTGTTTATATATATTCTATCATTGCTATTTATTACCTGAAGTAAATGTTAATTACCCATAGTGTATGTTGATTGTTGAATACCTGCCGTAACTTTTTACTACCAGTAGTGACTATTTATTACCTGTAGTGACTGTGATAGTTTTACAAAGTCTCTCTGTACTGCTTCACTATTATCTAGGTCTATCTGTAGTGACTGTACTTTGCTTCTGTATTTTTGAACATCGCTCTCTAATTTACTCTAAATATATAAAAAATTTGTAAGGGTTCCGCGGAACCCAGTGTCTCGCCTGCTTTTGCTGTTAATCGCAGGCTCAACAAAAATAAGGAAAAAAATCAATAAAAATATTCCTTTAGATACTATCTCTTGATTGTAAGAAGCTTCTGTCAAAGTTTGGTATAAATCCAGGATAGTTTATGAATCTAATAAATGTTTTAAAACTTTAAGTGCAGACTGTATTTAATGTTAACTGGAAGAAAACTAAGTCCATTTATAAGTAAAATACGGATAAACAGGTACAAAATTTTAACAAAATTTCCTTCTAGATACTAGCTTTTATCATAAACAAGCTTCTGTCCAAGTTTGGTACAAATCCAGGATAGTTTAAGAAAGTTATTAAAATTTTAAAACTTTAACCACAGAGTGAATGTATTGTTTCCTGGCAGAAAAACTAAGTCCATTTATAAGTAAAATCAGAAAAAAGAAATTTTTTTTTAACAAATTTTCTTCTGGATACTACATGTACTATCTTATGATCATAAACAAGCTTCTGTCCAAGTTTGGTACAAATTCAGGATAGTTTAAGAAAGTTATTAAAATTTTAAAACTTTAACCACAGAGTGAATGTAATGTTTCCGGCAGAAAACTAAGTCCATTTACAAGTAAAATATGGATAAACAGGAATTTTATTTTTACAAAATTTACTTCTGGATACTATCTTATGATCATAAACAAGCTTCTGTCCAAGTTTGGTAGAAATCCAGGATAGTTTAAGAAAGTTATTAAAATTTCAAAAACTTTAACCACAGAGTGAATATTTGTGGACGCAGCCGACGACGACGACAGAATGTAGGATCGCTATGTCTCGCTTTTTCGACTAGAAGGCTAGAAGGCTCGACAAAAATTAAGTATATATGAAACTCACAAAAGGAAACAGTTCACCCTTGCATTAAGTCATCATACCATAGCTAATATTTACATTTTTTCTTGCTAGGACTTGTTGTCTGACCTTGTAAACTGCTGGCCTGAGAGACCATTACTATAAAAATTAAGCTCAGTCTGTCAGTCAATTACAAATTACAAAGCAGGCATCATATACATATCACATCGTTACCATGATCTCATCTGGATTTCATTTTTTTTCAAGGAGATATGGTATGATTATCATTGAGACAACAATTTATCAACACCAAAGGACAGGATGTGAACAACTATAGGTCATTCAAGGCCTTCAACAATGAGCAAAACTCTATACTGTATAGTAAGCTATAAAATGCCCTTGGATTATAAAATGTGCAAAAAGAGAGGCGAAAGATACCAAAGGGACATTTAAACTCATAAGTCGAAAATAAACTGACAACACCATGGCTAAAAAAGTAAACAGACAAATAGACAAACAGACAAAAAATTGTACATAAAACACAACATAGAAAAATAAAGACTGAGCAACATGAACCCCACCAAAAACTGGGGGTAATCTCAGGTGCTCAGGAAGGGTAAGCAGATCCTGCTCCACATGTGGCACACGTCATGTTGCTCATGTTATTACAAACCATGTGATAAGTCTAATTCGGTACGTTACATTCAGGGAAAAGGGGACAGGGTTGTAGTTTCAACATTTGTGAAACGAATATTCCATAACAGCCAACCAACTTGTGATGTCATCCGAAATCTTGGTTTAATAGCTACCTTGTGAGCAGCAACCCTCTAATCAAGAAATCATGATAGGAAATACAAGCCCTAGAATATTGTATCAACTGGGAGATAGATATATACTCCGTATGTAGGCACTGCTGGAATGTTGCTACATAGAAATGGAAAGTTAATTCAAAAGAGAAAACAGATGGCATGATTTATACTGAAAACAATAAACTAAAGCCAATCATGGCAGACAGCAACCAATGACTAACAGGCTTGGGACAGACAAAAACAGAATGTCATGTAGTTCAATATGTTAATGATCACTCAACCCTCCACCGAATCTCAACCCTCAACCGAATCCGGAACAGTGGGGTGATACTACAACAATAAAACAAATGGTTGAAAAAATAATATCAATCTAATCTTAAGAAAGCTTTATACTTACTCTAATCTCAGATTGCTCTGCAACTTGCTGTCGCAGTGCGTTTATAAGTTGTTTTGATTTGGCTTGTATACTCTTTAATGATGTCTCTGACTCTGTTAGTTTTTTACTCAGATCTGCTCTCACAGATGATTCTCGTTCTAATTCAGATTTTAAACTTTCTTGTACAACTGGAAAGAAATTTATAAGAAAATTATTACACATAGCTTACACTACAAAAAAATAAATAACAACTGGATATTCAATAAAATTTCAAGGATGCCTTGGGATTTCTGCAGAATCATCATTGATTCTTATAAATCATCAAAAGCTTTGCTTATATAAGCTGCTAAAATTATTCACTTTACAATTAATTGGCCTACAAATAATTGAAATTTACAAACTTAATCATCTGAAAAAAAATGTATTCTAGCTTTCCCTAATCCTTACATTTCTTATATTATAGTAGAGTTCTGGAAAAGTGCAAAATTTTGCAAAGGACCTACACTACTGTGGATTCATTATTATTCGTTGGATACCAATTTTCGTGGATTTTGTGGGTATAGGTGAACCACGAAATTAAATGTTCAACGAATGACAAATTTCCTATAGGCTTGTATGCAGACTTCGGCAAAACCACAAAATTAAATATCCACGAACATGAAAGTTTTCCTAATCCACAAAAATTGATACCCACGAAAATAAATGAATCCACAGTATTGTGGTATTTTGCAATAGAAATGATAGTGAAGAGGAGCAGATTTTCTTCAAGGTCCACCAGGACAAAAGTCGAAAAAAAGGAATGTGTCCATGGGACAAAGATGATGCCCCTGCTTGCATATAATGTTATAAAGGGACATAACTCAAGAATGGTAAAAGTGACACTACAAAATTCATACTTGATCTGAGTTTTTTCGTAATAAGCATTGTGTATAAGTTTCATAACATTTGGTTGAGGCAAACTTAAGTTAGAGAATGGAAACGAAATATTCATCAATTTTTCCATTTGTAAAGGGGCATAACTCTAGAGCGGTAAAAGTGATGCCACCAAAATTCAAACTTGATCTGTGTTTTGTGGTAATAAGCATTATGTATAAGATTTATAACATTTGGTTGAGGCAAAATTAAGTTAGAGAATGGAAACGAAAAATTCAGCAATTTTTCCATTTGTAAAGGGGCATAACTCTAGAACTGTAAAGTGACGCCACCAAAACTCAAACTTGATCTGTGTTTTGCGGTAATAAGCATTGTGTATAAGTTTCATAACATTTGGTTGAGGCAAACTTTAGAGAATGGAAACGAAAAATTCAGCAATTTTTCCATTTGTAAAGGGCCATAACTCTGAAAAGAAGCTAGCTTTCAGCTGAGTATAGTAAAATGTATCTTCATTTAATTTTAGAATATTTTTCTTAATTCTCTCAAGCTCAAAGTTTTTAATGATAATTACCAAGTTTTTCCTGAACTGTAGCTAGTTCTTGTGATAATGATTCCTCTATATTATTTTTCTCCTGTTGTTCAGCATGTATTTGATCTTTCAGGAACATGATTTCACTTTTCAGTGTTTCCTCTGTGTGTTCCTTAGCAACCTTACTCTGAATTATCTCTTCACGATACTTTAATAATAATAACTGCATTTCCTATCAAAAGAAAGAACAATTATCAGAACAATATCAAATATCTGCTTTAACTTTAAAAATACTGATACATTAATTTTTAAGATACTAATTTTCAAAGATTTAGAGTTTTAAAAAAAAGATGACACTAATATGATGTCCTGGTTCAGTTGTAATATTTTCCATGACGAAATAATAAAATATTTAATGTACCATGACCAAAAGAAAATGATATCACAATATTAATGTGCTTAAAAACCCATATCTTGATTAATTGCTCTTTGAGATGCCACATCTTTCTTACTTAGAATGTAATAGTAAATATATTTTGCAAGGTTTTATAAATACATTGTGCATTGTGAAATGAGCGAGTTTTGAATTGAGGGATGAATTGTGAAAGACTGATACCAATTTAAGGCAGGAGCTACAAAATGGTTTGGTATATCTTTATTGTTATATACAATTTGATATCAAAGAAACCTCTTCAATGATTCATGAACGATACAAAAGTTGTACTGTAGATTTATTTATTTTCATAAATACCAATTTTCATGGATGGAGGAAAAATTGTATTTTCGTGTATATTGGAATTCGTGGATTTGCTAAAGTCTGCATACAACCCTATAGAAAATTTGAACTTTGTTGATCATTTAAATTTGTGGTCTTCCTTTACCGATGAAATCCATTAAAATTAGTATCCTACGAATGAAAATAGATCCATAGTAAATGAAAAAGACTTTTTTAATAAGATATGCTCAAAATTCTAGTATAGCTTGATGAAATAAAAATGAATTATAAAAAAAATTATAGATAGACAAACTGATTTATTGAAAACTTTTTTAAAGGTCAATAGATATCTGTTCCTGTATTAAAACAGATTTTCAACTGTTCACAAACAGAAAAAGTTTAACAAAACATTTTCAGAGTGAATTAGCTAGAGGTTTAGTTTTCAAATATGATTTTGCAAAACTTCAGCCTGTACCAAGTCAGGAATATGACAGTTGTTATCCATTCGTTTGATGTGTTTGAGCTTTTGATTTTGCCATTTGATTACGGACTTTCCGTTTTGAACTTTCCTCGGAGTTCGGCATTTTTGTTATTTTACTTTTTGATAAAAAAAAATTATTTTTAATTGAAAATTAATAGAAAAACTAAAAGGCAGTTCTTCAAGGGTATACATAGAAGCTAATATAAGGGAAGCCAGGGCATGTTTTTTTTTATATAATCTTTCAAATGCAATTTTAAGGCTCAATACTTACTTTACTTTTCTGTAAAAAAAATAATGACCTAAGCATACAAACAAGAATTAAGAACTTAGAAATTATCTGTAAAAAATCAGGTATAACTTTAAATATTGAACAAGATATGTTTAATAGGAAATTTTAGCACAGTGTCTTCCTTTCTCTTTACCTTTAAGATACCTCCTGTATTTTATTGTTGCATTTGTCCCATTTCTTGTACAAAACATTTTTTCGCATAAGACCTACCATTGTGAAATACCAGAAGAATGAAACTGCTGCATTTTCAAATCACAGAATTTTTCACTCCTATTTGGGTGTAATTGTACATAAGACTTAAGCTAGAAATTAAGATGTAATTTACTGCTAGATCAATGGTATCTACCCTTATTAGTAGTTCTCTTTTTTTCAAATATCATGTTTACCTTTCTCAATGATTTATGAGGTTAAAATAATATTTTCATATCTTAACGATCACTAAAAATATTTTACATAATTGCATATACAATGTATCAAATAAAAAAACTTTATTAAAATTAGATGTGTTTGGCAACATTAATGTCCTCAATTGATAGCCGATTTCAAGGGCTGTAACTCGATAAAAAGTAGATCATGACCTTGATCTTTAACTCGCCATTATATGATAAAAATCCGACTCAATGATAAAAAAAAAAATGGGGGCTATTGTTAGAATCAGAATAACAAAGGAATGATACTTTATAGTGACCACTGAGTGCCTAGGCATAATTGAAAAAAAAAAACATCTACATTATGAATTTTTTTTTTAAAAAGGCCATAGCAAAGATGCCACTACAAAATGAATCTATAAAGTAAAAAATGCATTAAATCCAATGGTTTTAGGATGTAAACGTATAATATATAGATAAGTTACCATTGTAAACAGGTTAACTCAATCTATACAGTAAGTAAAATATACCTCTATATTATTGGGTAAGTTAATATCCTCGTTCTGAAGTTGTTGTGCATATTTTGAATGTTTCCCTATTAAAGTATCATTTTCTTTCTGTAACCTGGTCAACTGTAAACAAATGTATAATACATCATTAGCAACATGGGGGATTAAAAATGAAAACCTTTGGCAATATAGAGCTCAATCAATTTTACAGACACTTGTCTGTTGCTGTGGATTGAAAGTTTACCTCTAAATAGGCTTGCTCTTTTAATTTTTGTGTTCTTGTTTTGCCCTCTCACTGACTATACCTTACATTAACTTTCCTTCAAATTTGATATACATTTTGTCTTGCAATCAGTCCAATGTATTCTAATTTTATAGTCATATCTGTCTATAGGACAACATGTCCCGCTCACACTATCACATTTCAATTTCATTGAACCCAAAAGTCTTGGTCAAAACCCAAATTAAACATATAATTGTAAATAGTATTAATATTTCTTATCTATGAGCAAAATAGGCTTAACTATTCACACATGACATATAACCTTTATCATTTTGTGAAAAAAAACCCAGAAATGCTTATATTTATAATAGACCCACCAGTTTCTATAGTAAAAAAAATGCAAAATCTATGTAAACAAATCTTCTACTTTTAAACAAAATTAGAACATTTCAAACTGACCTCACATTTATCTCACTTTGAATAGACCTTTTCATGATAAATAGCATACACAGTGCTATATGATGGGAGTAAATTGGTCAACTTTCAACGAAAACTTTTGTGTAAAATTCACATTTCAATAGAAAAATGAATCACTTTTCACACGTTTCATACAACATACAATACTGGATATTACTTTGGCTTTTTGTGTTGATGGATTGCTCTCTCATTGACATATACCCCCACATCTTCTTTTATTCATATCTGCATATTTTCTTGAAACATCTTGAAAAGAATTATAGTTGTTTAATCATGTTAATGGATGTTTGCAATTATAATCAATTTAACTTACCTCATTTTGAACCTCTTCTCTTGACCCTGTCAAGACTTGCTGGAAAAATTCAGAATAAAATACAAATTAATTTTAGATTAAATAGCAGTCCTGAAATGCAGCCTCTGATACTCATTGTAAGCATCTTTTTAAATTTGTTTAACACATTTTTTGTATTCATTGTTTAATGATATTATGTGTTACTTGTTTTTAAATGTTGACAAAATAATTGATGTCTAAAAACACTATGACCACAGACTGAATCTTAATGTTGACAACACCTTTGGAATCTAGGATCACTAACATCACTTTACAACTAAAGAAGCAAATGATAAATTGGCAAGGGGAGCTAAAAATGCCCTTTTTTATTATACCCCACATTGGATGCAATTTTGATGATATCTTTCATTTCTTTATGCTGATTGTGAACAAAAACATGCATCAAAATTTTATTTCAAGTGTTATATCTGAAATCCCTTTACAAATATATCTGAAAATTCTTTCAATGGAGTTGTACTTAAACCTACCAGCTGATCTCTAAGATCTACTTGTGACTGTGTAAACTGCTGTTTCATTTCTTCTATATACTTTTCACAATCTTGCAATTTGTTTAAAAGACTGGACACCTGATAATAAACAAAATAGTCTAGAATATTTTTAAAGTTATTCATTGATTAAAGCTAACATAAACAATTGATAAACAGGTTGAATAAGGTCATTAAGTCATGCTTTTGGCCAAACATTTTTACTTTTACTGATCATAATGTTCAGAAGTTATAATTTATTTAATGTTTGCAAGCTCTGGACAAAATGACCAGAAGAGTTTGCTAGAGAGCTGATGCCTCCCAAAAAGACACCAACTAACAGAGAGAGAGGCAGACTGTGTGTATGATACTTTTAAAGCAAGTTTGAAAGAAATTTTCATCCTTCCCCTTTCTCCTTTAGTGCATACTTATTTACATATAAAACTTGGGTATAAGAAAACGAAATTAGCTTTTATCAATTTCAGGCATAAAATGAAAGTAAGACAAACATAGCACCCAGAAATCAAATGCAAAATCACTGAATCAGTAAATGAAGTATTCAGATATTCACATTTTCAGTATTGTGTTACAGTATATTTTAATTTTTATTTTTGGGAATTGTGATACTAAAACTTGGCTCTGGTAATCAAAATGTCATAAAAGTGGTTTCCACAAAATTTAATAATTTAGTGTCAAATAAATTTCATGGATATTCTACTGGAATATTAGGTACCACAAATAATAAGGCTCAATTCACAAAAACCCTATGCAATTTTGCTTATTGTACACTTGTAGTTCCTTATTATTCAAAATCATAAATTGTATTGTTAAATAACAAATGTCAATAACAGCTATTAATTAAGTATGTTATATTAATTAACCTGTTCATCAGCCTCGGACACAGTCTTTTTCAGTGTGTCTTCTAGTTCTGTAATATATTTTTGTTGACTTTCAGTAGTATGTATCTCACTGTTTAGATTCCTCTCAAATGACTTAGCTCTGACTTGTTCTTTCTTGAGATCATCCTGAATGTTCTGTAACTGAGCTTCATAGTTATTACACATGTCACAGGGTTTACCCAACTTCTCTCGTGATTCCTTTAACTGGAAAATATTAAATATATACTGTAGAAACATTAGTTTTTTTGTGGGATTGAAATTTTGTCATTTTGTCTCTTAATTTGAGTCCATGAGAATCCATTTTCCGGGTTTCCAGAATGAGAAAGTAATATTCTTTGTAAGTTAATATCCATGAAATAACCGAAATTAAAAACCCAATGAAAATTTCTTCTTTTACCAGTCAGTGGCATTACTTAAACAAGTAACTTTCAAAATTACCTATACAAGTAATGTTGAAAACGAGGCTATAATAAATATTACGTATATAAGTAACTTTTGTTTATTTTATTTTTATAGGTATCCATTAATACAGATTTTACTACCTTTAACAAATTTTCACAGACATCTGGTTATTTTTCCCATGAAATATAATAAAATGCTCCACTGGGCACAGCTTGATACGACCGCAGAGGTCGAACCCTGAACAGTTGGGGCAAGTATGGACACAACGTTCAAGCTTGATACAGCTCTGAATTTGGATTGTGATTAAATATTTGACACAGCATAGGTTTCTGACACAGAATGAATGTGGTCTAAGTACTTAAAAAAATTTTAATTTACCTATTCAAACCATATCATTATTATTTGCTTTTATATATAAATCAAAAATAACCAACTTAAAATGGAAAATTTTAAAGAAAAAAAAAAGGAAAAAAAGGAAAAAAAAATCCCCCCCCCATTTTTTGAACCCCCTTATGATTCATCACCCCCAAACTCATTCCCTTTGTGGTATGGTACATTGCAGTACAATTTCAGAGAGATCCATACACTTGAACACAAGTTATTGTCTTGAAACTGTAAAAATGCTTGTTTTTTGGCCCCTTTTTGGCCCCTTATTCCTAAACGTTTTGGGCAATTACCCCCAAACTCAATTCCAGCTTTCCCTTTGTGATATGGAACCTTGTAGTACAATTTCCGAAAGATCCATACACTTACACACAAGTTATTGTCATGAAACTAGAAAAATGCTTGTTTTTTGCCCCTTTTTGGCCCCTAATTCCTAAAATTTTGAGGCAATTACCCCCAAAATCAATCCCAGCATTCCCTTTGTGATATGGAACCTTGTGGTACAATGTCGGAGAAATCCATACACTAACACACAAGTTATTGTCTGGAAGTTACAAAAATGCTTATATTTGGCCCCTTTTTTGCCCCTAATTACTTAACTGTTGGTAACATAACCCCCAAAATCAATCCCAACCTTCCTTTTGTGGTATTGAACCTTATGGTAAAATTTCATAGAGATCCATTCACTTAAACTAAAGTTATTGTGCGAAAACCAATGTGTCTTCGGACGACGACGCCGGATGATGACGACGCCAACGTCATACCAATATACGACCACAAAAATTTTTTGCGGTCGTATAAAAACTAATCTCCCTGAAACAATAATTGCCTTTCTGACGCACTTATCTTTCTTATCGACGCTTCTGGGTCAAAGACTGGTCTCTTGGGACTATCAAAATATTATTTTCCTTGAAAATCTTAAAGGTAGACAGATATAAGTAGATGGAAATTTAATTAAGACTTGAAGTTATTTATAATTTGTAACCCAAAACAATTACATATGTTCCTCCAATAACTGTAATTACTAATTCTTTCAAAGATGTATAAAATAACTTATACAAGTAATATTTTGTCATTATTTTTAAAGTAACCTTTTATCCCTATACTCCTTTCAAATTGTATATATTCTTAATTTTATGTAATAAAATAATGTAAAAATTCATAAAGACTACATTCAATCCATGCTTCTATTGAAATTTAAAATAACTCTATTGAGTAATTTAATAATTTATAAAACAAAATTACCTATATGAGTAACTAAAAAAAAATTACTTGTTTAAGTAACGCCCCTGACTGTTTACAGTATATTATCTTATTTTCCCTATGACTGAGTGAGTGTCTAGCTGTATACTTTCAACCAAAAATCTTTAATTTAAACTGTATACAGATCTCTGTACATAAATTTTGCACAATTCAACTAGCAGATACTTGTTGCACTGAGTAGACACTTATTTCAATTATAGATCTGCAGATATCATCTAGGACAATAACCTGTTTGTATTCTATAGCATGAATTTTGTTTTTTGTGTTGTTGGGTTGATGTTTGAGTCAATGATGTATCCTTCACATCTCCATTTAATCATTTTGTTATGGACTGATTGACACACAGATGGTCAAACATTTTAAAGGGAGGTAAACCAGTATATCCATGTTATAAAACTGATTTATTGTTATTTTTTACATCCTGAATGTACATGTACATAAAATATCAATGATTTGATGTAAGGCAATCAAAAAATCAGTAAGTCAAAAAGTTTATATAAAAAACAGACCTCTTCCAATCTTAAAATAGGCAAAGATATGATAGTCAAATATTAATCAAAGAGCATGATTGCTCTGAGGGATACGATTGCCATTGTTTTCATTGATACATGTATTAGTATTATTTTCAAAATAATTCAACTGCACATGTAAAATGTAATTTACGTAATCTGAATAGTTATTCAACTTTAAAATAGCCAATCATCGATACAAGTGTATGAATAATGTAATTATTGTGTTTTATTTTGTACTATCATTTCCAAGTTTACTTTCCACAGCAGTCACTGAGAGTGAGAGAAGGTATTTCACTGTACCTTATCGCCTATTTTCCTACGTGAATTCTAGGAGGAATCCCATTTCTAACTCTTTAAATATTTAATTTCCTTTGGGTCAGTGGGCATGACTCCTTTCCGTACACATTCCTCTGTTTAAATTGCGATCGCTTTTAATATAATACTGACGTCTATCGACAAAACGAGTTAATCTTTATCGACGTATCATCGTATTTTGATTCAGAATTGACGGAAGTATAAGGAGGCAACTCAAGCGATAATACGGAAGACTCCATTTCGGCTGAAGGGGTGTTCTAGTTACACCTTTGCGTTGTGGACTACATTTATTTTAATTTAAATGATGCATATGATTTAAAATTATGCAACAACAATAACCCGCAATAGCAGACAGACATAGAAAGGATCTCATGAGTTTCAAATTAATCAATGAAGTTGGGAATCCAGAGCAATCATTCAATCTGATTCCCTTGAAGTCAAGAAAACTATACGCATGCGCATAATTACCTAAACAAACCCTAGACTTGTGATTTGTAGCAAGGACGTATATTCAATTTTATTTAAACGACCTAGATGGTTCTCCATTTCTTTATGGAAGTACAATATCAAATATCAGTTTCATAACGGTGACTTATAAGAAAAACTCCACTTCAGTTCTTATATTACAGAAATAGATTTATCGAATTCAGAGAACTCTCGCATTTTATCAAAACTGGGAATTCCTCTGACGTGTTTCTAAATTTATAAAAACACTAAATATAAATACTGCTTAATTCTGATTTTCCGTGTTGTTAAAAACACGCATATAAGTCGAGGGAAATATCTAAACATGAAGAATATGAGAAGAACATTATAGGACAGTTGTTTAAATTCAATCCCTTTGTTTGTTTTTACCTTTTAAAGCAAGACAATCTTAAGAATCTGAGATGTTCCTTAATGTTTAGAATAAAACGGTTGACGTGAGGGCATGGCCCTGAGTCAATGGTAAAGTCTACAGATTGCTTGAAAGCAATCGTATCCCAAAACTTTTAAAACAGTATTTTGTAGAGTTATACTATCAAATGGAAGATTTGTATTTGTGAAATCTTTATTATTCATGGTGAATAATTTTTTAAAGGGAAGGTGAACCATGAAAGTGTTCAATGAAATAGAAATTATATACAGGCTTGCAAGTAGAATTTGTCTTAGACCACAAAATCAAATATCCACAAAAATCCATGTTTTTCTTTAATCAGCCAAAATATGTAATCATGAAAAATAAAAAATCCAAAGTTAAGTATTTAGCAGACCTGTTGTTGTAGAAGGTCCCATTCCTTTTGTCCTACCAATCTTTTACCATCAACTGAGATTCTGTCCACTTTAGATTTAGCTGAGGCTATTAATGACTGTCGTAGCTGTAGTTCTGGTGTAGGATCTACCAAATATAAATTTTCATCTAATAATGAATGACCATTGTGGTTAATATGGTATAAAACAAATATTCAGACTTGGTTACCTTATAGGGGAAACCACTTACATAGCTAAATTAATAATAACTAATGCCTGCTAATATATTGATTTGATTAATTTTCTAATCCATGTAATTAATGCTTTCTATCTAAGAACAGACAATGAATAATTTTATTATTTATCATGTTTATGCAATGCTAATTTTGACAACATTTTCCATAAACTTGCAACATTTAAGAATACCGGTATACATTTATTTGGTGGATGAAACCAGAAGTCACAGAATAAATCTTGAAGCTTCTTAGAGCTAATTTCCTAATGCTTGAAGAGCAAGACTTTGGTTGGCTTGCTGGCTTTGTTTGTATAAATGTTTGCTCAAGCATTGTAATTAAGATTGACATCTGTAAAACAATATAATTGGCGAAGTTACACCTATATACATTATATTTAGATTACTAACATCCAATCAAATTTAAGTATAATGTATACAGGTTTAACTCTGCCTTTTTATATTGTTTGCAGATGTCAATCTTAATTACAATGGTTGAGCAAACATTTATACAAACAAAGCAAGCAAGCCAACCAAAGTCTCATTCTACAAGCATTAGGAAATTAGCTCTAAATTAAATTCCAATCTCTCCTTCATACTGACAGATCTGTTGCACCTCAACTTGAACAAGGCTCAATATATTGTTTAAATCGATATATTAAATCACAACCCTATGTAAGTAACTGAAACTATTTTATATAACTGTAGATATTGCAGAACCAATTCTGATAAAGGAGTCATTAAATAGTTAGTAAAAAAAAAATTGTTCCTTTGTCTATCATGGAAATGAAAGCAGTGAGTCTCCAACACTTATTATAGAAGAAAAAAGGCTAAAAAGACTTGTGAATATAAATGTCAACAAATAACTTTGACTGCTCAGTCAGGTCTAATGAACTCTTGTTATTGTCATACTTCTGCATGCTTCTATATTATCAAATTCTGACTGACTAAAAACCATTATTAGCAACTGTTTTTTAAACTATGGTTCAGAATTTCAAACTATTAACAAATAAAATCGTACATTACTTTTACCTGTTAGAGCCTTTGTTTGTGCTTGTGATAAGTATGGTAAATTAAGAACTTTTTCTGGACTTATTTGTACACGTAATCCATCTAATTCCTCATTAGAAACTAAAACACGACTGTCTAAAAATGAATCTCCTTCTGGTAAATCTGAAACATCTAAAATTGATTTTTCATCATCTGTCTCATTGTTCAAGTCTGTAGAATTATTGGGAGAATTGGCACATACTAAGTCTTTTTGAGATTGCTGTTTTATCTTTTCTTGCATTTTGGCATCTGCATTTTTGAATTTCTGAGAAAAAAAGAACAGAAGTAGAAACATTTCATACAAACATTAAAGTTTAAAGATTGGAATACTGTGGAATCATTATAATTCGTTGGATACCAATTTTCGTGGATTTTGTGGGTACAGTGGAACTACAAATTTAAATGTTCAACGAATTACAAATGTTCTATAGGAATGTATGCAAAATCTGACAAAACCTTGAATTCCAATATCCACAAAAATGCAAGTTTTTATCAATGAATTACAAAAGTTCTATAGGAATGTTTGCAAAATCTGACAAAACCTTGAATTCAAATATCCACATAATTGCAAGTTTTTATCAATGAATTACAAAAGTTCTATAGGAATGTTTGCAAAATCTGACAAAACCTTGAATTCAAATATCCACGAAAATGCAAGTTTTTATCAACGAATTACAAAAGTTCTATAGGAATGTTTGCAAAATCTGACAAAACCTTGAATTCAAATATCCACAAAAAATGAGTTTTTATCAACGAATTACAAAAGTTCTATAGGAATGTTTGCAAAATCTGACAAAACCTTGAATTCAAATATCCACAAAAATGCAAGTTTTTATCAACGAATTACAAAAGTTCTATAGGAATGTTTGCAAAATCTGACAAAACCTTGAATTCAAATATCCACTAAAATGCAAGTTTTTATCAAACCACGAAAATAAATGAATCCACAGTATATTACAAATTTTAGCAAACTAATGAAAATAATTGATTACACATGAGCTCCACAAAGTATTTAATTAGATTGATTGATAGTTTGATGGTGTTTAATGCCACTTTCAAACATTCCTGTTTATATCATGACAGCCAGTTTTTATTGGTGGAGGAAACGTGTTCCGGGAGAGAACCACTGAAAATCATCATGAAATTTGCAATGCTAGTCGATTAAAATCACGGTCAAACAAACTCTGCTGAAAGCAGTGTTTGGAATCACAACCTCAGTGTTGACAGGTTTTTGATCACTGTAGATGAACTACTTAGACCACTCGGCCATAGAGGTCACCACAGTCAATTAGTTATTATCTCCCTAATGATTGATTATAATCTTTATATAATTAGATATGCATTATGGTGAAAGGGTCATAGAGCCAGTCAACATTATACCAACTGTTGAATATCAATTGTTCCAGACATGTTTGTTAACCAATTCAATCTTTTTAATGCCCTTATCATGCTTATGTAGTATGATGATATTACATGATTTTTTTTTAGATAAGTAAACAATGAATTGGCTAATATTACTCTTTAACTCGTCCTCAATATCAAAATATATTTTTTTTAAATTGTTCTTACCTCTGAGGCTTCCTCTGCCTTTTTCAATGCCTCTGTAAAAAAATAAGGACAATTTACAACCAAAAAAAAGCATTTTCATTATTTTCTGTCTCACTGGTTCTTTTGTCTAAGTTCAAGAAGACTGATATTAACAGTGAAAAACTTGTTTTGTGAAAAAAAGTTGATAAAGTTGCTAAAACTGCACTATATAAGTAAAAATAAAATGTGATAAACAGTCAAAACCTGCCTTAGCGGTCACCTCGTTTCAGCGGTCACCTGCCTCTAACAGACACGTTCAGACCCTCCTAAACGTTTTCTCTATATAACTCATTTCAGCATTCACCTGTCTAATGTGGTCAGCGGTCACCTGTCTAACACGGTCAGCTGTCACCTTATTTTTGAACAAAATCGTCATTTCAACTTTTAACAACAGGCATTTTAATGTTTTTAATTACAAAAAATCTTCATGACAAAAAATATTAGTTGTCAAAATGAAAATCGAGATCTGTGTGCAACCGTGATTGCTCAATTTAAGATGAATTTTGAATTCGCCTTGTTCCACATTTTCAGGTTCCATTGAGAACAGTATCAGTGACTAATTTCCACACAAATATTAACATTTTCAACATTTTCTTCAAATTTACAGTGGCGGGATATGCCATTTTTTATTTCACTGCTCGCAAGTACAACAACTCTACTGGTTTAAATCATTAAAACAATTTGACCGGCCAAGTGTGATGTCGGAATCCTAATTTTTTGGAACCTCGTTTCAAAGGTCACCTCTCTTGAACGGTCACTTTTGATACTTCCCAAAAGTGACTGCTTAATACAGGTTTGACTGTTATCGCCAATGGACAACTATCCAACAGAGACTAAAATGACAATGATGTGAACAACTGCAAGCCACAATCATTGCAAATGAGTCAAACTACCCACAAGAGATTAGATCAAAGGATAACTATGTCAACAACTACAAGCCACTGTACAACCTTTAACAATGAACAGACCCATTCCACATAGGAAGCTATAAAAGGCCAGAACATGACAAAATGTGAAATGATTCAACAGAGAAAACAAATGGCCAGATTTTTTTTCTCATTTTTTTGTGAATTCTAAGAACAAGAAATAAAGATGAAGTCACCTACTGTATGTCAAATGATCTCTGAAAGTTTTGTTTCTTTAAAATTTCTGAACAGAAGACAAACAGGAGCAAAAATTGAAATATACTTTTAAAGTTTGCTATGTCATATTTTCCCACCTTTCAATAGCATAAAACTGTCTAATAGTTTTAAAATAAGTTTTTCAATCTCAAAATGTTTTAAAATTTGTATTTAAGTCGCAGCAACTAATGTCAGCACAAAAGTAGATCATAAACCCACATTAGTAGAAGCTGCTGTTCTTAAATTTTGAACATTCTTTATCTTTAGAATTATATACACAAGTTCAAAGCTTCAGTGCTGCTGTACAATGTTTACTTTACATGCCAACCATGCTACAATTTTTGTAAAGACAGCAAATAAGAAACGTTAAACATTTATGTCTTTAACACTCATGCAAGTAATCAGTCTTTCCATGCAATCCGTGCAACAAGGAAAAAACAAGAATGTGTCCCCAGTACACGGATGCCCCATCCGCACTATCATTTTCTATGTTCAGTGGACCGTGAAAATGGGGAAAATCTCTAATTTGGCATTAAAATTAGAAAGATCATATCATAGGAACATGTATTCTAAGTTTCAAGTTGATTGGACTTGACTTCATCAAAACTACCTCTACCAAAAACTTTAACCTGAAGCGGGACGAACGGTCGGACGAACAGACGAACGAACGAGCGAGCGAATGGACCGACGGACGCACAGACCAGAAAACATAATGCCCATAAATGGGGCATAAAAACAAATCAACATGACCATATTTTCAAATCATTTTTGAGCTTGATGAGCAAGACCTTTATTTCTAATTTGATTACGCTTTAAACTATGTCAAGGTGTAAGTTTTATGGATTTAATTATTTCTGAAATGATTACAGTAGTACCTATCAAACGTCCTTCTTCTTGTTGCTTCTTTGCTTCTTCCAGATCCTTTACTTTCTTCTCTTGTGCCATTCTTTCTTCATCTTTTTTCTGCATTTCTATTTGTCATTTAAAATTATCAATAAATAGTCTAAATCTAAAAATTTAGATTTTTTTATGTATTTACTGTTTTACTTATCCAGTACTAAAGGATTTTTTTTTCTTTCTTTTCTCTTGTGCTATAGCGCAAGTCGACTTGTTCAGTGATTACTTAAAGTTTTAAGCTGATAGCTATGGAAGAATTGCTAAAGACAAGTTCATGAAAGAAAAAGCATTGAAGGAAATATAAAGAGAAAGAGCTTTTATTTATCTATCCCAATTTTCATGGTAAGGTACCAAATAACTGACTCATTCTTTCAAAGAAGGTCAAAGATTAAAAGTCCTATTTTCAGCATAAAATTTTCAACACATTTAATTTATATTCACAAATGAATGTTATTATTTAATCAAAGCACTGTAAGCGCTGTAGGCAGTTAACCAAAAACCAAGGCAAATATAATTATGAAAACTGTGGCAGTGTTGCGTCAATTTTTTTTTTAAGATTTGAAAGAACAAACATTAAAAATTCGTTATTGTACATTATGTTTATTTAATGAATGATTATTAAGGAAAATTAATTAATATTTTATCAAGGTTTTCAAAAGCAACGCATATATCAATGTATATTTTTAATGGTGAGTCTGCAGTGGTACAAGTTCTAGTTGGTAGTTAACGTTGGTACCAGTTGACTTTTAGTGGTACAAGTTGACGTAGTACGAGTTTGTAATAGTATGAATGGACTTGCTTCCCTGGAAGGAACACAGAGTTTGGGTTCTACAGTACAAAAGTTATGAGACACAAATCAGACAAATGTTTACTACTACACTAACCTGCCCATAGTAAATGTAAATGACCCCCACCTTCACCCCAAGTCCATGATGTCACTCCATACCAAGTTTGGAATAAAATGACAGGTGATTATAAAACAGTTGGTCAAAAATTCTTGGGCTTTACACTGCTTGAAAGATTTATATGTTTTCTTTAAAATGAGCCATATATGAAAATTTTTATAGATACCAGATTACCAGAAATAATTCAAAAAATAATTAAAGTAAATTCAATTAACCTAGACTCATTTTTTGCATCAATAAAATTTTATAATAAACAAGAAACAATTGTAACAGGATGCTGTTACGAAGTCTCCAAAACAAAGCTCCCATAATTCGTCATTCCCATGGTCGCCTGATATTGGGCAAAGTCCACTACACATTGGTTTGGTCTAGTAAAGTGATATGCATATGTGACACCTAGGAGATTGACCCTGTATGTCATTCAAATCTTTTTGAAATGACGAACAGGAATAAATATGGTTTAGGCGTGGGTATCTCAACCGTTTACAAGTTCTCAAACAGGAGGGGGTGGGGTGACCCCAGGGACTCCCCCTATATTTCATTTGATTTGTTATATTGTCCCATACATGAATATATATGGTTTATGGGTAGGGATCTCGACCGTTTAAAAGTTCTCAAACAAAAGGGGGTGGGGTGTCACCGGGGATTCCCCCAAATTTTTATTTGATTTGTTTTATTGTCCCATACAAGTATATATATGGTTTAGGGGTGGGGATTGCGACCGTTTACAAGATAAAAGCACACTTTCAAATTGAAGGGGGTGTGGGATGACCCCCAGGGACTCACCCTATATTTTATTTGATTTGTTTTATTGTCCTGTTTTAAGTACTGAAGACCGTGTGTGTCTATCACTTACTGTTTATGAGTAATAGTCCTTTGAAAATTAAAAAAAAAATAAATCCCATAGGGTTCTACAGTAAACCCCTCCCTTCTTTAGGCCCTCAAAATACCCCTAAATAGTTCCCAATGCACAAAAGAAAGATTGATGCCTCCGCTAGACATGTTAGTCTTACATTTTATGAAACCCTATGAAAATCTGACAAGCTGTCCGAGTTGTCTTCTTAGACGGTCCAAGTGGACTCGGTCCGACTTGTCTGTGGGACGAGTTGTTCCGCATTTCTTAAAACATCAACCTGATTGGTCGACGTTGACTACTTCGATTTCCTGTTCTTTTTTATTCATAAAATAACAACAACAAGGTCAGTGATAAATGGAATAATTTAATAAAAGAAAGGAATTTAAATGTGCATACATTTAATTGAAATCAATTAAATAATCACGATCTTCTTAAACCTGAAGAATATCATGATTAACAATACTTTCTTTTAATCGGGCTTTATATCATCAGAATAAAACGAACTTACGTTTCGTGTAAGTTAAAATTACCACCAACTTAGACTACTATATAACTTTATTTCCTCCATCATAGAGATTTGGTGTACATGAACAATATTCCTGCGCATTTTGCCATTTGGGAAATATAAACGACTTGTAATTACAGATTTTCGGCAATGAAATTTTTCATACAATTGTTTTCTGACATCTTAGCCAAAAGCACAGGGGATAATAAACTACGTACGGATTTCTATTGAGCACTATTTCTTATGTGCAACTTCAAATATTATGGGTCGTTCGACGATCATTTAAGGTTATTCTGGTCATATTTTTTGTATTCCATAATTAAAAGTATGAAAAAATGTCCAATTAGTTATAAATAACATATTAGCCTGCTAGATTATAACAATGGCACTTTTTTCAGCATTCGTTGGGAAGAACACAAATCTAGGGTGCTAGCATAAGGCAGCTTAACTGCCTAAAAAATTATGTACAGTTGAGTCTCCTTGTCTTAAACTCCAACAAAAAGTCGAAATATTTCTGCTGTTCAGTCCCACAGCATGATAGATCAACCAGATAAGCAACACTAATTTAACTGCTTGCAGATTCAAGTTGTCTCCCATTGATTGCTTTAACGTAAGCCCCTCTTGAGTCAAACTTGGGTTGACTCAAAATTCTTAGTAACCACTGTCCCATCAGTTTCTAGATAACCAGAGTCAACTGTACAAGATTCATGGATTTGCATATATATTGGTTCAAATGAATTTTGCATCATGGTACCCTATTGCTTTACTTTTAACTCCGCTTAAGCTATCATAATTAAATTTTCTAAGTTTTTATTATAAAATTTGTTTAACCCTGATGCTATAATTTTAACAATAAGATCTTTTTTGTGAATATGGCCTTATGCTAAAATCCTAATTGAAATTTATGAGGAGAAAACTGTAATGATTAAAAAGTTGTTCAACTTTAAGGACTTGAGGGGAAAGTTTGACAATAATACAACTAGAGGCTCCCAAGAGCCTGTGTCGCTCACCTGATTCTACTTTGGTTTTGGAAATCATGTAAAAATAGACAAAAACCATAACAGATATCCTAATAATAATTGAGGCCAAATTGGGTTTAATATTGGCCCCGTAATTTAATCAAAAGCAGAAGACTTTTGTAAAGTTTACAGATATTACTAATAAATTCATTGAAATTGTAGAAAATGACTTTATAAGGACAATGACAAATCAGCTACAAAGTAACAACACTTGGTAAGCACCTCAAAAGAAACATTCATACCATGTTTGGTTTCAATCCATTAAGCGGTTTTCTAGAAGAAGACATTTGTATATATTTCCCATTGGGTCCTTTGTTAAACTAAGTCCCCCGTTGGCAGCCATCTTGGTTGATGGATTTGCTACAAAGTAACAACACTTGGTCAGCACCTCATAAGGAACATTCATGCCATGTTTTATTTCATTCCATTTAGTGGTTCTCTAAAGAAGACATTTGTATGTATTTTCCATAGGGTCCTATGTTAAAATAAGTCCCTCTCTGGTGGCCATCTTGGATGATGGATCTGCTTCAAAGTATCTCCCTAATGATTGATTATAATCTTTATATAATTAGATATGCATTATGGTGAAAGGGTCATAGAGCCAGTCAACATTATACCAACTGTTGAATATCAATTGTTCCAGACATGTTTGTTAACCAATATCAATTGTTCCAGACATGTTTGTTAACCAATTCAATCTTTTTAATGCCCTTATCATGCTTATGTAATATGATGATATTACATGATATTTTTTAGATTAGTAAACTATGAATTGGCTAATATTACTCTTTAACTAGTAGTTAATATCAAAAAACATTTTTTTTAAATTGTTCTTACCTCTGAGGCTTCCTCTGCCTTTTTCAATGCCTCTGTAAAAAGATCAGAACAATTTACAACCAAAAAAAAGCATTTTCATTATTTTCTGTATCACTGTTGCCTTTGTCTAAGTTCAAGAAGACTGATATTAACACTGAAAAACTTGTTTTGTGAAAAAAAGTAGATGACGTTGCAAAAACTGCACTGTATAAGTAAAAATAAAATGTGATATACAGTCAAACTTGCCTTAACGGTCACCTCGTTTCAGCGGTCACCTGCCTCTAATGGACACTTTCAGACCCTCCCAAACGTTTTCTCTATAGAATTTAACTCATTTCAGCTGTCACCTGTCTTACATGGTCAGCTGTCACCTTATTTTCGAACGAAATCATCATTTTAATTTTTTTTTAAACTACAAAAAATATTTGTTGTCAAAATTGAAGTCAAAATGAAAATGGAGACCCGTTTGCAACCGTGATTGCACAATTTAAGGTGAATTTTGAATTTGCCTTGTTCCACTCTTTTCAGGTTCCAATGAGAACAGTATCAGCGACTAATCCCAATCCCAGCCACGTGATGTCGGAATCGTAATTTTTGGAACCTCTTTTCAAAGGTCACCTCTTTGACGGTACTTTTGAAACTTCCCAAAGTGACTGCTTAATACAGGTTTGACTGTAATCGCCAATAGACAACTATCCAACAGAGGCTAAAATGACAATGATGTGAACAACTGCAAGCCACAATCATTGCAAATGAGTCAAACTACCCACAAAAAAATGTCCAATTAGTTATAAATAACATATTAGCCTGCTAGATTATAACAATGGCACTTTTTTCAGCATTCGTTGGGAAGAACACAAATATAGGGTGCTAGCATAAGGCAGCTTAACTGCCTAAAAATTATGTACAGTTGAGTCTCCTTGTCTTAAACTCCAACAAAAGTCGAAATATTTCTGCTGTTCAGTCCCACAGCATGATAGATCAACCAGATAAGCAACACTAATTTAACTGCTTGCAGATTCAAGTTGTCTCCCATTGATTGCTTTAACGTAAGCCCCTCTTGAGTCAAACTTGGGTTGACTCAAAATTCTTAGTAACCACTGTCCCATCAGTTTCTAGATAACCAGAGTCAACTGTACAAGATTCATGGATTTGCATATATATTGGTTCAAATGAATTTTGCATCATGGTACCCTATTGCTTTACTTTTAACTCCGCTTAAGCTATCATAATTAAATTTTCTAAGTTTTATTATAAAATTTGTTTAACCCTGATGCTATAATTTTAACAATAAGATCTTTTTGTGAATATGGCCTTATGCTAAAATCCTAATTGAAATTTATGAGGAGAAAACTGTAATGATTAAAAGTTGTTCAACTTTAAGGACTTGAGGGAAAGTTTGACAATAATACAACTAGAGGCTCCCAAGAGCCTGTGTCGCTCACCTGATTCTACTTTGGTTTTGGAAATCATGTAAAAATAGACAAAAACCATAACAGATATCCTAATAATAATTGAGGCCAAATTGGGTTTAATATTGGCCCCGTAATTTAATCAAAAGCAGAAGACTTTTGTAAAGTTTACAGATATTACTAATAAATTCATTGAAATTGTAGAAAATGACTTTATAAGGACAATGACAAATCAGCTACAAAGTAACAACACTTGGTAAGCACCTCAAAAGAAACATTCATACCATGTTTGGTTTCAATCCATTAAGCGGTTTTCTAGAAGAAGACATTTGTATATATTTCCCATTGGGTCCTTTGTTAAACTAAGTCCCCCGTTGGCAGCCATCTTGGTTGATGGATTTGCTACAAAGTAACAACACTTGGTCAGCACCTCATAAGGAACATTCATGCCATGTTTTATTTCATTCCATTTAGTGGTTCTCCAAAAGAAGACATTTGTATGTATTTTCCATAGGGTCCTATGTTAAAATAAGTCCCTCTCTGGTGGCCATCTTGGATGATGGATCGGCTTCAAAGTAACAACACTTGGTCAGCACCTCATAAGGAACATTCATGCCATGTTTGGTTTCATTCCATTAAGTGGTTCTCTAAAAGAAGACAATTGTATGTATTTTCAATAGGGTCCTATGTTAAACGAAGTCCCCCGCTGGCGGCCATCTTGGATGATGGATGGCCTACAAAGTTACAACACTTGGTCAGCACCTCATAAGGAACATTCATGCCATGTTTTATTTCATTCCATTTAGTGGTTCTCTAAAAGAAGACATTTGTATTTATTTCCCATAGGGTCCTATGTTAAACTAAGTCCCTATCTGGCGGCCATCTTGGATGATGGTTCGGCTTCAAAGTAACAACACTTGGTCAGCAATTCAAAAGGAACATTCATGCCATGTTTGGTTTCATTCCATTAAGTGGTTCTCTAAAAGAAGACATTTGTATGTATTGTCCATAGGGTCCTATGTTAAATGAAATCCCCCCACTGGCAGCCATCTTGGATGATTGATCGCCTACAAAGTTACAACGCTTGGTCAGCACCTCATAAGGAACATTCATGCCATGTTTTATTTCATTCCATTTAGTGGTTCTCTAAAAGAAGACATTTGTATGTATTTCCCATAGGGTCTTATGTTAAACTAAGTCCCTCGCTGGTGGCCATTTTGGATGATGGATCAGCTACAAAGTAACAACACTTGGTCAGCACCTCCTAATGAACATTCATGCTATGTTTTGTTTCATTCCATTCAGTGGTTCTCTAAAAGAAGTCATTTGTATGCATTTCCCATAGGGTCCTATGTTAAACTAAGTCCCTCACTGGCGGCCATTTTGGATGATGAAACGGCTACAAAGTAACAACACTTGGCATGCTATGTTTTGTTACATTCCATTCAGTGGTTCTCTAAAAGAAGTCATTTGTATGCATTTCCCATAGGGTCCTATGTTAAACTAAGTCCCCCGCTGGCAGCCATCTTGGATGATGGATCGGCTACAACGTAACAACACTTCGTCAGCGCCTCATAAGGAACATTCATGCCATGTTTGGTTTCATTCCATTCAGTGGTTCTCTAGAAGAAGTTCAAAATGTAAAAGTTAAGGACGACGACGGACGACGGACGCCAAGTGATGAGAAAAGCTCACTTGGCCCTTCGGGCCAGGTGAGCTAAAAACTTGGAAATGCGATATTAATACTGAATAGTTTTGTATTGTCCTGATCTTTTTACACTTGTCCAATTTTGTAAAAAAACGAATGTATTTATATTAGCAAAATCACTGCAAACAAAAATAGGACCATAACAGCCTCTTTTTATACACAATTTTTATTTGGTTTAACATCTGACATCACAAGAATTAATGGTAAGTTTGCATTTAAATGATCATCAAATTGAAAGGTTTAAGCAAAGCAAGCTATCCATAAAAACTAATTGCTATGTTATTATAACACATAACTAAGATTTTCTTGTTGTTTACATTTTAAATATGAACATAGCTATAAATCAAAAATTGACAAATCTCAAAATATTGTCAACAAAACCATCCATGTGTTTTCTAAAAACTTGCAACAAAAAAATTGGTTAACTCATAATTTTATTATATGTTTTGGTTGTTAACTTAGATATGTAAGAGAATGATAATCCTTTCTTCATGATTAAGTACGAGCATTAGCGAGTACTTATCATAAAGTAAGGGATTATCATTCTCTTACAAACTTAGAATATTGTAAAGTGCTCAAGGCTCAAATGACCTCTTGATTGGTTGTATTCAAGAATTAGTTTCATTATCAGTGTAATGTTTATAATTGATGCATGACTTCATTTTTCGGCATTTCATTTATGGATTAGTTGTAGTGGTGTAAGGACTTTCTTATAATTTGGGAAATATTAAAAATGCGTTATATACATTAGGTGACACAACACTACAAAAAATGGTAGGAATTATATATGTTTCTTGATTGTGAGTATGAATGTAAATCATGTAATATTTTAGTGAGGAATTATCCTTCTTGTATTTACAGTTTAAATCAATAAATACATTTGAGTTACATCTAATTTTACTTCACAACTAATATTTTGGTCCGGCTTTTAAATCAAATACTATTTCATTATTTCAGAGAAATGTTCTAATAAAAGACTTTAAAAGTTTTAGATATATTCAAAATGTAAATCAAATTCTTGTTTTATTTTTATTTTATCGAATATTGGAAATAACTTTTCTTTCCAACCGCTGGTTCAGTAATCAGAGTTTTGGAAAGCTAAAGATTTTATAGGTTATTTTTCATTTTTTTTTTGCATTGCTTTGATATTGTTTAATTTTTAATGATTAAAAGTTATTAATATTTTCATTATAACATTAAAGGTACAAATTTTACTGCACCAGTAAACTTCAACTTATTTTGATTTTTTGTTTGTTTCACAATTCAACTTTTAGTCAGTTTCAATCACTGTGATAAATCCTTTCAATCTGATAAATGTGCTTGGGCAGTTATAACTCATATATAGAAACTCTTTGTTTTGAACTGTAAATAGACCCAAATAATAGGATAATCCTATACTAAGAACATGATTTACATTCATTCTTCACAATTAAGAGACATCAAATCCTACAATCTCATTGGTCGAGAGCACTTTTCTATATTCTAAATTTGTAAAGTTGATACAGAGACAGAGATTATTACAAAACACACACAAAATAAAACAATTCATTCAGTTAGTATTTAAACCAGGCTGTTATTACATATATCTGGACAATGCATGATTTGTTTCTCAAATATTTCTTTTTTTCTTTTTTAATTGTCAGTAATAAGAATTTGCATTCCTATAAAAGTGAAGTAAAATTTTCCATATTTTTATCAATCTGTGTTTTTGTCTCTAGATGTCATTAACATTGTATGATAACAACAAATAAATCTATTCCAAAGTAAGATAATGTTAACTCTGTATTGGTAATTATGACTAAGATTTGTAAGTTTTTAGAAAAGACAAATAAAGTTTGAAAAAGGCTATATGTTTCCATATATATGAACAGACAAAATCAACAAGTCTAAATTGAAAACAATGTTCAAACCTATGATTGCATTGGATAAAAACCGCAATTTTTTTATGTGTGCATGTAAAACAAAATCTTAGTAGAGGGGTATAAATACAGCACAAACAACATTTTCCAAAAGACCAAAAAAGTGAAAAAGTATATTTTAACAAAAAGCATTTGACTAGCAGGTCAATCAACGGATGTTCTTAAACCATGCTGACTGCCATGGCAATTGCCAAATAAATGGATCACCAGATGTAACAAAATGGATCTTAATTATCAATTTAATACCAAACAGAAAACAATACACTTGCGGAAAAGATGGTATACCGCAAACAAAAGGTGCAAAAATTTGTACACCATATCCGGATTTCGACAATTAATGTCTCTTCAGTGATGTTAGGAATCGAAACAGTATTTGGAAGGCCATATAATTCACCTCAATTTAGGATAGACTTTGAAGAGTCGAAATAGGATGAATGGATTATATTAACCCGAAGGCAAATATAATACAAGCCCAAACGAAAAAATATAAACAAGTCTAAATTGAAAACAACGTTCAAACCTATAATTGTGTTGGATAAAAACCGCAATTTTTATACGTGTGCATGCAAAACAAATTTCTTGGTAGAGGGGTCTAAATACAGCACAAACAACATTTTGCAAAAGACCAAAAGGTGAAAAAGTATATTTTAACAAAACGCATTTGACTAACAGACAAAATCATATACTGTGGATTCATGATTATTAGTGAGATTCTGATTTTTGTGGATGTCATGGGTTTAAATGAGCCATAAATTTTAAATGTTCAACCAATCGCAAATTTTCTATAGGCTTATAATGCGGACTTCAGTAATATCATAAATATAATATGAACGAAAATACAACTTTTCCTAAATCCATGAAAAATTATTCCTGTGAAAATAAATGATCCAGAGTGATACATACATTGATAAACTTTTCAAAAACTTTGGTCTATTTGCTAAATGGTTTGATCCTTGAATAAAATTTTCTAAATTCATCCCAATGTTTAATTTGCACTATATCCTTCACCTATATATGACATCTAACCTGCAATTTGTCTTTGTTGTTCAGCTGACAGAACACTTTCCATTCTTCGTAAATCCATCATCATTAAAGTCTGTGATTCTAGAAACTGATCATTGGCCATTTGCCAAGTCTGTTGTAATTGTTCATGTTCTCGTTTCTCTTCATTTAAAATACGGCAAACTAAAATGTAAACATACTTCATTACTATTCAACACCTGACCTAGAAATGTCATCAACAATCCTTTTTATACTGTGGCATAAGACTTGTCAAAGAAATAGGTCTCATAAAATAAACATCTGTTTCATTGATATTGCCATTTTAGTAAAAACTTTCTGCTAGCTAGCCTGGATTTTTTAACAAGAGCATCTTGTTTGAATTTCCCAATAATTGGGCAAAGGGAAAACACCCAAATTTGCATAAATGAAATACCATGGAGTTCTGAATGTAACAACATGCTTTTATTCTGTCAGGTTGAATAGTTATTTATTTTACAGTTCTTGAATGTCCATTCATGGAAGTGCCATGGCGGCACATTTGATTAGTAAAAAGTTATCATCATCATGTCTGTGATATGGCAATGACATCTATTACTCATTAACTGACACAAGGTCCATTTTAATCTTGTGATATGTGTGAGGGTTGTGGGTCATTGTTACACAATATCTACTGAATATTATTTTTTTACAATTCTATTGGGGTGATTTAAGGTTTTTTGAGCAACATGTTTGCAATTATTCTGTTACATGTTTTCTTGCTTATAGCCAATTATTCAGTGTTTCGTGCAAATTGGTAAAAATTCATTTTATTTCTTGTTTCTCCATGCAGAAACCCTCATTTTTTGACCCTCCATGCACATATATTACCTTCTTCCAAATCTTTCTTAGTCTTATCACATTCTTCCTCAAAGATATTTTTCTGTGTTGTCAACACAGCCACATACATTTCTAAATCTTTCCTTGAGGACTTTTCTATTCTGAGATAATGAAGTAGTTCTTGAATCTGTAACCAAAACATTCATTTAAATCATCCATATTGTTAATTTAATGAATCTTATTTTTTGTGGAATATGCTTTCTATTTTCTAACATAAAACTTTCAAAAAATTTCAAAACAATATTCTTGGAAAAAACATTCATCACATATATATGGTTAAAGAATTTTATTTCCTGAGGGTCAACTCTATAAACATTTGAAGAGCCAGAGAATGCAAAACAAATATATCTCAATATTCTAGTAAAATTTTCAATTTTTGTTACTTTCAGTTCTAGAAAAGACATCTCACCACATCTTTCTTTAAAAAAAAGAAGAAAATATACAGAATAAAGTGGTTCTGATGTTTAAAACTACACTAAAGTAAAACAAAAGGCAAAGTTCTACTAAAATGTTGCAATTTATTATCTGTAACTTTAACCCAAATATGTTGCTTCTGAAAAACTCATGGTCTAAAATAATATAACAGTTATCTCTCCTGAAATTGGTTGGTATGAAATGAAGACTTAAATTGTTTCAGATTCAACACAATCGCTAATTTCACATGTGAAATAATTTCTCTGATATCATACAACAATGGTTGTTGTCAAGACATTGTAGATGATGTTGCCTGAAAACATATTTAGAATGCAAATATAGAAAAAGATTCAATTCCTCACATTTTTGATTTTATTTCCATTAAAAAGTCCTTGGACAATGTCATGAAAAAAAACTTATCCAAAAATTCAAATATTGAAAAATGTTCAACTCATGACTAAGCAAAATTGACAATTAAGCATTTGAGAATAAATGTGTTGTTGGGTCACTCATCGAATATTTTTATATTTGAATTCTGTAATAAGTTGTTCTATACATCATTTATGAATATTACAAAATTTTGTGTGGATATGGTGTAGAGATAATATGATAATTTTACAAAAAGAGTTATTTTTTTCTATTTGAGGTTCCCTGTCTGCTATGATTTCATCTTACCCTATCTTCTGGATCTTTAGCATCCAGATCTGACAGAGACTGTGTTTCTGGAGTTGCATGTTTCATTGGAGGTGTAGCTATGTCATCAGGATTCTTCTATAGAACGTAAAATATTATGAAGTTAGAATTAATGATTAAAAACATTTCAGCAATTTTTACGATACATGTATATACACATAAGCTATCACAATTCTAGAGATACACAATTTGTATATCTAAATTTAGAAAATCTGGACAAACCTTTTATAATAACTAGAGTTTTTTTTTGCTTCAATGACTGTTTGAAGTATTGATTCTAGGAGAAAGTTAATAAGACAAAACTTGTCAAATTTTCATGTTCCTTTAAATAAATTATTCTGAAAAAAAATACTCTTCACTGAAGGATGAATTGGTCTCACACTCATTGACAACTAAAATAATCAAAATTCCTCCAAAGTAAAAGACTGAGGTTTACAGACTTTATCTGAGCAGTCCATTCATATTTTGAGTGAGCATTGTCTGATAATTCAAAAACTTCCACAACAATATAAAATCAAAATACCAGATTTTCTGCATATGATGTACAATAACAATAGTTGGTCACAAAATGGAGTTTTTTATTTAAAGTCTGTATTAACAAATCTTATGCTAAAAAACTATGTAAGCCACTGATTTTTATTTTAAGCACAAAATCCAGACAATTTAACAATTCTACTGACATAGAGTTATGTTTGTCTCAATTCTTTTTGTCAATCTAGATTTCACAAAGTAACCATAACTGCTTCAAATCCAAAACTGGTGGTT
Source organism: Mytilus coruscus (assembly GCA_017311375.1). Taxonomy (NCBI): domain Eukaryota; kingdom Metazoa; phylum Mollusca; class Bivalvia; order Mytilida; family Mytilidae; genus Mytilus; species Mytilus coruscus. The sequence goes on from CM029598.1 coordinate 42,735,312, forward strand.
TTACCCAAAATATTTCTTTTGGAACAGTTGTAAGAGTTGTAGTGTAAATAGAATAACTATACATTGTCTCTAAATATAAATTTTATTTGTATTCGGCTTGAAACAGGATAGTAATTCGGCTTGAAACAGGACAGTAATGCTCAGCACAGTCTCTCATTCTACCTGTTTCTAAGCCTTGTACTAATAAATTTTATATTTTGAGACACTGCATGGCTATTCTATATAACTAAGTTCCAGTCATCTTAAATCCACTTCAGGTAAAACTTTCTGTGATATCAGTAAGCAGATTATGATGCCATTAGACAAAAAGATATACATGTACCTCATATATAGCAAGCTTTGATTTCAGCCCTTTAATCTCTTCTTCCAGAGGTAAAACAACAGATTTCAATATTTCTGCATCAGCTTGAGCCTGAAAAAAAATCTTTATTACTTGTACACATACTCATACCAATGAAAAAAAATACCAAGCCTTTGTTTTTCTCAGATATATTCAAGTTCAGCATTGGATATAAAAACGAAAATATAAGGTGTACAATGCCATTTGGTATTTGAGATTATCCAGAAGTTTTGTTGAAATCAATTCATCTTTTTATGAGGAGTTGCAGATACAAAATGTAGTCTGGTGAATGGACAGATTAATTGAAGAAATAGCATCACTGTACAAATGGAAGAGCTTGGATAGATAAATGTGAATTCTGCTCTGTTTTCCTACTTCATTAATACTTAGAAAGATCATAATGACGAAACCTTTCTTTTTTGTGTATATTGTTATAATAAATTTAAATTACAAATGACTTTATTGTGTCTTTGGGTTGCAGTTACTGTGATCTACCCTGCAATTCATTTTATTCATAATTGATTTATAAAGGCAATTATAAGAATAATGCTTCCCTCATTTTTATGTTAAATTAAAATTTCATGTTACAAATTCAGTGGTTTTACTGTTTTTAACTTATAGGGCAATTTTTACATAATTCATATTTACAAGATGCATAACTTGTGTAGAACTTTTTTCCTAAGCATTGTTATGCAAACTTGACTATGATTGTGTTGATATTAACTTAAAGCTTCCATATAATTTTACTAAAATCCATCAAGAAATGCACGGGTTAGAGCGTTTACAACTTTCCACAAAACAGAAAACCAGGATGTGAACAAGGCAATTTTTTCCATACATGTGTTTATATTTCAAAAGGGCATTACTCCCCTAAAAAATTTTGATCGACACTGGTTTTGAACTTTCATATGAATTTAATCAAATCCATTTCAAATATGTGTGAGAGCTCTTACAAGGCAATTTTCCTACAATGTATATTTCAAAGAACATAATTCCCCTTATAGTTGTTGATTGCAACTGTTTGGTTTTATCTTTAACTCAATCAAGATATAATTGAAAAACACCTTTCTTATAAATGTTTAATATCAAATTCCTTCGACAAATGTAACAAAGGAGCTCTACCAAGGCTCGTGGATGGAAATATAGAAGCCTTGACAGAGAACATGGATCTTTCATTATTAAGTACAGGTAAGTCCAATAAAAGTTTTAAGTAGGACATTTTAAATTGAAAGTTCTGTAGCAGTTTAATACTTTCAGACATTTCTGTTTTACCTTTCTCATACTGGCCTCCAAATTCTCGTCCTCCATAGACAGATTAGATGACTGTTGTCCCAGAGAACCTGGTGCTATCTGTTTTAACTGCTTAGCAACTGACGTCAGAAACCCTTCCCTGAAAATGTGATTTCATAGTTTCAATAACATATACATGTAGCACAATAATAAATGTTTTTGAAGTATTTTTGTGCGAGTTGTGTGATCTGTAAATCAGGGCTTCCAAAACAGTTGTATTGTCCGAACTTGACCTGTAAATTATTTATTTGACTTATTGTGCAGAGCCTGAACCGGACATATAACGTGGGTTTGCCTTTTTAACATAATTTTAGAAAAAATATTGAAGTTTATGCGACCTTTTGACCTGACCTTTTGCTTTAAACAGCCACACATTTTGGGTCATAAAAGTGACATGATTAATAATTACTATCAAACAAACCCTATTTTAATACCCTCTCATTACAACTAAGGTTAATTAGTTCTCTGACAGCTGAAATTTACCTGTTCAGGTGACTGGTAAACTATTTTGTACTGGAAATCGATCGGTATATATTTTAAAGTCATTTTCTTAAATTTCAGCAGTTTGCATCTAATTAAATTTAGTCAAAAGATTTAGATTATCAGAAATAGGAACATAAATATGATTTGATGAAAAATTTAAAAAAGGTAGTGAAGGTTTTGAAAATCGTCAGAACCACGTTGTTTGAACTAGCACATGTGTGCGCATGTGCGCAGGTGTGAGATTAAAATATCAGAATTTTTCAAAATGCTAAAATTATCATTGTACCTTTATTCAACGTTAGATTTGAGTATTTCTTGAAGAAATAAAGTGGATAGAGCTACTTAAACTCAATCGTGCTGTGTAAACGTACATGGATTTTATGTATTAGTCTTTGGTCCGTGTTTTACCATTGTCAAGTCAACATCCGGTCTAAGAAATTGTGCCTTTAAAAAACGAAAGTGAAGTTGTTGACAGCGTAATTTTGCACAAATAAAGAGTCAAAGGCAGATATTAGTACGCTGATATTGCACACTTTGAATGATGCATTGTCAATTCAACAGCTTACGTCAGAACATCGAATTTATATCAAAATTCAAGTTTAATATCGTTTTATGTCAATCATTGTTTATATGATGCCCTACTAATTACCATTGTTGCCTTTTGTTAAGTACTAAGTCTTAAGGGATTAAAATTGCAATAAGACAAAAAATGTCCGACTGGCTAAAATATTTTTTGGAAGCCCTGCTGTAAATTGTCTGATTGTGTCCTACTCCCTATTATGACATATCTAACTGAATCTGCATGGTGGACGAAGCATGCATTATTGCTATGTCTTTATTTTAATTTTAACCTGTCAAACTTGTTAAAATGCATGCATTATTGCTCATGTCTTTATATTTTATTTTAACCTGTCAAACTTGTAATCAGATGGCCAAATGGACATTATAATCTCAACCAAATACTGCAACTGAATATGATGTACTTTGTTTGTCAATATATAATGAAATCACAATGGTAAAACATGGACCAGAAACGGATACGTAAAATCCGTGTCGTTTACAAAGCACGACTGAGTGAAGGAGCTCTTTCACGTTATTTCTTCAACAAAATACTTGAAATGAACGTTAGATACAGGTATCAATGATAATTTTATCATTTTTAAGAAATGTAGGATGCATAATTAAATTTCCCTACTGCACATGCGCACGTGTTCTAGTTCATACAACGTAGTTCTTACGATTTTCATTTAAAACCTTTAAATTTTCATCAAATCATGTTTATAAACGTACTTTCTTATAATTTCAATCTTTTGGACTAAATCAATTAGATAGAAACCGCTGAAATGTAAGAAATTAACTTTGAATAGACCGATCAATTTATACGATGTCCGGTACTGAAATAGTTTACCTGTCACCTGAACAGGTAGATTTCAGCTGTCCAACAACTAATTAGCCTTGATTAAAATTAGAAAGTATTGAAGTAGGGGTTGTTTTGATAGTAATTAATCATCATGTCACTTTTATGACCAAATGTGGCTGTTAAAGGCAAAAGGTTGGGTCAAAAGATCATAATTATGCTAAAATGACCGTCTCTTAAGAAAGCCTTGACAACTAAAAAGTAGATGACCGTTTCATGCTTTGCCCAGCGGACTTTTACGGACATTATACAATTGTCCGGAATATATGACCGTTTGGAAGCCTTGGTGTCTGTATAATATGAAGCCTGTTTCTTACATATGTTTTGTTATTGTTTAAAATGAGGCTTCTTATCTATAACCAGCAATTGTCTTCATATGCCATGATATGGATTGTGTGTATATAGTACAATAATAAGTCTGTATTCATAGTTGATGTTTAAATATAAAGCTTGAATGAGAAAAAAATTCTGTTTTAAAATACAGACAAATGTCTTGTATGTGTAACTTTCTCATAAACTTAAACAGTTGTTACTGCCGCTGGAAACATATTGATTTTGCGACTTTCTCCTCAGGCACCATAATTACCTTTCTTGACTGAGTTTGCTTCGTAGTTCCCTCACTTCATCTTCATACTTCTCATTAAGTTCCTGTAGTTTTGTTCTTTCATTTTCATATTGTGCTGCAGTGGATGTAGATGCTTCTTCTGCTACTTCTATCAACATAGAAAAACATATATTTATAGCAGAATCAACAAAAACATACATTTGTAGCAGAATCTATAAAAACAGAAATTTGTAGATAAATGCACACATCTGATAATAAATCATTCACTAATAAGAAAATGGGAAGATAACAAAGGGCCAACCAAAAAATAAGTTGATTGACTGATTGATTAATTGTTGGTGTTTAGCTCTATTCTAATATGTTTAAGCACTCTTGGCTTTAATATGGCGGCCAGATTTTATTGGTGGAGGGCGCTGGAGTACTTGGAGAGAACCACAGGCCACATTGCAAGGAAGCTGGAATACTTGGAGAGAATCACAGGCCACATTGCAAAAAGCTGGAGTACTTGGAGAGAACCACAGGCCACATTGCAGGAAAACTGGCATTCCAGTCATTTAACCCTTTCAACGCTACACAAAAAAATAGAAAAATGGCTGCTGCTGCTGCATTTTTTTGTGTTCATTCATTAGAACAGTATATTCCTTTTCAGACTGCTGTATCTTTTAATTATTAGAGATACAAAGTTAGTGCATGAAAAATGCTCAGGAGAGCATGAACTGTAATGTTTTGCAATTATTTTAGTAAAATTTTCATCAAGCTACCTGCATTTTCAGGTAATTAACAGGTTAAAGGTGTTAATTATTGTATTTGTGTTGAATTTTGAATAAAAACAACTTTTAATCTTCATTTATTTTGTTGTTTTATCTGCCATATATTAAAGAAGACACCAGTTGCTCGATTCCATAGCGTATTTGCACCATACACAACGTATAATGTAAACATGGCGCAAATAAGTGGCTCCGACCTCAAAATTTTCAGTCAACCTCCGTTTCCCCCCTTTTTCTATGTCTCGTAAAGATCGACCAAATCATATTTCCCACACGAATTGAATGTAATTAATACATTGAGATAACGGGAAACCTTTGAACTATTCCTCGTTGTCAGTTTCGCCATAGAAATGCTAAAATATTTCCATATTTACAGCGTCTTTTTCAATTTCCACCATTTGCATTTGTCAAAATATTTTTTTTTATTTTTCTTCTACTGCATGCTTTTACCATTAAAATTCCAGTGATTACAAGGAAAAATTAGAGAGGACCTGAATGAAAACCTAATGGTTACGAGTCTGGATGAAAAATCCATCGTCATCATGACATATGCCGCGAACAGCAGTGGCGGGCGGCGTACGTTATCGCGGCATATGTCGTGTATAGCGTTGAAAGGGTTGAGATCAGTGTCAAACATGTTTTACAAATCTCACAACTTTAGATGACTGCCTAGTGGTCAATTTAGATCTAGATGAACCAAGGCCAAAAAATAAGTAGGACAGAAAAAACAATAGTCAAGAGACAAAAACAGTTCATGTAACATTACATATAAAAATATAGATTGAACTCAGGTGAATTAAAAGAATAGACAGTTCTAGCTTGACTAATGGCACCCTTTGTGTTGCTTAAAACATGAAATAAACATTAAAATATTCAAGAGTAACAAAGGAGGGATTACAACAAATGAAACATATCTATGGTCAACTATGATACAGATATTATACTGTGAGCATGGTCAATTCTATTTTACAGATTGTTAGCTTTTCAAATCAATATTACCTTCAGAGAATCAATATTTAAGAATATCTCATCTGAAACCAGTTTTGAATTCAATTTTATCTGTTAAAAATCTTGCAATAATCTTAAATCTCAAGTTACTTGCAGGCAAACTGAATAACAGATGCAATTTTTACTATTTGGACATTTCATCTTTGAATTCTATGGCAAAAAATAATTGTTTAAAGCTTTTCAGGGTCATACTTAGCATGCTTAGATTCTATTTTTAAATATATTTCTTTTGATTCAGATACTCTTCTATAAACATGATGAATAAATACAGTCTCTGTTACAATTATTTACCCTTAAGTAACCCTTGAAGTGTGTCTACTTCTTCACGACACTGTCTACGTATGTCCTCGATCGCGTCTTCTTTGTTGGATTCAGAGAACGACACAGCTGCCTTAATATCCTCTAATTCTGTTCTAACATCATTCAATTCTTTTGCTAGAGTGTCTGCTTTCTTCTGTGTCTCTAAATGGGCATCTCTTTCTGTCTTATATTCCTCTGAAATTTACAGGAAATGAAATTTACATAAACATTTGTTTCATTCAAAATAATAACATAGAACAAGTATTATATAAAAAGGATGAAAAAATTTGAATAAAAAAGTTGATTTTTACATTTCAGGATTCTGTTTCATTGATTTTTAATACTCAATAATTCCTATTAACTAGCAAATCTTTATAATTTATTAAAACTTAAGCCAAGAACTTCAGTATTTACCCTAGATATCTTAAAAGCATGGTCTATTTATTTTCAAATACCTATTTACCTACACCAACTTAACAGTAAGAATAAATAACAACAAGAGGCACCCAGGGACTGCATCACTTACTTGACAACATTAAAACTATAAGCAATAGCAATAGTGGCAGCCATATTTAAACTGACAATTTTGATCATAGGTATTTGTCTTGCAGATTATTTTTGCCACTTAAAGTTTTTCTCTATCTATTATAGTTTCAAGATACTTGCAACTGGCCTCAATTACTACTCATGTGTGTGTTATATAAAAATGAATATATCAATCAGATTGTAAATTTACTGTTGATTCACAAGGTAAAGTAAGGATTATTATGGCTTCATGTACATTTCTATTAAAAATTGTATTTTACATTCATTTAAAGGATGTACTTATAGTATATAATTCTATAAGAATTCTTCGACTGTTTTATAATTTGTTTATATAATTTTGGTCTCTTGTGGACAGTTGTCTCATTGGCAATCATCAAATATTAGGTGAAATTTAAAAATCTTGAATTCAAAATTGATACTATAAGCCAGAAGAATATTAGTTAAGGAACAAAATAAACTAAAAATATTGATAGGTTATGGAACTCCTTTTTGAAATATTTGATTTTTAAAAAATGGCGGGAAATGGCGGACTTAGATTTTTACTTTATATTAAGCATTGGCATAATTTGGGTCTCAAATCGTAAGAAAAAAAATCTGCTTAAATTTTGATAATGAACTTTTTATGAGCTATTGAAGTCTTCTATGAAAAGAAAAGTGGGTGATATGGTGCAAAATATTTTACCCTGTTTTGTAGGAATTAAACCCAAGGAGTCTGAACATCTGACAAAAATTCCTAAACCTGACCTGACTACATCCTTAAATTAATTTTCAACAAAATTTGTGACATATAAATATTTCCTGCCATGTGTCTATAATGCTTCTTTCCCCAAATGCATCATTCTAACATACATGTCATAGTATTCAACCTAGCTCTGCTGATGAGAAGGGGATGTTCAAGTTGAGATCCCAGGCTAGGCAAATATCAAATGAAAAAGAGTGATCCCTTTTGTAAAAGATTTGATGATCTTGGTATATAAAAATAAGTTTCATAACATTTGGTTGAGGCAAACTAAAGTTAGAGAACGGAAACCAACTTTGGGATGTATGCGTACAGACGGACAAGGGTAAAACTTAATGCCCCCTCCGCTACGGCGGGGGCATAAAAAGAAGATGTGACATGATTTCCAATTAGAAACAGCTCTCCACCAGAGATCAAATGAAATAGCTATATATTAAATAGTTTTATAGAGATTTGTGCATTTCTTTAGCATATTTAGCTTATTTCATGTATATGAAACGTTCAAAATTTGGAGAAATTTATAAAATAATTCAGAAATTTCAAAATCAACAATTTTTAGGATTACATACCAGTTCAGTATTTTAGCACAAACACTTGTGTAACTTATGATTTTCAAAATGATCAGTTTTTACTGATAGAGGCAACCAGAGTTCTTAGCGTTAAACCCAAACTTTTACTGACTTATGTAACAGATAATTAATAGACAGAGTACAACTGATCTTTTAGTAAATGATGCAACTCAAACCATTATCATTGTCATAAAAACACAAGTGAATTGTATGTGATGTAAGGTAGGTGTTAAAAATCTGTAACAAATTGTTTGGAGTTCTACCATAGGCATGTCAGCATCATCCTGATGCTATAGATTTCTGAAATAAGACCCTTTAGTGATAATTTCCTCTATTATGAAATATCTGGGGTAGAATTAGACACATTCAAAGCAGTTTAGATTTCAGATGAGAAAAATAATATATTTAATTGGTAATTCTCTTGGTATCTGTAGTTTTAATAAAGTTATATATGCAGGTTAATATTGTTATTTAAATTTCAACATCTTCTTCATGTTCTTACTTATTCTTAAAATAAATTTTTTCAAAATTTGATTTAGCTACAAGCTTATACATATTGACATTTATAGGACATAGGATAGCATAATAGTGACAAATGTTCTCCGGAAAAACAATGATACATATCTTTTAACATTATTTAAACTGTAAATATTAATATCCAAACTATCAATAAAAATTTGTAAAGGGTTCAGAAGAACCCTGTGTCTTGACTGCGAATTCTGCTGTCAGTATAAAAGTGTACTGTTGACTTAATAATTTGTAAGGGTTCTGCAGAACCTTGTGTCTCGCCTCTGAATGCTGCTGTCAGTGTTAAAGTGTAATGTTTCAACTTAAAAATTCGTAAGGGTTCCGCGGAACCCAGTGTCTCGCCTACTTTTGCTGTTAGTCGCAGGCTCAACAAAAATGGGGAAAAAATTATTAAAAATTTTCCTCTAGATACTATCTTTTGATTGTAAGAAGTTCTGTTCAAGTTTGGTAAAAATCCAAGAAGGTTTATGAATCTAATAAATGTTTTAAAAACTTTAACTGTAGACTGTACGTAATGTTAACTGGAATAAAACTAAGTCCATCCATAAGTAATAAACGGAAAACAGGAAATAAATTTTTTACAAAATTTCCTTCTAGATACTAGCTTTTGATCATAAACAAGCTTCTGTCCAAGTTTGGTACAAATCCAGGATAGTTTAAGAAAGTTATTAAAATTTTGTAAGCTTAACCACAGAGTGAATGTAATGTTAACTGGCAGAAAAACAAAGTCCATTTATAAGTAAAATACGGATAAACAGGATTTTTTTTTAACAAAATTTACTTTTGAATACTATCTAATGATCACAAACAAGCTTCTGTCCAAGTGTACAAATCCAGGATAGTTTAAGAAAGTTATTAAAATTTGAAAAACTTTAACCACAGAGTGAATGTAATGTTAACTGGCAGAAAAACTAAGACCATTTATGAGTAAAATACGGAAAAATGGATTTTTTTTACAAAATTTACTTCTGGATACTATCTTATGATCATAAACAAGCTTCTGTCCAAGTTTGGTTGAAATGCAGGATAGTTTAAGAAAGTTATTAAAATTTGAAAAACTTTAACCAGAGTGAATATTTGTGGACACCGCCAACGATGCCGACAGAATGTAGGATCGCTATGTCTCGCTTTTGCGACAAAAGTTGCAGGCTCGACAAAAAGTTAGTCCATTTATCAGCAAAATACAGAATTTTAAAAAATATCAAACTTTTTCTTTAGATGCTATGTTTAGGTCTTGAAGAATAGCTTTTGTCCAGGTTTCAAAACAATCCATGAAAGTTTACAAATGTATCATGTCAAAAAGTTTAATCCCAGACTGTCTGTAAAAATTAACTGTAAAAAACTTAGTCCATCTATCAAAAATATACTGAAAATGAAAATAATATATTTTCAAAAGTTTGCTTCAGACATAATCTCTAAATCATAAGAAAGCTTCTGGCAAAGTTTCATAAAATTCTACGAAGTTTTGATAAAGTAATTGATGTGTAACAAACTTTAACCCCAGACTGTATCTATTTGTTAAAAGTAAAAAAAACATATGTTCATTTATCAGTAAAATATGGAAAAATGAAAATAAATATTTTCAAATCTTTGCTCTGAATGCTGTATTTTGGTCATAACTAAGCTTCTGTCCAAATTTCATAAAATTCCATGAAGGTTTGACAAAGTTATTGATGACTGAAAAACTTTAACCTCAGATTTAATCTGAATGGTAACTGAAAAAAAAAACCAGAGTTCTTAGTGTTGAACCCTAACTTTTACTGAATTATGTAACAGATAATTAGTAGACAGAGTACAATTGATCTTTTAGTAAATGATACTGTATTTTGGTCATATACAGGCTTCTGTTTAAATTTCATAACATTCAATGAAGGTTTGACAAAGTTATTGATGCCTTAAAAAACTTTAACCACAGACTGAACCTAAATGTTGATGCAGATGCCGATGGCAGAATCTAGGATCGCTATGTCTCCATTTTGCAACATAAATGTTGCAGACTCGACAAAAATGTAACACAAGTCTATGTATTATTGTATATTGGAGGTGCCTATAAGGAATGACAAATAATAATATAATATGATCCAAATAAAAGTGACTCTTAGTACCTTCTTTTTGTAAGAATATTTCCTTAAATTTGGCTCTTTTTGATCCAAACTCCTTTTCTTGAAGTTCTATTTCTTCTTTATACTTTAGTTCCTTTTCTTCAAGCTCTTTAATTTTTTTTTTCAAATTTTCAACTTCACCTGAAATAAATAATAAGGCCTAGATAAGGACTGATATTTATTATCATAATATCAGAAAATTTATCAATGTCCTTAAGAAGGTATATGAACATAATGAAGTCATAACTATCCATCTCAGGGTTGGCAAAACCCCGGGTTTTAAGAGTATTGCCCAGCTCAGCCGAGTTTTACTGGGTAATATGAAATACTGGCCTGAATTTTAAACATGTTAAAGAGGATAAATCACAAATGCAATACATTAAAGATTTTTATAAAAATAAGATATAGTATTTTGATTTATAAGTTCACTAGTTTGAGACTCTCAATATAAAATGTATAAATCTGAGAAAATATTGTCTAGCAACTCCATTACAAGTGTACGTGGAGACACATAAGACAAATGTGAAAAGCTTTTTTTAATAAACTTCCTAAAAAATCTATCTAATTGCCATCATCCTGTCTAGATTGGTGTGTTGACTTAAAGTCGATGAATTCAATTTGGTTTTTTTAATCAATGTGACTAATATAAAGAATTAACAATTATATGTAAGGAAAATTACTTTTTAACATTTTTGTTCATTACTTAAAATGTTTACTGAGTTTTAGCATATGTTTATGTACATGTACATCACTTATTAATAAGTAATTATTCAGATTATAACACAGATTTGTTTATATAAAAATAATCAGCCTTTTGAATTCTGTAACTTATAAGTGTTCATGGCCTGTCCCCTTAGGGTGTTTTTTACAAAATGATATAACAATTAAAATTTACAACTCACTTAAACACTGCACTAAAATGCATTTTTTCAAAGTTTCAATTTGGATTATTGAAACAAAGCTTGGAAATTAACAAGGTATCCTGAAGAGTGCAAAACTTGTATTCTGCCTACATAGAATTAGTCATGTTAGTGGAGGAAAGGAAGAAATTGAATTTTTAGTCTTCAGGAATGACTCTCAATGGTTATCTGTATAAAATGTATATATATTTATCTATAAATCTATAAAACTACAATAAGTCTTTACTATTTTGTGTAAAAATAGCTTGAAAAATCATATTACCAAGTTTTGCCCAGTATTGCCCTTTTCTGGGAGTATTGCCCTGCCTGGGAAAACCCGGGTTTTCCCACTCAGGTAATACTTTGCCAACCCTGATTCATCTGCAGTCTTACTTTCTTGAACATTTTCAGTTTTCTTGAGTCCAGTAAAATGTCCCGATCAACAAAAAGATGCATTTAATTCTGTAAATTCAAAGGGTGCTTGTTGATGAAATTTCACTTGATTGATGCCCTTTAACAATGTTTAAGCAGGGTTGATTTTCCTGGACACCTCAAGGGTATCCCCATTTTTGGCAACAGTGGGTCAATACAATGTAGGGATACACTACAATGCAGTAAGTCATTATTTGGATTACAGGAAGTCTTGACAGGACTGTTTAATCCTATACCCAAACCCAAATACAGGGTCCTGGGAAATCAATCAGCAAAATGCTCCTCCATCTACAACAGCCATATTGCAATGGGTTTTGGAGTGTATGTTTATACCTGACTGTACAGTGCTGAATATGTTTCTGTCTTCATAAAGTTGTTTGTCATTGATCCATACAATCAGGTTGTAGATAATGAGGAGCTGATTAAGCACATCAGTTAAGCTCTAATGACTGAGACCAGACTGTTTTTTTAATTGTACAAAGATCAGTAATAAGCTGACTTTGTATTTGTGTTCTTTTTAGGTAAAAATCATTCTGTTGTTGATTAAACTATACATCATTTACATGCTATACTTTAAGAGGAGAAAAAAACTATATCTGAAGATAGCGTTTCTTTGTTTACATCGAAATTGAAGTCATATATAAAATTTCAAACAATAGGACCATTGCGTCACCAACATCAAATATGTTTCCATTATTCAGTTACTGTAGTCAGATGATCTCTAAAGCTGTCAACCAGTCTTGAAAGGATATAATTCTATAGGATTATTAGAGAAAAATAACATACATTTGTTATTGTGGACTTAAAATCAAAGACCTGTGATAACATATGTATGTTACATATGTTATTACAGATTTAGAAAATTTAAGGATTAAAGAGTAGACAACACATAAAAATATCTGTAGCCTAGGCTCCGTGTTGAAGAACTTTGACCTATAATGGTTTACATTTATAAATTTTGACTTGGATAGTTGTCTCATTGGCACTCATACCACATCTTCTTATATCTGTAATAACACATGTAAGATATTTTCTGTAATAACCCTAGAGTTATATCCCTGACTGTCAACAGAAATGGTTTCAATGATGGTCTGAGGGAGCAAGTTCCATAGTATGATTGTGAGCGGGAAGTACAACCATTTGTATGTGTCCTTGGAAGTTTGGTTGTAATGTAGGTGGTTTTGTTTTCAACATCCTTCATGTACCCTAGGTTTGACAGACATATGAACATGATGAACTGATGTTTTGTTACTAGAACATATAAATTCTATAATTGGCTGTTTATATGTATATATAAGGTATCAAGTAATTGGCAACATTCAAACGCAGAGTTCAATATCAAAAATATGGATTCAATAAATTATATAAACAAATCTTCCAGAAAGACTTTGAACTGGGTCTTTAACTATACCGTGTCTTTCACCCTCTGCTGCTTCAAATGCTCCGAAATCAGCTTCATCTGCCATAATAAACACAGTTGGGCATAAATTATTTTCTAATGTTCCATCTTTGGTTGCTATTGATCGATTTTTCTAATAATTTTCTTCGCCACCTACTTCCGAGCTCTCTTCTTTGAAGGAAAATTAGAAACAAAATGTAAAAGTAATTCAATGACGGTCAATATTTCCGGTATAAGTTGAAAATGTCACTTAGGCTAAGATTTATCTCCTTATACTTCATGTACTTTATGATATTTAATGATCGTAGTAAATATTTTTTATAGGCACGAGCGAATATGTAATCTCCATTTGAAATGTTTTCCTTTCGTTTTTCGATACCGTCACTATCCTGGGAATAGTATGTCCCAGCACTATCAAATCATCATCATATTTATATCAGAGATACATATGTGTATATATGTTTCTGGTTCTGGTTATATATATATATATATATATTCAAGACGTTCTGTATTTTCCAAATAATATATACATTTAATTAAATTGGAATCTTTGTAATTTTGGATAGATGCAGTATCTGCTTAAAAAATTAAATGTCAGTCATTTCCAACTTGAAGTTTCCGCCTCCTTTTCCACAAAATTACCTTTATCTGGTATAAGAAACTGATTAAAAACAGTGACAAAACTTAATTACTTTTGTAACCATTTTTTAATCAACCATTCTTTTTAACAAAAGTACAATTTTAGAATTGTTAATTTTCAATTGATGAATTGTCAACAGACACGAATAACGGCTTTCAAGATACAGTTAATCAAATGGCGAAAAGGTTTCCGACGGTTTGTTACAGTACCGTTTTAAACAAGTTTTAGTCTTTGTAGAAAACCTCTTGCAAGTAATGTTTCATAAAGGTGTGTGTACAGCTAGCCAAGTTAAGATTTTTTAATCGGAGAAAGGTACAAATGTAATATTGCACAAAAAAATCACAAACAGCAACACTCAAGTTTGTACTCAGTACTATATTTAAGAACAGCTACAATTAATCTGTTAAATATTTTCAAAATAATTTCTAAGAGAACCCAGTTCAAACCTCAGACTGCACATGATAGTATTGTCTTTAGGTTTTTTAATACCTATATCTCACGTTAATTAAACATTTTATTTCCTAATCGAAAAAGAAAACATTAGTATATATAAAATGAATTTCAATTCGACAAAGTTAAGAATATTTTGGTTCAGAAATGGACATAAAGAATTTGAGATGATTAATTTATATTTTTCAAAAGTAGAACTTAAACAAGTTTCAATGATCAAATAAAAATGACTTCTGTTTTTATAAGGTCTTATTTTGAATAGGAAACTATGTCACGGTCCGTTTGCTCATCAAACCGTTTTTAATCAATTATACATTCAAATTAAGATTGTCTAACCTTCATACATTGTTTTTTTTTTTTTTTTTATCTCTCTTAAAAAAATACAGGTTACATTAACCTTTTTATGATTTATGAAAGGAGAAATATAAATTTGTCCGCTTGGCAGATGTTCACAAATGTGTATTGTGATAAATACCATATATAAGCGTATATACATATTTATGTATGAGTTGTCAGATGATTAACGAAATGTTGCTACCGTATTGACGTATACTCCGCATCTTATTTAAAAAAAGAAATAACAATAACATTTGATCAAAAGTAGCCTTGAAATCTGCTACCAACTGGTCACCTTCCTTAAATTTTTATACAATTTCCTCGATAGATATGAATATTTTAATTTATCCTGTGAAATATTTGTAAATATCTTCCGGTAAAAGTCAACACTTTTAACAAAAGACACAATTCTTACATTCAGACCATTTAGAAAACGTTAAGATTTAAATAACCATTTAATAAAATTCCACTTACACTTTTTCTACATAAGAAAATGCCTATACCAAGTCAGGAATATGACAGTTGTTATCCATTCGTTTGATGTGTTTGAACTTTTGATTTTGCCATTTGATTGAGGACTTTCCTTTTTGAATTTTCCTCGGAGTTCAGTATTTTTGTGATTTTACTTTTTCAAAAACTACTGTTTAAAAAAAATCCTTTCATATAATGCTATTGACAAAATTTTCGACCATAATGAGGCCCTTAATGACTCACTTCTTTTAACGTTTGGACATTGCTAAAATCTTGATTTTTGCATGAATTATATGAGATATAAATATACCAGTACATGTTACTATACTTCTTTTGAAAAAGATCAAAACGCTGCTTTAGTCCCGCTCTTATGAGGGTCTGGATGGGGGTCCTTCTTTTCTGTATCCTTTAATTTTTTTGCCCATTATTCTCTATTCTTTATGTTTTAGCCCATTTTCCCTATTCTTTATATTTTTGCCCATTATTCTCTATTCTGCAAACTCCCACCCAAACCCTCTCTTAACTTAAATGTACTCCGTGGAATGCGAATTAGTTTTTCTAGCATTTGGTAATAGTATAAGAATAAGGAGATGTGGCATGATTGCCAATAAGACCAACATCAACCAGAGACCAGAATGACGTGGATGTAAGCAACATTAGGTTTCTGTGAGTCTTCAGATATTCAACGGCAAAAGCCATACCATATAGAAAGCTTTAAAAGGTCCTGACATGACAACCAACGGCATGATTTATGATAAAACAACAAAAGAAAAACGAATATGACAGACATCAACAAACGATAGCAACCGAATTACAGGGTCCTGACTTGCAAAAGGAACATACAAAATATGGTGGGGTTAAACATATTTGGGATCTCCCAACCCTCCCCTTACTTAGTGTTACAGACATGATTTAAATAGTATGGCATTTCTTACTTTTATTATTTTAGGTAAATGTTATTGTTGACAACATATTGGAAATTAGAATGGATTGTATGTAAAATATAACGAGAATAAACAGGGAAAAATAGAACGTGTTTATATAATTTTAACCTTGCAAATCAGTATCAGTATGTATAGATTCTAAGGATATAAAGGAAACTGTCCTTTGGGGTGGGGTGGAGTTATTGTCATTTATTCAATGTTTGAATGTAAAATTTAACGTTTACATAAAAAAAGAGAGGAGCTAGTCTTGGTCTTATCACAATGTTAATATGTAGCCACTGTATGAACTTACCGTGTACATCAGTTATCCTTACAAGTAGGCGTTCCGATCTATCGACATTTAGATAGGCATATTATCAGTATAATCTAATGCTTTTTATCACTTTACATATACGATTAAATCTTTTACTTATATATATAGACCTATACCCACGATTTACTTACAGGTGTACGTATATATGGCCTTCCAAATACCGTTTCGATTCCTAACACATATATATAAAACAACGTTCAAACCTATGATTGCGTTGGATAAAAACCGCAATTTTTATACGTGTGCATGCAAAACAAATTTCTTGTTAGAGGGATCTAAATACAGCACAAACAACATTTTCCAAAAGACCAAAAAAGTGAAAAAGTATATTTTAACAAAACGTATATATATATATAGAAGTCTATAAAAAGGACCAACCAGCAAATTTACTATGTACCGGATCGTCTACAAAAAAAACAAATTCATGAATTTGAATATTTATAAAATTTGGAATATCTCTTTTTTTAATTACAACAATGTATACTTACATGTATTTGTAGGTCTTTCTTCCTTATTTGACGCAGAAAAATAGATATTTAAACATTAACTCTCTTCAACATGAGGTCTTTTCGAAGTTTTTTCGACCTTTTAAATCATCAAGTGAGATCTTACGCTTATCGCCCGGCTCTTCCCTGTATAAACCGGTATGCTAGTATATGGTTTGCCATGAGAAAAACCAAACATTGAACATAGATTAACATTAAAATAAGCGGTGCACAATGTAAAAATCATATAAATGTATATATAAGCATTGCAAAGCCATTGTTGTGCCCGAGGGTGGTAGGGATGATCCGCTGTAATAGGTATTTTTTAAGCTTGGAAGTTCGTGAATATTATCTGTTTTACAAAATAAGACATATTCGAACTTATTTCTAATAAAATTGAGAATGGAAATTGGGAATGTGTCAAAGAGACAACAACCCGACTAAAGAGCATATATAAAGTATATATATAATAAGTATGTTACCGAAATTTCTAGCAAGAAGCCTAATTCTAAGCACATCAGGATTTTCTAGCATAGGAATTTACGTATAATCATTTGTAAAATTATAAACAGATGAAATCATACTATATTTATAAAACAAAATGGACAAATAGAATGTAATCATTTTCGTTTATGTGAAATAGCCAATAATAAACCAAAATAAACGGTAAAACTCGCTATTATTACAAACATATCCACAATAACATCCAAACAAGAAAGAAAAATAAAACCACGAAAACTAAAGAATAGGGACAATAAATAGAATACAGGGATTCGAACCTAAACCGACAAGTCCATACCTTTCACTCATTGATCTTAAAATGCTAACCTCGCGGCTACCAACTATACTATACGATTGCCTAAATTATGTATATATAAAGGTACTAGCCCTGTGTGTCCGTTGTACCGATGTGTATTATATGTTCATTCATATATAAAATAGACATTTAAATTGTAACCCATTGATAGCCGAGAGGTTTCGCCGATATGTTGATGTCAGTCACACATAACAGATTTCAAGGACGGTTCGATTCCCAGTGAAGGCATATAGAAATTACAAAATTAAAGGTAAGTTTTAAATTAATTCCATTAGTGAACAGAAATCAGTAAATTAGCCAATTCAAACTTAATGGAATTAGGCACACAAAGGAAACAATTGAATATAATTTGGTGAGTCCATTTCAGCGACAGATTTAGGAAGCGTTGATTCTAGAAAAGAATCCACAGTAAATGAATAGGCTGACGTCACGACAATGGTTTAAATGTTGCTACCGTATTGACGTATACTCCGCATCTTATTTAAAAAGAAATAACAATAACATTTGATCAAAAGTAGCCTTGAAATCTGCTACCAACTGGTCACCTTCCTTAAATTTTATACAATTTCCTCGATAGATATGAATATTTTAATTTATCCTGTGAAATATTTGTAAATATCTTCCGGTAAAAGTCAACACTTTTAACAAAAGACACAATTTTACATTCAGACCATTTAGAAAACGTTAAGATTTAAATAACCATTTAATAAAATTCCACTAACACTTTTTCTACATAAGAAAATGCCTGTACCAAGTCAGGAATATGACAGTTGTTAATTTGTTATCCATTCGTTTGATGTGTTTGAACTTTTGATTTTGCCATTTGATTGAGGACTTTCCTTTTGAATTTTCCTCGGAGTTCAGTATTTTGTGATTTTACTTTTTCAAAAACTACTGTTTAAAAAAAATCCTTTCATATAATGCTATTGACAAAATTTTCGACCATAATGAGGCCCTTAATGACTCACTTCTTTTAACGTTTGGACATTGCTAAAATCTTGATTTTTGCATGAATTATATGAGATATAAATATACCAGTACATGTTACTATACTTCTTTTGAAAAAGATCAAAACGCTGCTTTAGTCCCGCTCTTATGAGGGTCTGGATGGGGGTCCTTCTTTTCTGTATCCTTTAATTTTTTTGCCCATTATTCTCTATTCTTTATGTTTTAGCCCATTTTCCCTATTCTTTATATTTTTGCCCATTATTCTCTATTCTGCAAACTCCCACCCAAACCCTCTCTTAACTTAAATGTACTCCGTGGAATGCGAATTAGTTTTTCTAGCATTTGGTAATAGTATAAGAATAAGGAGATGTGGCTTGATTGCCAATAAGACCAACATCAACCAGAGACCAGAATGACGTGGATGTAAGCAACATTAGGTTTCTGTGAGTCTTCAGACATTCAACGGCAAAAGCCATACCATATACAAAGCTTTAAAAGGTCCTGACATGACAACCAACGGCATGATTTATGATAAAACAACAAAAGAAAAACGAATATGACAGACATCAACAAACGATAGCCACCGAATTACAGGGTCCTGACTTGCGAAAGGAACATACAAAATATGGTGGGGTTAAACATATTTGCGATCTCCCAACCCTCCCTTACTTAGTGTTACAGACATGATTTAAATAGTATGGCATTTCTTACTTTTATTATTTTAGGTAAATGTTATTGTTGACAACATATTGGAAATTAGAATGGATTGTATGTAAAATATAACGAGAATAAACAGGGAAAAATAGAACGTGTTTATATAATTTTAACCTTGCAAATCAGTATCAGTATGTATAGATTCTAAGGATATAAAGGAAACTGTCCTTTGGGGTGGGGTGGAGTTATTGTCATTTATTCAATGTTTGAATGTAAAATTTAACGTTTACATAAAAAAAGAGAGGAGCTAGTCTTGGTCTTATCACAATGTTAATATGTAGCCACTGTATGAACTTACCGTGTACATCAGTTATCCTTACAAGTAGGCGTTCCGATCTATCGACATTTAGATAGGCATATTATCAGTATAATCTAATGCTTTTATCACTTTACATACGATTAAATCTTTTACTTATATATATAGACCTATACCCACGATTTACTTACAGGTGTACGTATATATGGCCTTCCAAATACCGTTTCGATTCCTAACACATATATATATAAACAACGTTCAAACCTACGATTGCGTTGGATAAAACCGCAATTTTATACGTGTGCATGCAAAACAAATTTCTTGTTAGAGGGATCTAAATACAGCACAAACAACATTTTCCAAAAGACCAAAAAGTGAAAAGTATATTTTAACAAAACGTATATAAATAAATATATATATATATATAGAAGTCTATAAAAGGACCAACCAGCAAATTTACTATGTACCGGATCGTCTCAAAAAAAAACAAATTCATGAATTTGAATATTTATAAAATTTGAATATCTCTTTTTAATTACAACAATGTATACTTACATGTATTTGTAGGTCTTTCTTCCTTATTTGACGCAGAAAATAGATATTTAAACATTAACTCTCTTCAACATGAGGTCTTTTCGAAGTTTTTCGACCTTTTAAATCATCAAGTGAGATCTTACGCTTATCGCCCGGCTCTTCCCTGTATAAACCGGTATGCTAGTATATGGTTTGCCATGAGAAAAACCAAACATTGAACATAGATTAACATTAAAATAAGCGGTGCACAATGTAAAAATCATATAAATGTATATATAAGCATTGCAAAGCCATTGTTGTGCCCGAGGGTGGTAGGGATGATCCGCTGTAATAGGTATTTTTTTAAGCTTGGAAGTTCGTGAAATATGATTAAAAGTAAAGTAAAATAACAAAAATACCGAACTCCAAGGGTAATTCAAAACGGAAAGTCCTTTATAAAATGGCAAAATCAAAAGCTCAAACACATCTAACGAATAGAAACAACTGTCATATTCCTTACTTGGTACAGGCATTTCCTTATGTAAAAATATGGTGGATTCAACCTTGTTTTATAGCTAGCTAAACCTAAGGTTAAGGTTAATGATAAGTTAGGGGAATTAAGATGAAATATATGACAAGGTTGCCTATTGAATCTTATAAGTATTTGAAAATAATCAGATGTCGATTTTTTTCTCAGATGAGATAAAAAATAGTCGAAAATGCATCATATATTTTTCAAATCTATTCATTACTCCATGAAACAGCGTAAGCAGGATAGCTTTGGGTATATTATATATGATAGGGTATTTTTGTTATTAAAATTATATGAAAAGGGTGGGTGGGGTAATGTAATCAATGTCACGGCTGCTCACTCATACCATAAAAAAGTCGACAGTATGCCATGGGAAACCATCAATATTATTAAGAATTTAAATAAAAAATGCACAATACCGTTATAAAATGTGCATTTTTTTTTTTTTTTAATATGTAATTGTCCTTTTTATTGGTTTACGAGAAGGTACGGATATAAGATACATAACTTTTTACAGGAAAGTCCATTTTTTATTTTGGAAAACACTTGGAACAAACAAAAGGTATTAAATATTCTCTGAAAGTTTCTTTAAATCAAGACGATAGTTTTATAAGAGTTGCAGATACAAAGCGCAATAAAATATTAAAGAGGGATATGAAACGGATACAAAGATCCCTATTAGCGTCGTTGGTCTAGGTAGATGCTGCATATTGGTACTCAATAGTGCCCTTTGTAATGTTTAAATAAAATATTAAAATAGGATTTAAATATATGAGAATTCTACTTTTATTGTAATGTGTATGGTTAATATCACATGTTTCCGTTTTTTCGTCTTCAAAAGACGATTCCCCACTCCCAAATCAAAACCACGACAAAGGGGACCACCTGATAATTTCAATGTATAAATCTTTTTCAACAGTTTATAAAAAATAATTTGCCAAATACATACCAGATACAAGCAAAGAATCCAAAGACTGCTGATCTTTTATTCTAAATTTTACTAACGAATAAGGTAACTTTTACCTTACCCCATTATAAGTCTAAAAAAGATAAAAAAAATTTAGACTACAAGACAAGTGCTAAACTTCAATAAAATTCAGGATATCAAAAGTACCACAAAGTTAATCATTTATCGCAAACAAACAGATAAAATAGAAAACGAACCATGCAACCTTAAATATTGCGTTACTACTACAAGCGAAATAAAAAGCCTGTCATAGTAATCATGGTTACCGTAATCATTTCTATATTTTTTTTTATTCTACAAAATGTTATAAATCTATGCATACATGAATAATAGATGTTGAATGTACGTCAATAAAACAGTATTCAATATAACGACACAAGTCAAAATCTAAAAATGAACCATTGTAAAATTTAGAGGTCAACGTACGACATTTAACAATTATTGTACATAGGTGTCTACTATTTTCCTACTGATAGAATGTTTATAAGAAATACTCCCAAAGAAACTATAAACCATTCAAATTCGTTTTTGCTAAGATATACATAGCGGTATGTATACATCTCCTTGCATTTAAAATTGCACATTTCCTTCAGGCGTTTCAAGTTTTGCTTATATTTTGATTTGATTAGCTATTAGAGTGACTTTCTATATCTTCAAATATAGATCAAGTGAGAAAAAACAGGTTCTTTATAAAACAGTCTTTAGAGCTGAGGACTGGGGACTCTTTAGTTATTTTTACTTGTATATATATATATGTATTCAAATCAGTTTATTTTTTGTTGTTGCTATTATTTGTATTTGTCACAAGTATCATGTTTTACTTATATGACAATAAAGAATTATGATATAATATTTCATTGTCTCGTGTGCTTGATTTCTTCTACGTCTGGTATTATCTGTATGACAAATCAACTCTTAGATCTATTAGCTATTAAAAAGCTTAATGTCTTAAACAAATCATTTCATAAGAAAAAAAAATGTTTGTTCTTGTCTTTCTTGTTTCTTAATGTCTGTCTCCGCGACATATTTGAAAGTTTTTTTTTCAATTAACTATTGAAGACTTTGTGAAATAGATTGCAGCTTTAGCAAAGGCGGATTACAATTTGAACATAGGGTTCCAGGTGTTTAAAACTGGGCAAACAGGAAGCCAAACGTTTTCGCGTTGTTTGTACAATATTTATTATCTTTTTTCGCGGAAAAAATATATTTACCAACACTCGAATACTCAATCCAGTTCCAGGGTCTATCAGTGTGTTCAAATATTTCAAACTAATTTCGTTCATCAATTTATCTGCGCATGAACAAATTTGGTTTAAATCAAAATATCATCGGAAGCTCTTGAGGAATTATTAACAAGATAAGTGACGACCTCACCGGTTACAGCACGGAAAACAACACGTAAACAGTTTACAGGTAAAATAAAGGTAAAATAATTAGTAACAACTTAACATGTACATATTAATGTGTATTGTTATATTCACAAATCTAACATCATATTGTTTGCAACATCTGTTAATGTTTATTGATTAAGACTTTTCTAGATTTGACGCTCGTACCTTCTACGAATTTTCATACATTAAATATTTAATCAAATCGGATTTGTTCAATTTGTTGAAAGTTGAAACATTGCCTTTACGTGACACTCAATGGAAAAGTTTTGTGACGTTGCACTGAAATTATATTTTCTTACAGAGAGACTTTGAACGTGTAAAAGTGACTTATAATTAAGTGACAAAAAGACAGTTTATCCGTTTAAACTGAAACTCTCGAATTCATTAGTTTGTTTATGCTTACAGTAATATTACAAACAGTGCTGATATATCAAGTGCATTGATTTAATAATTCGCTTGGACTGTTTGGAGTAACAAACGGAAAGCTGTATATTTTTTTTACTTATTCTTAAAGAAACATACTAAATGGAAATGTACTTTTATACTTTATTTTATATATTATTCACATATGTACGTTGTGAACTTTTTACATCGTTAGCTACTATGGAACATGGTTTGATGGCAGAACAAAATATGGCTGATAAAATCAGAGAATATATTTCCAAAGAAAAAGAAAGACTACATGCATTAGAAAGGCAAGTATCCTGAAAAGAAAATAGTAAAGAAAGAAAACATATAAAATTCAAACAAAATATTTGTTAATTATGGAATATGTTAAATATAATTTTCGTTGCTTCTGTTCTTTGACTGATAAGGGTTTGGACTGGCCGGGGTTTACAGAATAGAGAATAATTGGTTATACTACAGAAAATGGGACATAAAAGTAAAGAATAGAGAAAAGAGGCTAATGAAATAATAGAAAAGAGAATAATAGTGTGCATAGATGTAAAAAAAAGAGATACATGGGCAAAATGAAAAGAGAAAAATGGCCGGAAAAACATAACGATTACAGAGTAATAAAGAACCCCCATCCAGACCCTCTTGAATAAATCGGATCAATTGAAATACTTTCTTTAATGTCACTTCGTGTGAATCAGAACGCTGGTCTCAGTCTGTAAGTTTCACTATGCATCATCTCATTGTCAGTACGCTGGTCTCAGACTGTAAGTTTCACTATGCATCATCTCATTGTCAGTACGCTGGTCTCATTCTGTAAGTTTCACTATGCATCATCTCTTTGTCAGTACGCTGGTCTCATTCTGTAAGTTTCACTATGCATCATCTCATTGTGAATCAAATAACAATACATTTGCAGTTGACGAACGAGTACATGCACTTTAAAGTGCACTCTGTTGATTGATGGTGACAGATGTCCTTTTCAGCTATATAAGCTCTTTAACGTTCGTATAAGGTTTTGGGATTTTTAAAAAATAGGGGTTCGAGCTTTGAAAAGACATTTCTGGTCTAAATGAATGGTGTTGCAAGATTAGTATCTAATTCTATAAGTATAAACCAATATTCATGATCTGTTCATTTAGAATTCTTTTATCAAAATCACAGTTGACGACCGAAACTTTTGTATGTATATATATTGTTGAGTGACTGTCAACAAAACATCCATACACAGAAATAAATAAAGTGGAAGTGACAGAGGGAGAAAATCAAGACATACCAGCAATTGTTTTATAATTATCTCTAATAATGCTTGACGCATTAATGTCTTAAACAAATCATTTCATAAGAAAAAAATGTTTGTTCTTGTCTTTCTTGTTTCTTAATGTCTGTCTCAGCGACATATTTGAAAGTTTTTTTTTTCAATTAACTATTGAAGACTTTGTGAAATAGATTGCAGCTTTAGCAAAGGCGGATTACAATTTGAACATAGGGTTCCAGGTGTTTAAAACTGGGCAAACAGGGAGTTCCGCCAACGTTTTCGCGTTGTTTGTACAATATGTATTATCTTTTTCGCGGAAAAATATATTTACCAATACTCGAATACTCAATCCAGTTCCAGGGTCTATCAGTGTGTTCAAATATTTCAAACTAATTTCGTTCATCAATTTATCTGCGCATGAACAAATTTGGTTTAAATCAAAATATCATCGGAAGCTCTTGAGGAATTATTAACAAGATAAGTGACGACCTCACCGGTTACAGCACGGAAAACAACACGTAAACAGTTTACAGGTAAAATAAAGGTAAAATAATTAGTAACAACTTAACATGTACATATTAATGTGTATTGTTATATTCACAAATCTAACATCATATTGTTTGCAACATCTGTTAATGTTTATTGATTAAGACTTTTCTAGATTTGACGCTCGTACCTTCTACGAATTTTCATACATTAAATATTTAATCAAATCGGATTTGTTCAATTTGTTGAAAGTTGAAACATTGCCTTTACGTGACACTCAATGGAAAAGTTTTGTGACGTTGCACTGAAATTATATTTTCTTACAGAGACTTTGAACGTGTAAAGTGACTTACAATTAAGTGACAAAAGACAGTTTATCCGTTTAAACTGAAACTCTCGAATTCATTAGTTTGTTTATGCTTACAGTAATATTACAAACAGTGCTGATATATCAAGTGCATTGATTTAATAATTCGTTTGGACTGTTTGGAGTAACAAACGGAAAGCTGTATATTTTTTACTTATTCTTAAAGAAACATACTAAATGGAAATGTACTTTTATACTTTATTTTATATATTATTCACATATGTACGTTGTGAACTTTTACATCGTTAGCTACTATGGAACATGGTTTGATGGCAGAACAAAATATGGCTGATAAAATCAGAGAATATATTTCCAAAGAAAAAGAAAGACTACATGCATTAGAAAGGCAAGTATCCTGAAAAGAAAATAGTAAAGAAAGAAAACATTATAAAATTCAAACAAAATATTTGTTAATTATGGAATATGTTAAATATAATTTTCGTTGCTTCTGTTCTTTGACTGATAAGGGTTTGGATTGGCCGGGGTTTACAGAATAGAGAATAATTGGTTATACTACAGAAAAATGGGACATAAAAGTAAAGAATAGAGAAAAAGAGGCTAATGAAATAATAGAAAAGAGAATAATAGTGTGCATAGATATAAAAAAAAAAAGAGATACATGGGCAAAATGAAAAGAGAAAAATGGCCGGAAAAACATAACGATTACAGAGTAATAAAGAACCCCGATCCAGACCCTCTTGAATAAATCGGAACAATTGAAATAATTTCTTTAATGTCACTTCGTGTAAATCAGTACGCTGGTCTCAACAATTTTCACTATGCATCATCTCATTGTCAGTACGCTGGTCTCAGGCTAAGTTTCACTATGCATCATCTCATTGTCAGTACGCTGGTCTCGATCTGTAAGTTTCACTATGCATCATCTCATTGTCAGTACGCTGGTCTCATTCTGTAAGTTTCACTATGCATCATCTCATTGTGAGTCAAATAACAATACATTTACAGTTGACGAACGAGTACATGCACTTTAAAGTGCACTCTGTTGATTGATGGTGACAGATGTCCTTTTCAGCTATATAAGCTCTTTAACGTTCGTATAAGATTTTGGGATTTAAAAAAAAAATAGGGGTTCGAGCTTTGAAAAAACATTTCTGGTCTAAATGCAAATCTGGTGTTGCAAAATTAGTATCTATTTATAAAAGTATAAACCAATATTCATGATTTGTTCATTTAGAATTCTTTTATCAAAATCACAGTTTACGACCGAAACTTTTGTATGTATATATATTGTTGAGTGACTGTCAACAAAACATCCATACACAGAAATAAATAAAGTGGAAGTGACAGAGAGGAGAAAATCAAGACATACCAGCAATTGTTTTATAATTATCTCTAATAATGCTTGACGCATATTGTCATTATGACATACTATTCTTTCTTTATTATTATACATGATTAATTAATAAATTCATTGGAACAAGAGGGTCGGGGTATATAAGGGGGAATAAGACTTTTCAGCAATTTGTTTTTTTTAATTGTATGAAAATGCGAAAATAAAAGGGGGTGTATCCCATAAAATTCACTAGCAAGATTTAAATGATGGTACCGCTGAAATAAATTCTAGCACCAAACCACACCTCCTCGTGCAGACAATTATAGTAACCTTAAGTCATTTTGATACAGAGTAATTTATTGTTTCACTTTTATTGTGTATTTTTGTTATTGCATTGTTATAGGTATTCAGTACTAATGTATTGTAATTCTAAACTAGATTACATTTATTTATTCATTTACTTTTTCATTTATATATTTATTACTGAGAGACCTCAGTGGTATGCTGTAACCTGAATACATATCGTGTAGAGACAGTATTTTCAACTGGCATTTTAGCATTAATCTAAGGCAGGCGCGGATTTAGCCATTTTGAAATGGGGAGTTCCAACTCCCGAAACACCATGAAACGTCCACATAATAAAAAAATAAAAAACGAAAAAATTCGAAAAAGGGGGGAGGGGTTTCCAACTCCCGGAACACCCATCCTTGATCCGCCAATGTAAGGGATCTCACGGAAGATTCATGTTGCATATGAGTAAAAAAAAATAATTACACGAGGTGTGATCGACATAAGACTTTTTACTGAAAACTTTACCCCACAAAGAATATTTCCAATTTCCCCATACAATTCCATGTATTCTTTTTACATTGATATCTCTGTGTTGTGGTTAGTCTTTTCCTATTATATAAGTTAATTACAAGACTAGGAAATGGAGTTCATGTACATAAAAAAGTTTACATGTAGATCTGAATGTTAGTCCAAGTATGTATCAGCCAGACTACACTTAACTTGTAATGGATGTACGAGCACATGCAGTTAACAGTGCACTATTTTGATTGATGGTAGAAGATTTATAGGAAAAGATGTACTTCTGAATACAGTATATCACTAATTTTTGTCCGTATAAGTCTATTATAGTCAATCGTGTTTAACCAAGTGAGTATAGATGATAATTCAGCCAAACTCGGGGGATAGGAGGAGGGAGTATCTATTCATTTTTTAAACCGCGTGATGGTGTAGATTTTTGAAGGTCTAAGATAAAAAATGAAAAGAATAAATAAAACACAAATATATTTTCTTACGAAAGTCGAGAAATCTGAATGTTTAACGAGACTTTAAAACATTGTTTGTATTATTCTTCTTAGCTTGCCGGTAGGTTTTGAAAAGTTATATACGCAGAACAAATATAAAAAACAGATATAACCTTATTGTGAACCACTACATTACTACATCTTTCAGCTAAGTGTGTCGACATATTTCATTACGTACAATATGTTTCACGTTTTTTCCCTTAACGTGAACTTGTCACAAAGTTTAATATATACCTATTTACCTATGATGATGTGTTGAGATGAAGGATGCTAGCTCCACAAAGTTTAATATATACCTATTACCTATGATGATGTGTTGAGATGAAGGATGCTAGCTCCACAAAGTTTAATATATACCTATTACCTATGATGGTGTGTTGAGATGAAGGATGCTAGCTCCACAAAGTTTAATATATACCTATTACCTATGATGGTGTGTTGAGATGAAGGATGCTAGCTCCACAAAGTTTAATATATACCTATTTACTTATGATGATGTGTTGAGATGAAGGATGCTTGCGCCACAAAGTTTAATATATACCTATTTACCTATGATGATGTGTTGAGATGAAGGATGCTAGCTCCACAAAGTTTAATATATATCTATTTACCTATGATGATGTGTTGAGATGAAGGATGCTTGCTCCACAAAGTTTAATATCTACCTATTTACCTATGATGATGTGTTGAGATGAAGGATGCTAGCTCCACAAAGTTTAATATATACCTATTTACCTATGATGATGTGTTGAGATGAAGGATGCTAGCTCCCAGTTTAAAAAAAGTTTTAAAAGTTAACAACACATGACTATGCTGTTCATTTATTTTGGGAGGTGAGGGAAAAACAATACTGAGATGATAAAGAAATTGAGGATTTAGGCGGGACGCATCCCCCTTTTCGAATCCCCAAATTAAAAAAAAATGTAATTAAGGTAAATTTACAGCCAATTTTGCGTCAAAATAAGGTCCTCTAATTCCTAGTTCTTAGGAGCGCTCCCTCCCTAACATCAAATCTGGATCAGCGCCTGTGAAGACCTTGAAGACTTCATAATGATTATAAAAACCTGTATTTTGTCAATAATAACAAAATATCCTGATATCTTACAATGTGTTTCAGTTTTGTTTGTGTTAGAAAAACCAAATAAAGCAATAAAACATATTGCTTAAAACATGTAAAGTAAATTTTAGCGTAAGCGTATTAGCTTAGTGTTGTCAACTGGACATGAGGCTTAGCAAAACAAATTTTCACATGGCACGAATTAAATAAAACAGTATTGATCAAACTCACGTTTAAGACTCAGTTGATAAAATATAAAAAAAACCTATAGATGCCTTATTCCTTTAGGCAAAGTTGACGACTACTCTGTGTGATACCTGTAATGACATGTAGTTTGGTGCAATCTGTTCCACCACTTACTTATACTTTCTGACATAACGCTAAAACATTATGCAATTGATTTTAGATAGTATATCAAACGTTTTGGGACAAATTAAATATCCACGTGAACATATCATTATTAAAACGACCAGTAGCTAGCATTAACACACACATAATACTTATTATCATTGCTATTATCATTGCTATGTGGTTGGTAGTTACACCATGAAAGTATTGATATTATATTAAAAGTAAAATTATAGATCGATTTTATGATTAATGAGCTGAATCATCTGTCCACACAACGACACGCTTTTGTTACAGTTTAAACTGTTGATGCCCTGCACTTACCCTGCACATAACTATTTTCTTTCTACTTAGCTAGTGTTGTGATTACCTTATGAAGCGTGCTCACATCGAGTGTACGAAATCTTGGTTTCGATATCATTTGAGCAATCCAGTATAAATTTGCATTTCCACTTTACCCCGATCCCTGCCTACCCCTGCCTACCCCTCCCCAAAAAAACAAAATAAAACAAAACAAAAACAACAACAATAAGCCAAACCAAAATCGTAAAAACCAACAAAAGCAAATATTTATCTGAAATACCACACTCAAAGGCATTAAAGAAGATGTCAACATCATATGCCAAAAATGGTACGGTATGGGGCATAGAGAGTTTAATATGAAATAGGATATGCTTATAATATATAGCTCAAATTCAGATATTATTCTCAGCCTGATTTCCCTGTCTATTATGATTATTTTTATTCCAATTTTTCAATTAAGTTGTCTGGGTCGAGTGTTTGTGATTTGTTTTGCATTCCTCTAATACGAAGAGTTATATAGTCGTAATGGCTAAGATGTATGTTGGGTGAATATTAAGTTTATTTACTAGCCAGGAACCTCGTTGTTGGTTGACTTTTGTAATGTCTGTATGTGTTGTTTTGTTATTGTTGTGAATTTGGTGTTCATGGCGGATCTTTGATATGTTCGATCATGTCGATGTTGAGTTTATTCCTTTTCTTGATTCTAGGTAATTAGAGCATGATATATTGTTTCTACACCTGTCTTTTGGTCAAGACCGTACGTGATCTAATACTATTAGGTGTATTTTTTGGTAGGATTGGTTAATGTCTTATTAACGTATACCACACAACTCATTTGACCCATTTTCGGTTTTCATATTAAAAGTTTACGAATAAGTACCAATTTCTAGATAAGACAAATAAGATAATGAGCATTTATTAGTAGTCGGAAAAAATACTTTTTATATCAAGTGTTCATCAATAAAATAGCAAAACCCCTATTAACTGAAAGATTCAGGAATTCATTTACAACTCCAGTCTATATAACAGTATGGTTTAGGTTAATATTAAAACTGAGTTATCGAATAAACAACTGCTTGGATGGGGGAAACGATTAAATTCAGTGCACAATAGTTGAAACAAAGTGCCCTATCACGTGCACGACTACCTCTTTATGCAAATTTGAGTGAACAAAATCTGTTCAGTCGTCTGCCATTAATAAAATAACTTATAACAGTCACCAGCTGCTTCATAATCCACTTATATTTCCATTTCGGAATAAAACCCAGTATTGCATGCTTCAGATGTTTGTAAGACTACATCAAACATTTCTTTTATTTTAAAGATAAATTATATTAATAGATAGATTTCCCCCATATAATGTATGTTGCAATACAAACATAACGCTTTCTTGAAGCAGGTTTTGTACTGCATATTTTCAATTCAAACATATCGGAGGGTGTGGATGGGGGTTTACAGAATAGAGAATAATGGGCAGAAAATATAAAGAATAGAGAAAAATGGACCAAAAATTAAGAATAGATTACAATGAAAAAATTAAAGAATACAGAAATGGAGGACTCCTTCCACACACCCATTGCTTAATAACGGTTATATATGACCTAAACTGATATCCTTATTATGGAAGATTGACGGTAGTCAATGCAAATTTTGTATATTGTTTTTAGGTTAGTGTGTCACAATTATTCTCAATCATCTTTCCGATGGTGCATCGATTTTCCCTCTGAACAATACGTATGACGGGTGTTGCATGCAAAAATAATTATATATATATATAATTACCCTCCGGAGTACCTGATATCCCAACCACCCCATCCCTAACCCCCACCCCGTGATTCGTGTAGTATTTTATAAGAACGTTAGGTTTTCGCTTTCGCTGTTCATGTATCTGTTCCAGTTTGATCTATTTACTTGTCCCCTTGGCTTTTGTCTGGTTCATACAACATCATGCTGGTCTGGTAAGGACTAAAATTAATAATATTGCCGAACATAGGATGAAATCTAGCATTCTGTCTCACAACCCACAAAATGCAGGAAAATCTTGTGTACAAAATCAAAGAAATTTGTTTTCGCGCGAAATAGATTAGCCGGCCTTGCAACAGGTGAAAATGAATATTACGTCTGAAAAAGGTATCTTCTAACTTGTATACGGGTTAGAAACTCATTAAACATGCAATTCACAAACTAATCTAAACTATTATTAAACTAAACGGTGTGAGCCAAGGCTCCGTGTTGAAGGCCGTACTTTGACCTATAATTGTTTACTTTTAAGCATTGTGACTTAGATTGATAGTTGTCTCATTGGCACTCATACCACATCTTCTTATTTATATTATGTTTTATTTCAGATTAGCCGATTCCTTTGATGAACACAGTCGGCTAGGTTTAAAGAACCCTAATGCTTACCTTGGAAACCCTATCAATGCATTCTTATTTGTTAAAAAGTTTACAATTGATTGGGAAAAATACGTTGAAGAGTCAATAAAACACAAACCGACACAAGGTATTTTATCAATAGTTTTAAAACATTTAAATTTAAATCATGATGACTGAAAAATATTTTAATTTAAATCATGAAGAATGAACAATGTTTTAAATTTTTCATTTCAGTTTTTTTACTGTTTTCTTTTATCACATGTTTTCATGAAACATAATAGTATATATCATTTCAACAAAAATTGTATATTTTGAACTCTCAAGTAATATCAGTGGCGGATTCAGAACTTTTCATAAGGGGGGCCCGCTGACTGACCTAAGGGAGGGGGCGCTCCAGTCATGCTTCTGTGATTCCCTATATAATCAACCAAATTTTTCCCACAAAAGGGGGGGCCCGGGCCCTAGCCCCCCCATTGAATCCGCCTATGAGTATAAGGACATTGCTGAAATTGTGAGAAAATCACCCATCTATTTTGCAGAAGAAATGACAGCAGTAAATTATTCAATGAATCGAAACTGGGCAAAATTAACTTTTTCCTTTCTGCAACAAAAGGGTTTGTTTTGTCGTCAAATCTATCCAATTAGTTAACAAGTTTTAAAAATGACGTTATTGCACATATCAATTTGACAAATGCGACGCGTGTCTATTGAATAGTATTTAAATTTTTGTCTTGAAGGATTAAAGAAAGGGAAGTTGACACAGAAATTTAGAAAGTTTCTGGATGGAGTTAACAGAAAAGAGAATAATGGGCCGATACTACAGAAAAATAGGCAAAAAAAAAAAAAAAACACATAGAACTGAGGCCAAGAAAATTAAGAATAGAGAAGAATTGGGTGCTAAAATACAAAGAATAGAGAATAATGGGCCAAAAAATATAAAGAATAGAAAAAAATGGGCAAAAATATTAAGAATAGAGAAAAATTAGACAGAAATGAAGGACCCTCCTTAAGACGCTTATTTGTGGTTAACATTTAATACTTTCTGTTCATATTTATTTAGTTTTAAGCACCACTGACAAGAAATAAAATTTGAAATGTGTGAATATTACATCTATGTTGTAATCGTGTATTAGTTGTAACAAAAGTTCAACTTATTACAATAATAAACATGACGTTGAGAAACAAGACATTATTAAAATATTTCTGGTCACATGAAAAGATTACATGTAACAACCAACTTGCGGCCAGTTAATTGAATTTGCACATTGCAAAGTTTACCTTCGATAAATTTGGCTATTTTTTAGGTCTTTTTTGGTCATATAGCTCTTCAAATGTTTAGGTTATTATACATTCTTAGCTTTCAAATATTCGGCTTTGAGCGTTCCTGATGAAGGTAAATCCAGAAAAGCCCTTCGGACGCATGCAATTTATAACGTGTTGTTTTCATTTTTTACAGAGCAGTCATGTGACGACTGCTACTTAATCTTGAACTGTCCGCTTAAATGCATGTTCAACAAAATGAATAATTATTATAAATTATCGAAATGTATCCCTTGCTATATTAAAACAACCCAAAAAGTTCTTTCGTAACTCATTCAATGAATAAATTTTCGCAATTTGTCGTTTTTTTTTTTTTTTTTTTCAGGTTTTAAGGACAAAAGTTAATACTTTTTTTTATTAAGTTCATCTATATATAATAACGTACTAAACACCTGTCTGATCGGAACAACATCTTCAATCCCGAAGGTGTTCACTTGAGACATGTTTCACGTTAGTTTTGTGTTTTGTGATGAGATGAAAAATGAATGAGGATCTTGATGGGGGTCCTTCATTTTATTATTCTTTAATTTTTAGAAAATTTTTCTCTAGTTTCTATTTATTTTGGCCACTATTCTCTATTCTTTCTTTTTTTTTTTTTTTTTTTTTTGCCTATTTTTCTCTGTTCTTGATTTCGTTTGTCCTTTATTCTGCACTTTTTTTCTTTACACTGATTTCTGTAAACCCCATCGAGACCCTCGTAAATATCATAAATTTTTCATCATTAATTTAGTAGTTATACTCATTATATTATTATTATTATGTGCTCGACTGACATTTATGGCAAGCCGTTTTACTATTTAAGTTCGAATAAATAGTAAATCGGCTTGCCATAGACATTGCTTTTATTCGTAAAGAAGCATTTATTTTCAGTTACAACAGAATTTAATACTGAGCTAGATCGCTTACGAAAGAACTTGCCAGATGAAGAAGATCTTACTGGATCGGTTCAAGCTATACTTCGATTACAAGACATGTATGATATTCCTGCTAAAGAGATAGCAGAAGGATCAATAGGTGGCTTAAATACTGGGGAACTTTCCGGTAGGTTACACTGTACCACTTACAGAAGGCAACATATAAGCCATAGGTACTTGAGGGCAGGACCTTGTGTATAGCCCTATAGTCCCTCCCCTTCATTATCATTTATAAATTCCCGATTTTCCAATATATATATATATATCAGTTATTTGTACCATATATATACCAATATGTGACTAATATGCCATATAATTATTTTACTCTATAGAACCTCTATAGTTGAGTAGCACATTGATAGTAAACATATATAATCAGAGTAAAAATATGGCATATTGGTATACACATGGTACAAATGAAGGAGAGGGACTATGGGGCTCAACACCGGGTCCTGTCCTCAATCACCTATGATGTAAGTGCAGTTATATATAAAAGCCAGGCGTGGCCGGGGTGATTCATGGTGGGAACCAAAGAAAAACGGTAATGTTATCACACTTTTCGAATGTAACATTAACATGATGAACATAAGTAAAGAGATCTTGGTTTATAGAATATCTTTTAGGCCATAGGAGATATTAATTATATAATGCATTTTAAAAAAGGGAGATAACTCTTAAAATTACGACATGAAATATCATATTACACTAACGAGATTTTCAAAAACGAATTTCATATTTTTTAGTTTAACCAGTAACGGAATGAAACATAACATAAAAGCTCTGTGTTACTTTTTTACCCTGTGTCACCATTATAATGGACCTCGCACGGTTTTAGTAACACCTGTACTTAAAAGTATTGAATGTTTATAATTATCATTCTTGTAGTAGAAATTTCAAATAGTTGATAACGTGGATATCACACTTATTCGTCAGTCTGACATACCATGCAGACTATTCCCTATTCGCCAGTCTGACATACCATGCAGACTATTCCCTATTCTATATTGAAATGAAATGAAAACATTATTGTTTTCACTAGTTACTTTTTTGCACCATGTATCTCCATTGAAATAAACTTGAAACGGCTGTACTTAAAAGCATTGATTTTTTTTAAGTTGGTAGAAATTTCAAATAAATACGTACGTGCATGGACATCGCACTTGTTCGTTAGTCTTACATACCTCTCAGACTTTTTTCCCACTCTACCTTACCCACTAGAAATGACAAATAATATACCTGGAAAAAGTATAAATTAACAATGTATCTGTTACTTGAAGGCGAAATAAGTATGGTTGTACATCGGTCAGGTATGGAAGATAACTATACTATTTAGATTAATGTTCACAATCTACAAAGAGAAAAGGATTACATATCGAGTCGAATCGAGTCTATAGATGGCACCGATGTAAATATCATTAGTTTTTATGTTACTTAAAAAAGTTATAACTTATTTTCGAATTTGTTTATTTGATGTATGTTTGTTTCCATTTCCAAACATCCTTCCTACAAATAATTTGTTTAAAATTAGATAGGATGCGATCTTAATATTATATAATTCTATAATTTTATTGAAAAAGCCGAGGCGAAAGATACCACTGGGATATTCAAACTGATAAGTCGAAAATAAACTGTCGATGCCATGCATATCGCAAAATACGACAAACGATAAAAAAAACCAAACAATAGTATACAAAACACAACATAGACAATTAATAACTGAGAAACACGAACCACACCAAAAACCGGGGATTTATGCATATATCTATTAATTTATTAGCTATTTTACTCTTTCTATGTTTGGTTTGGTTTATTTGTCTAAGTTATCAATTTATCTATATACTTATTATTATTTCACTCCTATTACTGATTTCTCTATCAGCTGATGCTTGTTTTGAATTGGGAAGGATTGCATACGAAGATGGCGACTATTACCATGGTTTTCATTGGATGGCAATAGCGAAGGAACGACTTGAGAAAGAAAGAAATAAAACGACAGAAATGTCAGATATTTTAGATTATATGGCGTGGACTGCACATGAGGTAAAACAACATGGCAATACGTTAAGGCGTCAGTAGTTTACTGATGTTCAAATCTCGTAAAAAGACTAGGAAGAGATAAATAAAGGTAATAAACAAAAACTGAGGGAATATGAACTCCAAAAGGAGCGGGACTAGATGCGTCGAAAGAATTGGCGTCTCCTGCTATGAATGCATCATACGCCTTGAGAATCCATATTCATTCAGAATGTCACAGTCGGAAATAAGACACAATCGGAAGAATAACAAAACAAACGACTGTACTGGTATATAAAGATCTACGACAGTCTTTTATGTTTTCAAACTTGTGCCTACCAATGTAGCTACCAAATGAAAAAAACAATTTTTAAATATGGTGGTTCTGACGCGCTTTTGTGGATTTATCTTCATCTGGAACGCTCAAACCTAAAATAATTGCACGCCGTGGATGTATAAATATCATGTTATAAATTAAACCTATTTCGTGATTCCTGAAACAAATAGAGCACATTCATGGTAACCACGATACGCCATGAATATACTAAATGCAAACAAGTTCTATTCAAAACTATCTATAAATTTAGTTGGCAGATATTCTTTCATCGTTTTAAAACATAAAAAGAGTACTCTATTCTTTTTTTAATGAGTTTGATTGTTTACATTTTCTTTTCTGCCTTCAGCTAGAAAACGACAAACTTGCTCTGGAACTGACGGAAGAATTAATCAAATTAGGTAAGGTAAAAGTATTGGAAAAAAACAATAGTTAGTGTAAAACAGTTCGTGATAAAAAGACGCCAGGCTTATAATTTGGTACGCAAGAACCACTTTTCGTCCACATCAGACTCATCAGTGGCGCTCAAATAAAAAAAGTTAAGGCCGATTCAGAAAAAGATATATTAGGGGTTTTATACATGTGCATGACATGATGCTTTCCGCCTATCGAAGAACATTACTGACGTATTTTATGTTCCACCTGATCTGTTTACATTTTCACGTAGAAAAATAAATGCAAGATGCTTTCTGAAAAAAAGAAAGTGAAGACATCTTATTGTAGTATCGTATTAACTATTTTTTTTAAAGAATAGATAACACACAAAAACAATTTAAGATCATGCTAGCATAAACATTAAAAAATTCAAAACCCTGCGTCAGTGGTTGCTTTTCTTGTATTTGTTTGGTCGTGTCATATATATATATATATATATATTCTATTGTTTCGAAGCTCGTAAATGATATTTTAATTTTGATTCGGAAAACTTTTGATCAACAGCGTACCTGATGAAGGTTATTACAGACACACGGGTCGAGCGCAATAAAACTGATACAGTTCCATTATTTCACTACTACTTGGACAAAACGCACGTTATTTAAAGATACAATTGATAGAAATATAAAACATATTCGAATTTTGTAAATACTGCTTATTTTTTTTTTTTTTAAAGTTTTTGTTATAAAATGTCATCTTATACTTTACTCACAACAATACTCACACCGCAACTTTTACTGTTCGTATTGGAAAAAAACAAATTGTCGTTTCCTTGTTGTATTTAATTTTGTAAAAACAACTGATAGATTTTTCCATTAATAACGATTTTCAATGTTTTTGCCAAAGACTTCTGCATAATTTCGTCATTGATACGTCGAAGTTTACGATAATACCAATAAGTTTTCTTTAGCATTGTAATTTTTAAATTATTGATATGACACTTGAAATTTATTTAGAAAAATGGATTCATGAAATCAAAATGCCTTTAGCACTTAAATTGTTACATCTAGTATACCACTGCTCCTTCAAAACCATATGCAAATAAAACAGGTGCATATCGAAATAAACCACACATTTGGACATAATGGCATATCTTTTAGCCACTGTTAATAACTTCCAAAAGCATTACTTTCCAACATTAGATTGGTCATACACGTTGACAAAATACCGAACTCCAATGTATATTCAAAGAGGGAAGTCCATAAAACTGAAAAAACAAACGTTATCAATCAACAGAACGAGTGAAAACAACTGTCGTATTCCTGACTTGGTTCAAGCATTTCCCGAAGAAAATGGTGAATTAAACCTGGTTTAATAGCTAGCTTACCCTCCCACTTGCTTGACAGTTGTTTATACTTCCGTTATATTGACAAAATTGGGTAAGCAGCCCAAAAGACATACTAGGTTAATGTGACAATAATTGGGTTATACTCTTCTAGAAGGGCGCACACAATATATCGATCTGTGGACGTGGCAAGTGTTTTGTAAAGCATAAATGTTTACAAATAAGACTTCACAGTGACATCTTTAATGGGTCATTTCGTGCTTTTATTTAGTACAATATGATTTTCATATATCGAATATATATTCAGTTATTATTAATGTAGAATATGTAAACCATGCATACCTAAGTTAAAGGCACATTCAAGTAGTAAAACTATTTGGGAAACGAAGCTTTATAATGATAATGTGTAATCGATGAATTTAAATTCTACAAATGTGTTTGGTTAATTGTAGTCCATTTTTCGTGAAAATAGAAATGTAGGGTTAAAACTTTATTTATAATTACAAATAACATATTGTTTGCTTAACCAAACCTTTTGTTGTAAGGACTATTATTGTATGCGTAGTGTCTGAAAGTTCAGTTGATCTTGCCATTTTCACAAACCAATGCTACGCTGTATTGTTATTTCTTTGGAAATATAACTTTATTTTAAATTATCCATCCTTTTTAATTTTCTCAATCGTGATGTTTTGTACAGGAGGTAATTTTTCTGCATGTTTTTTTTCCGTGGAATTTTACATATTATATTGTTACTCTCCACATTATATGATTCAATACAATATATAGGTTGTAGTCAATCATTTCTCTAAATCTGTATACATTTTAACCTTATATAATTAAGCCATACGTTGAATAAATTTGTCTGATGTTATTTTCCGTCATATCCATTTGGAACTTTGCGCTCGGCATTTTCCATTAAATTATTAGAATATATAATTATTTTCTGACAGAAAATTTTCATAAATAAACATAGAAAAGATGTACAGAGCAAAGCAGAATAAATCTCAAGCTATGTACAAGTGCTCTTTTCTAAAATTTACAAGACCTTTTGAACAAAATTGCAAAAAGAAAACAACATTAATAGCTGTAAACTAACTCATTTCCGAGGAAACTTTATTTTGCCTTTCTGTCCGAATCTGCGACGATTAATTTTTCGCGATTTCCCAATATTCTTGGTGTATTTGTACAAGGGAAGATCTAAGTTTTACATATTCGCGAGGATTCATTTTCGCGTTATTTTTCTACTCGCAAAAGTCGCAAAAACTTAGTTGGTTTACAGTATATATTGGGTACAGTTATTTGATCCACGCCATATCACTCTAAAGGGTTTGATCGAAACAAATTCCAAACGCCTTTAAATTAATCTAAAGAAAAAAGTACCACTGGCAAGAACATATTTTCATATTTGAATTGCTTGTATCTTATTCTATTTATGTTGTGTCATGATACTATATAGATATCCAATATATACTCGGGTCTAGAATTGTCTTTATCTTAACCTTTCTGTTATATTCAACACATTTTCAATTTTAACTCCCCCTCTTATATATTCTCTTATATGTTTTCTTATTCCGTAGTTTGAAAACAAGTTCTAAATATTTGGTAGGGCTTTATTGTTATGTAAATTAGAGGCAACGTTGTTTACCAATGTTAAGATCTCATAAATCCACAAGGAAGATACAAATCAAGGTAAAACACAAAAACTGTCGGAATCGCGCATGAAAACCGAAAGGAGCGATACAGGGTGCGTCGATAAGGTAAGCGTATCCTGCTATACATGCATTACCCGCCAGGCTATTCACCGCTCAGTAAAAACATGAATACGAATAATATTGTTTCAGTATATACATCTATACATCCACAAGATTCGATTATGCATCATTTTGGTGAATTTAAATTTTTCCAATGTTTTGTTTTCATTCATGACTATTTTGTTTTTTATTCATGACTACAACTAAAAACTCCATGTTAGATTTATTCTAGTTCATATGACTTCAATGTGTTCATTTTGTTCATCATTAACTTTAATTCTATCCAAATCACACTTACGCTTAAAGAATGAATAATCCAAAACTGAAGTCGACTCGTCAGAACATCAAATAAATATAATTAAACTTATTTGAGGGCGGTTACGTGTTGAAAAATCTTAATGGTTATTCAAGTCAATAAGAGGTCAATATCGAAAACGTATGTTTAAAATGCCATGCACATGTGCGATTTTTTCGTCACTATTTACTAGTATTCAACAACTTGATATGTGACAAAACGCTTCATCGGGTTGTGTAACATCAACAACATCGAGCGAGGAGTTTAAATGGTGATCAATATCCCACAGTACATCTTGTTGGCCCAGTGTTTTGGTACATGTATATCAATAACTTAATTTGGTTCTTTTCGCTTCATAGTGATATCTATTTAACGTATCAAAAGAGTAATGTTGCAACTCTCAGAGGCAAAGTTGATGCCTTTATGCATTTATTATCCTTTTGTATTATAGTTTTTGACGGATTATTTATATCTAACTATCAACTGACATAGCTCTTAGCTTACTAAATGACGTGTATCCAGAATTCTGATTCCATCGCGTAAAGAGCAGTACGTTTTACTTTCAACCACCAGAAGGAGAACATTTTGACAAAGTACTAGTTATATGTAAAATGTGTGCATCGCCACGTATGACCATCGCTTTTAACTATAAGAAGAACATAATAATTATATTACAAACATTACAGTTCCAGATCACCTACGAGCACAGAACAACAGACTTGATTTTATTGAGAGGGTCAAGAAAGCATCCAACGACACGTCCCGTGTGAAACGTGACTTGACTAATACAACTCACTATGTACCAAAACCAACACCTGAGTACAATGGGACTCCAGAATTGCGATCATATAAGCGCTTATGTAAAGGCTTGGATGTAAAGGTTCGGTATGAATTTGTTTCATATGGCTTGTAAACTAAATTCTCGCAACTACTGCAGTTAACGTCAAATAAAATTAAGTCACTGCCACGCGGTGGTCACTCGTTATGTTTACTACCTTGAGTCAATGGACAACTGCAGAATATTTGTTTTTTAAGATGTGGTTCCTCTGGACCTTGTACTCCTAAGATAGGATGTTTTCAAAAATATGAAACAAATATAAGTTGACGCCATACACATTGCGTATATATAGTTAACGAAGAGGAAACGCTATATGATATTGCATTTGACATAAAAGAACAGAGATGTTACATAAAAAGGCTGACCTAAAAATAAATCCATTATTTGCATGCATGGATGATGTCAGCAGATCATGTACATTTATATGAAATCCATATTCCTGTCAGTCCATTTCTAAGTATTATTAAAATAAAAACGAAAACAGCTGTCGTTTATGCATGTGCAACTAGACAAAAATGCAATACCATCAACTATTTTCTTTTTTTATCCTATTTCATGTCGTATTTTCTGGTCTGGTTTTATTTTAAAAACGTTATAGACTTTAGAATTTTTCTTTTACAAAAAGCCTCGAGAAAAGATGAGCAGTATAGTGTGCAGATATCGACATAACAACAACCCACGACTACTTTTGTCACCTATAAAGGAGGAAGAGGTGTACAGGGATGCTAACATGGTTCTGTTTCATGATATAGCTTCGGATAAAGAAATGAAAATTATCAAATCTTTGGCCACACCAAAGGTATCTTAATTTAATGCTATATAAATTGAGAGATACAATACATTTAGTAGATCCAAATCGTCTTGGTTGTGAGAAGACGAGGTTGCGGCCGCGTCAAACCAAACAATTAACATTTTGTTCTTGTGGCTTTTACGCCACGCTCGCCAAATTAAGGACTTAATTTAAAGTCATTTAGATTGAGACGAGAAACAAAGTGTCCATGTAATGTAAAATAAAATGAGAATGGAAATGGGGAATGTGACAAAGAGACAACAACCCGACCAAAGACCAGATAACAGCCAAGGCCACCAATGGGTCTTCAACACAGCGAGAAAATCCCGCAAACGGAGGCGGGCTTCAGCTGGCCCCTAAAAAAATGTGTGCTAGTTCAGTGAAAATGGACGTCACACTAAACTCCGAAACATATAAATGAACTAAAATTAAAAAAAAAAACATACAAGACTAACAAAGGCCAGAGGCTCCTGACATGGGACAGGCGCAAAACTGCGACGGGGTTAAACATGTTTTGTGAGATCTCAACCCTCCCCCTATACCTCTAGCCAATGTAGAATGTATACCTATGATATATGACACAGTGAGTAAGGAACATGAAATACAAGCACTAATGTGTCATAGTAGTGCAAGACATCGTTTAATACGTATAGAGTCATGAACGAAATACTATATTACATAGTTTATCAAAGTACCATAAATACAATAATGTCGCAGTTGTTTTTAATGCTGTAAACTGTATTGGAATTTTGTTTACAAAATAATCTTGGCATCGTGTTGTTATCGTTATAGGGCCAAATGAATTCTAACTATTGGTACCAAAACTAATATTAAAATGTTAAAAGTTAGTGTAAGAACTTAAAAAATTTAATATTGCAAAGTTTCTACACCCCCTATGCGCATTTGAAAAAAAAATCGATGACAGATGGAATGGACTGTCTTTTGTTAAAGACGTAATGTTTTCTTCTTCATTTTGTGTTCTTGTTTTAATTGCGATTCCTGATCGCTATCTGATTTACACATATGCTAAAATATGAGAGAGAAAACACACTTTAAAAATTTTGTGATTCCGAAACGTTTTTATACCTAGATATCTTATTATAATGTAATGGGGATTTTCTACTTTTATATGGTTTTATATTTTATGGTGAATAAAGCACAATACATGCTTTTATTGTCATCTTATTGCACTTAAAAGCTAATATAATTTTTATTCATTACATCAATTGTTATATTGCAAACCTGAGAAGTACTAATCAGTAAAACACACGTGCTAGAGTTTTCTTTTAATGTCAGTATGCCTTACGGTAGAACATTTAATATGTGTACCTTATCTATTTGATTAGAATAAAACAAAATGTAGGGACCGTGCAATGAGACACCAACACAAACAAAAATCACCAGAAA
Organism: Mytilus coruscus; assembly: GCA_017311375.1. NCBI lineage: Eukaryota > Metazoa > Mollusca > Bivalvia > Mytilida > Mytilidae > Mytilus > Mytilus coruscus. Next base: position 42,779,053 of record CM029598.1, read on the forward strand.
ATGTCATATAAACAACAACATAAACGGGCAAACAAAACCGAAAACAAAATGAAAATAAACATAAAAGCAACTATACGAAATTAAATTGAAAAAGACATCGTGTTGTCTTTAAATTCTACAAAATATCTTTCAGTTATTTAGAGCAACAGTCCACGATCCGGCAACAGGAAAACTAGTTCATGCAAAATACAGAATAACAAAAACGTAAGTTTTAAATCAGATATCTCTATTTCTTTTTATCAAACCAAATACACCCAACCACTTCAATGATAGTTATACTACTGTTGCCGTAATTAGACGCTTGTTTGTCCTCCAGTTAATGTAAAAAAAAAATCATATGAAAAATAAGGAGGTCTGGTATGATTGTCAAAGAGAAGATCCTAAAAGACCAAGGATCTGAACAACAAGTCCGACTAGTCCGTCAAGTACGACTAGCCCGTCAGGTACGCTGGACACCGGAATTTATTATTAAATTTTCAACATATAATAAATATTTCATACATTGTTTGAGTAAACTTCCATACATTTCATTAACTGATCATTTACAAAAAAAAATAAGAAAGCTCTTCCCCGTACCAACGTCCAAGGCACGCACAGGAAAAACCAGAGATAAAACCATATAGTTAACGATGGTCATAAAAACTCTGGAAACCTGTGTTCTCTAGCAAAAATACCTTTCGAAAGACCGTCTCATTGGAACAACGCGAGAAATTGCGTTAATAAAGAACGTGTAATCCCAATGAATATATACACTAATAATCAATATAATATTTTAAAATTGAAATACAGTAAATACAGTTCATTAATTTATCCTTACGGTAAGGAATGAATTATTTCAATATTTCCTGTTATTATCATCCTAAAAATTCATAAAAGAACAACGGATTTATAAATGGAAATTTGGCTAGCTATAAAACCAGGTTTATTCCACCATTTTCTGGAAGGCAAAAATAAATACATTGAAGAGCATTTGAAAACCAAACATTTGAAATAGTTGTAACAAATACGGCTAATGCAATGTATATCTGTGGATAGATAAATATTAGTGTTTTAAATAATTGAACATTTTATGAATAGTAAATTTACAGAAAATGAAAGTATTAATGATATATCATATCAACACGAAAGTTCTGACTACTGGGATGGTGTTACCCTCGTTGACCAGACACCCTCCAGTAGTGATCGTAAAAATTCAATTATAATACCGAGCTTATAATTTGGTACATAAGACGCGCGTTTCGCCAACATAACACACCGGCGCTCTTATAAAACAACCGAAAGGGCAAATCAAATGTGAAGTCTTATAAAATTGAAAACCAAAACTTTGGAATAGTGCCGAATACAGTCGAGGCAGTCTACGCATGCGGTTAAAATAACAACAGTGTTTCGTAGTATATGATATAGCATGAACATTAAATTTACAGAAAATGAACGTCTCAAATATATTTCTAAATCTTCTGTGATTGGTTTTGGAGCTGCCAATTGCTCTCTCTCTCCTTTAAATGGCCTTTAGAATTTGTGAATGTACCTGATGAAGTTTACTGAAGTAATATTTGTTAAACGTGCTGTAATAAACTTGTGTTTAATGTACTTACATGAGCAACACAACGGGTGCCACACGTGGAGCAGGATCTGTTAACCCTTCTAGATCACCTGAGATCACCCGGTTTTTGGTGGGGTTCGTGTTGCTCAGTCTTTAGTATACTATGTTGGTTTTTTTTATACTTATGTTTGTCTTTTTGTCGATTTTTAATTTTGTCATGGCCTTGTAAGCTTGTTTTCGACTGATGAGTTTGAATGCCCTTGGGTATCTTTCGTCTCTCTTTAACATTTATGTGTATATTATAAAAATAAGGAGATGTGGTATGATTGCCAATGAGAAAACTATCCACTAAAGTTCAAATAAAGTGGATGTAAGCAATTATAAATCTGTTTCTGTTGTTCTCATTTAACAATAATTTGTTACTGCTGATCGAAGCCTTTACTATTAAAAGCTCAAAATAAACCTTAGTGGTAACTGGTTCTTTAAGGGCATACGATACAGTTGTGATCACACGGTTATTGTTTTACGAAAATTTGCATACAAACTATTTTTCCCTAAGTAATTCAAATATGTAAAAAAAAATATACCATACCATCATGCGCTACTTTTAGAGATAAATGGGGTAGAAATTTTAGACCTTTACTCCAAATTTCAGTTTCGCGGATATTTCCATCCATTGGAAAGACATACCTAACTTTTTTGTTTCAAAAGATAAACACAAAAGGATTTTGTAAAACATTTGGAATATCTTATTAACATAAGTATGCTCTAAATTTGGGCAACAATTCTTTAGAAATAATTCATTTTATTACCTTTTCATAATTTTAGAAAAAAAAAACAGGATTTTTGTGTATATTTATCTAAAAAAAAATCCATCGGTGAATTTTTCATAAAAATTGGTACAAATAATCTTCATACATAATCAAACCAAATGTCATTTTTAAAAATAGGGGTCAATGCACTCGTTTTCAAGCGAATGATAAAAATTAGTCGAAAAATACATCTTTTCCCAAAATGTCACAGGTCGACGTTAACATTGACGTTAGCGACGTCATTATCTCACCTGTAACTGTATGGTATATGCCCTTAAGCAAGATACGAATCATGAATACTTTGTTTCTATACATACTTGTAGGGCATGGTTAGAAGATCGCGACCATTTTGTCGTTAGAAGAGTACAAAATAGAATAAAAGCTGTAACAGGTCTTGATTTGGATTCAGCAGACTCACTACAGGTAGGATTTGATCACATTTAAAATATTTCTTTAAGGTAGTACATAACACTACAGGGAGATAACTCTGTAAAAATCAGCTGAACATTTTAATCACGTTCTATTGTTAAGGAAATATTAAGCTTCTCAATGATCAAAATTAGTGTTTGTCAAACTACTATATATCCAATGAAATTTTTCCGATAAAGTATGCGGATCAAGTTTTTTGAAATTTTTATATTTTTGTCAAACGGCCAGAGCAAATATTTTGTCAAAATTTTATAAAAATTAAACGAGCCAAATCAAATTTAGTCGAGGTGTCTGGTACCACCATAAATAAACATAAGTGACATTATGAAGAAGAAGAAAGAGGAAAACAATTATAGAAGATATGACCGACGAACAAACCTTTGTTTCTATTGTAAGAATAATTCAATACATTTCTTTGCCATTATTTCAGATAGAAGACAAAATTGAAGAATCATAATTGAAAAATCAAAATCTGTGGTCTAAGAAGACCTGGCAAACCATTATAGGGGACGCTTTGAATTCCATCAGACCAAATGTTTAAAACTGACTATTCCGATTCCTTTTCGTGTCCTAAAACACTTTCTTGTTAGTAATCTTGTAATTTTACAAGATAATTTTAGTAGGTCTGCTCAAAGTAAACTGTTTTGTTATAAATTAGACCGTTAGTTTTCTCAATTGAATTGTTTCATATTTTTCATATCGGGGCTTTTTATAGCAGACTATACGGTATGGATTTTTTTCACTGAAGGCCGTACGGTTGCCTATAAGTGCATACATCAACTTCATTTGAACTTGGGTTGATAGTTGTCTCATTGGCAATCATACCACATCTCCTCATTTTTATATCGTTGCACGGCCTGTTACAAATGAGTTTTTTTTAAACTTTAGTTTTGTTACTTGTTTGCGATCTACATTTATGTATATGATTTCTTATTTTAAAAAAAAAACCATCACGATGTGTCGTGGATTCATATTTGTATATACATTTCGTGGGTTAATTGGGTTGAAATGTCACCAGTGTCTGATTAGAAGGTTGATGAACCAGGGTTATGTCAAAGAACTTCTCGTCCTTTTTCTAAAAAAATTCATCGGAAGATATCAAGACCTTGTTGATAAATATTCCGTATAAACTTCACAAATAATACATGATGGTCTTGAAGTATAGATTCTAGGTACTGACATTGTTTATCATCTTAATTACGTGCTATAATGTTCTTTTATTTGTATTTGTAAATTATTAACCTTTACTGTTGAGTCCTTTTTTAGTAATATCCTTTTGGCGTGGCTCGGTACTTATGCCTCCCGCCATTGTGTTGTTGTGCTGTGGTAATTTTTTGTATTCTTGTCTTTCAGTTTTGCTTATGTGCTTTGTCTATATGCCATTTTGTTTTTCTTTGTTGATATATTTGTTTGTTTTTATAGTGATTAAGATTAAAACACAATGTTGACTGCTGTACCCCTATTTTTGACATTTTACCTATTATGTCTGTTTGTTTTGTTCACACATTGTTGTCAATATAATGGAATTGTATGCGACTGTCATACAAGTGAGAGGTTTAGCTAGCTTTAAAACGAGGTTTAATCCAACATTTTCTACATAAGGAAATGCCTGTACCAAGTCAGGAATATGACCGGTTTTTTCCCATTTGTTTGATGTGTTTGAGCTTTTGATTTTGCCATTTGATAGGGACTATCCGATTTGAATTTTCCTTGGAGTTCGGTATTTTTGTTATTTTGCTTTTTTTGGAACAACGAGATTAAGTGTTCAGCAAAATACAAATTTATAATAGACTTATGTGCATAAAAGGGAGGGAATGATAAGTACCGGTTATCAGGTTGTCTGCATATTGATATTGTAAAATATCAGCTGCGAGACACAATATGAAGCTTTTTGTTCATATTGGCCAATTTATGACCTTTGAATTTAAAATTCAAACGATATTATGAATCTTCCAAATAACATTCTTCAAAAGTTAATACGACATTAGCCTCCCAGATATCAGTGTTCATAGTTTTGAGTTATGTCTTACATATTTTTATCAAGGCTTCAAACTTCTTGTATTTAGTGCTGAACTGAAAAAAGATGCCAAAATAGCCTCGTTTTGAGATCTTGTCATTATTATTTAATTATGAAGTTAAGTCTTTCCCAAAAGATATTTTGCTACAAGATGTATTTTACAAAGATAATAACGCATTTAAAACATCTTTTTGCGTAAAGCAGTGGCTCATCTTTTTTGTATAAAAACTATATTTTTTGTCAAATTTGTCCGTTTTCACACGTGTATGACATCATATTGACATCACAAAAAACCTTTATGCACCAAATTGTCCAGATTATATCAAACTTTTCATTCATCAGTAAAATTAACATTATTTTAAAAGCCAAAAGGCGAAAATAAAACTTTATAAATTTCGTGCTTCCGAAGAGCTGTTCTGGATTTGTGGAACGATCAAACCAAGACATTTGAAAGTCAAGGATGTGTAAATCCCAAAAATGACATAAAAGGTAAAGCCAAATTTATCTAAGGTCAACTTTCCCGAAGCAAGTTGGAATCTTAGTTTCTGAATGATTTTTTAATCTATCAACGGAGAATTTAAGAAAAGTTTGTTATAAATCGGTACCTATAAATCATGCCGGTAAAGACTACAAGACTACTGAGCTAAATACTTTGACATTTTTTGCAATTTCACAGGTAAAAAAAGTTTCTAATCATACCGTTTCCTTTGGGAAAATCCCGAAATCGAGTATCCGCCAAAAAATGAGAGAACCGACAATACCACATCCCACTGAGTTCACGGTAGCCCTATGAGGTCAGCCAAGTCTAAAACAACGTCCTTTTTTATATATAATATACTGATAAACATTGGCGTGAAAAAAATAATGAAATAGCAAATTTCTAAGGAACTGTATGCATCTATTACCCGTCATGCAATTTCAAAGTCAGATCCAGTAGTAAATGTTACAAGAAATAAAATGAAAATAAAATAAATAACTTAGATCGAAAGTTAAGACACTTTTCAAAAATGTATTACAAAGGTTTGGTAAAAATCTCCAACTGTCTGACTTTATATATATTTGCAGGTTGCTAATTATGGTATTGGTGGTCATTACGATCCTCATTATGACTTTTCAACAGTAAGTATTTCTATATTCTTGTTGATTCTCACACTCATATATAATTGCAGCTGGCTAATTATGTTGGTTTTTTTTTGGAGGGGGAGGGGTAACGATCCACATTATGAATTTTCAGTAGTTATTGTATTAAAAACTATACAAACCGCGGGGGTTTTCTATAAAATTCATTCATTTGCACTACGCAGAACTGCATTTAAGTATTAAATATGTTTTAAAATCAGAATTGAATAGTTTCCACCCTTTTTTCGTATAGTATGAACAGAGTGGTGTATACTATGTCATTGGATTTACATGAATAAATTTAGACTGCATTAGTTTATCGATATTCAAACTTCATCTCGAATAAACTCCAGAAGGTGCGAAAATGGGTGAGTCGACAGGGACAGGGTAAGCGTATCCTGCTTACGACAAAAGAGATGATTTCAGCTTCCCAATTGTGGATTTTCATTTTTAAACCAAGAGTTCCAAATGGTGAAGTTGAAATCATCACTTTGTAAATTTTACGGACGCCATCACGAGTTGGTTAACCGTTATGGAATATCCGTTTCACAGATTATATCGGACTGTCATACAAGTGAGAGGTTTAGCTAGCTTTAAAACCAGGTTCAATCCACCATTTTCTACATAAGAAAATGCCTGTACCAATTCAGGAATATGACAGTTGTTATTCATCGTTTGATGTGTTTGAGCTTTTGATTTTGCCATTTGATTAGGGACTTTCCTTTTTGAATTTTCCTCGGAGTTCAGTATTTTTGTGATTTTTTCTTTCTGCTATGTATGCACCCACACCAGTTAAAAATGTCACAATCGTGACACATAAACCACAGAATAAATGGGAAAATACATTCTTAACTATTGTGGGTATATACATGATATACTCAGTTAACTTTTTACTCTCATATTAAAGCCTTTATTTTACATGTTAGAAATGAATTATGTGGTTAGTTGTGAAATTAAGTGATAGGACATATGTGGCCTTTTTTGGCGTAAATTACAAATTGGGTTCCAAACCTGTATTACAATCGACATTATTTTACGTGATTAATGCCTTTGTTCGGCATGAAATCAATGGTAGTATGCTAGTAAAGGACAGAAAAAAATCCCATAACAATAATTACTGAACTTATACATGTATAGTGATGTTTAATCATGGCATCTTTATTAGTTTAACTCATATGCTTTACAAGAATATATTTAAATTTAATACAATTTTTTTTTTCTGTCTTCCTTAGAATAACGGTTTAGTTTTTTCTAAGTTTAATACGGAATAATTTTTATAAAATAGAATTTTCAAAACCTTTCGGAATTGTGGGTCCTCAGTGCACTTCAATTTCGTACTTTATTTGGCATTTTAACTTTCTTGATTCGAGCAACACTAATGAGTCTTTTGTTGATCATCGAAATTGCGAACAAAATTATAAGCCTGGTATCTTTGATGAGTTTTTTAAAAGCTGAAACACATTCTCCCATTTCAAAAAAAAGATACTGGAAAATTTTCAAATAGAAATAAGAAGATGTGGTATGAGTGCCAATGAGACAACTCTCCATCCAAGTCACAATGTGTAAAAAGTTAACAATTATAGGTCAAAGTACGGCCTTCAACACGGAGCCTTGGCTCACACCGAACAGCAAGTTATAAAGGGCCCCAAAATGACTAGTGTAAAACAATTCAAACAGGAAAACCAACGATCTAATCTATATAAAAAACGAGAAACGAGAAACACTTATGAACCACATCAACAAACAAAACAACTGAACAACAGGCTCCAGACTTAGGACAGGTGCAAACAAATGCAGCGGGTTTAAACGTTTTAACAGGTGCCAACCTTCACCCTAACCTGCAACAGTAGTGTAACATTACAACATAGAAAGACACACTATAACATATCAATTGAAATGGCACTGTATGAGGGGATAATTTTGTTTTCGGATATTTATTTCGAAAACCCGCACTATATGTTAAAGATTGTCTGAAGTTTTCCACCTGTACTTTTACTGTTTTAAGTACATCAGCATGACATACCAGTATATGAATATTGCGGGAGTACATGATGCATTTCATATATTTTACCTTTATTATTTATTTATCATAACAGAGAGATGACCAAGACACATCTGAACTGGAGAAAAGAGACGGAAACAGAATAGCTACTTTTCTTTTGTATGTAAGTAAACAACAACGATGTTCTTTTATTTAATTGTAAACAAAAATCGTAAAGGATTCCACGGAACCCTGTGTATCGCCTGTGATGCTGCTGTCAGTGTTAAAGTGTAATGTTTACTGTAAAAAGTTACTCCATTTATCAGTAAAATACAGAATTTAAAGATAAATCTAAATTTTTCTTTAGAACTGCTTTTTCTTGATTTTGAAGATTAGCTTCTGTCCAAGTTTCATGACTGCCATGATTATTCACAAGTTTATCATGTAAAACATTTAATCGCAGCCTTTGTGTAATAGAATGGCGAAAGATACCAAAGGGACATTAAAAACTCATAAGTCGTAAATAAAATAAACTGACACTGCCATGGCAAAAAAAAAAAGACCAAAAGACAGACAACAGTATACAAAACATGTTAATGTTAATAACATGGTTAACTGCAAAGAAATAAGTCCATCTATCAGCAAAATATTGAAAATGAAAAAAATGTTGCTTCAGACATTATCTCTTAATCATAAGCTTCTGCCAAAGTTTCATAAAATTCTATGTAGGTTTGATAAGGTAATTAATGTGTAACAAACTATAACCACAAACTGTATCTTCTTGTCAACTGCAACAACAACAAAAACAAGTCCTTTTATCAGTAAAATACGGAAAAATCAAAACAAATATTTTTATTGTTTTGCTCTGGATACTGTCTTTTGATCATGAAAAGCTTCTGTCCAACTTAAGTAAAATTGCACGAAGGTATGGAAAAGTTATTGATGACTGAAAACTTTAGCCTTAAACTGTGTCTAAATGTTAACTGTAAAAATAAATTAGTCAATTTATCAGTAAAATACAGGAAAATGAAAATAAATATTTTTAAAATCTAGCTCTGAATACTGTCTATATTGATCATGAATGAGCTTGTGTACAACTGAAGTAAAATTCCATGAAGGTTTGACAACGTTATTGATGACCGGAGACTGTATATAAAAGTTAACTGTAAAAACTAAGTCCATTTATCAGTAAAATACGGAAAAGAAAATAACTATTTTCCAAATTTTGCTCTAGATACTAATACTGCCTTTTGGTCATTAAAAGCTTCTGTCAAAATTTCATAAAATTCCATAAAGGTTTGAAAAGTTATTGATGTCTATAATGACTTTTAATACAGGCTGTACCTAAATGTTGACGACGTCGACGACGGCATCTACGAACGATGTATCTCGCTTTCGCGACATTCGAAAAAAAATGAGGAAAAGCTGACGAAAACGCAATGATGTCTTTCCCAAGAAGTGAATACTTGTGTGTACAAATTTAAAAAAACAACAAGAAAATAGCCAACATATTTTATGTTCATTTAAATAAATATGACGGTTGTAAAGTGAGTTAAAGGTTAAGCAGTTTCGTCAATGCTTCATCACCTATGATGCGATTCCAAAGTATTTAACCTTTTGGAGCACCAGAGATCATTCAACGTTTTGGTGGATTAATGTTGCTAGGTCTATAGTATTCTATGTAGTGTGATGTGAACTTGGTTGTCTAATCGTCGTCTTTCGTTTCTTGTTGCCATGACGTTGTCAGTTTCTCTCGACTTATGAGTTTCGAAACACTTAGGTTTTTCTTCTCCTAGGCATTTTTTACGGTAGACTAATTTGGCACAACTTTTCGGAATTTTCGGTCTTTAACGCACTTTAACTTTGTATTTGGATTGCCTTTTAACTATTGATTCAAGCGCCACAGTTGACACTTATATATAGACCAAACGCGCGTCTGGTGTATTAAATTATAAGCCTCTTTGATGAGTTTATACATTACTTAATTATGAGTCGGTATTCTTTATTAGTTTTTTTCGGTAGAGTTTCGGTAGCTAGACATATGTTCTATAACGCTTACGTTTTACCTCATTTAGATTATTGTTGTTCAATATGGGAAACTGCAGTAACTTTCTATTAGATAGTTTACTAAAACTGCAAAGAGGACAGCAAGAATAATTTTAGACGAACACCAAACCTTCAAGCGAATTATTTCACGAATGTAACATTTTGCCGATTACACAAAGAATACATTATCATAAATCATTACTAATGTATAAGGCAAAACATGGCTTAGCTCCAGAATATATGTCCAGTCTTATTCTATCAGCTTCTGCAAATCAAAAATACAATACGAGATTTTCGTCTTCAGATAATTTCAAAACCAAATACAGAGCTGTATAAGTCTAGTTTTTCGTACAGTGGATCAAAAGTATGGAATGCTCTTCCTAATACAATTAAAAATCAAACACAGTATTAGAGTTTAAACATAACTACAAATCTATGTTCTTTTAACATTACCAAGATATTTGTACGGTAATGTCATATAATAATTGTTTTTTGTATTTAAATTGTATTGCATCTTTATTTATCATTATTATTGAATTTGTATTGTTTATTTTAATGTAATTATTATTGTATTAAGAGAGCCTTATTGAAAATTGGTGTAATCCAAATGAGTTGCTCTCTAAATAAGATATTAATGCTAATAATCAGAAGGAAGTGCCTCTATTCATGTATTTACCCATCCCACATATTCATAAGGATTTTATATAAATAATATTCCTTCTACAAACTGCATGAGTATTGTACATTTGCGGTAATATTTTCTGTTTGGGATAAATATATATCTTAAGGAGATTAAAGTAAACATCACTGATCAATATAATCTGAGCCTTATGTAATAAATATGATCTTATTCTGATTTTATACATAAATTTATTAAGAATTGAATGCTTCTTTTAAAATTTTATCTAATTTTATTAAAAGCGTTGACCGAAGCACATATTGTATGAAGCGCATTATACTAAAAAAGTGACGACGATCAATGCTTTTACAACCCTAAGAAATTATAAAAAGAAGCATAAAATCAATTCTTGTAATTACTTGTTATGCTACAACCATATGATTTATATAATTTTTTCCATTTTTTCCCCGATGCATTTATGTGACGTTGTCATGGGAAGCACATGCTGTCATGAATGTTGCATTTTTTCTCGAGAGATACAATTTTAATTTTGGAATGCCTCGCTGTTGTTGTCAGCCAATCAAAAGTACGGATTGTTATGAAATATACATGTTATGTAAGTATTACTTCTTAAAACCGATCTAGCATTTCCTTTTTAAATTTATACATCAAACAATTTAAGGTCATTTCGTTTTGAATTGAGTTAATGCATATTTTATATTCGTTTCTAACAATATTTTTTTTTCTATTTTTAAGATGACAGACGTTGACGCGGGTGGTGCCACTGTTTTTCCAATAATAGATGTAAGAGTACTCCCTAAAAAGGTATGTTAGAAATAACTACAACTCATTACAATTTACAAAAATTCTTTCTCGCCAGGTTGAAAACTCGTTGGTGGCCTTGGGCTGTTTTCTGCTCTTTGGTCGGGTTGTTTTCTCTTTGACACACACCCCGTTTCCATTCTCTATTCTATTCTCAACCTTTATACATTTCCTGCCTATTCCAACAAGTTTTTACAGCTATAACAAGGTCGTTTTAGTGACCTTGTGGATTTATTTGCAGACGTTTAAGGGTGTGGAATTTTCTCGCTGTGTTGAAGACCCATTGGTGGCCTCGGGCTGTTTTCTGCTCTTTGGTCGGGTTGTTGTCTCTTTGACACATTCCCAATTTCCATTCTCAATTTTACAAGTGGAACATATTTATGTTCGTCTGTGTACCTCTTTATATCTTCTCCCTATTTTGCATGTGTTTGTGATTCAGAAAACTGGCTTGGGACATGCACATATATTTGGGAATTTAAAAACGTTTGTGAACGTTCAACCATCCTTTAGCTTTGGACAGGGATGTAACAACACTCCATAAAAACAAACTGTAAACATGAGTTTGGAAAAAGACTTGACTCATCAGATCGGTACTATGCACATGTATAAATTTACGTTTAGGGATTATGGTATATTTATTTTTTACCTTAATATGCATACGATTTTCAGGGAACCGCAGTTTTTTGGTACAATCTTAGGAGAAGTGGTAAAGGAATCATGGAAACAAGACATGCTGCTTGTCCTGTATTAGTTGGTACTAAATGGGTGTCCAATAAATGGATTCGTACAAGAGGACAAGAATTTAGAAGACCATGCGGACTTACTGAAGATGAATAAACTATACATTCCGTTTCAAGTGCATTCAGTTTTTACGCCAAATGGTATAAAATTTGTAAAATACGTAATTTTCATCCATTGGAGTAAAAATTGTTCGATGATAAAATGATTTATGTTGTTGAAATATCAATAAATCATGTGTTTACACATTTAAAAAAATAACATTAAATTCTAGATTGCATGTTGCAGTTACCGGTAAACACATGTAATATACAAAAAATGAAGTACATCTCTCAAATACTGCGAGAGGCATTATTTTAAAAACAATATTATTTAAAAGTAGAAATTTATCTTTTATGCTGATCTCAATTTTAAATGTGCAATGAAAAACGAGAACAATATTTTATTTTTCATTATTTCATGTCATGTGTATTACGTTATAAACGTTTATCTTGTTTTTTTTTACAGTGTGAACACTAACGTCTTAAAAGCCAATTGTATTTTCCAAATAGATTTTCAAGTGTATGCTTAACACATATGAGAAGTGAGTCTTGTTTCAAATTGTGATAATGATGTCCGCTGAAGCCATATATCAATTCAGTAATACTTTCGACTTATGTGGTCATTTAATTTACTTTGAAATAAAGTGGTCTGATATATGCAGTAAGTTTTCAAACTCAAATGTGGTCCAATCTTTACTGGTGGTTAAAGACAGGTATATCTTTCTACAATTAATTATGTTCCTGATTTTATGTACAAAACAATCAAAGAAAAGCAAATATGACAGACAGACTACAAAAAACGACTACCACTGAATTACAGGCTCTTAGTTTACAATAGACACATACAGAACACCCATAACCTGGAACAATAGTGTACGATAGCCACCTACAGAACCCCATAACCTGGAACAATAGTGTACGATAGCCACATACAGAACACCCATAACCTGGAACAATAGTGTACGATAGCCACATACAGAACACCCATAACCTGGAACAATAGTGTACGATAGCCACATACAGAACCCCATAACCTGGAACAGTAGTGTACGATAGCCACATACAGAACACCCATAACCTGGAACAGTAGTGTACGATAGCCACATACAGAACCTCCATTACCTGGAACAGTAGTGTACGATAGCCACATACAGAACCCCCAAAACCTGGAACAGTAGTGTACGATAGCCACATACAGAACCTCCATAACCTGGAACAGTAGTGTACGATAGCCACATACAGAACCTCCATAACCTAGAACAGTAGTACACGATACCACATACAGAACCTCCATTACCTGGAACAGTAGTGCACGATAGCCACATACAGAACCAACATAACCTGGAACAGTAGTGTACGATAGCCACATACATAACCCCCATAACCTGGAACAGTAGTGTACGATAGCCACATACAGAACCCCATAACCTGGAACAGTAGTGTACGATAGCCACATACAGAACCTCCATAACCTGGAACAGTAGTGCACGATAGCCACATACAGAACCTCCATAACCTGGAACAGTAGTGTACGATAGCCACATACAGAACACCCATAACCTGGAACAGTAGTGTACGGTAGCCACATACAGAACCCCATAACATGGAACAGTAGTGTACGATAACCACATACAGAACACCCATAACCTGGAACAGTAGTGTACGATAGCCACATACAGAACACCCATAACCTGGAAAGGTAGTGTACGATAGCCACATACAGAATCTGGCACAGTAATGTAAACTGTCAAAATCAGTTGAAAAAGGTAACTGTGTAAGAATACATATTTTGTTATGAAAAGATCAAAATCCTTGTGAGGACCGATAAAACAATATTCAAAAAGCATTTACATTTAAACTGATAACTGATAAACTTTCAGAATAAGTACAGTAAATGTAGTCCTTTGTCAATTTTGAATCCTTCATCTGGTCCAAATACATGTAGTCCTCTATCCAATTCTAATCTTCAACTGATTCAGTACATATAGTCCTTTTTTTCCAATTTTAACCATTCAACTGGTCCTATACATGTAGACCTTTATCCAATTATAATCTTTAACTGGTCCAATACATATAGTCCTTTATCAAATTAAAATCTTCAACTGGTCCAATACATATAGTCCTTAATCAAATTATAATCTTCAACTGGTCCAATACATTTAGTTATTTGTCAAATTCAGCTGTTCCAAAAAGTGTAGTCCTTTGTCAAATTCTAATCATTAAATTGGTCCAACTTGTCACAGTGTAGGACACTATATATCTATTTACAAATTAGACGATATATATATTTACAAATTAAACGATATATAGATATAGGAAGATGTGGTGTGAGTGCCAATGAGACAACTCTCCATCCAAATAACAATTTATAAAAGTAAACCATTATAGGTCAATGTACGGCCTTCAACACGGAGCCTTGGCTCACACCGAACAGCAAGCTATAAAGGGCCCCAAAATTACTAGTGTAAAACCATTCATACGGGAAAACCAACGATCTAGTCTATATAAAAAACGAGAAACGAGAAACACGTATAAATTACATAAACAAACGACAACTACTGTACATCAGATTCCTGACTTAGGACAGGTGCAAACATTTGCAGCGGGATTAAACGTTTTAATGGTACCAAATCTTCTCCCTTTTTCTGAAACAATAGTATAACATCACAACATAGAAAACACACGATAAAATATCAATTGGTAGGCTTAACTCAATCAAAAACGTAAATTAACACACTATGAACGAATAAATTCGATCTGTGATACCTGAAAGTAAATACATAGTTAATAAAATATTAGGGACAAACATTCAAGGCCAAAAGCAAACAAACAAGTCCAAACAAAGCCATGGCAAGACACCACCGCGAAATATTTAACCCTTAGAAAATAATCACTTTTGAAAAAACCGGTTTTCATAATATATACAGGTAAATGAAAAATAACTTTGTCGTTTTAGGTATACTACTTCTGTCTATATAAAATCTTCCAATAATTAGGAATACCAAGAAAGGTCTGTCATATAAATACCTAATTTAACACTAGATACATAAGGGGTGAATATCAACAATAAAACTTCCCTGTACAGATTTAAGGAGAATAATCTTGATGTTCATACAAATGTAGTATGAAGAAGTGAAAATTAGTAGATATTCCAAATAATCAAAGCTGGTATACAGACAAGATCCATATTAATATAAAATAACAAAAAAGTATTAAAAATAGTATCAACAGGTCGAATTAACAAGAAAGTACGATTTGAGAGTACTCGCAGTTACTGACAGCTAGTTAAAAGCCAAAAACAATTAATAATAAAAAATCATGCATCAGAGACTATATCTATTTACAAATTAGACGACTATTCTTGTGTCTTAAGAGCCATTCTCTGTTACCAAAGGATATTGAGCATCATTACCAATTCAAGGTTTCAGATATCATAATATCGGCTGAATGACTTGAAGTTGTCTCACTGAAAGTATTTGTAAAAACAGTTGCAAATTGTGTTGTCATGGTTAACGCAACATGTGTAAGAAGATGTTAAGTCCTGGCAAAAGAAGATAAAACATTGAAGAAGCAGTCATTTTCAATACCAAATTAATATACTGAATGCCTCATCCCCGTGAGATGCAAAATCTGACACCGACACATTACATTTTGATGAAAAATTTACCTTAAAACCAAAATATATTGACTGGGAAGCAATCAGTATGTCCAATTCTATGATATGAATTTATTTCTACATACAAAGTAAGGAAATAAGTCGCCGAAAAGTAGTTTTTATCCTAAAACTTGCATTTGAGAAGGGGTGTTTGAGAAAATAGAGCTCTGTAGACGTCTTCTTCTGCTTGCTGGGAATAAT
This sequence comes from Mytilus coruscus, assembly GCA_017311375.1. Classification (NCBI taxonomy): domain Eukaryota; kingdom Metazoa; phylum Mollusca; class Bivalvia; order Mytilida; family Mytilidae; genus Mytilus; species Mytilus coruscus. The sequence goes on from CM029598.1 coordinate 42,795,076, forward strand.
TTTTTGATCAGTAAAGTCACCGGCATGGTTTTACTATTGTTTTTCACGACTTTTTAATAAGAAGAGTGAATTTTCTATTATTTCTCGGTCATTGGTTTTGCCACGGATGTTGGTGTGTTAATAAATTTCGACTAATTATTGACCTGTGACCTAATAAACATGCATACATATAATAAAAGCTGTGTAGTATAATCCAATGAGCCTCGCGGCAGTAACCTGACAACTCCACAAGGTCTACAGGTCTAATCACGGATTATAACAATACCCATGTTTGCACACTACATGTCAAGGACCTGGTCTACTAGAAAACAATAAGTAAACAGTGCCCACCAAAGATCTGTCAACAACAAATTATGTAAGCATGTTAAAAGAAAAGAAACAGAAAGTGTTGTGGGTTTAATTTAATTTTTTTTTCGTTTTCCAATTTATTTATCTGTCTTCATTTCTCTATTGTTTTTTTTTTTATTTCTCACCATTTCTCTTATTTTTTTTTTTTTTAAATTATATTTGGGAGGAGGGGTATGGGGTTTTCGTTTGGGTTTTTTTTGGGGGGAAGGGGTCTTTTATCTCATCATTCTAATAACAATTATAGAGCGGACTAATGGTCTGAAGTATCCACAATACTATAGTAAAGATTGATTGATTGGTGATTGCTTTACGCCGTGTCAGCGCATCGCTAGTAAACGGGAAAACGATTACTGTTATGTAGTTTTTAATCGTCTATCCGACAATATGCATTAGTTGTTTTTTATCTTCATACTCATGTCATGAAATTCGAAAATGCTACGCTGCACGATAAAGAACCCTTGTACATCTTTTTAGGGGTGTGTATAGGTGGCCTGACTGTAGCCAGACCAATGTCCGTCCCTATCCAACATGACCATATTTTCCAATAACATCTAAAATAACTGCTCTTCACTCCGTCAATATACTTTGCAAAGTTAACATATAAGTATTGTCCATGTGTTCACATCCTTAATATACATGAAATATATGCCACTGGACTTTAGCAAACAATCAATTTAAATCCGTAAAGATTTCTTTTGAGAATATCTTGAATTAATGAATGAATTTAAAAAGGGGACTCTGATATTTAAAATTAGATATACTGTATGTTCTGTTAAATTGATACAATTTTCTATATATAGTGTATATCATGTTCAACTTCCCGATAAAGATATGTACAACCTATTATATTCATTATATCTTTTATCATAGTCATAGTCATGTAAGTGGGTTATTATAAGTTTTAAGCACTAATTCACTATGTGGTTGTTATTTTAGAAAATAAATATATCATTTTACTACATTAAAAGGTGTGAATAAAATCTTTATAATAATTTTATTCAGACGGAAACTAGCACCTGGAATGGTAAGACAATTACTTTCAAAGTTAAATACTAATCTCTATTTCTTCTAAAATATCACGTGTGTGTGTGTGTGTGTGTGTGTGTGTGTGTGTGTGGATGGGTTGGGCTATGCGTGCGGCCGAGCATGTGGATGTGGGAGTGTATATATTTATATTGAAAAATAGTATTTCCGAGACAAGTTCTAAGTTTTAACGGTAAATCAAGAAATCCCCCAGTATACATTTTAAGTAGTGTTGTCGAATCGAACAGTTTTGTCTAACCGGTTACTCGGATAATCTTTCGACCGATTAACCGGTTAACCGGTAGTAAAGTTGATATTTGCAGGTCTTATCTACAGTACTCTTCACCTGCACGGTTTTTGAAACGATAAATTGAAGTTTATCCTTGTGCATTACAAGGCTTGGCTTTGAGCTTTTTTACTTTTAATAATCCAATACTACCATATGTGTTCGTTATACCTTCATTCATATTGAGAAGATGAGAATCTTCTTGATCTCGACGAAGTGTAAAATCGGTGATGAGTTCATTTTCTCTGGTGTCTCGATCCGAGAAAATTCTGTGTAGTATTTCAATTTGAGTAGATAAAACATGCTACTCGTACCACCCAGTATACAATAATCCCAACCACATAATTTGCATTTTACTTTTTGAGTCGGCACTTCGTTTATAGAATGATATTGCTTTGGACAATATAGATGACATATTTGAATGTAGGTCTACACAATATTAAATCAATTGAAAGTGAAATTATGAAGTTAATCAGCTTATAATTGTTCAAAATACATGTATGCTAATTATGTTTATTTAAGGTCTTGCCCCGAGCTGATATACAAGTTGTTTTTGTGCTAATTAATTTCGTAAATATGAATGTTTTCAAAGGTAAACACTAGTAATCAATATACTGGACAATTGTTCTATCAATTTTTTTAAGTAGCACGTCAATCATTTAAAATTCAACACAATGCATTATTGATTTCAATACACATTTCTATCAAATCTATTAAAATTGTAAAAAGGTCCGGTTAACCGGTTAGCGTTTTTGGTATTCGATATTCGGTCCTTCCGACGGTTAATAGGTCAATAGACAACAATGAATACAATTCATCCAACAATGAATTCAATTCATCATTTAAGACTACAAATAACAAGTGTTGTTATACATGTCATATGTAATATTTCAATGAAAATGTCTGGAGTTCCTAAGATATTGGGAGTTACTAAGATATGGTGAGTTACTAAGATATGGTGAGTTACTAGGATATGGTGAGTTACTGAGATATGTACGTTAGTTATTAAGATATGGTGAGTTACTGAGATATGTACGTTAGTTATTAAGATATGGTGAGTTACTGAGATATGTACGTTAGTTACTAAGATATGGTGAGTTACTGAGATATGGTGAGTTACTAAGATATGGTGTGTTACTAAGATATGATGAGATATTGTGAGTTACTAAGATATGGTGCGTTACTGAGATATGGTGAGTTACTAAGATATGGTGAGTTCCTGAGGTATGTACGTTAGTTACTAAGATATGATAATTTACTGAGATATGGTGAGTTACTAAGATATGGTGTGTTATTAAGATATGGTGAGTTACTAAGATGTGATGAGATATTGTGAGTTACTAAAATATGGTGAGTTACTGAGAAACGGTGAGTTACTAAGATATGGTGTGTTACTAAAATATGTTGAGATATGTTGAGTTACTAAGATGTGATGAGATATTGTGAGTTACTAAGATATGGTGAGTTACTGAGAAATGGTGAGTTACTGAGATATGGTGAGTTACTGAGATATGGTGAGTTACTAAGATATGGTGAGTTACTGAGATATGGTGAGTTACTAAGATATGGTGAGTTACTGAGATATGGTGAGTTACTAATATATAGTGGGTTACAAAGATATGGAGAGTTACTTCGATATCGTGAGTATATGGAGATATATTGAGAGTAACTTAAGTAAACATTCGTATCTCACATTTTTATGACTGAAAGTTAATCTATGATTTTTGTTTAATCTATGGAGCTCGACTGACAAATAAATCCGTTGGTTGTCTCTTGTAACCCACAACTTGTTCTGCCTTGAAAATTGGGTCTTTGTATGGTCTTAATGCATTAATGAGTGTCTGGATAGGGGATCCTTTATTTCTGTATTCTAAAAATTTTAGGGAGCTTTTCTTATCTTAAAAAAATAATGCTTATTCTTAAACATTTTCATGAATATGATTTTACTATTAAAATTTTCTGTAATTAGATATTGTTATTCTGTACATCGTTTATTTCTGTAATAAGTATTGTATTACCTATTTTTTTCACAGTTACTCTTTATACTATTGTCCATTATTTTCTATTCTATATATTTTTTACACCCCATTATTTTCTATTCTATATATTTTTTACACCCCATTATTTTTTATTCTCTTTATGTTTTGCTCATTTTGCTTTGTGCATTATTTTTCTTTAGCCATTATTCTCTTTTATGTTAACCCCATCCAAACCCTCATCAACATAGCTTATGAGGATAACAGACACCATTAAAGTATGCTACCTTTTGGGCACGATATTATTTAATATCATACACCCACCATGAAAGTGGCCGCTATATTGCAATCATCTTGGCCGTTGTCCGTTCGTCTGTCTATGATATCAATTGTTTTCGTCACATTTTTCTCAGGAACCATTGAACAGAACGACTTAATATTTGGTCAGCTGCTTAACAATACAGAGTTGTAACGTCAGAGAACGTGTCTGGTCTTTCAGATACATACTTGTTGTTTGCCGATACTTCTAAATATCTAAAAATGTTGAATGAACTTTAAAAAACGTGTCGCATATTTCACCTGTATTGCTGAACAGAATGATATATTTGATCATCAGCTTCACTATGGTAACTTGTAACGTGGATCTGTAGGACACTTATTATGGTAATTTGTAACGTGGATCTGTAGGACACTTATCATGGTAATTTGTAACGTGGATCTGTAGGACACTTATTATGGTAATTTGTAACGTGGATCTGTAGGACACTTATTATGGTAATTTGTAACGTGGATCTGTAGGACACTTATAATGGTAATTTGTAACGTGGATCTGTAGGGTATTCCTGTTTGGCAATACAGTTTGACAGTGATAATTTGTAACGTGTGAGCGCTTTTTGGATCATTCGAACACCTACTTAATAAAGATCATTACTTTGAATTACGAGTGGGAGTATGCTTAACACGACAACACATGTATTCGTATGGATTTAAAAAGATGGAAGTTAAAAATGAAAGGGGAAAAATTGTGGCACAATCATTGTTTTGAACGTTTTGAAACAAGCTTTAGATTATATTATATACAAAACCGCAAATAGGTTACAATGAGTCGGGAAAACACTCATGCAATCGTTTATTTGAATACTTTTATTTAAAGAAAATATATTGAAATATGGTTCATTTTCATGTTCTTCTTTTGAACTTTTCCTGAATTCACAAGAGTTGTCTTTCTTCTCCTGTGAGAAATATTGTACTTATAATATTAATATCGACAAATTTGGTTTTCAGGTTTTTGTTGTTGTTGTTGTTGGTTTTTTTTTTTAAGAACTGACTGCCCAGAACTTTGCACTAAATTGAGTTGCTGCAATCGGACACAATTTATATTTTAAGCTGGATTTTTTTCCTTCATTCTTCTATTTTTTTCAACTCCAATGGTTGACCTGGCTATAGAACCAGGGTCATCTCTTGGACCGTGGGGCATCCGTTTGGCTGTGGTAGATGTATAAATACACGTGCAGCAATGTAGAGGTTTAATTCGATGTTTCGAGTTGAGATAGTGCTACGCCTTCTGTCCGTTACAGAACCCTCGCAACAACAAATTGAGAGACCGTATATAAAGTTGGCCTGTTGCAAGGCGAAAATTCTTCCCTCTATTCAACATACCCTCATTTTCCAATGACAATCGAATTTCGCGACCCTTCATCCCGGTCAACTCTCTTTGCATGACTTATTTTTTGCGATAATTGTTAAAGTCTTCTCGTACTGAATACGCATGAAATATTTGCCACTGGACTTTAAGCAAACAACAGTTATTTTTGATCTTTCTAATTGTATCCTTTATTTACTTGAGATGAAATGAGAACAATACAATGTAATTCACAAAAGATAAAAATCATAATAACATTCTTGTTCTGATTTGAATATGTTTCTAAAGCCGCTGGACGTTGTATTATGCTGGAATTAAAATAAATATGAAATTTAAAAAATAGATATGGTAAGATACTTCGTAAATGCTTACCCACAAATACACCACGTGTTAACATACCATTGAAAGATATTCGATAGGAAACAGATCAGTGCATGCATGGCACCGGTCGTGTTGTTGGGCTCCTCGTCGAGTATTTATTGTCCGTACCTGAGTAACACATATTTTGGGGGAGGAGCATGTTTTTAAATAAATTGCTTGATTCTAGAAGTGAAGTGAAAAAAAATAGCTTGCTTTTATTGAAAATTAGGGGGATGAACAGTAATTCAGTAAGGTCACATTTCATTCACCGTTACATATTGCTTATAAAGACAACACTTCAATTTTATAAATCATTGAAAAATTATGCTTCGATAAACGCCTTAAAACAAAATGAGTTAATTTGTATCTGAAAAACGGTATATATAATTACTTCCAAGGTAAATAGATATTCCCCATTATTCTGGATAACTGTGCCACATTCTATCGAAAGTGCAGTTTCAGGACACCTTTAGGCATTTAAAATCAGAATTTGGTCACATAATCTGAAATACACCAAAACGTTTTCAAACCTTACAATACACATAAGACTCTATTGTATGCTACTAAGATTTTTTTTCTAAATACCGAAGGACTTTCAGAAACTGACCTTGGTGTGAAATAAATTCAGTAGAAATAGGCCCAACTTTTTTGCTAACAATTAGTTCAAACATATATTAGTTACATGTATCGATAGAACTGTCCGGGTGCTAGGAAGCATAAACGAACGAACAAACGTACGGACGACTAGACAGTGGTGTACCATGATGATATCAATGTATCCGTTTTCGAGCATGTAACTCATTTTATTGTCCTCCGAATATAAATAGTTCATTGTGATTATAAACGTCCTTCGCAGTAAAATTTGACTAAAAAAATAATATTTTCACTGTTGTCTTTAACGGCAGTATGTAGCGCTGATCACCATTTTTATTATGGCCCCGTCGACATAGGTCGGGGCTATGTATTTTTACCCTTGTCAGTCATTCCTTCATTCTATCATTCCGTCCTTCCGTCATTCCGCAACGAACAGTTTTTTTCGAAACACCTCCACATATTGAGCTGATTTTTAGTATGTGATTCTACTATGATGAGTTACGGATCGCTTATACGTTTGGTTCCGCTCCGCTGATTTTTGCCGAAATTATGGGCTTTGGACTTAGAAAATTTCCACTCCTAAAAATGGCTTCAAGCTTTTTTTGCGAGCAGGGCCATTCGTGTCAGTTTCATTTAGATATGTAAAATTATTGATAATTTGTTTGGGAATATTATATAGATTCGAACACCTGTTGTTTTTAACAATTTTTTAGATCGAATTTGACGATGTGAGTGAAACAACACGGGGAAATTTAACTCTTCTCTTTATCATGTTTATTTTTCACAAACTTTTTAGACTAGGAAGAATTTTGAGCTTTACGTACTGTATAAACACCTGTCTATTAAAGATATAGCCATAGATATATTTTTGGTTATTTTTGTCGTTTGGTTGCAGTTTGGTTGTGTTATTTTCCATATCTCCTTCGATTCATATTGAAGATCAGTAAGTGAAAAAACACTTAAATCAATTATACCGGTATAACAAAACGAAAAATGAACACAAAATAACACCCAACCCCCTACCGCCATAAGAAAATGCTCGGATCTATATTTAATGTACATTAATTTAGCTTAATCAATGTTTTTATTTGTAAACCAATCGCAACATGTGTGTTTAACAAACAAATGTCGATTTTGTTGGTCACAGATGTAAAGACATTAAATACTAATGCTACTAGGCATTCTTTCATTATTCTTGATCTACTGTTCTGTTCTGTACTGGTATGTACCTCCGTTCACTTCGGAGCACTCCATTTATCGGATGAGCAATCAATATTTACTTATCGAAAAGCGGATATATCTTTATATTTACAACAAGAACACACCCGCGACATCGCGGATACGTGAGTGAACTAAAGTAATTACGCCTTATTTTTAGCCTGGATTTTTAGTATTCGCATTTTCATCTGATAAAGCCATACTGATTATAAGGTGCACAGTTTTCTCTGCTTTCAAAATCTTTCTGTTTGAACCCGTTCTGGTTTTCTTACTACAGTTTGTCTTTACAATACCGGTTTCCTTTTCGTTGCCCTGGCATTTACGCCACATCAAGGACGACCTTATTTTGCATTTAATTGTTTTCATATTTTGCTTTTTTTTATATTTTGAGGATGAGGGAATCAGGTAAGTGTGTGTTCGTATGTTTTATAACATTGTACTTATTGTTTTGGGGAAGGTTAACTTTCTGGTAGAAGAGATGACCAGGATATTGACGAACGAACATATCTCGACGAACGAACGTAATAGGAGAGATTATTGTGTGTTTACAAACGTACTTAAAACTTAAAAGATTTTATCATGTTTATAGTGTATTTGCATGGATGCAATCACGTTAATAAATAGAAATGCATAAAATATACCGATTTTAAAAAGATTTTCATAATATATTAAAAGTTTCCGAAAGTGTTACATATCTTACGATACAATGGGGTTGTTTGTTATTGTTGGAAGCATGATGAAATGTACATTACACACAGGATTATTCGAGTGCACCGACGACTTTTGCAATGTTCAAACAAATATGAAATGCAGAATTTTGATGATTTGAAATAATTTATAAAATTATTGTTGTAGGATCGTTTGTTTGCTATGTGTTTCTAATTGGGTATTCAAGTTTTCAGACAAACAAATCTATCAGTGTATGATAAAAAAGAAAACCTATAGTTTTTTGTACCAACTAAAAAAAAACGATTTCTGTTGCAAATATTTTTATCATACCTGTCAACCTCTAACGACGGCAAAACTTTTTTAGTGTAAAAAACTGATTATAAGAGTAAATAAAGTATTTTTTAAGGGAGTTGACTAGACAAAAAGCATTATTGGTCCAGTAATAGCGCATACAAAGACATTAAAAATAACTTTAAACCCTTACAACCATTAGAAGAAGAAGAAAAACATGTCAAAATGACCAAAGGCGCCTGCGTTTGTGTTTAATTTTTATTATTATTGATTAAAATATTCAATTTTCTATGTTTATACCACTTATCTACTCACTACTGCGTATGTTTCACCTAGTTTCGAGAGAATTTACCAACTCTGTTAATACGCCTAGCTTATTTTACTATCCATACTTAAAACAACATTTTAGTATGGATATATTACAATGTCAGAGAAGATGCAATGATTAAGTGCATACTTGATAAGATTAAAATTTATAAAGTCCAAAGACCAATTTATGGACCGCAGCATACTTCGTCTGACATGGTTTGTTTGATACACATGCAATTGCGTAGATTGTTAAAGTACGTTTAACCGATCTGAGTATTTAAAATATCATTGATTTCACAAAACACTCCAAGAAAGCAAATGATATGATTGATAAGAAATATTATTTAGATGATGGTACGTCAACCTTTGTTTATTTCGGAATTTTGATATATTTCCTCCAGTTTTGCTCATCTCACGTGGGAAAACAGGGTATTTCTGTCCTTCCTAAGAGACTGGTCATTTGCATCCTGAAGGGAGGAATTAAGGGGGCCTCGAAAATTTTTGGAATGGAAAGGCATTCAATTTTTCAATACTTCAGATGGGGGCATCGAAAACATTTTACAAGATTTTAGCTGTTCTGTATTTCAAACCTGAACAAATTATAGCTGATAATATTAAAAGTTGTTTCCTAACACATGATTAATCGCAAAACTCATTATTGATATAAATAAGAAGATGTGGCATGAGTGAGCATATATTTCGATGGTTCAAGATGATATCTAGGAGTCAAGTGTGGCATTTTTAAAACGTCTTAACGTGAATAATTTTCCTTTATGACCTGGGGGTATGGAGTCAGGCGACCGACACCCAACGCTTTCCCTTACAATAAAGAAAATACATTTTTTGGCAGGAAAGACAAACACTTTTTTCACCTCGCTCCGCTCGGCTCAATTGTTCAGAAACACATCCTAAGTTTCAGCATGTTCTTCCAGGAAAGTATTTTTATCTGAAGTTAAGTTACTAACTTTTTTAATAACGAATAAGAACAATGTGCTGAAATTGAAAGAAGGTGTGGTAAATGTTACTGAGAACAATACAGGCATATCTAGATAAAGTTCCCTGTAGTCACAAACAACTTCCCACTTGAAGCTTTATTTCCAATACTGATGCACTGTTTTATTGAATAATAATAACATAAATAGAAAATGTACTTTTTGTTGTAAAGAATAAAATTATTGAAACGTGTTTGGGTGTGGGGGGGGACATGTCATTTGAATTTATTTCCCTTCTTCACGGTGGGGATTTGAAAAAATAAGAGAAATTCAGATGTTTCATACTCGCCTATTCTCAATTTTCAAAGCAGAGTCTTGGATATTGAGTGTATCATTTGCTATCGCAGAAAACATTGAATTATTAATGTGAGGAGTTAGATACAGATACAGGTACTATCTTCTTTAAACTACATGCAGACGATGCGAATTATTATACTTCAACCAGCGTTTTTATGTTAGATTTATAAATTGCTATGTATAAAACGACAGCTCCCGTTTTGTACGATTCGTCAACCTACGCTTTCGTAAGTTCGTTCGTCAATGTCCTGGTCATCTCTAGTAAGACCCGTCACGGACAGGCTGGGAAATTGTGTAGGCAAATGCTTACATTACATCTGTACCCGTGTGTTAAATGTTCTCCTTTACACCATAACCCATGGTGGTGCTCCTAATAAAGGAGGAAGATACAGAACCCATACATGCATACATACAACCGGAAACTACATGTGACATATACTATAGACTATTTTCATATTACCGACTTTTGATTCCGGATTATATAATTTGTCGACTGGTTACCTTGGATATCATGGTATCAAGTCAGGTAAGAGCAAGCTAAAGAAGTAAAACCAAGCTTTCAATCGGTACAATTTTGGGGAAAATTACCTGCTTAACATTTTTTTTTTCACTACAAAATCATCGGAAAACAGTAAACTTTCCCCTCAAATTACACCGATTATATGTTTGATTTTACTTATTTTGGTTGCTCTTATTTGACCGAGTACCATGATGTCCAAGGTAACCAGTCGACAAATTATATAATCCGGAGTCAAAAGTCGGTAATATGAAAATAGTCTATTGGTATCGGTATCGGATTCGACCCGGAACTTGTCTATTATTGGCAATATCAATTATGTGGAAAATAAAAGGGCCTGGAATGGTGTAATTTTTAATCAACACCATTGTCCTATATTAGTTATATATAAAGTTGAATTCTTTGATTCGTCGTTTTTACGTCATGACGGCTAACAAATTGGTCCAGGACCCCGTTATTTTAGTAGTATAGATAATTACTTATTCTTAATAATCTACTTATAATTCAATTTTGGATGTAACACGTCTTCTGATTGGCTGAAAGTTCTGCGTCTATCAGGGGTGCGCTCAATGTCATAGCTGCTACGTAGGGCTACGTAGATTTCGACTAATAAACGTATTGCTAGCCTAGCCGCTAAATAGATCTAGATAGCCTAAAAAATTCATGCTATCTAGAGAATCCATAAATGGCGTCGTATAGGTTATTATTAATGACGTCTATTTGATAGCCTAGCTACGTAGCATATCGTTCAACATAGACAGATATCTAAGACATATATAGCGGCTATATTAGCTGCTACGATGTTGAAAATTAACGCAACCCAGCTCATAGACATGATTTTGTTATGTGACCGTGACGTCATCAACGTTTTTTCATGATTTCCTCCTTAAAAATGGAATTTAGGAATAAATAATAAGGACTGACTAACATTTTTTCTGTCTATTCCAAAAATGCTATTCAGTGTGCACCACATTTTTGATGTTATTTCTTCATAGACAGATAAAATATTACAGTCTTTCCTTAAGTTCACAATTGACTTTGATTTTATTATAATGACAAAATAACGAAACATTACGTACAAATATTTTTAAATTATATTACTAAATAGAACAATGTTTATAAATCTGACAGATTCTGAAAAACCAGTGATCCTGATTAATTGCCTCAAATCTGTATCAAGTTTTAAAAATGGGGCTGGGGACAGGGGACTCTGGGTTGTTTTAACTTGTTATTCAAATTTATTTAATGATATTTGTGATGTCACAACCTTATAAACAAAATACATATTACTGGACATAAAGAAAGTATATGTATATATAGCTGTATTAAAAGTGTGCTTGTAATGTATTAGTGTAATGACAGTGGCGGATCCGGGGGTCCGGGGTTGGAACCCCTTTTGACGATCAATGCTTTTGAATGGGGACTTATGGTTAAAATCCCCCCTTAATCCTGGGTTAGAACGCCCTTTTTAAAAATGGCTGGATCCGTCCCTGAATGAAGTTACAGACAAATATTTTTCCCGCCTACCACTATATATCTCAAGCGAGTAGCGTGATATGAAAATTTTTCACAAAAAAAGATCGAAGGAAAAAATACGCAAAATATTGATAAAAAGAATTAAATTATTGACGTGTCATTTATAAAACTTGCATGCACTATTGAAAAGTTTTATTTCGTCCGTGTTACAACATGATGTCCATAAAAGTTGAGAGAATTCAAATTATTCTAGGTTGAATTAATGTTTTCGTAAGGCTTCCATGCTCATACATAAATGAAATGACAAATAATAACTCCAATGCAATAAGGGCAGATTCTATATCGCTTCTTCAATGTAAATCAATTTCAACATTAAATTTATCATGCGTGTAATGAAATGTTAATCTATCAACGTTGAATTCATCCATAATAAAAATTTGAGACGGACGGAGACGTACGATCTATTTCTAAAAGTGTCAGGTTACAGTACACAAAAAGCTTCAACCACAGGTAATAACGGATGTAAACACTAAAGGTGAGGAAACGTTAATTGAAAGGTATGTCAAGTCAAGCATTTGCTTTTGAAAACATCATAGTTTTAGTTATTTGTTTTTAGTAAGAATCAGATTGAATGGTGAATGTCTGGCAATGATTAAAATATCACATTGATTTATAATAACTGCGAACCTTTCAAATAACCTATAATGAAATTGACCAAAACTTTTCAATGCACGCGCTTGACTGAATGTAATCAGTCTTCTTACTGTTACATTCCCAAGTTAAGGAAACCAGTGATTATCACAAAGAAAATGAAAATATACACATGATTCGTTCATCAATTCATGAATTTCAAATTTTAATCAATATTTCATTTTAGTTATCAATATAATTGGATTTTAATTTCTATATTGCATATCAAGTAACTACACGTTCATACGCACTTTCTAATTCATTTTATCGGCTGTTGATGTTGATGGACATTCATAAAGTAATGAAATAAATCCCGCTATTGTATGAAATATACAATCGATTAATATGTCCATGTTGCTAAGTGAATTTCAAACATCGATGAATAAGTCAACTGGTTTGATATAAATATAGCTAGCATATGAGGTATTATGAATGAAAAAAATAAACGTCAACAACATTAACCCAAACGACAGAAAAAAAAAGATATTTATAGAACCACTAAGCCTGTCTCAGGTCCGGACCTTAATTATTTTAGAGGGATGGTTCATGGGGTTCCAACCTACAAAAAGGGGAGTTACAGCCTATTTTCGTCGTTAAATTCGTGTTTCTGAGAAAAATTTGATAAGTATTGACTTCACACCCCTGGACCCCTTTTGGTCCGACAATAAAAAATCAACATATCGTTTTTACACTATTGAATTTGTCAAGCTCCAAATGACTTGAGTCCAGACAATTAATGAGTACATCGAAAAGATTATCAAAGATCCACCATCAACAACAAGGTTCCTAAAGAACAAAATCTTTAAGACATATAACAAAAGACAACCTACTATAAGTCCAGTTACGTGGTTCCTGATTTGGGATTGGCGAATAAGCATGTGACAGGGGTTGGTGTAGATTTTGATTATTCAACCCTCCCCCTTTTTCATGGTGTGCTTATATTTGACAATTATGATTATTATTTTTGTACGTAGTTATCTTTTTCTTCTTCATTTCTTTATAGTTGTTGTTGATCAGTGAATACAAATGACAAATCAGAACCTCAGTAAAAGTCAGTTTATATAAAGCATTTGAATACTTTTTAATGACCACTCGGTCCAATAACAATATAAAAATATCTGCCAGCCTCTGTCACTTTATTTCAAGATACAAAGAGACGATAAGATGCAAAATATATAAAGTGACTGGATATTGACATGCTCCAATTTCTATAGGGTAATATATATCGTCTCCAAGTCACACATCAGTGGCTAGCAATGTTATTTTCACTTAATTTTTCACATTAAAAGTTTAAATCTGCTGTTTTGAATACTATATAAAATATCTAAGAGTCTGGATTGGGGCTCATTATATCATTTTCTCTATTCTTTATATTTTTGCCCATTATTCTCTATAATTCTTAACATTTTAGCGCACCATTTTTCTCTATTCTTTATTTTTGGGGCCCATTTTTTCTATTCTTTATTTATTTGGTCATTTTTTTTTTTCTGCAGTATTGGCCAACTTTTCTCTCATGATTCTTTAAATCCAGACCCTCAGGCTCTTAAATCATCAAAATTCAATGTACACCTAATATGAAAAGAGGAGTCACTTAGGGTTTCAGTTTAACGAAAAGCTTTTATGAAAAGTAGAAATATTACCTTTTTACGTACATTAATAGAGCTGTAGTCGATCAATGATGGATTATCAGTCGGGTTTGGGTAAATAAGGAAAAAGTTCGTCAAACTTTAGATTTGAACAACTTTTGTTCTGTTGCTGTATATTGTATTTTTGGGAGATAAATCTGTTGAATCAACGTTTATATTTTACACAAAATCGATCAAGAACTGAATTAATGCTTCTAGTTAAATCTAAATAAATTAAATCTCGTTATTTACGCAGAAATTAGGTAAAAGTTTTGATCATTCTGTGAAATTTCAACACTTGATGGAAAGTTTTAAACTTGAAAGCAATGGTTTTAAAAACTGTTTCTATGGTATTGATTGACCCTAAAGATTATAATTATTAAAATCCAAAACGATGCTGCAGACGCCTTTACATTTTCAAACCTGAAAAACGCAATTAACACATTTAAGCAAAGCAAAATAGATAATACGGAAAAGCAGTGGTAGATTCAGGGGGAGGGGACGTAGAAGAGGTACGCCCTCCACCTTTGATTAAAAATATATAGTGCGTCCAAATATTTGTATTTAAATATACCGTTTACGGCAATTTGAAATAACGCCCCTCTCTTGAACATCCTGGATCCGACAATGCAAGGAAAGAATGATTGTCTGTTCATTTGGTAACAAATTCGGAAGATTTCTTTTGTTATCATCATGGTGGCCGACCATTGACGTATATACTCTTTTACTTATGTTTATACTATCTTAACAGATAATCCAGCATTTAAAAATGTATATGTCCTCTAACCGAGTCCTTATGCACATGCCTTGTGAGCTAGCACGTTAAAAATCCGGTGTGAGAGCAGGACATATATTCATTTGGTTGTAACCCTTACCGTGTGTGTCTGTGGCAAGAAGCGTAAATATACGGTCGCTGTCAAATTTTGGCTTCTGTTGTTTTCTTTACTTTCAGAGGTTTGCTTTTTGGTCGTGATTTCAACTTTCAGATAAATAACTGCCATGTTTTGTAGGTCGATCTTTATCTTTAAAATTGGGAGAAATGACAATTATGGAGGAAAGGGCTGCCCTTCTCAGTCTGAATTAAGTCTGAAACCTCCAAACAGGTTCTTATATATATACAGTAAAAGAACTACAAAATTCGTTAATCGTGCAAGAACAGTTTTGAAAGAACTACATTTGGAGGCTTGTCCCAATATCATATCAATATCTTGATATGCCCCCAAGTCTGCTTTCCTGGGCTGCGTAGGGATATTGTTTATCAGAGGAAATTTGAATAAAACATTTATCAATGAAAAGAAAATAAAAGAATAATATGCCATGTTTGTTAATTTTTAGTTTCTATCACATGCAGAGAGCTCAATTTACGTTGATTATCCGCTTGTATGTATCACGTGGTATGAATAGATCGATTGTAAAATCCCTCTTATATCCCTAAACGATAATATTCAGTAAAACTGCAAAATTATTTTTATGACCTTTAGATTGTCTATACACGGAAATGTAGGCTTTCATTGTGAGTAATGACACAACCATTAGAACCAGAAAATAATCTGTTAAATTGACATGTTTATCCTATGATTTGAACAGATACATAAAATTAACCTTTTTGGTGACCAAGTGAGGAAAACATGTCGCATTAGTATTCTAAAGGGAAATGGAACTTAGAGCTCTACGATATATTTTACGGTCATAAAGTTTCACTGAAAGCTATATCATTGAATAGTTTTGTTTTGCTTAAATTGGGATTTATAATTTAACACCCGTTAATTCGGTTTATCGAGACTCTTGTGCTTTGTTATTATGTGGATTGACGAATCTTATGGCACGTGAGATGTTTTTTGGGTTTTTTGTTTTTTTAGAAGAGAGTCTTTTTTTTATCGAAAACCTATTGATAAATATCATGTCCTTATAAAAAAACGAATATATGTACACATCGGAGAAATTCCAAGTTTATTTTTGTATTTTTTAGTTACCATTCAATTTTTAATTATTTATTTGTTTTTTTTTTTTTTAGGGGGGTGGTGTTTATTGGATTGGTAAATTTTGAAATTGTGCCTGTCATAGATTTTATTATCCATTTAATAACTCTCAATAAACATATCATTGTCTTTAAAAGTTTCTTTTGCGATTAAAGTAAATGAATGATGTTTGCTTAATATTTCTAAAAAAGATATTCGACAGTAGATGACTTTTTTTGTAATATATATATCATTGATAGCTGATGTATTTTGTCAAAAGTATGTAACGTGAGGGTACCCAAATTGCACCTATTTTGACAGTTTTTTAGCCTACGTTTACAGTGTATGTAAAGTGCGAATCCTGAAATACCATTTTCACTGTATATGCCGTGAATTTCTGATGTAGAATGATAAATAAACAGACGAAAAATTTATGATTTTGGAATAAAATAATAAATAATATATCAAATGGATTGTTTTAATACACTTGTGATATAAGATCATATAGGTAAGAGATGCAGAAGGGTTTATATCGCACTTGCAGCGATCAAGGTGTGAAATAATTACTTAAATAAGCAAATATTATGAATTTGTTCACTAACAGAGCGTGCAAAAGATTTAAAAGTAGCAGTAAAGTTTCATTTGCAGAAAAATGTACCTTTTAACGTGATTAATAATGTTGTATAACTTAAAACAGGTTGTGTTGTTCAGCTTGTTGATATTGAATCAAATTCCACTATGTTGTTTTGTGATGCGATTCATGTTTACTGTCGAATAATGATACTAGACTTTCATTTTCACTGTAGGGCGATTCATTTCTATTGTATATGCGATGCATTTTCACAGAAAGATATTAATTAATTTGCATCACATAAAGTCGTAATTTAGCCGACTCTCTAACAAAATTTACGAAGTCAGAAGGATTGATTATATATGCATACTTATAGTGTGTCTTTCTATGTTGTGATGTTACACTATTGTTTCAGAAAAAGGGTGAAGGTTTGGTACCATTAAAACGTTTAAACCCGCTGCATTTGTTTGCACCTGTCCTAAGTCAGGAATCTGATGTTCAGTAGTTGTCGTTTGTTGATGTGGTTCATAAGTGTTTCTCGTTTCTCGTTTTTTATATAGATTAGACCGTTGGTTTTCCCGTTTGAATGGTTTTACACTAGTAATTTTTGGGGCCCTTTATAGCTTACTGTTCGGTGTGAGCCAAGGCTCCGTGTTAAAGACCGTACTTCGACCTATAATGGTTTACTTTTATAAATTTTGACTTGGATGGAGAGTTGTCTCATTGGAACTCATACCACATCTTCTTATATCTATTTAGTGAGTGAAAGTCTGAGGTAATATATCAATAAATTCTGTAAAAATTGCATTTATTGCTAATGTTGTCAATACTTTTTTCTCTGATAATTTGTTCAAATCCAGATCTATATGTAGGATTAGATTTATTCTTTCCTATGACACGCCATCACTGTATACATATATCTTGGACAGCTAAGCCAATCCACGTCACCGAAAAGGCAGTTTTCGGTTTCGGTCTAAATATACAGCACATACATATAAAACATCATTAGAGCTATTTTCCTAATGCTTGTAGTTTAAAGGTGTAGTTGGCTTGCTTGCTTTGTTTGTATAAATGTTTGCTTAAGCATTGTAATTAAGATTGAGCAAACATTTATACTAAAAAAGCAAGCAAGCCAACCAAACCGTTTAAATACAAGCATTATGAAAATAGCTCTAATGGTGCATCTTAGATATCAAAGAGCAGTACGTCACAAAAGATCTTCATTTCACGATTGAGTGAGTGGTATTGTTTTATCTCGCACAAACAATTGCCTTTAATTTGACGCTTGGATGACTGGATAACTGATTTTTATCATGCCATTTTATATACATTTTATTCAGTAAAGAAAGTTCGAGCAGCAATCGAGTCACCTTAATTTATGTTTGAATTTCTCATAAATCG
Source organism: Mytilus coruscus (assembly GCA_017311375.1). Classification (NCBI taxonomy): domain Eukaryota; kingdom Metazoa; phylum Mollusca; class Bivalvia; order Mytilida; family Mytilidae; genus Mytilus; species Mytilus coruscus. Next base: position 42,813,319 of record CM029598.1, read on the forward strand.
TTGTTAAAAATAAGCAAATTCGTAATTGTAAGAAAACAAGGATATATTTAATACAGTTTATTGTTACATGTTTAATGGTTCTAAACCACGGAGTATAACCGACGTGCAATTGATTCCGGACATTAATCGCTGCATCGCGAAGCAATATTGGTAGATAGACCGTCCTAATATTTTCACCAAAGACTAATTGACGTACTGTTCATGCAGTTAAGTATTCTATGCTTATGAAAACAAAGTGTACTGTTCCTGATCTGTCACTGAAAAAGCAGTTCTTGACAGCATTGTATAATATTTATATTACATGTACACCCTGTGACTATTCTAAATAGACAGGTCTGTGAATTACTTGTAAACATCGCGAAACAAACACTCTGTGTAACTCAAACTTGATTAAACTACAAATAGAGCATAGTTGGTTGGCTCTTACACTAAATGCGACCGTGTATTTTGTGATTTGTTGTTGTTTAAAATACATTATGCAAATGAGAAACCCGTTGTTTTAATTTTATTTGCAGACATTTACTTGAAAAACTGACCTCAGAATTTTGGCAATGTACGATTCATTCTTTTTGTACTTTGTTTTCTTTCTTTAGTACCGTTCGTTATACATTCTTGTACTTTTCGATGTTTTCTTTCTTTAGTACCGTTCGTTGTACATTCTTGTACTGTTCGTTGTGCAAAAGCCTAGCAATATGGTAGAAATATGTATGTATGTAGTTTTAACAGTTGCAAATGCTTGCTAACAAAAATAAAAGATAGGCATTTCAAAAGAAACAGCTAAATATGTTCTCAATGTTTTACTTACGAACGGTACAGAACTATGACGAAAAAAAACATACAACGAACGTACAGAAAAAAAATATCGATGAACAGTACACAACTCACAATGTCATAAGTTGGTTATACCCGTGTATACTAGTATTCAAGTTAACATCTACGACTAGCGTGCATTGTAAATATCATCAATATTAAAGTCATTTTAAGACTATTTTCAGTTATTGCATGTTGAATTATCATATAAAACAACAGTGAAAATTCATCACACCTCCAAAAATTCCACATCAGAAATGATTGCACTTACAGTGATAATTCATCGCATCTATAGTTAAAATGAATCGCATTCAGTAAACAATATTATGGATTCAGCTGCTTTAATTACACTTTTTTGGACTTTAGTCCTGATATTATACATTAGAAAGTTATATTCTAATGAAATTGTGTTAAAACATACATCCAAATCAATTATTTCGTATTTTCAAAAAGTAAACAAACGCAGTTTTTCCCGACATCCTTTATTCTACAATAGACATACTCGCATACGACAGTGAAAATGAACAAACTGGATTCGCACTTAATATACACTGGTTTATCTCTGCTTCAGACAAAAGTTTTCATTATGTGTTTATTTTGTAGATGTATTATTATTTACTATATGGTTTCACCAACTTAATTTTGAATCCATATGGAATCATAGAAAAATTGGTCTGAACTGACCTCCAAACCATCAATGATTCTGTAATGAGGAGTACCCAAATTGCATCCATGCTTAAATTCGCATCGTCAAAAGTCGTATAACAGAGCTTTTGTTTAATTTTTTCAAATATTTTGAACAATTGGATATTAGTCCATGCTTACTCTTCATTTTTTAAGAAATGGATGCTTGTAACATATTGTATTTGCTAATTTTAAAAATATGACGTTTTGATGACGTCGCATGGCGACGTTTTCGTACATTTTGCTTTTTCAGTAAACACTTCATCTGTTGATAAATACTGTGAACGTTTTGTGTATATCTAAATATTTTTACCTATGTTGAAAGACGTGCATAGTATCAAATCATAAAAATACAAATTGTTTAGTCTCTAGGAAATCTTGTAAGATTTCCGCTGCTATTTTTGCTAAATAGGTGCAATTTGGGTACTCGGTGCAATTTGGGTACCGTGACGTTATATTTAACCCTCTTGTTGCCGGAGGGACACATGGCATGTGTTCATATGTTTAATTATGCAAGCTTCTAATCATTACTGTATCTCTTTCAAATAAAATACCGAAGATTAAACCGTTTAATACTCCCCACTATAATGTCATTAAGGTGTGACGTCATATTATACCGAATGACGTCATTGTTGGGCATGTGACATCACAGACGTCAAGCTGTAGTATTTTCTGACAGCAAGAGGGTTAAGTATGAGTTTGTTATTCATTATTTCCTATACTTATATCGTAGATTGAGTGTCCCGTTTCTACCTTTAATGTTTTTTTATCAAGCTGACTGCATGCAACCTGTATATAAACGTAAAACTTGTTGTTTGAGACTCATTCTGAACAGGCATGAAATGTTTTCCACTGTACGTAAAGCTTTTTGTTACTCGTACTGAACAATCATGTTAATTACGGGCGTAAAGTCAAACAACAATCAATAAATCAAAGCTTCTGTTTGTATTTCACTATTTGATCTAGCCCTTTTTATAGTTGCATAGTCTGTATTGTATTTATAACTCACTTGGAAACGTATTCATTATTTATATTAATAGAGCTATATGGGTCATTTTCAAAAAATGTCGAATTTTTAAATTGCAAAATTGATTTAAAGTTACTTATTCAAACAACCCTCGTCATAAGCAAATCAAAACAAACAGTACTTATAGAACAACATATAAAAAGATGCAATCTTGATATTGTCATACAAGAATATATTGAAACATTTTTTGATAGGTGTGCAATATTTTGTCTCTCCTATTACCATGTTCAAAAGAAATTTCGGGTTATTTAGAAAAGGTTTCGATAAAATTTTAAGCTTGTTTTTCGTAGCCAATAAGATGGTTTTCAAGAGTAAAAACTTCTATACATATTCATTCTGTGAAATAATAGATTATTTGCCAATTTTCCATGTTGTACTGAAAAATGCCTCTAAAAATTGGTTTTCAAAGGTTATAAAAATAACCACCAGTAATGCAAGTCTAAGATAGCAATTCATAATGATCAGCATTTGTTCTCTCTTTCAAATAAACCCAACATCAAGTAAATCCCTCGCACGTTGGTTTACTTTTGTCTTTATTTTATTGGTAACAGGAACGTACGTTAATGATATATCACTACATTAAGTTCTATCCTGTTACCTTTTTGTCTATCCTGTTACCGATAGCAGTATTGCACCTACAAATGCTTAATTGCGAAGATTAAGACGTTATAACCTTTAGATGAGTTCAAACAACGAAACATTTCATTATGTGTGCAACTATATGTTATTATAAACTTTTTCAAGACGTTTCTGTCTACAATTGTCTATCCTGTTACTGTAACCATAACAACCATAGTAACAGGATAGACAAATTTCTTCATTTTTGAATGCTGTTGTGGTTATAACTACTCCCTTTGATAAAGTGATAATGTTTTTCTGTTGTGATTTTGGTTTCCAACACGTTATTGCACTTTTTGCAAGTATAATATTGGTGTAATTAATCAATATGTTGGTAACAGCATAGACATGATAAAAAAGTACCCACTATTTTTTTCACTAAATGTCTTGAAATTTCTTTTCTCTACACTGTTATACAAGAAACGTGCTGTGTTAAATGTTTAGGTTACTTTGTGCTTTTGAAATCAACACTGACTAGTTCAATATTCATAGGGAGAAAAATTTAACGGCTGATTTAAGTAGCGCGGTAACAGGATGGACATGAACTTCATGTACGCTGATTGAATTTAGTTTATAGAAAAAATGTTACATATAATAATAAAGAAGCTAAGATTTTTCGTTAGAGTTATTATTTACGTTAAAAAAAAGTCCCTTTTGCAGATATCAAGGCGATCAGAAAATAGGAAAAAAATCATTTGAAATGTGTTACTCAGACACTGTACGCACATAAATTACGCAAAAATCGGACTTAAATATATTTTAATCGTATCAAAATAGATCTAAATTGTGTTTATTATTAATGTTCTGACTCATAAATCCTACAAACTTTCATTTAAACCCTTACAACTGCATTTCCAATTAGAAATAAAAATTTTAGCATGGGTGTACTGAAAATTCGACATTTTTTGAAAATGACCCATATATCAATTTTCCTCGATGCGTAAACTTGAAGTTGTTATTTGAAAGGTTTGTAAATCTTGTACTACTAACATGTTGTGTATGACTTCTTCAAAGTGAGTTGTCTATCAAAAAAATTTCGAGAAATTTTCCTTCTTTAAATACTTCTAGATACTAGTAGAGTATGATTTCCTATCTTCAATACAAAATTATTGAAATTTCTTTTCCGAAAAAATACTGTAACTGCATGTTTTGGATGTTGAGAATGAGAAAAAAAAACAATTTGATTACACCATTTAATATCTAGGATATTTTCTCTATGCAGTTATAGTCAATATTGTTGATAAATTACCAACTTTCTTTCCAATTTTGGAAGTTTCGGAAAAAGTAGACAGCTCTTTAGTTTTATCTGGCATTCCAGCAGTGCCTGCATATCATATATAGTATATACGAGTATACAAGTTGATACTCGAATACTCCAGAGCTTGCGTTTCCTATCATGATTTTCTTGATAGAGGATTGTTCTTACAAGGAAGCTATTGAACCAAGGGTTCAAACTGGTGAAGTGGAAATATTTCATTCAAAAATTTTACGAACGCAATCACGAGTTGGTTGACCGTTATGGAATATCAATGTCACAGATGACGACGGAAATGTTTCAATTGTCGTAACCACAATCCCGTCCCCTTTTTATACGACCGCAAAAAATTTTTGTGGTCGTATATTGGTATGACGTTGGCGTCGTCGTCGTCGTCGTCGTCGTCCGAAGACACATTGGTTTTCGCACTCTAACTTTAGTTAAAATGAATGGATCTCTAGGAAATTTTACCATAAGGTTCAATACCACAAAAGGAAGGTTGGGATTGATTTTGGGGGTTATGGTACCAACAGTTAAGGAATTAGGCATTTTTGTAACTTCCAGACAATAACTTGTGTTTAAGTGTAGATCTCTCTGACATTGTACCACTAGGTTCCATATCACAAAGGGAATGCTGGGATTGATTTTGGGGGTAATTGCCTCAAAATTTTAGGAATTAGGGGCCAAAAAGGGCAAAAATAAGCATTTTCTAGTTTCAGGACAATAACTTGTGTGTAAGTGTATGGATCTTTCTGAAATTGTACTATAAGGTTCCATATCACAAAGGAAAGCTGGAATTGAGTTTGGGAGTAATTGCCTAAACGTTAAGAAAATAGGGGCCAAAAGGGGCCAAAATAAGCATTTTCTAGTTTCCAGACAATAACTTGTGTTCAAGTGTATGGATCTCTGAAATTGTACTGCAAGGTACCATACGTCAAAGGAAGGCTGGGATTGAGTTTGGGGTGATGAATCATAAGGGGTTCAAAAATTTGGGGATTTTTTTTTTCCTTTTTACCTTTTTTTTCTTTAAAATTTTCCATTTTAAGTTGGTTATTTCTGATTTATATTTAAAAGCAAATAATAATGATATGGCAGGAGATGCACACCAAACAGGATGTGTAAATTATTATATAATAAGTGTTGTGCAATAGCAAGAAATTTTCAATTGCACAGTATTGCGCAATAGCAAGAATTCTTCATGCACAGTATTGCGCAATAGCAAGAAATATCCAATAGCACAATATTGCACAATAGCAAGAAATTGTCAATTGTACAGTATTGCGCAATAGCAAGAAATATTCAATTGCACAGTATAGCGCAATTGCAAGAAATATTCAATTGCACAGTATTGTGCAAAAGAAGATACTTTGTATAAATTGCTTATTTCTTGACCAATTTCAATGGGGTTTTATTCTTGAATTTTGGGGTTCTTTAATATGCTGAATCTAACCGTGTATTAAGTTTTGGATTTTGGTCCCCGTTTTAAATTGGTCCACATTGAGGTCCAAAGGGTCCAAAATTACACTTTGTTTGATTTCATCAAAAATTGAATTATTGGGGTTCTTTGATATGCCGAATCTAACCGTGTATTTAGATTCTTAATTTTTGGTCCTGTTTTCAAATTGGTTTACATTAAGGTTCAAAGGGTCCAAAATTAAACTTAGTTTGATTTTAACAAAATTGAATTCTTAGGGTTCAATGATATGCTGAATCTAAACATGTATTTAGATTTTGATTATGGGCCCAGTTTTCAAGTTGGTCCAAATCAGGGTCCAAAATTAAACTTTGTTTGATTTCAACAAAATTGAATATATGGGGTTCTTTGATATGCTGAATCTAACCATGTATGTAGATTCTTAATTTTTGGTCCCGTTTTCAAATTGGTCTACATTAAGGTCCAAAGGGTCCAAAATTAAACTTAGTTTGATTTTAACAAAATTGAATTCTTAGGGTTCTTTGATATGCTGAATCTAAACATGTATTTAGATTTTTGATTATGGGCCCAGTTTTCAAGTTGGTCCAAATCAGGGTCCAAAATTAAACTTTGTTTGATTTCAACAAAATTGAATATATGGGGTTCTTTGATATGCTGAAATTAACCATGTATTTTGATTCTTAATTTTGGTCCCGTTTTCAAATTGGTCTACATTAAGGTCCAAAGGGTCCAAAATTAAACTTAGTTTGATTTAACAAAATTGAATTCTTAGGGTTCAATGATATGCTGAATCTAAACATGTATTTAGATTTTTGATTATGGGCCCAGTTTTCAAGTTGGTCCAAATCGGGGTCCAAAATTAAACTTTGTTTGATTTCAACAAAATTGAATATAAGGGTTCTTTGATATGCTGAATCTAACCATGTATTTAGATTTTTGATTTTGGGCCCCGTTATCAACTTTGTCCACATTGAGGTCAAAAGGGTCCAAAATTAAACTTTGTTTGATTTCATCAAAAATTGAATTATTGGGGTTCTTTGATATGCCGAATCTAACCGTGTATTTAGATTCTTAATTTTGGTCCTGTTTTCAAATTGGTTTACATTAAGGTTCAAAGGGTCCAAAATTAAACTTAGTTTGATTTTAACAAAATTGAATTCTTAGGGTTCTTTGATATGCTGAATCTAAACATGTATTTAGATTTTTGATTATGGGCCCAGTTTTCAAGTTGGTCCAAATTTGGGTCCAAAATTAAACTTTGTTTGATTTCAACAAAATTGAATATATGGGGTTCTTTGATATGCTGAATCTAACCATGTATTTAGATTCTTATTTTGGTCCCGTTTTCAAATTGGTCTACATTAAGGTCCAAAGGGTCCAAAATTAAACTTAGTTTGATTTTAACAAAATTGAATTCTTAGGGTTCAATGATATGCTGAATCTAAACATGTATTTAGATTTTGATTATGGGCCCAGTTTTCAAGTTGGTCCAAATCGGGGTCCAAAATTAAACTTTGTGTGATTTCAACAAAAATTGAATATAAGGGTTCTTTGATATGCTGAATCTCAACCATGTTTTTAGATTTTTGATTTTTGGGCCCCGTTATCAACTTTGTCCACATTGAGGTCAAAAGGGTCCAAAATTAAACTTTGCTTGATTTCATCAAAAATTAATTTCTTGGGGTTCTTTGATATGCTGAATCTAACCATGTATTTAGATTTTGGATATTGGTCCATAATAGGTGAATGTCCAATTTAAAATTTTTAGGTTCTTAGACCACATTCATTCTGTGTCAGAAACCTATGCTGTGTCAAATATTTAATCACAATCCAAATTCAGAGCGGTATCAAGCTTGAATGTTGTGTCCATACTTACCCCAACTGTTCAGGGTTCGACCTCTGCGGTCGTATCAAGCTGCGCCCTGCGGAGCATTTTATTCTCGAATGTTACATACCTAATTATACTTATCACCGGGTTTGTACTTGCATGAGCAACACGACGGGTGCCACGTGTGGTGCAGGATTTGCTTACCCTTCCGGGGCACCTAAAAGCACCCCGGTTTTTGGTTGGGTTCGTGTTGCTCAGTCTTTAGTTTTCTATGTTGTGTTTTTTGTACTGTTGTTTGTCGTTTTTCATTTTTTGTCATTGCGTTGTCAGATTGTTTCGACTTGTGAGTTTGAATATCCCTAAAGGTTTTAAAATGAAAACAACACGTTTATTTCATGCGTCCGAAGCGCTTTTTATACGACCGCAAAAAAATTGCGTTCGTATATTGCTATCATGTCGTCGTCGGCGTCGTCGTCGTCGTCCGAAGACATTTGGTTTCCGGACAGTAACTTTAGTATAAGTGAATGGATCTTATGAAATTTAACCACAAGGTTCAATAGCACAAAAGGAAGGTTGGGATTGATTTTGGGGGTTGTGGTCCCAACTGTTTAGGAATTAGGGGTCAAAAAGGGGCCAAAAAAGGCATTTTTCTAGTTTCCGGACAATAACTTGTGTATAAGTGTATGGATCTCTATGAAATTGTACCACAAGGTTCCATACCACAAAGGGAAGGTTGGGATTGACTTTGGGGATTATGGCCCAAACCGTTTGGGAATTAGGGGCAAAAAAAAGAGGAACAAGGTTTTTCTGGTTTCCGGACAAATATTTAAGTATTAGTCAATGGATCTCTATGAAATTGTACCACAAGGTTTCATACCACACACACACAGAAGGTTGGGGTCGATTTTGTGGGTTGTGGCTTTAATCGTTAAGAAACTAGAGGCCAAATAGGGGCCAAAAACAAGACTTTTCTAATACTGGCTAAGCTGGTTCTAACATGAATTATTTCTGATCTATATAAAGAAACAACAAATACTGATATGGCATGAGATACACACCAAACTCGATAATTTAACGCAGGTCTTCGGGAAAATTCGGAGAGCCAACGACCTTGCTTTGGAAGTTGTTGTGGCACTTTAATATGGAGAAAACCGAACTAGGGACATATTTGACAACAAAAGTTTCCAAACAAACTAAAGAATTATGAAACAACTTTGATAATAATAACATGTATTCTTGGACTTTTAAAATGCATTCGAGGACTTTTAATAAGAAAAAACAGAACAAACAAATAGTGGTATGATGTCATAATGACAGATATGACGTCAGTCAAATCATCATGAAGAAGTTTTTGAAATTCCTTGGAATATATAAAAGATTGATACCGCGTAAGACAAGTACATGGTGAATGGGTATTAATTGCATTGTAAAATTAATACTCTTTAAATTTCAGATATGCTGAGGAGATGACGCCTTCATGTGCAAGCACCATACATGTATTTTGTTCCTGTCATATGAACCGAAAATGTAGGATAATATTTTTATGATCTTTTTTGTGCCATTTTTCCTATTTGTAACAGTTTATTACAACTGGCCTGTTTTTCATGTATTTATTAACAAAGATATAATGAGTCCTTGTATTCTTCCTCAATTTGACTTTTACGATTCATCCATTGCTAATTTCTTCTGGAAACCGGATCCAGTCAAGTGTGAACCATGGGATGCTCTCATGTTAATAGATTCAGATGGGATGTTACAATTCAATAGTTCTGCAGTTAAAACGTCGGGATATGATAATTTGAAGTGTGTCTACAAAAAGTAGTTCGTTTAGGAGACTTCAATGTAACGTTTACTGAAGAGACGACTTTCAAGGAACCGGTTTACATACCTCATGATATTATATATGTACAATGTAAACAGAACGACAAATTAGTTTATGACAATCTTCATTTTCATATAGATTCTAAATCAGTTTTACAACAGAAACATTTAGGAACCGAAAACCAGGACGAATTAAGTATTTATATGTTCGGATTAGATTCTTTGTCGCATTTACTTGCTGAACGCAAGATGCCACTAACTATGAACTATCTCAGGGACAATCTTGGTGCGTATATTTTAAATGGCTACACAAAAGTAGGTGACAATTCGTACCCGAATTTAGTTGCCCTGTATACTGGGACCACAGGAGGTAGCGAGTTGCCGGGGTAAACATAGATACAATGCCTTTTGTGTGGAAGAATTTCTCCGCTAAAGGTTATGTTGACATGCACTGCGAAGACTGGCCTAGTATTGCCACATTTAATGGCTTCACTGTTCCTCCTGCTCATCATTATTTTCGACCTTTTTTCTTGGCAGCAGAAAAAATCCGAACGCAATCAATACGTAATGTGAAAAGATTGTTGCTATTTTTAGAACATCACAACTTCAGATTTAAAGATGTTTCATTTTTATGTTTTGGAAACACACCGAAACATCAACTAGTTATAGACTATTATAAAAGATTTATCGAATCCTATGGGAACAAGAAAAAGATCGCAGTTTCTTTTTTGAATGAGATTGGACACGATTTTCTTAATTTCTATGAGCATGGCGATAGAGACACAATGGAGTTGTTCCATTGGATGAAAGAAAATAAAAAACTCGATAATGGGGTTATCGTTTTTTACGCAGATCATGGGCCGAGGTATAGCGAAATTCAAAACACTGGAATCGGTCGTGTGACTAGTATGATGCCAACTTTAGCGATGTATATACCAAAACAGATACGCGACCGCTTTCCGCATTTACATGACAATTTTATGATAAATACCGAAAGACTCACAACACCATTTGACGTACACGAAACGCTAATGGATATTTTAAATAAAAATTTTCAGGTCCAAAAACCAGTTGATATGCGTAAAAGTATGCCAAGAGGTATAAGTCTCTTTCGTGAAATTCCGGAAAGCCGCAGCTGCAATCAGGCAGGAATTCCCGAACATTATTGTCCTTGTTATACATCAAAATCCATAGATATAAAAGACCCTGTCGTAAAGAGGTTTCTTTATATATTGTCAATAAAATAAACCACATACTTGAACACGATTTTCACCGTTGTGCCAAATTGACATTAAACACAACTAACCACGCTTCACTTGTGAAATCAAACTTTGTACGTGACAAAGCTGTAGAAGAATGGTCTTTAAGAACGTTTGTATATACCTCCTCAGAAGACAGACGGTACCTAGTAGCTTTAGATACGTTACCCAGTAAGGGTAAATTTGAAGCTACCGTTCAATATAACGGTAAATCTGATATGAAACTATTAGGTGATATTAGCAGAATAAATAAATACGGAAACCAATCAAGTTGTATACCAGACATTCATGATCGACTTAACCTATACTGTTTATGCATAAAATAAAATAAAAATGTCTGAGAATATATAGATTGTGTTATTGCTTAATATTTTTAAATTATTGTTATAATTATTTATTATTATGATATATTATTTTATTATTATTATTATTATTATTATTATTATTATCATTATCATTAGCATTATTATTATTTATTTAGAACACGAAAGGAGCGGTATGAATATTGAAGACTTCATCCATGTAATAGTCCACCAGGCACAAAATATTGTTTTAAAACCCCATAATATTGATCACTATAACATCAACTGAAAAATATTTATTATTTTTTTACAAGTACGCCTAAATTCCCAATATTAAGATGGTCGGTAAAAAAATTCGTTGCACAGTATTCTAATACAATATATATATATATATATGGGATCAGAAAGTTCCACACGGTGCTCGAGCATCGCTTTTATCTTGCTTCTATGAATATCACTGGTTAAAAGTTAACACGTGGGAACCGTGTATATTTAAATATAAGGTCAGTAGGCGTGTTTTATTTTAAATACACGGTCAGTGGACGTGATTTATTTTAAGACACGGTTAGTAGTAGAATTCCATTGAAGAACTGTGTTGTTTTCAATGTAACGTGCATTGTAAACATACATAATTATAATTTGTTCATGCTTTTAGACAAAATGTGTATTTGAGACTGATCTTCTCACTACAAATAATTGAATGCTCTGTTTCATGATGTGATAAAATTGTGATATCAAGGTTTACAACTACGTCTAAATTCCCCATGTTAAGATTGTCGGAAAGATAAATTTGCTACACTGTGTGCTAGTGACCTAATACAAAATTACGGAGTCAGTAAATTCCATATGAGGCTGGAGCTTCGCTCGCTATCGACCCATATGGAATTCACTGACCTCGTATATATCGTGTTGGGTCACTAGCACCCTGTGTAAATAATATTATGTGACCCTTGAAGTTGCAAAATAGTAAAATGCTCCAATCTTTTCAAAATTATTTCAACTGTTTAACTGCGTCGCAAACGTCGACAGCAGGTCTAGTAATCACTCGACTCCGACCGTCCATTCACCCAAAAACGTTGGGAAGAAACTTTTGTCAAATAATTTTGTCTTCTATGAATGGCTTTTGCTATATTTGGTCTGCAACTTGATAATGCTGTTGAAGCGTGTAAGCATTTTTTACACTCGCCAAGAAGGCCGACAATTCCTGTTAGCCGTTTTTCAAAATTGTACAACACTTAGTGTACTAGTAAAAATTTTCGTCAACTATTCTTGGCTTCTATATATATAGAAGGAAATAATTTTACTTTTGCTCTGCAGCTTGATGGTTTTGGGTTGAAGCGTGTATAAACAAATTTGTACATCTGCCTTGTTGCCACTTCTTGCATGTGTATGCATTGAAAGCGTCTTTCTCATTTTGCAGAAAAAAGTTAAAAAGAAAAAGAAAAGCAAAACCCAGTTCAGTGCATTGAAAGCTGTATTAAAAAAACGGTCAATTTCGTTTGGGAAATATAACAAAATGTTTCGACTAATAATTAAAAAAATATATATACCCGATGCTGCAAGTACTGACTACAGGGTGAGTATAGTAGTGTCGGAACCAACCTGCCACAAACAATGTCTTGTATTGAATCAGTGATAGTAAATTATAGAACAAGCTGAATTATTTGTGTTCGACATGTTTTCTCAATTCATCTTAATTAGCAAAGTCAAATTTACCTGGATAAGAATAAAAGGAAATGTGGTATACACGTAAAATTTACATTAAACATAAAGAAAAGGGTTTGGTGTTTTAAAGAACTATTACTATTAGAATATAAAAAGAGAAATAGGGTATGATTGCCAATGAGAAAACTTTCCAGTCGAGACCAAATAACGTAGATTTTAAAGCAACTATATGGGTCACCATACGGCCTAAAACAACGCTAAAATCCCATACCGCATAGCAAGCTGTAAAATGACAGATGTAAAACAATTCCAACGAAAAAACTAACGGCATGTTTTATGTACAAAACAATAAACGAATTACAAATTCAAATATGATACCCAGCAGACACCACTGAATTACAGGCGCCTTTTTCCGGACTTGAGATAAGAACGAGGCGAGGTTGAACATGTTGCCCCACCTTGGACAGTGGTGTTACAGCACAAAATAAGAACAAACTATAGAAGTCGATCGACATAAAGTCTTCAACAATAGTTAGGTGTTTACACAATATGTCAAGTCTTAGATATATCCTCGGGTCTGGTCCGATCCTTGTATGCAAAGCATGGACACAAAATCGGTATTTTAATCAAATTTGGAAAAGGTTAATGTAAAATAAAACTTTTATGAAATTCCTGCATGTGAAATCATATTCCCACATAACATAGGGAGAACCTAGACTCAGTGTTGTTCGTTTCAGCTTTCATGCTAGTATATTAAAGTCGTTGTTAAGGCGTCTCCATTGTTTATCTACGATCTGTTTTGGTTGAATTTGTAGGTATGAACGCACTCGACTTTTTTTAAATTTTGAGTATTCCACAGCTCTCTAAAATATAGCTAACATAAGGTTAACTTCAAGACAAGCATGTGCATCCGTGAATAATGCATGTACCAAATTTCTACATGCCAATTTGCAACCAATGTTAAGAGTCTTTTAGTAATATATAACGTAAATACCTACTACTGAAAATAGCACTCTTCTTTTTTTGGCGTAAATCTTTATTAAACTTTCATATATTTTTGTCTCGAGCATCACTGATTAGAAGAGACATTAATTGATTGTCGAAATGCGCATCTGGTGCAGAGAAATTGGTACCGTTTATGTTATTTCGAACTTTAGCATGTTGTAATCTAGCAAACCACACTTTAATATGAATTCACATTCAGACACAAGCGGGCTCAAATTCGCCATAATAAATTGCTCACTCGGCATTCGTGTAAATTAATTCGTTAGTTTAAGTAAAGTTAAAACAACAACATCAAAAGCACTATATTTTGTCAGAGTAGGGCCACTTTTACATTATGTTCTCAATGTGATTGGTTGAATTGCCAGTGTAAAACCTAAGTTTTTTTTTCAAATCCAACAATTTTTAAACAACTGTCTCTCATTCTTATACGGAAGGGATTGGATAACAGGCACTCCGAATATAAATCTATATATTCACAAGATGGGTAATTCAATATGTATTTTGGGCTGCAGTGAACACGGGGACACTCTTTACTGAATACTTAAGGTAAGTATCAGTCTTGGACTGTAAACACACTTGCATTTTGGGTATGGAACTCATTTTCTCTGTAGCAGATATTTTCAGTAATTTTGACTTCTCTTTAGATCACCTGGCCGAAAGGCCAAGTGAGCTTTTCTCAACACTTGTCGCCCCGGTCGTCGTCCATCGTCGTTGTTGTCCGTTAACTTTTACAAAAATCTTCTCCTCTGTAACCTCAAGGCCAAATTTCACCAAACTTGGCCACAATCATCATTGGGGTATATAGCTTTAAAAATCTGTCCGATGACCCCGCCTGCCAACCAAGAGGATCAACATTGCGAAAAACAGAACATAGGGGTAAAAGACAAGTTTTGCTTATTATTTTGAAAACCGCTATAAACAGAGGAATTCTGACAGAGGTAAATATGTTCAGAATGTTTAGCTCTTCCTTTTGTACAAGTACGTCAAAACTGTCAGACGACTTCTTATAGGAGTTATTGCCCTTAAATGACGAATTTTATCATTTTATTTTTTCCCTATTATTTCGAAAATTATAATAGATACACAGAAACTTTTTATAGCAAAAAATCAGCAAGACAAGATCTACAAATAAGTCAACATAACTAAAATCGTCAAACGACTCCTTATTAGAGTTATTGCCCTTTAATGACGATTTTACCAATTTTTTGCGTTTTTGCCTATTATCTTGAAAACTGTAATAGATAGAAAGAAACTTTGAATTATAGCACAAATGATCAGCAAGACAAGATCTACAAATAAGCCGTATGGTCGAAATCTTCAGACGACATGGTATTAGAGTTGTTGCCCTTTAATGATAATTTATATATTTAAAAAAATAATAATAAATATATATAAATAGAAACTTTAGAAAGGAACAATTATCAGCAGGATAAGATGTACAAATATGTCAACATGACTGAAATTGTCAGTTTACTTTTAATAGAGTTGTTCTCCTTTAATGATGATTTTTACTAAAAAGTGGCCATTGTTGAAGATACAAGTGAGCGACATAAGCTCTTTAGAGCATCTAGTCCTTCATTTAATGTAAGTGTGTTTTTTTTTTATATTACCAACACACTTATACATAAGAATCTGTTTACATGAGTTGGGTTTTTCAGGCTTTTTCGTCAAGTTGAGTCGCTTTAAGTGTATTAGAGAATGATGGCAATCTAGTAACATTAATAAGATAAAAAGAACTGGAAATAAATATTGAAAGTATATACAGCAATAAAACATATACTCTATTGGCAAATGAAGCGAATGCAGCTTGGTAAAGCGTGTTTGTGCTGCGCTCAATCCTACTCTTAATCTGGAAAAGTGGTATATAAAAGCATACAATGTTGAGAACAAACTCTAATAATCAAGCCTATGTACCAACAGGCGTTTGAGAACAAAACCCTGGAAGAATTACCAATTTCATGCATAAATATCATTTTCTCAGACCTTCAACTAGAACAGATTCACTCGATCAATATCAGCTTCATATCGAGGATTATAAAGAACTCAATTCTTCCAGACAATTTTAACAAGATAGAATCTATGACTTACAAGTAAGATCATTTGTAGATATTGTCAGTGACGGGGGATGTTTGGATTAAGCTACATGACGAATATGATGTGTAATATTGTCCGTTGCACGAGTCACCGTACCATTTCAAGATCAATATCAGCTGTAAAAGTCAATTCAATTGGAAAAGACTAACCTAATCAGAGTCTAGGGGTACAAAGCACAATTTAAGCAAAAGCATTTAAAAGACAAAAACACAAATATGACCAACCTACTCGCAGTTATCGTGAAAGTTAGTTCAGAGCCATATTACAACTAAAAAATAAACCACGTTTTTTTTAATTGCCAAAATCTGACATAGATAAAAGGTCGAATTCATTTAGGAATTGATATCAACTATATACAATTACAATTTAAAGATAACTGCGTAATTAAAAATATGAAATTAAACAAATACAGGTATTGATAAAATGCATTCTCAAGTTGATAACCCATGGAAGCATTTATATAAAGATAAGGAGATGTTGTATAATTGCCATGAGACAACACTATCCACCAAAGTTCAAATGAAGATGATTTAAGAAATTATAGACAACCGTTAGACCTTCAACAACGAGAAAACCCATGCATACCGTATAGTCTGCTATAGAAGGCCTCGACATTACCACAGAAATCTTGCACTTTTATACACTGCACTATCAGGCTGTACACTGGTTCACAGATTTCCTCATATCCACGTCAAAAATAGTGCAGAACTACCAAACAACCTTGTACCTGGCTAAATATATTTCATGATCTACTGGTCCCAGCTTGCAGCACAATGCTCACCAGATGCGGATCCATGATTTAAAAAAAGGGGGCACGGAAACGTTACGAGTCGGACTTGTAAAAAGTCTATGCAGTAACCATTCATGTAGCTTTATAATTAGGGGCATGGTCCTCCTGTGGCCACTTTACTGAGAAAATTTGTTTACATGTCTTGGCATGGACTCCTGGTCTTAGCTGACATTACTGCATAACACGGGCCACATTGATCCATATTATGGCGCGGAATCAAGGTCAAAAATACTTGTTAACGTATATATATAACCAGGAAGATTTGGACATTTGTGAATCAGAAATAAAGCCAATTGAGACAATATATTTTTAGTGCTAAAGTGACAATTTGTTAATCCGTTTATCTCACCTTTTACCTTTCTTTGTGTTTAATTAATTGTATTGTTAAATTGTTAAATATATGTTTGTCGTAATGGAAATCACTTTGACGATGACAAGTTAATCCGTTGGATACTAATCCTTTTCTATAGATACTGTTTTTTTTATATATACTTTTGTATGTTATTTTGTGGTCAGTTTTGGTCTTAGGTCTGGTACTGTCCGGACCTTGCTAATAAAGTTTAAAGTATTGGTATTCCGTCTTTGAGTTACTATAACACGGAAAATACCCGGTTATATATACATAATTCGATTTACGTTACACATAATTCGATTTACGTATATACATAATTCGATTTACGTATATACAAAATAATTACGTATATATTTATTTTATCAGGGGCGGATCCAGGATTTTGGAAAGGGGGGCGTAGTAATAAATTTTTTTTACCTTTTTTCGGCTAAAAAACATAAAATAAGTGTAAAATGCATTTTATAGTTAAAGTGTAGGGGTTGGACATTTTTGGTGCCGTATTCTCTCCATTAATTGTCTATTATAAAATGATTGGATGGATCCAAAGCTATGTACTAATTAATATATTTGATGTGGGATTTGTCAGTAAAAAATGGACATGGAAAATTCTCGTTTGTTGTATGGTTAGTTAGCATAACCTCACAGATTTCTTGTTGTAAACAAGATATACGGCTATTCAATGAAATTTACAACACGACCGACACGAAGAAAGACAAACAAACAATTTTTATCCAAATGTTTGGTTGAAATGTTTCAACCAACAAGGGAAGTTAGGGGTTCCAAATCAACCAAAGGCTACGAATGAGTCGGAAACGACAATGAAGTTGTGAATGACCGGCGACACATGGAGACATATAGGCCACACCCAGCAGCTAGGTAGGTTGCAGTCGGGCATTGAAAAAAGTGTTCAGTATATCAGTTCGGCGAAACAGACATTCCGGTCAGATATAAGATTCACATGCAACCCCCCCCCCAAAAAAAAAAAAATACGCCCGTTCTTTATTCATCATGTTCATTTAATGCTAAATAATTTTGTTGAAAATATTTTTTTTCTAATAGCAAAAAAGTGGACAAGATTATTGTTTTCAATCCAGATACGGCCAGAATTTTTGTTTAAGGCAAAAATCAGGGTCAGAATTTTTGTTTAAGGCAAATTTTTCTCTAAAATATCTCAGACTGCCCCCTCAAATCAAATGGTCCGTACCTTAGACTTTAAATCTATATCTAGAGCTTACTGACTGGGGATCACTATTCAGCAATGTTATTAATGGGCTGGGGCGTGTGGGGTAAAACATGTTTTCGTAGGTAAATAATATTGCTGTGGAACTTTTTTTTTCATGAGAGTGTAATAGAGTATTACTTTCTGTTGGGTGGAATTGTGAAATAGAAGTCAATACGTATACGTTCTTGCTCAATACTTTGTCGCTTTGAAGGCGTCATGCTTGTCATCCTCAGCCTAAGCAATGTGTTACTGTAACTTGAATTTCAAAATGACTGAATGACGTTTTTTTCGACGTACTGGTCAACTCCACCGTAGCGAATCACATGACTTTGACATAATCAATAATATATTACTGTAAATACGAGCGAAAAATATCTTTATAAGTAAAGAATTGTCGCATAAAAATTAAATACACGGGAAATGGCAAAGTTCGCGAAGTCTAGTCTGATTAATTATTTTATCCCCTCCCCCCAAAAAAAAGTGCAAGCAAAAGGGGGGGGGCGTACGCCCTCTACGGCCCACTCTGGATCCGCCACTGATTTATTGGCACAAACACAATAACAATAATTGGCAAATGCCCATATTTCAGTACCTTATTACAATGAATACAGCATAACGAAATAATATGTTATAATTAAGAAGATAAAATTTCATTTCTATAATCCAGACATTTACGTATATATTAAGAACTAGTCAATTTCAGGACTTTTAAAGAATCGCTATTAATGCAACATTTCATATTTACCTGATTCTCACTATGACTTGTAGGAAGTATATTTAATATAATAGTTTTAAAGTTTATTCTGTAGTTAGAATATTTTTCACAATTCAGTAAAAAGTGATTTTCATCTTCTACCTCACCCGATTTACATACATTGCAAACTCGTTCATTGGTGGGTAAACATAATTGTCGCCCTTTTTCTATAGAAAGATTGTGTGCACTCAATCTTATTTTCAAAATGGAAGTGTCTCCTGAATTATCAAAAACGCCCCAAACCTCACTACAATACAGCAAGATCGAACTTACTAATGAATCAAATAAATTTTCTAAAAGTTTACAAGGATTATCCAATCCAATTGTTTTCTTAATCTTAAAACATGCTTTTTAAACTTTTTATATAATACAGAACTTGAATAGAGAACATATGCAATAGTAGTCCAAATAATTATGACGTCTTGGAAGGCTATTTTAAATTTTTGCTTTGACGCCTGCGTCGATGTAAGGCGTCAAAGAAAAAAAAATATAATAGCCTTTCAAGACGTCATAATTATTTGGACTAATGCAATAGACAAAAAGAGCAGAATATTGGCAAAAATCAAGAATAGAGAAAAGAGGTGCTGAAATTATATAAACAATAGAGATTAATGGGTAAAAAATAAGAATAGAGTAAAATGGCCTCAATTGAAGAATCATGACAGAACTGAAGGGCCTCTCATTCAGACCCTCATTTACCGCACTTTTAAATACGGAAATATTTCGTAGTCACTCCGGCATAAACCTGTCACATTTCATCCGGGCTACAAGGGGAAAGAACAAAAGAAACAGAAAATAATCAAAATCAGTCAACAAAATATATCATGTTATCCCGCTCAGTTAGAGCCGAAACTCGTAGCAGAGCGAAAGAAGATATCAAACGTGTTATTAATGCAATTGACAAAGTTAGAAAATGGTAAGCAAGCAAAGAAAATATGACGTGTCAAGTGGTAAATTATGTGTGCTACATGACGCGACCATAGGGGCTTGACTACAGGTCAGATATATAGCCCGTTAATCGTGTATGTCCATTGAAAAAAAAACTCAAACCTCTACTATCCAAAACAACCCACATTTGGATAGTGGGGAGTATATGCCAGTCCCCTATGGACAACGTCGACTTGCTTAACCAAGTTAACTTAAATGAATATGTCAGCTTTGCCTTTAGTAATAGTACTTCAACACACCAAACCTTTGGAACTGACATACATATAAAATACCGTGGGTGCAGACACAATAAGATAGCACAAGACATACAAGTAACAATAGTTTACACATACACAATTGTCATGGAAAGCCCATTCTTAAGGTGTCAACGTATATTTGTTCCGCCTAACAGAAGTTCCACTGGAAACTTTGTTATAAACAATGTCATAATATCTATTCCTGTTGGAACAAATATTCTATACCATTTATTCCGTTAGGAACATATACTGTAATATTTATTCCTGTGGAAATAATATTCCAGAATATTTTTTCCTTTTGGAACTTATATTATGAAGGAACTTCTATTCCGTGACAGAGGAACAATACAGATTGAGGGCTTTCCTGGCCAAAAAGTCTGAGTCATTTGACAGAAATTGAGACTCCTGCTCTTAACAATGACGATGATAAATTAATGCAGAAACTGATGAGATAGGCAACACAGCCCAATTCATAGACATGATATATAGAGGCAGACTCGGCATCAGACTTGCGCTATTTTTTGTCAAAATTTGATCTTGAAGAAGCTTCTCCATCACAAACATCCATACATGTACCTCAGCCATTAGGTCTAACCTGCCTTGTAGGTGCCAAGGGTCACTCCACAATTGTTCGTGAATCATTGAGAATGTAAGGAAGTTCGTTGAAGCTAGAAGAGCATGAAGAGAGAGAAAAATTGAAAAAGTCACACAACCTTCTGCAGAAGAACTACTTGTTTGAAGTGGAAGTAGAACCATCTACATTGTATCTTAAATGCATAGATACTAATCACTAAAAACAAGTTTTATAGAAATATAAGGATAAGCCAGAAATTTGGCTTGGTACAAGGTCACTGTAGCTGGTTGTGATAATCTCTGACCAAAAACATTTTTTTCTGATAAAAAAATCATTTGACACAATTGTTAAAGGAGCAAGATAATCTCACACCCTACCCCAAAAAAAATTAGATGGGTATAATCATGATAATTTGTTTATAATATTTTTATATCGAACTATGAGAGTTCATTGCAAGTTAAAAGATTTGTGATAAATGGATTAATGTTATCTATATTTGTTATGATTTATATGCCTGTCTTTGGAATCTGTACATGTGATCATGGTGATTTATAGGTTAATAAAAGAATTTGAAATATGAAACATATATATTACATTTGTAATTGTAATAACTTTCTTGTAAATAAATAGATGCACAGATAAAATATGCATAGTCAGGATCAAGAACACGTCATCTGCAAAAAATAATATAATGTAACATGATGTAGTGATGAACTTTCTAGGAAAGCATAATATTTACCCCTTTTGCATTTATGGTTACTAAAAATGCTAAAGACCATCACATGCTTTAATGATTAATATGTAATTAATTGTTTAGGGAGAAAAGATGGGTGACTATAGGAGATACAACCATGAAGATTTTTAAATGGGTACCAGTCACTGCATCTGAAACCAGTCAGGTATGTACATGTATATATACACTAAGGCCAAAAAAAAACAAAGAGAATAAAATTGGCAAATTATATTTTTCCTGACAGCGAAGTCCATTTTGTTAACCCCTTGCTTAACGATGAAAATTGCCACAAGTACATGTTCAAAACCAAGTAAAAACATATCTGACAGACAAAAACAACTTAACAAATGGCTGCAGCTGCTAACTGGTAATGTAGGTAAATGCAATACTGGATCTCATTCTGTAAAAGATAAGGCTATATCCAGGTTTGCCCATAAAAGGTTTTGCCAACTGAACAACCTTTTTTGTTCAGCAGGTTACAGTAAACATACATAAAATATTTTGGCCTATTGTACGTGTACTACATTTATAAATGGCTACCCTTTATGTATGAAAGAAAATCTGGGGCATTTCAATTAGACAGCAATCTATCAATAGAAGATAACTTTAATTAATAATTATACATGTTACTGTCATCACTATGATTGATTGATTGTTGCATGCTGAAAAACCAGTGGCATTATTTCATGCTTATTAAAGAGGAAGGGATGTTACTGTGGGATAGACAATAAATGTGGTAAAAAAAACCTTGTTGAATGATGACTGGATCAAGCTTTGATGTTTACATGTACCATGATCAGTCAATGAACAAAAGATGCAATCACAAAAATATATTAAAAATCAAACAAACAAAATACATGAAGTCTATTCTTCTTACCAGTTCACTTGGTACAATCAAAAACCTGATAATAAATTGTTCAAATAAGGCCTTTGAAAATAGTGGAATTAATTACTTTTGGAGTGTCAAAAACTCGTTGGAAGTACTTGATAAATTGCATGCTTATATTGGTGATTTTGAATCTGTTCAAAGTTTTGATTTTTCTACCCTGTATACCACATTGCCTCACATTCTCATTAAGAAAAAATTCACACACCTAATTAAATGGGCATTTAAAAGTCAGAATGTGAATACATATGTTCTAAATCTTTTAGGTCATTTTTAGTAGCAATAAACAAAAGAACTATGTCAATTGGACATGCTTTGATACTATATCTGCCCTTGAATTTTTACTAGATAATATTTTTGTTCGCTTTGGAGATTCCGTATATCGTCAGGTTATCGGAATTCCAATGGGCAGTCAGGGGACTTATTGAAATAAGTGATTTTTAAATCACTAATTTAAGTAGCAAATTCGAAGTTTTGTCACAAATTGTGATTTTGTAGTTTTACCAAAATTTTAAACACATAGGTTTAGATAATATCTTTTCATTGGTAAAATTGAAAAAAATGAACTTTTTGCTTCTTTTAAGCAGCAAGGTTTATGCCTTTGATGCAATCATTTAGTTGCAAATTCTATTTTAGTTGAAAAAATGCTATAAAAATGGCTTTACATAATGAACTGATACTTTCTTAACAGATTTTTCCCAGCAGTGGGAGTATTTTTCCTGTAAAATTCAAGGTTTCATCTTATAGATTGTGTAATAAAATTCTACTGTTCGCGATCAAAATTTCACTGTTCGGGGGTGTTGAAATTAGTGGGGTTATTAAAATAATGATACTTAAAGAAGTGATTTTTTGGAAGGAAATTGAGGTATGACATGTATGATACTTAAACAAGTGATTTTTATGTCATTATCCTAGATTTAGTACAAGGTCATCCTATCAACACAGATCTTGGTTCTGATAATTTTAGCAACATAATTAGTCCCTGGATCATTAGTATTCTATATTTAAAGCTACAATAAAATTAAATCACTTAGTCTAGTGATTAATTTGTACTTCTTAAATAGGTGATTATTGAAGAAAGACAACTCTTACTTCCAACCTTTATGGACATAATGTTACTTGAATCAGTGATTTAGAAAATCACTCATTTAAGTAAGTCCCCTGACTGATGGGGACTAACTGTGCACCACTTATTGGGGACCTGTTTTTGTATTGCTATGAGTTACAATTTATGACTAAAATCAGCAAAGACCCATCGAAACAACATCTGATAAAAAAATTTAATAATACTTTTAGATATTTGGATGATATATTGGCTCTCAATAATGACAACTTCAGTATGTATACTAAAGAAATTTATCCTGTTGAACTTACTTTAAATAAAGCTAATACTAACAATGACCACTGCCCTTTCCTCGATCTTGATATCTATATCATTAACGGAAAGCTTAATACAAAAATTTATGATAAAAGAGATGATTTTTCATTTCCTATCGTTAATTATCCATTTTTAGATGGTGACGTTCCCTTGTCACCATCTTACGGTGTTTATATATCTCAACTTGTACGATTCGCTCCTGTTTGTAACAACGTTTTAGATTTTAACGAGAGAAATTTATGTATTACTGAAAAATTATTACACCAGGGTTTTCGATATCACAAACTAGTCAAAACATTTACTAAATTTTATCATCGGTACAAGGACATCATTCGTAAATATAGCTCAACATGCAGACTTCTTATATGTTCAGGTATTTCACATCCAATCTTTTATGGTAATATTCTTTATAAAGCACAAAATGTCAGTATTCACCTCAGAAGCTAACAAAACCTTTAAATAGACTTATTAAGAAGGGATATAGTTACGATACTGTTGTCAGGTCATTAAAGATTGCATATTTGGGCTTTAATATTGATTCACTTATAGGGTCTTTGCATCGGAACTAAACACATTTATTTAAAACCAGTTGTTGGCATGACACGGGTTATGCTCTTCTCATATATTTTATGATGGTATGATACTAAACCCCTAACGGAGGGATTGTGCCTGATATTCATATGATGAAGACATAATCTTTCAATCAGTTTAATTGAGGTCTGGAGCTGGCATGTCAGTTAACTGCTAGTAGTCTGTTGTTATTTATGTATTATTGTCATTTTGTTTATTTTCTTTTGTTACATCTTCTGACATCGGACTCAGGACTTCTCTTTAACTGACTTTTAATGTGCATATTGTTATCGTTTACTTTTCTACATTGGCTAGAGGTATAGGGGAGGTTGAGATCTCATAAACATGTTTAACCCGCCGCATTTTTGCGCCTTTCCCAAGTCAGGAGCCTCTGGCCTTTGTTAGTCTTGTATTATTTTTACTTTTAGTTTCTTGTGTATAATTTGGAGTTTAGTATGACGTCCATTATCACTGAACTAGTATATATATTTGTTTAGGGGCCAGCTGAAGGACGCCTCCGGGTGCGGGAATTTCTCGCTGCATTGAAGACCTATTGGTGACCTTCTGTTGTTGTCTGTTCTGTGGTTGGGTTGTTGTCTCTTTGACACATTCCTCATTTCCATTCTCAATTTTAGTATTGTATTCATTGAAGGAAAGAATACACATTAAAAATCAGCATAGGTTTTAGTAGAAGGTCATAAAAACACAATGTATTCACATGAAAAATCAAATGAAAAATAAACAAAAACCATGTAAACACAGCTTATTATTCATAATATATATTTTTATATACACCTGTAGATGTACAATGTATGGCTGCCTGCATGTTGTCCCAATTGTATGAGATCTGTACAATTGATTGTCCGTTACAGCTCACAACATTTGCTTTTTTCATGGGTTACTGTACATGTAACACTCATTTATTTATCTAAATCATGTAAATATATTATTCTTGTACCTAATAACTTTTAACAGGGTGGTGGTCTTAAAAGAACTATAAAGGCAAGAGGTAAAACTGCTGGAAAGAAGACAGAAAACAAAGAAAACACACCATCCAATGATAGGAGCTTTTCTAGTCAAGGTATGTTTAATGTCAACATCCTGTTCAAACTAGATTAAAAGTCTTCATATTATTAAATATACAATGTACTACACAAATATGATTTTTGTCTTCACTATACTAGACAAAATTGCAGAGGCCACACATAGAAGTACTGTTTCCAGTTTTTAAAGTTTATGATTAGGTTAGTTTTTACATGTTGATAGGGAACCACTAATGGTAAGTCAATGATATTAAGTATGCAGTTGTAATTGTATTGGCACATCTCATTTCCATGAAGATTATTGGCCCTGCCCCCTCAGTCATTGCCTTTTGACTTTGAAACTTTTGTGTAGTTTAAATGGAAAAGTTTGCGTGATGAGTTTCAGTTTAAGAGAAACCATTAAGGTAACCCATTAGTATATGGTACATGTATGCAGTTGTATAAGCATTAGGTTATCTAATATCTATGTTGATTTGATCCCCAGTCATGGTTCATTGACTTTGAATATTTTGAATAGGTACTTGTTAAAGTATTGCCATTTTAATTCAACATTTGCATTACAACAATGTCAATGAATGTATACAATAAAAATTACAGATAGGCGAGACATATCTCTATGGTAAAGAGTTAATTAAACTTCATTTACAATATTTAAACTGATATTTTTCATTGTTTGTAATCTGTGACAGATTTGTAATTGATCAATTAAGAGAGTATTTTGACAGTCTGAGAAAAATGTAAGCATCCAGGGACCCACAATAAAACAAAAACTTGCGTCCAAGATTAAAATTCAGTTTCAGGAACACATTTCCAATAACATTGGACAACTTAGTCCCTTTTTTAGACAGAAACTGCCTTCCAATGCATCCAAACATTGATTAAATAAAACTATCTTTTTATATTCCAGGCCCCTCAAGTGTTTACACAGATGAGAACACACAGCAGTCAACTATGTCTCAAGCTGATAGTGAATGTTCTGGGTTTATTAATGAAGATTCTAACCAATCTTATGCTGAGAATTCTAACATGGCATTTTCTCAAGTTGGAGAAGATAGCAATGAATCAGATCAGAATAGATCAACTGATGTCAGACTAGGTAATTGTCTACTTTGATTACATACAACACTACAGTTCATTAAAAGGCTCGAATCAGATGGGGTGTACCATACATGCCATCCTCTTAAATAGAAAAAAATGTAATAAAGGTAAAATTACGGCCAGTTTTGTGTCAAAATAAGGTCCTGTAATTCCTAATTCTCAGGAGCACCATTAACATCAAATCTTTGATCTGCCCTGATTTGAAATATGTCACCACTACCTGTCCAATGTGTGCATCTCACATCTGTCCACTCAAATTTAACATCAGGTTCTGTATAAATATTAAATACAAAAGCTTAAGGATCTAGATCTAGGTTAAGAGAGATGTCTCTTTAAAAATTGTTGCTATGTATGTGTCAACCAATTTTCATAAATATATTCTAATAGATATAAGAAGATGTGGTATGAGTAAGCTTATTAGTAACTGATTATTTTTATTATAATTCACAAGAATGCTTAGAAAGCAATGATGAAAGTGGCTATCTCAAGCACCTTACTTATTTAAAGATATATCTCCCATAACCATGATAACCAAAGTTCTCCCTTTGAATTATGCTCACTGCATATTGGGTATTGCCAACTCCCATGCTTCTTGGAAAGGGTGACACAATCAACTAGAAGTGTAGCACATATATTTTAGATTCAAACAAGTACAGACTTGACAACAGTGCCTTTGCAAAGTGATTTTTTTTTTACTTTTAGGATACAAAAAACATGATAAATATAAATAAGAAGATGTGGTATGAGTGCCAATGAGACAACTATCCATCCAAGTCACAATATGTAAAAAGTAAACAATTATAGGTAAAAGAACGGCCTTCAACACGGAGCCTTGGCTCACACCGAACAGCAAGCTATAAAGGGCCCCAAAAAGAGCCTTTATCAAAGGTATAATTGAGAGTAAGCAATCTAAAGTCATATTCAGGATCAAAGAACCGAATATTTACATTTAAATAAAGCAAACTTACAGATCTTTATTTTAATATAAAAAAAAAGCAGTTAACAATATTATAGTCTGCACAGCTAAATTCATTTTCTTACTCTGAGCAATCCTGACATTGCTGTTTTAGTACATTGTAATTTTAAATCGACATGCTTGGTAAAATAGCAGCAAATCAATTTTAAAAGAGTTTGGTATGATTTAAATATGGATATCCTGCAACCATCATCATTTGAATGGAGATTGCTACCACAAGACATTAAATGAATTATATGACATTTGTCATTAAACAGTGATTTTTTTTCAAGGCTCAACTTTAGAAGTGTTAATTTTGCATAGTTGCTGCTGGCTTATCAACTTTATATCTTATATTGATCATGTATTGCTATTTCATTTGCAAAAAAGAAAACTAACTTCAATTACTATATAAATCATGGCATTAGTAGTTATCATGATTTTCAGCTTATCTGACCCATTTGGAAATTACTTAAATGTTTTTGAGGACAACATAAAAATTTTGAGGCACAATAATATAAAATAAAGAGATGAGGTATGATTGCCAATGAGACAGCTATCTACCAAAGTACAAATGACATGGATGTAAGCAAAGGCAGTCATACTTCAACAATGAGCAAAAACCCATGTATAATCAGCTAAAAAGGCATGACAAATTTTGAAAAAAAAATCAAAGGAGAATACCCTAAAAGCTGGATAGGGGTTATTAATTCCATAAGCAGTGGATATTTCTAGTTTTATAAATATTATTTGTTTTTGTAGCCATGAGTATGATGCGTGAAGAAAAGAAAGATACTAATGGTAAGATATGAATAGTACATGTATTGCATAGTTTATTTTACTTCCAAGCTGAAATCAGAATACACACATACTTAAGAATCTCACCTTTAAAACAAAAATTGAAAAAGTCACTTATTGTAAAATGTAGATTGTTTTGTCTATTGTCAATTTAGATAACAACATATCTTTTATTCCAAAAAATCTTGTTTACTACACAAGTATAACCTAGCTGTATTGACTAATGATATATACTATAAAGGATAACAAGAATTCCCAAATAATATTGATAACAGTAAAAGTAGTTCTAAGTAAAAGTAGTTCTAATATGACATTCTTTTAAACTTTGTAAACAAAGCCATTTGTTATTCCAATAAAACTATGGGGAGCCATGCATGATGTGACAAGTTAAAATTGAAAAGTCAGTTGTATTTTTAGCAAAGGTAGAGATCAAAATGTGGTCCACTGAGAAATTAAACAATATCATTCTGGAAGTAAGTTGATATGTAATTCTACACTTTGAATCAGGAAATGGTTAGTTTTCTCAAGTGTTTTGCTTTGTTAAATCAAGATGACGGTCTTTCTTTATGTCTTATATAAGTCAGCTTTTAGGTATAAAAGTTCCAAATGTACCTATTGAAATCAAAATAATATAAAAAAAACACCAGTCGTTGAATTTGTTTTTGAATGATACTGACGACGACTTAAACTCAGACTGCAATTAGGACCCCTTATTGAATTGTGATGTAAACAGTAATTTGAACATAACCACATGCTCGCAACAGAAGCAGGATACGAGGAGACTATAAATGACTTGTATACATTTATGACTTTGTGTTATCTGTACACCTGTATTTGTATAGTTGAAAGGTCAATTGCAGGATAAATGTATGTTTTTACTCTTTCAGATTCCACTACAAGCAAAGAATCAGAAGAATCACCGATCAAGAGACCAAAAGTTGAATCATCATGATGAATCTGTTTGTTAGGCCATTGTATTATCTAAGTGATTCATATTATAAATGTGAATATTTCTGGGGGATGCTTTTTTTGCTAATTCATGAAGAACAATTTAAAGGGGTACATTTTTCATTAAAGTTTCCATCTACACTGCAAAAAAAGACCATACACTCTTAAATCATTTGGATATGATTGTTGTAGAATAACGTGTATTTATTATTATTCGTGGGTTCCAATTTTCATGGATATCATGGTTACAGGTGAACCTTGAATTTAAATTTTCGAACAAATACAAATTTTCTTTAAGCTCATATGAAGAATTGGGCAAAACCAAGAAATCAAGTGTACATGAAAATGGAAATTTTACTCCATCCACAAAAAGTGGTAAATGTACCAATGAAATTAAATGAATCAATGGATCAATTATATTTGATGCTGAGTAAAAGGTGATTTAGTCTGAGTGTCAATTGTCATGAGATCATTCATTTTAATACTAGGATATATTTTGATGCTGAGTACACTGAGTGCAATGTGATGTGATTTGAGTATCAGTTGTCATGAGATCATTCATTTTTTTAATACTAGGATATGAATATGACTAAAGACTAGAAAACTGTGTTCAACATTTCATATTGTCATGGATTGAGTTGTTACATAAAGCAATTTGTAAATATGATGTTGTATTAGTAAAATTTAGTATATATATGGCAGTTAAGTTTTTTTTACAATGACTTGTATTCGTGTTCTTACATTTAAGGGATGAAGGAGAAAATGATTGAGTCAAAACATTCTAATGATTCACATAACTGTTCGTCTGTCACAAGTTTGGTTTCCAGATGATAATTAAAGTACCTCTTGATCAAATCTTTTGAAATTTGACCACAAAGGACCTTTAAATACAAATCAAGTTCGATTTTGCTGTTTTGGGGTAAAGATTGCATGAAATGCAATCAAAACCCTATGGTACTGACTTGTTATCTATATCTTCCAAGGTTTATCACTACCTTTCATAGTTCATACACAATAGTGTAGTGAAGTGATCATTATTTAGATCCCATCCAATCAATGTCAAGCAATTAATTGATGATATGTTATACTTTGATATTATATTGAATTATCATACTTGTCAAGGAAACACTTATTTTTTTTTATTATTAAAAGTTACATAAATAATGCATGGTGTATGAATTTGTTATACAAATAGGTACTACAAATGTACAATCATGAACAAAGGAAGATAACTCTAACTCAAATTTTTAACTTGCATATCAAAATATAATTCAATGTTTTATATAAAAATTCACGAATACGAAAATGAAAGCAATCTTTACCCTTCAGTGCTTGTGACTTTGGTTAAAATTTACCCTTCAGGAAATAATCTTCTTAGTAAGCTTAAAATTTGGAGTTTCAATAGTTTTCAGGTGATAACTGCTTAAACAGTTCTTGTGAAATATGGACACTATGTATTGGACACTCAAAATACAGGTCAAGTTTTGTTTTGATGTTTACCATTCATGAGTTATCCATCTTAGTTGCCATAAAATTTACGATTTCTTATGTTTGCAGATGATATTTCAGTACTGCTTGACCGAATCTTTAGAATTTGAACAAAATGTCAAGTTCGATTTTAATGGTTTTACTGTTCAAGAGTTATTACCCTTGATTACCTTATAATTTGAGGTTTCCACATGATGATTTTAGTACTGACTATAAAGTCATTACCAATAAGATACCAATCAAATTTTATGTTGGTGGTTTTTCATTTACTTTCTAGAGTTATGACCCTTTTTTTACCTTAAAAATTGAGATTTTTTTTGTGTACCAGGGGATACATATGAAATTAAGGACATGTGATAAGACTGCAAATGAGACAACTATCCATCAGAGACCAAATGAGGTAGATGTAAGCATTAATATGTAACCTTACTGCCTTCAGCTATGAGCACAACCTGTTCAGCACAGTAAACTATAAAATGCCACTGCATGAGAAATTCAAAAATAATTCAAATTAAGCAAAATCAATTGCCTGATTTATGCTTAAGCCATAATCAAAAACAAATATGACAAGAAGCAATCAACAACAACCACCGAATAGGTTCCTGACTTTGGCCAGGCACACATACTGTTAAGTAAAATCATTTTTAAATTGTAACAATGTTATGAACCATACAATAATGATATAAATAAGTTTGATTTTGGCATAAGACATTTATTGTTTAAGTGTGTTTTGGCAGACAAGAATCAGTTATCACTAGATTACCTAATTCAAGTTTTTGTTCTGGTATTGGCCATCACTTGCCACTGTAGTTAAACTTGTTTTCTTCCTTATGCCTCTGGCAACTATCAACATGGCTGTTGGGCTAAAGATAGAGAACAAAAGAGCTAAAGGCAAGTAACTATCTAATATCTTGAAAACTATAATGGATAGAGAAAATCAATTGTATAAAAAAATGCTCAGAATTGAATAATCTGCCAACTGAACATTTCTTCTAAACTTAATAGATGACTAATTGGAGTAATTGACCCATAAGCAATATATATTTAGCACATACTTACAACTTCTCATCAAATCAAATTGCTTGAATTTGCCTTCTAATTTTCATAGTACATACTTTTTCTGTGTACTAAGTAACTACGCATGAATGACCACAAGGATAAGATTTCATTGTATCGTAATCAAGATATTAAAACAAAAATAGCCACTGACTATTTTGAAATAAAATGCTGTGTTCCAAATTAAATTAAATAGTTTGTAATTAGTTTTTACATTGATTTTTTAAATATCCTGCTATTAAAATCTTTGGATCTAAAAAATGTTTTTGACGATTGCAAGTTTCTTTCATTGATATAAAGAGTAACAAATATGGTTCATTATATCTTGATTAGAGTACAACGCCATCTTAAAATTGTGATAATTTATCATCCATGCAATTACTTTGTACACAAAAAAGTGTGTACTATGAGACCTTGTGAAGGGAAATTAAGGCAACTTGATCTATTTCGTCAATTGGTTGATTGATTGATTATTGGTTGCTTAATGTCCAGTGGCAAATATTTCATGCATGAATTGAAAGACCCTGATAATGTCTGAAGAGAATGTGCCACCTATATATATATATATACATGTTCTGATAAATCTTTTTCTTACTTTGAAATAAAAAAAAAAAACATAAACCCTAGTATCTTTGATCTATTGGTAGTTGCTTTTTAATGACTATCCGCTAGACTATCAACCCAGGAGAAAAGGGGGGTTTCAAACCATATGTCCCCATTCAAAAGCATTTATCGTCCAAAAAGGGGGATTTTCCAACCACCTGAACCCCCCTAAACCCCCTTCCCCAGATCCGCCACTGCATACTATCTATACGTTTCAAATTTATTATAGCTTTAGTTTTTATACTGTGAAATCGAAAAAATGTTTTCAAGACATTTAACTTCCACTGCAATTTAATTATTGCCTGCTTTTGGTCAATTTATTCTATCATCTTACCATGTAAAGAAGTACATGTATAGTAAAACACTGCTTTATGTCAATAAACATACTTACACCAGCAGCAACCATCTTTTGATTCTGGAGTCTAGGGCCTTTTGAAATCACATATTTTACAATGATACTAGTGAGTAGATTTACAAAACTTCGTTAATGAGCTCCGTTTTACAAACATCTGTGATACAAGTAGTCAGCCAAAATAAACTATCAATAGACTAATTAAAAGATTACTCGAGTTGTAAAAATGTGCTAAATTGGATAGTCTATGAAAAGGTATATACTATGAAATTAAGAGCTAGGGGCAAGCCCCTCGCTCTAAATTTCATAGTATATACCTTTTCATAGACTAACCTAGACATATTTTTGCCCAACATTTATTTGTTAATTGCTGTTGGGGTGAAGAAACACTTGCTGATATTTAGCTAAAAGGTCAAGGTCACAGCTGAATTGATAAAACATTTGGGCACAATCTTCAGTTACCAGATGACATCTTATGAGCCTTATGAATCACCAGTTTTTTCTGGATAATGCACCTGGGTTATATATTTAAAACACTGTCTCACCTGTGACTGCTGGTGTCAGTTAAAGTGTAATGTTGCCTTTGGGGTGGGGGGTTGTTCAATTTTTTTTCCCTCAAGATTTAAGAAATGGTCAATTTCCCCAAAAAAAAAAAAATTAGGGGTCACAATTTATTTTGCTAATTCTTTGTATATAGTCTGAAAACAGATTTACTAAGTATTGCGCAACAGCACAGTGTATTGCACAACACAAAGAAATCTTCAATTGAATATAAATTCAAATCATATAACCAATTTCAAGTTCTTTGACTACATTTATTCTGTGTCAGAAACCTATAATGTGTCAAATATTTAATAACAATCCAAATTCAGACCTGTATCAAGCTTGAATATTGTCCATTTTTGCCCCAACTGTTCAGGGTTGAACCTCTGCAGTCGTATACAGCTGTGCTAGGCGAAGCACATTTTTGATTATGAAAAAATCTTCTGTCCAAGTTTTGTAAAATTCTATGAAGATTTGACAAATTTATTCAATTTGAAAGTCATAAACCATATATTGTTACACAGTATTTTTAAAAATGCTGACTGCATTTATAAGTAAAACACATTAAATTGACCACTGAGGAACAAGATCAAATTTAATTCTAGATATGTTTTTCCTCATTATGAAGAAGCTCTGTTAAAGCTAATTTAAATTCCATGAAGATTTAAAAAAGATTGTAATGTTTTAAAAACTTTAACCCTAGACCATATGTAAATATTATTTTAAAAAAATTAAGTCCACAAGTCCACTTACAATTAAAATAGAGGATGTTAAAAAATAAAATTTTCTTCATTTGGATTTCTTGATCACAAAGAAGTATGTTCTGTCAAATTTCATATAAATTCCATGTAGTTTTGATGAAGTTATCGGCCTCTAAAAGCTTTAAACCAAGACTGTATCTATCTGTATAAAGTTCATTTATCTGTTAAATACGGAAAATTAAAATATGTTGAAAATTTTGCTCCAGGTGCTAAGTTTTGGTCATGAAGTAGCTTCTATCCAAGTTTCAATAAATTTCATGTCATTGAATGTTTATCTCTGAAAACTGCGTCCAAATGTATACATGTGGAAAAATTATCAGTAGAATACGGTAAAATAAGAAACAAAATATTTTGCTCTAAACGAAGAAGTCTCTGTTCAAGTTTTGTAATATTCCATGGTTTAACAAAGTTATTTGATGTCTAAAATAATTCTAACCACAGACTAATCCTAAATTCTGATAAAGCCGACAATGGAATATAGACGAGACAAAAAATGTAGTTTTTGTCTTGCCTTGACGGAGTCAATTACGAGACATAAGTATGCGGTTTCCAGCGTCGGCATTGTATGCATTTGTATTAGCATTGGCACATCTCATTTCCATGGTTATAATTTGGCCCTGCCCCCTCAGTCATGGTCTATTGATTTTGAAACTTTTGCTTAGTTTACATGTATTAGTTTGCGATTAGGTCAGTTCAAGGGGAACCATTAGTGGTAGGCCAGTGTTAATTGGTATGCAGTTGTATGAGTATTAGCACATCTCATTTCCATGGAAAATATTTGGCCCCGCCCCCTCAGTCATAGTCTGTTGACTATGAAACTTTTGCTTAGTTTACATGTATTAGTTTGTGATTAGATTAGTTTAAGATGAACCACTTATGTTAAGTCAATGATAATTGGTATGCAAATTTATTGGCATTTGCAAGTCTCATTTCTTTGGAGATTATATAGCCCCACCCCCTCATCACAGTTCATTGACTTTGAAACTTTTACATAGTTTACAAGTTAATGTTTGTGTTTAGACTTTTTTAAAGGAAATGACTTATGATAAGTCAGTGGTATTTGGTATGCATTTGTATTAGAATTGACACATCTCATTTCCTAGCAGATTGTTTTTCCATGTACCTTCATTCATGGTTCATTGAAATTGAATATTTGCATAACTTACACGTTAAAGTATTGCTATTTTAATTTCAACATTTGCATTATCAAAATTACAAATAGGCGAGATATATCTCTGTGTCAACATTTCCAGAAATGTTTCTTTTCAGCGAGAAAATCAGATCTTTTCAAAACATTTAGTCTTCATCATACCCCAAAAAAAAACAAAAAAAAAACAAAACAAAAACATTACTGCTACAAATAACTTTTTTCTTCTACAACAAATCGTTCAGTTGCCGCCGTTTGCATGCATGATATTGAAAATTATTATAATAGTTAATAGCATTGGCAGAATTCTTTTGTGAAAAGGCTTTTTTGGTAATTTTAACATGCTTTCTGTATATTGCTTGTCGTTTACATGCATGAAGTATATGACACTGGACATAAAGCAACCAACAATCGATCTACATATGCTCTTAGGCATTTAATATTTGAATAGACTATTGAAGTACCCTCACCTAAACAGCTAAAAGGAGGCTGCTAGTAATTTCCCTCAGTTTTGTGTCATTTTGGACTTCATTTTTTCTGGTACGTATCCATATATTACCAGCATGTATGATATCACAGTTTGCAGATGACTGCGTTCACTACAGAGAAATCCCCATCAACGATTTCAAAAATATTCAGGAAGGCAAAGACCAGAAAATTGGGTACTGAAACCATGTGACATGACGGATTCCAACCGGTCAGGGAACTGTATAATAACAATCAGTAGGTCAAGTTTGATTACACCATGAAAGACGCCAAACTACATGTAGTATAAATTGCAGTCGATTGAATATACCGGTATAAAACATCTTACCTTTGAATTGATAACATGTTTGCTTCTTTGTTGAGCCTCATCAACTACTATAACTATGTTTTATAGGAGTCTCCGACTTATCAATGAGAAGTTTGGGACTGGAACGCTTGGGTAAACCAACCAGTTTGTTTTAAAATATCTGAAAATGACTTTTAAAATATCTATGTAATAGTCTGTGTGTGTTGCAAGGCTTCAACTAATAAACTGTTAACACAGAGAAATGTCTCGCCTATTTGTTATTAGTCCCCTACCGACGATGTCGAAGGGGACTTTAGGTTTGCACTCTATCCGTCTGTCTGTCCGTCCGTCTGTCCATCCGTCAATCCGGTAGATCAGTTTTCCAGACTTTTTTCTTCATGCTTCAAGATATTGATTTGATATTTGGTGTATTGTTTTATCATGACAAGTTACAGGTCAAGTTCGATTTTCACGATTTTAGCTTTTCTCCTTGTTCA
This sequence comes from Mytilus coruscus, assembly GCA_017311375.1. Lineage (NCBI taxonomy): Eukaryota > Metazoa > Mollusca > Bivalvia > Mytilida > Mytilidae > Mytilus > Mytilus coruscus. Next base: position 42,849,626 of record CM029598.1, read on the forward strand.
GTTTAAGCCCTTTCCCTAGAATTAAATTTTTGATGAAATACTTATTTATTATTAGATTTCTGTTCAAAGGGAAATAACTCATTTTTTAACTTTCCCTAGAATTAAATTTTTATGAAATACTTATTAATTACAAGATTTCTGTTCAAAGGGAAATAACTCATTTTTTAAAAGAATTGTAAAAGACATTGTATTAAGATAAATGACATTTTGGATTTTTTTCCTTTTCTTTAGTAAATTGTTTGAAGAATTTAATGGTAGGTTTGTTTGCTATTTTATGTAGTTTACACCTTGACAAGTTATAGATGATCAAGTTAGAATTTCATTCCATTACAATTTAATTTACAATCAATTTTAACCGGTAGGGGACTATGTATTGCCATGCAATACTCAAAGAATGCTTGTTTTGATAATGCAAATGCTGAAATTAAAATAGCAATACTTTAACATGTAAGTTATGCAAATATTCAAAGTCAATGAACCATGACTGAAGGTACAGGGCTAAACAATCTCTATGGAAATGAGATGTGCCAATGCTAATACAACTGCAAACCAAATACCATTGACTTTTCATAAGTTGTTTAAACAAACCTAAACACAAACATTAACTTTTAAACTATGTAAAAGTTTCAAAGTCAATGAACCATAATTAGGGGGTGGGGTTATATAATCTCTATAGAAATGAAACTTGCAAATGCCAATACATTTGCTTACCGAATATCATTGACTTAACATTAGTGGTTCATCTTAAACTGACCTAATCACAAACTAATACATGTAAACTAAGCAAAAGTTTCAAAGTCAATAGACCATGACTGAGGGGTAAGGACCAAATATTCTCCATGGAAATGAAATGTGCTAATGCTTATATATCTGCATACCAATTATCATTGACCTACCACTAATGGTTCCCCTTAAACTGACCTAATCACAAACTAATACATGAAAACTAAGCAAAAGTTTCAAAGTTAATAGACCATGAATGAGGGGGCAGGGCCAAATAATCTCCATGGAAATGAGATATGCCAATGCTTATACAACTGCATACCAAATATCATTGACCTACCGCTAGTGGTTCCCCATAAACTGACCTAATCACAAACTAGTACATTTAAACTAAGCAAAGTTTCAAAGTCAATAGACCTTGACTGAGGGGTTGGGGCCAAATAATCTCCATGGTAATGAGATGTGCCAATGCTAATACAACTGCATACCAAATATCATTGACCTACCACTAGTGGTTCACCATGAACTAGACCTAACCACAAACTAATACATTGTTGACGACGACACCGGATACAGCATACCTATGTCTCGCTTTTTGACTCTGTCAAGGCGAGACAAAAATCAAATAACTCCTGTATATGACCTATATGTATATATGAATACTTAAAATTGTAAATAACCTTTAAACCTGCATGATTCGTGAAGAATTAAGTGCAGTGGCAGAGAAAAACACTTTATAATAACAACTGTTCTTTATTGTGGACTATTGTAAATTTGTGACCAGAAAACTTTGTATTGTGATAATATAAATATTACACTGGTTTCCTGTAGGTCAATCGTATCTATATCAAACGATCTGAACATTATTTCACCACTAAAGAAAAACAAAAGGTACAATATTTCATTGGTCCCATAACAATATGCAGCTGATATAAATTTATATATTCATACTTAAATGAAAAATGTGTTGGGTAAAAGTCAACTAATTCCAAATATTATCTTGTTATAGCATAATTTCCACCTTTTCATATAAGCAATCCAACACAACGGTTCAGAAGTATTGCTAGTGTTTCTTGTAATTGTTTCACAGATTCAGTATCCCAAAGTTGATTAAATCTTTTAGAATTTGATAAGCCAAAAGTCAAAATAATGACATTCAAAAACATTTCAACATTTTTGACATATGTTAAAATTCAGTCTGTAGCTAAAACATTTCAACATTTTGACATTAGTTAAAATTCAGTCTGTAGCTAAAACGATTCAACATTTTTACATGTTGTTTTTAAAACATTGCAAAAAGAACATCTTAGTGCAACCAAACTGAATTAATTTGTATTGGAATCCATATTTTCTATAATTTTGGTTTTTGGTTATTGTTTGAATTTGTTAACAAAAATAATAATAATATATCCAACAAAAAACTATCTAAATATGCAGTGTTAAAGCATCCACTATAATTTAATTGAATCCTAAGACATATAAATAATATTTAAATATAGTCTGAACCTAAACGTACATGCTAATGTGAATTAAAGTAAAGATTAAAATACAATTTTGAAAGTGATCCTGCTAGTGAAATAAATACAGGGAAAAGTGTCAAAATCACTTTAAATGTGATATTAGTAAGGTGTTTTAAAATAAACTTCATAACAACTAAGACTATTGTAACACATGTGTTATAGTAGTCTCAGATTACAAATTATAAATATTTTAAAAGTTTGTATACATTTAGTAAAAATATTATTATTTTAAACAACCTTTGGTGTTTACTTGATTAATATAAATAAGTTTCACAAATAATATCTTTAAATTGTATAATGCAATAAAATATTCATTCATTTAATACAGTTTGGACATGGATAATAATAATACTGCTTCAACGGTCATTTCTTGATTAAAATATATACCAACAAAAATCATATATACAGAGTCTATGTTTGCAAATATGTATATTTTAATAACAAGCAGATATCATTGAGCATTCATAATTATGACTAATAATGCCAAAGAAAATACAAATTCTTTTAAATAATGCCAAAAAATACAAATTTCTTTTAAATAATGTCAACAAAAATACACTTTAAAACAAAATGCCAAAGAAAATACAAATTCTTTTATATAAAGTGTTTGCAGTGATTACAATATACCACTTTTATAAAATATAGTGGGATGAAGTTGAAAATGAAATTAAAATTTTGAGTCCCTGTATTTCTTTTACTGATGTTCAATTTCTATATTTTTAATCAAATGTTCCACCAAAATTATATAATATCCAAAATTTGTAAATAAAAACAATTCAATTAAAAATGCCCAAATATCAAAAATGTAAACCGTAACTGAACTAGTATCACAAAATATTGCCTTATAAAGTTGTGTGGACATAAACTTTCTGATGTGATATATATGCCTCTTTGTTTAAATAAAAAAACTCAGCTGTCTTGATATGCTTGGTCATGATATGCTTTGCATCCTAAAACAATTTTCTCTTAAACATGTATAATGATATACCATAACAAATGACTAGATAAAATATCACAAATTCGTTGCTTTAAAAGCTTGAAGTGTGTTAAGAAACTGACCTTAATGCCAGCAATTTAAATTGTGTACTATAGTGAGCTCTATCGACTTAATAGTTTGACCGCATGGCAAGTTTTAAAAGTTTTTGACCCAGTAAAAATGGAAACAACCTGATACTGACAGTAAAAATCAAAACAACCTGATACTGACAATAAAATTTGAAAACCTGATACTGACAGTAAAAATCAAAACAACCTGATACTGACAGTAAAAATCACAACCTGATACTGACAATAAAATTTGAAAACCTAATACTGACAGTAAAAATCAAAACAACCTGATACTGACAGTTAAATTTGAAGATTAATCATAAAAGAATATTTTGAATCTTATAACTGGGAGCCTGGTCCCTGAGAATCTGAAATTTTAATATCTTTTGTAAATTTTTAAAACTTGAGTAATATCTCAGATTTCTGTATGAGTAAAGTTACTACTTATAGCCAGTCAATTAAATAAAAAAAAGTTTCTGGAATAAGCATATAATATGATTACATTGTTTATGATATATGAATGCTGTCATATCGACAAGGTTATATACCTTATCCGAACCTTTTCATGCTGTAACAATATCCCTAAATTGATAAAATATAATAATGTTCTGATTTTTTTTGACAAACTGATTTGCAGATTCATATAAATAAGAAACAAAACCAATGTTCACACCAAACTCAGTCTATGCTAGCATAAAATGTCTGTATGTTTAACTTTTTCTCTTCCATATTCTTCTCATCATTACAGCATTTACAGAAACATCCTGAAATGTGAAAAAAATATTTAATAGACTATTTCTAGTTTTAACATCTCTTTCTTTGGTGCCTTTTATGTATACTTAACATTGAAAATAAACTGTTATGATGGTAAGCTTAATGAAATTGGGTAAAATTATACTTGTAGCAATACACGTTAGGAGGTACCATTTAATCAAATCGGATTATTTCTTTTTTTAAATGCAGGGTAAACAATAAAATTTTACAGATGTCATCTTTTTTTTCTTGGCAATATAAGTCAGAGAAGAAAAATTAAATCAAGATATAGAAAACTAATAAGTAATATGACATTACAACTTACTGTATCTCCATCAGAACCATTGAAAATTCTACCAAAACTGATTGTGCATAAAATCATTATCCGACCAGTAGGTAAAAACATATCCCAATATACAACAACAGCACTGACAGGTCATGGAATATCACAGCTAGATAGGATCCAATCCATAGTTACTTGGGGACAGGACAATTTTTTTAGCCCTCCCCCTTTTTTCCAATATCCATTATCTTTTTGTTTTCTATCAATTCAGTTATTTTCGCGTTTTTTGTGAATTATATGAACACAAATATACTAGAAATAACTTGTATTTGCTATTTACTATCAATCCCAAGTTAACTATTCACAGCGGTCACTGATATTTAGTATTATCGGTTATTCATTTATTGGAAAAAGGGGAGGGCTAAAAAAAAATTGTCCTGTCCCTAAGTACCTATGATCCAATCATATTACAGACAATATGTAATTATAATCATACCAATACTGTTTAAAGTACCCAGCCTTAAACCCAGCATTTGATTTTTATGGGAGGCTATGTGAAAAAATAAGGACAGGAGTTTTGAGTAAAAAAGGCAGGATGAGAACTTGCAAAAAAAAAGTCTACAATTTAGGTAAAAAAGTCATGATAAACTTTTCAACTGTGAAAATAAAAAGGCAGGACAGAGATTACAACTAAAAAAAATGCAGGACAAAATTTTTCATCCTAGCCCCCCCCATAAAAATCAAATGGTAGCTCCCTAATAAACTTAACCTACCATTATCAACTGTTCGCCCTCTATCCGTCTTTCTACACGTGTTGCCTTTTGATCCTTCTGTTGGATTAGCAGCTGTGATTAATTTGCCATTTTCCCAGGTGACAATAGCCTTAAAGTAAAAATAAACATATAATGATATTTGCTGTTTCACCTTGTGGATACAATTGTTAAATGATAGCAGTGATACTTAACACAAGGATCAGGAAAAAGGGGAGGCGGATTATTTACAAAGAAAGAAAGCCCGCATGCAGCAAGAGCCTCGGTAGAGGTGGTGACCTAGCAATTCCTTTCCATCGGAAAAGGCAAGCTGATCATGGTAGCTTAAAAAAAAGCTCTTGCAAAATAACACTCATAGCGGTATTTGCCGACTGCGGCAAAATAACGATTTATATAGAGTACATGTAATTTCATGAGTGAAGTTCATCAAAAGTGAATAAACCACAACCTAAAGGCAGGACTAAAAGGGTATGGACATCTAGCCATACATATCATGTGAGCATAAATAATTTTCATTGACAGAAAAATAAGCAGAGGTGTAATTGATACATCAAAGAGATGCGACCAATTCAGAAGCACATTGTTTCCAAGTATCGTAAAGGTTGAGAGAAAAGGATTAGAGAGAGATATATGTTTTTTTATAATTCATTTCGTTTGAAATTGGGTTGTTCCCTTTTGCTATTTGTATGACTTATATATAGATGGAAACTATTATAAATACTTCTGCAACAGCACTTACTATTTATTAAGTTTGAAGTTACGTCCATGGGGCACGAGAAATGTTTAGACGGTTTCTACGATCGTTTTATGGTACTATAAAGTTTGGCATTTAGATGTATTACTGTCGAAGGTGCTCGCAGTTACGTTGAATCGAAGTTGCATTAGTATATATACAGCTGTTGCTACGTTTATTATATGTATTTATATGTTGTTTGGATTGGAAAAATCTGTACAATTAAGTAAAATAAAATATTATATCGCAAGAGAAAGAAAGTACATTGTTAGAATCAACAGATCAAAGAACCCCAAGAATTCAATTTTTGATGAAATCAAACAAAAGTTTAATTTAGGACCCTTTGGACCTCAATGTGGACCAATTTGATAAAGGAACCCAAAATCTAAAATCTCTAAATACATGGTTAGATTCACCATTTCAAAGAACCCCATAAATTCAATTTTTGTTGAAATCAAACAAAGTTTAATTTTGGACCCTGATTTGGACCAACTTGAAAACTGGGCCCAAAAAATCCAATATTCAAATACAGGTTTAGATTCAGCATTTAAAAGAACCCTATATATATTTAATTTATGTTGAAATGAAACACAGTTTAATTTTATCCATATACTAATTATTTTCTGTTCAAAGGAAATAACTCAAACTGAATAAATGATATACAAATAGTTCTCTAAAATTAGATATGATTTAACCACTAAAAATAGTTGTCTTAAATTAGATATGATGTTATATCTATTTTCAAATTATAATCAATAAAATTAGATATGATTTAACCACTAAAACATTGTTAGAATCAGCATATCGAAGAACCCCAAGAATTCAATTTTGATGAAATTAAACAAAATTTTAATCTAGGACCCTTTGGACCTCAATGTGGTATTATCTAATTAATAATGAAAATAAATACAGGTTTAGATTCAGCATTTCAAAGAACCCTATATATATATTCAATTTATGTTGAAATCAAACACAGGGCCCAAAACCAGAAATCTAAATATATGTTTATTAATAGACAATGTAAGCTTAGTTTTTAAAGGAGTTCACTTCATCAAAAAAATACATATATATAGCATTCAGAAAATGAGTTTATACAGAAAAACAAACAAACCTACAACAAAATTCTTCAAACAATTTACCAAAGAAAAGAAAAAAAAACCAAAATGTCATTTATCATTAATACAATGTCTTTTAAAAATCTACAAAACTTATCTGTAAGTGCAATCAAACTTTATATATAAAATGAATCATTTCTGTTCAAAGGGAAATAACTCAATCACATAATAAGTACCACTTTTGGCTACTAGAAAGGGTCATAACTCAACAACGAGAGAAGCTAAAATCGTGAAAATTGAAGTTGACCTTCATTTAGTCACAGGAAACAACATACATTGTATCTAAATTTGAAAAAATTTCGTCAAAGCGTTTTCATGTACTAAATGAACGGACACTGTTTGGCAGCCGCCCGAGCCCGCCGTACATCCCCAAATCAATAACCGATTTTTTACTTCGAAAGTCCAGTTAAAAATGTTACTGCGAGCAACCAATCCTATTTCTGTGTTTGTCTTGTAATTTAATGTAAAGTAGAAAAACATTAAATTTGGACGAGCAGGGCGAGGGAGAATTTAAATCGACTTAAGTTTTACATTGTCAATTCGGGGCCTTTTATAGCTGACTATGCGGTATGGGCTTTGCTCATTGTTGAAGGCCGTACGGTGACCTATAGTTGTTAATTTCTGTGTCATTTTGGTCTCTTGTGGACAGTTGTCTCATTGGCAATCATACCACATCTTCTTTTTTATAATTAATGGCTACCAGTCTCACAGCCTGTCAAACTAATTCGACAAATCCCTGAATATTGTTGTGGACAGCGACGAAACGGTCGAGGGAAGTATTATAATAGAAGATACAATGGACCACTTTTTTCTTTGAGTACTGGGAAATACCTCATATGACCCAAGTGGATAAGGAATGTAGGACAGAAAGTCACAGGACCAAAAGGCACAGACAAAAAGTCACAGACAAAAAGTCACAGGACAAAAAGTCACTATTCAGTTTTGAGATTATTTTTCTTAGAGTAAGAAAACACTTAATTAAAAAAGAAAAAACATTTTTGTATTTTTCTTGAACTATTATATATAAAGCAACTTTGTAATTAAAATTTATTTAATAAATATCAGTAATGATCAAATAATTGTTGAGAAAACAAAATGTCAACGTGGCTTGGTACTTAAACGGCTTCATGGTGCCAAGAAATATATCCTTTGCATGATTAAAATTTAATAAATTTTCATTTATCAAGGCTAATGAATAATTTCCTAAACTGTAAAATGAATATATGTAATAAAAAATAAATATTTCAAGATCTTTCTCTTATATATTCAAACAATAGTCAACAAATTATTTGTGACTTTTTGTCCTGTGACTTTTGTCCTATCAAGTTTGAGACTTTCTGTCCTGTGACTTTTGTCCTGTGACGTTCTGTCCGTTTACCGTGGATAAGTACTGTCTATTGATATGAAATGCAAGAAAACCGAGTCAGGTTTATATTTGTTCATAACATCTTTGAGAACGAGAACTAAGACGTTAAGTAAGAAGTCACATGCTTCTATAAACATCTTTATTTATTGATGAAAGAAAACAATAGTTTAAACTCTTCGTTGCAAAACTAAGATATTAGGGGAGGCGTTGGAATAGGTCTCTATTTCATGACATCCGTATATATGATAAGTTCGAGAATTTGAGATGAAATATATTAAAAGGCTGTTGATTGAATTATAAATATCTGAAACTAATTGAATGTCGAATATTTTTCCACAAATGCCATTAAAACCACAGTCATAAATGCATCACATATTTGTCAGATCTATTTATCTCTCCGTGAAATAGCGTATAGGTATACTTCTGTCAAAATGATATGATAGGGTATGTATTTTTGCTATTCAAAATATATGAACAGGGTGGGGTAACGGATGTCTCAGATGCTCACCTCGGCCATTAAAAGATTGAGGATCCTCCCACACCCCCAGTTGCAAAAGAAAGACGTAGAGACAACAATCAACATTACCCTAATCGGACAACCAATTTAAAAGATTGAGCAACGCTAAAAAACAGTGGGCTTTGATTCGATTTTGAATTGTTTCATATTTTTCGAGGGCCTATTATATAATAGCTGACTTGGTTTTTTTCTCGTTGTTGAAGGCCGTACAATAACCAAACGATGTCTCTCAATCTACATGTTTGGATAAGAATCTAAACGTTTATGCAAGTAAGAGTTTCTGAACAAAACAAAACAAAAACCCAAAAAATTATCATGTTAAGTTTTTTTATAAATACTTATTCATTGATTATTTATGTTGATGAACACGGCTTTCCGATGTTTGGATTTTCCGGTTCCTGGTGAGGGTAAATCAAGAAAGTGTTTAGTCGAACGCACACAATTTATAAAGGTTATTTTTCATTTAAAATCCTAGACAATACTCTATATTCTATAAGATTTAACGACCGTCATATCTTCAATCTTGAATGGGATATAATTACACAATGTATGCACTTTTATAGTGTTAATATATAATCTATAAATTGGATATAATACATTCAAGTATAGAGTTTATTTTATCTGTTATTATGGGATATAAAGCCTGACAGTAGAATCATGCATTAGCTTACGACTCAGAATTTTGTTTTATCTTCAAGTCCCGATAATAACAAAAGTTCTACAGAATGACTTTGGTAATATAATTCAATTTCATAGAAATAACGATTTAATATTTATTAATATTGAATGCTTACTGATGTTAGAATTATGTAAGACTAAAAAAAAAAAAACACACTTTGATCAGTACGATGTCAAGGGACGGGCGTACTGATTTTGATGCATTAGAATTAAAAACAAAATTAGTATATATTCTACATTGATTTAAGCATATAACAACAAAGATATATGTAACATATGTAAAACATATGCTATGATTTTTGTTTTATCATTTTCGAGCTGTAAATTAGTTACATGTTTTTTTACACATATGTTGATTAAAAAATAAAACTCATTGACGCATATGCTTAATGGTAAAAAAAAATAGCATGATAAAAAGATGCGGGATTGTGGCCAGCTGACCTGTCATGAAGAATCGAAAATAAATCTGCAGATGAACTTTTACATACAGATAAATTGTAAACTAGGCTGGTTTTATCAGCGTGTAGCTCCTATGAGAAAATCCTTTTTATAAAGACTTTCTAAAGGACCAACTAAGAAATAAATTCTTTTATTATGCATCTTCGTGATATTTACATTGAGAATTTCCATTTCCCCTTAGGTTCTCTTTATTGGGACTCAGCTATATTTATGACAAAATAAGAAATGGAGGTCAAAATGAATGACACACACACATAAATTATATGTTATATGACACTTGGTAAAGAAGAGAAGTATATAATAGTGCAGTGAATTCAATGATTTAAAGTACAGTGAATGAAAAAAAAAAGAAAGGTTCAGGATAGGTAAAATAATTACTGCATTGGATTATTGCCAGAATAATTCATGTTTCATAAATACATGGATGGTCATTGACAGGTCATGTAACATACACTATATATTTTCCTAGGTATCTATGTCCATATGTCCTTAATATTCCTAGATAAAATTACCATGTCATGCCATACTAGGAAAATTATTTGACCTGGAAAAAACGTGCCAGACATATTTTACTAAATATGGACTTATTTTCCTAGGAAAATTTATCCTGAGACTTATTTCTATAGTAAAAAGTTTTTCTTGGACTAGATTACCTAGGAACAAATTATACTGCTGGACATAATTTATACTGTTACATTTACCTTCATCGGATTATCCTGGGGATCATTTGACTCCACCTCTTCCCCTAATTTAAATTTGTGATCCGAGTCCTTGGGTCCTTTGGTGACAATTCTAACATGGTCATCTTCAACACTTATAATCATTGTTGAACTAGCTGCTGCTGCTAACTTTCGTAAAACAAAGTTTACACCTATTTTATTGAAAGTACAAAAAATAATATTAATTATTAGTTAGGGTATTGTTTAGGGTTACAGATAGTTTAGTATAGCTCTAAATATGTGTTAGGACTCCTAAAGGAGGGTATGGATTTGGGGGTCCTCATTTCTGAATTCTTTTTAGACCATTTTCTCTATTCTTAATTTTTTTTGCCAATTATTCTCTATATTTTATATTTTAGCACCCCATTATTCTCTATTCTTTATGTTTTTGGTCCATATTCTCTATTCTTTACAATGCTTTATATTATAGCCCAGTATTCTCTATTCTGTAAACCCCATCCAAACCCTCCTAAAGTAAAAGAAGTTCTATTTCATATATTGGGCATGTTGGGGCCTCGGTGGCGAGTGGTCTAAGTAATTACTACTGTTATCACTAGCCAGTCAACACTGAGGTTGTGAGTTCGAACCCGCCGTGCGGGTGCACTCGACTCAATCTTAATTGACTAGGATTGTCAGTTTTCCTATCGAAGGTCGTGGTTTTCTCCGGCACTCCGGCTTCCTCCACCAATAAAACTGGCCGCCACGAAATAGCCCAAAAGCGGTGTTTAAAAGTGGCGTTAAAACACCAAAATAAAAATCAAATTTCATATATTACCTCCATATTTTCTGAGACGAAATCAATCAAGTCTGATTACAGCCTTCACGATAAATTTTTGAGTCCACAAGCCTGAAGCACAATTTATGAAAACTTTAGATGGATTCTGTTGGCTTGTAGAGAAGAATTTTACAAGCCTGGAAGCAATTTTACAAGCCATGGCCATAGGACTTGTGGTTAAGCGTGAAGACTGGATTATGTCAAAGCTCGGCCTATGCAAGAAATTGCCGTCACATCTAATTATAGGATATATTTTTGTGACAATTTAAAACACTTTTATTGACAAGAAAACTCTTAAAAGTAAAAATTAACATTTTCAACTTTTCATAACTTTACTATTTCTAATGAATATTTATGCAAACAAAGAAAATCACATTTTTCACACTTAATACAACATTTTGAGAACCGAATGTGATCATACCACGTTCCAGATTATGACCTCCAAAAAAATACCACGTACCAGATTTTAACCTCACTCTCAGAAACTTAAAATTGCTTACCTATTTCTTTTAGATAATCATCGAGATTTTCATTTTTTACCAATACCCAGGTTCCTGCAATAGACGATCCAATCTCTGCGAGGGCCATGATGATGATCTTAGTTAGGTTTACGTTGAAGGGTTCAATGTTCACACGTGACAAAAATGTAAATATTGATTTTATAGGTGTCTAAGCAAATAAATCCTGGCTTCTTTACCTCGGGCAATATATTAATACAAGTACACGTATTTTATATGTATGAACCCGATATCAAATGCAAAATGTCATGTACATTGTACTAGTATTGAATGTCCAGTATATACTTACAAACAAGCTAGGCGCTGTGGATTTTACTGGAATTATTTTATGAATATTGTTGTTATCAAAAATTAATATATTGAGTATTTTCATGATATATATATTTTTGTTTATTATTTGCGCCTGTGCATTGTCAAATATTCGTGCAATATGTAACTTAAATCAGGAAGTTGTGTCTGTATTATAAAGCCCTAGGTGTAACAGATGTGTACGTAGTATTACATCGATAACATGTAGAAGAAAACAATTAATGGTGAAATACACTCTACACTTTTTCCTGTGATAGATAGTCAGTGATTCAAACTAACTTGATATTTTCCGTTAGGCTACGCCAGATTCTCTTTAATTCGCGAGCAGAATCATTTTCAAAATCTTTTAAGTTTTTCTAAAACTTTCATTGTTAGATGTTTATTTATTCGCCATAGACACATTTTCGCTGTTTTCATTTTTTCAAAAATGTATAAGAATAATATTATAAAACCAAAAAACATAACGGCATTGTCCTTTAAAAACAAGTTTCGCTTGCCCCAGAGAATTACATGCATTTTAATTTCAGCGTCCATTATACGGATATTTTTTTTGTTTACTGAATAGCTGAAATATCTGCATGTGGGACCTATTTTTCCAGAGCCCTGGTAGGTTCAGGGCAAAGCCCCCGACGGAAAACGGTTTTCAGCATTTTTAGTTGCAAAATTTTCATGATGTACAAAATATATAAAATTTACTGGTCATTTTATCATGATAATATACATGAAGAAAAATTGAAGAATTAAAGATAATTTTACAATAACATCTGACTGATGAATTGACGCAGTACAATCGGAAATCTAAAAAAATATTTACAATATGCATTGCCCAGCGTAGATCAGCGTAGCCCTTAAATACTAAGTAAGCAGTATATCCTGTTAAGTATTTTCACATCTATTCCTTTCTGATTGAGGATAATTGATATATACGTCACTTGAGAGTACATATTGACGATCCTTCATTAAAATAATACTGAGACTACATGTACTATATACATACTATCATTTGGGCTAGGCATCGACCATTCATCTTTTGATTTTTAAACCTTCACCCTCCCCGGCCACACAAACAGTCGATGCCTAATCCAGAAGTTCGGTTCTGTTCATACTATTTAATAAAATTCAAGAAATTCATATTTCCTGATATCCTGTGCTGTAAAACTACTACCTGCTAAGGAATTTGAATAATTATGGTCATTACAAGTAGATCTGAGAGTACTGAAGTTACTGAAAGCTTGTTGTTTGATTGATTGCTAAACATCCAGCGGCAAATAGTTCTTACATGTTCAGGACAAAACAAATTTACACTCAATACAACAGGTAGGTCCTGTAATAGGGTCGTCCAGAATGAAGATTTGGAAATTTGGAAATGCCATTGGAAAATGAAGGTTTTATATTGGATAGAGAAAGAAATTTTGCCTTTCAGCAGACCACCTACGGACCCTTAAAAGAGTTGTTGCAAGAGTTATTAACGTGCAGAGAGCGTGGCATTCTGAGAATCTCTCTATACTAGGCATCGTATTAAACGTCCCAATTCTGACCAGACGTAACTGCGTATTCACACATCCTGCGCCAAATGAACGCCCACCTTTGTCAAGGGTTTTATTGTAGGTCGAATGAAGACCAAGTGAAATCTATAGTTGAAAGCCGAAAACAACTAAAACATTATGTATCTAAGAATAAAATGTCAGGGTTTTGAGCATGTTTAGGTTCTTTCAAGCATTTGTTGATAGAAGTGAAATGAACTGAACCAAAGTGCGAGTTTTTAGTTTCTATATGAGGTGGAATATAATGTACACACATGATACAATTCTATACAATACTCCATTCACTAGGGATGATAGACTAGTGTACAAATGGCATTTGATAATTAAAGAGTTTTGACGAATTCACGTGCATCTATAGATAACGTTGTCATTATTTTTTCTTATTTTTTTCAATGAAAAAATATTTGTGAAAAAATTATGTGTAGGCACGTGCCTAAAGTGCCGAACGGCAGCTACGCCCTGGGTCAGCCTCAGGGTAGGTACATGGTTATAGTCTGAAAACTTTAAATATATGTACATGTATACTTTCTAGCATACTAGAATAATTGTTCACGTATATAATTTTAACTTTTTGGTATACGCTATTTTTGTACGACACTAAGGGCTGATTAGGGTAATAAGAATGTAATCATCAAGATTTTTCTCTTGTCGGAAGTAAGACCGTCCGTTTGGTTGAAAAGCTAGCTCAGAGTACTTGTTAACAAACTGTTAAACGGTTGATGTAGAAATCATGTTCTCTGTTATTCCCATATTATTGGCTGCTTTTAAATTGTAAAGGAGTAGGCCCGGTAAGACCCTTTTGGCCCCAAAATATAGCGTTTTTACAAAGTTGTTAAATTGTAAAATATTACTTATTTATTGGAAAGTACAATACTTTTGTTACATAAATATGGGCTGTTTTTGATAATAGAATTGACATACATCAGGTACTAGCATCATTATTTCATGCAAAATACTGATATCTTCACAATTCAAACATTTGTGCTAATTTCAAGACTGTTTTTGTCTAAAACGAATGTGGCCGCACTTGTGTTCAGTCTTAATATTTATATATATATATATGTTGTATCCAATGATAAACCACATCATATATGAATGATGAGGGTGAACACGAATGCGGCCACTTCTATTTTAAACAAAAGTGTCTGAAAAGTCAGATTAAATGGCATATTTGATGGATTTTTCTTATTTGAGCTTGAATTTGAGCGTTTTTAATGACCAAATCAGTCCAAATCTTTTGCAATAACAAATTGAATCGAATGAAGTAGAGACTTAAGTGTTTAAAAATGTCAAAAATATTTCATCACACGTACTTCGAATTTTAGGCCGAAATTAGCCCTTACCGGACCTTCTCCTTTCGTACAGCAACATCAACAACATTACACTAAACACTATCTTGTGCCATGTCAAATGTAAAATTGTTTATATGAAACAGAAAAAGGGTACCTGTAAAGTGCGAAACGAAATAGAAACGGAACGGAACAAAACAAAACAAAACGAAACGAAACAAAATAGCGCAAAACGAAACGAAATACAGCAAAACGAAACGAAATGAAACGAAATAAATATTT
This sequence comes from Mytilus coruscus, assembly GCA_017311375.1. Classification (NCBI taxonomy): domain Eukaryota; kingdom Metazoa; phylum Mollusca; class Bivalvia; order Mytilida; family Mytilidae; genus Mytilus; species Mytilus coruscus. The sequence goes on from CM029598.1 coordinate 42,865,026, forward strand.
ATTTTATAATTTTAACTTAAATCTCTGCCAAATGTCTTATAATACAATATGTTTGTGTGTTGCAAAATTTGCATGCATCTGAATTTCATTGTTTTAGGGGAAGGGGGTCGTACATACCGGTGCTTACTGCCTAAGTGTTAAGTTTTCACACGTCGTTTTGAATGATAAAAGTTTTTACGGTAAAATATTACCCTAGAAAGAAAAAGGGGTGGTACACCTGAGATAAATAATATAAATGGGACTATATTTCAGAACTGGGATATTGAGGACACGCACGTGGGTCTCAATCTAGATTTGGGGTTCTATGACTAAATGAAGGTATACACAGACGTGCCGCTGGAATGGGTCCCTTTTATATTTAAATTAAATTAATGACATACAATTATTTCACTGAGGTCAAATATCAATGGGTCAGTAATTTTCATCCTCTGAATTATAATAGATGTTTGTTTAACTGCTATTTTATCGTTTTTATTCAAATTAAGATATCAAAACTTGTACTTGGATGGAGAGAAGTCTCATTGGCACTCATACCACATCTTCTTATTGTATAATATGTGATTACTGAGAAAACTATTAATGGGTTATGATTTTGCCATCGGAAACATATTAAGTGTCGTGATTTTTCTCAAGGTTTTAATTTATGAAATTTAGGTGTTTTCCCAGCTGCACTACTGTACTCAAAATCCCATGTTTAGATCGACCACTACTCCTTTCGGAATTTTCGGAATTTCTGCTTATTATCGCGTGCATAGCGGAGAAGTTGATCTCACTGAGGATAGCATCCATGGCGTACTAAAATTTTTAATTGATTGAAATTGTAAAACCCGACCCGAAATAATCCGATTGAGTTCACTAAAAGAACGGAAATTATTCAGCATTTGCATATTTAATTTAAGAGACCTTTACGTATCAAGAAAATAAACAGATCATACCCTTATTTATCCGATTTTAACTTGACATAAATCCAATAAAATTTTACTTAGACAAACATGTGACAAAAGGAATTTGCATAGAATTACAAAACACTTATCCGACATCTGACATTCTGACAAGAAGGCTACCCAAAATCTGCTTTCAAAACAGACCCGAAAGACCAATGCCAACTCGAAATTTCTTGAAACTCACAAAATGCCCAGAATTTTCCTCACATAAACAAACTGTAGTTATCACCCAACCCTCATAGTTCACCCGAGAAGACAGCCATCACTGTAACCAACCTAGGTTTACACATCCATACCTAGACCTGACAGCGATATAAAGCGTAACCAATGATCTATAATTAATTCTTTCGTTCGATATGGGTGACTCGCGGCTTAACGTCAGCTCGGGAGCAAATATTTCATGTTCACGACAACAAATAAATCAACATTACGATGTGTTATGTTCTTTACATGTAAATATAAGCCGAATGTAAACCTGCTCACACAAAAACAGTCCACAGAAAAACATTCTAACAACTCAATCATTTCCGATAATACCACTTTTCGGACCCATATATATTAGTTCAGACTTTCTTTCCCTATATTGGTACATATAAAGACATTGCGCGGGGACATTTAAATTTAAGTTGAAATTGTAAAAAAATATTTATTTCATTTCGTTTCGTTTCGTTTTGCGCTATTTCGTTTCGTTTCGCACTTTACAGGTACCCCAGAAAAGAAGTATAATTTCGAATTAGTGAATTAAAATGACAAAACTACATTTTCGCCTAATTTTACGTACATTCTATACATTTATATATCTATTTTGTAACTTTTAATTGATTCTATCACTGAAAGTTAGAATGCTACATACATTTATAGCAACTGTCGAAATTATATGTAGAACAAGTTTTAGCCAAAGGTCCGAAATATCGTGAGCCTAAATCCATCAATTGGAAATACAACTTCAAAATACTGATGGATTCAGTTGAGGATTATGCCAGGCAATGGGCTAAACGCGAGAAAGAAGACGTAGATACTCTTTCCGAATGGATTAAGGCTGTGAGGTCGTTGATACAAATCCGAATTAAGAAACTAAATGGGCATATCAATACCCACGCTACATCAATTTTAAAGACCCAAATGTTGCAAAGCACTTGTCCTACCTTCATGACAAATATGTTGTTGTCCCCGCAGATAAAGCCCCAAACAACATCGTTTTGTGTGTAAATATCATTACATAAACTGCTTGATAAATGAATTAGGTATTGACAATTTACTTGGAAACTCAACATATACCCTCACGACACTTACCAAAGAGGAAATCCTGGATAATCATAGGTCTGTTCTATGTTCCTTTGAATTTCAACCAAAGATGAAGAACTGGATCTTCCATCACTGTATTGGATACCTAAACTACATAAGTGTCCTTACAAACAACGGTATATTGCTGGGTCTTCCAAATGCTCCACGAAACCTCTTTCTAAATTATTAACATCTATTTTATCAGCAATCAAAGCCGGGCTCCAAAGTTATTGTGAAACTGCATATTCTAGAGGTGGCGTGAATCAGATGTGGATACTAAAAAATTCCAAAGATCTTTTAGAGTACATACAATCTAAGACTCTCTCATCTTGCAATAGTATTAAAACATTTGACTTTTCTACACTTTACACAAGTATTCCCATTCCAAAAGACAAATTGAAAGAGTTGGTATTACTTTGTTTCATTAAAAGAATGGCGAGCGTAGATACAAGTATCTTGTCTTGGGAGGATAAATCCTACTTTGTAAAAAATCACTCTGATTCAAACAAAAAATTCTCTGAAACTAACATTATCAAGATGCTTGATTTCTTGATTGACAACATATTTGTTACGTTTGGAGGACGTGTTTTTCAACAGACTGTCGGAATTCCAATGGGAACTAATTGTGCCCTCTTCTTGCCGACTTGTTTCTTTATTATTATGAGGCTGACTTCATACAGGAACTTCTTAGGAAGAAAGATAAGAAATTAGCAATATCCTTTAACTCTACGTTCCGCTATATAGATGATGTTCTCTCACTAAATAATACAAAATTTGGTGACTATGTTGAACGAATTTATCCCATCGAACTAGAGATAAAGGATACTACAGATACAGTTAAGTCTGCCTCATATCTTGACTTACATCTAGAAATTGACAATGAGGGTCGGTTGAAAACAAAACTTTACGACAAAAGAGATGATTTCAGCTTCCCAATTGTGAACTTTCCATTTCTATGTAGCAACATTCCAGCAGCGCCTGCATACGGAGTATATATCTCCCAATTGATACGATATTCCCGGGCTTGTGTTTCCTATCATGATTTCCTTGATAGAGGATTGCTGCTCACAAGGAAGCTATTAAACCATGAGTTCCAAATGGTGAAGTTGAAATCATCCTTCGTAAATTTTACGGACGCCATCACGAGTTGGTTGACCGTTATGGAATAACCGTTTCACAGATGATATCGGATATGTTCCTTATGTCGTAACTACAATACCCTTCCCTTTTCACGAATGTGACTTACCGAATTAGACTATTTACCGGATTTGTAATAACATAAGCAACACGACGGGTGCCACATGTGGAGCAGGATCTGCTTACCCTTCCGAGCACCTGAGATCACCCCAGTTTTTGGTGGGGTTCGTGTTTAGTCTTTAGTTTTCTATGTTGTGTCATCTATACTATTATTTGTCTGTTTGTCTTTTTATTTTTGGCCATGGCGTTGTCAGTTTGTTTTCGATCTATGAGTTTGACTGTCCTCTGGTATCTTTCGTCCCTCTTTAGCTTTCTTAAAAGCTGTAGACTGCTTCGCTCTATCCTAATTTAATGTAATATGTGTACATGTGGTATTTTTAGATAGTTGATTGATATAAAATGGATTTACTTTAAGAGTGTGCGTTATGAGTGTGCCTCTCTGGAGGTGTGCCTAGATTAGAAGTTATAAAATACAGATAATGCTTTTTGAAAACGTTGTATAGGAACATTGTTTAGCAAAACGAATCGTGCATATTGCAGATTGACAAAGCAAATAAACGTGTATTGATAATTGATATTTCAATATTGAATTTCAGTGTGCAATATATGCATAATAAAACGAACATGAATTAATGACAGTTGATCGGAACTGATATACACATAGTTAATTTTCCGGCTTTTAATGACTTATCCTGAACGAGAAAAGTCTGTAATTCTTTATCTCATTTAAACCAATGGCTGTTGCTGATTCTCAGCCGCATCATAAAGTAACCAATTAGTGATCAGTAATTATTTCAAGATGGCGTGTATGTCTACTGAAACTAATAGCTCCGCACCGTGATGCGCAGCAACAACGAGTTCTAAACATACACACAATACGTAAACTTTGATAGATTTTGGCATAGTTTTGGTCACTTTGATATTTTACCCTTTTAAACTGTGGCATTACTTACATGATTTGATTTTGATTTGATTTTTGTGTTTTTAACGTTTCGTGGCGGCCAGTTTTATTGGTGGAGGAAGCCGGAGTGCCCGGAGAAAACCACCGACCTTCGATAGGAAAACTGACAATCCTAGTCAATTAAGATTGAGTCGAGTGCACCCGCACAAGCGGGATTCGAACTCACAACCTCAGTGTTGACTGGCTAGTGATTACAGTAATAACTACTTAGACCACTCGGCCACCGAGGCCCCGCAGTCAACATTGTGTTATATTCTTAATCACTATAAAACAAACAAATATGTCAACAAAGAAAAACAAAAGGCATATAGACAAAGCACATTAGCAAAAACGAAAGACAAGAATACAAAATCTTAGATAACACAATAACACAATGACGGGATGCATAAGTACCGAGCCCCATCAAATGGATATTACCAAAAAATTAACAAAACAGTAAAAGTTATAATTTACAAAGACAAATTAAAAAAATACTATAACACGTTATTAAGATGATAAACAACACCAGTACCTAGAATCTATACTTCAACACCATCGTGTATTATTTTTGAAGTTTATACGGAATATTTATCAACAAGGTCTTGGTATCTTCCGATGAACTTTTAGAAAAAGGACGAGCCGTTCTTTGACATACCCGGATTCATCAACTTTCTGCTGGAAAATGTATATCCATTATACTGTTGAAGTTGGTATATTGCTACTAAGGTTGGGAAAATTGATAATTTCAAAATTAAAATCGTCTCGTTTGTCATAGAGATGACCGCTTATGTCAAATTAGAGGTATATGTCTAAAATGAGGCAAAGGAAGCCGTGTCTGTTGTATCTTTAATTTCTAGTTTTAGAGGATAAATTAATGGAATCCAATCAGATTGTTAATGGAAAGCACATCATCAATATATCTGAATGTGTAATTAAATGATCTGTGTTCTTTGATCTTCTTGTTTTTGACAAGTGTCTGAAGGAACTCCGACTCATATGAAAATAAGAAGAGGTCGACAAGGAGAGGACACAGTTTGTTCCCATAGGAATGCCGACATTTTGTTGAAAAGTCTGCCTCCAAATCATCCTACAGTCTGTGTTTCAAATATCGATGATAATGATAACTTAAAAACCAAAGGTGATACGTGAGCATTCATAAAACATTTATACACATTTTTCAGACATTATGTACAATTTACAATGTACAATTTATTTCCCGATCATAACAAAACACATCGTACACATTCATATTTCGATTTTTTATCTCTTATATATCATCAAAATTATTGAGATTATGAGAAAAGTAACTTTCTCTGCAATGATCCTACATAACGTAAGATGACTTGGCATTGAAAAGAAAAACAAAATAGCAAGTCCTTTATTACGATTTGTTGACCAAATGATTAGCAATACTTTAGTATGTTATCAAAATATGATGGTATGTACCACTTATCATGTTAATATTATATATGACACACTAGTTAAATTCTTCCTTATCATTGAATTGTTTTCAAACATGTTTTTTTCCATTTCCTGTGATCATCAATTGAAATTGTATGGCTAAAACGATTATGAATATTATGTTTCTGGCAAATATGTTAATTGTGTTATGTAAAATCCAACTTTCTTATCAACTTAGTGGTGGAGTTTGTAAGAGTAAGGAAACAGGGTATGTTAACTTTTATATGAATAGACCTTACTTTTTGATTGAGTTAAGCCTTCCAATTGATATTTTATAGTGTGTCTTTCTATGTTGTGATGTTATACTATTGTTTCAGAAAAGGGAGAAGGTTTGGTACCATTAAAACGTTTAATCCCGCTGCAAATGTTTGCACCTGTTCTAAGTCAGGAATCTGATGTACAGTAGTTGTCGTCTGTTTATGTAGTTCATACGTGTTTCTCGTTTCTCTTTTTATACAGATTAGACCGTTGGTTTTCCCGTTTGAATGGTTTTACACTAGTAATTTTGGGGCCCTTTATAGCTTGCTGTTCGGTGTGAGCCAATGCTCCATGTTGAAGGCCGTACCTTGACCTATGATGGTTTACTTTTATAAATTGTTACTTGGATGGAGAGTTGTCTAATTGGCACTCATACCACATCTTCCTATATCTACTTACTCAAAAGTCTAGCATTTGTCACACCCAAGTTGGAATTGAATAATATGAAGTAAAAAGTAAAAGTTACAATTGAAGATGAAACCCTAATACTGATTAATTGAAACTAAGGTGGCAAAAGAAGGGTAATCAGATTCTGCTCCACATGTGACACCGGTCGTGTTACTCCTATACGATACGTTGATAAGTTATATCAAGTGATTGAACATAACTCAATAGCGGATTGGTAATATACTCTTATTAAACCCTGAGACATCTCAGTATGCTTATCTATCAGTATGTAAAATGATCTAATCCTGAAATTTGGCTGAATGTGAAATTTAGAAATTGAGACGTTGTTCAATACGGATGATAGGCGAGACTGGTACAAACATTGAAAAATTAAAAGGCACAAAAACAACACTTTTAACTGAAGAAAAACTTACCCAAAATATGTAATATGTTATTAAAATATATATATATATCGGCGTTCAAAACCAGATAAGGATGCCGACTTGACAAATTAGTTTAAAACAACATCACGATACAAATTAATTGCAAAGACAAATTGAAGTTCATAAAACTCTTAAGTAGGGAGCAACTGGACTCTTCCTACTCACCAAAATACATCCGTCTGGTTGCACAAAGAATGCTTAAAGGAAAAGTATCATTTGGAGATCTGATAGACAATGTTTCAGTACATACATCACGAGATTGTTCCCAACCCAAATATCAAGGCATAAAACAATAGATATAATCATGATGACATATTTTAACATAGATTCCCTATATGTACAGATTCTAGACTACACCGAGGTTCATTCAAACCACACTTTTCAAAACTACTTGTATATTAGTCAATAATCATTTAGTCTACAACAATCGTGTTGGTGTTGTGTGCTTTAGCATTCTGAACTCCCAAATAAACATTGAACAGTTAAATATTTTTATTCTTTTAGTTATATATTGATTAAATAGATTTTCATAGAATCGTTATTCACATAAACCTATCAAATTGAAACACTTAAAAAACTTGATATTTTTAGGAAAAACGATAGTATATATATTTATACATCCTACATTAATGTATTTAGTTATGATGTTTCTTTTGTGGGTTCGGTTGCATATTGTGTTATGTCTTATCGTATTTAGTATTTCTGGTACATTTCACATATATATGTCTTATTTGTCCATTTTCCATGGATAAAGTATTGTGTTAGTCCAAATAATTATGACGTCGTCGCAGCATTAATTGAAAATAGCATTTTACAAAAATGTTTTAATACCGTCATAATCATGATAAGTATTTGGACTAGTATTTTGAAAATAATTGTGAATTTTGGATCTCGTTCCATATAGTTAGTTTATAACCCGGATTTGTTTTCTCTAAATCGACTTATGACTTTTGAATAGCGGTATGCTACTGTTGCCTTTATATACTTCGATATACAACCAGACTTAAATTTGCTTGTTATGAAATGTATGAACTGAAAACAACTGTTATACGAGTTGGAGGTCGAACTAGTTATAAAACCAGGTTTAAATCCCATTTTCTTCGGAACATACCTGTACCATGTCAGGAATATGACAGTTGTTTTCACTTGTTCAGTTGAATAATACCAGAGCAGAAATACTAAATACTCAGAAAATGTATCTCAATTTAAAAATTGCACAAATGATACTCTAATTAACATTTTATTTTACAGCAATGATGTATGTTGTTATAACTTTCAAAACATCAATGATGTGTGTACACGTAAGTGGTTATTATGCTTATGGTTAAAATCATTGTGAAATATATTTATCGAATTCGATCAAAATTGTTAATATCGTACATTAGCGGCCGAGTTATGTTTTAATATTATCAATGTGGGTTTAATTGTTTGAAACCTTTATTTTCGAATTTGAAGGTCGCGTAAATGTTATTGCTTGATTTTGCTAATCAAAAGTAAAGGCACGACAGAGGAACCAGCAAGATATATCTGTGTGATATAATTTATCATTTAATGCATTTCACTTTTCTATTCTTTCGAGGCCATGGACATATTGATTTTAGGAGTGATCAATCAAAATTTACAATAGTTACATGCAGATAAACACACTGATCTGAAGCAAAATCAAATCTTAAAAGTCAAGTTCGACAAAACGATTACTTCAAAAGAATCTTAACAATTTTGCACACTTTGAAAACGAGCGGACACTGGATTAATTGTCTGATAGACAACAGTCAATGTGTTTATTGTGTAAAATAAAAATCATCTTGGCTGAATTTCAGCGTGCAAAATTGAACTGTTTCCCTGCACGACGGACTATGTCTTCCATGCAAAGAGAACAAGTACGGCTACAGATGCATGAATGAGTGTAGATGCAATCATTCACAGAGGTAATAGATATTAAAGACAAATCTTTTGTTTATTTTTAAACAAGTGACATAAAGAACACTTCCATATGTCCATGATATAATATAGGTATCATGGTTACCTTAGATAAGTTGTGTTTTATACATTAACACCAATGACTATTCACACAAAGGACACAACAAATCCAAGAGGTCAATTATGATTTATAAAGGTGTACAAGATGTGAATTGATTCGATGAAAATCCATCTCCTCTCTTGGGTAGGAATAAATGTTTTATCATGATAAGTTAGAAATGTTGATCAAGGATGGATAAGGTTAAGCCATGGGTTTCCTTAATGTGCAAAATGTGATTTTGTCATCAGCAAATTAAAACATAACTAAATTTGTATTCTTTTCAAACGGGATGTATAAAGACACATCCACGTTCATTTTGATCTATAAAGAGGTTAAACTCCTAACTATCCTACTGTCTGTCGATACATTTATTTTTGGCATTGCACAAGTCATGTCTTCTTTGACTGTCCATGACGTTAAAATACTAAATCCCTGGGATGTGTTTTAGTTGATTTTAGTCTCTGATGCATGATTTTTTATTATTAATTGTTTTGGCTTTTAACTAGCTGTCAGTAACTGCGAGTACTCTCAAATCGTACTTTCTTGTTTATTTGACCTGTTGATACTAATTGTAATGCTTTTTGTTATTTAATGTTATCCAGGGTTATATCTGGTCTATATACCAGCTTTGATAAGTGTTTGGTACTACTATAAATTTTCACTTCGTACTATGAACATCAAAATTATTTATTTTGTAAAAATATTTCCTTTCTCTATTGGAACTGTACACGTATACCTAACAACAAAATTATTTTCATTTACCTGTGTTTAAAGTTATTGCAAATGGCTGATATTTTGTTTGAGCATATTGTTTTTCTTAAATTGTTTAACATTTCATACCGATATAACATGTTACTTTTATTATTCTTCCCTTAGTTTATTTATTTTGTATTTACATTGTATCATAGGTCAAATTTATTTGTTCAGTGTATGTTCACTGGTGTTAATATGTCCTTTGATTGAGTTAAGCTATTTCAGTTGATATTTTATGGTGTGTCTTTCTATGTTGTGATGTTACACTATTGTTTCAGAAAAAGGGTGAAGGTTTGGTACCATTAAAACGTTTAAACCCGCTGCATTTGTTTGCACCTGTCCTAAGTCAGGAATCTGATGTTCAGTAGTTGTCGTTTGTTGATGTGGTTCATAAGTGTTTCTCGTTTCTCGTTTTTTATATAGATTAGACCGTTGGTTTTCCGTTTGAATGGTTTTACACTAGTAATTTTTGGGGCCCTTTATAGCTTACTGTTCGGTGTGAGCCAAGGCTCCGTGTTGAAGACCGTACTTTGACCTATAATGGTTTACTTTTATAAATTGTTACTTGGATGGAGAGTTGTCTCATTGGCACTCATACCACATCTTCTTATATCTAAAAACATGGCACATTAGTTAATTTTGTATGATGAAATAATCGAAACGATTATTTGGATTGCATTTCATTTATTTTCTTTCATATAGTTTACCACTACTAATGATTGTTAAAAAAACCAAAATACATATGGAGTTTATCATCTTTGAGTAGATACACTTTGTATAATTTAGTTGAATCTAAAGCCTCGGTCACACCTTACCGGATAACACGAACGGACGCCTAACGGATGAAAATAAAAGTTGTCCGTTGACAAAATTGTTATCCGTTGGGAGTCCGTTGATGTACTGACCAAATAAAACGGACGCGTAACGAATGCATAACGGACACACACCGGATATGCAACGTACGAGGAACGGAAACGTACCGGACAGAACGGATGTCGAACGTACATCCAACGGACGAGTACCGCATAAACGGACACCTAACGGAAGTGTACCGGATAAATGGATGAACAAGATATACTGAAAAATTAAAGGCGACAATAATAATACATGTAAATCGCATAAATATTCAAAAAATTCTGTGTAACTGGTTTTGGTTTGTTCTTCAAAATGCCGCATGAGGGCAGTGTCTGGCCTGAATAAGATCTGCTTAATTGTGAAGACGTGCTCTTACTCTAGGATCGATTATGAATAATAAGAATTCATGAACCTTAAGAAATCTGACATACCAATAATTGGTATTTCTGACACGAAACTTTCAGTTGGCATTTATCCGTTTCAGATCCGTTCATCATTCGTTTTATCCGTTATACGTCCGGTAGAAGTCCGTTTCACATTCGTTCAACATCCGTTTTATCCGTTAAACGTCCGGTAGAAGTCCGTTGGTGAATTTATCTTCCAGACCTCCAACGGATGTATAACGGACACGTAACGGATACAAAACGGAAACGAAACGGACGAGTACCATACAAAACGGACGCCTACGGGACGTTCAACGGACATTTCATCCGTTTAAAGTTTTGAACAAGCTCAAAATTTTCCACCGGACAGAACGGACGTCGACGGATAAAACGTACGCTAAACGGACATGCAACGGATATGGACGGACGTTTAACGGATAAGAACGGACGTCTAACGGACATGAACGGACTGAAAAAAAGTTATCCGTTAGACATCCGTTCGAGCTATCCGTTAAGGTGTGACCGAGGCTTTACTCGTAGCATGCAGCATTTACGTAGACATTGTTATTCACTGCTGATATTACATGTATTAATAGAATGTTTAATATTGCTGAGTAATCAATGATGACATATCCTAAAGTAGTCCAATTGTTAAATATCTCCAAATCTACTGTTTTACCATACATTATTAATATTTTCATTACAGGCTGATACTTTTCATGGGTGTTCTTCTTAATTTGGTACAAAAGATATTATATAGCATTTGTTATATAAGGAACGTCCTTTTAAAGACGACTTTCCCCAACATAACCATGATAACAATGTATTAATTGTTAAAAGTAACTTTAACTTAGTTATTCGAACGTCAACAATAGTCCTTTAGACGCAGACGCCTACCTTGTCGACGCACTCACCCTGGCTCATTCTAAAGTTACTACGTTTCCTTTTTTTTTTTTTGAAAATAGGTAAACTGTTGTTGGCTTAATTCAGAAACTACAACAAAGGTTGCTTCTTACGGATTGAAAATTCTAACCCTGATCTATGGTGACGTCTCAGATTTAAGTCTTCCAATCTGCATATTTCGATTGTAAAACCTTATCTGAGAGATAATTCGTACTGTATTCTTTTTAGTTTATACGACAGCAGCGTTGCCCTTTGTTTTAGTTGTTTAGTTGATTAGTCTTTTCAATTAATTTCTGAAATTTAAACATCAGTAAACTTTTGGTGACCAAAATACGTAAACAATTCATTAATCAGTTATTTCACACTTGGTCCATCACAATGTCTGTTTTTGTCATTTTTATCTTAAAATCTAAAAATTTCACGGTAAAATATCTATCCATAATCCGATTCAAAGAACAAATGAAACTTATTTTGAATGTTTCCTTATAAAAATAGAAAAATTAAAGATTATGTTTGGAAGTTTGACTATATTATATAGATATCACACCCTAAATTTTACATTGATGCTGTTTCTCGCTTTGGAGGAACTTCAATCCTTTTGAGGTAGGGGTGAGCATCTGAGGAATTCAGCACTCTAACTTTTTTCTCATTTTTGAATAATACTAATGTATATCATATCATATATTTTAACACATAATATACATAAAGCCATCATGATTACGCCATTTTAAGATGAGATAAGTAGATTTCACAATTATCTGATGCATTTAAAATTGTGGTTGTTTGCTGTAAGATTGGTACTTTCTGTTAGTTTTTTTTTTGTGCTTTGTATAGTTCAATCTTATTAATGATCGGTTAAACTAAATCTATTTGATGTGTAGTAATTGATAATTTGTCTTGGATACATGAGTTTTTTAATTACTTGTTGTTGGCTTTGAATGATCTTTTAATTATTAACAGTTATTACTATTTTATCGGTACTTCAGGTCATTATTGTTTTATTACGTGTTTTTTGCTTTGTATCAATCTGATGAGTCAAGCCCTTTTCAACGATTCTAAAGCATGTTCTTATGTTGCAATTTGTTGCCTAGGTAAGGGAGGGTTGAGCGCCCGCCAACATGTTTCACTCTGCCATATTCTGCATATGAATGTCCCGAAAAGCATTAAAATCAGTGAAAACTGTCTTAGACTATCAATATCAGGGGTTAGAAACAAAAAGGTTTTATGAATGAAATACATAGTTTATATACAGTTAATTATGGCAAATAACCGCATGTGTAATAATTCATGTAAGCACACACGCATATACGCCTGGCTAGTGGTATCTACAGGGACCATATGTCCATCATCAGTGTCGTCGAAGCAGTGGTAGTACATTTGATCTACTGTAGTCACAACCTGTTGTCTTTTTTATGTTATATCAGCATTTCAAAATTGTAATTACGTTTTTGAATTTAGAAATTTCTGACTTCAAGCATCAAGCATCAACGAAAAGACATTTATTGTCGAAATGCGTATTTGAACCATCTCGAGCAGAACAATCGGAACCGTTAATACTTCTTACTGCCACTGGGTCGATACCTCTTCTGTTGCACTTTAAGCCCAGCAAAGTAAAGGTGTAAGGTAAATAAAATAAATTGAAGCTAGTTGATTTTGGGTGTATTAGAAACACATTTATTATTTTCCTATTTTGATCGTTTGAATTTAAAACATGCCTGCTATTTGAGATTGCGGTTTTATTTTATTGTTCAAGGTGCGATGCAAAAATAGGATGTATTCGTTTGACAGTAACAACAATAGATGCAGGATATAAAGGTATTTACTTTTAAATCTAGCAATTTGTGTCTATTCAAAACTGTACGAAATCCAACAAAATTTAAAACAGGTGAATAATTTAGTATCAAATATCTTATGTGCTAAAACTAGACAATTAGGCATAACGCATCTACAAATGGAAGATATTATAAATACGGTTCCTTAAAGGGACATTAGCTACGATTAAGACAACAAATTGAAATGATTTTTGGTTTCAAACATAACTAAATGCGTTATATTGAATTTATAACTCGCTTTTTGCAAAAGATAGATTAATTTTGTTGTAGCCAAAAAATAATCACTTGATATAGATACGTTATTACCATTCTCACTTGAAAACCAGCGTTTGCCAAAAACAAAAATGACCACATAATTGCCAATCAGAGACAAGGACGTAAATACCCACAGGTCATCATATGGCCTCAACAATGAGCAAAACCCATATTGTATGATAAGCTAAAAAAGGCATCGGCATTGCAACTTTATTGAAAAAAATAAAACCCTGCTTGACGGGTTAAAATGCAAATATTACATGTACATAAGAAAAACATACAACACATGAAAAATTTATATAGATAAGTGGCCAATGACTATGTGGAGCTCTTTTTCGGAACTCCATGGATTGCTTTATATAGCCCACAACATCAGACAAAATATCTTTATTTGGAAAAAAGTGAAACAATTCAAGATAGAAGATTAACAACCTGCATTATTCTACAAACAATAAACGAAAAACAATAATTGTTACAAAAGACAACCACTGGATTACAGGTTCCTGAATTCAAGTCTTGGGACACACACACACACATAAAATGAGGCGGGGATAATCATGTTTGTGTGCAGTAACCCTCTCCTTACCTGACTGGGACAGAAAGGTAGCACCACAATATTCGAACAAGCTGCAATTAGATATCAGTTGAAAAGGGCTCGATCGGTAATCAGCACTAAAATAACAGTAACTAAAACATAAACAAAGAACACAAATAAAAGATCTAAAATTCCTCACAGTTATTTTGAAGTTAGTTCAAATCCAATTTCAGCTGATAAATGAATCACGTTTTCCCAGACTAAAACGATACATATTGTTCATGAACACAGAGGGTGGACAGCTATTGAGGGAGGTGGGAGGTGGGAGAAGGGGCGGGAGGTGGCAGACAAAAATAGGTGGGAGAGAAAAAAAAGATTCTAAAAGTGGGAGGTGGGAGAAGGGTACCCCTGTCCACCCCTCAACACAGTGTAGATGCAATCTAACAAATTTAATAGGTTTTTGAAACTTTTGCATCGGTAGGACAACAATAACCAACACGAAGTAATTTGAAACATAAATTCACTTCCAATAGAATATTTGTTAAGAATGTCGTTCTTATTCATGTTTAAATATTTCAACAATTACCCAAAAGTTGCAAAAATCGACCAAATTGTGCTGCAGTTTTTCTGCAAGCTTTGGGCCATCATTAGACATTGTTTACATGTTCCGAAATACTTAATAATGCTGAAAGAGACCCCAAAGTACCAACATATAGCTTTAACACTGTGAATATTGGTGAAAATTAGAATTCGTTATGATAATGGCCCTGGTGTTAAAATATATTAATGGCCTCACCTCTTCCGGAATATTATCGTTCTCTATTTGACCATGTAAACTTAACATGATTTGATCAACAATTCCGGTTCAACACGATTGCTCTATCGAGCCCCATTTTCGCTTTATCGTAGCTTAATTATATTGATGTTGATACTATAGCCCTATTTTCGGTATTCGTTACCGTACTATAACCTCAGTCCAGAAAAATCATTACTTGAAATTAATATTCAACCTTTCTGAAATTTTGATAACAGTGTCGTTTGAATCATGTGAAGTAACCCAGCAGGCAAAAGACGTCACTATGACGTCTTTTCAGGTTGAATTATGGTCGCGACGTCATATTACCAAAAATCGACGTAAAAGACGTCTTTTTCAGACGTCAAAAAGACGTCCGGAAAAGACGTTGTATTTACGTCTTTTTTATGGTATGGTCACGATCCTTACATAAGTATGACGTCCCTTCTGTGACATAATTTCAACGTCATATCAAAGACGTCACATTGACGTCTTTTTGCAAACTATATAATTAATATATTTATACTCGTACGGTTACTTTTTCTGAGTAATATTGTATATAAATCAATCGGCGTACATTTTTTTCACTGGACCCCTGTACTTAATATAACAGAGATGATAATACAACGGTAACTATCCAATCTCTGTAGTTGTGGTTTGTATATTGGGATTTATAGGGTATGGATAATATATATACATTTTATCATCTTACAAGAATATATTATGTCTTTAATTTTATTTCTTTAGTTTATCTGACAATAGTCTCATTTTAATAAACTAGTAGTCCGATTGTCAACCCTTTTCTCGAAAATTAAACTTTCGCGGTAAATCAACGCGCATGCGCAATATTTCATTAGCTTCGTATAAACCTAAAATAAAAAACAAATGAATTAAATATCTTCGTGCATATTTGTGATTTGGAACTGATAAAGTTCAATTATGCAATGTCTTTATTTACCTTTTTCACAGATGAATGTTTTTTTAAATGTTATACGAAAATAACAGTTAGCTAACTCCGCTTCCATTTTGAAAAGAATAGAGTTATAATATCCCCGATTCTACCACGAAGAACCACTACTAGCACCACCGATTTAATCAGTAAAATAAATACATTTAGGCAACTATGAGTTATTTAATAGACAGGTAGAGAGAGATAAAGATACATAAAATAATCATTAAATGAAAAGTAAGAATAGAAATAATAAAAACAGAAAAATAAAAATCTTAATATGGACTACAGTAATTAAGCACCACCAAATACGAACTTAGCCCCACGGGAGGTGGCTTCCTCCCATTGGTCAGTCAGACAGACGGGTATATGGGTCTAAAGCACACTTTTGTGGTCTAAGTTAGTTTGTTAGGCTCGTTAATCCACAGACACCTGTAGTCCAATCTACACAAGTCCAGGGGCATCTTAGTGTATTCATTAAAGAAAAATATTAGCACCACAAAAAACGAACTTAGCACCATGGGAGGTAGATTCCTCTCCCATTGTTCCAACAGACGGAATATGGGTCTAAATCACTCTTTTGGAGTTTAAGTTTGTTTGTTGAGCTCGTTTGGACACAGGCACCTGGGGTATAATCTACACAAGTCAAGGGGTCTCTGAGTGTATATTTCAATAAAGAAAAACATAAGCACCACCAAAAACGAAGTTAGCACCACGGGAGGTAGCTTCCCTCCCATTGGTCCAACAGACGTGTATAAGGGTCTATATCACTCTTTTGGGATCTAAGTGTTTTTGTCGGGCTCATGAGTCAACAGGAACATATGGTCCAATCTACACAAGTCCAGGGTCTCTTGGTGTATATTTCATTAAAGAAAATATAAGCACCACCAAAAACGAACTTAGCACCACGGTAGGTAGCTTCCTTCCCATTGGTCCAACAGACGGGTATATGGGTCTAAAACACTCTATTGGGGTCCTAATCTTATTTGTAAGGCTCATTAGCCCACAGGCAACTTTGGTCCGATCTACAAGTCCAGGGGTCTTTTGGTGTATATTTCATTCAAGTAAAATATATAAGCACCACCAAAAACGAACTTAGCACCACGGTAGGTAGCTTCCTTCCCATTGGTCCAACAGACGGGTATATGGGTCTAAAACACTCTATTGGGGTCCTAATCTTATTTGTAAGGCTCATTAGCCCACAGGCAACTTTGGTCCGATCTACAAGTCCAGGGGTCTTTTGGTGTATATTTCATTCAAGTAAAATATATAAGCACCACCAAAAACAAATTTAGCACCACGGGAGGTAGCTTCCCTCCCATTGGTCCAACTGACGTGCATAAGGGTCCAAAGCACTCTTTTGGGGTCTAAGTTGGTTTGTTAAGCTCATTAGTCCACAGGTACCTATGGTCCAATCTATACAAGGTTAGGGGTCTCAGTGTATATTTCATTGCAGAGAAATATAAGCACCACCAAAAATGAACTAAGCACCACGGGAGGTAGCTTCCCTCCCATTGGTCCAACAGACGGTATAAGGGTCCAAAGCACTCTTTTGGGCTCTTAGTTGGTTAGTTAAGCTTATTAGTCCACAGGCACCTATTGTTCGATTTCCGAGTCCATGGGAAAAATTATAACAAAATATGTAAGCACCATCAGTTTATTAGCACAACGGGAAAAAGTTCATCTCCCAATGGTTTTGAAGGCGTTAAGCTTGACAGACTCCGACTTCATTTACTTAGAACTGCTTAATGGTGTCATTAATCTTGATAACTTTAACATAGAAGGTACTAAAGAAAAGTTGAATAAATGAATATTCTTAAAACAATATAAAAAACATCAAAGTAAATTACTAAAACAGTTAAAGTAATAATTTTACTTGTATCTTTATATGTTTAAATCAAATTTAACTTAATATAGACATTTAATTAATAAATAATTGATCTATAGAAATTAAGGGGAATTAACCTACACAAGTCAAGTGGTTTTCATTAATGAAAAATATAAGCACCACCAAAAACGAACATAGCACCACGGGAGGTAGCTTCCCTCCCATTGGTCCAACCGACGTGTATAAGGGTCTAAAGCACTCTTTTGGAGTCTTAAGTTTGTTTGTTAAGCTCATGAGTGCACAGGCACCTATGGTCCAATCTACACAAGTCCAGGGGTCTCTTAGTGTATATTTCATTGCAGAGAAAGAAAAGCACCACCAAAAACGAATTTAGCACCACGGGAGGTAGCTTCCCTCCCATTGGTCCAACCGACGTGTATAAGGGTCTAAAGCACTCTTTTGGAGTCTAAGTTTGTTTGTTAATCTCATTAGTCCACAGGCACCTACGGTCCAATCTGCACAAGTCCAGGGGTCTCTTAGTGTATATTTCATTGCAGAGAAATATAAGCATCACCAAAACAAATTTAGCACCACGGAGGTAGCTTCCTCCCATTGGTCCAACCAACGTGTATAAGGGTCTAAAGCACTCTTTTGGGCCTAAGTTTGCTTGTTGATCTCGGTAGGCCACATGCACCTGTAATCCAATTTACACAAGTCAATGCGGTCTCTTAGTGTATCTTATTATATTAAAAAAAAATATAAGCACCACCAAGATCGAACTTAGCACCACGGGAGGTAGCTTCCTCCCATTGGTATAACAGACGTGTATAAGGGTCTAAAGCACTCTATTGGGGTCTAAGTGTTTTGTCGGGCTCATTAGTCCACAGGAACATATGGTCCAATCTACACAAGTCCAGGGGTCTCTTGGTGTATATTTCATTAAAGAAAAATATAAGCACCACCAAAAACGAACTTAGCACCACGGGAGGTAGCTTCCCTCCCATTGGTTCAACAGACGGATAAAAGGGTTTAAAGCAGCCCTTGTGAGTCTAAGTTAGTTTGTAAGGCTCATTGGTCCACGGGCACCTGTGGTTCAACTTCCAAGTACATGAGGTGCTTTAGGGTATATTTCATTAAATACAGATATAAGCACCATCAAAAAACGAACTTAGCACCACGGGAGGTAGCTTCCCTCCCATTGGTCCAACAAACGGGTAAAAGGGTCTAAAATACTCTTTGGGAGTCTAACTTGGTTTGTAAGGCTTATTGGTCCACATGCACCTGGGGTCCAATCTACAAGTCTATGGGGTCCTTCATGGTATATTTTCAATAAAGAAAAATATAAGCACCACCAGAATGTAAGTTAGCACCACGGGAGGTAGATTCCCTCCCATTGATCCAACAGACGTTTATAGGGGTCTTAAATACTCTTTGGAGATTTAAGTTGGTTTGTAAGGCTCATTGGTCCACAGGCACCTGTGGTCCAACTTACAAGTCCATGGGTCTTTTAGGGTATATTTAATTAAATACAGATATAAGCACCACCAAAACCGAACTTAGCACCACGGGAGGTGGCCTCCCTCCCATTGGTTCAACAGACGGATAAAAGGGTTTAAAGCAGCCCTTGTGAGTCTAAGTTAGTTTGTAAGGCTCATTGGTCCACAGGCACCTGTGGTTCAACTTCAAGTACATGGGTTGCTTTAGTGTATATTTCATTAAATACAGATATAATATAAGCACCATCAAAACGAACTTAGCACCACGGAGGTAGCTTCCTCCCATTGGTCCAACAAACGGGTAAAAGGGTCTAAAATACTCTTTGGGAGTCTAACTTGGTTTGTAAGGCTCATTGGTCCACATGCACCTGGGGTCCAATCTACAAGTCTATGGGGTCCTTCATGGTATATTTTCAAAAAAGAAAAATATAAGCACCACCAGAATCTAAGTTAGCACCACGGGAGGTAGATTCCCTCCCATTGATCCAACAGACGTTTATAGGGGTCTTAAATACTCTTTGGAGATTTAAGTTGGTTTGTAAGGCTCATTGGTCCACAGGCACCTGTGGTCAAACTTACAAGTCCATGGGTTTTTCAGAGTATATTTAATTAAATACAGATATAAGCACCACCAAAAACGGACTTTGCACCACTGGAGGTAGCTTCTCTCTCATTTGTTCAACAGACGAGTATAGGGGTCTAAAACACTTATTTTGGAGTCTTGGCGGGTTTTTAAGGCTCATTGGTCCACAGGCACCCTTGGTCTAACTTGCAAGCCTATGGATCTTTTAGGGTATATTTCATTTAATACAGATATAAGCACCACCAAAAATGAACTTAGCAACACGGGCGATAGCTTCCCTCCCATTGGTCCAACATACGAGTAAAGGGGTCTAAAATACTCTTTGGGTTTAAGTTGGTTTGTAAGGCTCATTGGTCCACAGGCACCTGTGGTTCGATTCACAAGTCCAGGGGTCTATTAGGGTATATTTCATTAAATACAGATATAAGCACCACCAAGAATGAACTTAGCACCACGGGAGATAGCTTCCCTCCCATTGGTCCAGAAGTCGTGTATAGGGGTTTAAAATACTCTTTGGGGGTCTTAGTTGGTTTGTAAGGCTCATTGGTCTACATGCACCTGTGGTCAAATCTACGAGTCCATGGGGACCTTTAGGGTACATTTCATTAAAGAAAATATAAGCACCACCGAAAATGGGCTTAGCACCACGGGAGGTGGCTCCCCTCCTATATGTCAAACAGACAAGTATAGGGGTCTATAACACTCTTTGGGAGTCTTAGTTGGTTTGTTAGGCTCATTGGTCCACAGGCACATGTGGTCCAACTCACAAGTCCATGGGTCTTTCAGAGTATATTTAATTAAATACAGATATAAGCACCACCAAAAAAGGACTTAGCACCACGGGAGGTAGCTTCCCTCTCATTTGTTCAACAGACGAGTATAGGGGTCTGTAAACACTTTTTGGGAGTCTTTTTGGGTTTTTAAGGCTCATTGGTCCACAGGCACTCTTGGTCCAACTTGCAAGACTATGGATCTTTTAGGGTATATTTCATTTAATACAGATATAAGCACCACCAAAAATGAACTTAGTACCACGGGCGATAGCTTCCCTCCCATTGGTCCAACATACGCGTAAAGGGGTCTAAAATACTCTTTGGGGTTTCAACTTGGTTTGTAAGGCTCATTGGTCCACAGGCACCTGTGGTTCGATTCACAAGTCCAAGGGTCTATTAGGATATATTTCATTAAAGAAATAAACACTACCAAACACGAACGAAGCACAACGGGAGGTAGCTTTCCTCTCATTGGTCCATCAGACAGTTTCAGGGGTCTTAAACACTCTTTTGGTTTCTAAGTTGGTTTGTAAGACTCATTGGTCCGCAGACACATGTGGTCCAATCTAGAATTCCAGGGATCTCTTTGGGTATATTTCATTGAAGAAAAATAAAAGCACCACCAAAAACGAATTTAGCACCACACGTAGCAGTTATCCTTCAATTGATATAAGATTATAGGTTCATGGGCTAAAGCACTCAAGCGGGGTCCACAGCTTTTCTAGAATAGTCTACAAGTAAAAGATGTCCACCCATCTCAACTATTTACAAGCACCACCAAAAGGAAATAAGCACCATGGCCAGCAGCTAGCCTCCAATAGGTCTAAACTTCAAGGTCCAGGGTCTAAAGCGCTCAGTTGGGGTCTAATCTGATAAACACACCATATAGGTCAACCAGACTTGCTAAAATCGTCTGCAAGGTGAAGATGTCCACCCGTCTAATATATTTATAAGGACCACCAAAAAGAAATTAGCACCACGGACAGCAGCTAAGTTCCTTAATGTCCAAAAACTAGGTGTAGGGTCTTAATCACTCTGTAGTCATATCTGGCTTCTATGGCCTATTGGTCCATTAGACTTAGTGGTTCGGTGTACTAGGCCAAGATGTCAAGTTCTTCAATATCTGTTAGCACTACAACAAATGAACTAAGCATCACGGGCTGTAGCTATCATCCATTAGGTCCAACAGGCAATATACAGGGTCTAAATTACTCTATTAGGGTCTAATGTGGTTTCCATGGCCTATTGGTCCATCAGACTTAGTGGTCCGGCTACAAGGCAAAGATGTCCAGTCCTATAAAGGTGCATATCAGGAAGCATATCTATAGGCACCACCAAAAATAAACTAAGCACCATGGGTTTCAGCTATTATCCAATAGACCCAACAAACAAGAGCCTCTATCACTCTATTTGGGTCTAATATTGTTTCTAGGGCCTATTGGTCCATCGGACTTAGTTGTCCAGTCTACAAGACCAAGATGTCCATTCATATAATGGTGCCTATCATGAAGTTTATTTATAAGAACCACCAAAAAATGAACTTAGGTTAGGGGGATTGGGATCCCGCTAACATGTTTAAACCCGCCACATTCTGTATGTATGTGCATTTCCCAAGTCAGGAGCCTGTCATTCAGTGGTTGTCGTTTTTTACTGTGTTACATACTAGTATTTGTTTTTGTTCATTTTTGTGTACATTAATTTGGCCGTTAGTTTTCTCGTTTGATTTGTTTACAGTTGTGATTTCGGGGCCTTTTATAAATGACTATGTTGTATGGACATTGCTCATTGTTAAAAGCCGTACGGGACCTATAGCTGTTAATTTCTGTGTCATTTGGTCTCTTGTGGAGGGTGGTCTCATTGGCAATCATACCACATTTTCTTTTTGTATTTAGCACCACGGGCTGCAGCTATCATCCATTATGTCTAATAAGCAAGGTGCAGAGTCTAAATCAATTCATCGGAGTGTTATCTAATATGATGGTCTTTTGTGATATAGTCACACAAGTATTGCTCACTATAGATAATTGTTACTCGCACAGAAATTAAAGTAACCCTGTATATTTAAGACATTGAGAGTTAAGATTTAAGATTTCAAGTCTAGTGCTAAAATGCATGGATTAGCGCTGAAAGTGTTTTGCGGTGCATGTTTCCTCACTACCAGCGATGACATACAAAATGCAGTGTTGAAATGTAAACTCTAGTTGCTAATGAGAAATTCTTGCACTGGGTGTGCAAAGACTAGCACTGTAGATACATGTATAACCTCTAATGATTGACTGATGTAAAGTATGGCAATGCAGATGTACATGAACATATAAAATACAGAGTTGTATACTAGTATATGATCATATAACTGCAGAGGGATGCTGAACATCTGTCGAACAACCTGGAGATGTCTGAAGACTGATTAAGTACTGTATAAATAAAATTAAAGTCCAGCGCTGAAGTTCTTGTACGCTAGACTTTACATCTGCAGCGATAAACTTAACATCTGATTACTTAAATACTTCATTAGTAGAGTATAGATCTGCATCGTTCAACATTTTACTTCTCAAGCGCTTAATCATAACTCATCATTAGTATGAGGCTGACATGACTCCGTGAAAGTTTATATATAAATAGTCGTAGTCTTCTTGGCGCTGGTCCCACTGCATAAGTCCTTTACTGGATGTGTAAGGTCTTGTAGTAGCAAAGTCTAGCCGATATATGTCAAGTCTTAAGATGAAGATGTAAAGTCTTCCGCTAGAAATTTGAAGTCGTACATCTATACGTTTAGCAATTCCGATGTTAAGTAAAACCAGAAGGAATTAAGATAAAGATTAGCCAAATTCATCTAAATCTTGCAATGCAATTGCAAAGTTATCCTTTGAAGAAGTACTGTCTTTGGGCTTGGGTGTAAAGAATAAAACCTTATGATACAAACAAATACTTAACCTTGGACAGTGATTGGATATTCAGTGCAAGACATATTTTCCTTTTATTTTAACATTTCTATAATTATATGTTGTCTCTCTCGGTGTAAGATGTAACATATCATGTGCTTGACTTAATATCTGCTCTATTGCATTTTTTTCTCTGTCGCTAATATTCACGTCTACAGTGCTAAATGCGCAAGACATTATAAACAATAACTTTTATTCTCTTCGAGACAAACCGGTGTCCTAAGCATTAGGCTCAAATGCTATGTTAATGGTATAGAGTTAAGGCCCTATTGGTCTCGTACAGATGAACAACATTCATTTTAGTCTAGCGCTGAAGATACAAAGTCCAGCGCTAAAGCCGTGAACTAAAACGCTGAAAATTTCAAGTCTACCGCAGAAAATATAAGGTCTAGTGTGGAAGATCTGAAGATGTAGCCCCTGTCGCTGGACTTGACATATTGAGCGCTGGACTTTACATCCCGTGTGTTGATCTTTATATCTACAGCGCATAACTTTATGTCTACAGCGCTAAACTATACATTTTCAGTCACAGATTTTTCTTATTTATCTCGAATGTACCAGCATCGCTTGATTTTTATATCGCTGGCTTTTATATCTTCAACGCTGGAATTTCCATCTATGGCGCTCAGATTTAGACTTTATTACTCCCTTATATGTCTTGATTTTGGAAAAGCTTTTGCAAAAGTTTTCTGAAATTCCATTAAGGTTTGAAATAAGTTATTGATGTTTAAAAACTTTATCTCTACACTTTATTTAAATGCAAACATCAAAAGCCCTTTTAGCAGTAAATACCAAATGCGTTTTAAGAAACCTTTGTAAATCTTGAGGAAGAATTTGTCCAAATCAATGAACAAAATGCCATGCAGGTTAGAGTTACTGAATCTTAAACAATAAAAAAAAAAACATAGTTCATCTTGATGTTAGTTGCAAAACATTCCATTCATCCGTTGAAAACGGGAAAAAGTTTGGCATTAAACGAATATAACGAAAAGACTACCTATTATATAAGCAATACTTTACAAAACACCACATAGAAACATATGTCTTAGCTACAAAAGACCAGATAACGGTGGTTATATCAGGAGCTCTTGAAAGGTAAACATATCTTGGTCCACTAGAGGCACCCATCGTGAAGCTCGTGGCAATTACAAATCTGGTGATACGTCGATTTAATAGTCAAGGAAAAGAGAATAGGAATATCGCTTTGACAATTTGGAACATACCCGTGGTCATCTGTGACACAGATATTCTAAAACGGTCAACCAAATCATATCAGTTTCCGTAAACCTTTTTTAAGGGCTAACTTTAAATTTACCAATTGAAATCTCTGATTCCAAATCTTCCGTGTAAGCAACAGCCTCTTGCAAAGTAAGCATGTTAGTGTATGCAAACTATGAAATATCGTATCAACTGGAATAAGTCCATTTGATGGTGCTGCAAAGACATTGTTACATAGAAATAGAGAGTTCACAATAGGAAAGCTGAAATCATCTTCTTTGTCTTTATATTTAGTGCAAAACCGCCCTAATTTTTAATAGCTAGATGAAAGTCAATATAGGATGCAGACTTGGCTATACTGATGGTATCCTTTATTTCAAATTGGGAAGGGATGAATGGTATCAACATTGTCACCAAACGTAATTAGATAATAGAACATCCTCTCCATTGGGAAAAGGGAAGTAAAACGGTGAGTTTAGCTTTTAAAATATCTTCTTGAGAAGCTCCAATATTATGAAGGTCTTATTTCGATTAAGAAACGATGGACTAAAAGAGGATCACAGTTGGCTCCCAAAAGAATGTTAATTGTCTGTTGAAAACATGTCCTCCAAACTTAAAAGTATATTTTCAATTTATCATGCTAATGATGACAGTTTCAGTGACCTTTCTGTTTAAATTAGGGATTTATTTAAAAAGAATGATGAACTCCTTCCTACAAGATATTTACAACTACTTTAATGAAACAAAGCTAGACTGAACACTTGTACAAGTGTTACAGAACTAGAGGCTCTGAAGAGCCTGTGTCGCTCACCTTGGCTTTACTTCTTATTCAACAAAGTACACTCTCAAACATTATAAATGGGAATAGAATTCTCATTTAAATACCTCTGTTTTGTTAATCTTCAATTGCTGATCATTTAGTCGGTTTAGTTTCTTTCTATCTTCTTTTGTTTTGCGACAGTCTACTAACTATATACGCAAAATTTGATTTGTTAGTAGATCTTAGATATAGGAAGATGTGGTATGAGTGCCAATGAGACAACTCTCCATCCAAGTAACAATTTATAGAAGTAAACCATTATGGGTCAAGGTACGGCCTTCAACACGGAGCTTTGGCTCACACCGAACAGCAAGCTGCCTTGTTGATCATTTTTTTTAGATTTTAATTGTCTATTTATTACAATTCTTATCATTTGAAGGCAAAAATATATATGAACAAAAAAGAAGGTAAAAATCGTCGTTTAAGGGCAATTACTCCAAGAAGGAGTCGTTGGTTGATTTCTTCCATTTTGTCTTAATTGTAGATGTTGCATTGTTGATCATTTTTATTAATTAAAGTTTCTATCTATCTATTATAGTTTTCAAGATAATAGCTACAATGTAAAAATAAATTGGGAATGTGTCCATGGGACACAGATGATGCCCCTGCTTGCATAAAATGTTATAAAGGAACATACACCAAGAACAGTAAAAGTGACACTACCCAAATGTGTTCCTAATTTGAGTTCTGTGGTAATAAGCATTTTGTATAAGTTTCGTAACATTTGGTTGAAGCAAACTTAACAGGACAGTCACAGAAATGAAAAATTCAGCACTTTTTCATTTTGTAAAGGGTCATAACTCTAGAATGGTGATACCACCAAAATTTAAAATTCAAACTTGATCTGTGTTATGTGGTAATAAGCATTGTGTTTTAAGTTTCAGTACATTTGGTTAAGGCAAACTAAAGTTAGAAAACAGAAATGAAAAATTTAGCAATTTTCAATTTGTAAAGGATAAAACTCTAGAACAGTAAAAATGGTACCACCAAAATTCAAACTTGATCTGTGTTATATGGTAATAAGTTACGTAACATTTAGTTAAAGCAAACTATAGTCAGAGAACGGAAACTAAAAATTCTGCAATTTTTCCATTTATAAAGGGGCATAACTCTAGAATGGTTAAAGTGACACCACCAAAATTCAAACTTGATTTGTGTTTTGTGGTGATAAGCATTGTGTATAAGTTTCATAACATTTGTTTCATTTTTTGGGGTTTTTTTTTTGACAAGTTTACAGATATAAGGAACACTTTTAATAAGAATTGTTTAGTTGTAAAAAAGTCTTATACTGGTAGTGTCTCATGGCTGGATATTGATTGTTGTATGTGTAAATATTACAAATACTGTAGAGGTTTTATGACAATTAGTATGTGACACTTTAATAAAGAAATTCATTATTATTCTTTCATTATTATCATGAAATTGAAATAAAAGTCAGATGAGTCCTGCCAAGCGGACACATAGATCTTATCATCATTTCATACTCAACACATAATTACTATTGCTTATAGTATTTGACTAATCAATAATTAAAAAGAAGTAACATCAGTTGAACCCCTTCTTACAGAAATGTATACCTCTTATGCAGACTTAATACCAAATATAATTGTCCTTTTACTCATGATAACTGACAAAATCAGGTGATAAAAACACTGAGATCAATGACACCAGACACAAGCCAGATATCTAAATATAATTTATCAAACTCTTTTACCTTCTGAAATGAAAAAAATGAGATCAGCATCCCTATGTCTCGCATTCTGTGACACATGATTTATATTCTATTGATTTGATCAGTAATCAAGAAAATGTTCATGCTTAGTTTAACAGGAGTAATTATTTAATGGACATGGAGAAACTTAAAACAGAAGACAAATGTTTTCTTATGTTATAAATTGTGGTAGCTCTGAATTGATTCAGAAAAATACAAAGACAGGTATTGCATTATATTTTTATTAAGTTTATTAATCAATGAATATTCAAAACATAAGTTTCATCTATACAGGTAAACTTCATTCAACATTCAGCACAATGTACAATCAAATAACAGTTTAAAATTTGTTTACAATTTCAAATTAAACATAAATTATGCACAGAAACCCCACTGTTTCTTTTAAAGTTTGACTTTCTATAAATTTATACCTATGAACATTTTTATTTGCATACAGAATTCTTAGAAGTATCAGTAGGTAGGATATACATTAATTTAAAATGTAATAAGTTTTTCAATTTATTATCTTTTCAAATAAAAAAGAAGTGTTCATTTGTGTATGTTTGAAAATGTTACATGTCAACTTAAATAATGTTTCAAATTTAAATAACTTATTAATTACCACAGATCTAAAATGCAGAATTTCAGAATTTGTCAATTCTGAATAGTTTCACAATTAAGGTTGATATAAAAAAATAAGCCATTCCTATATAATAGAGGGGTGCAAAAGAAACAATTAATTTAATACATAATACAGATCATCTCTAAATTCAAAATACTACAACTACGGGATTGCTTGACAACCTTGAATACAAATAAAGATCATGTAATCAGTATAAAATCCCACCTTGATTACATATATACCAAACATATTCTGATAAAAAAAATATTAAAGGGACACAACTCCTGAAACCAACATATATTTAATATAAAAGTAATACTCTAAAGCAAGGGACAATTTGCATCAGCAGATATAAGTTATCATCAATTGTTGGAAACATTAATCTCTATTAAGTGACAAATCTATCAGTCAGTGATAATATTAAAATGAGCCACTTTAATTCACTATTTCAGATAAATAATTTAGAAGTAGAGTTATCTCCTTAGTCATTCAATTTTGAAATAAGAACTAATTTAAGTAAAAAGTCATATTGTTTGGTTTTACAAAATGTATCTTGAATTTCTACAAACTAAATTCTCTAATACAGTGTTAAATTGTCTGTCTTCAAAAATTATCTTTACAATTCATAAAAAAAAGAGAGGAAGACTTTTACAGTTAATTAAAACATCTGTGCACAGTAGATTTCTTTTATTTTGTTCTTGAGATAAAAGGTTGAACTCCAATCATAAAACAGTAAACAAAGAAGAAAAAAAATTTGACACATGTTTTGACCTTTTAAAAAGTTAGAATTCTAGGAGTTGGAAAATAAAGAGGCTTGCATAAATAGTATTTTGGAGATTAATAAGGGGAGATAATTCAAGCCTTGAAAAACTTTAAATCTGACAAATTTACTTTTACAATACATCTTCAATTATATAAAAAAAGTATTTGCAAACTTTTAACTCCTACTGAAATGTACAACTGACATTTTAAGAAACAATCTTGAACAGTATTTCTTAAATGTACTGTTTGTTATGTGTGTTATTAGATCGAAAAAATAACATTTTCACATCTATTGTTGTAATTGTAAAATCTTTTCTTTTAATTTCCTTCAGATGGAGTTGCCTTCTCTTTCTTGACAGTTGGTCAGCTTGGGTATAAATAAGTTGATATCTCTTGATTCTTTAGTTCACTGAAATAATAAAGCCTACATGTATTAAAATAATAATATGAAATTCAAATACTTGTGTGCTTGTGACAATTGTTAAGTGCTACAGAATCAATCAAGATAGAATGAAATAAATTGTCTGAATCAGCTTAAATCAGCTCCTTAACAGATTGTACATGTATTTATAAAAAAAGATGTGGTATGATTGGCTATGAGACAACTCTTTACAAGAGACCAAATGATACAGAAATTAACAACTACAGGTCATTTGCCACTTTTGTAATATTATAGAATAATTGTCAACTTGAAATTTATCTTTGTCCAATTGGATATAAACTTATTGTTTACTTTAATATGTGATAATTTATTTAGATTATGTTTAATGTAATTTATCAAAATATGTAAATGAATGAACAAATTATTAATTGATAAAAGGTGTGTATACATTGACTTAATTTACATTTGTATACACTATTAATACTTAAGACGTGCATATAATCATACCATAAAAAGCTGACTGTAGGCAAAAGCTGTGAAAGGACCACAATTACTTTCATTCTTTAGCTGTAATACATCTGATATCTGAACACTTTTGATGTCAATTTGGATAAGTCTGCGGAAAGAAAAAGATTTAGACATTTACACAGCGTTAAGGATAAGGACCTGTCAGTAACATTTTGTGCATACAATGTACATGTAGACCAAAGGGCCTTGTAAAACAAGATCAAGTTTTCCCCTGTGGTGCTAAATTTGTGTTTGGTAGTGCTTAATTAATTTTAGATGTCCACCATTAAAGGACTATTGACTTGTTAAACAAATCATTGGGGACTGTTGACCAATGGGTCTTAGGAATCTACTTAGATCCTTAAAGAGACCACAAGACCTCTATAATCATCAATGAGATTGTATTACTACCTGTGTTACTAAATTCATTTTTGGTGGTGCTTTATATACTTAATGAAGAATATCATAAGAGGTATCCAGACTTGTCAACATGACAATGATTGCTTGTGGACCAATAGGCTTTACAAATTAACTTAAACCTTAAAACAGTGTTTTAGACTCTTATACCTGTCTGTTGGACCAAGGGGTGGAAGCTTCTTCCTGTGGTGCTAAGATCGTTTTTGGTGGTGCTTATATTTTTCTTTGATGAAATA
Source organism: Mytilus coruscus (assembly GCA_017311375.1). Taxonomy (NCBI): domain Eukaryota; kingdom Metazoa; phylum Mollusca; class Bivalvia; order Mytilida; family Mytilidae; genus Mytilus; species Mytilus coruscus. The sequence continues at coordinate 42,895,515 of CM029598.1, forward strand.
TATCATTAAAAGACTCCTGGACTTGTAGATTGGACCACAGACAATGGGCCCTATAAATCAACATAGACCTCCCAAAGTTTTTTTAGACCCCTATACCTGTTTATTGGATCAAGGGGGTGGAAGCTACCTTCCATGCAGCTAAGTAAGTTTTTGATGGTTCTTATATCTTTAAAATAAAATATACCATAAGTGGCTCTGGACTAAATATTGGACCACAGGTGCTTGTGAACCAATGAGCCTTTTAAATCAACTTAGACCCCAAAGAGTGTTTATACTCATGAGCCTGTCTGTTTGGCCAAGGGGTTGGAAGCTACATGTATCTTCTGTGGTGCTAAGTTCATTTTTGGTGGTGTTTGTTATTTTATTAATAGAATATACCATAAAAGTTCTCTAAACTTAAGATTGGACCAAAGGTACATTTGGAACAATGGGCCTTACAAACCAACATAGACCCCAAAAGAGTTTTTTAGACCTCTATACCTGTCTGTTAGGCCAAGAGGGTGGAAGCTACCTTCAAGGAGTCAAGTTAGTTTTTGGTGGGGCTTATGTTTTTTTAATGAAATATACCCTAAATGGCCTCTGGACTTAAGATTAGACCACAGGTGCTTGTGGATCAATAGGCCTTACAAATCAACAAAGACCCCAAAAGCGGGCTTTACACCCCTATACCTGTCTGTTGGACCAAGGGGATGGAAGCAACCATCCGTGGTGCTAAGTTAATTTTTGGTGGTGCTTATATTTCTTTAATGAAATATACCACAACAGACCTCTGGACTAGAAGATTGTACCACATGTGCTTTTCAAATCATCTAAAACCCCAAAGAGTGTGTTAGACCCTAAACCTGTCTGATGGACCAACGAGAGGAAAGCTACCTCCCATGGTGCTTAGTTTGTGTTTGCTGGTGCTTATATTTTTCTTTAATGAAATATACCCTTACAGAACCCAGGACCTGTAAATTGGACCACAGGTGCCTGTGGACCAATGAGCCTTACAAAACAACTTAAAACCCCAAAGACTATTTGAGACCCCTATACCCGTCTGTAGGACCAAGGGGATGGAAGCAACCATCCGTGGTGCTAAGTAAATTTTGGTGGTGCTTATATTTTTAAATGAAATATACCACAACAGACCTCTGGACTAGAAGATTGTACCACATGTGCTTTTCAAATCATCTAAAACCCCAAAAGAGTGTGTTAGACCCCTAAACCTGTCTGATGGACCAACGAGAGGAAAGCTACCTCCCATGGTGCTTAGTTTGTGTTTGCTGGTGCTTATATTTTTCTTTAATGAAATATACCCTTATAGAACCCAGGACCTGTAAATGGGACCACAGGTGCCTGTGGACCAATTAGCCTTACAAAACAACTTATAATCCCAAAGACTATTTGAGACCCCTATACCCGTCTGTAGGACCAATGGGAGGGAAGCTACTTTGCACCTCCCATTGTGCTAAGTTTGTTTTTCGTGGTGCTTATATTTTTCCTTAATGAAATATACCCTAGGAGAACCCTTGACTTGAAGACTATACCACTGTTGCCTGTTGACCAATGAGCCTTACAAACCAACTTAGAACCCCAAAGAGTATTTAGACCCCTATACCCATCTATTGGACCAAAGGGAGGGAAGCTACCTCCTGTGGTGCTAAAGTTTGTTTTTGGTGGTGCTTATATTTTTGTTTAGTGAAATATACCCTGAGACCCCTGGACTAGTGTAGATTGGACCACAGTTGCCTTTAGACCAACAGGTCTTACAAACCTTAGAACCCCAAAGAGTATTTTAGACCCATTACCCATTCTTTGGACTATTGGGAGGGAAGCTACCTCCCGTGATGCAAAGTTTGTTTTTGGTAGTGCTTATATTTTTATTAAATTAAATATAATATAAAAGACCCCTTGACTTGTAGAGTGGATCAAAGTTACCTGAAGACCAATGAGCCTAACAAACCAACTTAGAACACCAAAGAGAGTTTGAGACCCTTAAACCTGTCTGTTGGACCAGTGGGAAGGAAGCTATCTCCCCTTATGAAAAGTTTGTTTTTTTTTGTGGTGCTGGTATATTTCTTGAATGAAATATATCATAAAAGACCCCTTGACCTGAAGATTGGACCAAAGGTGCCTGTAGATCAACGAGCTTCACAAACCAACTTAGAACCCCAAAGAGTGTTTTAGACCCCTATATCCATCGGTTGGACTAATGGGAGGGAAGCTATATCCTGACGTGGTGCTTAGTTCATTTTTGGTGGTGCTTGTTACTTTTTTTAATGAAATATACATGTGCCATAAGAGACCTCTATAAAAGTGTTTGTGGGTTAATGGGCCCTACAAATCAACATAGACCCCAAAAGAGTTTAGCAGACCCATGATCCTGTTTATTGGACATTGGGGTGGAATTTAAGCTATCATCTGTAATGGTAAGTTTTTTCTGGTGGTGCTGATATGAAATTTTTTAATGATATACCATAAGTGGCCTCTGGAATGGACAACACGTGCTTGTGGGCCAATGGCAATCCGTCTTAAAACTCAATTTGACCTTAAAACCAACTGCTCACATGTGATATAGATCCCTATATCTGTCTGTTAGACCTAAAGACAGAAGTTCCTCCCTTGGTGCTTAGTTCATTTTTGGTGGTGCTTTAAATTCAATAAAATTTTCAATGAAAAAACATTCCGATAGACTTTTAAATTGGACTAGATGTCCCGTCAGGGACTTTGTAATAAATATTTGAACCTAAACAGTTAATTAGACAACCATACATGCCTATAAAATGTGGAGCTCAATGTGGGCTAAACAAACCGGATGTTTTGATTTGATTGAGCATGCGCAAAAGTAACTACGAGTTTTCGTTCCATAATAAAGAAAAAGCTAGAAATAAATCGAACAAAAATGATAGGTCCCTTGTCTCAACTATAAGACAAAGTTACCAGAAAACAATAATCCAATCAAACGGTGGTGCTTATAGTGGTTTTCATCACGTTTTGATATATATATTATTACTCAAAGAATAACTGGGAATCCACGGCTACAGTAACTGTTACAGTTCAAAATATTTACAGCATAACATTGAAAAGGTATTGAATGTTTATAAGTGTAGTACTAATTATATTGATCATCACATGTGTGGAATAGGTGCACCATGACAGTGCAGTGCACTCATGTACCCAGGGCGGATCCAGCCATTTTCAAAAGGGGGTTCCCAACCCAGGATAACTTGATAAGGGGGGATGGTTCCAACCATATGTCCCCATTCAAATGCATTGATCGTCCAAAAAGGGGTTCCAACCCCAGAAACCCCCTGGATCCGCGCCACTGTGTATTGTACTGACATGATATGTGTGCATGCGTTTTAACTTCTATTCAGGGCATTATCTGAGTACATAGAGGAAACACACCGTTTAGTGGATAATTTAATTGTATAATTCGTGTTAATTTTTTCATATTATTTTCGTCAATTATTTTTTTGATTTAAGTTCATTCGTTTCTTTATATATTTATTGAAAAATTAAAATTAAAAGCGCCACCCATATTATTAAAGTACAAATTGTGATTGAGGTTCGTGTGGATCCTTTGGCTAAAATAGATCTATGCCTTTACACCACAAAATTTACTCGGAGTGCAGACAAACCTGTGCACCTGGGAAAATATTAAGGCATAGCATGCCCTAGATGTATAAAATACAAATACAATTGAGAATGGAAATGGGAATGTGTCAAAGAGACAACAACCCGACCAAAGAGCAGAAAACAGCGAAGGCCACCAATGGGTCTTCAACACAGTGAGAAAATCCTGCATCCAAAGGCGTGCTTCAGCTGCATTTTATGTATCAGTTGTTGACGCTTGGCACCCATTTAAATTCGGACAATATAATAATGATGTCAATTTACAGGACGTCCGACAATGGTTTTATTTTATTCAATTCGGATGAAAAATACAAGATTTTTATCTAATCGCAAATAATATTCATTCGCTTCTCAAATTTACTTATGAGATTTGGACAAGTCAATTAAATTTCTTAGATGTATCAGTATTTAAGGGAAAAAGATTTGAAACAGATCATATTCTGGATGTTAAATTATATCGTAAACCGACTGATAACTTTCAATACTTAGAAAGATCGTCGGCTCATCCAACTTTGGTATTCAAAGGAATCATTATAGGAGAAATTACACGAATTATTAGGACAACAAACAATCAAAATGACCAGACAAAACAAAATGAACACTTCAAACGTAAGCTCTTGCAAAGAGGTTACACAGGAACGGAACAGACATGCTAACGCCGAAAGCAAAGCAAAAAACCCCAGATCTAACGTTAACATATTATGTTATAAAATAAAAACAAAAGACAATCACCACCATTGGTATTTGCTACTAAATTTAGTCCAATATTCAAACATTTAGGTAAATGTATTAGAAAAAATGGCACTTCATCGAAAATAACCCAAATGCCAACAGGTTATTTCCTAAACCACCTACATGTATTATTGCATATCAAAACATAAAAATATAAAGGAATTTTGACAACTGTTAAGATATATTAAAGTATTTGTTGTATAACAAATTATACGACGCTACTGAATCATAAACACAAATCCACTGGGTGTTGTGCTCCTCCTTAATTAGTTACATTTGGTTACACAAAATTATAAGGGCTATTAAGGCTACATCACCTGATGAGGATGAACGGCTTTGGTCGACAGTTTTGACCTAAATTGAGATCCGAAACACTTGAGTGGGAAAGAAACTGACATATAGTCAATCAAAATATTATAGCAAAATAGAAAATAATATTTAATATCTATGACATATAATTAAAAACATGGCACGCTTTATCGAAATATTTGTAAACTTTTGCTTGGATTGGTAACACGTCTTTTATTAAAATATTTTTATTATATGTTTTAGACAAACAAGTTATTGTCAGTTGGAGGTGTGGATTTAAAAGATGGTGTAAGAAACATGTTGAGAAGGTTTGTATTTAGCTAGTTTGCATTACGAGAATGAACAATGAACAATGAACAAAGAACAATACTAAGAACATCAAAAAGATTGAGACAGACAACTAACATATAACACAAAATAGCAAAAAGTACACACAGAAACAAACAGCAAGACCCCCTTTAAAACCAGGGTTGAAATCAGTTTCTCAGGAAAAGTGAGCAGTTCCATAATCAGTCTGTCACTAACATGACTAAATGTTTTTGTTTTACAATAACTTCTCCAGTTTGCTTTGTCCAGTCAATTATAAGATTTATGCATGCACAGTATTAAGGATAATTAGATGATGCTCCTGAACTATTGGGATTTTTTTGCCCTAATTATTTGACTGGGTCTTCAGTGTGTGAAACCTTTTTTGGAACTCGCCAAATTGGCGAGCAGCTTTTCATTTCAACTCGCCAAATTGAAATCCCACTAGCCAGCTTGGCGAGTTCCTAAAATTTTGAACTCGCCATCTTATTCAATACGTTATTGTATGTAATAAACGTTTTAGAAATAGCTTTATTCTAGGTTTACTTATATATATTTGGTTGAAGCTTTGGAGGAAGTACATGTAGTATCTGCGATTTCCTTTCTCTTTGAGTGTTTACGTATTAATTTTGTTCAGTGGCTTCTCATGCAGGAGTACTTGGTCAATAGAAAGGGTTATTGGTATTTATATAATACCCTAAATAGGGTATACATTTATAAGTATAATATATAATAATGTAAATAGGGTTAACAGATTAACTGAAGAATTTAATTAATTTGTGATTTAATAAGAAATCACATTGAAAATGACATCATTTAAGCAACAATTTATGGGTTTTAACTTTTCTTGATAATTGTTTATATATTAACCTTGGTTCCAAAGAAAATGTTGGTTTAAGAGGGACTATATAAATCAAGGACTTGTAAATTTTCTTTATCTTGAAAAGTTGTTTTAAAATGTTTATTATTCAAAAGTTGCTACTATTGACCATAATTAATGCATTTTCAATATTTGTGCCATTAAAAATTCCAATAACAAATATTGTTCTGCAATGTACACTGTTCAGATTATTTTGGTGACCTTTTCCTTCCTTTCATGTTATTTAAAAGCTGAATTAATAAGCATCTTATTTTTCCATGCTGTTCTATTTAATATCCATTATTAGAATCAAGTTTTTATTTACAGTTTATAGGAAATTTACTCTTGAATCAATCTTCAAACGTGTAAAATTACATTGCCAAAAGGAAAGTGAAAGTAATTCTATCTATCTATAAAACACGCTTTGATTGGTTTAAGTTTTTCATACAACTGTCATCTAGCCAATCAGAACACATGTAACATAATATTTATCATCTGGGTTCCTGTTTCAACAGAAGTCATGGATAACAGTATTGATTTTTATGGAAAAATGTTTTTGTAAACGATCTTTTGGCTGGCTTGATTCAAAGTCGCCACAGAAGGGTCACTCGCCACAAGTGCGAGTTCTATTGAATCTGGACTCGCTTAATATGATTCTTACCGCATTTGGCGAGTTGGCGGCGGAGGTTTCACACACTGGGTCTTTTAGGCCCGCGTCTTTGACATATACTATTACTAGTATGTCGCTTTTAGCATACTGGACCCAAAGGACCATCTGTAAACAATTGCCATTTGGTTTGTTGTTATCTTCAACTTTTCATTTTTCTCTTATTAACTGTATCAGAAGAAGTACACATTTTTTTCTAGTACAATGTAAGCGGTCTATATTTTTTATTGAAAATTCTATTTCTCCAAAGAACAATAATTTTGTGCACTGTTTCATGTAATTTTGGCTTGTGCATTGTTTTTATTTCAAAATTAAAACCATCACACAAGATATATATTAAAAATTCCCTGAACATCATGTTTATCCAGCTTGCATACATATGATCGTTCGGTGTCAATTCATAATTCTATTCTGAAAGGTTCCGTTACACATTTGGAAGGTTCCCTTACGTGCCGGAAGTTTCTATTTAGCTATGTACTGTGTAATTCATTTCTTTACTTATTTGATAATAATATTTATATAATTTTACACTGTTTTCAGGGTGATGACAAATGAGCTGAAGTCAAAGTTCAATATAAGTGGTAACAGGGGCAAATTTCCATTTAAAGATTATACAATTTTCAAGATAATTAGAGGTAAATTATAGCACTAATGAGGTCGTTAATTTGTTGGGCTTTTATATATGATTGGTTATTAAAGTTATACTCCATCATGTTCCCTTTTACACCATTCAGCCATGAATTTTCCGTATAACCATTTAGATCTCTTAAACGCTATATGATTTTGTATCTTTCTATTAATTATAGAATTATATTGTGTTTATCATTGACTATGCAAAAATACTTGTCTAGGTTGAAGACTATGGTGGAATGACCGGAAGGGGGGTGCACTATGTATTCAACCGTGGCTACTTTATCGCAGTTAATGGTAAACACAACATTAATCTTATTATTATAATACTGACTGTCAATTATTATACTTTCTGTAAGAATGTCTTTTCATATTAAAGATGCTTTATTTTGGCATAGAGTTTAAATGAATTACTTAGAAAAAAAAGTTCGTTATTGTCAACAAAACTCTTTACTTAACGCTTGCACTGTCAACAGTATGCACCCAATGAGTAGGCACTCGCTTAGTCTGCCGCTCAAGTGCTTTATGAAAAGTTATAACTGCATTATTATTATTAAAGTAAATATTTCACTGATATCGTATGTATTTGGTCTTATTTCTTGATCAGTTAGGACAAATTAAAATGTAGTGCTATAATTTAGTGTAATGGTCACAGAAATATTCAAAATTGTACTATTAGCATAATTACTCTTTCGGTTCTTATTTCAAAGCCTGAATAAATATTGTATGATGAATTACAGAGTATTTCTATAAAGAAATTTCATCAGAGTTTCAGACCAAAGTCACAACAGGGAATTATAATGTTTATAATTTACTGGTTTACGATAATGATAATTTTATGTTATTCCACACTATTTTGGATTGACCTTCCTCTGGTATGCTTGTGGCTTAAAAGATTGGAAAGAAAACTCAAATGCCACAAGGCAAGGTCACAGTATATTGAAAGAAGTGTTGACAACGAAGCGCTATCCAAAATATATCCTAAATAATTGGAACTGTATGTACATTGTTAAATTTCTGTTTCTTTTTTTTACAGACGTTGCAACCAGAGCCTTCATTGGGATAGAGAAAGAAGTAACTGATTGTATTGCCAGGACTCTTAAATATGCCCCAGACAGATTGGGGGAAGGGAAGAGAGAAATAAAATATATTCCATTCTTTTTTTTATTTCTTTCAAATTGACTTAGATCCATTAATTACTGCATATAAAAATCATTGATAAATTTCATTACACTTGACCAATATCTTTTAGTTCATCTGGCCTGAAAGGCAGTTTGAGTTATTATACCCCACGCAACAAGTTGCGGAGGGTATAATGTTCTTGACCTGTCCGTCTGTCCGTCCGTCAGTCAGTCCGTCAGTCCTGTTTCTTGTCATCGAACTCCCATAAACCACACAACAGAATTTCACGAAACCTTTTAGATAATAAGGACATACTATGTAGTTGTGCATATCGACAGGAAATTACGATTCAATTTTTTTTCTAGGAGTTACGCCCCTTTGAACTTATTTACTTTAATGTACTACTGCAACAGTTTGTCATCGCAACTCCTCTCAAACCACACAACAGAATTTCATGAAACCTTTTCAGATAATAAGGACATACTACGAGATGTGCATATCGACAGGAAATTACGATTCAATTTTTTTCCAGGAGTTGCGCCCCTTTGAACTTATTTGCCCAATATACTACTGCAACCTTTTGTCATCGCAACTTCTCTCAAACCACACAACAGAATTTCATGAAACCTTTTCAGATAATAAGGACATACTACGTAGATGTGCATATCGACAGGAAATAACGATTCAATTTTTTTCCTTGAGTTTCGCCCTTTGAACTTATTTGCCCAATATACTACTGCAACAGTTTGTCATCGCAACTCCTCTGAAACCACACAACAGAATTTCATGAAACTTTGTACATAATAAGGACATACTATGTAGATGTGCATATCGACAGGAAATTATGAATCAATTTTTTTTTCTTACAGTTATTTTAATTCTCCAGTGACAATGTGGGGACGTGGGGTATGTGAGCATGCTCACTAAGGTTCTTTAATTGTCATTATAATGCATCTGCCAAGGTCTTAATTTGTCCTTGAACTTTTTTTCACGTCATCTTTGAAACAACTTGGAGGACTGGAACAAAAATTTGTATTTGCATGGAATAGATTTACAGATTTTCAATCCAGGGACTTACTTGATCCCAGTTATTAGGAATAGACTACAGAGGTCATTAACAATTATCTCGAAAACAATTACATTTACGTTCAGCAAAATCCTTACGATTCTGATATTTTGTTTCCTTGGATGATTATGTTGTATGAAGCTGGCTATGGTGGATGCCCTTTCTTTGATTCTTCATGTTTGTCCATTTGTACACTTCTTCTATGGTGTGTTATAACTTCTGCAGTATGCATTGATGGATCTTGATCAAATTTATACACATCAATAAGCAACGCAAGAAATACATGATATAAAGTCCTTAAAATTTATTATGAAAATGCAAAAAAGAGGTCACAACGATAAAGGCACTGACATAAAGGTCGCAAAGAGAATATGACACCACAAAAAAAATAGAAGTTGAAAAGACATCACAAAAAAGACGTTGAAAAGACGTCACCAAACAGACGTTGAAGAGACATCACTTTAAAGACGTTGAAAAGACGTCACAAAAAAGACGTCATTTCACCTTTCAAATTCAACGTAAAAAAGACGTCATTCTGACGTCCCATAAAGACGTCTTTTCAACGTAAAAACAACCAAATTTGCCAGCTGGGAACTGACAGCCACCACAGGTATTTGGGCATGGACCCTCTTTTGGGCCCCAATGTAAAAAGAAATTCTATTTTCTTTTTTTTTTTTCTCTTCATATTTACAACTTTCTAAAATGTTTAGACATATATCAAGTCTCATAAACCCATAACTAGCCGATCACAATACTTTTCTTCTATCCATGCGAACCCCAAGTGAAAATTTAAAAGTTTCACTTGGGGTTCGTGGATATATAGTAGAAACGGTATTGTAATCGGCTATAGTAATGGAGTCATGAGAAAAAAGTTTTACTTGGGGTTCGTGTGGATAGTAGAAAAGATATTGTAATCGGCTAGTAATGGGGTTATGAGACTTGCTATATGTCTGTGCATGTGTGGCAGTTAGGATTATTATGTCATTGTTATTTCCTTGTTCAAAACTATAAATTTCATATTTCTTTATTTAATAATTTACATGAAGCTTATTCAGTACATATTTGTTAAATTGAATAGATATTGGTATTTTGAATTCATTGGTTAAAGATATTTACTTATATTCTAAAGTTTAGTATTTGCATCGTCGCAAATTATTTATAACCTTCTTTGAAAAACTTATACATTTTATATAATTGGTTTGGAATTACTACGTTGAATCGTTTGAGGACTGACGTTTAATCCAACCTAGGAAAGCCGAGCTTTCCAATCACCCTTAAAGGTTAGTGCGTCTGCCATATGCCCTCATAATACGGGTTAATATTGAAGTGATTGAATGCTCCATTTCTAAACTTTTAGATTTCATACATGTTCTACCTATTGAATAAATTATATATTGTTTTCACTGTTTTTGGTTTTCATTTACTTAGATATTATATAGCGCTTTTACATTTGGCATCCATCGTCTCCGTTAAATCAGTTCACAAACTAGAACAAGCCGCATCCCCGAATCTCCAGCAGAATTGTTCCTGCTATATGTCTAAACATTTTAGAAAATTGTACAGTCATATGAAAAAAAAAAATTGTTTACATAGGATCCAAAAAAAGGGGGGTCCATGTCCCAAATACATGTGGCCTAAAGGGTATACGCCCCTTTTTTGATAGGAAAGTATAAAATGTTTGGCATGAAATCGTCTAAAATGTATGTATTACGCTTTCTGGGATTACTTTCCCTTTTAAAAATCCTAGATCCTCCCTTGACAAGACAGATATAAAGTCCGTTATCGCCTATATATAGATATAGGAAGATGTGGTGTGAGTGCCAATGAGACAACTCTCCATCCAAGTAACAATTTATAAAAGTAAACCATTATAGGTCAAGGTACGGCCTTCAACACGGAGCATTGGCTCACACCGAACAGCAAGCTATAAAGGGCCCCAAAAAATTACTAGTGTAAAACCATTTAAACGGGAAAACCAACGGTCTAATCTATATAAAAACGAGAAACGAGAAACACGTATGAGCTACATAAACAGACGACAACTACTGTGCATCAGATTCCTGACTTAGGACAGGTGCAAAATTTGCAGCGGGATTAAACGTTTTAATGGTACCAAACCTTCTCCCTTTTCTGAAACAATAGTATAATATCACAACATAGAAAGACACACTATAAGATATCAATTGGAAGGCTTAACTCAATCAAAAACGTAAATTAACACACAATGAACGAATAAATTTGATCTGTGATACCTGAACGCAAATACATAGTTAATAAAAATTAGAAAATCATCACTTTTGAAAAAACCTGCGTCATATTATACACAGGTTAATGAAAATAATTTTGTTGTTAAGTATACTTCTACTTCTGTGTGTATAAAATCTTCCGTTTAGGAATACCAAGAAATTTCTTTAATATCAATAAAACTAATCTAACACTTGATACATATGGGGTGAATATCAACAATAAAACTATACAATTAGTGTTAGATAAAACTTCCTGTACAGGTGCAAGAACATTATTTATGTATATTTAAAAGGAATCCAAACCCCTACTATTCACAGCATAGATATATGTCCCGTTATCGTATACGTCTATTTAAAACAAGGCGTCTTATATCAATTTATGGACAACCCCCCCGCCCCCGCCTTTTTTCGTGGTTTTTATCACATGACTTTGCCTTTATACAACACATCAACTTTTTACAATCTTTCAGTAAAAAGTAAATTAGAGATAATTCTTTATAAAATATTGATATAGACCTAAAATATGAAATCAGTCACACAACCGCTCAAATCTATCATGAGACCGTACGCTGACCTATAGTTGCTTACTTCTACGTCATTAATGTTTTGGTCTCTGGCGGAGAGTTGTTTCATTGGCAATCATACCACATTTTCTAATTTAAAAAAAGAAAAAAAATAACACTCCAGAGTGAACCCAGTCGTCAACAGGGTAGGTTACTCATTCTAAACTAATATCTTATGACGAATAGAAATGGCACTCCAATACTACCATTAATAGCTCAACTGTCGTTCTTTACAATAATGTTGTCCCGAAGATTATGCAATAAACGTAGAAATTAGTAAAATATTAAATTTATTTATCAGAGAAATGCGCATTTATACCCTATGGATTGAACGTAGAAGTTAGTATATATAATATGTATTTACTAATATTAAGAAGTGCGCATTTAAAGGCATACATGTTACTATACTAGTCAACAAAAGTATAACGAGACACAAGTTTGAACTCTAATTTATCATAAAATATAATAAATAGGAAAAACTGTTAAATTATCCAATGAAAAGCATTGATTTGCAAAGCAAATGCATATGATTAAAAGAATCTGACCAAATTGGAAAGTGAGAAAATACCGTGTTATTGAACAAAGGGTTCAAATTTATTTTGCGGAAAATGATGACAAAAGTCGGCACTAAATTTCGAAGAAGAGAATTAAGTATTCAAATATCTGCACAGACATTTAAAATTTTAGGCAGACCATGTTCAAGTTTAAAGTATTTGCCTTAAATCAATGGTTTTGACAAGAAAATTACACTCTGTAAATATTAGACCAATTGGGCAATTATTTACCTTGGTACAGTGTATCCAATTTCATTATATATGGAAAATACATTGCCTTGTATCGTTTCTTTTGTTGACTAGTATATATATACACACAATGATAAAGTAGTACGTAGTTTTTTTTTACCATAAATGTAAGCAATGAAGCATCGGGATTTCCAGTGATTGGACAAATATCTCAATAAATATAGATTAACTTGTCGAATTCCAATGTCACTACGAATACACGAATACGGACGGAATAACACGTGATAACATATATGCGAGATAAAGATAAAATTTGATAAAAGTTGTTTATGGACGTCCATTTATTTCATTTGTATTATTATGGGTAGAAAGAAATGAAATGAAACTTTTTGCATTTTTTACTGTCTTGTCATCTACATTGTTATGTGGTAAGTCTTTTATGTACATATAGAAAATATATCTGAAGCACACACGAAAAACAGGTGAAAAATGACAATCACATGAAAGGTTCGGACACAAGGAGTGGGATTTGAAATAAGCGCCATGTTTGTGTTTTATGACATATTATGCCCGTTACTATTGCTAAAGAAGATTTATGATTTTTTTAGCATAACATACAAATTGAATAGTAACTATATATATAAATTACACGAATTGAAAATGTTGTTCTTTGTACGACTTAAACAATGATACATTCTCCAAAATGAAACTGTTTTGAAATGAACATTTAGTGTAAGCAAACAATGATCAATGATGGTGCCAATTTTCAAAAGTTTTCAATTTTTCTGATGGTTTACCAGAAAATCAAACATGCAAGATATCGTCATATTCTTCTTTGATTATGGGGATGGGAAGAGACAACACATACTTTGTTTCCATTGAAATTTTATAATTCAAAAAAATTAAAAATTGAATTAAAAAAAAAAAATAATATGTAACAGTTATTTAAAATAATTTTTGTCTTTTAATGGCAAAACAATTGATTGTCCCGAGAGAGAAAAACATGCACCCACCCTCCCTGCCCACAAAAATAAATGGTCGGTACCTAAGTTACGAAGACTACTTATTTCAGTCTTTTCGTATATTAATTTGTTTTCCTTCTTTGCATGAGATATTTTATGTTATGCCCCCAGGGGCTCGTGAGTTGAGGATGGTGGTGATGATGATACTGAAAGTTTTGAATATCAATGGACGAGGATGAAAAGAACTTTGTGAACGTGTACCTTTTGAGATAAAGAATTTAAAATTATTCTATCATTGTGATAATTAAGTAAATGAACAAACGTATTGAAAGTAAGCATCTACAGAGCACTAAATGAAAACTGGAAGACTGGAATGAATTTCAGAGATACATAGATCTGTTGCAATCAAGCTACGCTTTATATTCATGCTATTTGTGAAAAGTATTGCAAAAACCTCCAGCATTACGGACTCGTAAAGTTTGACAAAAATGACTCGTTATCCTGACCCCTCCCCCTAGGAAAGTTAGATATGATGCCTCATGTAAGGAAAGAATACGGCTATCTTCAAGTTAAACTAGTCTTTTAGAAGTTCGAAGTTGGCCTGTTATACATGGATAAGTATCGGTCCCTATTTAACATGACTCATTTTATAAGGACATGCCTAATTTCCCATCCTTCATCTCGATCAACCCATTTTTCGGAGCCTATCCAATAGGTTATTATGCTCCCTGAAAAAATTTCGTCCATCAGTGTGTCCGAAACAAATATTTACTGGATAATAACTTGACTATCCATTGCTTTATTGAAATGGACAGATGGGAGATATATGGAAGAAGAAGCCGTTTGAATTTTATCCATTGCTTTATTGAAATGGACAGATGGGAGATATATGGAAGAAGAAGCCGTTTGAATTTTATCCATCGCTTTATTGAAATAGACAGATGGGAGATATATGGAAGAAGAAGCCGTTTGAATTTTATCCATCGCTTTATTGAAATAGACAGATGGGAGATATATGGAAGAAGAAGCCGTTTGAATTTTATACATTGCTTTATTGAAATAGACAGATGGGAGATATATGGAAGAAGAAGCCGTTTGAATTTTATCCATTGCTTTATTGAAATAGACAAATGGGAGATATATGGAAGAAGAAGCCGTTTGAATTTTATCCATTGCTTTATTGAGATGGACAGATGGGAGATATATGGAAGAAGAAGCCGTTTGAATTTTATCCATTGCTTTATTGAGATGGACAGATGGGAGATATATGGAAGAAGAAGCCGTTTGAATTTTATCCATTGCTTTATTGAGATGGACAGATGGGAGATATATGGAAGAAGAAGCCGTTTGAATTTTATCCATTGCTTTATTGAGATGGACAGATGGGAGATATACGGAAGAAGAAGCCGTTTGAATTTTATCCATTGCTTTATTGAGATGGACAGATGGGAGATATATGGAAGAAGAAGCCGTTTGAATTTTATCCATTGCTTTATTGAGATGGACAGATGGGAGATATATGGAAGAAGAAGCCGTTTGAATTTTATCCATTGCTTTATTGAGATGGACAGATGGGAGATATATGGAAGAAGAAGCCGTTTGAATTTTATCCATTGCTTTATTGAGATGGACAGATGGAAGAAGAAGCCGGAGATATACAGATGGGGAAGAAGAAGCCGTTTGAATTTTATCCATTGCTTTATTGAGATGGACAGATGGGAGATATATGGAAGAAGAAGCCGTTTGAATTTGTGGTCAACACAACAACAGTCACGGTCACTGTTACTAAAAATATATTATTTATTACAGTTGGTTTAGGGAAGGAAAATTAGCATTAATAGTACATGTCTATTTGTCCCTAAATACATTAAGCATACTAGTATTTTGAACCCTTGAAATGAAAACGTTTTCTTTCAAAAATGTGCTGTTCGGGGAGCATCAGTTGGAAGTATGTTGTTTATTTGTTACCGTTCTGAATATGCATGGAATATTTGACACTTGCATTGACGTTAAGCAAACACCAGAAATCATTAGTGGGAACAGTGGACCTTCGCCTTTTCTCACAAACTTACCTTAAACAGCTTAAAGATGCACAGATCTACAGCATACAACATTATTTTTCATAGGGTAAATTTGTTTGTTGATACTTTTTCTTATACAGTAAGCCCTATGGGTACGAGACCAGAAATTGTTGATGCCATTTTACCAGAGGTGAAGCAACAAGGTCAGATTGGGTATCTCAATTGCTCAGTAATAAACTTGAATCCGTCATCAGCAGTGGTAAGTATATTTTTATTTATTTATTTAATTTATTTATTTATTTATTTATTTATTTATTTATTTATTTATTTATTTATTTATTTATTTATGAATCATTTATTAAAATAAATACAGATTTTTCCGGACATTTATTAGATGATGAGTTGATTTAACCAGTTAACATGTCGATAAACTGTTGAGCAAACATGTGTTTAATAAAAAAAATGGTAAGCGTGTCCTTATGAAATATAATACTTCTAATTTCTTTTTCATTATTGTATAAAACAGTTCGTGATAGTGTTATTACAAAATGTATCTTTATGTATTGTAGTTACAATGGGTTAAACAAAATGTATCTTTCTGTATTGTAGTTACAATGGGTTAATCAAAATATATCTTTATGTATTGTAGTTACAATGGGTTAAACAAAATGTATCTTTATTTATTGTAGTTACAATGGGTTAAACAAAATGTATCTTTCATGTATTGTAGTTACAATGGGTTAAACAAAATATATCTTTCTGTATTGTAGTTACAATGGGTTAAACAAAGTATATCTTTCTGTATTGTAGTTACAATGGGTTAAACAAAATGTATCTTTATTTATTGTAGTTACAATGGGTTAAACAAAATATATCTTTCTGTATTGTAGTTACAATGGGTTAAACAAAATATATCTTTCTGTATTGTAGTTACAATGGGTTAAACAAACAACACCGTCAGGAACACCGTTACTTATATCATCCAATGAAAATATCCATGTTAATGATGTAGTTGAAGGTCATCCGAAATATTATATCAGAAAATCTGCTTATAATAATAGGCAACTGTACCAACTTATCATCCGGGCATTAACTGAAAATGATGCCGGCTACTATTCGTGTATGATCAGACTATCCAATCAGAACTATTTACAATGGCCGAAAAAGCTTGGTCTTCTAACTGTCCAGAGTAAGTAAATAAACAATTAATTACACATACTGGTATTTTTAACACTTTTTCCCACTAAATACTGCATTTTTTTCACTTTTGTTTGTTTGTTTTGCCTTTATGTTGTTGTTGTTGTTCATGTTTTTGGGTGAGATAGGAGAGGAGATATCCATGATTTCTTTTTAAAATATCATGAATTTGATTTGTCTTAATGGCAGTATTACAGTTTTATAGTATGCCCCGTATTTAACTGTTATCCTGCATGCATCAGCTGTATTCTGGTGTAGGCTGAACGCTTAATTGTCAACGAAATACATGCATTTTCCAAGTAAACAAACATGAAGAATTTCATCACGTTTTAGCGCATTACAGGTATACAAACGTGAAAAAAAAATCAAGATTATTGGTAAAACTGTTCACTATAGAAACAAATGACAAATTTGCTAAAATATTGAACAACGATTAATAGGACAAACTAATCATCTAGATAATGACAACAACAACAAAAAATTCTAAACAAAGACTTGTAAAGGCGAATTATTGCAATAAGAAAGGTGCAAGTAAAATCGAACAAGAATGAGCAATGTTGAGCAAGGAAGTTTAAAATTTTAAACCTTATTTCAGTCGTTGTATATACTCAAAGAGAAATAGTGATTGACAAAACAGAAATAAACTAAAAAGTATGCATTAATAAATATTTTTAAATATGTTGTAGTTGCTCCAACAGTAAAATTAGACAGTGCATCAAATATTGTTGTTCAGGAAGGATCTAACATAACACTGAAATGTGAAGCAAACGGTATTCCTACTCCAAATATAACATGGAAACGAGGCGACGGTCTACCATTACCAGGAGGAGGATTTCAGCATTGGGTAAGGCGTGGTTTTAATATTTTTTTTCTAACACTACAGATCTTATACTCTTTTGCCAAACTTTCGGACAACATGACGGGTGTTAATTTTTGAAGCAGATACTGCTTACACTTCAAGAGCACATGATTTCACACATATATAAGGAGATGTGGTATGATTGCCAGTGAGACAACTATCCAACAGAGTCCATAATGAAGTGAATTTAAGCATCTATAGGTCACCGGAAGGCCTCCTACAATAGGCAAGACCAAACTGTATAGTCGGCTATAAAAGACCTATACATGACAAAATGTGAAATAACGAAAAAAACAGCGTCCTGATTTATGACAAAACGATAAACGAAAAACAAACACAACAGATAGCAACCAACGACAACCACAGGCTCCTGACTTGGGACAGGCACATATAGAATATGGCGAGATCAAATGTGTGTGAGTTAGTTCAAATCCAATGATAAATAATAGATTTCCCACGTTCTCCCAGGCTAAAGTATCAACCAGTACACTTCCAACGGATTTAGTGTAAAATGCGTATTAAAAAGTCTGAGAAAAGGAGGACCTTGACCAATGCCAAAATACAAGTACCTAGTATTTTAAAGGTGTTTGGCTTCAGTTTTCTGCATGTGTTGTAGGGGAGAGAGAGATTCCTTGAGTGTTAAACATAGAGAATCATCATATTATGAGACTACCTTTCTTCTTAAACAGGGAGGAGTTTATCAAATCTACAATATAAATGCAGTAAACCGTGGACAGTTTTTATGTATAGCTGACAATAATGTGAAGCCACCAGCAGATTACGCTGTTCAAATAGAGGTTACGTTTCCACCATATTGTGAGGCTCAGTTGGATACTGTAGGCCAAGTTCAGAATAGGAGATTTAGTGCCAAATTAGACTGCATTGTAGCAGGTAAGGGTATGATTTAAAATATTGTTCAAAACGCTTCCAGGAATACATTTGTTTGAATGAAAGCAGTAAGCGAGGCTTGTCGAGTTTTTATATTTTATTTTAATACGAAGAAAAAGCAATTCGATTTTTCCGACAGCGAAAAGTAAAATAACAAAAATGCCGAACTCCAAGGAAAATTCAAAATGGAAGGTCTCTTATGTTGTTTTAACCAGCAGTTAATTAAGAGGTATATTTGATGTCGTCTTCGGTTCTATTGTGTTCTATTAGTTACATAGTGTGCTTGTGACCTAATACGATATATATGGGGTCAGTAAATTCCATATGGGGTGAGAGCTCGAATCCCCATATGGAATTTACTGACCCCATATATATCGTATTAGGTCACTAGCACACTGTGTAACGAATTTATCTTACCGACTATCTTAACATGTGGTATTTAGACTAGTGGCCTATCAAAGGGATCAGGTCTTCAATACCGTTAGTATTAAGAACCTACTTCCATTGGTCTATTCAAAAACAAATGCCAACAATAACAACTTGTTAGCTTTAAATGTGATTTATGAATTTATTTCAATTGTTCATCATCAATTTCTTCGTCTGTTGAAACCTTTCAGGTTTTTCGTCAACACCGTGTTGTTTTATAAAGGGACGTAACACCACGCCGTGTAGTGAAATAAGCCCCGCCTACTAACCCCATATGAAATATACACGGTCTCCACGCGTTTGCTTTTAACCAATCATATTTCTAGAAATGTATAGGAGGTAAGATTATGTCATCATGGTCATATATCCACTATCTTTCAACTGATATGACCAGCTTTGCCATGTTCCTATCTAATGATGCATCTGTATATGACTTTTAAATCACACAAGATGGTTCTTATAAAATAAATTGTGGTATGATTGTCAGTAAGACATCTATCGACAAGAGTCCAAATGCCGTAGATTAAAGCAATTATAAGTCACCGTACGATCTTCAACAATAAGACAAAAAATCATAGCATTAAGTCGGCTTTAAAATATCCCGACAAGACAAAATGTGAAAATTTAAAAAAAAACGGCCTGATTTATGACAAAACTGTAAACGAAAAACAAATAGGACAGACAGCAACCAAAGAAAACCACTGAGACTTGGGACATGCACATATAGAACGTGGCAAGGTCAAACATGTTTGTGAGCACTCAACCCTCCGTGAACCTTGGACAGTTGTGTAACAGACGTCGACTTAAGAGCAAACTTGAAAAATCAGTTGAAAATGTTCTCCCAGACTAAGTAAAAAGTAAAATCACAAAAATACTGAACTCCGAGGAAAATTCAAAAAGGAAAGTCCCCAATCAAATGGCAAAATAAAAAAAACAAACAAACAAACACATCAAACGAATGGATAACAACTGTCATATTCCTGACTTGATACAGGCATTTTCTTATGTAGATTGAACCTGGTTTATAGCTAGCTAAACCTCTCACTTGTATGACAGTCGTAAACATCCAACGAATTTAGTGTAAAGACATGTATAGCTGCGTTCGAGATGTCATCGCACCCGATCTCAAAACATGCGATTATGATCATTAAATATTCCTGTTTGTTTATACGGAATCGCGTAATATTTTAAATGACATTTGTATTCTCTATTTTGAAATTGCTATGATGCTTTTATTTTGAGAGAAATTGACAACTATTCAAAACGAAATATGACACGAGGATAAACTGTGAAATACCATGCGGACATTTTGCAGCCCGTGGACTTTATGTGACATTTTTAACGGTAACTTTCCCTAGATGCAAAATGCCGATAGATTTGATGCAATACGTAACGGTTATTTGACATTGATTGCTTTATAGTTTTCCGACAATTCTTCCGCTCATTGTTTACCTTTGAAAATCTATACTTTTTAAATATTCTGTTTCTTTGATATTTAAGCATCTGCACGATTTATCTATTATAATATATGTTCTTATGCATAACAGACTGAACTTTATTTTTATTCTTGGTTAATTTTTGCGATAAATTCTTATTTATGATGCACGCCGTATCCCCATGAAATTTTTTTTTTTGAAAGTAGAAATCTTATTTATATAAACTCAGGATGATGTGTGAAAAAACGGGGAATTGCACAACTATTAATTAGTTTTAAAATGGTCGTCAAAAACACCGCGCGGGCAAAATGGAAAAAGGAAACTTATTTGGAAAAGAATACGGATAGAATTAGGCGAAAAAGCACAATACAAGCAGACGTTGAAACTCATACAGAACATAGTTTGTTAGCATGGAAAAAATGGTTTTATTTGGTAATTTTGCCGAATAACTTTCGCTTTGTTCCAAGTGTAAACAGTCTCTGAAATTCATTGGTCTGTACAGAGTAAATCCGATATAGTTTCGGAAACATTTTAAAGATAAAGTGCTAGCTTTGTAATCGTATAAACCAGGTCTACACAGGACAGCAATATCGGAATGAGGCCTGATAAAGTTAACGAAGGCGCAGGAAGACATGTGCACTTGATTAGGCAGAAATAAAATGAAATAACTCAGGTCCCGTTACAGTCTGATTAAAGCCAGCCACTAGTATCCACTTGCGTCTACAAACTTCGGGGTATATATATATATGTACATTGTCGAAAAATATATAATTTATTTGTACGAGCATGTGAAAAATGACGGAAAGCGAGGCTCGCCGAGCTTTCCACTTGTTTCGTAATTATTGTACATAATTTTTATATTGTTTTTATCCTGCAATTTACACACGTCACTTGAAACTTTAGTTGTTAAAATCCAAATCGTTGCCTCTAATTTTTCAAAGAAATCGACAAAGTTTAAACGCGGACCGCGAAGAGGACCAACAATGAACAGTTACGCATAAAGAAATATCCACGTTACAGCTTGCTCAACATGGAAGCGGGGTAACAGGAGACTTTATTTGTACAAGTTCAAGTACAAATAAAACAAGAATTTATTTGTGTACATGTTATTTGTACAATAGTTGGCTGATTGAAGGATAAATGGAGATATATGATATACAATTTATAAGATAGCAATATCTGGGCAATTAACGACATCAAAACCATAAACATCAAGAAAACCGTAACTAATGCATAATGGACGAGTATCTTTTTACTTCTAATTTGTAGTTAAGGTAAACGTTGGTCCCCTGAATTGGAAAGTTTTGATAAGTATATTTAGTATAATTATCACAGTAACATATTTCAGACTCCTAGGACATATTTTCATATTTGTTTAAGTCTTAAAACTTCCTGTACTTCTGGAGAAAATTCAAACCATAATGAAATAAGGAGATGTGGTATAATTGCCTATTAATCAACTTTCCATCAAAGACGAAATGACGTAGATGTTAGCTTGCTTACATTGCTACTACATTTGAGATCTCCAAATTAGTATTCCACTATGAACTGCATATTCAAAAATATGTATTGTCACCAAATTCCTTATAAAATAGAACACGTACCATTATATTGTTTAACCCGTGTCCGTTCGACCGTCCATCCCGCACTTGGTATATATAGGGTTTATACAGCTAATTTCTCAGGACTACAGTCTTTTTGCTTCAGCTTGTAAATTATGTACCTAGTGCTACTACTTATATTAAGGTGGTACCCAACACCTTGACTAATATTAATTTGGCTCGTTTAATTTTCATAAAATTTTGACAAAATGTTTACTTTGACCCTTTGACAAAAAAATAATAATTTCAAAAAATTTGAACCAACCACTTTATCAGAAAAATTTCATTGGTTATATAGCAGTTTGACAAACACTAATTTTGATCATTGAGAAGCTTAATATTTCCTTAACAATACAACGTGACTAAAACGTTTAGCTGATTTTTACAGAGTTATCTCCCTGTAGTGTTAGGTACCACCTTAAAGGTGCGCATATCGTCCGGATTTTCTTCTTTTTCTTTTTTTTTGGTTCATGACAGGTAACTGGATTTGGCATTTTGATAATATATAAACGCACGCAGAGTACAGACTCCGGCTTACATCTCCTACATGTACAATTTCAAGCTGGAACTTTTATATTGCGCAGAGTGTTTACTTATATAGAGGATGCATATATAATCTCAAGATTTGTTTTGTGTAAAATTTTCCACGAATGACAGAATGTTGAACTTTGTGAAATTTTGCATACAGTTTGCAAGGTTTGTCCGACTTACTAAGCACACATCTCACACGTTTACACCACACAGAGTATACTATACTAGTATTAATGTCTGTACCAAGTCAGGAAATAACAGTTGTTTATCATTCTTTTGATGTGTTTGAGCTTATGATTTCGTCATTTGATAAGGGCCTTTTCCGTTTTTAATTTTTCTTGGAGTTAGATATTTTTGTTATTTTATTTTTTAGAACGTGTATTTTATCAGGATCTTTATTTTCTTTATAATTTTCACAACTAACAGAATGTTTAACCTTTTTTGACTGGTGCAACTGTTTTCAAAATTGTATTGTATCGTCCCGAACATGCATGAAATATTTGCCACTGAACGTTAAACACCCATCAAACCATCAAACCGATTAATTAAAAAACTGTTTATTTAATCAAATTTTTGAAGCACTTTATTCATGCATGGATGCAGCGATGGCATCACCATTGTCTAATATAATGGAGTTAAGTTGAAGAAACAGTTATTCGAAAGAATCTCGCATGAATTTTTTCATGTGATTTTCACGTGAATTTTACGAAAATAAGAAGGTATTTTTCCATGATTTTAATCAAATTTTGAAATAAAAATATTGTTTGAATAATTTTATTTTCAAAATGTACGTGAATTTAACGTGTACAAAATTAAGGTGATTTATACATGAACTTATTCAACTATTATCATAAAATTCACGTGGAACCAACCAATTTACGCAAGTTTCACGTATATGCTCGTTTGATGTGAAAATCAGACGAGATTCACATGAATCCTAATTCATGTGAGTGAAATTTCAATGTGCAGGACGAAATAAAATTATATCAGTAGAATTTTATATTGAATTTAGAAAATTTACGAAACCCGACAGGGGAAATGAAAATAAAATAAACACCATTCAGATCCCGACACATATTTTTTTCAATACCTCTGAGTAGGAATAATGTTATATTCTGTATTCAATAACGTCATACGTTTTCGGTCAAATTCTAAGCGTATCGATCAACTTTGAAGCCATTTATCTCAAAAACAAGGATGGTGACATATGAGTTTCTATACATGCATGGATTCGGTTTACAATCGTGGATATTATGTTAGTTTTCTGTTTTTCTCCGTATATAAGAACATAGCCATCCATTGGGAAATCTAAAAAGATAAGCCGAAAAAAATGCATTTTCCCTATATCTCTATGCAAATTTGGCACCAAAATTGACGTTTTCCTATGAAAATTACAAGAAAACAAAAATGGTGACCCCAACTTGTATTACATATTCCGATGTAACTCGATTTAAAGTAAAAGTGCGCCAAAAAATTTGAAAATTGGGATATATGCTATTCGGTATCATGTTACCTTAAGATGAAACATTTAAGTTCAAATTAAATTTTAACGAAATGACCACAATTTCCCTTTTTGAACCCCATTTTTCTTAAAACAAGCACAAAGACCTATGTTTTAATTTGTTAATTTTCAAAGATTTCAAACATCCATCCATTCATCCAATTCTCTTTTGTGTTTTTATTTTACTTATGTTGATTTTTAGACTACAATCTCAATCGGTTTATTCCTTGAATGCCAACATTCTTGATCTACCGACAATTTATCTGTAAAAATTTTGTTGGTGTTCGAGGAATAGGTGTAAGTAGTTATCACAACAAAAGTGCATGCTTATCAAAACAATCATACTAATTAAACAGATAGGTAAATTACAGGTAGCTAAATCTAGTTCATGTTTGTTAAGTTGTTGAAAGTCATTTTTTGCTGTTACTGCTTGAACAAATATGGATTCTCTTAAACTGAAACTTTGAAAAGTGTTACATCACAAAGTCAACATGTGCATATTGTCAGGAATTCCATTTTGCACAAATTCTACATTAGACTCTTTGGACTTTGATGTTTCTTTTCAGTATTTCCATAGTTGTGTGGCTGTAATATCCTCCCATAATACTTGATGGAATTTCTTGAAACTTTGTATCTCGTGTTAGATTACTATGTTTTATTTTGTTCAGTTGTTCAGGATATTTTTCTTGGTTATAATATTACACCTTTTTTATTGTAAGTGATTCATAATATATTGTTTAGGTGTTTGTTATGTTCGCAACTCATCGGAATTCTTGTTACCCTATTTTATGGATTTTCTTAACCTTTGTAGAGTTGTGGAAGATATGTTCATACTTTTTTCATAGCATAAAAAGAAGAAAAAATCAATTTTGAATAATATATTACCGGTATTTATTTGTACACAGAGCACACAGAAAACAATACATATTATATATAACATAAGCAGATTGACAAAAAGCACTACATATGTGATCTGATAACAATTGTTGAATAGTTTATACAAGCACTTTTCACATTTAACAGTCTATTACACGTTTAAAAGATATGATGTTGATTCTGCAAACTGTACAGTTGTCATCTCTCTTATCAAATTTACTTAATTATATCTTATGATTTTTAAAGTTTAAATTGTTCAATTGAAAATTTTATATAGTTCATATTAGCTAATAAAATATTTAAAATGATATGGAATTATAAATAAATCTCTAATATCCTTTTTAGTTTGAAATAATTGTATTTAACTAAAATTTCTTTAATATTTGTAAGATGTCTTATGTTAATAAACATTTCCATTCCCAAAATATCTATTTTTTAATAAAAAAGTAATAAAAATGTTTTAATTTTCTTTATTTCTTTAAATTTCATAATAATTTTAACCCCAAAATCTATTTTTTCTGATCAAAAGTGATAAAATGTTGCAATTTTACCAAGTTCAATAACTATTTTTAACAGTTAAATACTTATAAAACATTTAAATAGATATAAAATCACCTATCTATAATACTAAAATAACGAGGTCCAATTTGTTAGCCGGCATGACGTAAACACGACGAATCAAAGAATTCAACTTTATATATAACCAATATACGACAGTGGTGTAGATTAAAATTTACACCATTCAAGGCCCTTTTGTTTTCCACATAATTAATATGACCGGTAATTAACAAGTTCCGGGTCGATTCCGATACTGATACACATAGTATATGTCACATGTAGTTTCCGGTTGTAGTATGTTTGTATGTTATGTATCTTCCTCCTTTAGTAGGAGCACCACCATGAGTTATGGTGTTAAGGAGGATATTTAACACACTGTATCGGTACAGATTTAATACCAGCATTGCCTACCCAGTTTCCAAGCCTGGCCATCCTCTGAATATAGAAAATGAAAAATCAAAACATGTAAGAAACCAAGACGGGTTCGAACAAAAGATTTTCAAACCAGAGAAAACTGTGCACATTGCAATCAGCATGAATTTATCAGATGACAATACGAATACTAAAATTGCTAAAATTAGACATAGGCACTTTTATTCAGGCACGGACCCGCGATGTCGCGGTGTGTTCTAGTTGTTATTATATAAACATCTATTGAAATATTTCTGTTGGCGTTCAAGGAATAGGCAACATATAAAATGTTGGCATTCGAGGAAGACACCTCTCAATCATATGACTATCCCAACAAAGCCCATGACTAATTTTGATAGTGCAAAAATGCATGAGTTTACAAGAGGCCGGCTCAAAAGAAAGATATTCCGTATGTAGATAAAACGATGAATAAAACTATTTAACGTTTATTACAGCAAATCCTAGAGCGGAAGTAATTTGGTATAAAGTAAATCCAGCTACAGGTTCTCTTGACCAAATTCAAGATAATGATAAATATGATCTGAATCAACAAGATGACCAGAGATTAAAAGCTGACGAGAAGTGGTACTCACTTACAATAAAAACTGTTCAGGGTAGTGACTTTGGAAAGTTTTTTTGTCATGCGCAGAACCGGTTTGGTAAAGGGAACGCTTCATTTGTACTTTTTGGTGAGTAGACAATATACTGATGAGAACATATTAACCCGAAAATTGTGTACACATATTATAGAGTGATCTCGTATTTTAGTATTTATTTTACATTTGTACAGATTCGTTGATTTGATTGATTGATTGATTTTTTTTAATTCTAACGCCGCTTTTAGAACTATTTGCTATTTCGTGGCAGCCAGCCGGAAGCCAGAGTGCCTGGAGAGAACCACCGGCCTTCGGCAGGAGAACTGGCAATCCTAGTTAATTAAGATTGAACCCACCTGCCACCTGCGGGGCTCGAACTCACAACCTCAGTGTTGACAGGCTAGCGGTACACGAATCTAGTTAAAATATAGATGTCTAATTTCGTTATCCTTTATGATTTTTAATCATATTGATCCATATTGGTGGTACAGTAGTTGAACTACTTAGACCATTCGGCCACCGAGCCACCCCTTTTCGATTCATGAAAACGAAGTTATTCTGTGAAACGTTACATTCTATCATATCATGCTTCATGTTGTGACCTCGCTGACCTTTACAATGTAACGCTTACACGATAATCTAATTTGGTTTATTCTGCCAGAATTGAAATTATAAAGAAACTAAGGTTTCAACTCCCTCAGGCAAAGTTGACCTTAGATGAATTTGGCTATTTTTTTTTGTGTATTTTTGTCATATAGCTCTTAAACTGTTTCGGTACTTATACATCCCTCGGATTTCAAATGTTTGGCATTGAGCGTTCCTGATGAAGGTAAATCCAGAAAAGCGCTTCGGACGCATGGAATTATTAAACGTGTTGTTTTCAATTTTTTACATCACTGGGTCGATACCTCTGCTGGTGGACTATCAGTCCCCGAGGGTATCATCAGCTCAGTAGTCAGTACTTCGGTACTGACATGATTTATAACAAACTTTTCTAAAATTGTCCGTTTATAAATTTTGAAATTATAAAGAAACTAAGGTTTCAACTCCCTCAGGCAAAGTTGACCTTAGATGAATTTGGCTTTTTATTTTAGGTATTTTTGTCATATAGCTCTTCAACTGTTTCGGTACTTATACATCCCTCGGATTTCAAATGTTTGGCATTGAGCGTTCCTGATGAAGGTAAATCCAGAAAAGCGCTTCGGACGCATGGAAATTATTAAACGTGTTGTTTTCAATTTTTTATTAAACATTTGCTGTGTTAACTGAGAACTGGGACAGGCACATAAAGAATGTGGGTGGGTTAAAATGTTTGTGAGCGCTCAACCCTCCCCAAACCTCAGACAGTGGTGCAACAGCACAACATAAGAACAAACTATAAAAATCAGTTGAAAAAGGCTTAACTCATCAGATCGATACAAAGAAAAACATCAAACAAAAACACAGACCGGATGTGGCAGGGTATATATCCATCCCCCATCCCTAACAACAAAAAATACACTAAGTTCAGATCTGAGAGTACTCGCAGTTACTGACAGCTAGTTCAAAGACAATAACAACTAATTAAAAAAATCATGTATCTAAGACTAAAATATCAATCGGTACACATCCAACATCCAATGGATTTAGTATAAAGACGTCATTAACAGTTAGAGAAAAACATGACCTTGTGCAATGCCAAAATATAGGTATCGATATGTGTAATATTTAGTATGGTTTTAATTTACTGATAACAAAATCAATATTTATATCAATAAAAACAATATTCAAAGATTTAATTACAGTGTTGAATTGGTAACCTTTTAGAATAAGTTTATTAAAAGGATTGATAAGTTTACCCGGATCGTATCTAAATTTCCGGGTTCGGTTAACAACATCACCGTAAAATTTAGGGTGTGCTATTCCGTTTGAAATAAGTTTTCTACATGTACAGCCAAACTTGCAAACCAAATCTTTGTATCTATGGAAGAATTTAGTAAAGGTTTTAAGTAATTTGTGGTAACGAAATCCCTGACTTAATAATTTGCTAGTAATACATAGATTACGCTCATTGAAATCCAAAACGTCACTACAGACACGGGCATAGCGAACGAGTTGGGATATATAAACACCGTAAGACGGTGCCAAAGGAACATCACGGTCCAAAAAAGGAAAATTAACAATAGGGAAAGAAAAATCATCCCTTTTGTCGTAAATTTTTGTGTAGAGTTTCTGGTGTACTTCATTTTGATAAAAACCGGGCATTGTACAAACGTCCATACAAGTGGGAGTATTGAGAGCTGTAACATGTAACTGAGCTCTTTTATAACATCTAGTAACATTAACGTTTAATAATCTTAAACATAAATGAAGTTTCATTTTGGAAACATGGCTAATCATCGTTTTAGTTCGATTTAGGCCTTGATGCAAAACTTAGGCTTTAATGTGTCTAAAAAATTTCTAATCGTCACCTTCAGATCTTTCCTTTCACACAGAAAAATAGTATTCATAAATTCACGTTTTCAATCATGTCATTAGTAAGTCTGCACTTAGTTTATCATTATGACAAAGAATTCCCACGTCAATGCGTTTCTTACAATATTTCGACTGTCCCTCTGGTATCTTTCGTCCCTCTTCTATGTGTTAAGGATGTTCGCTCCTCTGTTTCAAAATAACATGATTTTTGAAAAGCCTGTTATAAATTGATAGTATATAAATAACTGAACTTAAAAAGTAGAAAAAAATGACAGGTCCGTGTCCTTGTTTTGAGATATAATCAATAGAAAATTTGGCGGGAAAAAATTCTCTTGATTTTTCATAAATTTAACATTGGCATCTTAATTCAAAAACTATGAAAAAATAACAAGGATTTTATATGATTCAAAAGTGGCTTTTTAAACTAAATGTTATAAAATTATGAAAAGAAAAGTAGGGGTTAGCGGGCAAACTTTTTTTGGCACTGCATGGATAAAACTAGAGGATTCCGAATATCTGACAAAAATCAAAAACAAGAGTAGCGAACATCCTTAAAAATATAGACTGAGATAAATAAATAACATTCTCCATTTATAAATGTTAAATGTGCTTTGCTTATCATTTTTGTTTATTTATTTCAGAAACAATGGAATGTCAAGGACCAAACTGTCCGTCTATTGGCGGGAATGGAGCACAAAATGTACACATTTCTGTTTTAACTTTTACACTTACAATCATAGCCAGTTATTTTTTTATATTATTGTAAATAAGATGAATGAAAGGTTTTCTCTTTTACAAAACAATATGTCTCTGTTTTATAAATGCATGTAACTTTTCATTTTAGATTTATATGAAATTTGTATATAATACACTAAGGATCACTTCTCCTTTGGTCTTGTTTGGTTTAACTGAAAGCATTTAACTACCAAACTAAATTGAAAATGTCCATCTTTATGTTAATACGCATGGAATGATTGTAGTTGTGTAATGCAACTTTCAGCACTATTGGCTTAGGAAACTGGAGTGCCCGGAAAGAAACATTGACCTTCGGCAGAAAAACTGGCAATCCTAGTCAATTAAGATTGGAATCGAATGCACCTGCCACGTGCGGGGGTCGAACTCAAAACCTCAGTGTTGACAGGTTAGTGATATAGTAGATGAATTACTTAGATTACTAGACCACCGAGGCCACTGATGTCCATATACTGAAATTTGTAAATCCTAATACAAATAGAGCGATCTATATATATATATATGTAGTAGACAATAACCCGATAACAGTCTTACATTAAACCACAGTAGATCTCTCTAGATGACTAACTTTTAGATATCTTTTTATACATATGTCTCTATATATACTCAAATGACTACGAAACATCCTGTTATGTCTAGGGTTTGACATTTCTACTACATTGTATGCATAATACTATATGATACTTGGAAGAACGCTTTATTAGTGAGATTTTGAAATGCTTCATCTCTGCTGGGTAGTTTGTTTCTTTATTGTACATGTTGTATATATATATATATATATACAAAATGATGAAAATAAACGCAATATTTCGCTAGACTAACTAGCTTTATCAAGCGTGCATCTATCCAGGTGAAGTCGGATGTAGATGATAAGAAACTTTTGCAGCTCAATGTATATGTTGCACTTGATTTAGCTGCCTTGAAAATAATACATAATTTGGATGAAGTTCAAGATTTTACAAAATTGGTAGTTGAAGTTAGCAACGTCCATTGGCCAATATACAGGACAAAAACGACGATGCTGTGTATCAATTATTCTTTATCTTTCCTGTATCTTTTCTCATCTTTTCGTTAAGACCATCAGGTTCTAAAGTGTGAGTTGGTGGATCCAAAATTTTCTCTTCTCCTTCTCGCCGTGGTGTCCCACTCGGTGTTGACTTCTATGATTTGGAAAGTAACATTATTAAAGAATGTTTCGTTGAACGAGATGTCTTGTGAGAGGACAGTTTTGTTGGTTTTGTACCATGAACGATGGTTATTGAGCCGAAATTAAATTTGTCCATTGTTTCTCCCACATACTGAATGCCACAAGTGTCACATGTTAATATATAAATTGAGTTCTCCGTTTACAGTTGGAATTTGAGTAGATGTAAAACGGAGAACTCAATTTATATATTAACATGTGACACTTGTGGCATTCAGTATGTGGAGAAACAATGGACAAATTTAATATTCGGCTCAATAACCATCGTTCATGGTACAAAACCAACAAAACTGTCCTCTCACAAGACATCTTCGTTCAACGAAACATTCTTTGATAATGTTACTTTCCAAATCATAGAAGTCAACACCGAGTGGACACCACGGCGAGAAGGAGAAGAGAAAATTTTGATCCACCAACTCCACCCTTTAGAACCTGATGGTCTTAACGAAAAGATGAGAAAAGATACAGGAAAGATAAAGAATAATTGAGTACACAGCATCGTCGTTTTTATCCTGTAATATTGGCCAATGGACGTTGCTAACTTCAACTACCAATTTTGTAAAAATCTTGAACTTCATCCAAATTATGTATTATTTTCAAGGCAGCTAAATTCAAGTGCAACATATACATTGAGCTGCAAAGTTTTTATCATCTACATCCGACTTCACCTGGATAGATGCACGCTTGATAAAGCTAGTTAGTCTAGCGAAATATTGCGTTTATTTTCATCATTTTGTAAATATTTTAAACATTCTTATATTTACATACTAAATAGTGTGTTAAAATTACATTGTTAGGCAATCTATAATTTTATTTGTGTAATTGAATTAATCTCTGTACTGATTAATCCACACTCCCATAGATTTGTATGTCATGTGCTGCTATTTATAGGCACTATATATATATATATATATATATATATATATATATATATATATATATATAGATATGGCTCCTTGTTGAAGGACGTACTTTGACCTATAATTGTTTACTTTTTACACATTGTGACTTGGATGGATAGTTGTCTCATTGGCACTCATGTCACATCTTCTTATTAATATATAAAAGTGGCAGTATTTCATACATAATACATGTAATATTTTAAAGTGTTTTTCTTTTGTTGACATTTTAATGTAATTGATTTTTATTAAATGAATTTTAATGTCAACATGCTGTTATCTATACGCTTTATTGTTAATTGAAGAAAATACTGATTCACATTGAATGTAGAATGTTTTAACTTTTGAATGTAGAATGTTTTAACTTTCTGGTACTAGTATGATTTTAATTGTTTTCAGAAATATAGGTGTGAACAAGCTCATTTCTTTTCCGGGAATGAGTACCAAATTGGATACACGGTTTTGAACTTTAGAAAAACATAAAGTATTGATCAGGGACAAAACAATAATCATATAAATTGTGTGAAATCACTTTGAGCTAGAGGTAGAAAATTATATTTCAGAAATGATCGCTCCTAATTGGCCGATGACAGAGGAACATTGTGAGAACATTGTATTTAAAAAAAGACAATCAATGAGTCATTATAAATCAAATGTTATAAACAATAGCAGTTGTGATCCTCCCTGTCTTTTTATATAAAATGTTTCTATCTGAATGGGTTTTTTTTTGTGTGAATTTTACTATAGTTTTGCAAAAGGAGATGGTTTGGAGTAGATTTCCAAAATGTTTTAAGCTGTCAATAAATCTTTGAATGCACGTTTGAAGGACGACAATACTGAGGAGACGTTTGGACAGTTAATGATGAAGGGATGCCATAGTAAAGTGTCAGCAATGCAAAACAATCAAAATTAATCACTATCATTTTTTTAAATATGTTAACAAACGATTAATATTTATGTATTTATAGTTTAATATCAGTATAAGTTCTATGATACATGTAAAGTTCTTTTCATTTTAATCTTAATTCATTGTATTGATCAATGGCAACATAACACGCATACTTGTTCAAAATAAAAATATATATTTCAAGTATTTTCTTAATCATCGAAAATCCAGTTGTAGCTTTTAAGACATATTGAATTATACAATAGCAAATGATCCATGCACTCTTCCATTTCCTATTATAATACAAATATCATATAAAGGCATAATAAATGTTAGTCTTACTTTGCTATTATAGAATTTAAAAATATGGAATTGAAAAATGTATAACTCATAAACATCTTGAAAATATCTGTACGGAATATTTTTGTAAGCAATTATTCGCTGACTTGGTTCTTTCATTTTCAGCATCTCCAGTTTATTTCAACAAATGACAGTACAGTTGTAAGAGTCGGCACACAAAATCAAGTTTCTTGTCGCACAACTCAGTATTCAACTTAACTGGGGGATATTTGAAAAATCCAAGCTGCCACGGGGGATTGGGGTTTACTTACAAGCAGTCGTTGGCAGCTGCGCAGTTTTTCTCTGATGTGCTATTGTATTTCAATTATTTATTATTTTCAAAAGGAATACATCAATTTTTATTTACTTCAATGGCTTAACTGGGATTTTAAAAGGCGAATCATCAAAGGAAGGGCAAGGTTACCTTCCTGCTAGATTGTATTGTATTTTGAATCTTTACTATCATGAAGTTTTGCTCTTATCATTATTTTTAAGCAGACTCGAACATGTGTTCCAATTTGTTGATTTACACCTATATATGAACCGAATTGACAAAAAATCCTATAAACATTCATACAAATTAGAAAATGTTAGTTTCAATGAAGCAGTCATTCAACAGAGAGAGAGGCGAAAAGATACTAAAGAGAATTCAAACAAATAAACTGACAACGCCATGGCAAAAAAGAAGAAGACCAAAAGACAAAAAAAAAAAACACACAAAACACAACACAGAAAACTAAATACTGAGCAACACGAATCCCACCAAAAATCGGTGTTGATCTCAGGTGTTCGGAAGTGTAATCAGATCCTGTTCCAGATGTGATATACTAGGATGACAGAAATGTTTTTCAAAAATAAGAAATTATATAAAAGGTCAAATGCTGCTCTAATATTCTTGCCCTTTGACATATCGGGTTATTTTCAAATCTTGTGAAATAATTAACGATTGAAGGTTTCGCTTACAGCAACAAGATACGATCGTCGCGTAACCACAACGAAAATATACCGGTATATCAAATATGGTCGTGGACTCTGTATTGTACTGGACACAGTTATATATTAGTTAAATAGAGTGAAAGTCCGCTAAGACGGAATGGACAAATAACAAAGTCAGGTTTTAGTCAATCTGCTTATGTAATTAAGACGTCATTTATGAAGATACTTATGAATGGAAGGAATGCGGGCTATACGTCAATGACATCTCAACCCAAACTACATTAAAAATATCTATAGAATAACATGGAATCTTCAACATTAGACAGATGTCTTTGCAATATTTAAAGCTCTGAATCGCCATGAGTCTCATAGTTGTGAATACATTGAATGGAAAAATATCAAAGATGTAACATCAATTCAAACTTAGTCAATCTATTCCATAATCAAGACAACGACGCTGAAGATAATTACCTCACTTTAAAATGTTATCCTGTACGGCACGTCAATAAGTCACGACACCAAATTGTGGTAATATAAACGTAGAAATAAGGAGGTGTCGTATTATTTTGTATTTTACAGTGATATTGTCATACATCTTATGAATTATTTGTTAGATGTTTTACCCATTGTATCGTTAGTTTACTGATATTATCCCACACCTGTTTTCTCCGATGCACACATGTATCATTATTGAAACCTAGCAAATAATTCCGCTCACACAGGTGCTAGAAGCCGTGTTGACCTTTAGTTGTTAACATCCTCGTCCTATAGTTTCTGGTGGAAAGTTGTCTTTGTTGGCACAAGGCTTCCCACTGGTATTTATCTTAGTAGGTTACAACTTCCTCAGGCAATTTTGGCCTCAACCTGTTTTGGTGGGTGTCTTTTTGGTCTTCTATTGCTGCTCATTGGTTTAAATAGATTTGTCTTCCAAAACCTTTTGTCGCGAGCGTTCAGTTTGAACCCAGAAACACATTTCATGCACAAAATGCCCGGAAATGAGCCCTTTAATTTGATGTTATAAAATACTCGACTAACCTGTTTCCTGTTAGGACCTTGTCCGCTTCATTTCATAAAACTAATTTTCTTGAGAATGCCTCCCGTAGAATTAAATTGTTATCACTGATTAATATTAGTCAACGTATGTTTCGTTACGTATGTGTTTGTACTTAATTGTCATTTGAAACGCCTCCGAAAAAAGTTGGGCTATACACGAGTGAAGCTTACCTAGGATTAAACATTTGGCTAAACGTCTCTTTGCCATTCCGCCGCAACGGTACCGTCGGAGCAAATATTTCCGTCTGCAGGACTGTAAGTTTAAAAGTTGCGAACCTGACTCTCCCCAGAAGCAGTTATCAAGATAATATGTCTGTATTATAACTCATTCGTTGCACCCTGTGGTGACCCTCAGTGAATGGTTGAACGTAACAGTGACTTCTACTCATCACACCTTTGTTGATCATTAAATGTGTTCTCTTTACGATTACGTATAGGTTAGATAACACTTGGTCATGTTTTATGAATATTTAAAGCCCGAGGCGTAGCCGAGGGTTTTAAATGTTCATAAAACATGACCAAGTGTTGTCTAAATATATACCATCAAATAACATGTACAATGTTGAAATCTCAACTTGAAACAATTTTTTAGTTCTATTCTCCTGATTTAATTTATAATACCGGGTAATTAAACAAACAACAGTACTCATGATTTTTCTCTCTTATCCCTTGGACATTGCCTTGGGAGTTGTACACTTCGAATTTTTAAGACTTCTCGTTCATAATTAATCTACAATGAAAAGTCATCCATGTGTAGCATGTTATAGTGCATGGAAAGCCATGTACTATGAAAAATAGAAGGGAAAATACTGATTTTCCATTGGACGAGAATGGGTGAGTATGTTCTAAATTATTATACTGATATGTTTATTTGATCTGGTTTTAACTTGTAATCGTTAATATATTGATCATTAATATATTAAATAGGTGTTTATTGAATTATTAATTAGATTATTAATTGATTACTTAAGTAGTGCAAGTAACAATTAGCTATTAATTATGATATATAGTTCCTGGGATTATTACTGATCTGGTACCAGATAATAAAGTAGAGGGTTTTCCGTCCATTAAACAACGACCCTCAAAGTGTGAAATGCATATAATTGTGTTCCCATTTTGAAGACATTTTCCGAGCGAGTGCTCAAGTATCGCTCGGTAAAACTAACGAGTACTCGATTAGTAATTCGTCACCGAGTTGACATCCCTAGATTATATATATTCTCTTAAATTACTATTTCTCATCCTTCTAACATCGTCTTAGTATGTTTCTATTCTCTATCATGATGTAACTCATTTGTTATACCTACAACATAAAGGTCTGCGTTTATATGCATAATCCACTCGGCTCAAGCATGTTGTTTGTTGTGACATGCATCAACTACATTTAGTAATGACCAATATTCAAAATTTTAATGCCCTGGCTATTTTACAAATCATAGATGAACATACCACTTGTAGCATTGTCAATACACGAGTACAATACTTTGAAATTATAAATTATCGATGGAATATAACTGGGCGGATGAAATGATGATCAAGGACTGATTTATTATTTTTCTATTCTTAATTCGGGATCGATGATGCCTGACTTATTTAACCGATCTGAAGGATGCATTTGTTTTTAAATATAATAATGTTTCTCTATCGACATTTAACTTTTAAGAGGGTAATAGAGATATTTACTCGTTTGCAGCACGTCAGTAACATAATAACCCTTCTTTCGTATTAGGTAAAAAGATTACACTGTTGCCTGTTAAAATTAAAGCAACAGTAGTTTGCCATATTCAAATTTCATCAATCGTTTAAAAAGATACAAATCAAGCTAACAAACAAAATTCTAAAGGGAAATGGAAGAACTCAAAAATGAGCGAGACTGGGTGCGTCGACAGAAAACACATATCTTGCTTTGCTTGCATTATCCGTCCTGGCATTTCATGCTCAGTTAAAATGCTACAATCAGTAAAATTAATGATCGAATCGAGTGTACTTCAACAGTTTACAAACTTTGTTCTGAATGGTCTATTACAATAGATTTTTGCTTTCTCATTTCGGGATATTTCGCAAAAATGATCTCTTACACTATAAATGAATGTGATTTATCATTTTCTCCTTGAACATAGAATTGCTATTTGACTGGATTAGTATAACCTTCAATTTCATCAAATCAAATCAACATTTCTTAAACAAAAATCCATCATACTAATTACGTATACCAAAACGATTTGTCTCTCATGACCAATTTTGAATTCATTTGTGAATATAGTAATATAGATTATTGTATTGACATATAGAATGTGTAAAATGAAAATAAATCTAAATTTAAAAACAAAATATGGTATAACACAATAAAAAGTAATAAAATACATCATTTTTGATGAATATGAGCGTGTGAAAGGTTATCCAAATAACGATCACAAAATAATATGGACATATGGAATGATTATACGTTATAGGAAATAATTCATAATACGACAGTTACTTTTCAACCCAAAGATCTGACGTAACATATCGTGGCAAGACTAGTTTATAGAGCAGGTACAGTTAATGAAATAATGGGTCCAGTACATTCTCGTATTCTATATTTGATTGACAGTAACAAATATTTACTAGACATGTTCACTGCTGGCTCTGTTATTGCTTATGTCTCTATGTTGTTAAACATTCTCGTATTTCTTTTACTGTGTCGCAAAGCTTTGCGTTCGCCCGCTACAGTACTCATGCAAGGACTAGCTGTAGCCGACTTTCTTACAGCATTTTCGTCTTATGGACTCCATCCATTGTTCCTGTTACAATATGATTGTGAATACAGCACGACACGTACACTTCACGAGTGTTTTTTACAATACCCATATTGTTCTTTGGCTACACATATGTCAATATCATTCTTCACATTCCACAATATATCCTTCATGATCACAACATGTCTTGGATTGCAGAAAGTTATAGCTATTCGGTTTCCGATCTGGACGAAAAATCAACTGACAATAAATAAAGCTGCCATATTATGCGTTTTTTTCTTTGTATTGTCAATTGCTCTAGGTATGCCGCGACATTTTGCGATTAGGTTAGAAGCAGATATCTCAATATCTAGAAAAACATGTATCGCTTCTGTAAACGACGCAGAAGTAATACAATATTCAACTGTTCATTATCTGATGTTTCAAACAACTCTTAGGACCTGTTGTTGCTTCGTAATGGTAATATCTACATTTTTCATCATCTACAAATTAATTACCAACAAGTTCAAAGGTCGGATGACAGAACAAAGAAGACAAGAAAGAAGGTCCGTTATAATGATAGTAATAGTTCTGGTCGTATTCCTCATAACAGAAATTCCAAAAGTTATTTTGAACTTATTGTGGTGTTTCAAGCATATAGCTGGCGATTTTTTGGCTAACAATACAGTCAGATCTCTTGTTCTTCTTCAAAACTATGAAGATGAGATGTCAAAACTACTGATAGATCATACAGATATGATAAGTGGGTATTATTGGTACAGATATTTCGTCTTTAGATTCCTTCTTGAAATTATTAAAATGTTTACATTGCTTGGATGTCTGTCCAACTTCATCATATACATCATCATGTCCATGAAAATGAGAAATGAGATTATATCTCTCTTTAAGAAAACTCCAAATGGTCGTGCACTTGAGATGGAAATGAATAGGATGTGAAAACCGGACAAAAACTTGCATACGAGAATGAGATGAAATCAAGAAAGCTCTTAACAAACAAGAAGGGAATTGATCAATTACAAGAAGCACAGATAAACTGAAAATTCAGAAAAGTCGAACTTATAATAACGCTCAAAAACTAACAAGTGTGCTAATAGTATACTTGAAATTGACTGTGGAGTTAAATTGGCTGCTTTATTATTAAAATTTACTGTGGATTGAAATTGACTGCTTTATATTGAAACTGATTGTGGAGTGAAATTGACTGCTTTTATCTTAAAATTGTCTGTGGAGTGAAAGTGACTGCTTTTTTATATTAAAATTGTTGGTGGAGTGAAATTGACTGCTTTTATATTAAAATTGACCGAGGAGTGAAATTGACTGCTTTTATATTGAAAATGACTGTGTCTTATCTAAATCTTCCAAAAAATTAAATTATTTCATTACTTTTTTGTGTTAAAAAGTAGTTGTTACTCACCTGGCCCTTTGTACCTGATGGACAATAATTGCCGTCATATTTCGTCCTTCGTTGTCGACCGTCGGCTTACACTTAAACAAAATCTTCTTCTCTGAAACCACTGGCCCACTTACAACCAAACTTGTATCTTTAACAAAGTTTGTGTTTTATTCCTATAATTCTACCAACATGGCCGCCATGGCTTCAAAGAGAACATATGGGTAAAATGCATTAATGTCTTATATCTTAAAAACCATAACAGATGTAGAAAATCTGACAGGGGCACAAATACTCAGAGTTTCAAGATCTACCTTCTTCCATCAAAATTATCAGATATTTTTATACATGAATTATTGTCCCTTAATTAGATATAAAAGATGTGGTATGAGTGCCAATGAGACAACTCTCCATCCAAGTCAAAATTTATAAAAGTAAACCATTATAGGTCAAAGTACGGTCTTCAACACGGAGCCTTGGCTCACACCGAACAGTAAGCTATAAAGGGCCCCAAAAATTACCAGTCTAAAACCATTCAAACGGGAAAACCAACGGTCTAACCTATATAAAAAAACAAGAAACGAGAAACACTTATGAACCACATCAACAAACGACAACTACTGAACATCAGATTCCTGACTTAGGACAGGTGCAAACAAATGCAGCGGGTTTAAACGTTTTAATGGTACCAAACCTTCGCCCTTTTTCTGAAACAATAGTGTAACATCACAACATAGAAAGACACACTATAAAATATCAACTGAAATAGCTTAACTCAATCAAAGGACATATTAACACCTGGGAGCTTATTCACAAAGCATCCGTTAGCTAACGGACCCGTTAACATCTCCGTTAAATTTCCGCTAATTTTAATTCGTATTCACAAAGCCTCCGTTAATTAACGCACCCGTTAACGTCTCCGTTAAGTGTTCCGTTAAACCCGATAACTAACGGGTATGTTGACGTATCCGTTAAACGGGCACTTTGCTGTGCTTAATATGTAAATTGGTCATTGGAAATAAAACAATACATATATATTGTATATATATCTTATTGGGCTTTATCTTTTTGAATTCTTCTGTTCATATTATCATTTGTTCGTACCATGGGATAACGACTATGTCAAAAATGGAGATAAGTTAGATAAAAGAAGATATGGTATGAGTGCTTATGAGACAACGCTCCATCAAAGTCATTATTTAAAAAAATGAACCTTTATATATCAAAGTGCGGCCTTAAATTGATACAATAAATACATGCACATCGAAAACTATATTTGCCGAAACTGTTTGCTATTCTTAACCAAAACTGCAAATAAATCACAGAAGACAACAGCAATGCGAAAAAGATAAAGAAAGCCATAAAATACTTTTGACATTAAATATA
The DNA here is from genome assembly GCA_017311375.1 of Mytilus coruscus. Lineage (NCBI taxonomy): Eukaryota > Metazoa > Mollusca > Bivalvia > Mytilida > Mytilidae > Mytilus > Mytilus coruscus. The sequence continues at coordinate 42,936,277 of CM029598.1, forward strand.
ATCATCAAATATCAAATTCCCTTTCTATATAATCACCTAAGACCGCGCTGAAGTATGTCCATTTAAATTTTCATTATTCAAAATAATAATAAAAATGAAATAGTTCAATATTCACTATTCAATGTTAAGTGATGAATAATGAAATAGTTTATGTTTCAGTATTCAAGTTGAAAAGTGAATAATGAAATAAAAAAAAAAGAAGTTTGATTACACTATATCCCGTATTTCGAATTCATCATTTTGATGTTATCTAACAAATATTCAAATTAATAACAGAACAAAAAATAGTACAGTCTTAAATTGTTTTCAAAGTTAACTTTTTTCCCTAGCTATTTTGAACAGAAATTCCTTGGTTCAATGTATGCACGACCTGAATACCAAAACATATATATAAAAATTAAAATACTCTACGTTGTCTTTTTTTTTCACTTTATCTTTGCTGTTCTTCATCCATTGGCTATAGATAGAACATGCCTATTGCGCCGCAACGATCATTAGAGGGGTTACGGAGGACCTAAATGACAAAATACGCGTGAAAATTAAGAAATAGCCAATTTTGAATAATGGAATGGACTGCTGCGACCCTTCAGCCCCTAATTACAGATATACCTTATATCTCATTCTAAAGCTTATACATAGAGGAACAAAACTTTTTTTGACAAAAAGTCAATATGTTCCGCAACGCATATTAAAGGAGTAACGAAGGACCTAAATATCGAACTACGCGTGAACATTAAGAAATAGCTTATTTTGAATAATGGAATGGACTGCTGCGACACGTCAGCCCCTAATTAAGGAAAACTTTATACACTATTTGAAAGCTTATTGATAGAGGAACAAAATGGTTAAAAACAATATGTCCCGTAATGACCAATAGAGGGGTTACGGAGGACCTAAATGCCAAAACACGCGTTTCAGACCGATAGTGTTTACTGCTTTATCATCCAAGATGTCTTAATACGCCAGATCTGCATTAACAATACAAAAAAAAATGGCTCCAAACTGTAGTATTATTTAGGATTGACGTAACGGTAACTTATCTGACGTCATTTGTCTGTCCGTAATGGCGTTGATTGAAGCATTTTTCCACGAACAAAACTCAGTTACAAAAAATAGGATATTTAGAGATAGACTAAATCCCCTTGATGCATATGACGATGCAGAAATTCTTTGTAGATTTAGGATGAATAGACAGTGTATTATGGAAGTCATAGACCTTATCAGAGACGATATTTCACACGAAACAATGAGGTCGTTTGCTATATCTCCAGAGCAACAAACATTTGCCGCTTTAAGGTGGCTCGGCCCTTTAACAGTGCGCAGTTTTTAACGCATGTTTCTAACGACGAGCGCCTTGACAACGATCGCTTTGAGGGTCTTCTCAAAAGTAGTGTTGACGACATTGGAACGCGGACGTGTCTGAGAGCACCCTTTCCTGATGTCAACAAACGATGCAAAACTTTCTTCAAAAAGGAAATACGGTCAGAAATATAGAGTGGTTTGTTCATTTTCACATTAAAAGGACATAAATATACATGATATGAGCATAACATTAAAACAGAAATTATAAATATTGACATGTACGACGGTATCTGAGCAGTGCGTTCGCTCCGAAAACACATTCTCACACTACACGTTCGATCCTTGGGTCCGTTCGAACAATATTTTCATTTAAATACCGATTGAATTAAAAGATGTCTTTTAGATGTATATATGAAAATATTTTGTCAATGACGCAATGTTTAACCGTAAACAAAGGATAGCGATGTAAATAACTGCATGTCACCGTACGGCTTTAAAAAAACAAGTAAAACCCATATAGTATGCTGTAGTATAAAGGCATCGGGGGTTCATCTGCACGCTATCCGTTTGGCGTATTATAAAATTTTGTTACTGCCATAAATCTCTTTTTTTACTTGAAATATCTTCATTTCCAAGTATTGGTAGGATTTTATTCCGGAGTATGTGAAATATTTTCTCACTGCAAAATTTTGATAATAGTTTTGAACTATGACAATTTTCAAGTAAAGACTAAATACATGACAGTCACACCTAACATTTTTATTTAAAGATTTATATACTTTATCAACTCATGGGCACAAAATATCTAACAAATTTTCTCGTATCATAATTCTATGAATTCCGGAAATCTAGTCCTTTAACATAAGACCTCGGGGTCAATGTTTTCTATTTATGATTTTTTCCTTTTACTTATTTTGCTATTTTGTTAATTGTCTATTTTGTGTTTTATCTATCAATATGCCAACCGAGTTCGCATTAAAAAAAAGAGGAAACATCAGCGTAAAAATTTAAATAATTGAATAAGAATGTGTTATTATTCTACCGGAACTCGAGCAAAACATTTCACTAAATTTGATTATTTGTTTTACGCAGAAAAAAAACCGACACTTCAATTATTTGCTGTTTTCCACCTTTGATCATGTAGATGAAAATTGGTCAATAGTAACCTGGACCTAGAATTCCGACCTACATTGTATATCGGTCTATGCTATTATCCCTCAATGCCGCATGCTTTGCGGAGCGGAGAAGCGCAATGTATTTGGTCTGACCAAGTCGGGATTTAGCGTATTACACCCGAAGTCTACCGGGCAGTTCCAAACACTTCCAGCTAAAGGCTTTATATATAAACAAAATCTATACTACTTACTAGGTTCAGGAAAAGTTGGGATTGTAATTTTAAAACTCGACCCAGTACACAGGGACGCTATATTAGTCGGTGATATTGGCAAACTTTAACTTCTGTCTTAATTTTTGACATGCGTTTTTTTAAAGGGAAGCTAATAACATGAATAAGGAATGTTCTTGATTTTAAAAAAAATGAAAGTGGAGTGTGTCATTGCGGCAAACAATATGAATGACAATTTTCTTAATGATGTGTGGACATGTGTTTGACCCACCTGCTGCAAAGAAAAGTAATTATCGGTCTATGATGATAATAAGAAAGGCAGTGGCTATTTTGCCGGCACCGGCAAAATAGGAAATTTGCTATTTTGCCGGCTCTGATTAGAATATCCTTATTCAAACCGGCAAAATAGCCTATTTATATAGAAATGGCTATTTTACCGGCACCAGCAAAAAAGTGAATTTGTTATTTTGTAGGTTCTTTGTAAAGAGTGAAATTTAATATTTTATTTACTTTTGAAAGTACTATGAAAAATTATGTGCACTGTCAACATAAAATAAAATAATTACTGATTTAACAGTAACGGTATGGGTTTTGGTCATTGTTGAAGGCCATACGGTGACCTATAGTTGTTATCTTCTATGTAATTTGGTCTCTGGTGGAGAGTTGCATCATTGCAAATTATACCACATCTTCCTTTTTTTTATATTTCATTGTGAAAAGTTTATTTGAGGGTCACCTTAGACCTTGAATATCGCAGTTGTAATATATATGAAAGACCAACGTAAACTTGATGTACCAAATTTGAAAATGGTGAGTAGACAGATTTGTTGGGATTACAACGATATTGCTTTCAACCACGATAGCTGTGAACACAAAATATGGAAATAAGTTTTCTTAAAAAACAATGCTTCCAAGGAAAAGGTGTGAACTGTTAGGACTTGTTCCAATAAAAACAAGAAGTATTAGGATAGATCACATATTTTTAAAGTTGTTAAGACATATTCTTAGATACATCTGCATGTATGGCAGTCACACCTTTCAACACATTTTTTGTGTTAACAAGAGTGCACAAGCTGAAATGTCTCACCTGCTTTACTAATCATCATTGTTGATTGATTTTATGTTGATATTCTTAAGATAAAGTTTTAGTACAAGTATAAGAAAAATTAATATTATCAATTATCAATAATCATGAAAATGAGGCCAAGGTCAGTTAAACCAATGCAAGCCAGCCTTACACAGTGGCAAATCCAGAAATTTTCATAAAGAGAGGGGCACTGACTGCCTAAGAGGGCCCGCCCAGTCATGTTTCAGTGATTTCCTTTATAAGCAACCAAATTTTCCCCAAAAGGGGGGCACCATGGGCCTCCCCTAAATCCACCTCTGTTACAATCATTTCTTAAACCAATATTTTGAAACATATAGTATGCAAGAAACAGACAAAACCATGAAAATGAGGCTAAGTTCAGATAAAACCTGCAAGACAGGCATATTTGTTTTCCATTCATTATTTTGTACATATATCAGGCTGTTAGTTTTCTCATTAGAATTGTATTACATTTGTCATTTCGAGGCCTTTATATCGGACTATGCAGTATAGGTTTTACCCATTGTTGATGGCCCATATGGTGACCTTTAGTTGTTTATGTTTGTGTCATTTGGTCTCTTGTGGAGAGTTGTCTCATTTACAATCATACCACATCTTCTTATTTAATATTTCAATACATTTATTTAATAATCATTCCATACACCAAATATAGTACACAATGTAGCATATTAAAGAGGACTTACCATTGACCAATGAACCATGGATGGAGAGTTGTCTCATTGGCACTCATACCACATCTTCTTATATCTAATCAGGTAACTTTAACCTTGATCACTGATCCATGAAATGAGGTTGAAATCTTTGTTGCAATCTCTATCAATTTGAGTGCATATCTAATTTTACAAAACCATATTTATCTGATTTCAGTAATCTTGATCATTGTGATACAAAATGTAGGTAATGAGGTTGTCAGTTGGTGAGACACAAGTTTTTCCAGACAATATATAATTCGTTTGATTGTTTTGTTTGGTTGCTGTCTCATTGAACAAAACTATATATTTCATTTCTCCTTTTATCCCAAAATATAACTTTTGAAATATAAAATGAAAAGCATATGGATGGACAAAAATGCCAAATGATGTAAAATAATTCAAGTGACCATTTGGGTCAGGGGTTGGTGAGTTAAAGGATGATTGAAAGGCATGTGCATTTACCACAACGGTCACTTGGTATTATGATTTCCAAAATCTACAAATCTCATTAGCTACATTTTGTAATAAAGACAACTGCATATATTGCAGTTTGCATATCTCAATGTATCTTGAATCATGTTTGCAGCAAATTTCACTCAAGCAGCAAAAATAAATTAAAACAGCTTTATTAAAGTTCATTTTTGAAACATTTTGAATTTTATTCCTCAAATGTCTGAGATAAAATTTATAAAACATTTATTAACATTGTTATTTTCAATATACTAGTAATTGTTGACATGTATACATCATGTACATGCACAATCATTAATTGATCAGCTCCATCATGTCCATATTTTCATAATTTTATATCAATATTCTTCTCTTCAGTGTTTTTTATATGACTCAATAATCTATTCATCATTGGGACATGTAGGTACATGTACAGTAGGTCCTTTGATCTAATCATCTTGGATTTTTTTATGGATTTTGACAGCACTTAGCATATAATTCCAAATTATTGTTTATCTTGGCTTCTTAAGTGGATTCTGAACACATTGCATATAGACACCAAGTGTAGATGATCTTGGGTTCTCATATGGATTCTGACAGTACTTTGATTATACATGTAGTTCCGAGTATTGTTGATCTTGGCTTCTAATGTTGTTGTTAAGTTTAAGCACTTTACATATATAGTTCCCAATTGCAAGACAAGATGATCCCGACTTCTCATGTAAATTATGTCGGTACTTTGCCAATAGTTTCCAAGTAAAGTTGAACATTCCAGGATCTTTTACAACAAATCACTACTTCCTCTTACATGTACTTGAAGCCTGAAATTAAATGTGAGAGTAATTCTGTAAGAAAATCATCATGATTGACATTTAAATGCATAATGTAGTTCATATTTTAAAACTAGAGGCTCCAAGGAGCCTGTGTCGCTCACCTCATATTTTAGTTCACAATTGATGCATGAAATAATGCAACCATTATACTTTTTCTTTACTTTCAGAGATATAAGCCAAAAACTGCATTTTACCACTATGTTCTATTTTTAGCCATGTCAGCCATGTTGGTTGGCAGGCAGGGTCATCAAACACATTTTTTTAAACTAGATACCCTAATGATGATTATGGCCAAGTTAAGTTAAATTTGTCTCAGTAGTTTTTGACAATTTTGGTCATGTTGACTTATTTGTAGATCTTACTTTGCTGAACATTATTGCTGTTTACAGTTTATCGCTATCTATAATAATATTCAAGATAATAACCAATAAATTGCTTCGCTGAGCACAGCTGGATACGACCGCAGATGTCCAACCCTGAAAAGTTATGCCAAAATGGACACATTATTCGCGCTTGATACAGGTCTGAATTTGGATTGTAATTAAATATTTGACACATAATAGGTTTCTGACACAGAATAAGTGTAGTCAAAGAACGTAAAATTGGTTATATGATTTGAATTTATATTCAATTTCTTGCTTTTGTGCAATACACTATGCTGTTGAATATTAACCCAATCCCCAAAAAAAAAAATTTACCGTTTTTTTGCTTTTGTGCAATACACTATGCTGTTGAATATTAACCCCTCCCCAATTTTTTCAACTCCCCTTTCCTTATTCCAAAAATAATCTCAATTCAAATTTCTAATGGAGTTTGCAACCATAACTACTCATTTAAATACATCATAAAATATTAAAATATAAAATGACATACAGTCATGGTTAAAATTAATATTAATTAATAGTAACTTCTAAAAATAAATTTACAGCTACTCATCTCAAGACAATCATCATTTCTTAATACATAATTTACAAGCAGTGTAAGGAGGTAATCAAACATATATACAACAGTATTCTTTAAATGAATTGGATTACCTCCCTTACACTGCTTTTAAATTGTCTTAATTGTTCTTTAACCATAAAACCCTTGTTTTTCCCCTTTTTGGCCCTAATTGCTAAAAGGTTTGAGCCATAACCCCCATAACCATCCCTTTGTTGTATGGAAACTTGTGGTATAATTTCAGAGAGATTCATACACTTAAACACAAGTTATTGTCTGAAACTGCAAAATGCTTAATTGGGCCCCTTTTTGGCCACTAATTCCTAAACCTTTGGGACCATAACCCCAAAATCAATCCCAACCTTCCTTTTGTGGTTATAAACCTTGTGTTAAAATTTTATTGATTTCTATTTACTTATACTAAAGTTGTTATCCGAAACCATCTGTCTTGGACGACGACAACGTGATACCAATATACGACCAAAAATTTTTAATTTTGCGGTCGTATAAAACTGCATAATTTCCTTACATTACCAACTCAGGGTAGCAACCCAACAGCGCTGTCTGATTCATCTAAAATTTTGGGGCAGATAGATCTTAACCTAATGAACATTTTTATCCCATGTTAGATTTGCTCTAAATGTTTAGTTTCATTGATATAAGCCAGAAAATGTATTTTACCCTATGTTCTATTTCTAGCTATGTCTGTCATGTTGAATGGCAGGCAGGGTCATCAGACGCATTTTTAAACTAGATACCTTTATGATGATTGTGGCCAAGTTTGGTTAGAATTCATTGGGCCAGGTGAGCTAAAAATGAAGAATTTGTGGCGATCAATAATGAGCAAACAAAATAAAATTACATGCACAGCAAGTATAAATAATGATTTTGTTTTGTATGTTGAATACAGAAAATACTAAGCACAAAACAATAATGAACTTTTCAACTCAAATGTATGTGTTATTTGGTAAAGAAATTTTTTATACCAAAGAGAGAAAAAGGGGTGTGGGGTAATTGTAAACAAATTATGATCAAGACAAATCCATCAATAAAATGTATTGCCTCGTACTGTAGGGGTAAAAATTTACAAATTAGGCCATTTATATTCCCAAGAAAATAAATAAAACAATCAAACTCTTGAGGGGTGGACAGGGGTAAGGAACAAACATTGGAATGAAGGATCAGGAAGAGGGAGTTAGGGGTGGGAAAAGGGGGTATTGGGTCTGTTAGCTTGGTCTCAAGTGAAAATAAAAGTAACTAGTTTGGTAAAAGCTGAGGGTAGAAGTAAATCTTATGAAGATTATAAATAGAAAAGACCAGATAATTGTTTTTAACAGCCTGTGCCCTTTGATCTTGTGTGTGTCACTTTATTTTAAACAATAAAATAAACTTAATATCTTTATTTTATCATGTTATAGAACTATACTAACTAAAGCACGAATAAAAAAAGGAAGGGTGTAAACAGACCCAGGGTGTGAACTTGCGAATGTAAAAGGGGGTGAACGTGAATGCGAGCTATCATGATTTTGGGTGAAAGGATCAGAATTCGAAAAGAGGGGGGATGAATACTCTGGGAAATATATTTGGTCAATTTTTTGTCTGGGAGCAAGGGGATGGAAGTGGGAGTAGGGGGATATTTTAGATTAAAGAGAAGGAAATGGGAGTTGGGGATAGGGGTGGAATAATCATGGACCCCTGTCCGAGGGCAGATCTTTATAAAGGTACCCACATTAGACGTTAACGATAAATATTTTACTCGATTTGACCCTAACGTAGCTACGAAATTAGATTTTACAAATGACGATTAAAATCAAGATTCATTTGAGCCTTACGGTAGCGCAAAAGGACATTTGTGATGCTTGGCAGTAAAGGGCATTCCTACCCTGTCCATCCCCTCGATATTTTTCCCAACAGGCTATACATGTTCACAACTTGCCTGTTAAGGATAAAATAAACACATAAATAAGATACTAGCCATAACGATTATACATAGAACAGAAATTTAGCCATGCAAGGTTTCAGGCGCAGAGATTTTCTACAGTAGCGAGTATTTTGAGACAACCCCACTTTGTATTTTTCGTGATACTGATAACATTTGGCTGCCTAAACTATTAAAATCTATGTTTTCTTATGTAATGACTCTACCTGCATCGTTGTCTATTCGCCACTTTGTCTGTTATTCATGTACATGGTCGTATTCATCGGTGGTGTATGCTGATCCACAATGGCGACCCTGAAATTTCTGTTGTCCGATTATGGCGCCAATTTAGAGGGAAACAACTCGCGCCAGACAAAATTACCGTATATCCCCAAAATAATCAAAATTTCGCTTTTTTATAACAAACAGTTATATGTTAATCACATTTATATTCAGCTATCGTCCATTGATATAATTGCAAACATTATTTTAATAAAGCCATCAATAAAGAATTCACAACAAAGTAATTATTGGAGTGCATTGAAATCAGACCTCATGGGGTAGAGGGTTAAACAAAAGTCCGTAACTTTTTAAAAGCCTGGTGACCCCATTTTATTTTAACTTAAAATGCTCGAAAAGTTCATAGCTTTGACATATCCGTTTTAAAAAAATCTACCGGGAAATTTTACGAAAAATTGATTTAACCAATATTTTTAGCCTTAAACTGAAATTAGAAAATGCTAAATTTAGACATAAATCTTTTAAATAAAAGAACTTTTGGGTCTAAAACAACCAAGAGAAACGTTTACATTTCAAATTTTAATGTTTTTCACATAATAATCATATTGACATGGTTCTAAAAGTCTTTGAATTTGATGTAGCCGTTATTGTTGAAAGGGTGGAAATGTTTGGAAATAGGGTCAAAATCGCACATTTCGCATCCATTTGAGGGAAAACGAACCTGGTGACCCCTTTTTCTTTGCATTTTGGATTCAGCATAAAAGATCTACAAAATATGTGAAAATAAAAATTCTACCGGTGGTCCTTATTGGGGTGAGCCACCTTAAGGTTTTATGCCACTGGATCTTGTCAGCAAGTTACTGGGGACATAATGGGAATAAGTCAGCCGTCCGTTTCAAGGATTGTCCAGCAGGTTTCAACAGCAATCTCAAGACATGCTGGACGATTCATAACTTTTCCAGTGACTGCACCACAACAACAATATGTCAAAGAGGGGTTCATGGAAAGATTCGGGTTCCCTAATATTTTAGGGTGTGTCGATGGAACCCTAGTTCAGATCAAAGCCCCATCCGTACGAGAAGACGCATATGTGTGCCGAAAAGGGTATCACGCCTTAAATATACAAGGCATTTGTGATAGTAGAAAGGCGTTTTTGAACTTAGTCGTTAGATGGCCTGGTTCCACCCACGATGCTTTTATTTGGAGTGAGTGTGGAATAAACAGTTACTTGAATGACAATCCAAACGCTGAATACTTGCTTGGGGATCAAGCTTACCCGCTTAAACAGTTCTTGTTGACTCCTAACGTCACGGTACCCAAATTGCACCGAGTACCCAAATTGCACCTATTTAGAAAAAATAGCAGCGGAAATCTTACAAGATTTCCTAGAGACTAAACAATTTGTATTTTTATGATTTGATACTATGCACGTCTTTCAACATAGGTAAAAATATTTAGTTATACACAAAACGTTCACAGTATTTATCAACAGATGAAGTGTTTACTGAAAAAGCAAAATGTACGGAAACGTCGCCATGCGACGTCATTTAAACGTCATCTTTTTAAAATTAGCAAATACAATATGTTACAAGTATCCATTTCTTAAAAAATGAAGAGTAAGTATGGACTAATATCCAATTGTTCAAAATATTTGAAAAAATTAAACAAAAGCGCTGTTATTCGACTTTTGACGATGCGAATTTAAGCATGGATGCAATTTGGGTACTCCTCATTACAGAATCATTGATGGTTTGGAGGTCAGTTCAGACCAATTTTTCTATGATTCCATATGGATTCAAAATTAAATTGGTGAAACCATATAGGAAATAATGATACATCTACAAAATAAACACATAATGAAAACTTTTGTCTGAAGCATAAATAAACGTAGGTTAAAAAACTGTCAAAATAGGTGCAATTTGGGTACCCTCACGTTAAAAGAAATCCAGTAAATAATGCTGATCACGCCTATAACAGACTTCACCAGAAAACAAGGCAGTTGATTGAGGACACTTTTGGGAGATGGAAATGCAGATGGCTTATGCTTCACAAATTTGGTAAGGAAAAATTCAATTTCATTAATTATTTTATCAATCAAATTAAATTTTGTGTAAATCAGTATGAATTTTTTTTTAACATTTAATAAAAAAAAAAAGAAGACGATGTGGTTTGATTGCCAATTAAACAACAGTTCAAAAGAGACAATATACAAAAACTAGGAAAAGTTTGTACCAATGATTACTCTGCACAGAGGGCTATATGCATCATTAACTGAAAGATTTATTTGAAATGGACCTTTCTTGCACTTTAAAAAAGGTTTATAAAAAGTATTTTCACGTTAAGTATGTTGAACAATATGTGTTGCTGTGTATATAGCAATGCCTGAATTGTCTTGAGATATCTTTACCATTTGTTGTTAGTTTTTTTATTACTAGTATCTTTGTTGTCTGGGAGCGGTCAGGCATTAATCGCTGCTGAACTGTACACTATTTTCTGTACTTCCTTATTTATAGTATTTTCCTTCCTGTGTTCCAGTCAGTTCAATATAATATACCATATCAACCCTCGGGATTATATTGGTGTCTCGGGTTGATACAAATATAGCCATATCATATTATCTATAAACACAATAATGAAAACAGGCAGACAAGAGCTGTTTCATCTATATTATACAATTTAGAATATAAAATTATTGTAACTATAAACCTAAATTATCAAAATTTGACAAAACATCTCACCCGAAAACTCCACCGGAAAAAAAATCAATTCAAGGAAAAATAAGTCAAGACAAGACACGATCGGACAAGACAAGCACCTAGTATCGATATATCATTTCGGGAGGTTGATACAGAATAATACAAGTAGTTTGAATAACACCTTGCATTTATTATATTTACCTTTGAGTATATATTAAACTCTGTTAACAGGTGGAGCAATTACCATTGAACTTAGAAATGCCATCAAAGCAATTGTTGCAACTGGTGTTCTACATAACATTTGTGAGAAAAAAGGCATACCACTTCCGAATGAAGATCTGATAAACACTGATTATGAGGGCAATGATGAAATGTATGATAATGGTGAAATTGTTGAAGATGGGGAAGTCTTTCGATCTCGACTTATTAAAGAAAGATTCTAAAAAATAAATTCAAACAAGAGTATAGTTATAAATCAAATCTGTATCATAGCAATTAATAAATGTGTACAATGCTGAACTGTCAATGTTTATTTTAACAATAAAAGAGAATGTTTAGTCTAGCAGCAGCGAGGCATACATATAACTGTAATCTGTTTCTCCATACTGGGAGCTGGTTTTGTCTGCTGTTGTTGGTGATTTACTAGGGACATCCAAATGTGAATCAAACTGAGATCTAATTGTGTTTCTTCGTAGAAGTATTCCCGATATTTTCTTTAATTCTTCCAATCTTTCCCTTTCCAACCTCAGTCTATCTTCGTCAATCGTTAATCTTTTCTTCTCTGTTGACAATCTTTCTTTTTCTATAGCTAATAATTCAGACTGGATACTACAATGATAGAAGGGAAAATATGTAAAATCAACTTGTTTGTATGAGCACATATAAATAGAGAATGGAAATGAGGAATGTGTCAAAGAGACAACAACCCGACCATATTGCAGAAATCAGCCCAAGGCCACCAAGGGGTCTTCAACCCAGCGAGAAAATCACGCACCCGTTTAGGGAATCAGTTGACCCCTTATCAAAAATATAAACTAGTTCAGTGAAAATGGACGTCACACTAAACTCCGAAACATATAAATGAACTAGAAATTAAAAAAAATCACAAGACTAACAAATATTAAAAAAGAAGATGTGGTATGATTGCCAATGAGACAACTCTCCACAAGAGACCAAAATGACACAGAAATTAACATCTATAGGTCACCGTACGGCCTTCAACAATGAGCAAAGTCCATACCGCATAGTCAGCTATAAAAGGCCCCGAAATGACAATGTAAAACAATTCAAACGAGAAAACCAACGGCCTTATTTATGTACATAAAATGAACGAAAAACAAATATGTAACACATAAACAAACGACAACCACTGAATTACAGGCTCCTGACTTGGGACAGGCACATACATACATAATGTGGCGGGGTTAAACATGTTAGCGGGATCCCAACCCTCCCCCTAACCTGGGACAGTGGTATAACAGTACTACATAAAAGTCCAGATGCTACTGACTTGGGACAGGCGCAACATTACGGCTGGGTTAAACATATTTGTAATCAAATACATGTAGAACAACTGGCTATTTTTTTCTTTCTTCTTTTCTGCATTTAGTGAAATGTTACAACTAAGATATGATATATGGTGTTGGTTTCTTAACTTGCAGTTAGTAACTTATGGATTACAATTTATTTCACTTTTTTTTAACATTGGTTATATTTTTAAATTTTGTACTTTTTGAATGCGCGCACGTTGCTTTTATTTTACTAAGAAAGGATTTTAATCTATCTTATGTAATATACCTGTCAATTTTGATTGGTGTGGAACCCTTTTTTTTACCCCAACCAGGCGTAGTAGCTGTAGTAATTGTAACTTCTTCTGACGGTACATGTACGCTATTAGGTATAGTAGTAATGGAGGTTCCCACTGGTAAGCTACATTCATTACTGCTGGTAGGAAATTCAATTGCTTCTGTTGCCTGAAAAAAAGACATGTATCATTTCAATAAATATGATTTTAGTACCATTTAGACATGATATATACAAAAGGTTTCATTGAGTATTCAATCAGCCTATTTAAACAAAAAATTAGTGGTACTGCGAGCAAATCTAAACGAATTATAACTACCCCATGTCAAGTCCGTATTTGACTGAGTAAACCTCCAAAAATAATTGAAATAATAAAAAAAGCGATATATTGTATAATGTGCAGATATGACTAGATCATTGGAAAGTCAGGCTGCGTTCACACGTAATTCGAATTCGATTCGCATTATCAATATCAATATCTAACTCGAGTAGGTTAAGTCACATTCGAAACTATCTCAAAAGGCTATAAAAGTTTTCACTTTGCGATTCTTTTGGTTTTTTTAGGCATTAAAGAATTTAAAGAAACAATTTTAAAATATAGATATGTATATATCTCCGTCAAAGCACTTGTTCAGGATATTAAAATTACAATTTAGAAATTGTCCACACCACAGTTTAGTTTGAATTGAAGCGAATTGGATAATGCAACTTTATAGCAAATTCAAAGGGTTGAAATGCGATTCAATTTAACGAAGAGCCTGTGAACGCAATATGCGAATTCGATCCGCATTCGATTCTAATTCAGTTTGAATTAACTATACATGTGAACGAGGTATAAATAATCATTCAGATGCAGATATGAAATAAGTGGTGCAAAAATACATCATGTAAGCAAGATTTTTAATATTAAAGTTTCACAAACTCTCTCCACTGTCTGTATACCGCCCACTTTAGAAAGCGGTGATATTAGAGAGTCGTAACTAAGAAAGGTGAGATTAGAGAGCCGTAAGAAACGTGAGATTAGAGAGTCGTAAAAAAGGTAAGATTATATAATCGTAACAAAGCTAAGATGAGAGAGTCGTAAGAACGGTCAGATATATAGTCATAAGAATGATAAGATTATATGTCAATGCACAAGAAATTTGGTTACGTGACACTTATAGTTAACATGGTAGTGTTGCATACGTATTTACCACTGAGTCAATATTGTATATGTAATAGTATTGAGGTTTCAAAGTCTTTAGTTTTAAAAGCAAACAAATTACGCCATTATATTACAACTGAGATATATTTTTATGGATTGATTACTGTAACAGTTATAGAATCTATGAACCAACCTTAAGCTGCTGTTGAAAGGCACATATTCCATCTGGAATACCGTAAATTCTCTCTTATCCAATCAGCGAAACTACAATTTCTTCTGTATTTGTCAGCGGCACAATACTCCTCTCTCCACCTCCAGTTAGAGTTTGGTCTTTCCTGACACCAGCTGCTCTTTTCTTTGTTAGTCTCTTGACATCATCCGATTTCTTCCTAACTTCGTCCATTGATCTAGGAACAACCGAAGTTGCGTTAACAGAGGTTTGTACCTCACCCCATGCCATTTTTTCTTTTTATTAGTGATTGTGTCACTAAACTTCGAAAATAATACTTCTGAATTCTGATGTACTTTCGAAATGAGGGCATCCACCTCTTTCTCTGTAAATCTTGGCTTTCGCTTCAAAGTTCTATCGTCCTCAGTTGGAAAGCAAGTCCTTGGAAACGTCCGTTGTCGTCAAGCTCTATCCGCAACAATAGCAGGGGGAATTAATTAGGTGGCGCTACAGTCGTCCGTGACGTCGAAAAGTCCGCCAAATCAATCGGCTAAAAAATTGACGTTTAAAGTTATTTTTTCAACTTGTCATGCTTTTATTATAATTGATTTTTTAAATTTGTAGTTTTTTCGACCAATATAGTTTCAATACGACATATTACACTATCAAAAATAGCTTTTATTTGCTATTTCTTTATCCTGTCCGTTCTAAAAATTATCAGCCATCTTTTTTGTTCGCCAAAAACATCGAATTTTGATAACTTGGCGTTTGCGTATCCAAATACGGAAAAGAACGGTAATAATCTAAAATGAAACCGGGTAACCTATTTTAAATTTCTACACAATTTTGAAGCCATCATTTTTTACTGTAATACATCAATTTTAGTGACCACCAGTCATGTCAATTTGTACCTGGTTTTTGGCTGCGTTTCTACTTCAAAACAGTAAAGTTCAACTTCTTTTCATTCTACCTGTTTCCAAAGTACTCTAAAATACTGATTTTATTAAAGATATGAATGAAATTGTGATAAAAAATTATTGTTTTTCACAATTCCATACGATACCTCCATTTCAAAGTAATTAAACCCCTTTTTGACCCCTACACAAATTGACGGTGACATTGTTTTCTTTTTCAACATACGTCATATTACGTTAACAAAATATGTGTCAGGGTCATGTATAGTCTATAGTGAAAATTTACACATTGGAAAAGTGAAACAACAAACAAAGATCTTCTTTATTGCGTTTGAAACTATACGTCTTAGAAAATTTCATTCATACTAGAAACAAATCTGACAAATTAATGATAGCCTATGGATGGACGAAAGCACAAAAAATAACAATAGAAAATGCATTGTGAAGAAAATTTCTGGAGGAAAAAAAATGAAAAAAGGAAATGAAGGTCAGTTAATATTATATTTATATTTTATAAGTTAAAAACCTCGTTTATTTAATTATCTCTTAATTGCTACATTAATAAGAGCAAAAACTAGCTTATCAAGTCAAACAAGAAGTTAATTCATAGCTCTAGATGTGTTCTTACAAAATTGAATTTATTCAAATGGCAAATTCTTGTCAAATTTAATTATCCATTGATCATTAAGCAAAATGCACAAGATTTGTCCCACCAACTTTCATTTGTGATATAATTATTCAGATAAAATATACAATACTTTGTTTATAAATATGTAAAGCAGCTGATACAGCAACCTGAAGAGAAGAAGCCCCATTTTTTCTCTCAAAAAGTTTACTTTCATAATCTATATAATACACTGAGAAATTAGACATGGGATACTACTAATCTATTAGTTGAATTTTACAATAATAATGATTTTAAAATTCAAAATTATGTTACATTCACTTAAAATTTTAAGCATTATTTTTTACAGAATTTCTGTCAATATTTTTGTTAAACTTATTCTTTTTCTGTAGGATATTTTCTAGGCAGTACTGTAGATCTACTGTTCAACTAAGAAACATAGGCTCTTTTACTTTGCAGAAACTTATTGTGACTCTTGGTCCCACTTTATAGAATATAAAATATAAATGACCAGTACTTTTTATTATTTTCATTTTCAGAAAGATTATTCAAATTGTATAAAATATGTTTTATTGCACATTATTAGAAGTGTTTAAAAAATTTATAATACATGTAGGAGTGATCCCATAAGGCATATACCATTATTTATAAAATTTACAAAGTAAATTTCATCAGCCAGAGCTAATTTATATCAATATAGCTATATATATATATATATAACTATATAAATATATATATAATTAAGGTTTCTACATGACATTTCTTAATTTTTACTAATTTTTTTGTCTTTTAATTTTTACAACTAATCCTTCTCTGAAAAGTAGGGAAGTTTCTCTTCTCAATATCATAATAACATAGTTGTAAATCGAATATTTCGTTTATTTTCTTCCTGATTTTTGTAAAGTAAACTCCTTTTTAATTTTTTTTTGCGTGGGTTTTATTTTTGACTGGCGATATCAAGGGGAGATAACCACTTGCACAAATCGGCAAAAAAAAAAAACACCGCTTCGTGTTGAAAATAACTTGACGTTTGCGTATCCAAAATTCTCTTACCTAGATATTCATATCGAGTGTTTGTTTTAATGAGATGTTTTATTAAATTTAAATTCAGCCCATCATTTTCAGTTTCCTCGAAAATATTTAGATTTTTCGATCAGGAGACCTGACAATTTTCACACAAACATCATGTTTGAAGATAAAATAAAGAATAAAGGACTTTGAGTTGGTGTGTAATTTTTGACGAGGTAAAACTATGAATATTCAGGATTATTTTCATCAATAAGTTGACATTGGTATTTTAGAGAGTAAAAATGAGGTTTGTCTCATCAGTAGTTTTACTGAATTTTCACGGTCACGTGACCTCCATTGTTGCTGATAGACTTGGGGTCAAATCGTGACCTGCTTTCCAACTGTCCTGCTCCATTGTTTTCTCCGTTATGAAAACGTCATACATGTCATACATGACGTCATGTACAGGAACGTGAATATTCGTGTATGTCTCTTGCGTGAAACCATTATTTGTACAAATTCGTTGTATTTGCAATATACCAGACAAACAATGATACAGTGAAGGATGTACATTTAACGGCAACTATTATTATAAGGTTTTAGAAAAAGCAACAGCAAGAAGAACCAGTTTCAAAAGCTTATAAAAAATAGCCAAACTCAAAGTTGATGACTGATAAACAGTTTTGGATAAGCAATTCAAAAACAAACAGTACTTTTGGAACAACATATAAAAAGATGCAACTTTGATAATGTCATACAAGAATATATTGAAACATTTTTTTATATGAATTATTTTTTTTAAGGTTTCAATAAAATGTTAAGCTTGTTTTCTTCTTACTTGTAAACCCAACATCAAGTATATTCCCTCGCATGTTGGATTACTTTTGTCTTTATTTCATTTGTAACAGGAACGTACGTTAATGATATATCACTATGAATCCACCATATAAAGGTGTATCATGTAACCCTTTTTGTATATCCTGTTACCGATAGCAGTAAATAATAAATTGAGAAGATTTGAGACCTTTTAACCGTCAGGAGCGCACGCTATTTACACTAGCCAACCAAGACTAAATTAAATTGTTGATTATGTTTTGTTTTAGACGCATGGCAGCAAATTTTATAAGCATAACTACAGGAAATTTTAAAACAACGCTTGATTTACACTGTTATTATAAAAATGTGAATATTAATTTTTTACTGTATTTGCCCGTTGATTTATAAACCAATCAAAACACCCGACACATCAATAACGTCTAATCTGCATACTAACGCACCCGTTAATAGCGCATCCGTTATCGCAATGTTTACAGAAACGTTTGTGAATACGACGTTAAATTTTAACGGACGTACCCGTTAACGTCTCCGTTAAGTTAACGGGTCCGTTAGTTAACGGATGCTTTGTGAATAAGCTCCCTGTTAACATACACTGAACAAATAAATTTGACCTATGATACAATGTAAATACAAAATAAATAAACTAAGGGAAGAATAATAAAAGTAACATTTTATATCGGTATGAAATGTTAAACAATTTAAGAAAACCTTAAGACAACTTTTAACTAATTTTTAGTTTTTGCATTTTATCTCGAAAAGTATAATAGATTGGCAGAAACTGTAAAACAGCAAAAACGACCAGTGTTACAAGATCTACAAAATTCTACTATGACCATTATATGACTTCGTACAGGCATTATGAGCCTTAAAGAAGATTTTTGACTAATTTTTGTTCTTGACCTATTATCTCAAAACCTATAATAGAAACCATAAACAACAAAATTAATTGATTGATTGATTGTATGTTGCTTAACGTCCAAATATTTCATGCATTTTCAGGACGACATCAACATTGATTTGATTTGATTTTTGGTGTTTTAACGCCACTTTTAGCACCGCTTTTGGGCTATTTCGTGGCGGCCAGTTTTCATTGGTGGAGGAAGCCGGAGAAAACCACCGACCTTCGATAGGAAAACTGACAATCCTAATCAATTAAGATTGGAGTCGAGTGCACCCGCACGAGCGGGGTTCGAACTCACAACCTCAGTGTTGACTGGCTAGTGATTAAAGTAGTAACTACTTAGACTACTCGGCCACCGAGGCCCCTCACATCAACATTGATAAGCAATACATGATTTATAAAATAAAATCATGATTGAAACCATTGGATGATAATATGAATGATTGCTCTTTCATGAAAATTGTTTAATCCTTTTCAAGTATTTGCCTTTTATCTCGAAAACTAAATTAAATAGGAAGAAACTGTTATCAGCATCCAAATCAGCTAAAATACTGATTGACCGCAAACATTGAATGACTCCTTACACGAGGTAGCGGTCTAAAATTACATTTTTTTAACACTTTTTCAAGTGTTTTGCCTATCATCTGGAAAACAATAAAAGATAAGTAAAAATTTTAAAACACCCAGCAAAAACGATCAGTAATTCAAGATCTACAAAATTTCTAAATGACAGAAACCATCAGATGACTCCTCATAGAAGCTATTGCTCTTAAATGACTATTTTTGTGCTTTTATCCAACATTGTTAAACCATGATATAATGGTAGAGACTGTAAACCACAACAATAATCATGACCAACATATCTACAAAGGCGACTATACAATTTGATGGTTCCTAATAGGAGTTGTCACCCTCAGATGACAATTTTTGAAATATTTCCTGTTTTGCAAATTATCTTTAAAACTGTCATGAATAGGAAAAAAACTGTAAATGGCCAAAAAAAATAAGCATTAAAAGCTACGTTTATGACAGGTGAGAGCATCAGGGTCTTTAGCATTTTTAATTTGCAGCAACTATTATTGAATGAAGAATGGTCTACGATTTTGTTTTCTGATCCAAAAGACTCGAACAAAACTATTTTTTTGCCATTAGAAGGAACCATATGTAAAACACATAGCTTGAGATACATATGTAAAATAGTGTTTTACGAAATAATATGAGACTTTATATACAAATATTTTGTTTATTTCTTTTTTCATTCAAAACAAAAACGTTCTTTTATTCGCTCCTAATAAGATTTTCTGTAATTAAAATACAGTATTCTATAATTTGTTGTTTAAGTTAGAAAGAAGACGGTGATCTCAAAATATGAACAAAAATATACAGGAGGTACATTGTGTAAATTTAAGGTGCTGCTTATCAATTTAAATATCTATGGAAATCATTTTTTTACCAAGCCTAATGCGCTTTCTCTTTGACCAGGAACGCTCATATATAGATATAGGAAAATGTGGTATGAGTGCCAATGAGACAACTCTCCATCCAAGTAACAATTTATAAAAGTAAACCATTATAGGTCAAGGTACGGCCTTCAACACGGAGCTTGGCTCACACCGAACAGCAAGCTATAAAGGGCCCCAAAAATTACTAGTGTAAAACCATTCAAACGGGAAAACCAACGGTCTAATCTATATAAAAACGAGAAACGAGAAATACGTATGAACTACATAAACAGACGACAACTACTGTACATCAGATTCCTGACTTAGGATACATAGAAGTTAAAATGTCAGACGCATATAGCGATTCACTAAATTTTTTTTTTAATTTCACATTTATCTGTAAAATTCTGTAATTTGCATTCCGTTTTTGCTTGATATCTAGTCGAAAATCAAGGATGACAAAAAGAGTTAGAAGGCAAGAATATGTCCAAGCTAGTAGGAAATTTTAATAAGGGATATTTTTGTGTATTTTATCCTATTAACTTTCTCATTATCTTCCTTAATGTCGGTCATTTTTCTAGAGTCAAGTTTTTGGGCACTGATTTTTAAATTTAATATGTGCCTTTTTATTATTCCATTAAGCGTAATTTATTGAGGTTGGGTACTTCAAAAACTAGTTTAAATCATCAAATACTGTTCGCAATTACAAACCAATTAAGTAATTTTCTGTGTTTTCATCTAATAGTGTTAGTTCTACAATCAATGTGATGATAGCAGATGTTTCCTAATTTCATATATGTCTGGTGATATTTTAATATTGGTAAAATTTTGTAATTTGATAATTGATCGAAAAGTATTCAATGAATCATATTTATGCAAAAACAGCTTACAACGATGGTTGACTCCCCATCAATTTGCATTGGTGCGATGAAGCTTGCAGTATTGTCTATAGGGCAAAATATTGGTCAAAAGCCATTGTGTCAGCTTTGAGTTACTATGATCCTTGGTCAATAGTCATATGAAGTTGATAAAAATAGAAATTTAACCCCTCCTCTTTTCCTCGATTGTGACATCACCGAATTAAACTTATTATCTAACTTGTACTTACCATGAGCAAGACGACGGGTGCTTCATGTGGAGCACGATCTCTTCCAGGAAATGCCCCTAAATTGTTTTTGATGGGGTTTGTTTTTCCACAGTTTTTATTTAGTTTTCTGTCATGCGGTGTTTTGTAGGTAGACTGTACTTTGTCTTTATGCAGTTTTTGCCAAGGTTTTGGATTTCTGTTCAACCTTTGAAATTTGACTGCCCCATTGGTATCTTCCGCCTCTTTTTTATCGGGTACAAATGCCAATAGCATTTAAGGGTGACTTTGTTTTAAGAGTTGTTACTAATAGAAGTAGTTTAAAATGTCTAAATATATAAACAGAGGGATATAATGAATTTCTTATAAATATTCGGAATTCTATAATACAATGTGAAATGTCCTTGCAGCACTGCAGTTTTACCATCGGATTGGGCAATACAAATCCACAAGTCGACGACAGGCAAATAACACCATCATGCTTATGGTCTCATGCAAAAAGTAGACCAGACAACTCTTACAAAAAAAAAATCACAAAACTCTAGTCAGAATCTTAAAATTGCAACACGAACCAAAACCAATAAAGTTCAACAACAGACAGAGGAGCATTGTTTGGTTTATCTTGTTGCGTAATACACGATTTTCGACAATTTGCAATCTTTGTTGCACATAAAATATGTTTGCTTTGCAAAAATCGACATCATTTGGAAGATTAAGTTCACACAGTCCATTTCTGGGTTAATTTGGGGCAATGTAAAAACAAAAACATCGAAAATTAATGTTTACTACATATCCGCACAGTATGCGAAATCAAGGAGTAAGAACACCGGCTGATCGGCTTTAAATCAGGATAATGTGTGCCTATGGGATTTTTCTATACTTTCACCTTGTGAGCTAGCAAATGAAATAATTCCACTCCTCGTATTTGCCTTGTATAACTCATAAATGATATCAAACTTTTAATTTGGTACGCCAGACTCCCATTAAGTCTACAAGAGACCCATTAGTGGTGCTCGAATCAAAACAGTTGGAAGCTAAATCAAATTCGAAGTTAAAGAGTATCTGAAAGGATAAAAATCCAAAATATTGCGCTTAATACGGCTAATAGAATCTTTTCTGAGGGGGAATAAAAACCTTTTTTTAATTCAGCATTTTATAATTTCTAAATGTTCAGAAAATGAACATATCAATGATATTTCAATTAAACACCAAAGTGTTGACTTCTGTGCTGTTATAGGTCGTGGACAAAACGTCTTCCAGCAGTGGCATAAAAAAGTGGTTATTCAAACTCATCAAAGAAACCAGGTTTGTAATCTGGTACGACAGACGCGCGTTTTGTCTATATAAGACAATCTA
Organism: Mytilus coruscus; assembly: GCA_017311375.1. Taxonomy (NCBI): domain Eukaryota; kingdom Metazoa; phylum Mollusca; class Bivalvia; order Mytilida; family Mytilidae; genus Mytilus; species Mytilus coruscus. The sequence continues at coordinate 42,959,083 of CM029598.1, forward strand.
CATATATTCCTAGAGGTAGAAAACCTTTAGTGGTTTGAATAATCAACATGCTATAAACAGTACATTTACAGAAATTGAACATATCAATGATATTTCATGTCAACACAAAAGTGCTGACTACAGGGCTGGTTATACTATCGACTCAGTGGTTACTTAAATTCATTAAAAAGTACCAGACTATAATTTGTACGCCAAAAGCGCATTTCGTCTACATAAGACTCATTGTCAAAACAGGGCTCGTATTGACATCACATGTACGTGTTCTTATCCTGAAAATGCATACAATATTGGATCGCTAGACATTAAACAATTTAATAAGCTTACTGCTTTGTTTCATTTCATTGTATTAGTTGGGGCTTTACTCTCATTTAAAGTAGTAATCACTGCACAGGGAACAATGTAATTGTACGAAAGACGACTTGATAGTAAGACAACTAATTTCTGTATATTAATGTATCCTTTCTTAATTAATAACATGAGATGTAAAAGATACGAAAGCCTGTTATGGCCACATTGAAAAAAGTATTTATGTCATTATTACGACATTCTATGAGAAAATAATATGATGTCGTTATGACGACATAGTCTATTTTTCTCAATGTGGTTCTAACCGGCTTCCATATGAAACCAAATATATTCAAAATTATCGTAATTTCTTAACTTTTGGCCTTCATCTTTCTATGTAATAATTTTTCATCTCAAGATACTCGACTGAGATTTTTTTTCTCTCTCAGTTGAGTCGAGTAAGGACACTGTAAGGTCCTAAGCAAACATAATTTACGTTTGATAAGGAAATAACGATCACCAGATTACTAGTATATACTTACATTCATTAAATGATTGTGACGGATTCGATAAGATAAGAGGAAACCCGAAGCAAACCAGCTAAGACATTAAAGGTGAATCACGATGTTCAGATTTATCTACTAAGTCATTGTTATTGAAAAATCATCAATGATACTAGGCTACTAACATGAAATTGAGAAAAGAAATACTCCTGTCTATGAAACCTTGTTATTATTTACATTATCAGAGTTCCTTGCTATTAAAACTGTCATTGTTAACAGCTTTAGTGCAAAGAGAAAGGGTAGTTTATCGATGGTCAAATCTCATAAATCTATAGGAATATACAAATCAAAGTAAAATATAAATCTGAACGAATCGCATATACCTCAAAATGAATGACCCGTACACGTCCACTCTGTGTTTTTGTTAGATGTATTTCTATTTATATCCATCTGATGCGTTGAGCCTTTTTCAACTGATTTTTATAGTTTGTTCTTATTTTGTACTGTTACAACACTGTCCCAGGTTAGGGGAGGGTTGGCGCCTTCGAACTAGTTTAATCCCGCCACATTCTGTATGTGCCTGTCCCAAGTAAGGAGCCTGTAAATCAGTGGTTGTCGTTTCTTGTTGTGTTACATATTTGTTTTTCGTTCGTTATTTTGTACATAAATTAGGCCGTTAGTTTTCTCGTTTGAATTGTTTTGAATTTGTCATACATTTTATAGCTGACTATGCGGTATGGGCTTTGCTCATCATTGAAGGCCGTACGGTGACCTGTAGTTGTTATTTTCTGTGTCATTTGGTCTGTTATGGAGAGTTGCTCATTGGCAATCATATCACATCTTCTTTTTATAGATACCGGGTGTGTCGGAAGCGTTAGCAAGCATCATCCGCCGCGCGAATTAACACTAAACCAAAAGTCATAATCGGTAATTGGACAAAATTAGTGAATTACAGATCAGACGACTTTTCTGATATATAAAGATCTAAGACTGTAAGAACATGTTGCAAGTGAGTTGAGACACAGACGCATCGTATCGGTAACCAATTTTGATGGTGACCGTAAAACTTGTTTAGTGTCGATTTTAGTCGTTTTAGCAGTTTTTGTGTCAGGAGTGCATTCCTGTTACTGAAATCGGTATAACGCAAACATGAACAAGCGTAACGTTTTGATGAAAGTTAATCAAAAGCCCGAAACAAGTATTTACGAGCCAATCGACAAGAAGAGAACATCAAATTTCTGGTGGATGCTATTGAGGACTATGCAAGAAAATCAGTCGGTAACAGAGGAATATAAATTGGACACTCTGTCTGAATATATCAGCTGTTAAGTCAGTCATTCAGAAGTCCATTCAAAACAATACGATGTACTACGAACACAACGTGTTTAACCATTTGAAGAAGACAACAGATGTAGATGCGTGATACTCTTTTCAAGACAAATATGTTCATACTACAGCAATTGAAACATAACAAATCAATATTTGGATTGCCTTACAAATGACCTTGGAATTCAAACCAAAGCTAGGATTCTCACTTTTACTCCTACATCATTCATGAAGGAGGATATTTAAGAAGATAGCAAATCTGAACTTCCATCTTTTCGTATGATAACAAAAAAGGATAATTAAAAAGTAAATGGAAAGTCCCTTATCAAATGGCAAAATCAAAAGCTCAAACACATGAAACGAATGGAAAACAACTGTCATATTCCTGACTTGGTACAGGCATTTCCTTATGTAGAAAATGGTGGATTTAACCTTGTTTTATAGAGAGCTAAACCTCTCACTCGTATGACAGTTGCATAAAATTCCATTATATTGACACAAAGTGTGAACAAAACAAACAGATATAATAGGTAAAAATGTCAAAAATAGGGGTACAGCAGTCAACATTGTGTTATAATCTTAATCACTATAAAAACAAACAAATATGTCAACACAGAAAAACAAAATGGCATGTAGACAAAGCACATTGCCAAAAACGAAAGACAAGAATACAAAAAATGACCACAGCACAACAACACATTGGCGGGATGCATAAGTACCGAGCCACGCCAAAAGGATATTACCAAAAATGGACTAAACAGAAAAGGTTAATAATTTACAAAGACAAATAAAAGAATACTATAACATGTAATTTAGAAGATAAACAACGTCAGTACCTAGAATCTATACGTCAAGACCATCATGTATTAATTGTGAAGTTAGTACGGAATATTTATCAACAAGGTCTTGGTATCTTCCGATGAACTTTTTCAGAAAAAGGACGAGACGTTCTTTGACATATCCCTGGTTCATCAACTTTCTGCTCAGACACTGGTGACGTTTTATAAAGTCTGTGTAGCAGCTGCAAGCTCTTGAATACCGAATGAGTTGGGAAATGTATATCCCATATGCAGGTGAAGTTGGTATATTGCTACTAAGTTGGAGGAAATTGATAATTTCAAAATTAAAATCGTCTCGTTTGCAATAGATTCTGGTATGGTAAAAATAACCCATTTCATGTTTGATAACTAATCTCCTTATAATTAATATGGAGTCTTCACATTTATAAAGATATACACCGCATTTTTGCGCCTGCCCCAAGTCAGGAACCTCTAGCCTTTGTTTGTTTTGTGTGTTCTTTAAATTTTGATTCATTTATATGTTTTGAGTTAAATGTGGCGTTCATTTCGCTGAACTAGTATACATTATTGTTTAGTGGCCAGCTGAAGCCCACTTCCAGGTACGGGATTTTCTTGCTGCGTTGAAGACCTATAGGTGGCATTGGGCTGTTTTCTGCTTTTTAGTCGGGTTGTTGTCTCTTTGAAACATTCCCCGTTTCCATTCTCAATTCTATCCAAAACATCAAATCATAAGTCTTTACAATTTTGCCGAAATATCAGAACTTTAGATTTTTCCATACTTGAGTATTAATCTCTAGAAAAGATCCGTTTGACGTTGATGCCAATTATGTAACTTGATTTTTTGTTCAAAGGGTCAAACTGTATATTGTTTTGTACATACTCGTTTAAAAATATTCTCATCCAAAGTGAACTTATTCCTGGTATCAAAATTATTTTATAATCAAAATGTACATAAATGTATCTTACTATATAAAGCAAAAAAGAAATGATCTGGTCTCCATTTCAATTCAATGAATAATTTTAAAAACTTCTTCAAATTCAATTTTATTTAATTTAACATTCGACAAATGTAACGTTATTTTAATTTTGTTATACACACACACACTTTTCCAATAATTTTTAGGGAAAATATATTTTTAACGTATATGGTTATTTGCATGCTTTGGCCACAATAAAGTACAACAAAAGATAGAGTAGTATTGGTCATTATCTGGTTAATTAATACAAAACTTTCTGACTATTTTCAAATCTTTGTTACAACTATAAGAATAAATGTTGTTTGTTTTGCAACAATCCCCATCATTGGAGAGACTTGGTTCACACAGTTCACATTTGGATTGTCCAGGTTTTGGTTACAGGACACATACACGGTATATTGCATCCAATTTCTTCATTTTCTATATGAATGCATGGTTTATTATTGTGCAACCTGTACATATACAACAGATACATGCTACTACAATATTACATTACATACAGCCAAATAGGCTTAATGTAAAAAGAGGCGAAAGATACCGACGGGCCATTCAAACTCATTAGCCGAAAACACAACATAGAAAACTAAAACTGAGCAATACGAAGCCAACCAAAAACCGGGGGTGATATCAGAAGGAAGGAAGGGTAGGCAGTTTCTGTTCCACATGTTGCATCCATCGTGTTGCTCATGTAAGTACAAACCCGGTGATAAGTTTAATTCGGTAGGTTACATTCGGGGAAAAGAGAACGGGATTGTAGTAACGACAATTGAAACATATCCGTCGTCATCTGTGAAACAGATATTCCATAACGGTCAACCAACTCGTGTAACATAAGAAATGATTGGGAAACATAAATTACTATTTATATTTTATATTAATTAAGTATGTTAACCAAACCATCAATCCAGCAGTTTTCTTTTTGTCTTTCTGATATAATTTTACATGTGCAAACCAACCACGAGCTTGAACAAATATTATTTCATCATTATGAACTTTTTAGCATCATTAATTTATTAACTTTTCGGCCTTTTGGAACAACAGCAAGTATGTGATTATATGTTTGTTATATATATTTGTTACCAACATAATGGATAAATTGATTTTTTATCACTAAATATCGAAATTTTTAACTGATTTTATGTTAATGCGAGGCAATCTTTTTTGCGGTAGAAGATATGATATGACACAAAAGAGGTGTTAAAGCGTAGAAGAAACCTTTCAAAGAATTCTGTTACGTATGGATGTTCGTTCGTTTGTTTTGCTGTCCTTTGTAAGTACATGTATATGATTTTTTTACAAGTCCCTGCACAAAGCAATTTTAAGTAATATATTTGTTTGACTAAAGAAATAGCTAAGTTGCTTTTAATGGATGAATTACAAAATCAAACAATACGTAAAACGGAGAATACCGAAAAAGTGGATGAATTCGAAAAGCTGTATTACTTCAAGAGCCCAGCGAACTTTGTTTTATTATTTATTTTTACTTCGTTTATTTTAACATTCTTTTATGCCCCGTGTACTTAAATGCCTGTCACTTAATTTTTCATCTATTTTTAACGTGTAAAGTATATTTCTTTCTTTTTTTTTTAACTATTCCATTTACAAACAGTGTTTGAGTTTTTTTTATCAAGGTTGATAACACTTTCTTCAGGTATGGTTTTGATATTGTCAATTACATCAATGCCTTTTTTAATCATTCATGTGAAACAGAATTTTAAAATAATCTGTTTTACTTAGAAGCTTACAATACATATTTTGAAAATGATGAGCACAAACATACAAGTGTTTTAGTTAGTATTTTTCTTAACCTTGATCTACTTTCTTAATACACTCAAACACCGAAAATACGGTTTCGTTGCTTTGCGTAGCGTAACAAGGACGACTTTACCACTGTTTCGGAGTTTATAATAAACCATTCATTTTTTCTATTATGCCACTGTATTAAAATGACTATATAAGTAAACATACAAAAATCTTTTTAATAGTCCTGTTTTTGAAATAAGAGAAATATTGAGAAATTGGTCCTATCGCTTTATTTTAACCACAATAATATATAGGCAGGTCTTTCATGTGAAGGAGGACGAAGCCAGTAATATTTCCATGATCATGTTTGATAATAGACAATTGTTTGGAATATCATATACTTATCTATTTGGCACAACTTTTTGGAACTTTTGTTTTATAATTTCTCTTCGGTTTCGTACTTGATTTTGTTTTCCAACTTGTTTTATTTGAGTGCCACTAATGAGTCTTATGTACACGAAACATGCGTCTGACGTACAAAGTAATACGTCTGATGAGTTTCTCTGATCTAAATTTCGGGTATGAGTTTGTAAATGTATATATTTTTATTTAATTGATTTGTCTTATATACTGAGGACGAATTATATACCTATGCCATTATATATCAGATTTATAAAAAGACATATAAAGCAAGAAGTTCAACTAATTTTTTTTTTTTAAACTTAATTTGTTTTGTTTCCATCTAATGCAAGGTCAATTCTTTCGTTTCATTTAAGGTGGATCATTGGTATATATTTCCTCAGATAGAATTTTCTTATACTTTGCCAAAATGTAGATTTTTACATGTTTTTTTCAAAAATATAATAAATAGTATGGGTCACCGTGCTTTTTTCAAGCTACAAGATGTGCAAAATTGCCCAAGTTTGCATAGATTGTTCATGAAAAAACACTTTTTTGTGAATAAAAGAAATCTATGAGATAGAATTTTGAAATAAAATATGATAAGATAAGTATAAAAAAAATGGTCTCACCGAACTCGTTTTCTTGCTACAAGTAAAAATTGAAAATTTCTCAATCTTTCCTTTATAAAAAAATTTATTGTCTTTTAGGTTTTCCTTATTAGCGGTGAGTACAAACGTACAGTCATTGTAAATTTGTTTTTCTCTAATTCTTAGCCGATTTAGACTCTTTTATTATCAACATGGGTTCACTTGCGTTCAGTTCATCGTAAGTAAAAATTATCGCTTCCTCCTAGTATAGTGTTCTTGTCGTCATGGGAAAAGGCGACGATGCCTGATGACATCACATAAAACACGTAAAAAGAAATAAATCTGAGCAATGAAAAAGAAATAGAGAGTTTGACTACATATTGTCAAAAAAAAAAAAAAAACATTAGATAATTATATCCCACCATCGTAGTTCGTGCAGATGATATTTTCTCATCCTTGGCAGTTACATTTCAAAGCCTGACGTTTTACGTGTTTTAAAATAGAAAATTAACTGTCTAGAGTAGAGACGTATGATACCACACTCGATGTAGTGTTTTAAAATAGAAAATTAACTGTCTAGAGTACAGACGTATGATGCCACACTCGATGTAGCTGTAGAATCTGTTGTATTTATATATTTTTGTTATCGCTGTAATACTGATATGTTAAATAAAATAACATTTTAGAGAAAAATTCAGAATTCATGTATTGTCAGCTGTTATTGAAAATGTCAGATAAATTAGGTACTTGCGACACAGAAAGCTGGGTGCCAAAAAATCAATGGCTGGGTATTTAATGCTTTTAAACTTCTTTTTTTTATTTGGTCATTCAACTGTTTTGATTTGAGCATCACTGATGAGTCTGATGTAGACGAAACCTGCATCTGGCGTACAAAATTATTAGTCTGGTATCTTTAACGAGTTTTGACAACATGCATTTAGTATTAATTTTCACAATAATAAATACTTTGTACTGGTTCTTTCATTTTCCACACACAAACAATTAATTTCCCTAATGACAATAGGAATGTGGCAAGTACATGTAAAAGAAAATACTCAAAATAAGTTAAGAGAATAACGATTTTTGCTTTAAAAAATGGTTTGAATAAAACGCATATTTAGAAATGGCTAGCTAAGTTGTCTTTACTTATGCTTTACGTCATCAGTTTGAAGTGTAACCTAACGTTATATATTATAGTTAAAAATATGTTTGTTTACTTCTCTCATTCTTAAATAGCATAATTGCTATATTTTGCTTTCAACCCGATCAAAAGCTAGTGCTTCTGTATAAGCATAATTCAAATGATAAGTTTTCCTCGTAAATGAAAATATTACTTCATAAATTTGGAGAGGTCGGATGCGCTTTTCTGGATATACCTTCTCCAGGAACGCTCAAGCTCAAAACTTTGAAAGGCATAGATGTATACATATTATAATACTTGGAAAGCAAATGGACTAAAAGTACATTAAAAGAATAGCATCATCTACCATAGCCTTATTTTGATTTAGGGAGTTGGTTTATCGTTGCGTAATTATTAGTTCATAATCTCAGGCAAAATTGAACTAAGGTTTTTGCTGTTCTGTTAATGTCCTTGTATTTAGTATGATCTCATACGTTATATATATTTGGTCACGAGCGTATCTGATACAGGTTGTTTAAAAAAACACGTATTGTGCGCACTTTAATCATTTCATTTGTACGATGTTTATGTTTATATTTGTTAAATCTTTATTCTTTTCATGATTTTTAATGGAGTGGCATCAGGCAGTTATAAACGAACACCATTGTGTAAGACCAAGATCTATCTTGCTTTTGTAATTGACTCCTCCAACAGTTTATTTGCTCTCGACTTCAGAAACCAAATACAATTTGTAAAAGACTTCGTCGACTTCCTTGTTATTGGTTCAGACGCGACCCGAGTTGCTGCGGTATCTTTCAGTAATTATCTGGTCCCTCAATTTGGATTCAATGATTATACTACAAAGATAGATGTGCTTTCCGCTATTAATGATATTGAGCATTATAAGGGTGACGCTACCAGGACATACCTTGCTTTAAAACACACGCATGAACACATTTTCGCTCCTGGTAATGGGGAAAGATCTGACGTGGTAGATGTTGTTATTGTCTTGACAGACGGAGATACAAATCCTGGCATGTATGATATTTTTACTGCAAGTCAGGAAAAATACAGACCCAAAAGGAAGCAGCTTTAATTAAAGACAGAGGAGCTTATATATTTGCCATTGGGGTTGGAGGAGGGGTCGATGTCAAAGAGCTCAATGAAATATCCAGTGATCCAGATCAAAGGTTCACCATCCAAGTGTCAAATTTCTCACAGTTAAATTCAGATGAAGTTAAGGAAATGCTATTAAAACGTGCATGTGTCGGTAAGTAAATAAAACAAATCGGTAAAAGGAATTTGAAATTAACATGTATATTTTTATAGAAGTTTGAATTATTATCAATAAAATTGTTCAGAAAAAGTGTCAATACATCCTGAAGTTGGGCGAATATATGTTTTCTGACATGAAAAGCTAATGAAAAGACAAATCAATAATTAAAATGAAGTGATGGCATAGGTACGTAGTGTGCCAAATACAAATAATTTAAACTTGTCAATGAATCGGTCTGCTGAGCGAAGTCAGTTTTTGGTTTACATTGTCCAAAATTTATTTATTCAGATTCTCTTTGTATATGGGCATCTTTAACTTATTCATAAGCAATGTTAAAACTTTAAAATTAAATGCCTTAATTTGCGAGGTCCAAACAAGAACATTGGTTTTGAGGATATGGGGTGACAACATCCTCAATTCGTTTGCAGTTATGTCATCTAGATCAGTGTACTCAGACAAAAAATAGTCTCACAAACATTTTGAACCCCACCACATTCTTTATGTGCCTGCCCCAAGTCTGGAGCCTGTAGTTCAGTGGTTGTTGTTGGTTCATGTCTGTCGTATTTGTTTTTCGTTAATTTTTTGTGATAAATTATGTCGTAAGTTTTCTCAATTGAATTGTTTCATATTTTTCATGTCGGGGCCTTTTATAGCCGACTATACGGTATGGGTTTTTCTCATTGTTGAAGGCCGTACGGTTGCCTATACTTGCTTACATCCACTTTATTTGAACTTTGGTGTATAGTTGTCTCATTGGCAATCATACCTCATCTCCTTATTTTTAAATTGTGCTGAAAAGTACTTTTTTTACAACATTCGTCTGTAATTAAACAAAAGACCGCATATCATTTTATCTGTGTTCGATTAACCGTTTTTCTTAAGCTTTTTGGTTTTATTACCTTTCGTATATACATGATCAAATGAATAAATATGTTTCATTTTACAGTTTACTTAAATAGTAAACCATCTTAATTGTGATCAAAAGGGTGCTCAAGCACGTGGCATTTAGATGAAAACGCAAAGTCGGATCGGATCAGCGACATGAATATCTGTCCAGACAGGGTGACATGAGTTTATGCGGACTGTTACCTTGTGAACTAGCATTTAAAAAACCCAGTAAACCTTGTTCAGTAAAACAGGTTTCATTTTCATATCACATTAACATGTTCTCGTCCTGATGTGCCATTTGTGTCCACTGGTCGTTGAACATCAATCCTTTGACATCCTCCCCAAAAAGATATATAAAGACTAGAATTACAAGGTAAACTCTATTTAACTTAAGTTATATATTCAAATCAATTCATTTTGATTGAAAATCTCCTTCATTACAAAATTTTACAAAGGCGTTATATCATCTGCAAAATGTCAGTCTAGAGCATGTAGAGTGGGTTGTGTCATTATTTGTGTCGGAATCTTTCGGCAATTTGTTTTTGGCATAATTTCATGACATATTCTATTTCGATTCTACAAAACCCTTCATCTTATGTATTGTAAGTCATACTATATGCATGAACATGTAGAATAAATATGCATGTCTTCAAAATCAAACCCGATAATCAGCCGATGATTTGTTTATTTGTAGTATTTAAGACACCATTATTACTTCTAACCTTAACAAACTTGGCAATGAAATAGGTGTCATATACTATGGTAAAGGCTGCATGGGCGCATCACTTTTTTAAACGATTCAAACTATTTATTGATATTGTGAAACACTATTCTTGAAATGTGAAAAAAGAATGTTCAAAACCTTTCAGACTATATTACTTCGTTAAAGAAGTTTTTGCGCAACCAAAGTTTAATGAACACCGAAGCCTTAGCATTTACGAATACGTCAAGTGCTGAATTTTTTTCATATCGCGTTGGTTCATGTTATTTTTAAAAGTAAGAATCTCCTATAACAATATCACGTATAACACTGTTTAATATATGTGATGCAATAACATACTTGCAAGCCCTACATATGCACCAAATAGAATTGAAAATGGAAACGGGGAATGTGTTAAAAGACAACAACCCGACCAAAGAGCAGAAAACAGCACAAGGCCACCAAAGGGTCTTAAACGCACCGAGAAAACCCGCAAAGACTATATACAAAATTTCAAACAGGGTTATCTTCATCTTTTCAAGCACACGTGATCATGTAACACCTGATATATATTAACCATAAACATCCCATGCGTGCATGGTTAGAGGCCCTGCTAGGACATATATTTCCATTTGCCAGGAAAAATACGATCTGTAAAAATTTTACATTTTGAGATATTTAGAAATTACAATAGGTATACTTTTGTAATGTCTTTACGCTCACCAACGTAATTTTAAATTGGATTTAGATAAAAATAGATAAGAAAATTCAAAACTACTATTTGTTTTTCTCAAGAAAATTTTCGCAGATATGAATTGTGCCGTGCCAAATGGTCAATTAAAGAGTCAATGGGCTAGAGATGATGATAGCCATTTATAGTTATTTAAATTCCTCGTACCGGTTGAATAACCAGCATTGTATGCCACACGTGCTTTATCAACTTGTGTAATGTTTATATTAAGTTGAAAATGTATAGGAGACTAATGGTGGTTAGTAAAATATCATAATTCCTATGCAACTATGTATAGAACTATTCTGTTCATGTTTACAAATAACACAGTACATAATGTATTACCTAGCAGAATAAGTTTGTAATGTTTGTATAGACGACATCACTTCATTTACATTTTGCTACATGTAAGCAAAATCTTTATTTCTCGTTTTACCATACACACTTAATTCGATCTTCAAAGTATCTTTCGTTAATATTTGACAACATTACTGTACGGAGTTTTGTTGTATCGCATCATGTCATATGTTTTGACCTTGCTGACTTTAACAAAGTAACACTGTACACGATAATTTAATGTGGTCAATTCTCCAAGTATTACTAAATCATTTATTAAGTTAACTGATTATAATTCAAAATATAAGAGCAACAACAGATTTGGATAGACCAGACATAGGATGCTAACAACTGTTACTGTACAATACATTAATGTGAAAACCTTATTAAATGGAGTAAATGTGACGTTTTCACTAACAATAAATGCTTAGTTTGTTTTGCTTATTATTTTCTTTCTATATTTCAGAAACAATGGAATGTCAGGGATCGAATTGTCTGTCCGGAAATGGAGCACAAAACGTTCACATTTCGGTTTTAACAATCATCGTCAGTTCCGTGTTATTTTATTTCTAAATACACCTTCTGAATGCTTTGCTGTCAAACAGAATAGTACAAATGCATGTGACTTTTCATGTTTGATGTATAACACAAATCTTATATAAACACTATGGATCACTTCTCCGATGTCTTGTTTTGTTTTACTAACAAAAATAAAACGAAAAAACGAAATTGAAAATGTCCAACTTAATGTTAAAGGACAAGAAAGTCAATAACAGAGTCTCACACTGAATCACAATAGATCTCTGTAGATTACGAACTTTTAGATATCTTTTTTATGATAAGATTTCTATATATACTCAAATGACTAAGACAGATCCTGTTTTATCTAGGGGTCGAACTTTGTATGCATAATGTTATATGATACTTAGAAACATGCTTTATTAGTGAAATTTTAAAATTCTTCATTTCTGGTGTGAAATTTGTTTCTTTATTGTACATGTTATAAATATAGATAGTGGCAGTATATCAAACATTATACTTTTAATAATTTTAAGTGGTTTGTTTATGTTGATATTTTAACATAATTGATTTTTATGAAATCTAGTTTTAATATGTCAACATGATATTATCCATACGCTTAATGGAGGCGAATTGAATATTGTGGGTGACGCTAACGATACATATTCTAGATGCGCATTTCGACAATTAATGTATCTTCAGTGATGCTCGAAGCCAGGAAATTTGAAAGTCCAAAACCTAGATACAAACGTTAAAAGAAATAACCAATCCTGGACATTATATTAAATCGTTAAAAATATTCAAACTGATATTTAGCATTATGAATTTAAATAAGATGTAGATAATATGACAGGACATAAAATAAAGAATTGAAACATACCTAAATATTTACAACTGTATTTAAATTTGATAATTATTATACTGATTCACATTCAATGTAGAATGTATTAATTTTTTAGTACTAGTATTTCTTTGGATTGTATCCATAAATATATAAAAGTGTGAGCAAGATCATATACATAACCTTTTACGGGAATGAGTACCAAATTTGTTACATGCTTAAAATCGTTCGAAGAAAAAATCTCAATTAGGGACAAAAATAAGCATGTAAATTGTGTGAAAGCACTATGAGTTTGAGATAGAATTATGTTCTTTAGATATGATCACACCCTGCCTTAATTGTACGACGAGAGAGGAACATTGTATTCAAGAGAAGATAACCGATGAGTCATTATAAATTACAAAAAAAGAAATATTCGGATTATAAATATGTTATAAAAGTAGCAGTTGTGATTATTCACCTTTCTTATATATAAAATGTTTCTGTCTGATTGTTTTCTGATTTTTACTATAGTTGATCAAAATTAATGTATGGAATGGAGTAGATTTTGAAAATGTTCTTGTGCTATAAAAGGGAGGCGGAAGATGCCAAGTGAACGTTCATAGAGCATAAGTCGATAGAAGCTGACAACGCCATATATAGCAAACAACGAAACACAAAAGTTCTCAAAACGCTACATAAAAAACCTTAAGTCTGAGCAACACGAACCTCACAAGGAAGTGGGACAATCTCAGGTGCTCCGAAAAGGTAAGCAGACCCTGTTCCACTAGTGGCATTCATTCGTGTTATTCATCGGAAGTACAACTGTGGTGAAGAGTCTAATTCGGTGATGTCACAACCGAGTAAAGAATGACGAGGTTGTGGTAATGACAATTGGAACATATTCGTAGTAAACTTTGACACTGATATTCCATAGCGGGCAACTAACTGATGGCTTCAACTTTAACACTTGAAATTCTAGGTCAAATAGCTTCCATGTAAGCAACAACCCTCTATCAAAGAAATCATGATAGGAAACGCAAGCTCTGGAATATCCCATCAACTGGGAGGTATATTATACTCCATATGCAGGCGCTTCTGGAATGTTGCTACATAGAAATGGAAAGTTCACATTTAGAAAGCTAAAAACATCCCCATTTGAACGTTTGAAGTTTTAAAATACTAAGGGAGGTTTGAATCTTTGACGATGAAGTGATGCCATAGAAGTCAGCTATGCAAAATTATCAAAATTAATCACTGCATCAATTTGTGGAAAATTTGATTGTTGTTTTATATTAGAAGTTATGTGTGATTATTTATTTATCACAATTTCATTTACATTAGATATCCTGGAGAAAATATGCATTCAGATGGATATCCATGTGCGGATAATTATTTGTATGCATTCAGATGGATATACATGTGCGGGTAATTATTTGTATGCATTCAGATGGATATTTGTAATTTTTGTTGCATCAATTTATTTGTGTGAAAATATGAATTTGTAATTGTTGTTTTATATTAGAAGTTATATGCTACATGTATTATTCTTTTCATTTTCTTAATCATTGCATTAAGCAACAGCAACATAACAAACTTACATCTTCAAAAAATGCTGATTATTTATTTATCACAATTTCATTTACATTAGATATCCTGGAGAATTTGGGTAATTATTTGTATGCATTCAGATGGATATCCATGTGCGGGTAATTTTTTGTATGCATTCAGATGGATATCCATGTGCGGGTAACTATTTGTATGCATTCAGATGGATATCCATGTCCGGAGAACTATTTGTATGCATTCAGGATTGAGTTGCTCAAAACGTTGGATAAAGTTATTTGATTGATAAACAGGTTTTCCAGTGGTTAAGTTTAAGCCACTGGTTAATTCTTATTGCTCAAAACTTATCCGTTTGTTAAATTCCATTATCCCTAAGATAAATTTCACCAGCCAAAATTAACCGACTTACTTTTTATCCATTGGATAAATATAATGTTTGTTGCAAGATTGATCTATAATGTTGGCTGATGACACGACAAGCAAAGAGTCTATTGCCATTTAGAATAAGAGTATGATGACAGGGAATTAAGGGATTGATGTAGGTTTACAAAATAAAGTGTGGAATGTATAACAAATATTATTGAACTAGACTTGTGCAGACTAACGCTAAGGTCGTATGCTATACTTGCAGAAATCAAAGTTCAATTGGCTTTGATGTATTTTGCAACTGGTAGCCCGTTGGTGATACAATCGGTTTTCATACATCTACTGTGTCTAGGGCAGTCAGAAATTCCTTCAGTTCCCTTTGCAAAATTGCTTTCAATTACATAAAAAGGCCTCCCACTGGTAAAGATTAAACAGTATCAATGAGGGTTTTTACGAGGTTTCCCTTTTTTCTGGTGTTATTGGAGCAACTGATGGCACACATATCAAAATTCAAGTACCACCCTGCAGAAATAAATATAAATGCCAATAGAAAAGGGGTACCTTCTATTAACTTTTTAAAAATTGTTTTCACTAGGAATGGCTTTTGCGATATATAACATGTATAAGTGTCTGACAGAAATACATTTCCAGTTAAAACAATTTGAAAATATTTTTTTAAAGTTACTATTTTAGGAGGGGTACATCGTATATATTTTACATTTTTTTTACCAAAAACATGCAAGAGGATTGTAAAATGCTTCTTTTGTCATCATATTCATTTCAAAAATGAAATAAACAAAAATATCTCCTCCTTTTATCATTTTTAAAAATGTCTTGTTTCAATTAAAATATGTAAATTTTGAAGGTTTATAAAAAGTCTACATATCAAACTAAGATATTGCAGGGACAGATTCAGAGAAAACATGTTTTTTTTTAAATATTCACCGTGCTTCGCTCACCGACATTATTGCAGTCGCCCTACTTTTTGCCTCAAGTTTAGGATCCAAATCGTTATGCTTCTGAACTACAGACCTTCCCGAATTACGGTTATTTACCAAATTTAACATATTTTTGTATAGCTAAACGCTCTATTACATAAAAGTAATTTCATCTAAATAATTCCTACATTTCTATGGACACAAACAAGTAAAGATAACAACTCAAATTGATAAAAAGTTGTTTGTGTATTACCAATTCAGTTTTAATATTACTAATGGAGAGAAAAGAATAACATGAAACTGTTTATATATTTGGCTTTCTTGTCATCGATATTTTCATCAGGTGAGATTGTTATATTTACTTATTAAATTCTACTTTCGTTGATGAATGTAGAAATTATTAAAAAAAACTTTAGTTACAACTCCCTCCGGAAGATTTTGCCTTAAATGGTTTTGGCTTTTTGTGTCCCTTTTGATCACAAAGCACTTCAAGCATCAATATATCCGATTCTTTAATTGTTTTGTTTATGAGCGTTCCTGATGAAGGTAAATCAAGAAACGAACCAACCTAAGTTTTCCTCATGACGATGACAAGCTATAAGTTTCATACGTTATACACGCCAACTTGAAATTATCATTCGACACCGTTTTTTTAATATTATTTTTTTTTAGAAATCAATAGATGTTAGTCTTAAAACCTGTTTTGTATAATTTTACCGGTCAAACCCTGATCAATAGGCATTTTTTTAGATCAAAATATCCAGAGCTTGTTATAATCAATGACTTTTAATTAGATAACGCTCACGTGATCATGCTTACGTCATTAGTGACAACATGGACAAGCTGGGAAATGTCTCAAACTGGACGATGTTAATCACTTTTCTTCATAATTAAACGATGGACGGTGTTGGCAGCAGTTTTCCAGATAACTCCCAAATTTAAGACATTTGACTTTACCAATTGATCCATTGAGTGAGAAAAATAACCGAGAGAAAGACAATAATTCTTCATTAGAAGATTCGAAAATTGACGATTGTTCAGAGAGTACCGATCGGCTTGTAACCACACAGATATGTAAGTCTAATAAAGAAATTTTATCAAGCTCTTTCTGTAGGTTTTTTTTTCAAATAAAACTACTAATAGTATAGAAAGTATCAATTTCGAATCATTGATGATCAAATATTCCATAGAATGTAGTTTGCGAATTTTAAATTTTAATATATATATATGGCCTTCCAAATACCGTTTCGATTCCTAACATCGCTGAAGAGACATTTATTGACGAAATCCGGATATGGTGTACTAATTTTTGTATACTTGTTTTTATCCAACGCAATCATAGGTTTGAACGTTGTTTTCAATTTAGACTTGTTTATATTTTTTCGTTTGGGCTTGTATTATATTTGCCTTCGGGTTCATATGATCCGTTCATCCTATTTCGACTCTTCAAAATTCAAGAGTCTATCCTAAATTGAGGTAAATTATATGGCCTTCCAAATACCGTTTCGATTCCTAACATCACTGAAGAGACATTAATTGTCGAAATCCGGATATGGTGTACTAATTTTCGCACCTTTTGTTTGCGGTATACCATCTTTTCCACAAGTTTATTGTTTTCTGTTTGGTATTAAGTTAATAGTTAAGATCCATTTTGTTACATCTGGTGATCCGTTTATTTTGCAATCGCCAATGGCAGTCAGCAGGGTTTAAGAACATCCGTTATTCGACCTGCTAGTCAAATGCGTTTTGTTAAAATATACTTTTTCACTTTTTTTGGTCTTTTGGAAAATGTTGTTTGTGCTGTATTTAGACTCCTCTACCAAGGAATTTGTTTTGCATGCACACGTATAAAAATTGCGGTTTTTATCCAATGCAATCATAGGTTTGAACGTTGTTTTCAATTAGACTTGTATATATATATGTAAGTACGTCTGAACCAGTGACGACTCTACAACAGATTTTATCCATCGGATCACCAGCAGTGATGGTGATACAAGGCTGAAAATACAATCTGTATATATATGATTCGTCTAAACATCAGCCCAACAATGTTAGATCTGTAAATTTGCGTTAGCAAATTTTTTGTTCTTCCCTCGCCGGGATTCGAACTAATGCTACTGAGATATCGTGGCACCAAATTGCCTTGCACTATGCCCGACGCGCTAGAGCAGTTGACCACCTAGGCTCTACAAAAATAAAGCTTTCGGTGGCCGGGTGTTACTTTTCCTCGTCAGTTTTAATCTAGCGTCGTAACATAGTACATGATATATAAGGCATGAAGATGGAATTGTTACAGATCAGCTGAATTATCTATTGTAAAGGATCCTACAAATTAATGTTAGATGCAGTCACAGAAATAATTTTATTATAAGTACGTCTGAACCAGTGACGACTGTATATATATAAAGTGCCTAGAAAATCAACCTGACGATGTTAGAGTAGACCTGATTTTTTGCTTCCTTCCCGAGTTGGGGCTGGAACCCAATGCCATCCAGACCCTTATAAATCTGACTCGAAATTAAAGGCAAAGTCAAATTAAATTCCAATATTTTCCCCCTATCCCTAAATAATTATTAGCATTTAATTCGTGTATTGATACTGGCAAAATGCTGTCCAGGAAAATATGTGCAACGCTCGCATTCATTCTCCTTTGATGTATGCCAAAAACATTTCATCATATATTTCTTCAAGATGCTTGATTTCTTGGATTAACAACATGATTGTTACGTTTGGAGGACATGTTTTTCAACAAACAATCGGCATTCCAATGGGAATCTACTGTGCTCCTCTTCTTGTCAACTTGTTTCCTTTATTCATTTGAGGCTGACTGCATAAAGGAGCTTCTTATAAAAAAAGAATGAAGTTAGCATTATCCTTCAACCTCACTTTTCACTATAAAGATGATATCCTCTGGCTAAATAATTCAAAGTTTGGTGACTTTGTTGAACGCATCTATCCCATCGAACTTGCGATAAAGGTTACAACAGATACAGTTAAGTCTGTATCATATCTTGACTTACATGTAGAAATTGACAATGAGGGTCGGTTGAAAACAAAACGTTACGACAAAAGAGATGATTTCAACTTCCAAATTGTGAACTTTCCATTTCTATGTAGCAACAGCCCAGTAGCGCCTGCTTAGTGGCTTAAGCATTCCCTTTGCTTAATCTGCATTGCATATAATATATGAAAATTATAGCTCAGTACCGATACGTTACTTGATGTTGACCGACATGTAACATGTGTAAGTATTAGATATTTGTTAAAAGTTATTTGTTAAACTATAGTATTTATTTTATAAATAAGAAAGTATGGGTTTAGAACGACACTCTATTAACAGTACAACATAACAACACTCAATATATAACGTCAATATTGTGTTTGTTACCCTTGAAATATTGTTAATTTTTGGCATTTATACGTGTTAATATAATTAAGGACATCCGAAGATTACCTCCTTGGTATGATGCATAATTTGTTAGACTAAATTATTGTATGTTATATTTTTTTTTTTTGCAATCCATTATTCGTGACGCATAAGGACAGATTCCTTTCCCTTTGCATCATTTACAATTAAGAACGAAACTGAAACCAAAATAAAAGTATCCGAAAATATTATGCTAAAATGAGTGTAAGCTTCTCTACGTTCCCTTGTATTTGTTTCACTTACAGGGTCAAAATCTGATAGATGTTAAAACCTATTGGTATAATATATTCTCACATAAGTTGTCAACAATTTTAAATGTATTAATGTAATAAAATGGTTATCAGCGTTTCACATTAGTGTCGAACGTTGCAATATTCACAAAGAAAAAATATATGTTCATAAAATATAATAATTAATCGTAAAACGAGTATATGTTCATAAAAACAAAATATATTTTCAAAAATCAAAATATGTGTTCATATAATAAAATGTATATGCATAAAACATAAATAATTATTCATAAAAAATATATGTTCTTAAACAAATTATAAAAACAAATAATTGTTCATAAAAGAAATATTTGTTCATAGAATTAAATAATTGTTCATAAAAGTTAAATATATATTCATAAAAAGCTAAATATATATTCATTAAAAGTTCAATATATATATGCATACACGCAAATTTTCATTAAAAAAAAAGAATATGTGTTCATAAAATAAAATATATGTTCTTAAAAATGTATAAATACGTTAAAAATTTGCATCATGTGATACCTCGTTGCTTTTGTAACAGTGTATTTGATTGGGTACGCACTGAAACGGGACTCCGGACCTGCACCCGGCCTTTGGTCTGAAACCCGGACACGGGCTAGAGGTGCCGGACCAGGACTGAGAAAATTATGGGGGAAAAGTGTTTAAATTTACTAGCATTAGGTTCTCCTTTTGTGTACCCTACTTAGGGAAGGAAGTTAATTTTTAGAGCACTGGAATTGGATGTATGATAATATATATATAGAAGTCTATAAAAAGGACCAACCAGCAAATTTGATATGTACCGGATCGTCTAGAATAGACGATACTGCGCAGATAAGGAAAAAATCATAAGTCAAAAGATTTGCGCAACGGTACTAATATAAGATGGTAATATACGAAGATGATGTTAAATCGAGTTGACAAATATTTCGGCTGAACAAATAGCCTTCGTCAGTGTCAATATTTTTGTTATCATATATTGTTTTCAATTAAGAGTTGTATATATATTACAAAAACCTTTGCACCTTTTGTTTGCGGTATATCATCTTTTCCGCAAGTTTATTGTTTTCTGTTTAGTATTAAATTTTTAATTAAGATCCATTTATTACATCGGTGATCCGTTTATTTGGCAATCGCCAATGGCAGTCAGCAGGGTTTAAGAACATTTGTTGTTCGACCTGTTAGTCAAATGCGCTTTGTTAAAATATACTTTTCACTTTTTGGTCTTTTGGAAAATGTTGTTTGTGCTGTATTTAGACCCTCTAACAAGAAATTTGTTTTGCATGCACAAGAATAAAATTGCGGTTTTATCCAACGCAATCATAGGTTTGAACGTTGTTTTCAATTTAGACTTGTTTATATTTTTCGTTTTGGCTTGTATTATATTTGCCTTCGAGTTTATATGATCCGTTCATCCTATTTTGACTCCTCAAAATTCAAGAGTCTATCCTAAATTGAGGTAAATTGTATGGCTTTCCAAATACCGTTTCGATTCCTAACATCACTGAAGAGACATTAATTGTCGAAATCCGGATATGGTGTACAAAAACCTTTTGCACCTTTTGTTTGCGGTATATCATCTTTTCCGCAAGTTTATTGTTTTATGTTAAGTATTAAATTTTTAATTAAGATCCATTTATTACATCGGTGATCCGTTTATTTGGCAATCGCCAATGGCAGTCAGCAGGGTTTAAGAACATTTGTTGTTCGACCTGTTAGTCAAATGCGTTTTGTTAAAATATACTTTTTGACTTTTTTGGTCTTTTGGAAAATGTTGTTTGTGCTGTATTTAGACCCCTCTAACAAGAAATTTGTTTTGCGTGCACACGTATAAAAATTGCGGTTTTTATCCAACGCAATCATAGGTTTGAACGTTGTTTTCAATTAGACTTGTATATATATATGTAAGTACGTCTGAACCAGTGACGACTCTACAACAGATTTTATCCATCGGCTCACTAGCAGTGATGGTGATGCAAGGCTGAAAATACAATCTGTATATATATGATTCGTCTAAACATCAGCCCAACAATGTTAGATCTGTAAATTTGCAGTCAGCAGGGTTTAAGAACATTTGTTGTTCGACCTGTTAGTCAAATGCGTTTTGTTAAAATATACTTTTTCACTTTTTTGGTCTTTTGGAAAATGTTGTTTGTGCTGTATTTAGACCCCTCTAACAAGAAATTTGTTTTGCGTGAAAACGTATAAAAATTGCGGTTTTTATCCAACGCAATCATAGGTTTGAACGTTGTTTTCAATTTAGACTTGTATATATATATATATATATATATATATATATATATATTATAAGTCTGAAAATTACACCCGACAGTGTTAAAATTAAATTTTTAATGCTGACAAATTTTTGTCACTCAACGGGATTCGAACTCACATCTTTGATACACTACAGCACCAATCGCTTAGCCTCATGTCCAGCGCTCTAGACCACACGACCACATCCGCTATATAAAAATATAACTTCAATAGTCGTAGTGTCACGGAAGGCGAATCTAGAGATAGACACAAGACATGTGTTTTAAACGTGTGAAGATGTTATATTATTATTTTATACACAATGTATTTTTATTTGTCAGCAATCTAACTCAGCAATTTTTATATACCGTATGGGATAATGATTCAATTCATTATATAGTCACTAGAAATAAGTATATCATACAAACAAGTCTAAGCAAGTGACAACCATACAATATATATGCCCACTGGATCTCAGTGTGTTTGAGATACAGAGTTAATACAAATATTTATATAAGTCTGAAAATTATACCCAACAGTGTTGAATATATATATATATATATATTTAATTTTTTTTATGGTAAATGGAAGATTGTATACATATTTTTCAAGATAAATTTTGAAAGCACATAAAAGATTAGGAGAATTCTCCGAAGACGCCACCGAGTTTCCATAAATAAAAATAATTATTTGATTAAACTATTTCTTTCAGTATAAACGAAATAAGCTAATATTGAATAAGTGAGTCAGGGTTGTGACCTAAAATGATCCCGGACTTCAAGTATTTGCATAAGAGAATAATATACTCTTAAGTCCGGGGTCACTTCAGTTCACAGCCCGGACTCACCTATAATTTTTACGCCAATAATTTTACGTGAGCCCGGACTTAAGAGTATACGAAATAAATACACATCGACAGATATGTAACTTAGATATTTTTATAACATGTATAAATATAAATAGTGGCATGAAGTATGCTTTGAAGACCATTCCAATACAAAGACATTGAAATACCTTCAAATACAGGATAACCATTCGTTATGCCGCATAATATCTTTCAGTGTAAAGGAAACAACCCAACTAATGTGAAAACAGGAGAAATAAAGAGCAGACTATTAACACAAACATATATGCTACAGACAGTTAGGTCTAGGCACAATAAGAATATATCCCCAATATGTACATTGTGTAATACAGTAGATGAAGATCTAGAACACTTCATACTTTGATGCAGTAGACATAAGCATTCACCTGAAAGGCAACTCCAAAAAATAAAATCATACCTGGAAAACTTATAGAATGGGCTCTATCAGAACCTGGTTGACTGTGACATGCCTATACAAATTGTGATGGACTGTACTCACAAAAGCATTAACTATATTCGTATGAACCCGACATCAAATCTAAAATTTTATGTACAATGTACCAGTATTGAATGTCCAGTATATATACTTACCAACAAGCTAGGCGTAGTATCCAGTATATGAGGGTTTGGATGGGAGGTCGTTCATTTCTGTATTCTTTAAATTTATATACCATTTTTCTCTATTCTTTATTTAAATTGACCATTATTTTCTATTCTTTATATTTTAACACCCCATTATTTCGTTAATCTTTAATTTTTTAGTTCATTTTTCTCTATTCTTTATTTTGTTTTGCCCTTTATTCTGCACCTTTTGCCCATTAATGATAATCGCTATGATTCTGTAAACCCCATACAGACCCTCATATATACTTACAAACAAGCTACGCGTTGTGTTATTTGAATATTGATTTTGTTTTAAAAATTAATATATTGAGTATTTTCAAGATATATTTTTATTTTTTATTTTGCGCCTGTGCATTGTCAAATATTCGTGCAATATGTAACTTAAAATTCGGAAGATATGTCTGTATTAAAGCCCTAGGTGTAGCAGTACGTGTGTACGTAATATTACATCGATAAAATGTAGAAGAAAACAATGGTGAAATACATTGTACACTTTTTCCAAGGGTGTTTGTCCTATAATATAAGACTTCGTAGGTTCATATCGTTTGCACCTACGGAGTCTTATATTATAGGACTACCAAGGATGTGAGATGAAACAAATGATATTCAGATAGTCAGGGATTCAAACTAACTTGATATTTTCCGTAAGGCTACGCCAGATTCTCTTTAATTCGCGAGCAGAATCATTTTCAAAATCTTTTAAGATTTTCTAGAACTTTCATTGTTAGATGTTAATATATTCGCCGTTGACACATTTTCGCCGTTTTTGCATTTTTTCAGAAAAATGTATGAGAATCATATTACAAAACCAAAAACATAACGGCATTGTCCTTTAAAAACAAGTTTCGCTTGCCTCTGAAAAAATTAGGGTCAGTGATGATAATAATGATGATGATGAATTCAAAGATTGAGAGACTGAGTAACACAGAGGAGCATATAGCCCATTTTCTACCTTTTGGGGAAACATGACAACGTAGCCCTCACTTTTTTTTTACCATATCATTGACATCTTTGTCACTTCGTTCGCGTTTGTCTCCTACTGTAAGATATTTGATATACTAGACGAACTGCGGTTTAATAAATCTCGCCGCGTGACTATAAAATAGCTGTACATGTACATATTTGTTTACGTATTCATGTCCGGCTGATATCTTTTCAGAAATACAGTTTAATTTTGGCGTCCGTTATACGGATATTTTTAGCTGAATAGCTGAAATGTCTGTACATGTCACCTGTCAACTATTTTATTTTTTTTCAAAGTGGGCAAGAGTTTTTCTCAAGATCAGTCATTTAAGGAGGGTAGGTACGTGGTTATAGTCTCAGAATTTTGAT
Source organism: Mytilus coruscus (assembly GCA_017311375.1). Taxonomy (NCBI): domain Eukaryota; kingdom Metazoa; phylum Mollusca; class Bivalvia; order Mytilida; family Mytilidae; genus Mytilus; species Mytilus coruscus. The sequence continues at coordinate 42,983,720 of CM029598.1, forward strand.
ATATGTACATGTATACTTTCTAGCATACAAGAACAATTGTTCATATTGTTCATGTATATAATTTTTAGTTTGGTACGGTATTTTTAACGATCATATTATAAGGGTTGATTTGGGTATAGAAATTTAATAACCAGGAGTTCTCTTGTCGGGAAGTAAGACCGTCCGTTTGGTTGAAAACTTGTTAACAAACTGTTAAACGGTTAATATAGAAATCACGTGTTCTTTCGTTCCCATATTATTGGCTGCTGTTAAAATGTAGAGTTCGTACAGCAACATCAACAACATTACATGTCAAATGTAGAATTGTTCTTTTGAAACAGAAAAAAAAACATAATTTCGAATTAGTGAATTAAAATGACAAAACTATATTTTTCGCCTAATTTGAAGTACATTCTATACATTTTTATTTCTATTTTGTATTTTTTTAATTGATTCTATCTCTGAAAGTTAAAATGCTACATACATTTATATCAATTGTCGAAAGTATATGTAGAACAACGAGTTCAACGAGTTCTAAACGTATACACAAAATACGTAAACTTTGCGTTTTAGATAGATTTTGGCATAGTTTTTGGTCATTTTGATATTTTACCCTTTTGAACTGTGGCATTCCTGACATGAAAACCAGCGTTTGCCAAAAACAAAAATGATCACATAATTGCAAATTAGGAACAAGGACGTAAACACCCACAGGTCACCATACGCCATTCAACAATGAGCAAAACCTATATTGTAAAATAAGTTAAAAAAGGCACCGGTATTACAATTTTACTGAAAAAAATAGAACCTTGCATGACGGGTTAAAATGCAAACATTACATGTACATAAGAAAAACATACAACACATGCATTTTTTTTATTGATAATTGACCAATGTGGACATCATTTTCGCAATTCCGTGGATTGCTTTATATAGCCCGCAACATTAGACAAAATATTTTTATTGAGAAAAAAGTTATTACAAATAGTGAAACAATTCAAGAGAGAAAACCAACAACCTGAATTATTCGTTAAATAATAATAAAAAAAATAACCCCAAATAATTGTTACAAAAGACAACCACTGGATTACAGGCTCCTGACTTGGGACACTCAAACAAAGAATGTGGAAGGGGTTATCATGTTTGTGAGCATTTAATCCTCTCCTTACCTGGCTGGGACAGAAAGGTAACACCACAACATTCAAACAAGTGCAGTTAAATATCAGTTGAAAAGAGATTGACGCATTCGATCGGTAATCAGCACTAAAATAACAGTAACTAAAACAAAAACAAAAACAAAGGACACACATTCCTCACAGTTATTGAAGCTAGTTAAAGTAGCAAAATAAACATGTTTTTTTGTAAATTTTGCATCATTAAGACACCATCAACCAACACGAAGTAACTTGAAACATAAATTCACTTCCAATAGAATACCAGTTTGTTTTTAAGAATGTCATTCTTATTCATGAGGGTCTTGATGGGGTTTACAGAATAGAAAATAATGGGTAAAAAGTGCAGAATAAAGGGCAAATATATAAAGAATAGCGAAAAATCGGCCAAAAAATAAAGAATAGGGAATAATGGAGTGCTAAAAAATATATTAAAAAAAAAGAGAAAAATGGCATAAAAAATTAAAGAAGGAAGAAATGAAGGACCCCTCATCCAGACCCTCAGTCATGTTTTCAACAATTACCCAAAAGTTGCAAAAATCTACCAAATTATGTAACAGTTTTGAACTTTGATTCATCATTAGGCATTGCTAATTTGTTTAGCCTACATGTTCAGAAATACCTTAAAATAATGGTGATAGAGATGTTCCGAAATACTTAATAATGTTGATAGAAACCCCAAAGAACCCACATGTAACTTTAACGCTGTGGATTTTGGTGAAAATTAGAAGTTTTAATGATAATGGCCCTAGTGTGAAATATATTAATGGGTAATATTGCCTTACCTCTTTCGAAATTTTTTTTTTCTCTTTCTGACCCTGTAAACTTAACATGAGTTGATCGATAATTATGGTTCAACATGATTGCTTTGTCGAGCTAGCTCCTTTTTCGCTTTAATTGCTTAATTATACTGATGTTGATACTATATCCCCTCCCCTATTTTCGGTACTTATTACCATACTATAACCTCAGTCCAGAAAAAGCATAACGCGAAATTAATATTCAACCTTTCTGAATTTTTGACAACAGTGTCGTTTGAATCATGTGAAGTAACTGACAGTCACCACAAGTACTGAGGGTCTGGAAAGGGGAGGGGGGTCCTTCATTTCGGTATTTTTTTTTTTATGCCATTTTTCTCTATTCTTTATAATTTTTACCCATTATTCTCTATTCTTTATATTTTAGCACCTCATTATTCTCTATTGTTTATTTTTTGTCTATTATTCCGCTCTATTCTGTGAACCCCTATCCACACCCTCAGTACTAGTACAAGAGACAGGAATTTGATGCATAGACCCCCTTTTTGGGCCCAAACTTGGGGTTCGTGTTGATAGTAGAAAAGGTATTTTAATCGGTTAGTTACGGCTTTATGAGACTTGTTATATGTCTAAATATTTTAGAAATTGTAAATATGAAAAATAAAATAGTATTTTTTTATACATTGGGGTCCCAGAAAGGGGGCCCATGCCTAAATACCTGTGGCGTAAAGACATACGCTCCCTTTTTTTACAATTTTTTGGCATGAAATCGTCTAAAAACGTACGTATTACGTTTTCTGGAATTACGCCACCTTTGAAAGATCCTCTACTGACAGGACAGATATAAAGTCCGTTATCGCCTTTGTACATTTAAAAGAAATCCAAACTCCTACTATTCATAGGACAGATATTATTATACTTCATGTCAAAATGCTAGATTTTGATTAGTCACTACGAGGGAGATAATTTACTTTATTATAATTCATGTCAAAATGCCAAATTTTGATTGGTTAATACGAGGGAAACAATTTACTCTATACCATGGCAAATACTCTATTACCCTTCACGCAAACGCTTGATCAAGCGTGCGTTTTGTCAAATGCGTATGGTTGTTATGTTCAAGACGTTTTAATTTCTTACTTTGAATTTGAAAGACAGTAATAACAGAACATTCAGTATAATAAATTAAATAACTTATAGCTGAGAGGGTGATAGAGCAGACTGTTACCCCTCGAAAAGACACTGCCATCCTTAGCTTCGCCTCGGTTGACTCGAACGTTTTCTCGGGGTAACAATCTACTCTATCACCCTCTCAGCTTTGTGATATATATACATAAAATCCCGTTATCGTATACGTCTATTTAAAAGAAATCCAGCCCCATTCAATCAACTGACTCAATAATATGAGTGTCACTTCAATACTACCACATGTAGCCCTACTATCGTTCTTTACAGTTATGTTGTTCCGTAGATTATGCAATGAACGTAGAAATAAGTAAACTATTATATTTATGTATTAAATAAATACGCATTTGTACCCCGAGGAGTTGAATGCATCCATGTTACTATATATATCTAGAGATACGTAGTTTTTTGGTCATGAATGTAAACAATGAAGCATCGGGATTTCCGGTGATTGGACAAATATCTAAATAAATATTATTATAGATTAACTTGTCGAATTCCGATGTCACTACGAATACGGACGAAATAACACGTGATAACATATATGTGAGATAAAGACAAAATTTGATAAGGGTTGTTTATGGACGTCCATCTATTTCATTTTAATATTATCGGTAGAAAGAAATGAAATGAAACTTTTCGCCTTTTTACTGTCTTGTCATCAACATTTTCATGTGTTAAGTCTTATATGTACACATAGAATACAGACGGAAAATGGCAGTATAGGTTTGGACACAAGTAGTGGGATTTGAAATAAGCGCCATGTTTGTGTATTATGACCTAGTATGCCCGTTACTAATGCTAAAGAAGATTTTTAGAAAAATGTTGTTGTTTGTAGACTTAAACAGTGATACATTCGCCTAAATGTCACGAAACCGGTTTGAAATGAATATTTAGGGTAAACAAACAATGATCAACGATATAGTGCTAATATTTAAATGGTTTTGACTTTTCTGATGGTTTACCAGAAATTCAACTATGCAAGATAGTATTAAGGGCATGGTTTTTTGGGGTCTTTTTTTTATATAAATAAAGTGTTTGGTTCTATATTTCTTGAACAAATAATTTGTTTAAGAAGGAAGTGAAAACACATATTACTTTGTTTGCATTGAAATTTAATAAATGGAAGAAATTCAAAATTGAGTTTAAAAAAAAAAGATCTTATGTTATTGAAAGTAATTGATTGTATTTTCTTTTGTATTTTAATGGAAAATTATTTAATTGTCCTGAGAGAAAAAAAACATGCAACCCCCTTTTCACAAAATGAATGGTTGGTACCTAAGTAACGAACACCGCTTATTTCAGTCGTTTCGTACATTAATTTGTTTTCCTTTTTTGCACGATATATTTGATGTTATGCCGTCAGGGGCTCGAGAGTTGATGCTGCTGCTGCTGATGATGATGATGCTGAAAGTTTTGAATTTTAATGGACGAGGATGAAAATAACTTACTTTGTGAACTTGAACCTTTTCAGTGAAAAAAAAAAATTAAAAATTATTCTATCATTGTGATGATTCAGTAAATGAACAAACGCATTGAAAGTAAGTGTCTACAGAGCACTAAATGAAAAGAGGAAGACTGGAATGAATTTGAGAGATACATAGATTTGCTGCACTGAAGTTACGCTTTATATTCATGCTATTTGTGTGAAAAGTATTGCAAAAACCTCCAGCATCTTGGACTCGCAAAGCTTACCAACCATGATTTAGGTATAGGACTCATTATCCTGACCCCTCCCCCTAAGGGAAGTTAGATCTGATGCCTCGTGTAAGGAAAGAACCCGGTTATCTTCAAGTTAAACAAGTCTTTTAGAAGTCCGAAGTTGGCCTGTTACATGGCTAAATTTTAATCTCTTTTTAACATGCCTCATTTTCTAATGACAGTCCTAATTTCCCATCTTTCATCTCGATCAACCCATTTTTCGGAGCCTATCCAATAGGTAACTATGCTCCCTGAAAAAATTTCGGGAGCATATATATTAATCGCTTTGTCCATCCATCAGTGTGTCCGAAACAAACATTTGCTGGATAATAACTTGACTATCCATTATTGAAATGGACAGATGGGAGATATAGGGAATAAGAAGAAGACTTTTGAATTTGTGGTCAACACAACAAAAGTCACGGTCACTGTTACTAAAAATATATTATTTATTAAAGTTGGTTTCGGGAAGGAAAATTATAGCAATAATAGTACATGTTTGTTTGTCCCTAAATACAAGCATACTAGTATTTTGAACCCTTGAAATGAAAACGTTTTCTCTCAATAAATGTGCAGTTCGGGGAGCATCAGTTGGCAGTGTGTTGTTTATTTGTTACCGTTCTGAATATGCATGGAATATTTGACACTGACATTGACATTGACGTTAAGCAAACACCAGAAATCATTAGTGGGAACCGTGGACCTTCGCCTTTTCTCACAAACTTACCTTAAACAGCTTAAAGATGCACAGATCTACTGCATACAGCATTATTTTTCATGGGGTAAATTTGTTTGTTGATATTTTTTCTTATACAGTAAGCCCTATGGGTACGAGACCAGAAATTATTGATGACATTTTACCAGAGGTGAAGCAACAAGGTCAGATTGGGTATCTCAACTGCTCGGTAATAAACTTTAATCCATCATCAGCGGTAGTAAGTATATTTATATTTATTTATTTATTTATTTATTTATTTATATTTATTTATTTATTTATTTATTTATTTATTTATTTATTTATTTATTTATTTATTTATATTCATTCATTCATGGAGCAGTTAACATATCGATAAACTGGGTTTTGAGGGGGGACATGTGTTGAATCACAAAAATGGTAAGCGTGTCTTTCTGAAAATATAAAACTTCTAATTTCTTTTTTTCATTAATGTATAAAACAGTTCGTGATAGTGTTATTACAAAATATCCCTCTCTGTATTGCAGCTACAATGGGTTAAACAAACAACACCGTCAGGAACACCATTACTTATATCATCGAATGAAAATATCCATGTTAATGATGTAGTTGAAGGTCATCCGAAATATTATATCAGAAAATCTGCTTATTATAATAGGCAACTGTACCAACTTATCATCCGGGGTTTAACTGAAAATGATGCCGGCTATTATTCGTGTATGATCAGACTCTCCAATCAGAACTATTTACAATGGCCGAAAAAGCTTGGTCTTTTAACTGTCCAGAGTAAGTAAATAAACAATTAATTGCACATACTGGTATTTTGAAACACTTCTTTCCACTAAATTCTGAAAAAAATGTCACTTTTGTTTGTTTGTTTGTATTTTTGTTGTTGTTGTTGTTGTTGTTCGTGTTTTTGAGTGAGATAGGAGAGGAGATATCAAAGATTTCTTATCAAAATATCAATGTATTTGACTGGTCTAAGACTAAATGACAGTATTGCAGTTCTAGAGTATGCTATATTTAGTGATTGTTATCCTACACGCATCAGCTGTATGCCTGCATACCTAAGTGGTGTAGGCTGAATGCTTTATTTTCAACGAAATGCATGCATTTTCCAAGTTATCAAACACGAAGAATATCATCAAGTTTTAGCATATTCCAGGTATGCAGACGTGAAAAAAATCAAGAATATTGATAAACTCCTCAATATAGAAATAAATGACAAATTTGCTAAAATATTGAACAGCGATCAACAGGACAAACTAATTCTAGATAATGACAACAACACAAAATAATTCTAAACAAAGATTTTACAGGCGAATTATTGCAACAAGAACAAAAGGTACACGTTAAATCAAACAAAAATGAGCAATGTTCAGCATGGAAGTTTAGAATTTTAAACCTTAGTTCAGTCGTTGTATATAATCAAAGAGAAATAGTGATTAACAACACAGAAATAAAAGATTATGCATCAAAAAATATTCTCAAATATGTTTTAGCTGCACCAACAGTAAAATTAGACAGTGCATCAAATATTGTTGTTCAGGAAGGATCTAACATAACACTGAAATGTGAGGCAAACGGTATTCCTACTCCAAATATAACATGGAAACGAGGCGACGGTCTACCATTACCAGGAGGAGGATTTCAACATTGGGTAAGACGTGGTTTTAAAAAAAAATAAACATGACAGATCCTTAAATACAGCTTATACTCTTTTGCCAAACTTTTGGACAACATGACGGGTGTCACTTTTGAAGCAGATACTGTTTACACTTCAAGAGCACACGATTTTACACATATATAAAATAAGGAGATGCGGTATGATTGCCAATGAGACAACTTTCCAACAGAGTCCAAACTGACGTGATTTAAGCATCTATAGGTCACCGTACGGCATTCTACAATGAGCAAGACCCAAACTGTATAGTCGTCTATAAAAGGCCTATACATGACAAAATGTGAAATAACGAAAAAAACCAACGGCCTACTTATGACAAAACGATAAACGAAAATCAAATCGAACAGACAGCAACGAATGACACCCACATGCTCCCGGCTTGGTGGGATAGACACATATAGAAAATGGCGGGATTAAAAATGTGTGTAGGCCTCTGCATAACCTGGGACAGTGGTATCACAGAAAAACAAAAGAACAAACTGTAAATAGCAGTTTGAAATTACTTGACTTGTCAGATTTGCAAGAAGCCAAATAAAAGCACAGCTACTGAAATCAAGTTTATATTCAATGATTATTAATTAATATCTCATGTTCTCCCAGACTAAAGAGTCAACCAGGACACAACCAACGGATTTGATGTAAAAAAAGAATAAAAAGTGTGAGAAAAGCATGACCTTGAATAATGTCATAATATAAATACCTGGCATTTTAAAGGTGTTTGACTTCACCTTGAATAACATTGTTGGGCTGATGTTTAGACGAGTTGTATATACAGAAATGTACACAGCCATGTATCACCATCACTGCTGGTGATCCGATGGATAAATCTGTTGTAGAGTTGTCACTGGTTCAGACGTACTTATAAATATAATTATTTCTGTGACTGTATCTTGCATTAATTTGTAGGATCCTTTACTATAGATAATTCAGCTGATCTGTAACAATACCATCTTCATGCCTTATATATCATGTACTGTATTACGACGCTAGATTAAAACTGACGAGGAAAGGTAACACCCGGCCACCGAAAGCTTTATTATTGTGAAGCCAAGGTGGTCGAGTGGTCTAGCGCGTCGGATACAGTGCAGGCGATTTGGTGTCACGATATCTCAGTAGCATGAGTTCGAATCCCGGCGAGGGAAGAACAAAAAATTTGCGAAAGCAAATTTACAGATCTAACATTGTTGGGCTGATGTTTAGACGAGTTGTATATACAGAATGTACACAGCCATGTATCACCATCACTGCTGGTGATCCGATGGATAAATCTGTTGTAGAGTTGTCACTGGTTCAGACGTACTATATATATATCACTGCTGGTATATATTATTGTTTTCTGTTTGGTATTAAATTTATAGTTAAGATCCATTTATTACAGATTGATGATCCGTTTATTTGGCAATCGCCAATGGCTGTGTACAGGATGTTAAGAACATTTGTTGTTCAACCTGTTAGTCAAATGCGTTTTGTTAAAATATACTTTTTCACTTTTTGGTCTGAGATTCGTGAAAATGTTGTTTGTGCTGTATTTACGACACCTCTCATTACAATGAAATTTGTTTTGCATGCACACGTATAAAAATTGCGGTTTTATCCAACGCAATCATAGGTTTGAACGTTGCTAAATTATCTAATTTAGAATTTTATATATATATATATATATCTATATCTAACAACTTGATTGTGATTGTTAAACAGAGACCCATCATGTTATGAGTCTACTTTTCTCTTAAAATAGGGCGGAGTTTATCAAATCTACAATATAAATGCAGTAAACCGCGGACAGTTTTTATGTGTAGCTGACAATAATGTGAAGCCACCTGCAGATTATGCTGTTCAGATAGAGGTTATGTTTTCACCATATTGTGAGGCTCAGTTGGATTCTGTAGGCCAAGTTCAGAATAGGAGATTAAGTGCCAAATTAGACTGCATTGTAGCAGGTAAGGGTATAATTTTAAATTGGTTTGCTATTATATGAAGGTATGGATGGGGGTTTACAGAATAGTGAATATCGGGCAAAAAAAATATAAAGAATAGAGAAAAATGGACCACAAAAATAAAGAATAGAGAATAATATAAAGAAAAGAGAATAATGGGCAAAAAATATAAAGAATAGAGAAAAAATGGACCAAAAAAATAAAGAATAGAGAATAGTGAGGTGCTAAAATATAAAGAATAGAGAATAATGGGCAAAAAATAGAAAAAAATAGAAAAAAATGGCCTAAAAATTAAAGACTATAGAAATGAAGGACCCCCCATCCAGAACCTCTTAGATAAGCACAAAACCCATTCCCCAGTTTTGTTAATTTTACGTTGAAAAGTTATTATTATGTACAAGTATTTGAGGAAAAAAGCCAATCCTTATTGTTTATTTTTAAATATGACAGTATTTGGAGAAATTTAAGATTTTCATTGGTATTAGATGACCAAATGTACCAGGCAGTTGGCAAACATTGACCTTACCGATTATTTAATTTTACCTTGTATGTGTGGTTGGGATTCGTGACTTTTTTATAACTAGAATTAGTAATTAAGACGCAAATGATTTTCATTTATGTGATTCGGTTCGTTATTGAGACAATACTCGGTCGTTTGGAATGGGGTTGACTTCGATATTTGATGGCTTAAGACCGGTGATGTAACTCAGAAACCCCATTTTTCGTACTGACAATCTGGCCTCTATTTAAAGTTCAAAGTACGGTTTACTCTAACAAACCAAAACAAAAATAATCAGATATTAGAATTGCTTTTTTATAAGGATACCTGCTATGACCTATGGCAACGCTGTGTAAGTGTTAGTACATTTTGTTCAAAACGCCTCCAGGAATACATTTGCTTGAATGGGCTTTAATAAAAGGAAGGCAAACAATAAGCGAGGCTTGCCGAGCTTTTCTATTTTGTTTCGATACGAAGACAAAGCATTGCAATTTTTCCGACATGGAAATAAATTGTTTTAACCAGTAGTTAGCAAAGATATATTTTTGATGTCTTCTCTAGTTCTATTATGTAATTGGATTGTTGTCTTAATGACGTATTTCCTATCTCTCTTCTTATTTATATCACTCTGTCATATAACCGCTATTTTTCAACTGACATTACCAGCTTTGCCATTTTCCTATCCCATGATGCATCAACATATGATTTTTGAATCACATACGATGGTGCTTATAAAATAAGGAGATGTGGTTTGATTGCCAATTAGACAACTATCGACCAGAGTCCCAATGCCGTTGATTAAGGTAAAGCTGCGTTTGAGAGGTATTAGCACCCGATCTCATAACATGCGATTATGATAATTAAACATTCCTGTGTTTGTCTGTTTATACGGACATTTGTATAATTCCCTTGTATTGTCCATTCTAAAATTGATATACTGATTTTATTTTGAAAGAAATGACAAATCCACGACTCTGACGCTAAATTGTGAAATAGCATACGGACATTTTGTAGCTCTTAAACTTTATTCAATTATATAATAGTAAATATAAATTGCATGTGATTATTTGTAAATGTTTTATATGGAACAGTTCGTTGTAATTGAAGAGTAGTTTTAAAAGATTGATCACTATACCCAGTGTAGGACGCCACATGCGGGTGTTGGTTATGTTTGACACGGGGTGGCGGTTTTGAAGCGGAGACAAAGCGATCAAGGTAATTAAAGGTATCAAATTTTCTTTTTTTGAGAATTATTAGCTCAAAATAATGCATTGCACGGAAGGAACCGAACCATAATCTTTTCTAGAAAACAGAAGCACACAATTCCAATGGTCCTCTCCCCAGTTTTCCGTGTTGCAGATTATGAGACTTCATATGCATAGCATGTTTCAGGATAAAAAACCAGTTTTGGCGATTTTTCCCCGTATGATTTATATAGAAATGAACTCCTATCATAGAATTTAGATGAAATGACAGCTTCTTATTAAAAATTAATTGGTTTTAAAGTTAATTTTTCATCGAAATGTAATGTGTCACTCGGGATGTCTAATTTTGCGTCTTATGGGGGTGAGGCATTTGTTAAACTAAGGATAGCTTTGCCTATTATTCGGTCTTTATCTGATAGTTTGTAATTCAGACAATCCTACTCTTTTATGATGACTCATTACAAATTTGAGGTATTTCATTTGGCCCATATTTTAGTTTATTAAGTAATGTGCGTTTTTAATATTAGATAAAGAGAAAATGCTTCAAAGTATTTTGTTTTATACCTGAACATGATTTGTTGTTCATTTTAGTTACTATAATGGTCAGGAAGAAGTCACATTCATAGATTAATGTACAAAACATGGAGCAAAACCACAGAACAGACCTCCGTATAAGATTTGCCCGAAGCCACCAACACATAAACATCATCAAATTTCTTCACCAGTTTCTTCTACAAAGCACACATGCACGCCGCAAAAAAGGACTTACTCCGAAACAAATTTGCTTACTTACTCCACAGAAATACTCATCGGCATCTATATAAACAAATGACAGTAAAGCTTCGAGAAGACCTAAATAAGATAAAACATCTATTTCAAATGATCGATTTAAGCTCTGTGATTTTGTTCCATGTTTTTGGTGCATTAAGCCATAAACGTGACTTCTTCCTGACCATGATAGTAACTGAAAAGGACAATAAATCTTGTTTGTTTATTAAACAGAATACTTTGAGGCTGTTTCTCTGTTTCTAACATTAAAAATGCATATTTTTAAAAGACTAAAATATGGGCCAAATGAAATACCTTTAGTTTGTAATGATTTATCATAACAAAGTAGGTGTATTTGAATTACAAGCTATCAGATAAAGACCGAATAATAGGCAAATCTATCCTTGTTTTAAGAAATGCCTCACCCCCCATGAGACACAAAATCAGACAACCCGAGCGACACATTACATTACGATGAAATATTAACTTTAAAACCAAAAACTTTTTACTAAGAAGTTGGCATTTTGGTAAATTTTATGATAGGAATTCATTTCTATGTTAATCATACGGAAAAAAATCGCATAAACTAGTTTTGTGTATCCTGAAACTTGCATATGAAGTTTCATAATCTGCAACACCGGAAACTGGGGAGAGGTGTTTGAGAAAACGGAGCACTGGAAACGTCTGCTTCTGCTTGCTGGAAATGGATTATGGTTCGATTTCTTCCGTACAATGCATTATTTGGTGCTAACAATTCTCAAAAAAAAAATTAAAAAATTTGATACTTGAACATACCTTGATCGCCTTTTCTCCGCTTCAAAACCGCCACCCTGTGTCAAACATAGCCAACACCCTGCATTTGGCGTTCTACACGGTGTATACGCTCCGAAAAATTATACTTTCCCTAAAGATATCATTATTCATTTTATCTAATAAAATACTTTACGAATTTGCTTTAATTGGTAGATTCTAGTAAACGAAATCATTTCATTTCATACGAAAGTGGCATTTGGTTTTCACTTTACACTATACCATCCTATGATCCAGGTTTATTAAGCTCGAAATGCGTTTATATACACAATTCTTAAAAGTTAAATTTTGAAATGAAACAATAGTTATTTTGTTGTCATTAAAACCATTTTAAGATGAAACAATTCAGTTGGAAATCAAATTAAATGAAATTTCAGAGTTTTAATCCCATTTTTGTCAAAAACAAGCATGGTGAATATTTTGTGATTTTCACAGATCTCATCTCTCCTTACGTCATATATTTGTATAACAAAACATGTTTGCACATAATCAAAATGTTTGCAATATGAAAAGTTCTTATTCAGTTAACCGCCTCAGTGATCCAGCTGAAGCGAGCTCGCCTTGAGTTCGAGTGGCAGTATGTATAATTCCTGGCCGGACCAAACCAAAGTCCTTACAATTAGTATGTGTTGATTCTCAAATAAGCTCGTTGCATTTAGAAGACAGAACACCGATGGTTTTCCAGCGTACTGTGGCCTTGTTAGCGAGTACCTGCAAGTCCCACCCAATTCTCTTTTGTGTTTTGATTTAACTTAAATTGATTGTTAAAAAAACAACCTCAATTATATGATTGTCCCAACAAGACCCATGGCCAAAATTATATGAATTGTGCAAAAATACATGAGTCTACAAGAGACCAGCTCAAAAGAAATATATTCTGTGTGTTACAGAAGATAAAAATGAATGAAACTGTTTAACGTTTGTTACAGCCAACCCTAGAGCAAAAGTAATTTGGTATAAGGTAAATCCAGCTACAGGTTCTCTCGACCAAATTAAAGATAATGATAAATATGATCTGAATCAACAAGATGACCAGAGATTAAAAGCTGACGAGAAGTGGTACTCACTTACTATAAAGACTGTCCAGAGTAGTGATTATGGAAAGTTTTATTGTCATGCAGAGAACCGGTTTGGTACAGGGAACGCTTCATTTGTATTATTCGGTAAGTAGACAGTATACTGATGAGCATAATTCTCTAAATTTGATTATATATTTTATAAATAACCAGGGGGGTTAATATTTTCCCCCTCTAATCAGACTCTTGAAACGCAACTATTCTGTAAAACGTGACTTTCTTTCGTAACATGGTAATTAGATAGACCTCATACAGTTATTTTATGATGAATAACAAAATATGTGTAAAAATTGACGAAGATTTGGCATAAAACCCAGATATACGATGCTGGAAAGCTTATGTGCTTGTAACGTCTAAGGTAGCGCTATTTAACTACTGAGACATATGAGGTGAAGCAAGCCCAATGTTGTGTAGAACAAGACTTTGTTCAAACGTATATACAATACAAATAGCACATTATATATTTGTTGAGTCCTAAGAGCTTTTGTTGATTAACCTTCATCAGGAACGCTCATACCTCAAAATTTGAAAGCTAAGGAAGTATAAGATATTAAGCAATTGAAGAGATAAATGACGATATTGAACTTAAACCAAAGAGCCAAATCCATCTGAGGTCATCTTTGTCTACTTTTATTGAATCATTAGCTTCTTAAAAATCTTTATATTTATCAACGGAATTGTGATAGATCATAAGAGTACCGAATCACTGACGATGATGATACCCTCGTGGTTAACAGTCCACTAGCAGCGGTATCAACCCACTGTTAGAAATGAAAAGAACACTTTATAGATTTGTTGCGTAAGGGTGGGATGAATTAATTGATTTTGCCTTTCAACTTTTTTGTTTCGAACGTCATTGATAAGTATTTTGTAGACGAAACGCGCGTCTGACGCACAATTATAAACCTGGCATTTTTTTTTATAAGAAAGATTAAACATGACATTCGACTCTTGTAAGACATTGGTTAACATTTAAAATTGAGAATGGAAATGGGGAATATGTCCACCAAAGAGCAGACAACAGCCGAAGGCCACCAATGGGTCTCCAACGCAGCGAGAAAATCCTGCACCCGGAGGTGGTCCTCAGCTAGCCCCTAAATAAAATTGTGTACTAGTTCAGTGAAAATGGACGTCACACTAAACTCCAAATCATATAAATGAACTAAAATTAAAAACATACAAGACTAACAAAGGCCAGAGGCTCCTGACTTGGGACAGGCGCAAAAATGCGGCAGGGTTAAACATGTTTTGTGAGATCTCAACCTCCCCTATACCTCTAGCCAATGTAGAATAAAGAAACACATAGCAATTCGCACAGTAAAACTCAGTTTAAAAGAAGTCCGAGTCCAATGTCAGACTAGGTAACAAAAGAAACTAAGCAAAATGACAATGATACATACATTAACAAAGGACTACTAGCAGTTACTGACATGCCAGCTCCAGATCACAAGTAAACTGATTGAAAGATTATGTCTTCATCATATGAAAATCAAGTACAATCCCTCCCGTTAGAGGTTTAGTATCATACAAACATAAAATATACAGTCCGCCAAAAGTTAAGCACCACCTATTTCTATTGCATCGATTTTTTCATTTAAAAAATCAGTCTATCCTCGAAAAATAGAAAACATTTATGTAACAATATTGCTAACATATACCATAAACAAACCATAAACTTAAGTTTAGTCACTAATGCAGGTTCTATGCATTTGAATTTTGCGTTCATAAAATGGTGAAAATTACACAAATCAGAAACGGAATTTAAGTTTCACTGTGATTTTATTTTTTACAACAATTTATCACCCAATATCATTAAAAGTCTCTACAATTAATCTTTGGTATGTTCGGCAAATTTAATGTCAATATTTGAGTCAAAAGGATGTGTAATCATCTCTCTTCCGGTACAGTTCCATAACACGGCGTCTCACACTCTGTATAAGCCCTCTGAACTTTAGTTGAGCAAATTAATTCCATTCAGCAACAATTGACCTTCTTAAATCGCTAACATTTAGCAAAGGTGGATCACTGCGATTGAGATTTCTGCTAATGGCATCCCAGACATGTTCGATAGGGTTCATGTCTGGAGACATGGAAGGCCAAAAGATAGTGTCAATGGCTTCTTGCTCTTTGTACTCGGTTACAATCCTTGCCCTGTGTGGTTTAGCATTGTCGTACATGTACAAGGGTCTTGACGCGAGTGGAGGATTATCAAAATGAGGGACTGCAATGTTTCTAAGCACCAAATCCCTGTATGTCTGTCCGTTCATGCTACCCTGCAGATTATGCATACCACCTTACAACAGTATGAGAAGAAACCCCATACTGTAACACCACCAGGAACGTATGCAGTCGTTGGGCAAATGTTGTTTTGGTTATAGAAGTTTTATTTTCCCGCCAAACTCGTATTCTGCCGTCTATTGGTCGTTACAGAAACCGACTCTTATTTGACCAATGAACATTTTGCTAGCTTCTCATGTTCCAGCGTCGATGGTCATTACCCTTTAAAACCTGAGTATACGGTACCTGGCTGTTAGGGCAGGTCCCTTGACAACACGACGTGCTCTTAGGTTGCCTCTATGAAGTCGTCAGAACAATGTTCGAACACTAACACGACCACCTTGAGGTCAATGGTGTCTAAGCTGTGGGGCAGGAGTAAATGGTTTGGCTTTAGCACGACCAATAAGCAGTCTGTCATCACGATCGGTAATTAAACGGGGTCTTCCGGACCTTGGTCTATCATTTACAGTTCCTGTGTCAACATGACGTTGTAAAAATCTGACAATGACGGTGTGATTAACATTGAAATGGTTACCTATGCTCCTAGTGCTCCTACCGGCATTTGACATGTCAATTGCTTGTCAACGTTCAGTCACAGATAACTTACGCCTTGCCATATTTTCCAGTGACTTGTTGAAGTCAAATTTTACCTGTACCGCGCGACAGTTGGAAGATGATTTAAAGGCATCGAAACAGTGTATTCGAAAAAGTGCAGATGACCTTTAATAAAAGTTGCTTGGCGTGTTTATCGGAGTTTAAATTTTTGGTCGTAATGAATTTTCTTAGTGTATGTTATAGGCAATTCTTAACACGAAACATAAATATTTTTTGCAATGGTTAAAAATTATTGCGATTTATATTTAGGTGGTGCTTAACTTTTGGCGGACTGTATATATGAGAAGAACATAACCCGTATCATGCCAACAACTGGTTTTAGAATAATAGTGTTCATTTCCGATGCAAAGACCCTATGATTGAATCAATATTAATAACAAAATATGCAATCCTTAATGACCTGACAACAGTATCGTAACTATTTTTATTTCCGAATAAGTCTGTTTAAAGGCTTGGTTAGCTTTTGAGGTGAATGCCGACATTTTTGTTCTTTGTAAAGAATATTACCATAAAATATTGGATGTGAAATACCTGAACGTATAAGATGTCTACATGTTGATTTATATTTACGAATGATGTCCTTGTACCGATGATAAAATTTAGTTTAACTGTTTTCCTTTAACATGGATATAGACAACTCTTCATTCTCCGAGCACAGCACCTCCATCTCTTTCTGAAACTTATTTTCCCTATACTTCTGCCCCCATATAAGCTTAACTTATACTTTTTTATAAATCAACTTTGCAAAACATTAAAAGGTTTTAAAAATATTTTCGCCTCGAACATCACTGAAGAGAAATCAATTGTCGAAATGCGCATCCGATGCAGTAAAATTGGTACAGTTAAGGTTATTATTTTACAAAAATCCTTTGCTCTGATATTTCTCTGCATCTTTAAATTTACGTATTATTATTAAATATTCGTATATTATATGAACCAACATATCTGTTTTTTATAGAAAGGTATTTCAGTTAATATAAGTGCCGGGTCTAATTACGTTATTATTTTTAACTTAAAACACTTGCCTCTTACAATTCAGGGTAAACGAGGGGAAAGAAGGCACGCAGCAAAGATGCAATTAAAAACCATAAGTAAAGTAAGGTTTTTTCTAACAAAAATTCGAGAATCAATACTTTAAATAGAATTTTAATGTAAAGATAATTAATAGCTCCACTAATCATTAACCGGGTGTTTAACGTCTTTTAATAACTTTGAGTATCACTTATTCTCAACAAATTGGAACCATGTGCAAAAATCATACTTTAAAATAAGTTTGTTATCAAACTTTTTACTTTGACATTTTTGAGGAAACAGTTCGTAAATATATAATGTAAAATAAGTCAAAGTGGTGACCTTAATTCTGACTGCGAAAATATTATTACCAGGTCAGTAGCCATGTGTCTGTGTTAACACGAGTTATCATTGATACTGTCATAATTATAGATTAACTGTTTACTAAACAGATTATGCTGGTTTTAAAGGGAGAATCCTTGTTTCAATAATTATTGATACAGTTATAATAACGATCATAATCATAAATAATTTTCGAAATACTAATGATTGTCTGACCACGTTATAGATTACCTTAGCTGTATTTGGCAAAACCTTTCAAAGTTTTGGGTCCTCAATGCTCTTGAACTCTTTACTTTATTTGGCCTTTTAACTTTTTTTATGCGAGCGTCACTGGTGAGCCTTTTGTATTCGAATCGCGTGTCTGGCGTTCAAAATTTTAAGCCTGGTATCTATGATGAGTTTATTTTATCGAAAGTGAAAACAATGGGTCCCTCTTTCCATAAAACAGAGACGTTACCTTTTATAACCAACTATGCTTCTCCATTTGCCGACTTGTTCCTTATTCTATGTGAGAGAGACTTTCTACAGGTGCTTCCCGAGAAGAAAAAAAACAAAGTAGCACTTTTCATTGGCTTCACATTCCTCTGTATAGATGATTTATTTTCACTAAATCACTACTAATTAGATATAAGAAGATGTGGTATGAGTGCCAATGAGACAACTCTCCATCCAAGTCAAAATTTATAAAAGTAAACCATTATAGGTCAAAGTACGGTCTTCAACACGGAGCCTTGGCTCACACCGAACAGTAGCTATAAAGGGCCCCAAAATTACTAGTGTAAAACCATTCAAACGGGAAAACCAACGGTCTAATCTATATAAAAACGAGAAACGAGAAACACTTATGAACCACATCAACAAACGACAACTACTGAACATCAGATTCCTGACTTAGGACAGGTGCAAACAAATGCACGGGTTTAAACGTTTTAATGGTACCAAACCTTCACCCTTTTCTGAAACAATAGTGAAACTAAGTTTGGTTTCCGTGTTGAACGCATTCATTCCATCGAACTTGAAATAAAAAAATAACGACAGATACAGTTAAGTGATCCTATAATATCTTGATTTTCATGAAGACGAAACGCGCGTCTGGCATACAAAACTATAAGCCTTGTAACTTTGATGAGATTTTTTGTACATTTGAATTGATAATCAGGGTCGATTGAGTTATAAAAAATATATGAGATATCGACATTGATTTGAAAAACTCCGTTATATCATTGCTAAAACTATCAGAAATAAATATATGTATATATCTACATACTTTGAAACAAGAAACAAGTGTTAACCTCTAATATTTGAACTTTACAATTAAACATATAAGATATAAATAGCTCTGATCATTCTATGGTTGCATTAAATCTAGATTTTAATCCATTTGATCGAGATAGAGGATTGTGGAAATTTAATAATTCATTATTGTATGATCCAGAATATATAAGGATTGTTAAAGAAAAATATTAGAAGTTAAAAACAACATGCAACACTTGTTTATGATCTAGATATAATTGAAGACATAAATAATGAAGATCTCCATTTTAATATTAACAGTCACTTATTTTTTGAGACATTGTTCATGGAAATTAGAGGCAAAACTATTTCGTGTTCAAGTTATAAGAAAAAAGAAAAAGAAAAACAAGACAAAGATCTTAGAAATGAAATCCTAGCTTGGGAAGAAAGAGTAGATGAAGGTTCAATACAGATTTCGGAAAACAAAAAATATGAATTAGAAAATATAAGAAAAGAAAAAATTAAAGGGAAAATAATTCGATCAAGAATACAATGGGTAGAAGAGGGCGAAAAACCTACTAGCTATTTTTGTGGGCTAGAATAAAAAAATTACAAGTAAGATAATACCAAAAGTAGAAAAAGAAAATGGAGATGTAATTTCAAAACAAAAGGATATTTTGAAAGAAGTGAAATTTTTTATGAAAATTTATATAAGAATAAAGATCAGTCAAAGGGAGATAAATTAAGTAAACTTGAAGAAGGATTGAAAGATATAAAGATATAAAGTTTAAAAAATTACCTGATGATGAGAAAAATAATCTTGAACGTAAAATAACTATTGAAGAAGCTGGTTTGGTATTGAAAAATATAAAAAATAATAAAACGCCAGGATCTAATGGTTTTTAAAAATTTTTTGGGAAAGATTTGAAATTTTTTGTTGTAGACTCCTTGAACTACAGTACTGAGATTGGTGAACTATCTGTTACGCAAAAACAAGGAATCATTACATGCCTGCCAAAAGGAAATAAGCCTAGACATTTCTTAAAATATTGGCGACCTATATCATTATTAAATACAGTTTATAAAATTGGCTCTGGAGTAATAGCAAAACGCTTTAAAACAGTTTTAGATAAACTGATAGATTTCGATCAAACTGGGTTTATTAGTGGGAGATACATTGGAGAAAATCTCCATTTAATTTATGATATTATGCAATTTACTGAGGAAAAAGATATTCCAGGCCTTTTATTGCTCATAGATTTTGAAAAGGCATTTGATTCAATTTCTTGGGAATTTCTCACCAGTGTCCGGAAGTTGTTTAATTTTGGAGAATCAATAATTTATTGGATTAAAGTTTTTTATAACAATATTAAATCAGCTGTTAATCAGGGAGGACATCTATCAGAATTTTTTTCTATAGAACGAGGCTGTAGACAAGGTGATCCCTTGTCTCCTTATATTTTCATTCTCTGTGCTGAGATATTAGCACTAAAAATACGAAATAATGATAAAATAAATGGCATTACAGTTACTCAAGTTGAGCACAAACTTTCACAGTTTGCTGATGACATATCTCTTATTTTAGATGGTAAAGAAGAATCTTTGAATGAAGCATTAAATGAATTAGATTGGTTTGGAAATATATCTGCTTTACATATTAATTTTTCTAAAACACAGGTTATTTGGATAGGAAATAAAAAGTATAGTAATGAGGTGTTATGCCAAAATAGAAACCTTTCATTGGGAGAAACATATTTTAAGTTATTAGGTTTAAGCTTTGATGTTAATCTTGATAAAATTGTAAAAATTAATTATGATGAAAAACTTGTACAAATAAAATGTGTAATTAAACAGTGGTCAAAACGAAATCTTACTGTTATTGGTAGAATTACTGTGGTGAAGACATTGATATTACCTATTTTAAATCATTTGTTTATATCCTTACCAAATCCAAGTGATGATATTTTAAAAAAGTTATTGAACTTATGTACAATTTTATATGGAGTTCACCAATCAATAGAATAAAGAGAGATGTTTTACAAAATGATATTGAAGATGGTGGACTCAAAATGATAAATCTTAGAGCATTTATTTAAGAACTGAAGTGTACATGGATAAGGAGATTATTTAAAACAGACAACAAATGGCAGAATGTTTTTTTGTCAAATGTACATGTAGAACTTGAAAAATTTTATGGTTGTGGAAGTGTTTATATACAAAGATTACAACAAAATATCAAAAATAAATTTTGGCAAGATGTTCTGAAAGCATGGCAACTTCTCAGAGAAAAAGATGAATATGACAGTTGGGAATGCTTTCTTGCTAGTCCAATCTGGCTTAACAATAACATAACGGTAGAAAATAAACCTATCTTTTATAAAGATTGGTTTGAAAATGGTATAAGATTTATAAATGATATTGTAAATGAAGAACGGACTTTTTCTCTCTTAAAAATTAGAAGAAATGTATCAGATAAATGTGAATTTCAGGAGATATAATAGTATTATATCTGCTGTACATCAACATCAAAATCATTTGTGGGAAAAATCACAAATTAGAACTACCTTTAATTCCGTCTGCTATTAAAAGACTTGTTAAACGTTCAACAGGATCTAAAGATATGTATATATTTTTAAATAGAAATAAAAGTGTTCCCACTAGTCAGTTAAGATGGACTGAAAGTTTTGGCTTTGATAAAATCATTGGAAAAAATTTATAAACTGCCATTTGTTGTCACAAAAATACTAAGCTACAGTGGCTGCAGTATAGATTCAATTCTCGAATCTTAGCTACAAACAAATTTCTTCATAAAATTAAGATTTATGATAATCCAAATTGTACATTTTGTAATAGAGAAATTGAAACATTAGAACATTTATTTTGGGATTGTGTACATACACAGATATTATTAGAACAGATTGAAAATTGGTTTCTGACCAATGGGATTAGTGTACTTTTTACAAAAGAGGTTTTTTTTTGTTTGGTAACATTGCAAAAATATCAAAAGGCAATGCAGAAAATAGTCTTTTTCTTATCATAAAACAATATATTTATTATACCAGATGTTTAAAAAAAACTGTCAATAAACTCAGTAAAAGAGAAGACGAAATATTTGTATGCAACTGATAAAAATATTGCTATGAAAAACAAATGTGAATATCAGTTTCACAGAGAATGGAATATTTTTGATAGATAACTTAGTTAAGTATATACTTTTACTGTTATTAATGAAAATGCAGGATTTACTATACTGAATTAGAATTCAATGTCAAGATGAATTTGTATTGAAAACTAACCACACTCTCTCTCTCTCTCTCTCTCTCTCTCTCTCTCTCTCTCTCTCTCTCTCTCTCTCTCTCTCTCTCTCTCTCTCTCTCTCTCTCTCTCTCTCTGGTGTTCAGACTGCCTTACTCTCTATCTTATATTCGTATATTAAAAACAAAATGCTTCCTTAGAAAGATGTATTGATTAGATAATATCAATAGATTTATATATTACATATTGCTATTATATTGGTGTATATTATGTTGTAAATTGGAAGTTATAAATAATAAAAATTAAAAAAAAAAGATATAAATTAGCTATTCTGTAACATATTTTTTGTCGCTTTAGGTACAAAATTCAAATATATAATGCATATATCATACGTTTGTTAATACATGTATCTAACACTATATATCGGCACAAAGATTGTCAAAATAACCAGATAAAAGCAATAACATAACATAACATACACAAATGAACAGCGTGTAAGGCATAAAACCTGTTTTCATCAATAACCATTGGAAATAACTTCAAACATGTGTAGCAATATCTTCAACTAAACATTGCCTTATTAACTTTAAATAAGCATGAATATTCTGCTTTAAAACCTTAAAAAAACATTCCCCGCTCTTATTTCGTGCATATATATACGACAAAAGAGACGATTTCAGGTTCCCAATTGTGAACTTTTCATTCCTATGTAGCAACATTCCAGCAGCGCCTGCATACGGAGTATATATCTCCCAGTTGAAACGATATTCCAGGGTTTGTATTTCCTATCATGATTTCCTTGATGGAGGGTTGCTGCTCACAAAGAAGCTATTAAACCAAGAGTTCCAAGTGGTGAAGTTGAAATTATCCCTTCGTAAATTTTACGGACGCCATCACGAGTTGGTTGACCAATACGGAATATCCGTTTCATAGATGATAGCGGATGTTCCAAATGTCAAGTACAATCCCGTTCCCTTTTCCCCGAATGTGACCTACCGAATTAGACTTATTACCAGGTTTGTACTAACATGAACAACACGACGGGTGCCACATGTGGAGCAGGATCTGCTTACCCTTCAGGAGCACCTTAGATCACCCCAAGTTTTTGGTTGGGTTCGTGTTGCTCAGTCTTTAGTTTTCTATGTTGAGTTTTGTGTACTATTGTTTGTCTGTTGGTCTTTTTTAGCCATGGCGTTGTCAGTTTATTTTCGACTTATGAGTTTGAATGTCCCTTTGGTATCTTTTGCCTCTCTTTATCATTAAGCTATGTCCAAAATGATGCTACATCAGCAATTATTAAAGTGTTACTTTTCCTTGTCTACTAGTGCACCATCATTGACCCCTGGTATGTGCTAAATTGGCTTGGCGAACGAATTATTCGTTTTTCTTTTCTATCCCTGCTAGGCTTCTCATGTTTCAAATCTATGGCTCTGTGCCTTCTTGTTATTTCAGTTGGAAGAGAGAGATGCTGGGAACGCATCCATTACGCTTGTGCAAAGCATCTTCCCGAGTTTTCTCTGTACATTGTACCAGTCCAATTGATGTATCTGGGGTACCCTCTAGTTCAAAGGGCAGTTATACATAATACTTTGATTCTTCTTCCCAGTCCGAATCAAGGCTGCTTGTGGATGGGAGGAAAAGACCGACATTTTATCAAAAACTAATCCTAGAATTATAAGTACTGTACGCTCAACAGTTGGATATTGTTTTAACCTTTTTTATTACATTAAATTTAATGTAAACTATGTAGAACATATCAGGGCCTTTTATAGCTTGGTATGCGGTATGGGTTTTGCTCATTGTTGAAGGTAGACTATACTCTGAAATCAGTTATATAATATAATTTGCACCCCACATGGGATCTGAGGCTGGAAGGGGGGGGGTTCCTTCGATCCTTTTGTGGTAGAGTGAGCAGCTGAGACATCCAGTATCCACCATTTTCTAAATATTTGAATAATAAAAATACATACAAAAAATATACCTATAGCTATCGCTATCAGGGTCCCGCTGTTTCATGGAGAAATAAATTGTTTTGACTGAGATCTGAAGCATTTACGACTGATTTTTTTCGCCCCTGATAAAAACTGACGTCTGCTAAGTTTCAGATACTTTTGATTAAATTAGCAACTTGTCATATATTTCTTAAATTTTCGACCTTATCATATATCATGAAGCTGGAAATATTGACCTATTCCAGCGGCTCATCCCTACCACTCGTCACAAAGTAAGTTACCCCCTGCCCATTCCTCCAAAGGCAGTAGTTATGATAATCCCAAAATGAAATAGTTGAATTTGCTCAAAATGTAGGTTGAAATCTAGCTTGAATGTCTATACTCTTTATATATAGAAATATTTCTTTTTCTTTCATTTTCGTATATCCCAATCTTACCAAAACTAACTAAATGTTTTTTTAAAATTTATTTCAGAAACCACGGAATGTCAAGGACCAAATTGTCCCTCAATTGGGGAAACCGGAACTAATGTAATCGGATAACACGTTTTGGAAGAGTTAAAGTGTATGAGCTTTTGAGCCATTAGATAAAACATGCTTGCAATTAATTATTTGTGCTTTTTTTTAATGGAAACATCGATTTTGACATTGAAACAAATAGCGAGGCCATGACCTTGTTTTGGTTCAATTATACCCTCAAGTTTTGTTTGGTACCTTGATTTGTCTTCTTATCATTTGAAGTCTGGTGGATAGTTGTCTCATTAATTGGCAATCATACAACATTTCCTTATTTTGTATAAGCATTTCGTGTGTATTAGAGGACTAGATGTCAACTTATTGACCATGGTGATGACCTCCAAAGACTTTTCAAGGTCTGTTTGATTGCATACCATATATTTGAAAATATTTTAATCATCTTTTTACCTTTAATAAAATGGTTTTTGTTGGCTGAATCAGTCAACGAGATGGTTCTTCCTGTTGGCTCCCTTGTCTCTTCGATATTGACGTTCTTTTCTTTTCAATAACAGAACATAGTGAGCGCATGCCGAAACAATCTCCAACAAAGGCTTAAATTAAAGGCTGCATGCATACAGACATGTAGTCAAATTATTGTCTTGCACTTAAAGCCAGATTAGTTTAACTTTTTTCATAAAAAAGAATGGCCACATAGATACAAATATCTCGTAAATCAAAACTGGCAAATGTAGATACAAATATCTCGTAAATCATAATTGTAAAAAATAAACACTAAAAAATTCTGTGAAACTGACATCATCAAGATGCTGGATTTGTTTTATTGGTAGCATATTTGTTACGTTTGCAGGATGCATTTTTCAACAGACAGTAAACATTCCTATTGGAACCAACTGTTCTTTTTGTCGATTTGTTTCTTCCTTCTTATGAGGCAGGCTTCATACAGGAGCTGTTTAGGAAGGATGAAAAGAAGCTAGCATTATCCTTTAAACCTCATATTTTGCTATATAGATGATTTCCTCTCACTAAGTAGTTCAAATTCTGATATTTATGTTGAACTCACCTATACCATCAAACATGAAACAATTGATACTACAGATACAGATACAGTTAAGTCTTAGGTTTAGTTTTAAACTACATCTAAAAATTAACAATGATGGTCAGTTGAGAATTAAACTTAGCAATGATTTCAGCTTTATAACTATGAACTCGCCATTTTTCTAATTGTCGCAACCAAAATTCTGTTCTCTTTTCTTTGATTTTGACATCACCGAATAAGACTCTTCACCGAATTTGTACTTGAAAAAGCAACACGACGGGTGCCACATGTGGAGCCAGAAATTCTTATTCTTCTGGAGCACCTGAGTTCACCCCCAGTTTTTGATGTGGTTGGTGTTGCTCAATCTTTAGTTTTCTATGTAGCGTTTTGTGGACTTATTCATCTTTCGTCTTTTCCCGTTTTTTGTTTTGTTTTTTTCCACTGGCATTGTCAAATATTCTTCAACATATGATATGGGTTTTGAATGTCCTACTGAATCTTCCGCCTCTTTTTTTCTGCATGTATATAGCAACATCCCAGAAGCACATGCATATGGAATATATTTCTCCTAGTTGATACAATTTTTCAAAGCTTGCGTTTCCTATCATGATTTCCTTGATAGAAGGGTGCTGCCTACAATGAAGCTTTTGAGCCCAGGTTAATAGTGGAAAAGTTAAGTCATCCCTTCCAAATTTCACGGACACCATCATGAGCTGGTTGATCGCTATGGAATATATGTGTCACTCACAGATGCTCATGGATATGTTCCATTTGTCCTAGTCAATCTCCCTTCCTCTTGTCCTCGATTGAAAAGAAGCTAGCATAATACTTTAAATTCATGAACCGCTATATTACTGATGTCCAATATTAAATATTTTGGGTGACTTTGTCGAACTTGCACATCACATCAATCTTTAAATAAAGTATACCACAGATAGAGTGAAGTTTACACTTTATTATATACCTTAATTAAATGTTTTTTCACATGAAAGACGTAATATAAATTAGGGGTTTGATATCAAAGATGTGATGTCATACAGATAAGAGGTTTGATAAACCCTTACCAATTGATACTTATATCTGTATCCTCACGGATGCCTGAAACAGCAAGATTGCCTTTGATTGTATTACATAAAGGGATGAATATCTTAGTTGAGATTTCCCTTCGCAAAGTTTACTGATGCCTTCAAGTGTTTGTTGACTGTTATGGAATATCTGTTTCACAGATGACGACGGATATGTTCTAGTTGTTGTTATCACAATCTGTCTTCTTTTCCTCGATTGTGACCTACTGAATTTGACTTATCACCTGGTTTGTACTAACATGAGCAACACTCCGAGTGCCACTTGTGGAGCAGGATCTGCTTACCTTTCTGCAGCACCTGAGATCACCCATTTTTTTCTACTTTGTGGCTCTTATTCATATTAGACCCATTTTTTTTTTAAAGTTAAGGCAAACATATAAGAGTTGGTAACTTTTTTTCTAATTTGTGGCCCTTATTTATATTTGACACATTTTTTTTTTAAAGTTAAAGCAAACATAAAGAGAAATAAATACATTTTTAATTGCAATAATTACAATTTATTTATTTGTGTAGCTATTCAGACCACAACTTGTGATGTAATACTTATAAAATGTAATTCCAAAGTTAAAAGTCGATATAAATACAAAGCAAATAAGTTATGTATGCAAACTTTGTGTTAAATACAGTATACCAGTAATATTAGTATATCCGGTGTAATATACCTACTATGGCATAGTAAAAACATTGCTAAAAAAGACAAAATAACATCCTAATAGAACTCTTTTCTGTACAATTCTTAATGATTTCTTTTTAATTAATCATTTGGTGACTTTAGTCCAGTTCAAAATTAGACAAATCAACTAGCTTTCTTATTTCTGTTGAATATTGCACATGACATCAATTTCAGTTTTCTTTGGGACACACAGAATTTGAATGTTGTTCAACAAATCTGTTTCCATTTGGAGACAATTGTCCTTTTATCTATGATTATCATGAGTCATCAGCTGAACTCTGTTTCTGACCAGTTACTTTCCACATCACTACCATCGAAATCTCCCTGAAAAATTAAGTCAAGAAAAAAATCTTTACATGGATAACTGAAATCAATTACAATTTTAGTTTGTGGAAACCATCATTTAAATTGGAAAAAGATCTGATAAAAAAATGAGGGGCTAGCATAGCGACAAGAAATAATATAAGTTATTTTAACAAGTACCCCTCATGAGACAAATGGTCCATATTTCAGATTTTTCTGATTATCGAACTCATCCATAGTTCTGATAAATGGAAACCATCATCTAAATTTGTAGAGGATCTGTCAAAAAATGAAGCTGTACAATTACAACAACTAAACACAAAGAATGACATGTCCAAAACATTATACCCAAAACAACTTCCTTAACTGTGGTACAAGTTTTTGCCTTTGATTAAATGTTGTCTATCTGCTTAGATCAATAAACTCATATCATATTTATCAGGCTTAAAATTTTGTACTCGTCTTCAAAAGACTCATCAGTGACGCTCAAATCAAAAAAGTTAAAAAGACCAAATAAATTACAAAGCTGAAGAGCATTTAGGACCTAAAATTCCGAAATGTTTATTCACCATGAAACACCAGACAGACTCATTTCTATACTTTAATATCTAAAGGGTGTAGATCTTTGATAAAAGAGACAAGTCTTATAAACCAATAGTCAGTTTCATCATTTAAACATTTGTCTGAAACAGATCTAAAAATAATCTCTGTTCCTTAGAAGCTTGTAATATATTTATAAATAAAATGCTCCATGGCGCAGCTTGATACGACCGCAGAGGTCGAACCCTGAATAGTTGGGGCAAGAATGGACACAACATTCAAGCTTGATACAGCTCTGAATTTGGATTGTGATTAAATATTTGACACAGCATAGGTTTCTGACACAGAATGAATGTGGTCTAAGAACTTAAAAATTTTAAATTGGACATTCACCTATTATGGTCCAATATCCAAAATCTAAATACATGGTTAGATTCAGCATATCAAAGAACCCCAAGAGTTCAATTTTGATGAAATCAAACAAAGTTTAATTTTGGACCTTTTGACCTCAATGTGGACAAAGTTGATAGCAGGCCCAAAATCAAAAATCTAAATATATGGTTAGATTCAGCATATCAAAGAACCCCATATATTCAATTTTGTTGAAATCAAACAAAGTTTAATTTTGGACCCGATTTGGACCAACTTGAAAACTGGGCCCATAATCAAAATCTAAATACATGTTTAGATTCAGCATATCAAAGAACCCTATGAATTCAATTTTGTTAAAATCAAACTAAGTTTAATTTTGGACCCTTTGGACCTTAATGTATACCAATTTGAAAATGGGACCAAAATTAAGAATCTAAATACACGGTTAGATTCGGCATATCAAAGAACCCCAATAATTCAATTTTGATGAAATCAAACAAAGTTTAATTTTGGACCCTTTTGACCTCAATGTGGAAAAATTGATAACGGGGCCCAAAATCAAAAATCTCAATACATGGTTAGATTCAGCATATCAAAGAACCCCATATATTCAATTTTGTTGAAATCAAACAAAGTTTAATTTTGGACCCGATTTGGACCAACTTGAAAACTGGGCCCATAATCAAAATCTAAATACATGTTTAGATTCAGCATATCAAAGAACCCTAAGAATTCAATTTTGTTAAAATCAAACTAAGTTTAATTTTGGACCCTTTGGACCTTAATGTAGACCAATTTGAAAAGGACCAAAAATTAAGAATCTAAATACAGTTAGATTCGGCATATCAAAGAACCCCAATAATTCAATTTTGATGAAATCAAACAAAGTTTAATTTTGGACCCTTTGGACCTCAATGTGGACCAATTTAAAAACGAGGCCCAAAATCCAAAAACTTAATACACGATTAGATTCAGCATATTAAAGAACCCCAAGAGTTCAAGAATAAAACCCCATTGAAATTGGTCAAGAAATAAGCAATTTATACAAAGTATCTTCTTTGCACAATACTGTGCAATTGAATATTCTTGCAATTGCACAATACTGTGCAATTGAATATATCTTGCTATTGCGCAATACTGTACAATTGACAATTTCTTGCTATTGCACAATATTGTGCTATTGGATATTTCTTGCTATTGCGCAATACTGTGCAATTGAAGATTTCTTGCTATTGCGCAATACTGTGCAATTGAAAATTTCTTGCTATTGCACAATACTTATTATATAATAATTTTACATCCTGTTTGGTGTGTATCTTCTGCCATATCATTATTATTTGCTTTTAAATATAAATCAGAAATAAAAACTTAAAATGGAAAATTTTAAAGAAAAAAAAGGAAAAAAGGGAAAAAAAATCCCCCCAAATTTTTGAACCCCTTATGATTCATCACCCCAAACTCAATCCCAGCCTTCCCTTTGAGGTATGGTACCTTGCAGTACAATTTCAGAGATCCATACACTTGAACACAAGTTATTGTCTGGAAACTAGAAAATGCTTATTTTTGGCCCTTTTGGCCCTAATTCCTAAACATTTCAGGCAATTACCCCAAACTCAATTCCAGCTTTCCTTTGTGATATGGAACCTTGTAGTACAATTTCAGAAAGATCCATACACTTACACACAAGTTATTGTCATGAAACTAGAAAAATGCTTGTTTTTGCCTTTTTGGCCCCTAATTCCTAAACGTTTCAGGCAATTACCCCAAACTCAATTCCAGCTTTCCCTTTGTCATATGGAACCTTGTAGTACAATTTCAGAAAGATCCATACACTTACACACAAGTTATTGTCATGAAACTAGAAAAATGCTTGTTTTTGCCCTTTTTGGCCCTAATTCCTAAAATTTGGAGGCAATTACCCCAAAATCAATCCCAGCATTCCTTTGTGATATGGAACCTTGTGGCACAATGTCAGAGAGATCCATACACTAACACACAAGTTATGTCTGGAAGTTACAAAATGCTTATTTTGGCCCCTTTTGGCCCCTAATTCCTTAAATGTTGGAACCATAACCCCAAAATCAATCCCAACCTTCCTTTTGTGATATTGAACCTTATGGTAAAATTTCATAGAGATCCATTCACTTAAACTAAAGTTAGAGTGCGAAACCAATGTGTCTTCGGACGACGCGCGGACGACGGCAGCGCCAACGTCATACCAATATCGACCACAAAAATTTTTTGCGGTCGTATAAAAATAGTTGACACAAACATACAAGTGATTTGTAAGTTATTTCCTTTACATAGATCTACCTCCTTAATGGAAAGAATGTGTTCCAGTTTTTGAACTATGATTACTGTAATTTTCAAACAGTTTTAGCTGTTGTTTCAGACAGAAATAAAATATGATGTTGGAGTGCATCACAATCGTTGCCAGCTAATCAAAATTATGGAATCCAATGAAAAATACATGAAATGTAATTATATTGATAATATGATTGACTGTTGTTTGCTTAGTGTCTAGTGGCAAATATTTCATGCATAATCTGGACTAGAACAATTAAACAATAGGTATGTCCTGCAATAAGGGGTGGACAGGGATGATGGGCTTGAAATTTGGAATGCAATTGGAAAATGAGGGTATTTTGGATAGTGACAGGAACAAGCATTCTGAGAGAATTGCATGGCAATACATAGTCCCCTACCGGGTAAAAATTTGTTTTACTGGAACAAAATGCTAACTTGTTCTATAACTTGTCATGGTGTAAACAAAAAGTAAATATCATGTCAATATCTTCAAGCATGACTAAAAACAGTGTGGAAAACTGATTATATGAGTGAAAAAAACATTAGATATGTTTAATAGTTCTCTAAAATTAGATATGATGTAATACAGTGTATATCTATTTTCAAATTATAATCAAATACTGTGGATTCATTTTTATTCGTGGTATACCAATTTTCGTGGGTTTCGTGGGTCACAGCCAACCACGAATTTAAGAATTCAAAGAATAATCCCGAGAAATGTGTATGGAGTCGGATGTTTATTTCCGGTTATGTTATGCAGTTCTAGTATAGTGTTGACTAGTGATAAACATTGTAACATAACACATGTTTTCATTGAAAGAAGATACAAGTATTTTGATTAAATCAATAATAAATATATCGAATATCAGTGATAATTTACTTTTAAAATTGATTAAAACTGTTCATGGAAAATAACGGCAAGTTGTTAATTACCGTGTCATAGTTTGGTTTACTGGTGATTAAAAATCAATAGGATTAAGTACCGGGATATTGCCCAGAGGTAATATTATTTATGACAGGAACATTTATTTTCACACCTTTACTTATATGGCTGTTTATTATATCGTGATTAGGAAATGAGCTTTCAATCATAGAGTTTTGAATGCCTTATAAAATTCGACAAGAATTTATAAATTGTAAAACGAACAAATAATTAGTTGTCTCTGTCCATTATTGTAATAGAAGTTTTCAATGAACACTTTAACCTAGAATGACCAAGCGAGGATTTTGACAATTCAAAACTTTTCAATGAATTCCTTCTTTTTGTTTGTTTTATTATTGATCAACCAAGGAGGTTATATGATCTCCAAAATCAAAAAGAAATCCACAATTACGTATCTGAATTTATTTTTTTGTAATCAGCGATCCACAATTTACGTATACCACGAAGCGTCTTTTTTCTGTATCCACGAAAATTGATACCCACGAAAATAAATGAATCCACAGTACAATTAATAGTTCCAAATATTTTTCTTTCATTTGTCACAAACTAATATAGATTTGTAACTTATCTATAAAATGTCAACAACATTTATCTACACAATGTAATGTATTGAAATATATACATTAATGAAAATAGATTATTATCTAATTAAAGGATTTCTCTTCATAAATTTTCTTTATATATATATAGCATTCAGAAAATTAGTTTATACTAAATAACAAACAAACCTGCTAAAAATTCTTCAAATAATTTAACAATGAATGTCTTTTAAAAATGAGTTATCTCCTTTGTACAGAAAATATGGTTTAACATAGTACTCTAACATTAGATATGGTCCAGAGTTATGGTCCATAACTCTGGACTAAATCATCAGACCGGAACAAAATTCGAACTTGATCTATAACTTGTCATGATAAAACTATATACTAAATATCAAATCAATATCTTCAAGAACGAAGAAAAAAAGTGTGGAAAGCTGATTTGCCGGACTGACGGATGGACAGACGGAGGGAGTGCAAACCTAAAGTCCCCTTCGACTTCGTCGGTAGGGGACTAATTAAGCCTTGCAACAGGCCACCTACTGATCACTCAAAGAGTTGTTGCGAGGGTTCTTAACATGTAAACAGTGTGGCACTCTCTCTACATGTGGAATCAGATTTAACATCCTGATTCTGACTTAACGTGGCTGCAAATTCTATACTTCCAAAACAGACAAACAGATGATGAATTTTCGCAAGCATTTTACTGCTGGTCTGAAGAAGACAAAGGGATGACCATACTTATATACCCCAGTCACCACTTGGGGTTTCTTGATAATATGGATATAATGTGATATCAAAAATGTTGTTATGTAGTGACCTAATTTTAACCTTTCTTGCAATTAACTAAAATACATAACCCCTCTATTTCGCTTTGTTATTTAATTTAGATCTAGTCCAAGGAAAACTGTTAGGATTTTCTATGGACAAGCTTTCTATCTAATAAACAGATACAAACTGACTATTAGTTTCTCTTAGCTTAACCAATGAGAATTACTCACATCATTAAAAACTAAATAAATGTTTTTTAAATTTATTTCAGAAACCACGGAATGTCAAGGACCAAATTGTCCCTCAATTGGGGAAACTGGAACTAATGTAATCGGATGACATGTTTTGGAAGAGTTAAAGTGTATGAGCTTTTGAGCCATTTGATAAAACATGCTTGCAATTAATTACTTGTGCTTTTTTATTTAATGGAAACATCGATTTTGACATTGAAACAAATAGCGAGGCCATGACCTTGTTTTGGTTCAATTCCCTCAAGTTTTGTTTGGCATCTTGATTTGTCTTCTTATCTCAAAACAAGCACATGCATGGACCCTTAATTTTTTCTGCTTTTTAGTTCCTTTATTCATATACTATCAATTTATAACAGTCTTTTAAAAATCTTGTTATTTTAAAAGAGTAGCGAACATCCTTAAGGTTCATGAGGACCCTTTGGCTAAAATGGCTGCTTCTTCTTCTTCTTTTAGGTCAACAAGGCTTCAATACTGAAGAATACATGTTGTTGCGCATGCGTGATTGACAAAAATTTATATAAATTAATAAAAAATATTTAATAACAATTTAAGTGTTTGTATATACAGATTGTGATTAAAAATATGCGTTTTATGTACATGTTTTGGTTTGGATTTGTTTATTTGAAGCTAGAGAGAACAGCTGGTGTTAGCTGATCTCTAAAGCTGTCAACAGTGGTGGTTTCAATAACAGTTTGTGGTAGTAAGTTCCATTGAATAATTGTTCGCGGGAAGTATGACCATTTGTATGTGTCCTTGGAAGTTTGGATGTGTCTGTATGTCTGAGTATGGTTTTGTCTTGTTCTGCTGTCTGTTTGTTCAAGAATATGCGATGGAATGGCTACAAGACAGTGTATTACTTTATAAAATAAAATAAGTCTGGTTTTTAGGCGTCTCTCAGCTAGTGGTGGCCATTTCAACTGATTTAGCATGTTTGTGACACTGCTCGTGTAATCGTAGTTGTTGTGTACATACCGAGCAGCTCGTCTCTGCACCTTTTCTAATTTTATCTGTTGTTCTTTCATATGGGGTCCCAGACACTATAACTGCCTGATATGCTCTTGATTTAATTTATGTGTTTGTAACTTTTAAATTTCTTTTTAAAAAACCAAGTGATCTGTTTCCATTTGATACTATACTGTCTATATGCTTGTTCCACTTTAGATTGGATTGTAAGGTAATGCCGATGTATTTTGCAGATGTTACTGATTCGAGAATGTGGTTGTGGAGGATGTAATTATGCCGGTAGTTATTTTTCTTTTGTGAGATGGTAAGGTTGGTACATTTATCTGGGTGAAATGCCATGAGCCAATCTGACTCCCATCGTGCTGCTGAGTCTAGATCTAGTTGTAGTTTATGACAATCATCTTGTGTTTTATTTCCTGTAAATTATGCTGTCATCTGCAAAGAGTCTTAGCTTGCTGTGTTGTAAATATTCAGGTATGTCATTTATATAGAGTTCCTTGTGGTACACCAGATGTTACGGGTACTGAGGTGGAAGAAATACCATTGATGACGACTGTTTGTGTTCTGTCATGTAAAAATGCCTGAATCCAATTTAGTGTGTTATTCTAAATACCATAGAAGTTGAGCTTGTAAAGGAGGCGACGATGTGAGACTTTGTTGAACGCTTTAGCCAAGTCCATTATGATCAAGTCAGTTTGTGTGTTGCTACTATTGGTTTGTGCTAGTTCTTGAATAAAATCTATTAATTGTGTTTCACAAGACCTTGATTTTCTGAAGCCATGCTGAAGATCGTATAATATATGATGTTTTTCTAGATGAGACATGATACTACTTGTAATGATATGCTCCATGAGCTTGCAACATATGCAGGTTAAAGATATTGGCCTGTAATTTACGGGTTTGTATTTTTCCCCTTTTTGAAGGCTGGGGCTACATTAGCATGTTTCCAGTCCTTAGGTGTTTCTCCAGTTTCAAGCGACTTTTTAAATATTAAGGTAAGGATTGGTGAGATTTGTTCCTTTAGTTCTTTAAGGACACGGCCATTGATATTGTCAGGGCCGCAAGCTTTATGTGGATTAAGGTTCGACAGTAATTTTGTAATACCTGATTCATTGATTGTTATCTTTGGCATTTGTGGGTGGGGGCTTCTACCTTTGTCTGGGATGTTATCATCTGTTTCATTTGTGAATACTGATTGAAACTGTTGATTTAAAATATTCCCTTTTTCGTCAGTGTCTGTAATGAGTTTGCCATCTTTTTTAAAAGGTGCAACACCTGTGTTACCAGATCGTGTGCTTTTGATGTAGCTGAACAGATTTTTCGGTTTTGATTTTGATGTTTCATATTGACCAGGTTCGTTTATTGGTATATCACAGATCATTTTTTCAATATATTTCCAATATTCTGTACGTAATTCTTTTTGTACTGTTTGTTTCAACTTTTATATTTTTCTGGATCTTTCTTCCTTTTTCGATAAGCTTTGTTTTTCTTGTTTATTAGCTTACGCAGTTTGTCTGTTACCCAAGGTAATCTATGTTTGTATGTAATCATTTGTGTGGTACATTGCTGCGTTTTCACCTCAAAATTTACTCAGAGTACAGACAAACCTGTGTATCTGGAAAGTTTTAAGGCATAGCATGCCCTAGATAAATAAAATTCAAATGCATTTTATGTTTAAATTTAACACCTAACTGGATTTTTCAGTGCACATTTTTTCGTCCCTGCAGAAGATGATAAAATTAACGAACAGTTGAGTTTTACTTGATATGGTCCACTCAGGTACACAGTATTGTCCTCTATTGTCAATGTCAATCAATACAGTTCACTTCAATTATTACCTGTGGGGAAGTTCTCAAACCTCTTTCCCAACTATGTTTATTTTGGCACCTTCTGGAGGAATGAAAAAAAGTGCACTGCAAAATCCAGTTAAGTTTTTAATTTTCTAAAACATAAAATGCATTTGAATCTTATTGATCTAGAGCATGCTATGCCTTAAAATTTTTCCAGATACACAGGTTTGTCTGTACTCAGAGTAAATTGTGATGTGAAAATACAGCCATTTTAGCCAAAGGGTCCACATGAACCTTAATTTACATATTTTCAGACTCATGAAAATTGTCAGTCAAAAACATGTAAATTATAACATGTTGAACAAAATATAAAAATGTGTCCCAAAATTAGAACACACCAAGAATTATTCATGTCAAGTTAGTTTTAAATTGGTTCTGTACTTTAAGCGGTGAAGATCTGTTAAACAAATATTCAAATAATGGGTAAATTGATAATTTAGCTGCCAAAATTATTACAACTGAATTGACTCTCAAACTCTTTAATATCATCTATAACATAGTAACATAATTGCCCCCAAAAAATTAATAGAAAACAACAAACAATGCATGAAATCACAATAAAAATTGCTTTTATCTTCGTCATTTGAAGTCTGGTGGATAGTTGTCTCATTAATTGGCAATCATACAACATTTCCTTATTTTTGTATAAGCATTTCGTGTGTATTAGAGGACTAGATGTCAACTTATTGACCATGGTGATGACCTCCGAAGATTTTTAAGGTCTGTTTGATTGCATACCATATATTTGAAAATATTTTAATCATCTTTTACCTTTAATAAAATGGTTTTTGTTGGCTGAATCAGTCAACGAGATGGTTCTTTCTGTTGGCTCCTTGTCTCTTTCGTTATTGACATTCTTTTCTTTTCAATAACAAAACATGGTGAGCGCATGCCGAAACAATCTCCAACAAAGGCTTAAATTAAAGGCTGCATGCATACGGTCATGAAGTCAAATTATTGTCTTGCACTTAAAGCCAGATTAGTCCAACTTTTTCATAGAAAAGAATGGCCACATAGATACAAATATCTCGCAAATCATAACTGGCAAATGTAGATCTCGTAAATCATAATTGTAAACAAACGGAGAATGTGTCCCCATGGACACAGATGATGCCCCTGCTTGCATACAACATTATAAAGGGACATAACTCAAGAACAATAAAAGTGACGCTACCCAAATTTGTACTTGAACTGAGTTTTGTGGTAATAATTATTGTGTATAGGTTTCGTAATGTTTGGTTGGGGCAAACTTAAGTTACAGAATGGAAACTAAAATTTTGCAATTTTTTATTTATAAAGGGCATAACTCGATAATGATTAAAGTGACGCCACCAAAATTCAACTTGATCTGTGTTTTGTGGTAAAAGCATTGTATATAAGTTTCATAACATTTGGATGAGGCAATTTAAGTTAGATAACGGAAACTAAAATTTTGCATTTTTCCATTTATAAAGGGCATAACTCGAGAATGGTTAAAGTGACCCCACCAAAATTCAAACTTGATCTTCATTTTGTGGTAATAAGCATTGTGTATAAGTTTCATAACATTTGGTTGAGGCAAACTTAAGTCAGAGAAAGGAAACTGAAAATTTTGTAATTTTTCCACTTATAAAGGGAATAACTCTAGAAAGGTTTGAGTGACGCTACCAAAATTCAAACTTGATCTGTATTTTGTGATAATAAGCATTGTGTATAAGTTTCATAACATTTGGTTGAGGCAAACTCAAGTTAGAGAACGGAAACCAATTTTGGGACGTACAGGCGTACGTACGTACAGGAGGACAAGGGTAAAACTTAATGCTCCCTCCGCTACGGCGGGGCATTTAAATAAACACTAAAAATTCTGTGAAACTGACATCATCAAGATGCTGGATTTGTTTTATTGGTAGCATATTAGTTACGTCTGCAGGACGCATTTTCAACAGACAGTAAACATTCCTATTGGAACAAACTGTTCTTTTTGTCTATTTGTTTCTTCCTTCTCATGAGGCAGGATTCATACAGCTGTTTAGGAAGGATGAAAAGAAGCTAGCATTATCCTTTAAACCTCATATTTTGCTATATAGATGATGTCCTCTCACTAAGTAGTTCAAATTCTGATATTTATGTTGAACTCACCTATCCCATCAAACATGAAACAATTGATACCACAGATACAGATACAGTTAAGTCTTAGTTTCAGTTTTAAACTACTTTTAAAAATTAACAATGATGGTCATTTGAGAATTAAACTTAGCAATGATTTTAGCTTTATAATTATGAACTTGCCATTTTCTAATTGTCACAACCAAAATTCTGTTCTCTTTTCTTTGATTTTGACATCACCGAATAAGACTCTTCACCAATTTGTACTTGAAAAAGCAACACGACGGGTGCCACATGTGGAGCTGGAAATTCTTATTCTTCTGGAGCACCTGAGTTCACCCCAGTTTTCGATGTGGTTGGTGTTGCTCAATCTTTAGTTTTACTATGTAGCATTTTGTGGACTTATTCGTCTTCGTCTTTTCCCGTTTTTTGTTATGTTTTTTCCCTGGCATTGTCAAATTTTCTTCAACATATGGGTTTTGAATGTCCGACTTAATCTTCCGCCTTTTTTTCTGCATGTATATAGCAACATCCCAGCAGCACATGCATATGGAATATATTTCTCCTAGTTTTTCAAAGCTTGCGTTTCCTATCATGATTTCCTTGAAAGAAGGATGCTGCTTACAATGAAGCTTTTGAGCCAAGGTTAATAGTGGAAAATTTGCAGTCATCCCTTCCAAATTTCACAGAAGCCATCATGTGAGTTGGTTGATCGCTATGGAATATATGTGTCACTCACAGATGCTCATGGATATGTTCCATTTGTCGTCGTCAATCTCCCTTCCTCTTGTCCTTGATTGAAAAGAAGCTAGCATAATACTTTTAATTCATGTACCGCTATATAACTGATGTCCAATCATTAAATATTTTGGGTGACTTTGTCGAAATTGGACATCCCATCAATCTTTAAATAAAGTATACCACAGATACAGTGAAGTTTACACTTTATTATATTCCTCAATTAAATGTTTTTTCACATGAAAGACGTAATATAAATTAGGGGTTTGATATCGATGATGTGATGTCATACAGATAAGAGGATTGATAAAACCTTACCAATTATCCTCACGGATGCCTGACACAGCAAGATTGCCTTTGATTGTATTACATAAAGGGATGAATATCTTAGTTGAGATTTCCCTTCGCAAAGTTTACGGATGCCTTCGCGTGTTTGTTGACTGTTTCACAGATGACAACGGATATGTTCTAGTTGTTGTTATCACAATCTGTCTTCTTTTCCTCGATTGTGACCTACTGAATTTGACATATCACCAGGTTTGTACTAACATGAGCAACACTGTGAGTGCCACATGTGGAGCAGGATCTGCTTACCTTTCTGCAGCACCTGAGATCACCCAGTTTTTTTTTTAATTTGTGGCCCTTATTCATATTTGACAGATTGTTTTTTTAAAGTTAAGGCAAACATATTAGAGTTGGTAACTTTTTTGTAATTTATGGCCCTTATTTATATTTGACACATTTTTTAAAATTTTAAGCAAACATAAAGAGAAATAAATACATTTTTAATTGTAATGATTACAATTTATTTATTCGTGTAGCTATTCAGACCACAATTTGTGATGTAATACTTATATAAATGTAATTCCAAAGTTAAAAGTCAATATAAATACAAAGCAAATAAATTA
This sequence comes from Mytilus coruscus, assembly GCA_017311375.1. Classification (NCBI taxonomy): domain Eukaryota; kingdom Metazoa; phylum Mollusca; class Bivalvia; order Mytilida; family Mytilidae; genus Mytilus; species Mytilus coruscus. Next base: position 43,023,713 of record CM029598.1, read on the forward strand.
TGCATGCAAATGTTGTGTTAAATACAGTATACCAGTAATATTAGTAAATCCGGTGTAATATACCTACTATGGCATAGTAAAAACATTGCTAAAAAAGACAAAATAACATCCCAATAGAACTCTTTTCTGTACAATTCGTAATAAATTTTTTCTAATTAATCATTTGGTAACGTTAGTCCAGTTCAAAATTGGACAAATCAGCTAGTATTCTTATTTCTGTTGAATATTGCACATGACATCAATTTCAGTTATCTTTGGGACACACAGAATTTGAATGTTTTTCAACAAATCTGTTTCCATTTGGAGACAAATGTCCTTTTATCTATGATTATCATGAGTCATCAGCTGAACTCTGTTTCTGACCAGTTACTTTCTACATCACTACCATCAAAATCTCCCTAAAAAATTAAGTCAAGAAAAACATTTTTACATGGATAACTGAAATCAATAACCGTTTTGGTTTGTTGAAACCGTCATTTAAATTGGAAGAAGATCTGATAAAAAAAGAAGGGGCTAGCATGGCGACAAGAAATAATATAAGTTATTTTAAAAAGTACCCCTCATGAGACAAATGGTCCCTATTTTAGAATTTTTCTGATTATCGAACTCGTCCATATTAAGACCAAATAAATTACAAAGTTGAAGAGCATTTAGGACCTAAAATTCCGAAATGTTTATTCACCATGAAACACCAGACAGACTCATTTCTATACTTTTATATTTAAAGGGTGTAGATCTTTGATAAAAGAGACAAGTCTTATAAACCAATCATCAGTTTCATCATTTAAACATTTGTCTGAAACCGAATTAAAAATAATCTCTGTTCCTTAGAAGCTTGTAATATTTTCATTCAAAATAAGTGACACAAACCGGTGCTTTGCATTTGCATGCAAAAATCATTACGTTTGTGCGCAGCTTTTGATTACATTTGTGTGCATTTATTTTACAGGTAAAGTCAGGTAAGTACAGGTATATACAGATAATAACTTATTCAAAAGCGATCACTTTTCGGTAAAATTAGAAAACAGAATATTATTCAATCTGAAATATTCGCAATTAAGTTACATGTATACCTTAAGATATTACGAATTTCTCATGATCACTAATTTTTTAGAATTCAGTATGAAAATATATAAATTAAATTATATAAACAGATATTTTGAAATCTAATCATTTATAGTCATATTTATTATGAAAATTAATAATTTATAGTCATATCTATTATCAATTACCATTATTTTTACCTGTGTTACCTGTAAAATGAATGCGCAAATGTAACTAAAAGCTGAACGCTAACATAAATAATTTTAATCCCCAAATGCGCACAAATGTAATGCGCCCACACAAATATACAAGTGATTTTTGTAAGTTATTTCCTTTACATAGATCTACCTCCTTAATGGAAAGAGTGTGTTCCAGTTTTGAACTATGATGACCGCAATTTTCAAACATAATTTTAAACGAATTTCACATCATTTAAGAATTGAATGCTTCTTTCTTTAATTTTTGGGGTGTAAAAGCATTGACAGAAGCACATTTTGTAGGAAGCACAGAAGCACTTCATATTAAAAATATGCACAGGATCAACGTTTTACAACCCTATAAAATTATAAAAAGAAGCATTCAATTCTTATTACATTTTTATGCAACAACCATGAAATAATGAGTTATATAAAGGTTTTCATTTATTTTTCAATGCATTATTTTAACATGTCACAGATAGCACAGGCAGTCATAGCTGTTGTGTTTCATACAGAAATAAAATATGATGTTGGAGTGCATCACAGTTGTTGTCAGCTAATCAAAATTACGGAATCCAATGAAACATACATGAAATGTAATTATACTGATAATATGATTGATTGTTGTTTGCTTAGTGTCTAGTTGCAAATGTTTCATGCATAATCTGGACTAGAACAAATTAACAATAGGTATGTCCTGCGATAAGAGGTGGACAGGGATGAAATTTGGAATGCAATTGGAAAATGAGGGTATTTTGGATAGTGACAGGAATTAAGCCTTGCAACAGGCCACCTACTGATCACTCAAAGAGTTGTTGCGAGGGTTCTTAACATGTAAACAGTGTGGCACTCTCTCTACATGTGGAATCAGATTTAACATCCTGATTCTGACTAAAAGTGGCTGCAAATTTTATACTTCCGGAACAGACAAACAGATGATTAATTTTGGCAAGCATTTTACTGCTGGTCTGAAGAAGACAAAGGGATGACCATACTTATATACCCCAGTCAACCCTAGGGGTTTCTTGATAATATGGATATAATATGATACCAAAAAGGTTGTTTTGTAGTGACCCAATTTTAACCTTTCTTGCAATTAACTAAAAAACATAACCCCTCTATTTCGCTTTGTTGTTTAGTTTAAATCTAGTCCAAGGAAAACTATTAGATTTTCTATTGACAAACTAACAGACAAATACTGACTCTTAGTTTCTCTAAGATTTACCCATGTTTACTACTCACATCATTATCACTGCCTTCCATATCCTCTAAATCATAGGTACTCTCTAAACCAACATCATTATGTTTTTCCACTCTTTCCTTGCCTTCCCTTGCTCTTGTATTTGTAGGGTCAAGGCTGAAAAGGATAACAAATATTGCTCATTCAATGTTTGTTCCCTTTTATAATTGTATGTCATAACAAGAATGTGCATAAACTTTGCATATTTCTCTTTAAATAATTTCTTAATTCAGACATGAAAGTGGAAAACTTTTAGAACAGTATTCTTTTACTTTTCATATATTCAAATTTGTACTGCCTCATTCTGTATATTTAACGATTCATCTATCAATATCAAGTCCAAAACATGATTGGCCTTTTAAAGTCTTTTTATTACTTTGAATTTTTAGGCTGAAAGTATAAACAAATTAAATTTGTTTAAGAAGTGGCAAAAGTGCAAATTTTTAAGAATAAATTTGAGAAAAACGTTGAGCATCTTCAGGAAGAGTCCTGTTAAATATTATTATTCATATGAGGGCTATTCCAGAATGAATTGAATGGTGGGGGTCGGAAGGCACTTTTATTAAATTTAATTTAATGGGTGGTGGTTATTTTAGACAGATAGCCTTAACAATTATATGAAATAATCCATTAAAATGTTATGCATGAAAGGGTTAAATAAAAAGTGCCTTCCTACCACCCCATACATTTATTTCTGGAAAAGCCCTGAATGAATTTTCCTATTGACAGATCCAATGGTATGCATGATGTTTTTGTAATGTTTAGAAATTTTCAGTATATTTAAGGTGAGCTTTTCATCGTAAACAAATTTCAAATATTACTGTATATTTAAAATGCATTGCCATGACCACAAAATGCCAATTATGAACTTGGCTAACATTTCCCTATCTTTTTCCTGTAACAGTGATTTTCCTACCCTTTTTCAAATGGGGCCTGGGCCCTAGGCAATTGGGAAAAATGTGTCGTATAATGTATGAATTGGGAAAAAATAAATCAATGTGTTCAACATTTTTTAAGGATGTAGATACAAGAAGATGTGGTATGAGTGCCAATGAGACAACTCTCCATCCAAGTCACAATTTTTACATGTTATTTATTATTCTAAAATTCCAATTTTCTTTCATGTTCTAACTTGAACATATAAACTCAGTCATACAACCCTGAGATTAATTGCAAGTTTTCTTGTCAGTTAGATTTCTCTCACAGACACGTATATGGCATGGTATAATGTTTTCAGTGCTTAGGTCTGATCTAGAGTCGACAACTGTCAACTGATTATGGTTGTACTCAGAGTGGGATTGACGGTCAGTATCTCTTTGTACATGTACATGAGCAGGGTTCATTTCGAGTGAATTATGCTCAGGTGTTTGGGTAGAAACAATTTGTTTAGTGTTAGCACTTGGGGTCGAGGTGACTGCTTTTGTGTCTTTATCCGCCACAACCACGGCTTCATCCTGTTCTATATCAGTCAAAGTAGAAACATTTTTCGTTCAAAATATATCAGTCCCTGTAGCATCTTCAGTACTAATTTTGGATTTTTAAAAGCTAAACAAGTTTTACAATCAGTGGCATCTTTGCCTTTTTTTTAATTTGTGAACAATAATATTTTGAATAATGAGACGACATGTTGTATGTTTGGGCATGCTTAATTCACAGCAAAAAATAAACCAAACCAGCAAATCTTTGCTCAGTACGACATTGCCTCTAGAAAAAATTACGAGTGAGAAATAATTAAAACCTTTTAGTTTTCATGTTGGCATGTATTTACAATGTTATTCAGTTAATAACACAGCATCATCACTTCATATCATACCAAATTCTTAGGTACCGTTAACTACCGGACGTCATCCAAATGCTGAACTAAGCTTACCATTGTAAAACTGGTTTACGGTTGAATATAGTTACCTGTATATTCAATATGATTACATCGAACAGTTCAACAACCTATATTTTGAACCAAATCATACGAACAATAAAATTATTAATTACCTTTCCGCTCAACTTGATTGAATTGGGAATTTTACGGGTTCAATTGGGAAAATTTTAGGTATTTTCTGATTGGGAACAGGGCCGATATTCGGACCCAAAATAAAGGCAGGAAAATCAATGTGTAATCAAAATAAAAGCTGATGCCAAAATAACTATATATGCAGTGTGTAGTGTTGTTTTGTATGACTGACCTCAAAGCTATATTATATTCGTCCAAAGCTTCAAGAGGTTCACTGATCTGTGCCAGGAAATCGCCCAATTGTTGGTGCAGCCGACATGTGTTGTGTGTATGCAGCTGTTTTCTTAACCTGAAAAAATATACAGTCAGGAGATATGAGCATTATGAAATGTTTTCTATTTTTACTACAGTTAAGTAACTTATTAAAGATGATTCTAAAAATAGGCATTTTTATAGAAATTTGTTTTCTGAAAATCCTTGCATACATTATGCATGACTTAAAAGCAAAAGTAGATAATGTTTAAACAAGTAAAAGATTATAAAACCTCATCAGCTTATCAATTGTGAGAATTGATTAAACACAAGTATATTACAAAACAATATTAATTGAACAAACAAACTTATACATTATTTTTATTTTCAATAGACTTTAATAAACATGATAAAGACTAAATACATGGTTTATAAGTTCCCTTTGAAAGGCTTTTTACATTGAACAGAACTTTTTTTCACAATTTTGGGGATGTGAAGGGAGTGCACATATTACACAAATGCATACTATATATGGCTGAATATGGTAGTTCTAGCATGAGAAGAAACAATAATGTAAAGGTAATCTACAGTAGATGATGATGATGGATGGCTGCTTAATGTCCAGCGGCAAATTAATATGCATATTCAGGACGAGAACATTTTAATGTAATATAAAGATCAACCCTGCTTTGTACTAGACCGACACGCTGAGCCGGATTTTTAACGTGCTAGTTCACAAGGTAACAGTCTGCAGGAAGACATGTCACCTTACCCAGACACATTATTCTGACTACCGAGCCAACCAGTCTTTTGCTCTTACTCCTTAATGCCGCGTGCTTAGTAGAGAAGCAGCAAATACCAATTTTAGTCTTTGTTTTTTCGAACCCACGACCTCCCGCACTCGAGGCAAACACAAGACCACCAAGGCGGTAATCTACAGTAGATAAGATTCCAGTAAATCAAACACTACTGTTGATTCTAAACTAGTTTTGTTATTCCTTTCAATATTTTCAGTTTGTCTTCAAACTTTAGCAATCTTAAACTATCAGTTTTGAATTATAAATTAATATATTCCACTTGTTAGTACAAAAGCAAGAGTATATTTTAACAGAAATTATACAAAAACTAAAAAGTAACAATATGATTTCAAAAATCAATAGACTTAACAATACACCTTATCGCTATTTATTCAAATCCGGATAAGTTCTAAAATTACACAACTTTTTCATCCAGTTGAAGCTATCTGGGGCCCTGTTTAAACAATGTATTATGCATAAAACTTTTCAAAGAGAAATGTTTAAACCATCGTAAACACTTCAAACAAAGCATTTTTATTACTTTAATTTGTGTTTTAAAAAGTGGATCATAATCCTTCAAAGTTTCAAAATGTTTGCTTTCTAAACTTTTTCCTTCCTTAGCTCGTTACTGATAACCTTTGTTTTTGCAAGACTTGACCCAAACAGGAAGTTGTATAAGTGACTGTTTTTTCCGGATTGGACTAAATAGCGATAAGGTGTATTGTTGTAGTATTATACTATTGTTCTCTGCTGTCTATCCATGTTTTATATTATGTTATATATGTTGTTAATATTGTCATAGCATATCTTTTGCTTTTGCAATAAATGATTCATTCATTCAGTAAAACTATTATCAATTCACCACCTGATCAAATCAAAATTTACACACACAGCCTTTTGGTAAATGTATTTCAATTTGTTTCTTAAACACATACTCTGCTGACTTGCAGCTGTCTTCATGTAACAGTTGGTATTACACAAGTTGGTCAGTTTGTTTGAATGATACAAAATACAATTTGATAAATTCTTTATCTTACTCACTGCAACACTTACAGTAAGGTTACAGTTCATTGAGATATTGTCTTATTTACATCTACACCAAAATTTGCCATTTCAGAATCTAATGCATTCTGGGTAATATTTCTTAAAGTGTTCAACAAAATGTTGTGATTGTAGAAGGTCCTATAACAACAACACTTTAAGGAATGCTCCAGTAATTTATTGAGATCGACATGTTTCGATGGCTAGGCCACCGTCATCAGGATAGAAAACAATACATAAAATCATGCTGATGTACAAAATCGGGTTGAGAAAATTAAAACGTCACAATGTTGCTATGGTGAGTAACGTTATAAATAGCAATTGAAAGAAAGTGAAAGTAAGTATATATGAAAGTAAACTATTTAAATAAAATAAAATAAAATGAAAATACAATGTTTTGTTGTTAAAATGTTTGTTAAAATTATTCTGCCATCATGTGTTAGCACTCTTGCACAGTGGAACGAATTATACAATAAATTATTGTCAGTTGTGTTCTGTGTAAACTTTGTGTTCAATTAACGTCTTTATTTCCAAATATAGACGACATTTTACTAGCAATTCTGTACCATTTCGACTGGCTTCCCTTGGCCAGAGGTACTGCTCCCAATCGCGTCGGGAATGCTGTAAAGTGTTTGACCGCCGCAGGTATAGGGAAAATAAAATAAAATAAAATATCACTAGTCTATACTGAATTTAAACGCTGTATTCCTTCATTGAACTGTCGGAAGTGGCTGGTAATCTGGTCAAGTTGGTAGTATGTTTGATTAACGTATTTTCTGGAACTTCAAAGTGAATTTCATAATAAGAAATCTGGTGCTTATAATTGCAAATAAATTCTGTAAGAGAAAAATAATCGTATCACAGTTCTTTTCCTCCTTTGGAATCGTTTAAGGTTGAGATGGTTCATCAAATTTACTTTCTTTGCGCCTGTTGAATGCCTGATAGCATTTTAGGAAGGCGGTCCCTGTTGGTGCCTCAATGATATAATTGTTTGTATTACTGCATGCGGATGGCTAACAAGATTAGCGCAGGTTGCAACGGCGGTTCCCGAAGGATGCAGGGTTCGCGATAAAAATTGGAAAATTAAACACAATTGAACCAACACCTGGTAAATCTTCTGTCAGTAGATTCCGTAAAGGGATACCTCAGGTATGCAGGGTCGTTACGATAAAAACATCAAATGTAGAAGGTCCTATAACAACAACACTTTAAGGAATGCTCCAGTAATTTATTGAGATCGACATGTTTGGTGGCTAGGCCACCGTCATCAGGATAGAAAACAATACATAAAATCATGCTGATGTACAAAATCGGGTTGAGAAAATTAAAACTTCACAATGTTGCTATGGTGAGTAACGTTATAAATAGCAATTGAAAGAGAAAGTGAAAGTAAGTATATATGAAAGTAAACTATTTAAATAAAATAAAATAAAATGAAAATACAATGTTTTTGTTGTTAAAATGTTTGTTAAAATTATTCTGCCATCATGTGTTAGCCATCCGCACGCAGTAATACAAACAATTATATCATTGAGGCACCAACAGGGACCGGCCTTCCTAAAATGCTATCAGGCATTCAACAGGCGCAAAAAAGTAAATTTGATGAACCATCTCAACCTTAAACGATTCCAAAGGAGGAAAAGAACTGTGATACGATTATTTTCTCTTACAGAATTTATTTGCAATTATAAGCACCAGATTTCTTATTATGAAATTCACTTTGAAGTTCCAGAAAATACGTTAATCAAACATACTACCAACTTGACCAGATTACCAGCCACTTCCGACAGTTCAATGAAGGAATACAGCGTTTAAATTCAGTATAGACTAGTGATATTTTATTTTATTTTATTTTCCTATACCTGCGGCGGTCAAACACTTTACAGCATTCCCGACGCGATTGGGAGCAGTACCTCTGGCCAAGGAAGCCAGTCGAAATGGTACGGAATTGCTAGTAAAATGTCGTCTATATTTGGAAATAAAGACGTTAATTGAACACAAAGTTTACACAGAACACAACTGACAATAATTTATTGTATAATTCGTTCCACTGTGCAAGAGTGCTAACACATGATGGCAGAATAATTTTAACAAACATTTTAACAACAAATACATTGTATTTTCATTTTATTTTATTTTATTTAAATAGTTTACTTCCATATATACTTACTTTCACTTTCTCTTTCAATTGCTATTTATAACGTTACTCACCATAGCAACATTGTGACGTTTTAATTTTCTCAACCCGATTTTGTACATCAGCATGATTTTATGTATTGTTTTCTATCCTGATGACGGTGGCCTAGCCACCCAAACATGTCGATCTCAATAAATTACTGGAGCATTCCTTAAAGTGTTGTTGTTATAGGACCTTCTACATTTGATGTTTTATCGTAACGACCCTGCATACCTGAGGTATCCACTTTACGGAATCTACTGACAGAAGATTTACCAGGCGTTGGTTCAATTGTGTTTAAAATGTTGTGATTGGTTAATAATGTCCAGAGCAATGATATTCATCCAATGGTATGACGTTATTCTCATATTTGTGAACAAGCAATGGAATTATCCATAATAGATTCTGAAAAGGCAAATTTCTTTTAACGAATAGCATCTCAGCTGAAATGGTGAATTGTATTTTTAAAATTTTTTATGAATACTTAGACTAACATCTCAGTGCCTTTATCATACTGGTGATCTCTAAGTAATATTTCAGCCATTACATAAACTGGTTCTAGGTAGGATGGATCTAACTTCATTGCTTTCTCTAGATACGGTTTGGCCTGAAATCAGAAATTATTTCAAGACAGGTATATAATATAACTCGTTTTAGGTTGTAGCAATAGTTTTTTTAAATCAATTTTACAGCAAATACAAATATCATTTCATAGCAAAGCTTTGTATTCATTGTTGTACAAACATATATAAAATAAAGTAAGGTAACAAGAAATATTTTGTTTCAGTGGTTGGGTCTTTTAATGTCAATATTTTTGTACGAGTTATCACACCTTACAATTTGGCCAGAAAATCAAAAGATAAACAGTTTATTTCACTAAAATTTATTTACAAACGCTATCATGCCCAAAAGAGATACTGGAAAGGTAAGCCAGAAAAAATATCATTTAATCATCGATCAAGCTATTATATAATGTCAACTAAAATGTGAGCCTTTCATTAAGATATGTGTCACTTCAAAATCATTTGTTCTAACAGTTTGAGATTATTTTACACTAAGGAAAACAATAAATCAACTTCTTATTTAAGTTCTTTACTGCAACATTTTTACTGAATACCCCAAAAGAAAAATATTTTAGAAGAAGTTATTACTATTTTATTGAACACACAAAAGAAGAAGAAAATGTTTCAGGGACAATTTAAATCAAATTAATACCCCATGTATCCAAAGTCACAGCACGAGAATTAAATGTTTTTTTCACATTTCTTACTACCATGTCAGAATTGCAAAATATTCAGCATGGGAAATTAACTCACAATTCTGAGAAAATACAAGTAAATATCTTCCCAGTGCTGCCAAATAAAAAAAAAATCAATATACAAAATTGAAAATATTTACCTTTGCAGACATGTTTGGTTCATTTGTCAATACTGATGCATAAATCTGAAAAAAAATGTAGAAACCAAAATACAATCTATGGAATAAATTAGAATAATGTTCAAGAGAGAGCCAATTAGAGCTCTAAAGTGGATGCATCATACACCTTGCACCTATGTATAGTATGGAGTTAACTTCTTGAGTGAAAGGTCACATCACCAAATATAATCTTTAAATAATACAACTTTGTGAGAGAAAACATTTTAGTTAATTAAAAGCTTCAGTCCACATGGTCCAAGTTTCATAAAATTCCATGAAGGTTTGACAAAGCGACTGGTGTAAAGTTTGATGCCTGAATTTTAAATAGAACAAGTTTACCTTGAAGCAACATTTTAGTTCTTTGAATATCAAGGAAACTCTATTTCTTCTAAAATGATAAAAATTAAGATATTTTGTCTCAAAATAGCAATTAAGTTTTAATTTATTCAAAATTTTTCTTAAAATTAATTGTAATTAAATCCCAAATATCACAATTGATACCAATTTTCATGGATATCATCATAAGAGAAAATTCTCAACAAAAATCATTTGATTAGTCACTTTGAAAGCAGTATATGATGACAGAACAATACAAAGTACCCTCAAAATAGCAATGTTCTCAAACTATGAAAATTTGTACAGGTACCAAAGAAAATTAAATCAATCTACAAAACATAGCCTATACTTACAGTTAAAGTTCTAGGATTAGATCCGATTGTTTTTATTGCTTTCCCTGCACAGGCTAAAGCTTCTCTTGTTCTATGTAATGACAGGTAACATGAAATCAAACCTAAAAAAGAACAACCAGTAAAATCTGTATAAACTGAATTCCTTTTACGAAGGAGGTATTCATTGAGACTAGGCAGCTGTTTCAATTACCGAGACAAATTATATTAAAAAATGGTCCACTGTAATTGATCAGATTAAAGTGGATTCCAGTTTACACAAAATACATGTATGTTTTGTAAATAACTACCACCCATCAAATTTCAATAGAAGTACCTTCTGACCCCTCCCCAAACAATTAAAGATAGAAGTGTTAAGTTGTACCTGATGTGCCAGTTTTATTTGCATATTTTGTTTTAGTATTTGATGTTACAAGTTAACCTGAGTTTACATTATCAATTGGATGAGATTTCTCTTAATTTCTGTAGTAACCAGGAGAATTCTATATTTGCTTGTAAGAAAATTTTGCATCAAAATTCATATTAAGTATCTCTTCTATAATTCTGTTCAGTAGCCACAGATGAATGCTCCCTAGTACGCCCCAAAATGTAGGTATATTATTTTAAAATAACATCAAAGCTGAGCATACCATGATAAGCTTCATATCTGTGTGGTGCATGACGTAAAGCTTCCTGAAAGTGTAGTGATGCATCTTGGGATTTCTTTAATTCAAATAATGCTGTGCCTTTTAGTAAATATGCCTCTACATTGAATGGATCAATAATGCTAGCCTGAAAATAAATAAACAACATAACAAATGGGTCAAGCCAATCAGTAGATATTCTTCTATCATTCTGGTGCAATAAATAGCCTGAAAATAAATTAATCCACATAACAAAGAGGTCAGGCCAATCAGTAGATATTCTTCTCTTATTCTGGTGCAATAAAACTGGTACCATTAAGACTGCCACTGGGTCAGTTACTCTGTGAGTCGACTGTTAGTCACTGAGGGTTTCCCTAACATAGTCGCTAGTTCTTTAGTACTTGAATGTACAAACAGATTCTTTTTTTATTGAAATTGGCTGTTATAAAATTTTGGAAACCTTAAATATTAAATTGAGGAATGCATCTCCCACATGTAAAGCCCTGATTCCTTGTCTGTATTTAAGACATACTTTTGTCCTTTTAGTTCTGTACAAATATTTTGGCCTGGATTATGACTTAAAAGTCATTAACTGTTGAAAGGTGCATTTAGTGCAGTGAAATTGGTACTGTTAATGTTATTCTACATCAAAGTTATCAGCTAGTCTGCTCTTATAGCGATCACCATTTTGAGATCACTGTATTAGTGAACGGTCAACAATTTGATTGGGTTTAGCACCACTTTTCACATAATTGCACAATGTATAAGATGTTAATAACTGATTAATTATCAACAACAAAATTTCTTCGTTTAACATTTTTTTTGTTCAATCAACAATCACCACTTTACTTTAACAGCCCCTGTATTTCTTCTAAAATTCATAAACAAGCATATTGAAATTTACTATCTTGTTTGCAAAATGAAAAAATTAAATAAGATCACACTATACAATGATAATCATACCATTAAGTGAAACATTTTAGCGAGGGTTTTCCCTCCTAATTTCATAATTATGATAAAATCACAAAAATATCAGCTGGCCTTAGTTTAATCTTTAAAGAAGAGCAGAATTAAAGACAAGAAAACACGTAAAAATTAACCTGGCCAAAAGGTTAAACTGCTTTAGAGTATCATGATCCAAGTTATTAGGAAAAGTTGGTGAAAATATAAAACAATTGAATTTGGTAAGATAAAGCTAATAATAATTGCTATGCATACAAACCTTTTGAGCAAAATAAACTGTCCTTGTTCTAGCTACTTTTCTTGATATGAGAGAATAATAACCAAAAGAAATCCATGGCTCTGGAGCCTTGTCTGTCACCTTCATTAACTGTTCTGATAATCTGTAATAAAGAAATTGATTGATGGATTATATCCAGTAGTAATCAATGGTTCTGATGTCTTGTCTGTGACCTCAATCAACTGTTTTGATAATCTGTAACGAAGAAATTGATTGGTGGATTATATCCAATAGAAATCCATGGCTATAGATCCTTGTCTGTAACTTTCCTCAACTGTTCTGATAATCTGCAACAAAAGAAATTGATTGGTGGATTATATCCAATAGAAATCCATGGGTCTGATGTCTTGTCTGTAACTTTCCTCAACTGTTCTGATAATCTGTAACAAAGAAATTGACTGGTGGATTCTATCCAATAGAAATCCATGGCTGTAGAGCCTTGTCTGTAACTTTCCTCAACTGTTCTGATAATCTGTAACAAAGAAATTGACTGGTGGATTATATCCAATAGAAATCCATGCTTCTGATGTCTTGTCTGTCACCATCATTAACTGTTCTGATAGGTAGATATAAGAAGATGTGGAATGAGTGCCAATGAGACAACTCTCCATCCGAGTCAAAATTTATAAAAGTAAACCATTATAGGTCAAAGTACGGTCTTCAACACGGAGCCTAGGCTCACACCGAACAGTAAGCTATAAAGGGCCCCAAAAATTACTAGTGTAAAACCATTCAAACGGGAAAACCAACGGTCTAATCTATATAAAAGCGAAACGAGAAACACTTATGAACCACATCAACAAACGACAACTACTGAACATCAGATTCCTGACTTAGGACAGGTGCAAACAAATGCAGCGGGTTTAAACGCTTTAATGGTACCAAACCTTCACCCTTTTTCTGAAACAATAGTGTAACATCACAACATAGAAAGACACACTATAAAATATCAACTGAAATAGCTTAACTCAATCAAAGGACATATTAACACCATTGAACATACACTGAACAAATAAATTTGACCTATGATACAATGTAAATTCAAAATAAATAAACTAAGGAAGAATAATAAAAGTAACATGTTAGGCAGCAACCATTTGATTTTCTGGGGGCTATGGATTTTTTTCGGACAAACTTTTTTTCGCCCGGTGAAAAACAATCTATTTTTGGCGACAAGTAGAAAACAATATTTTTCTTTCAATTTTAGCATTACATATAGTGGCAGCTGAGGGTGAAACAAACAATTTTTTTTCTCAGGGTCAAAACAAATTATTTTTCTCCAAAACTGAAACAAACTTTTTTCCAAAAAATCCATAGCCCCCAGAAAATCAAATGGTTGCTGCCTTATATCGATATGAAATGTTAAACAATTTAAGAAAAACAATATGCTCGAACAAAAATATCAGCCATTTGCAATAACTTTAAACACAGGTAAATGAAAATAAGTTTGTTGTTAGGTATACGTGTACAGTTACAATAGAGAAAGGAAATATTTTAACAAAATAAATAATTTTGATGTTCATAGTATGAAGTGGAAATTTATATTAGTACCAAACACTTATCAAAGCTGGTATATAGACCAGATATAACCCTGAATAACATTAAATAACAAAAAGCATTACAATTAGTATCAACAGGTCAAATAAACAAGAAAGTACGATTTGAGAGTACTCGCAGTTACTGACAGCTAGTTAAAAGCCAAAACAATTAATAATAAAAATCATGCATCAGAGACTAAAATCAACTAAAACACATCCCAGGGATTTAGTATTTTAACGTCATTGACAGTCAAAGAAGACATGTTACAAAGAAATTATTTGGTGGATTATATCCAATAGAAATCCATGGCTATAGAGCCTTGTCTGTAACTTTCCTCAACTGTTCTGATAATCTGCAACAAAAGAAATTGATTGGTGGATTATATCCAATTGAAATCCATGGCTGTAGAGCCTTGTCTGTAACTTTCCTCAACTGTTCTGATAATCTGCAACAAAGAAATTGATTGGTGGATCAGTCTCCCAGGCAGAAGAAAATAGAGTGTCGCTGCGCCTGCCCCTGTGCCCTTTTATGCGCCCCTGTGTCTTTTTGGAGAATAGGTAAAAAACAACTATCTTTTCTTCCTTCATTGTTGCCATTCACCTGAAATCTTTATACACACTTAATCAAAACAACAGATTTAAATATGACACTTGTTACCTGCTTATAATCACCAATTAATTAGTCAATTAAACAAGACCGGAAGGACACACAGACGGACGCCTGGTACTTCCATGTCCCCATAGCGTGTTACACGGGGACAATAATCCCAGATACTGAAATACTAAAATTTTCCTACATATAAATACAGGAGGAATCTTATATAATAGGAGACTTCCGGGATAGTTGTTGTTTCAATGTGGAGATTGAAAAGTCGTATCACATGACATTTTTCTATGCATATACCTAGAGTTTTACACAGAAGAATAAGGAAAATGTTATGATTTGATTAGATTTCCACTTAAAAGTTGACCATACTGTTCTGGTTTGACTTCCTCATCCTGAAGAAAACCTAGAGTAAGGTGACATAGTCCAAATGTTGATGTTTTCGTGCTGACAATGTTAATCTAATCTCAACCTGCAAAGATTTCTGACATTATCACGCGACGTTTGTGTATAAAATTAAACCTGACACGGTAAAACAGACTGAAGTATACAATGAAAGACATCTTACCAATCACTTATACAAATCATACCTTTGTAATTCCATTGTTTTCTTTTCTTTGGCAAGTAAGTAGGAAAATAAATCCATATTCTTCAGAAACAAAGGATCTAGCTGATGTGACTGAAAACAAATGTTAAAGAAATTTTGTTTGTTTAAATAAAATGAAACAGTGTAAATACAGAAATTTATTGCAAACATTTGTTATTGAAATTTTGAAGATTGAACAAAAATGTGGGATTAATTTTTGTGATGTTAGGGAAACCTGCATATAGATATATGTTGCAAATTCAGAATGTGTGTTCTTAGTATTGCAGTTTTATATTAATGGGGTTCTAGAAACAAATACAAGAGATTGAAAGCATCAAATGAGACTTTTATTTTCTCCTCTTACTATACATGAGACTTTAATGAATTATTGGTCAAATGAGTAGGATACTTGAAAGAAAAAGAGGCAATTCATAAAACTTCATTTACACCAAGATGTTGTTAAATGAAATTGGATACCCTGCATTTATCATGCTTTTCAACAACTGGTTAAATCGCTAAAAGACCCTCCCAAATTATTGAGAACTGTCATTGACATTCTGCATTAATAATATCTTGGTGTCAATTAGATACACCCATTCTGGCGAACGCCTCAAGGTGCATCTAATACTTGTTGCCTTTGTTTTATTTCAAATATAACTTTTCTTTTATGAAATCTTGTTTCAATACAAACACTTCACTTTTGATATACCATGAATAAATAGACTTGTATTTCTTAATGCATACTCAAGTACTAACATTGCTAAGGCCTAAATTAAAATATTGTTTGTTTGCCCTTTACCGACCGACCCTATGAATTCGTTCCGACTGAAAATCTTTTATTTGTATTTCCCGGCAATATTTTATTTTATTTTATTTTTTCTTTCCTACCGAAAATCTTATATTTGTATGTACCGCTCAAAACTTTTTTACCGGAATCCTCGGTTTTTATCCTCCCCGTATAGGGTTTAGTCCGTTTGGTATCACATGAGCGTTTGACATGAACACGTGCATTTAGAGATTCAAAGCATTGGTTTGAAATCGATGTCGAAAGTTTTGAAATCATGACGAACGTTGCCCTGTGTGTCTTTATACTTGAAGAGCAGGGTTCATTAAAAATAAGTTCGTCCAAAACAAAATTATCAACGTGTGTACAAAATATTTGGTACACGGACGTTGTATCCTATGTAGGGAGGGCCTTTGGTGATCCGTAGATCAGGATGATTATGTTAACGATGCCTTCGACCAGCTTTGACATATTATTTATATCTGACATGAACCAAAGGCCTGTAAAGGGAGAATAATTGGCAGTAAAATCGCCAAGTTTTTCCATACAGACCAATTATAAATGCAATGTAAAATACGTGACAAGTGAGTTTCAAGACTTGTAGCATTTTATATGAAACACCGCACACAGGAAAATTTAAACACCGAGGGTTGAAAGTAAAATAAGACAAATGCTTAGTTTTAGCTCTTCTAACTGGGTGCAAGACAATGATGGTGGGAAATGGACTGCGGGCAGTGGCTTTATATCCAGTCAAATTTTCTTTTTATTTCAAGATATGTCTCTGGTAATTTAAGTTGAAATTTTGATAAAATTGTTAGTATGTGAATAAAACATGCTATAGGTTGCACATTGTAAATACAGCTGATTCACAAACCATGCTTGGGAGAGATAGATAGTTAATATTTTGACATACTGGTTCCCAGATATGATCTCTATGTTTCATCTCGTAGAGACATGATTTGGGAATGGTTACCATATATATACAGTCAAATTGAAATATGTGGAAAACCTAAGGTCGAGGTAAGGGTACGTAGTACAGAATTTTAGTGCAAGTTAAAACTCTTGAAAGTTCCAGGCATATAAACATTGAAAATATGCCACATAGTCCTATATTTTTATATTTGAAGAAAAAAGGTAGTAGTGCATATGAATTAACTTCACATTCTATATTTTTTTCAAAACTTCCTGGGACTATTATACTAATAGTCCCAGAAACTTCATAGTAAAAGAATACTTAAACAAAAGCAATACAGACAACA
The DNA here is from genome assembly GCA_017311375.1 of Mytilus coruscus. Classification (NCBI taxonomy): domain Eukaryota; kingdom Metazoa; phylum Mollusca; class Bivalvia; order Mytilida; family Mytilidae; genus Mytilus; species Mytilus coruscus. Next base: position 43,041,144 of record CM029598.1, read on the forward strand.
ATGATATCATGCAGATTTTGTATCTATAAAATAAAATATTATACCTACCCGCCTACCCATGACAAAAAATGTACCGAGCCAAATTATTTTTTGGGAAAGAAAAATAAAATATTTTACCTACCTACCTACCCTGTTTCAAAAAATAGGGTCGGAAAAGGGCAAACAAACAATATTTTAATTTAGGCCTAAGTAACAAATAATAGTCTTGTCAAATTTCAATTATAAGTCAGTTCCCACTGAAAAGTAGCCTCTGTATTACTAATTAATATAACTTGTGACATTGTTTCACACTAAAAGAAAATCTTGTTAATTCTATGCTTTTATTTCCACTTAAATTTGACTTGCATTGACTATTCACTGATTCTGTCATGTTAGCTGACTATCTGGTATGGGTTTTGGCTCATTGTTGAAGGTTTTATGATGACTGATTATAGCTGCTAACATCATAGTCATTTGGAATCTGGTTAATAGTTGTCTCATTGGGAATCAAACCATATTTCCTTATTTTTATAGTGGTTGTTTTTAAAAACATTTTTTCCAAACTTCGTTCATTTAGCAAGTTTCATAGAGTTTCATAGACAATGATAGAATCAATTGTAATAAGAACTTTAGATTGGTTGAAATCAAATCACTTTAATATTTTACCAACAGTACGAATTTATGCCTTTTATTTAAAAACAAGTACATAAACTGAATAATGTCCCCTGTTGAATGAATTATGGTTTCATTTTTCTACTTAAGGTATCTTCAGTACAAATGCCTTATTCATAGTATTAATGGCCATCATACAACATCTTGCCAAATAAAAAATAATCTTGTCTTACCCTTTGGAACCCTGTTAGAGCCGCAGTATCATTCCCTTCATAAAATCTTGCTTCTGCTATACTATTCACTATATATACATTGTCTTTTAAGCACATTTTTTGGTCCATTTGTTTAAATGTTATAATTGCATTGCCATATTCTCTTGTAGCTAAATATGCTTGACCTTTGATCCATGAAGATAACCTGAAAAAAATTAACTTATGGTATACAAATCGTTTTTTTTATTTTCAATGAAAAGGTATTCATAGTGTGTTTGCTGAGATCTAGCATTAAAATTTTGTAAGATGAAATTCAATAAACATTCCATATTAGTAACCATGATAGCTAACTCATCATTTTAATATAATCAGATTAATAAACTCTTCTTAAACATTAATGGTCACTGTCTAAAACTGTTAATGAAAATGATCATGTATGGGTAACTTTCACTTATTATTTCTCAAAAGAAAATCACAATACTTTATAAGACAAATTAGCAACTTGTATGAATAGCTAGTCATGCTAGTTCATGTTACTGTGGATTCATTTATTTTCGTGGGTATCAATTTTCGTGGATTGAGGAAAACTTTCATTTTCGTGGATATTTGATTTCGTGGTTTTGCCATTCTCTGCATACAAAGCCTATAGAAATTTGTTATCCTTTGAACATTTGAATTTGTGGTTCACCTGTACCCATGAAATCCACGAAAATTGGTATCTAACGAATAATAATGAATCCACAGTAAATGTTCACTTCATTGTTATTTGTGGGACAGCATTTTCTTCATTCTGTGCGTAACGGTAAACCAAATATTCAAATGTTCAACATGGTACAAATTTTCTAAAGGCTTCTATGCAAAACCATAAAATCAAATATCCACGAATATACAAATATTCCTCAATCCATGAAAAATTAGAATCCACGAAAAAAAATTAATCCGCATTATTCTGTAAATTTGTAAGCTCTGTGGAGTTTTCCTAGGCTGTGCCAATAAAAGGTTTCTCACCAACACTTACATTTTTCAATATTTTCATTTAGTATAAGTACTGGTATACTTCTTGTAAAATGTTTAAAAATTCTTGTTATTTCTACTTTATTTTTCATAAGTTAAACATTCATTTCTTTACATTTTATATAAAAAATCCAGAGACATCTTTTTCCACCATAAATTCAATTTTTGTTGAAGCATTTTAATGTTTCATTGATTAATTATTGTAAAGATTTCCTTCAACAATAAAAGTTCAGTTACTTTTTAATACAATGTATATGTATTTTAAACCATGGTCTTGTCCTGTTTTTATTGAACATATGCTTTTATATTGCCCTGTGGTATCTTCTCGCTCTTTTAATTGTGAATTCATTGTTAGTTCAATATACTGTAGAGTTAAATTCAGAAATTATAGCACGGTTTTTATTAATGCTAATAATGCAACTGAGTGAGTATCTTAATAACAAGAAATCACATTCTGAAATCTGATTCATATATCTACATTTTTTTTCTGAAAATTGCAATAATTAAAATTCATGAGAAAATTTCAATAATAAATGCTCGCCATAATTTCAGAATTTACATTTACTGACAATATACCAACCAGTCACATGATGCACCATGTGGTAGTCCATTCATTACTAAAGCAGCAACATCAGCACCTTTTACTCCCAAGGAAAGTAAGCCTTGAATTGATTCTAAAGAAAATGGACATTCCCTGAAATTGGATATTAAATATAAATGGTTTAGAATTATTTTTACAAATTTGACCTGTTCATGCATGATGTTAAGAGTTTTGAAAATTGAAAGATGTTTTGTTATCGCTATTTTGTGCATTTTTCCTTTGATCTTTTTTTGTGATAATTTTTCATATCATGCTACTCGCTTGAGATGGAAAATTATCGCTAGAAACTAAGGAGGCACGTGGCGTTGCTAATGAAATTGACAACGTCGTCATAGGTAAAATAGCGATAAACAGATTATCATTGGTCATCTCAACTTGATTGCTTTTCTCGATTTCGCCATCCTGGCTCAAGCGAGAAAATCAATCTCGTTGAGATGATCAACGATAATCTATAATTATCGCTATTTTACGAATTTTTCCTTTGATCTTGCTGACTGATAATTTCCGTTCTCAGCGGAGTCGAGTGATATGAAAATTATCGCTAGAAACTACGGGAACACGTGCCGTTGTCAAGGAAATTAACAACGTCTTCATAGGTAAAATAGCGATAAACAGATTATCATTGGTCATCTCAACTCGATTGCTTTTCTCGCTTTCGCCGTACCGGCTCAAGCGAGAAAATCAATCTCGTTGAGATAACCAACGATAATCTATAATTATAGGTAAAACTTTGTTTCAAATCAACTTGTATAACTGTCATATTTGTTTTTCCTTTATCGTTTTAAACATAAGTTAAGCTTTTGGTTTTCTTTTTTGAAGTGTATAACATTTTGTCATGCCCTGCGGTTCTTTTCACAAAAAATCTTAAGAGTGAAAATACTCGTAAGTCATACACATTTCAGTATAACTTACGATCAATTTTAATCGTAAGATTTTTTGTGAAAAGAGTCGCTGGTCTTTTACAGCTTACTTTTTAGTATGTGTTTTGCTCATTATTGAAGGCCTTTCATTGCCCTAAAGTTGTTATCATCCTCATACTTTGGTCTCCAGCGATAGTTATCTCATTAACAATCATACCACATCTCCTTATCTATATTGTATGTTATTTCAAAATAAATGGAGGTAGAAAATACTTGTTCATGTTACAAATGAAAAGAATGTCTGAATAATAAAGACACCAGATAAAATGAATAAAGTAATAAAACCCAATCAGGAGAAATTCATTAAGTAATAAGCATGATGTAAGAAGGAGAAGACTTGTGACCGAACCTTTTGTCATAGTTTTGGCCATTAAATTTTTGTTTAAACTAAGATCGATATAAATTTTCCTCTATCGGTGGTTACTCCATTTTGAAAGAGCCTTCCCCTGAAACCATGTATGTTTAAATGTAATAGCCCTTAGATGAGCTATGTCACCCTCATGCACGTTTTACTTGAAAATCTACGCTGGAAATAGATCTGATGTTTCTTTATAACATTATAAGTTTAGTGTACCTTATAACTTCTTTGTAACTTGTGATAGCAGATCTGTCCATTCCAGCCATGACATAAAGTTTAGCTAAAGCTACATTCACCTTAGCTGTCCTCTGTTTAGAACTGATTCCTTCTAACTAAAATTTGAAGGCAGATTTAATGAATATTTCACCTATATACAAGATATACAAATGGCTATATCTTACCGAAATTATATACAAATTATATCATACAAATTATATCATAAAATGTTCTTCCCCTTCTCTTTTCTCATTCAGCACTGGGTTTCAATGGAGGGCTTTTATGAAATTGATATATTTAAAACATAAGATGACATATCTAGAAAACTTGTGTTGCTGGATTGTTTCGGATCATTAATGTTAATCCTTTCTATTCACAAGTATGAAGTTGTGTAGTTATCTAATGCTAAGTAAATTAATTACCTTTACTGATATGTTTTGTTCTTTCAATTTTCAAGATTTTGAAAGTGTTTAGCAATTTTGAATTGAGACTTATTTGACTAAGAAGGTAGATAATCTTAATGCTATTTCTGATCTTGCCAATGGATGAAATTGAATGCTGTTCCTTAAAGTCATTGCAGCTCATAATGATAATAATAATAATAAATAAATAAGCTTTATTTAGAGTCGGCAGAGTATACAAACAGAGACAACATAAGCTCTAATGAGCTTTTAACCAAATGATAAAATTGTCACGAGCCCATGAAATCCATCGAATTTTTTTACACTAAAAAAAGAATATTTTTTTAAGGGTCTACTAATTTTTGCTATTATTTCAGTAGTTTTGACAAATGTGTTTAAAGGGAGATAACTGTAGAACAATAACTTACTATAGACATTGCTTCTCTGAACTGTTTCATTTGTGATAAACACTGGTATAACTTGTACTTCACATCTACTTCTGATGTCACATCCTATAAATTTATATAATATAATTAACAAGAAAAGCTAAAATCGTGAAAATTGAACTTGACCTTCATTTAGTCACAGGAAACAACATATCTAAATTTGAAAAAATTTCATCAAAGCGTTTTCATGTTAATGAACGGACACTGTTTGGCAGCCGCCCGCCCACCATACATCCCCAAATCAATAACCGATTTTTCCTTCGAAAAGCTGGTTAAAAATTACTACACACCAAAGTTGAAACGACTGTAAATTCAAAAAATGTGCATTTTTGCAATTGTTAAACAATAGGCACAAATGAGAAATTTAATTATTGCAATTTCATGAAATGTTGCATATAAGTAATTCAATCAAATTTAAAAATCAATCTTTTTTTGTTAAATCTATTCCATTACAATTTTTGCATTAATAAAAACATTAAAAAAAATTGCTTTCTTGGATTTATACCATAATCTCCATTAATTAGAAATGACTAGAGTTTGAAAAATGAACTGTTGACATTAGCATCTATTTTTTTGTAAAATATTGAAAGACTGACTATGCACTGTTTTTTTTACTTAAATTTTGGTGAAAGTGAAAAAGAAGGGCTTTATGTACAAAAATGTATAATCTGAAGAAAAAAAATCCGAGAGTTAAAGAGTTCACATAAAATGATAAATAACCATTGATTAATTCAGCAAGAACTGCCAAAAAAGGTAGACACTGTTGTACTTAGTGGTGGTGACTTAAATTGGTTTTAAGTTGTAACTTAAATTTAAACTCTTTGTTTTAAAGATATATATAAAATATGTCAATTCGTGTAACTGTTTTAGAATGACTGACATCCCCATACTCTTATTAGTAGAAGGTGTGTAGAATTTACTTGAGAAGGTTGGACAGGTGTGGTGGCAGTTATCTTCCCTTTACTCTTATTAAGTGCCTTCTTCAATAACAGAGCCTTTTTATAAATATTCTGAAAATGAAAAAAGAGCATCAAGTTATATAAATTATATAAAGGTATGCATAAATTTAATAAACTCATATAGAATTTTTCGATCATTTTTCACATGGACCAAACAAGATTGTTCATGTATGCTAAATACATGAAATATGCACCATAAATTTGTAATATCATATGCAGTGTTCTCCCCAGGCCCTTAAAGGACCGCGGGCCCGCGATGTATAATTTTTTACCGTGGTGGTATCGGTATTACCGCGATGTAAAATTTTTGTCAGTGGTGCTAAAATTTTCAGTAAAAAAAATCGTAAATCAGTAAAGTGTTAAACGATTTGTTAAATCTTTTCCGTGCGGTATAAAATTCCAGGTGAAATTTGACCAGTTCAACCCAGATTGTTGACACCACGTGATCGATTTACCTTATGAGGTTAACCTTGTTGATTGGATTTAATCGATGTATTTAACACTTGTTACATTATTCTTTTGTGTTTTAATTAGGAGTTCATAACTTTATGATCACTGATAACTATTTTATGGCTTCACTCACAACCCAAGCGCTGACCTGTGACAAGTCTTCAAATACTTTGTACACAAACAGTGTGGACCCGTTAGTTGTACACATGCCTGTACATTTTTTGTACATAATAAAGTTGGCTCATTAGTATAGTATAATATGTCTGATTAAACCATGGCCAAAACTTTCTTTAATTATGACATAGTTAGTGCATGATATCAGGTTTCAAACTATGGTATCTGTGAACATGTAATTCAAAGGGGACGGACGTCTGTACATATCACATGACCCAGTTAGTTCACGTAGAATATTAAAGTTTATTTGCAATTAATTGCAATCAATTCTAATTAATAAATAAAATGCATGACTGTACCTTCAAACTGGATATCTATATCCACAATTAATGAATAACAGAAGTAATCTTGCAAATGTTATCCATAAGCACATGTTAAATCTATTTATATCTACTTCCTGTCATTTAGGCGGGAAAAATAGGGAGACTTTGTTGTTGACATTGAATATGGCTACTTAAAGATCTATAGATCTAAAATACATTTATAGATTAGGAATTCTTTTTAAATCGTTCATGACAAATACAGATTTAGATTTCAGTGCAGTATTAAGTCTGTATCAATGTTTGAGTATCACCAAAGACAAGAAAGGTTAATATTTACATGAAATCTATGGCAAAATGTTTTAAATTTATGAAAATTTCTTTTTTAAATTTAAGATAGAAACTGGTCCAAATAATAAAACAATATTTGTTTTTGTTAATTTTATATCTCCTCATATGACAAGAATCCTTTCACATACAACAACTTTCTTTCCAGAAAATATAAAGTTTTTAGATTGAACATTTTTGGTCTCCTTTGAATGAGATTGTATTACTTTAAATTAAGATGAATATTTTGTAATGAATCATGTTTTTTTTTTTTAAATATTAAAGTATACAAACTGTTTATTGATTTGCTTCTTTTTTTACCAATAATTTTCTGACTCAATGTCTACATACATGACATAACACAGTATCACAGTATTAAAATAAAACAAGAGACATAAAAACTGTAGTAAATAGAAATATAGCTAAGCTACGCGACGCAACACAACTGCTTGTATGAATCATTTCACTAAGCTGTCCACATGCGTTACCCTGGTGCTATCCAAAAATCCTGGGGAGAACACTGCATATGTGCAAAAATAAAACACACAAGATTAAGCCAAAGTCAAAATAGTCATATATATTTCAATTCCACTAAAACACAACTACATTAATTATACAAAGAAAGTTATTGCATGTATGGGGTCAACGAATAAAATTATGTAGTTACAATAACTAATGAATTTTATTATGCCAAAAGTAAAATATTTTATTGACAGAAAGGGTTAAAATTTTACATATATAATATATAATTTTGCTTTCTCTACCAACACACTGGACAGCCAATCTTTGTCAACATAAGTAACACACATTGTTGATGGCCTTACAGTGATCTGCAGTTGTATACATCCATGTCTTTTCGTCTTTGGTGGATAATTGTCTCTTTGGCAATCATACCACATTTCCTTATCTTTATATATAATGTGTTGCTAACATACATGTACATTCAAGGAGCTAATTCATTGATTAACGTGTATTTATTACACAATTTCATACACTTTAACACATATCAACAGAACTGTCAAAGTTCATGACGTCTGCTTCAAGGAATGTACATTATCTGAGTTTTGAGAGAGATCTTTACAATTATACAAATATATGCTGTGTCTACACCGTCTGCACCAAAATCTTTTTCAACTACTATTCCGAAGACCAATATTCAGGCATTTTTTTTATGTGTTTAAACCAAGTTTTGCAAACACTTACATTTGTACTAGTCCGAAATTTTTTTTACTAGTCTGGGGCATCGGACTAGTGGCTGATGTTGCAGACTGTTTACATTAACAATGACTCACCTCTGCCCTCAAAAATTCTCCAAGGTGATAGAGAGAGTTTCCATAGTAAACCATACACTGGTACCTCTGAGATAAGGAGAGAACTTCTGTGTTTGAGTTGTTATCACACAGCGATATCACAATGCATGACTACAAAAAAAAATATTTACAAAATGCCCAGTTTATTAATATCACAATCTGAAATAAATAAATAAGTCCTTTACATATCATAGCTTGGTATCAAAATTATGTGATTACCGGTATATATGGTTACCAAGTTAAAAAAAAAAAATTTGTACTTGCATTAGCAACATGATGGGTACATGTGCACTGCTCCAGTAGGCTAAGCAGTTAAGGGCTGCACCTGAGATCATCCTAGTTTTGTGTAAAAAGGATTGTGTTGCTCTTTCCTTAGTTTGAAGTGCTTTTATTTGTGCTTTTTAATTTTTCTATGTCTGTGTTGTTTATACTGTAGGTACAAGTCTTGTGTATCTTTTGTCAAGAAGTCATACATTAGACAACAACTTCTGTGCTATAACCCGAAGAAGAAACAAAAATTGTTTCAATTTCATAATTTCGCATTTGATACTACGCGAGTACATGAGTTCACCTCTGGTTTTCTTAGGTGTTCATGTTGCTCAGTCTAATTTTTTATAGTGTATACATCGGTGCAGGACACTTCGGCCACAGTCTTTTCTACAATACTGCCAGTTTGTCCATCATTTGTAAAGTCGTTTCGGCCAAGGTTTTTATTAGTATAAAATATAATTACAAAAAAAAATAGATTAACAATTTTGTTTGTTTGATATAATTATTACTTTTTGTTTGGTCATATATTTTCCATATTATCAATTTTACCAGTTTTATCATGTTTATTTGTTTTTATAGACTATACATTTTTTACTTTTTTGTTGAGTAAAATTCCCTTTCAAAAAAAACTTTTGTCAAACCAAATAATGCTTAAGAACAATATGAATAAAAAGTATGGCCGAACTGGTAGTTTGGCCGAAACGACAAGTGAATGAACTGACAGTGTGGCTTAAATGTCTCGAAAAAGTGTTATTATGGACTTGTTCGTCTCTTCACTGTTTTTAGTTTTTTTGCCATACAGTTGTCAGATTTTCTTCAACTTATGAGTTTTGAACACAGGCACTTATTTTCTATCGATGGGAAGGTCGACTTTCAATGTATAATCCAATTTATATTGATAGTATATACTCCCATTGAGAGAAACATGTCAATTGTCATGTGTCCATACCTGCCAACTTTTCAAAATCTCAATGGGGGATTTTAAGTGCAAGAGGACCTAATGCTCCTCTTATATTTTCTTAAGTGTTCTAAATCTACAACTATATTTTTTAAATGAGTATATATGTGTTTAAATACCCTTTTAACTCATTTGAATGCCTGTTTTGAGGTCTTCAGTTTATATAATAAGAATTTCAAAATTCAGGTCAACACCTCTCATGGGGGATATCCCCCAGAAATCAGGATAGTTGGCAGGTCTGTGTGTCCGTGTTTTAAGGAATGTATTGGCCTTGTCTAGTGTGGTGCTTTTTATCCTAGTTTTCTCAATATACGTACAAGCTGTTTAAGATCATAAAATAGCTCAGATTCGTGCAAAAACCGCACATGATCAAAAAGATTCATTTTCCTCTACTATTTATTTTTAATACTTCCTTCTCTCGGGTTTCTCTAATTTATCTTCGATTGGGCTTAAAAAAGTCCACATTCTCCGAGGAAAAGACGATCTCTATCACTTTAGTGTTTATAATAGTCATATTTTTAAATGAAACTAGAGTAAAAAAGTAACATTGAGCAAAAGAAATGTGCTGAAAAGAAAAATAGAAAAAATGACATCAATTTTCAGTAAAGAGCAATCAGGATATGTTGTTGTTGGAATAGGAGTCGGTCTTGTAATTGGATGGTTTCTTAGAGGACGTTTTCGTCCTAAATTAGCTGTTTTATCTTCAAAAAATGGTTCAAATGAAGTAATTAAAAGTTACTCTGTAGACTCTTTGAATTGTGTAAACATCACACTATAAGAGCAGTCTGGGAATATTACACTAACAAAAAAGTTAATGAATTAGTCATAGGTCCAGTTATGACAACAATAAACATTCATATACTGCAGCTGTGCTATTTGCGCAGTCAAATTGCATTGACCATATATTCATTTGTGATATACAGTCACTGACTGTATATCGCCTTGTTTATGACGTTGACAATGCGTTTCCGTAGAGTTTTATTTATGACGTCAATAAACAATACAGGTTCGTAGAAATTTAACACCGTCTGCTCCACATTAAAAAAATGATTGTTTTTGCCCTAAATATTTCATTTGGAATGTTCAATTATCATGGTTATAGGAGTTGCAGTATATAAAGAATAACCATACATTGTCTCGAAATATAAATTTTATTTGTACTCTGCTCAAAACAGGATAGTTCTGCTCGGCAAAGCCTCGCTTTCTACCTGTTTCTAAGCCTTGTACAATTAAAATTTATATTTCGAGACAATGTATGGTTATTCTATATTTACTATGATAATGAATTTATACCTTTTAAGAATTCATTTATTTAAAGGATCACTAATTTTAAGACACTGGCTACGATTATGTTGAAGCATAACAATTAAAAAAAGTTGTTATGTTGGACACTAATTGCCAAAATGCTATGTTGGGTTAGGAACCAATAAATTACAAACATAACAATAATAATTGTGCCACGACTACGTTGTCATGGTTATTGTTACATGTACGTTAGATTTTTTAGAATTTTAGCTGACTTCATTTTTGTTTTATTTTTTCCCATGTCAGCCGTTTAAGCTGGATATTAAAAGCCAAGTTGATAATAGCAGCAGTAATGGACGGAAATGAAATGATATTAAAAGACAACATAAAACAACATCACATGTTTCCAACAAAAATTTTGGATGAAAATATAAATGTTTCAATAATCAAAAAAGACTTTTCACCTGAAGCATGGCAGACATTGAATGCTTGTATAACTTCAAAAATGGAAATTGCAGAGTGGAACTGTTCAGTCTGCAAAACCGATGTTCACATTGTGGCATCACTCGTTTGTGATTGCTGCCTAGAGTGGTTCTAACAAAAATATGTCGGAGGTAAACATGCATCCAAAAGCAGATACTGGATGTGTAGAAGCTGTCATTGTAAATAAAATATATAATCTGTATACAATATTGTATCATTGAATTGTTTAAGAATAAAAGTTTTCAAGTTGTATTTTAATATATTACATACATATGGGACATACATATATTACTATTTCCAGCATACATTGAAATTCATTAACGTAACAATAACACAACATAATTATAGACACAAATATTATTGTTACGTTAGTAATTAATCGGTTCCTAACCCAACGATTGCCAACCTTGCATTCCGGCAATTAGGTGTCCAACTTAACTATAACTTTTTTTTGCAATGTAATCGTAGCCAGTGCCGAAATTTAAATGGATCATCTCTAAGCAATTGCATCAACTGGTAGATTAGTTCAATTGTTTAATATGAGGCAGTTGTTACCTGTGAAAGAAGGTGAAGTCTGTATAACTAACTTTTAAATTGAAATTTAAGTTACAGTCGTCCATTCAACAGTTGAGGTTCATAGTTATGGAATATCTGTGTCACTGATGACCACAGATATGTTCCAGTTGTTGAAGTCATTCTCATATTCTCTTTCCACGATTAAGTCTGAATGAGACTTGACACAGAGTTTTTTACTTTCCATGAGCAACACAACAGGTGACATATACCAATGTATACATGTGGAGCTGGATCTGCTTATTCTTCTGCAGCACCTAGCTTATATCACTCCCAGTTTTTTGTTCTTGTTGCTAATTCTTGAGTCTTGTAGTAATATAGTTTGGTTAAGTCAAGTGGAGATAATTCCTGATGTTTAGAATTTTGATTCTAGAAGTTGTGACTTTCTGACTTTTCAAAATTTTGTTTTTGGTTTTGCTGTACCCATAATCTGATAATAACACACCTATATCTGTATATATATACACAAGTCTAAATTGGAAACAACGTTCAAACCTATGATTGCGTGGGATAAAAACCGCAATTTTTATACGTGTGCATGCAAAACAAATTTCTTGGTAGAGGGGTCTAAATACAGCACAAACAACATTTTCCAAAAGACCAAAAAAGTGAAAAAGTATATTTTAACAAAACGCATTTGACTAGCAGGTCGAACAACGGATGTTCTTAAACACTGCTGACTGCCATGGCGATTGCCAAATAAACGGATCACCAGATGTAACAAAATGGATCATAATTATTAATTTAATACCAAACAGAAAACAATAAACTTGTGGAAAAGATAGTATACTTCAAACATATATATACATTTACATACTCAAAATATTTTGAATTATGTTTATGTACATTGTTTTTTTCAGGCAGTATTTTCTTCAGATAGTGGAGAGTACAAATTGGTGTTTGTTGTAAGGAATGATTTGAAAATGGGGAAAGGAAAAGCAGCTGCTCAGGTGAATTTATTAATGTTTCTTGATTATAGATGATATATATATGGAGAAAAATATGTTGTCAATAAACATGATAAACTGAAATGAAGCTAAAATATATAAACATGTAAAAATAAGGTGTATAAATGTTCACAATATACTAATTATGAAAAAATAGCCAAAACAATCTTTACTTATCTGACAGGTAACACATGCATATTAGAAGATCGAGTTTATGAGTGGACATGTTAAGTCTATTCTTAATCTCTTATCTCTCCTCCTTTTTATTGGGTAAAGATTGCATGAAATGCAATCAAAACCCTATGGTACTGACTTGATATCCATAACTTCAAAGGTTGATCAATACCTCTGATAGTTCAAACAAAATAGTACAGTGAAGTGATCATTCTTTAGATCCTATGCAGTCAACATGATCAATGTCATGCAATTTATTGATGATGTGTTGTACTTTGATATTTAAGTCACAATATGATGTGTATTTGAATTCCCATACTTGTCAAGAATACATTTTTTTATGACAAATTACATTTATGAATCTGTTATAAAATTAGGTTCAACCATGAACAAAGGAAGATAACTCCAACTCAAATTTTCAACTTGTCTAGCAAAATGCAATTTTCAAGTTTTATTTTAAAATTCACAAAATTGCCTATTGAAAGCAATCTTTACCCTTCAGTGCTCACAAGCACTTTGATTAGAAGAATAGTCTTTATCCAAAGAACTAATAATTTTATTGATGTATTGGACTTTCATGCACATCATTTGGACTCTGGTGGATAGTTGTCACACGTGTCTCATAAGCAATTATACCACATCTCTTTATTTTTATTTTATGTTAATTGTTCTGTTAATAACCCGAAAAAAAAAGCATGTGTTTATGTAGTAGTTTACTTTACACACATGAAATTGATGTTAGAGGATAAAAGGAGAACAATACCGTCTGTATGATTTAAATCAACACAATATAATATTTATTCCTGCATTTATTTACCTCTATGATATTAATATTGTGGTTTTTTTAAATATTTTACATTGATAGTGAGAAGAAGTACAATCATGACCCTTAAATAATAATATGAAAAGACAATCAGTAGTTCATAAAAAAAAACATTACACAGAAAACTATTTTAGATTACATGAAAGGACAAGGTGGGAGAAGACCACTTTTTTAGTTCCTAGAGTGGATATTTTCGTATTTTGACCACCTTCTGTTTTTTTGGTATTCACTTTAAATCTCTTTATTATTCTGTGTTGTAGTGCTGTCATGCTGCAGTCATGTCGTATGAAGCTGTCAGTAAATCTCTTTAATATTCTGTGTTGTAGTGTTGTCATGCTGCAGTCATGTCGTATGAAGCTGTCAGTAAATCTCTTTAATATTCTGTATTGTAGTGCTGTCATGCTGCAGTCATGTCGTATGAAGCTGTCAGTAAATCTCTTTATTATTCTGTATTGTAGTGCTGTCATGCTGCAGTCATGTCATATGAAGCTGTCAGTAAAACACTTTATTGTTCTGTGTTGTAGTGCTGTCATGCTGCAGTCATGTCGTATGAAGCTGTCAGTAAATCTCTTTAATATTCTGTGTTGTAGTGTTGTCATGCTGCAGTCATGTCGTATGAAGCTGTCAGTAAATCTCTTTAATATTCTGTGTTGTAGTGTTGTCATGCTGCAGTCATGTCGTATGAAGCTGTCAGTAAAACACTTTAATGTTCTGTGTTGTAGTGTTGTCATGCTGCAGTCATGTCGTATGAAGCTGTCAGTAAATCTCTTTAATATTCTGTGTTGTAGTGTTGTTATGCTGCAGTCATGTCGTATGAAGCTGTCAGTAAAACACTTTAATGTTCTGTGTTGTAGTGCTGTCATGCTGCAGTCATGTCGTATGAAGCTGTCAGTAAATCTCTTTAATATTCTGTGTTGTAGTGTTGTCATGCTGCAGTCATGTCGTATGAAGCTGTCAGTAAATCTCTTTAATATTCTGTGTTGTAGTGTTGTCATGCTGCAGTCATGTCGTATGAAGCTGTCAGTAAAACACTTTAATGTTCTGTGTTGTAGTGCTGTCATGCTGCAGTCATGTCGTATGAAGCTGTCAGTAAATCTCTTTAATATTCTGTGTTGTAGTGTTGTCATGCTGCAGTCATGTCGTATGAAGCTGTCAGTAAATCTCTTTAATATTCTGTGTTGTAGTGCTGTCATGCTGCAGTCATGTCGTATGAAGCTGTCAGTAAAACACTTTAATGTTCTGTGTTGTAGTGCTGTCATGCTGCAGTCATGTCGTATGAAGCTGTCAGTAAATCTCTTTAATATTCTGTGTTGTAGTGCTGTCATGCTGCAGTCATGTCGTATGAAGCTGTCAGTAAATCTCTTTAATATTCTGTATTGTAGTGCTGTCATGCTGCAGTCATGTCGTATGAAGCTGTCAGTAAATCTCTTTAATATTCTGTGTTGTAGTGCTGTCATGCTGCAGTCATGTCGTATGAAGCTGTCAGTAAATCTCTTTAATATTCTGTATTGTAGTGCTGTCATGCTGCAGTCATGTCATATGAAGCTGTCAGTAAAACACTTTATTGTTCTGTATTGTAGTGCTGTCATGCTGCAGTCATGTCATATGAAGCTGTCAGTAAAACACTTTATTGTTCTGTATTGTAGTGCTGTCATGCTGCAGTTATGTCATATGAAGCTGTCAGTAAAACAGACCCAGAAATGTTCAGGAAATGGAGAATGTATGGTCAGCCAAAAGTTGTTGTCAAAACAGAATCAGAGAAATCTTTGTATGTACATAAGAATGGTATATGTGAATATTTGTATGTGCTTAAGAATTTTAAATGTGAATGTGTATGTGCTTAAGAATTTTAAAGGGCATTAGCTGCGAGATATACAAAAGATAAAAGATGATTTTTGTCAAGCCTGGGACTTCTGTCGTAGAAAGCTCGACATAGGGATAGTGATCTGGCGGCAGCCAAGGCGCCAAGGCGGCGTTAACAAACTTCTTAAAAGCTTAATATTTCAGTAGGTAGAAGACCTGGATCCTTCATACTTTGTATATAGATGCCTTATGTTATCAAGTTTCCTCTGTCATATGTTCATTGTCCTTGACCTCATTTTCATGGTTCAGTGACTACTTGAAAAAGTTAAGATTTTAGTATTCTTAATTTCTTTCTTATTATGAGTAATAGGATAACTATATTTGGTATGTGCGTACCTTGCAAGGTCCTCATGCCCATCAGACAGTTTTCACTTGACCTCAACCTTATTTCATGGATCAGTGAACAAGTTTAAGTTTTCGTGGTCAAGTCCATATCTCAGATACTATAAGCAACAGGTCTACTATATTTGGTGTATGGAATGATTGTAAGGTGTACATGTCCAACTGGCAGGTGTCATCTGACCTTGATCTCATTTTCATAGTTCAGTGGTTTAAGTTAAGTTTTAAGTTTTGGTCTGTTTTCTAATACTGTATGCAATAGGTCAACTATATTTGGTGTATGAAAATATTTTACGATGTACATGTCAGTCTGGCATGTTTTATTTGACCTTGACCTCATTTTACAATTCATTGCTCAATGTTAATTTTTTGTTTTTGGTCTGTTTTCTAATACTATAAGCAACAGGTCAACTATATTTGGTGTATGGAATGATTGTAAGGTGTATATGTCTGTCTGGCAATTATCATCTGACCATTACCTCATTTTCATGGTTCATTGGTCAATATTAAGTTTTCCTGGTTAAGTTTTTCTTAGATACTATATGCAATAGGTCAACTATATTTAAAGCATGTAATGATTGTAAGGTGTACATGTCTGTCTGGCAGGGTTCATCTGACCTTGGCCTCATTTTCATGGTTCATTGATCAATGTTAAGTTTTCCTGGTTAAATTTGTTTCCTATATGTGCAATAGGTCAACTATATTTAAAGCATATTTGATGTATGGAATGATTGTAAGGTGTACATGTTTTTCCAGTTTGGTTTATCTTACCTTGACCTCATTTTTTTGGATCATGTTAAGTTTATGTGATAGTTGTACAGTAGTAAAGCTTTATATTTAGGACTATCAACATAATATCAATGGTTAGTAAAGAAGGGGAGACATTTCAGCTGGTGCACTCTTGTTTTTTGTTCAATCATTAATGAAAGTGATATCGTGAAATACTAATTTGCTTTTAGCAGCCAATTTAGTTCAATTTTGTCAAAATAAGGTACATAACATCACTGATGAATTATTCACTTGCAAGTGAATAATTCAACCTCTTTGGATCCGTATTCATGTGACCTTTAATTTAACCCCTTAGATGGAGATGGGTTATGCATGTATTCAGCTATTTAAAGGAAAAGAATGTCAACATTGAAAGTGAAACAAGGATGAATCATTTGGAAAACTGATTTGATCCACAAAAATCATTCTAACACAGGTAAAAACGATGATAAACATACTTTAACCTACGATATGAAATCAAACAGACCTAGAACAATCCAATTGCACGTGGTCGCTATCAGTTTATGTTTATATTTATGATTATATCGGGTTATATGACCGTCAGCAATCTTCGGAGGTCATTTCGATGGTTAATTAGATGACGTCTAGACAGAAAATACACACAAAAATAACTATAAGATATTTTGCAATGTTACTTGCAAAAGTATGAACGTTATTTACATACTGGAATGTTCGGTTTGTGGCCTCCAATATGTTGGTGAGTCAAAGCAGCCTTTCCACAAACGCCTCAATGGCCATAGGAGTGATATCTCTAGAAGCCACTTCTCCCAGTTTCTCAGCATTTCAGACAATCAGGTCACAAACTTGATGACTTTAATCGCATGAAAATCCTAGTGATTGAACAGAACATTCACTGGAGTGATGCCCAGCGACAGGTTCGGAAAGCTTTTGGATAAAGGAACTAAATGTACATCATCCAAACGGCATCAATAAGAAATACTAAGTTTTGTTTTCACTCATTTTGGAATGTAAATATACACAGTCACGTATATTAGAGTATCGAGTTTTGTTTATATTATGACGTTCGAGATTATGGACTAAAATCAATAGATTAAAACTTACCTGTATTATTGATCTATTTTAACCTACAATCAGTATTGTTAAACTCATTGACACCGAAGAAGGCTATTTGTTAAGCGAAATATTTGTCAACACGATTTAATAACAACATCTTCGTATAATACCATCTTATATTAGTATCGTTGTGCAAATTTTAGACTATATATATATATATATATATATACATTAAAAGCACTCAAAATATTTTAAATTATGTTTATGTACTTTGTTTTTCAGGCAGTATTTTCTTCAGATAGTGGAGAGTACAAATTGGTGTTTGTTGTAAGGAATGATTTAAAATGGGAAAGGAAAAGCAGCTGCTCAGGTGAATTAACGTTGAACTTTCTTGATTATAGATGGTTTATATGGAGAAAATCTGTTGTCAATAAACATGATAAACTGAAATGAAGCTAAAACATATAAACATGTAAAAATAAGGTGTATAAATATTCACAATATACTGATTATAGAAAAATAGCCAAAACAATCTTTATTTATCTGACAGGTAACACATGCATATTAGAAAATAAGAGTTTATGAGTGGACATGTTAATTCTATTCTAAATCTCTTATCTCTCCTCCTTTTATTGGGTAAAGATTGCATGAAATGCAATCAAAACCCTATGGTACTGACTTGATACCATAACTTCCAAGGTTGATCAATACCTTTGATAGTTCAGACAAAATAGTGCAGTGAAGTGTTCCTTATTTAGATCCTATCCAGTCAACATGGTCAATATTGATGATGTGTTATACTTTGACATTTAAGTTACAATATGATGTGTATTTGAATTCCATACTTGTCAAGATTACATTTTTATTACAAATTACACAAGTAATGCATGATGTATGAATCTATTATAAAGATAGGAAAAAGGAAGATAACTCAACTGAAATTTTCAACTTGTCTAGCAAAATGCAATTCAAGTTTTATTTAAAATTCACAAAATTGCCAAATGAAAGCAATCTTTACCCTTCAGTGCTCACAAGCACTTTGATTAGAAGAATTATCCAAAGAACTAATAATTTTATTGATGCATTGGACTTTCATGCACATCATTTGGACTCTGGTGGATAGTTGTCACACATGTCTCATAAGCAATTATACCACATCTCTTTATTTTTATTTTATGTTCATTGTTCTGTTAATAACTCGAAAAAAAGCATGTATTTATGTAGTAGTTTACTTTACACACATGAAATTGATGTTAGAGGATAAAAGGAGAACAATACCATCTATGATTTAAATCAAAACAAGAAACAATAATAATATTTATTCCTGCATATATTTACCTCTATGATATTAATGTTGTGATGTTTTTTTTTTTTACATTGATAGTGAGAAGAAGTACAAACATAACCCTTAAATGATAATAAGAAAAGACAATCAGTAGTTCATACGAAAAACATTACACAGAAAACTATTTTAGATTCCATGAAAGGACAAGGTAGGAGAAGACCACTTTCTTAGTTCCTAGAGCCTAGAGTGGATATCTTCGTATTTTGACCACCTTCTGTTTTTTTGGTATTCACTTTAAATCTCTTTAATGTTCTGTGTTGTAGTGTTGTCATGCTGCAGTTATGTCATATGAAGCTGTCAGTAAAACAGACCCAGAAATGTTCAGGAAATGGAGAATGTATGGTCAGCCAAAAGTTGTTGTCAAAACAGAATCAGAGAAATCTTTGTATGTACATAAGAATGGTATATGTGAATATTTGTATGTGCTTAAGAATTTTAAATGTGAATGTGTGTATGTGCTTAAGAATTTTAAAGGGGCATTAGCTGCGAGATATACAAAAAAATAAAATATGATTTTATGTCGAGCCTGCGACTTCTGTCACAGAAAGCTCGACATAGGGATAGTGATCTGGCGGCAGCCAAGGCGGCGTTAACAAACTTCTTAAAAGCTTAATATTTCAGTAGGTAGAAGACCTGGATCCTTCATACTTTGTATATAGATGCCTTATGTTATCAAGTTTCCCTCTGTCATATGTTCATTGTCCTTGACCTCATTTTCATGGTTCAGTGACTACTTGAAAAAAGTTAAGATTTTTAGTATTCTTAATTTCTTTCTTATTATGAGTAATAGGATAACTATATTTGGTATGTGCGTACCTTGCAAGGTCCTCATGCCCATCAGACAGTTTTCACTTGACCTCAACCTTATTTCATGGATCAGTGAACAAGTTTAAGTTTTCGTGGTCAAGTCCATATCTCAGATACTATAAGCAACAGGTCTACTATATTTGGTGTATGGAATGATTGTAAGGTGTACATGTCCAACTGGCAGGTGTCATCTGACCTTGATCTCATTTTCATAGTTCAGTGGTTTAAGTTAAGTTTTTAAGTTTTGGTCTGTTTTTCTAATACTGTATGCAATAGGTCAACTATATTTGGTGTATGAAAATATTTTACGATGTACATGTCAGTCTGGCATGTTTTATTTGACCTTGACCTCATTTTTACAATTCATTGCTCAATGTTAATTTTTTTGTTTTTTGGTCTGTTTTTCTAATACTATAAGCAACAGGTCAACTATATTTGGTGTATGGAATGATTGTAAGGTGTATATGTCTGTCTGGCAATTATCATCTGACCATTACCTCATTTTCATGGTTCATTGGTCAATATTAAGTTTTCCTGGTTAAGTTTGTTTCTTAGATACTATATGCAATAGGTCAACTATATTTAAAGCATGTAATGATTGTAAGGTGTACATGTCTGTCTGGCAGGGTTCATCTGACCTTGGCCTCATTTTCATGGCTCATTGATCAATGTTAAGTTTTCCTGGTTAAATTTGTTTCCTATATGTGCAATAGGTCAACTATATTTAAAGCATATTTGATGTATGGAATGATTGTAAGGTGTACATGTTTTTCCAGTTTGGTTTATCTTACCTTGACCTCATTTTTTGGATCATGTTAAGTTTATGTGATAGTTGTACAGTAGTAAAGCTTTATATTTAGGACTATCAACATAATATCAATGGTTAGTAAAGAAGGGAGACATTTCAGCTGGTGCACTCTTGTTTTTGTTCAATCATTAATGAAAGTGATATCGTGAAATACTAATTTGCTTTTAGCATGTTTAGCAGCCAATTTAGTTCAATTTTGTCAAAATAAGGTACATAACATCACTGATGAATTATTCACTTGCAAGTGAATAATTCAACCTCTTGGATCCGTATTCATGTGACCTTTAATTTAACCCTTAGCTGGAGATGGGTTATGCATGTATTCAGCTATTTAAAGGAAAAGAATGTCAACATTGAAAGTGAAACAAGGATGAATCATTTGGAAAACTGATTTGATCCACAAAAATCATTCTAACACAGGTAAAAACGATGATAAACATACTTTAACCTACGATATGAAATCAAACAGACCTAGAACAATCCAATTGCACGTGGTCGCTATCAGTTTATGTTTATATTTATGATTATATCGGGTTATATGAATGTGAGCAGTCTTTGGAGGTCATTTCGATGGTTAATTAGATGACGTCTAGACAGAAAATACACACAAAATGTTGATACATATTATCGAGTCCGTGCATTGTTAATTGTTTATTTAAGACTTTTTGTAATTTTTATATATGTTTTAGTATGTTATAAATCAAATATGAGAATTTGAGTCAAATTGGTGAACATAAATTTGACAGCTAATGCCCCTTTAAATGTGAATATTTGTATGTGCTTTAGAATGTTAAATGTGAATATTTGTATGAGCTTTAGAATGTTAAATGTGAGTATTTGTATGAGCTTTAGAATGTTACATGTGAATATTTGTGTGTCCTTAACAATTGTACAGGGAAATCTATGATTTGCTTCTGAATGGTACCTTTTTTAACTCTACCAACTCAATCATAAACTGAATAAATTCTGAAGAACTAAGTTTGTGAGTGAATGGCTGAGTTTACTTATCAATAAAATCTGTAAATATAACCTTTATCATAATATACATTTTACACTGAACTGCAGTCAAATTTAGCGTTTGATAATTCATTGATAACATTCTGGCGTATCACAAACAAACAACTTGTAACGTCTCATTTCATTGGCAACAACAATCGTAGTGTGCACCTGAATTGACACAGGTGACTGACAATGGAATGTACTATGTTACTACAAACGTAAAAACAAGGATTTGTATAGTTTACAAATCTTTGGTCAAAAGAATTAAATAAATGTTTCAGTGTGAATTTCAAATAGTGGGGTCAAAATATTATACTGCAGCAACACAATTATCTTGTACCGCATTATGAAAAATAGAAGGATAAACTAAAATACATGTGCCGCTTTTATACGGATGAATAATGAACCACTTTTAATTTCTTTCATACTGACGCTAGGTTATTATCCTGACAATGTCGTAGTTACTTATAATAAGGATCTTATAATACTGATCCATTACAATAATTACAATAATTTATGATGGGTTGCACATTCCTCTTTTATTGTTTTCATGCTATAAAACGATCACACAGAACATCACTCATTAGTGTTTGGTCATTCAGAAATAACGTATCATAAACGGAGCAAATTGTCCCCGAAAGATAGAAACAAAACAACAATAATCGTATCATTTGTGCACGTGAATGAAGACGTAGTATGCAATGTACTATCATGGTCACCAGGAAATTCAAATGAATTCAGTGAAGGCATGTTGGTGTAAAAAGGATTGAAATGTTACATCGGCGAAGATTTTTTCTTTTGCATGTGTGGAACTAAAAAATAAATAAATACTTGTGAGAAATATCGTAGTTTATAAGGAACAATATAAATGTACTGTTTTCGATTTTAATTGGATGAAAATTTATCTTAATTTCATACCATAAGAATAGAGCTTTGCATCACATTGTTGAACTATCCACCAAAGTGACGTGTAGTATGCATGCGTATTTAAAATGAAATACAAAATCATACATGTATGATAAACTGATAAACGAAGTATTAAGAAATTAAGGATGACTAAATGCATGTACAAGAAGGGACTCACCTTTTTATCAATACATATAATGAATAAACACGCTTTTAAAACTGATTGTTTTCTATGTAACTATTTAAAATTTACAATATATAATTTACGTTCGTTTTCAACCGAGAATAGCAAAACAGTTAATTATAAATTCCTAAGGTATATCGCTGGAGTTTATAAAGTACATTTCTTTCCACTGTGCCATGGTTTGCCATCTCCATTTTTCTCTAAACAAAGCATCACTCAAGCATGGTTGGTTACATGTTCTGAATTTACTTAGAATTTCAGGATTTTTTTTTCAAAATCAAGTTAAGTGAATCAGAAAAAAAATCACACTATCCTTAGTCGAATACCTTAAACTTGCGAAAGAATATGAATAGTGAACAGTTTATAACACAAACCCATTTACTATAAAAATCAAAAATATATCTTTAGCATATAATTTGGTTATTTTTGTAGTTAAGTACGGTTTCATTTCAAGTACAATGTTAATTCATCAAGTCAATTGAGTAAAAGAAAAGGCAGGATGAGCAATTTGGCAAAAAAAAAAAAGCAGGATGACGATTTGTGTAAAAAAAAAACAGGATAAACTAATAAAAAAAGGCAGGACCAAATAGACTGAAAAATAAAAAGACAGGACATGTTTCATCCAAGTCTCCCCCCCCCCATCAAAATAAAATGGTAGCTCCCTTAATCCAGAACCAACTCAGAGGAGACAGTTGAATTAAATATTTCGACGTAAAAACTGTTAAGATTTAAAGTTTAAAATTTTACTATTGCACAAAATTATAAAATTAATGAATTTTACATGCACATGTATAAAAGCTAGAATTGTCATAGGATAATCAAGAACACAATCATGTACGTGAATACTGATCAGTCCATTCAACTTTATAGTACGCATGTTCTATTTTCGCAGGTGTGAGGTCGAAGGTTTGAATTGACCAATGAAAATGATCGTTCCTTTACGAGTTAATCTAATAAAGTTTGTTTGACTGATTATGTCGCACGACCTAAACTTGGCCGCAGTTAAGTGTTTTTACACTGTTGAGCAAACATGTTTACATTAAAACCTCAAAAGTTGTTCAAGAACACATCTTATTTTAAAAAATATCATTCTTAAAAATAAAAATCCTACATAAATATCATCTTGATATAAAGATCTTTAACATGTTTTTATGCCCCCGCCGTAGCGGAGGGTGCATTAAGTTTTACCCTTGTCCGTCTGTACGTCCGTACGTCCGTACGTCTGTCCATACGTCCGTCGTCAACATGTCGGACAATAACTCAAAAACGCTTGAACCAATTCGCATGAAACTTTGGTGAATTGTTTATATTGTTTAAATTTAAGATTTTAAGTTTCTGAATTTTGGGTTTTTATGCCCCCGCCGTAGCGGAGGGGGCATTTAGTTTTACCCTTGTCCGGCTGTACGTAGTCGTCCATAAGTCTGTTCGTACGTCCAAAAGTTGGTTTTCGTTCTCTAACTTTAGTTTGCCTCAACCAATGGTCATTACCACTAAATACAGATCAAGTTTGAATTTTGGTGGCGTCACTTTTACCGTTCTAGAGTAATGCCCATTTACAAATGGAAAAATTGCTAAATTTTTCCTTTCCGTTCTCTAACTTAAGTTTGCCTCAACCAAATGTTATGAATCTTATACACAATGCTTATTACCACAATATACAGATAAAGTTTGAATTTTGGTGCCGTCACTTTTACTGTTCTAGAGTTATGCCCTTTTCAAATGGAAAAATTGCTGAATTTTTCATTTTTTTTTTCTAAATATCAAGTATTTTTAAAATTGGAGTTATCTTTCTTTGTCCATGATTATAGTTGAATCAACTACAATCAATGCTTTGTACAATGCAATGTTTAATTTTACCTTCCACTGATAAATTAAAGCTATTTTTACCCCTTCATTTCTAAAAATATTTTAAAGTCTTCTTTGAAAATTGGAGTTATCTTTCTTTGTGCATAATGGTAGTTGAATCAACTCGGAATGCTTTATACAATGCAATATTCAATTTTACTTCCTACAGTACTGATAAATTAAAGCAATCTTTACCATTCAGTGCTTACAAGCACTTTGATTACTGTTCTAGAGTTATGCCCATTTACAAATGAAAAAATTGCTGAATTTTTCGTTTCCGTTCTCTAACTTGAGTTTGTCTTAAATTAATGTAATGAAATGTATATATAATGCTTTTTACCAGAAAACTCAGTTTAATTTTTTGTTTCCGTTTTCTAACTTTATAGTTTGCCTCAACCAAATGTTATGAAACTTATACACAATGCTTATTACTACATAATACAGATTAAGTATGAAATTTGGTGGCGACACTTTTACCATTCTTGAGTTATGTCCCTTTATAAACATAAAAATTGCTGAATTTTTCGTTTCCGTTCTCTAACTTTAGTTTGTCTCAACCAAATGTTATAAAACTTATACACAACCGTTCTAGAGTTATGCGTATTTACAAATAGTAAATTGCTGAATTTTTAGTTTCTATTCTCTACTTAAGTTAGCCTCAACCAAATGTTATGAGACTTACACACAATGCTTATTACCACAAAACTCAGATCAAGTTCAAATTTGGGTAGCGTCACTTTTACCGTTCTTCAGTTATGTCCCTTTATAACTATATGATATGTAAGCGGGGACATCATCTGTGTCCACATGTGGACACTATCCACATTTTTTTTCATTAAAAAAGGGGGATTTTCCAGTTTTCCGACAATAACTCAAAAACACTTTCACCAATTTGCAAGAAACTTTGGTGAATTGTTTATATCTATTGCCATTAGCTCCCTTTTGATTTTTATAAATTTTTGATTTTATGTTTCCGAGTTATGGGGTTTTATTCATTGAAAAAAGGGGGGTTTTCCAGTTTTCGGACAATAACTCAAAAATGCTTTCAGCAGTTTTCATGAAACTTTGGTGAATTGTTTATATCTATTGACGTAAGCTCCCTTTTGATTTTTAAAAATTTTTAGATTTTACTTTTCGGAGTTATGTGATTGTATTCATAAAAAAGGGGGTATTTTTCAGTTTTCGGTCAATGCTTTGAGCATGAAACTTTGGTGACTGTTTTATATCTATTAAGATAACCTCCCTTTAGTTTTTCATGAATTTCTGATATGACATTGAGAAGTTATTGGACTTTGTTCTTTGAAAAAGCGACGGGCGTATCATGCGCTCATGGCGCAGCTGTTTATTCGTTTCCGTTCTCTAACTTTAGTTTGCCTCAACCAAATGTTATGAAACTTATACACAATGCTTATTACAACAAAACACAGATCAAGTTTAAATTTTGGTAGCGTTACTTTTACCTCTATGCCCCTTTACAAATGGAAAAATTGCTGAAATTTTCGTTTCCATTCTCAAACTTTAGTTGGCCTCAAACAAATGTTATGAAACTTATGTGCAATGCTTATTACCACAAAACACAGATCAAGTTTGAATTTTGGTGGCCTCACTTTTACTGTTCTAGAGTTATGCCCCTTTTACAAATAGAAAAATTGCAAAATCCTCGTTTTTATTCTCTAACTTAAGTTTGTCTCTACCAAATGTTATGAAACTTATACACAATGCTTATTACCACAAAACTCAGATCAAGTGTAAATTTGAGTAGTGTCACTTTTACCGTTCTTGAGTTATGTCCCTTTATAAGGTTATATGCAAGCGGGGGCATCATCATTCCCCATTTATTTGATGATATTTGTTTGTCTTTTAGATTACAAGTAGCAAGAGATGCTAGATCTTTAGGACTTAATGCAAGTTTAGTTAAAGACGCTGGTCGTACTCAGATAGCACCAGGATCTATAACAGTAACTGGTATAGGACCAGGTAGGTTTTTATCAGTTTATAAGCAAATAAGTGAATATGGAAGGTGGACTTCAAGAAGGACAAACAAGAACCACCCAAACTATCAAGGAAACAAAATAAATAGCTACTAAAAGTTTAAACATCCATGATTTTTAGAAAAACCTTGGAAAAGGGTATAATAGTTAAAAAAACTTGAGGCAGAATAAGAATAATTCTATTTGCAGATTTTCCTATATATGTTTTTGAAAGATAAAACATGTTAAATCCACACTACCTGTAGTTCACTCTCAATGGCAGACAATTATAGCGCATCAGGTGGTTAACAGCTCAAACACATCAAACGAATGGAAAACAACTGTCATATTCCTGACTTTGTACAGACATTTCCTTATGTAGAAAATGGTGGATAAAACTTGGTTTTATAGCTAACTAAACATCTCAATAACTCTGTTTTGATAGATTTCTGAAATAGTCTGAAGTAGAAATTACTTTTTATTAAATCATGGAGGCTAAATATGTTAAACTGATTAGAGATCTTTATTCTTATCACAAAGGCAACCTGCTTATAAAGACCACCTGTTTAACATGTAATACTTATTTTGATGGTCTCTTTAAGATCAGTTTTATTGTACATTAAAAAGAGCGTGCATACAGAAAGTACTTAAGGCATGCTTGATTTTTGCTTTCAAGAATAAATTTCCTTATTTGGTCTAGCCTCAACTAGAATATGATAGATCTATATCAGATTTTCTTTAATGAATGCAAAATTTGTATGAAAAATGAAAGACTCCACAGGCTAATATTATGATTCAAATACTGTCTACGAAACATGCTAGATATATAACTATTAATGAAGTTTTCTATGAAGATGATTGAAGTTATGTAACTTGATATGTACTTTAATGGTTAGGAGAGATAACTCTTTAATTAGTAATGTGTTTGTAACAGTTGTCTTCATCAATGCTTTTTAAGCATTTATTGTGTAATATCACCAAAACATAAATGTCACTAACAGTTTTATATGTAGATAGTCCATTAACCAACAAATAACTACACTGTAAGTGTTGTGTAAAATAGACCCTGAATTTCATTGCATACCAAATTGTTATAGGTATAAAGATAACATTTTAACCATAGAAAGACATCATTTCTTTTTTGTTTTTGGTTTCATAAACAATTTATGAGAATAGAGTTGAACCAATTACTTCCACCTGAAATCTCACACAAATGGAAGAAAATATACTTGATTTTACTAAAATGATAGAACAAAACATTGGTAGTATAACACCCTGTGTGAAAAAGAATTCGAATTTGCAGTGCTATTAAGAAGCTTAAAAATGTATTTTGAAAATGGTAGACAAAAACACACCTGTGATTATTAAAGAGTTATGTCTCATAACTTATGTCTAAATTAAGGGACATAATTCTTAAAATCACTGAAAAAAAAAAAATCGACAGACTCTAAGAAACCTCATATTTCATTGGCTGTATGACTTATTTGTGAACTTTTATTTTGTAGGACCAGAAGAATTAGTAAATCAAGTGACAGGACATTTAAAACTGTTTTGAAATTTTTTATTAATTTTTTTGTTATATTAAAAGTTTTTATTTTAATTTTGGTATTATTTTCCCCATCTGTTAAGATAAAGGTATTGCTATTTCGGTGTTGATATTTGACTACTGTGAAAGTACTTTTATTAGTGGGGTACCAATTTTTGTTGTTTTGTGGATGGCTTTATCTACGAATTTAAGTGTCCAACGAAATATAACAACTGTTGTCTAAATCAAGATGTGGAAAGATCCCCATGTAGGTTCTTTAATTTACATGTTTACGGCCCAGTTAACACCTTTGATGATCATTAATTAGTTGATCAATTGATCTCGGGTTAATTAGTGTCATCACTTCAGATTACACATGTGCAACAATTAAAATGTTTACTTTACAATTTCCTTCAATCGTGACAATTTATAGGCATAGATGAATCAGCTTATTTCCGAAAGCAATTATTTTATCGAAAATTTAATACATGTTGTCAGTAATAAAAGATGAACAAGTAAGTAAAAATGAGCACCTTATTTTGCAATGTCTCAGAAATCATCATAAAACAACATATGATTATTTCTAAGAATCTTCATTTCTGATGGCTTCATATTCGTCACTCGATTTTTTGGCAGAAAACTAAAATCCACGAATTTAAGAACCCACGAACATGTTACTTTTGATCAAACCACGAAAATTGATACCCACAAATAAAAGTACTTTCACAGTATTACAACTGTCCAAATATTCAGATTTTAGATTAGGTGAATTTTTTAAATAAGTATTAATGATAGACTTTTGATGAAATTTGCGTCTATTGGATGCATTAGTATACAGGAGATTTAGTAACACTGCCTATGAGACAACTTTCAATCAGAGTACAAATGATTTATATGTTATCAATTATAAGACACTATATAATGCTGTATGACCTTCAACAATGAACCAAACCCAAGGTCTCAACATGACAAAATGTAAAATAATTAAAACAAGAAAACCATCAGCCAGATTTATGCTAAAATAGTAAATGCAAAGCAAATATGACAGACAGCAACCAAGGACAACCACTGAATTACAGACTCCTGACGTAGGACAGACACATAAAGAAATCACAAAAATGGGTATCATAATAATATCTTGAAGAGAAAGTCGGGCACCCCTTTTACGTTCAGGTGTGTTTGTATTTACTGCCTCATACTTAAAATTTGCCAAAAAAAAATGATATGTGTAATCTTTCTTCAGACTCTAATATTTCAATATTTTATTGTTAAATATGAAATATATGGGTCATTTTCAAAAAATGTCGAATTTTCAGTACACCCATGCTTAATTTTGTATTTCTAATGGAAAATGCAGTTGTAAGGGTTGAAAAGAACGTTTGTGGTATTTACGATTCAGAGCATTAATAATAAACACGATTTATATCTATTCTGATAAGATTTAAATATATTTAAGTCCGATTTTTGCGTATTTTATATGCGTACAGTGTCAGAGTAACACATTTCAAATTATTTTTTACCTATTTTCTGATCGCCTTGATATTTGCAAAAGGGACTTTTTTAAAACGTTAATAGTAACTCTAACAAAAAATCGCAGCTTCTTTATTATTATATGTAACATTTTTTCCACAAACTAAATTCAATCAGCGTACATGAAGTTCATGTCCATCCTGTTACCGCTACTTAAATCAGCCGTTAAATTGTTCCCCCTATGAGTATTGAACTAGTCCGTGTTGATTTCAAAAGCCCAAAGTAACTAAACATTTAAAACAGCTCGTTTCTTGTATAATAGTGTAGAGAAAAGCAATTTCAAGACATTTAGTGAAAAAAATAGAGGGTACTTTTTTGTCATGTCTATGCTGTTACCAACATATTGATTATTTACACCAATATTATACTTGTAAAAAGTGCAATAACATGTTGGAAACCAAAATCACAACAGAAAAAACCTTATCACTTTATCAAATGGAGTAGTTATTTCACAACAGCATTCAAAAATGAAGAAATTTGTCTATCCTGTTATGTCTATCCTGTTACTATGGTTGCTATGGTTAAAGTAACAGGATAGACAATAGTAGACAAGAACGTCTTTAAAGGGTTTATATTAACTTATAGTAGCACACATAATGAAATGTTTCATTGTTTGAACTCACCTACAGGTTGTAACGTCTTGAGCTTAGAAATTTAGCATTTGCAGACGCAATACTGCTATCGATAACAGGATAGACAAAAGGTAACAGGATAGAACTTAATATAGTGATATATCATTAACGTACGTTCCTGTTACCAATAAAATAAAGACAAAAGTAAACCAAAATGCGAGGGATTTACTTGATGTTGGGTTTATTTGAAAGAGAGAAAAAAGCTGAACAATATGAATTGCTATCTTTGACTTGCATTACTGGTGGTTATTTTTATAACCTTCGAAAACCAATTTTTAGAGGCATTTTTCAGTACAACATGAAAAATTGGCAAATAATCTATTATTTCACAGAAAAATATATATAGAAGTTTTTACTCTTGAAAATAATCTTATTGGCTATGAAAAACAAGCTTAAAATTTTATCGAAACCTTTTCTAAATAACTCAAAATTTCTTTTGAACATGGTAACAGGAAAGACAAAATATTGCACCATCTATCAAAACATGATTCAATATATTCTTGTATGATATTATCAAGATTGCATCTTTTTATATGTTGTTCTATAAGTACTGTTTGTTTTGATTTGCTTATGACGAGGGTTGTTTGAAAAAATAATTTTGAATCAATTTAGCACTTTCAAAATTCGACATTTTTTGAAAATGACCCATATATATTACTAGAAAATCAAATATATGGGTCAGGAGTAGTATATGCAATGTTCTTAAACAAGACGAGAGAAGGTGAAAGGAGATCAATTTATATGACATCCAAGAATTTAAGGAGTTAAGATATGTCACATTCGAAACAAATGCTGTAAATTCCGAAATGTTGAAACTTCAATGACGTCTTTCTGCCGTGAATTAATCCATGGGCTCCATCGAAGGTAGTCCTTTGTGAAACGCTATGCATGGGATCGACTTTTCATCTCTTAGAATAAAGATTGATGTATGCCATAACAATACAGAATAGCATCCACGAGTTCGTCCCCATACATGTTTTTAGGTGTTTCAATACTTTGTAGACAAATCGAGTCTTTCTGCTCCCAGTCTGTTAGGTGATGCATGTGCTGGAACACAGTAAAAAAGAATACACGATGCTGGATGACGATAGTCTTTTTTTTTCTTTCTTGGTAGGGCGTAACCGATGGCCCTTCTCAATAATCATCAATAATCATCAATAATGCAATCCAGAGTTTGCTCTTACCGTTTTGTAGTGAAAGATTGGCGATCGACGTGATGATAATGATGTAGACGACTATCAGTTCACTCTGTGCTACTTTCGCGTTCCATTGTCCTCTTCCGTCTATGCCATGAATGTTTTCACTTTGCGGTCGTTCTCGTCGAGATGAACGGTGCTGAATACCTTCAATTCAAGATGTCACTGAAAGATCGTCGAGCATAACATTCTCTTACGAATTGAACGCAGAAAACTCCGCATGTGTCGCTATCGTCAGGCTGAATCCTGTCTGACATGAAGTTATATTGGGGATTGTTGTTTGTCAGGACGAATTCGAATCGAGGACTGAAGGTACTCAGACGGTTTCCCGTCGAATCGAAAAATTTAGTTGGTCCTTTTCTCTAGAAATGAAATGCAGTCCAGTGCGTAACTGATTTCGACCATGGATCGATGTTGACGACGTACGCCTTAGGTTTTCTTCCGATATAGGCGGGAAATTCCTCTGCACATCTCACTCTGATGGGATAGATCTTTCCAATTGTAGGTTGTTCATTGAAGCAGGACGTTACAGGACTGGTCAACGTGCATGATCAGAGGAAATCTGTCGTATATGAGTACCGTCATGCTTTCGGGTAAGGCTGTGCCGAATCTAAGTTCCTTTCGGTAATCACCAATTCGTTTTGCATTGAAATCGGCATTATCGTCCACGTTTAGGACGAAGAGTGCGCATCCACCTCCGTAGTCCGAATACATTACGTCGACGTCGCTTCTGAAAAACGTGTTCTGTATGCTTCTACGTAGTTTTCGCCGATACAGTTGGGTTTGATTGGTTTGGGCGGATATGATTGCCGGTCGACGTACAGAGACACAAAAATTACAATCGAATAGCTGGTTATTGAACGACGGTATCTTATACTCTGTTGAAGGCGGCACTGGTAACAAATCCCACGATCAATTGTGATGGATGTCGCCCTGAAACAGATTGTTCTGGCTGTAGCTGTACTCTCCTTGTGAGATGGAAGCGATCTTGAAGAGACTGTTGACAAAAGGTTACATTGCTGTATCGTCTCCCAAATACTTGGCATGAGCCATCAACACTACTGCATTCGGTTTCTGTATGCACAACTTGGACGAGACATCAATGATAAGTATTTTGTAGGCCGCTCTGTCTTCGCTGGACATAAGAAGGAATGCATTGCTACTGGGCCAAAATTTTATGGGAAGGAGCGACTGCGCGCAAAACAAGATGGTTTTGCTGAAAAATGTCCAGGTAGATGAGACCTTCCAGTTCCAAGACATGTCCTTCGTCCGTGTACATTGAACGAATGTACAGTCCCGTGCCATTTTTGACGTTGGCGTCGTCGTGATATCTGAGAGTCCGACTGCAGCCGCTCGTTTTTTCCAGTGTTGAGCAAGGTGTCGATGTAAGCTTTGTATGGATAATTGGTTCCAGTTTGAGTAACGGCTGTTTGTTGGAGAGAACAGTCTACTTGCGGAAAGACGGAGTGTAGTGGAAGGTTGACCAAACCCACATTTTCACTGTTTGCGATCGTGGTTCCGTTGGCGTCGAGTAGCCGAGGTTTGACCCTCAGAGTACTTCTTCCGAGATCCATGTATCCGAAAGACAAGGGTGGAACCAGAAAATCCAAGGGTGTTTCTCCGTTAATATGGCTGTTTGGACGATATTCTATCCATTCTCGTCTCTGTGTTGCCGTATTGGTCGGTGGAGGTGTAAACAGTGACAATTGGTCGTCGTGGTTTTCTTCCAGGTGTTTCATGGCTCGTCCAACTGGTTGAAAGATCGTCGGCGTTTCTTCCCTGTGATTTTCTGTCTATCCACTTCAGACTTGGTTCATCTCGAGAGTCTGAGCCACGGGGTACCAGATCGACTTTCTGTGTATTGGGACGCCAGGGAGCACCGCTTCCGACTATGAATCGTCCTTGTGATCTGGTCTAACCTGCCTTCCGACATATCTGTAAAATGTTGCTCCATTTCTTGTAGTCGGGCACGTACGGAACCCAACGTTTGATCTTGTGATCGTAGACTCCTATCGATCCCATCTTTGGCGTCGGATGTGCAGCGTGCAATACAGTCGGTTGATTTTGAATAGACATGGTTGAAGGCGATCGTCTCTTATGAATATTCGCACTCGATTCAAGACGTTCTGACGAACACTGATATAGTATGGTCTACCAAACTCTACATCCAATGTGGTTTTGTCTGTCGACGGGATTCCAAGCAACAATGGTAGACACGTTTCTCTCGCGTAAGATTCTTCCACGAGGTCGCTGCACAAATACAGGCGATTGGTTGGGTGCTCCGTTTGTGGATGCAGGGAGAGTTCTGTCAAGGCGCATTCCCATCGACCTTCTAAGAGATAAGTTTTGGATAAATCGATCACAAAGTCACCAGTGTGGATATTGACAATGTTCGACAAGGAGTCCGCAATACAGATTCAAATAAAACTCCTCCATGACGTGATCATCGATTTTGAGCGCGTTCCCTTATGATGTAAGCACACCTTGTCATGAAGATCCGGTAAAATGCTTGCCACTACTCTGTCGACTGCTCTGGATCTTCGTCTGTAACGAGTTTCGTAAACAACATCAGAACCAATACGCGTCCCAGATTCACGATTCCGTCGTCGAAAGCGGAGGGTGCTATAAGCGTCAATAGGTATGCGTCTTTGTCAATTCAGTGTCCCTCTGATTAATGTTCGCCAACACGTATCGATAATACGACGGCACGCATGAGGTGATGTGGTCTCATTAATCGAGGAATCATCTCGTGGTACGTCAACAGAGCCTTCTTTTTCGCTGCCGGGAGTCGATTAGCTGACTCAAGACCAGCGAACGTTCCCTTAAGCGACCAAAGTCTTGAGGGAGGATGCGGATGGACCTGCAAACGATGAAATGGACGACTTTGCTCACAGCCTTCATCTGTTCTGTCGTGATGTATCGTACCATCAGTAGTCTCGTCGTCTTGTTGCCTTGACTAACTCGCTGAGAAAATGAATGCGTTCGTATACGATGTACTGGTCCATGATTACACAGAGTCAATGTTCCGGTCTCTTATAGTCTCAGCGATGATGAAGGAATCCAACTATTGAATTTCGAGAGCCATCCCATCCACTCGACCAACGCTTCGTTTCGTTTTCGTCTTAAGACTTTTTCGATTCGGTACACGATATCCTCCGTCACCCACACCTTACTGAGTTCAAATTGGTTAAAGGTCCCTGAACGGATTCTCCTATCGTTTCCTTTAGGCCGTAGAACGGTAGACCTTCCTTGATATCTCGGTCGCTCACCACAAAGTATTCCATGGTCCATCATCCTCGTACTCCCTGTCGAAAGGCTGTCTCAAATGGGAGATACGAAGGGTTATCCCTTTTTGAAAGCATAGCGTTGCATGCCGGTAGTGGCTTTCCGGACGCCGTACTTCAGTTTCCATAATCGTGCTTCGTGTTTCTTCGACATTGCTGGGGGTGCCATCTTTATGGAACGATGGAAACTTCCGTTGTAACTCTCCGTTGAGGAAATCAAGACGTCGATCCAGCGATGCGGCTGCTTACGAGACATATACCGACTGATTTTTTATTTAATCGTCTTGATGGCTGCTTCTGCGTAGGAATTTTTTTGTGTGAAAAAATAGTCCACTTTTTCTCGTTTCAGCAGGTGCTGAACTTTTCCGAAATTCTTTGCCTTTATTTGTTCTCAGTTTAATTGGTGGGTTTCTTTCCGGTGCGGAAAAACGTTTCCAGGGCTGATGCCTTTTATTGTTCACGCAACGGAAACGTATGCACGAAACGAGGGAAGACATCTATAGCCAGTAAGAAGTATCCATACATATCGTTTTCCTTGGCGTACGATTTCAACACGGCCGTTTCGGCGTCCCATTGATTATCGATAAAAGGAGGGATCACTTTTGTCTGCGGATGTAACACAATGTGTTTCATAACAATAATTGTCAAGGTGTAATCAAATATAGCATAACTGAAACAAATACATTTACCCATTAGACACTTAATAACAATGTGTACGAATATTATAGACATATACCCTGCAGCCAGTAAATGACAATGTCCACTGTTAAATAACATGTATCCTTCAGAGGTTAATTGCATTGTTTGACAATTAACCCCAGACTAGTATTATTCAACATCAAGACTAACTACGTAACCGGCCAACAGCTATGGGCATTCAACTTTAAAGACAGTTTGTGAACATTCGAACGTTTGAACTTTAGAATCTTTCTTGACTTTGTAATTACATAATAAAATTATTTAATCAACCACTGACTTCATTACATAAGTCAAATTGATGCCGTGTGACCAGGATCGACTTGGATTGGCTAAAACAACGCAAAGGAATATAAAACGTAAGAACTAAGTTACTTTCATTTTTCTTTATGGACAATCAAGATATTTCTATGTCAGTACAAAATTAGAAATGGCTTTTCAAGGATGGCACACATATTTAGTAAAGTTTTAATTTTAAAAGGCTTAAAATCAGAAGTTGTTCACGAGATGTGGTTGGCACGATTTTGTCGAGCCTTCGACTTTTGTCGAAAAAGCGAGACATAGCGATCCTACATTCCGTCGGCGTCGTCGTCGTCGGCGGCGTCCACAAATATTCACTCTGTGGTTAAAGTTTTTGAAATTTTAATAACTTTCTTAACCTATACTGGATTTCTACCAAACTTGGACAGAAGCTTGTTTATGATCATAAGATAGTATCCAGAATTAAATTTTGTAAAAAAAAAAATCCTGTTTTTCCGTATTTTACTTTTAAATGGACTTAGTTTTTCTGCCAGGAAACATTACATTCACTCTGTGGTTAAAGTTTTTAAAATTTTAATAACTTTCTTAAACTAACCTGGATTTCTACCAAACTTGGACAGAAGCTTGTTTATGATCATAAGATAGTATCCAGAATTAAATTTTATAAAAAAAATCCTATTTTTCCGTATTTTACTTTTAAATGGACTTAGTTTTTCTGCCAAGAAACATTACATTCACTCTGTGGTTAAAGTTTTTAAAATTTTAATAACTTTCTTAAACTAACCTGGATTTCTACCAAACTTGGACAGAAGCTTGTTTATGATCATAAGATAGTATCCAGAAGTAAATTTGTAAAAAAACAAAATTCCATTTTTTCCGTATTTAACTTATAAATGGACTTAGTTTTTCTGCCAGTTAACATTACATTCACTCTGTGGTTAAATTTTTTTAAATTATAATAACTTTCTTAAACTATCCTGGATTTGTACCAAACTTGGTCAGAAGCTTGTTTATGATCAAAAGCTAGTATCTAGAAGGAAATTTTGTTAAAATTTTGTACCTGTTTATCCGTATTTTACTTATAAATGGACTTCCAGTTAACATTACATACAGTCTGCAGTTAAAGATTTAAAACATTTATTAGATTAATAAACTATCCTGGATTTTTACCAAACTTGGACAGAAGCTTCTTACAATCAAAAGATTGTATCGAAAGGAATATTGTTATTATTTTTTTTCCTCATTTTTGTTGAGCCTGCGATTAACAGCAAAAGTAGGCGAGACACTGGGTTCCATGGAACCCTTACGAATTTTGTTATTAGGTATTTTAGGTATTATAGGTCGATTTAAAATTATGAATACACATTTTTTTATCAGAATTAAAGGTTATTTTGGTGTAATTTTTATTTGCTTTATTCAATAGATAGGATAATTCATATATATGATTCTAAAAAAGTAAAACGTTTTTTTTTAAAGTTTGAAGCTAGTTTTTCGTTTAAAGTAAATATGTAAGAAAAAATATAAAATGTCTGATGCTAAAGCATTTTCCCCGTATTTAATGGTGGTTTTGGTCATATTATGGATTTTTTTTTTTTTTGAAGATACACTCAATTATTCTAGAAAACATAGGTTTTACGTAAAATTAGTAGAGCACCGGTGTAAATGAAGGTTGAATTAGAACCTTTGGTAGATGAAGTTAAGGGTACATTGAGGATACATTGTTTGCGTGTTATTGCCATTGATGATTATGGGTTTACGCAGTTGGGTAGTGTTTACGCACATTTGTTTAGAGAAAACAAATAGTCTATAATTTTAGATTCCAACCCCTTCTTCGGATGATTAACATAAGTGATGTTAGTAATTAAATGGTGCAAGTTGTTTTAATTATGGTGTTAGATTACGCCTTATTTGCATAATGTTAATAGATAAAAAGATGTATCTTCAGAAAATAGCACACAACAGATAAGAATTGATATGTTTTTCCCTAAGGGATTTACAGTATTGTTATGGTAGATTGCTATTTGTAAAAATAGGAGAGATATATGAAGATCATGAATAATGACAAAATTAAGTGAAATAAATAATGGATATTAAAGAAAAACTAGCATTCAAGTATAGAATTTAATATTTATTATCAGAACTTAAAATAAGAAACGAAAATAATTAATTTAGGAATCAAAAAAAAAAAAATGAGTTTTAACAATATGTTTTGTTCACACAAACGTATAGAAAATTTTTAAATTGTTTTAGTTTTTAAGATGAAAGTTAAGTTTTAAAAGAGTTAGAATTTATAAAATAGGACCGAACTAATTAGACTGTCCAGTGCGGAATAGTTTTAAATAACATTTTAGTAATTGAATTGTTTTAATGTATTTTAATATTTTGCACATATCATTTTAGACTTTGTCGTAAATTTAGACATAAGTTTTTTTTTCACAGATTAAGTGTCATACTATTGGACAAAGGACAAAATTTGATTTAGTCTTTTCATTTAAATATTTATATCATGGTTGGGTCTAAACGGACTGCTAATAAAAAAAAGTTTAAGGAGCGAAATATTCCTTCTTGATTTCCATATAGTCAGAACGCTATTTTACAGACTAAAAAATCTCAACATATACATTTAGTCATATTGAAATGTATAACAAAGAATAGGCAGTTAGTTGCTGAAGTTTTAAAAGCAAGTTAAAAAAAATATAGATATATAAAAAGAAAGGAAATATTATGATGAGGAAACTATATACTAATTTTGGAAAAATGTAATAGATTAAGGAGAAAGACATTTTTTTTCGCAACAAGGTGTTGTAGTCAAATATGAAATATAGAGTCAGTAACTTAGTTTGTGCTAGACGTAGTTAAAATTTTATCAATGGAATCTTACATGAATGATTTTTTAAAGAGTAATGAGAATAAATCTGTGGTGTATTTTTAGCGTTAAGATTAAATAATGAGACACTAAGGTTAAAAAGTAAAAGTATTACAATTGGTAACAAAGTAACACATAAAAATTTTGGTATTTATTTTTATAGGTATCATGTAGGTGTAGGGTTATATAAAATGATCGAATTGAACTTATTTGATTGTAAATTTATAATGATTTTCTTACATCTTGTGTAAATACACATATTTTGTTTTTATTGTGTAGGATTCTCAAACTTGTAGAAGTTGTATACGACAGTTTCCCCTTTCTTTTTGTTTTTTTGTTTTAAACAGATAATTCGATATTAAAAAAAGAACGTATTGATTTATATATAGAAATTGTTTTACAAAATGTTGCTAGGCTTGAGTAACCCAGCGAACTAAAGGCGAGTGAACAAACTATCAATAATCTGATTGATAAATAAAAAGAAATAAGGGAAGTTAACAAGTTTAAGTTTTTTTCCAAATTGAGATAAGTTTATCAGTGGGGTATAGGTGCGATCTTCATTGGAATAGCCTTATTTTTGTACTGTTAATTTGTTCAGAATATATCTTGGTTGGCCAAAAGAAAGGTGTGAGTTTTGGTTCTAATGCCACGAACAATGGGTACAAGATGGTGTCTACGTGATTGGTTGGGACAGATGTTACTGATTCCAGAGAGATGTCTTCCTCTGCGCTATTGATCAAGGACGAAACTTACCCGAAGGCCGATGTTAACAGCCTCTTAAGAAGGATAAACCAACCAGCTAGATGCGTCAACTACTTCGTAATGGAGATGATGATGACCGACACGTGTACAAAGATGTGTGCCCTTTCCAGCAGTTGATGAACAATATGGTGACGGGAAAAGTATGCACAATATATACCCAAATCTTGAACTTTATGAATCATATGAACTCTATGTATCCAGATGTTGGATTTGCCGAATTTTATGAACTTTATATGTGGTGATGGTTACAGAAGACTTAACAAGGAACTACAGAATTTATAATAACCTACAGGAAGAAAACTATCGTATTTTACCGAAATTTCGTTCTATTTGGATGAAAGGCATTTGTAACACAATGTGTTTCATAACAATAATTATCAAGGTGTAATCAAATATAGCATAACTGAAACAAATACATTTACCCATTAGACACTTAATAACAATGTGTACGAATATTATAGACATATACCCTGCAGCCAGTAAATGACAATGTCCACTGTTAAATAACATGTATCCTTCAGAGGTTAATTGCATTGTTTGACAATTAACCCCAGACTAGTATTATTCAACATCAAGACTAACTACGTAACCGGCCAACAGCTATGAGCCATTGTTAATGGCCCACTGGACTATATAAGATCCAGCTTTGGACTCGAACGACAGAGATAGATTCGTACAGATAGATTCAGATAGGAGATTCCGCCAAGGTCTCCCCCTCGTGTGTAGGCTGGAACTCATGCACCTAATATCCGAATGTACTCCATCAGGACTGAACAGTTATACTACTATGCGATCACGTGTCCGTGTGAGATAATGCACATTCGAACAATTCAACTTTAAAGACAGTTTGTGAACATTCGAACGTTTGAACTTTAGAATCTTTCTTGACTTTGTAAATACATAATAAAATTATTTAATCAACCACTGACTTCATTACACGGAACTTGTGAACAATCTGACGGTGCAAACCGAACGTCTCTTTTTATTACACAAAATATAAGTTTCCATGCATAATCTAGTATACACAATCTGACAATTTTGCACTACCTGTAGCTTAAAAAGAAGCCCCGTGCCTCATACGTTTTATTACATTTTTGAATAAAAGCATGATATAAACTACATTTTGACAAATTATTAAAAAAATCTATGAATTTGAATTTAATATAGGACATTCCAATTCTTATAGATACAAATCTAATTCCAAGATAACGGGAAAAATTTTGTCCATATTGCACGTTCTTTTGATCCCCGTGATCATTGTTTTCCCGGTGAATTGACACATGAAATGCATGACGTCGGAACATGACGGCAGGAAAAAGTTCTGGTTCGAAACTGAAGTCCTTCGGTAAACGCCTGGGATCGATTCTAGCGCTTTGAGTGAAAAGAACGTCGTATCTAATCTTTTGTAATTTTCTGGCGTATTGTTTGAGACGACGTCGACCGTCTTGCGTTGAAATGCATTTCCCTTTGCAGTTGATTTTTCCCTTGGAAAACAGTAAGCAATGTCCTATTTTTCGATGTTGCCAAATGAGCACAGCAAACACTCCAGGATCATATCGTACGTTAGTTAATCTCTTTGTCAGGTGTCGTAGATCGATCGTACACCCCAAGTCTGCTTGTGCGACAACGTTAATCAAGTGCATTCTAAACGATCTGCTAAGTTCAACGAAAGTGGAAAAAGCTCTAGGACCTCTTCTGATCAAAATCGACAACAGTTGTCTCTGTGTTTTGATAAACAATGTCGTCGGTGTGTTCGACTGAGAGAATATCTTTCTCTTGTTAATAATGCACAACGAGATCAACGGGTGTTTCGTCCAGCAGTCTGACGAAATTCTTTGTCATTTTATGTTTATCACGTGTGTCCATGGAGCAGGTTTTAGATAGACTGAGTACATGACTTTGACAATCGTGGTATAAAAAGTAAATGAACGAACATGATTGGATGACCAACGCGACTATTTCATTGGATGGTTGACAGTCATGTGTATAGTGTTCAGTAAGTCAGACTTAATTGATCGACAAAAAGGCCACATGAAAACTCGAAAAATACTTTTCCTCACAATTCTTTTTCTGTTAGTTTTTAACTAAGCGAGTGGAAAAAATGTCTTGGGTTTCATAATAAAAAAAATTGAAATGAGGCTTTATCTATTGTATTACATGTATAAGGAAAATATACATCAATGAATCACACATAAATTGACTACTACATGTAAAAACAGAGCATACTGTATTGTTTATTTCATATATATATATAGAAAATAACAAAAGTTTTGGAAGTCATTTGTTCACCATTCTGTGAAATGATCCGGGTTGCATTCTGGACAGGTTAGAAATCCCAACTGATTCATGTGGTCCGATCTATAAGGACACAGTACGACAGAAGACAGCTCTGGAACAAAGTCACCCATCACTCCGGCAGCCTCCTTCAATTTGTTGTATTCGGAAGGTCTCAAACAAATTCCTTCTTGGTCGGTACGACATCGGTCTGATTAGGCGGTAACCAGTGTTGTCTTATATTTACACAAATGCTGTTTGCCTTGATACTGCAATACACATTTCCCCACAGATGTGTCGAATAATCCTTTCTCTCATTTAAAGCCTGGTCCAATAAACGAAACTGTCCACGAACATTTTCCATCGGATCTTTCCACTCTGTGGCCTGAAAAAAATCTATCGTTTCCTAACTCAATGTTACAACATGCGTTCGATTGATAAATGAAGCTTTGGTGAAGGGACAATCGTGTTTTATAGATCGAGCCCTCATTTTCGTTCGGTGTGACTCATTGTTCCTATTGTGTGAGCCATTCACTTCGGCAATTTAGGCGATGACGCTATTCCATCCAGTTTGACAGATGTGTTCACCTAATAAGTGTAGATGTTGTCAATGACTTATACAGGGTGTGGCCCATTAAAAGGCAAGATGACGTTACTTCTGTGCTGCGTCATCGGTAAATATCCTTTGTGGACTTCCGGTGACGTCACAAGTGGGCGGGGAATGCCTTATATCTGGGCTCCTTGACGACTTGGGTTTTTGACTTGACTTAAACTCCACACATCCTACTACTTGTTGTGTACCAGGCAATTCGATTACGTCGTAAGATTAGTACACATACTTTTATCAAACTGGTTAGTAATAATAAAATCTTTTCAATAGTAGTTATAATTATAAGCTATAACTTACCACCACCCACAACTGCTGAGTACATGACAATACGACTAATATCGACAACGTAGCAAACATGATCATAACGTCACACTCGCAGGATATCGAAAGAAAATAGTTAGAAACTGAAGCTATGACAAAAAGGAAAAGGAAACAGCAAAACATGTGATAAATCTGCTGATTGAACCACAACTCCCCTCACATTTCTTGTGGAATTATTATTGATGTACCCGACTTGAATAAAACATAATCTTATTTATTATTTAAATGAATCAGAACGTTGTTAAACAGGGTCATTATTTTCAATTGAGTTAGAAATGTGTGAGCAACTAAGGTTCAGCTTCTATATAAGAACCTCCATCATCATTTAGTCATTAAGAACATTAAGAACATTAATTCCCCTAAATTTACACCAGACGATACAGAGTAATTGACCACACCAATCAACAATATCCGATTCCTACGTATTATTTTAGTGAGTGGTTGAATCTTAAATATCCCAGTGAACTTGAGATGAAGTATTCTACCGAAACAAGAAGGTATGTTTCATATTTTGTTCCTTTTCCCCGATATTTAATCAGATAAACAAATTCAAACTTGAATCTGTGACATACGTGATGATTTCAGCTTTCCAATTGTCAACTACCCATTTCCCAGTAGTAGTATACCATTACATACCTCATTTGAAACGTCACGCTTGTTTACGTTCATGCTTTACAGATTTCAAATAAGGGGTGCGCTCCTTACACAAAAACTGTTTTAACAGAGTTAAGATGAAAAATGTATAACAAAAATACCAAGGCAAATTCAAAAAGGGGAAGTTTATAAAACTGA
The DNA here is from genome assembly GCA_017311375.1 of Mytilus coruscus. Lineage (NCBI taxonomy): Eukaryota > Metazoa > Mollusca > Bivalvia > Mytilida > Mytilidae > Mytilus > Mytilus coruscus. The sequence continues at coordinate 43,084,474 of CM029598.1, forward strand.
CAAAATCAAACGCTATCAATCAACGGAACAGGTGAAAAACAACTGCCATATTCCTGACTTGGTGGGTTAATATAAAAATAAGAAGATGTAGTGTGGCTGCCAATTGTAACAATCATTCGTTTTGATGAAACCTGATATTATAGCTCGCTAAATCTCCCACTTGTATGACAGTTGTTTATAGTTCCGTTATATTGAAAAAAATGGGCGAGCAACCCAAATAGACATAATAGATTAATGTAACAATATTTGGGACAGCCAGCCAAAGCGCTAAACATACACAGACATACAACACAACTGACTAAAACATTCAAACAAACATAAATATAAATCTAACAAAGACGCCAACAAAAAGGTGGTTTAGTAGATAGTAAATTTGACAAAAAGTTTTTGACGCTGATAGTAAATTGACAAAAACACTGATAAAAAAGTTTATGTCGTTGATAGTACATACCGTATATAGTATATACTTTCTCGATAAACTGGAAATTAAGTAAATATGAAGACAAGGGTAAACGAAAAAGAAACGACACTGTAAAAACCCTCTTGTGTCCGAATTGCACCTGAGGACCCATCTGAACCAGGAACGCCCAAAATCAAAAAAACAGATAGCGGGATGCATAAATATCGAGACACGTCAAAAGTCATACGAAAAGAAACATAATAAATAGTAAATGTCTAGGAATGAGTCGGAGGAGGCTGTATCTGTGGTTTCTTTAATCTCTTAGTTCAGGAGGATGTATTAATGGGACCCAATCCGAAAACTTTGGATTGTTAATGGAAAGAACATCATCAATATACCTGTATGCTTCTTTGATCTCCTTGTTTTAATAAGTGTTTGAAGAAATTCCGACTCATATGAAACAAAGAAAAGGTCGGTCATGAGAGGTGCACAGTTTGTTCACATAGGAATGCCGACAACCTGCTGGAAAATTCTACCTCCAAATTTAACAAGTATGTTGTCAATGAGAAACTCAAGCATACTGATTTCTTGTTCTTTGGTGTAGCATGTTTTATATCCCAAAACTCTGTTGATGCTTTTATTCATTATACCATAAAAAACACCAGAGTAAAATAAGCTGCTAATGAAAAACAAAACAGATATACACTGATTACACTACACGTCGTAATGTGCGTCACCAGCATAGTAGTCGGCACTTTAGTTCTGACATGAAATAGCACTGATAACATTATTTTCTATATATAATTTATTTAATGTTGAAAAAAGTAAAATAACAAAAATACCGAACGCCAAGGAAAATTCAAAACGGAAAGTCCCTTATCAAATTGCATAATCAAAAGCTCAAAAACATCAAACGAATGGAAAACAACTGTCATATTTCTGACTTGGTACAGGCATTTCCTTATGTAGAAAATGGTAAATTAAACCTGGTCTTATAGCTAGCTAAAACTATCACTTGTATGACAGTCGCATATATAAAATTCGATTATATTGACAACAATGTGTGTGCAAAACAAACATACATTATAGGTAAAAATGTTAAAATTGGGGTACAGCAGTCAACATTGTGTTATAATCTTAATCACTATATCATTGCAATTGAAAGGTTATCTTACCCCCATGTATAGATTGCCTTAGACGTCCTTAGCTCTCCAACTGTGTTGATTTGAGAGTCAATGATGAGTCTTATGAAGAGGAAACGCGCACGGGACGGTGTAAATAATAAGATTGGCATCTTTGATGAGTTTTTACAGTTAAGAGTTAACCTCTATGTATAGGAGGTCGAAAGGAAGCTGTATCATTCAACTTATGTGCAAATAAAAGTTTATTTTGATTATTTATCAAATTTTTATTACCGATATCGGTCACTTATTGATCATTAGCTTAGAATGCATGTTTTTCTGACCGCACCACGTACGAAAGCAAACTGTGAACTGGTATTTTTTATATTGAAAACGCAATGTCCTCACATTCACAAGATGTACATTGAATGTAACATCTTCGTGTGATTTTCTGAGCGCACGACGAAGACAAACTGTGAACATTTATTTCTGATATTGGAGACGCAATGACCTTGAATTCACAATCAATGGAACCCGCAATAATCTTACATTTACAATTAATCGAACCCGCAATAACATTTCATTTGCAATGAATATAACATATTTGTGTGTTTTTCTGACAGCACTAAGAAAACAAATTGTGAATTTCTTTTTCTGATATTGGAGACTCAATGACCTTGAATTTACAATGAATGTTAAACATCTTGGTGTGATTTTATGACCGCACTAAGAAAACAAACTGGCTTTGAACTAGCTGTCATTCAGTAAATACGAATACTCTCAGATCTGCCTTTTTTGTCTTTTTTGTTGTGAGGGATGTATAGATTCCCTGCTACGTTCGGTCTGTGTTTTTGATAGATGTTTTTTCTACTTTGTATCGATCTGATGAGTTAAGCCCTTTTCCAATGTTTTTGTAGTTTGTTCTGATGTTGTGCTGTTACACCACTGTTACAGGTTAGGGGTTTGACAACAGCAAACATCTTTAACCCCGTCACATTCTTTATGTGCATCATATTTGTTTTCGTATATTGTTTTGTTATAAACTATAGGCCGTAGTTTTCTCAATTGAACGGCTACATATTTTTCATATCAGGGCCTTTTATAGTCAACTATATGGAATATGTTTTTCTCACTGCTGAAGGCCGTACGGTTGCCTATAATTGCTTACATCCACTACATTTGCAATCATACCACATCTCCTTATTTTTGTATGTGAATTTCTATTTCTGATATTGACCATACATTTACAATGAATATAGCATCTTGGCGTCTGTTTTCTGACTGCTCTAAGACTGTGAATTTCGCTTACTCATTTTAGGGAAAATAAAACATTATATTGTTTTTCATCTATGACATTTTACACTCGAAAATGTGTTACCTATTGTTTCAATGAAAGATTTAAAAGAACGAAGTGACTTATGAAGCCCTTGGATGGGAGCCCTGAAATGTGTAATGCGTATAGCACAACTTACTAATATAGAATACACTTTTTGGTCTACGATCATATGGGAAAAAGACAAATACAAAGTGAGGCGTCTGCTCGGCTGTGCAGAATGTGTAATTAAGGAGCCCTGTCCGACCAGGATGGGGATGTTAAATATAAGTTCCGTGAGCGGGTACATTGGTGGATCTAGGGGGTCCGGGGGTTGGAACCCCCCCTTTTTTGACGATCAATGCTTTTGAATGGGGACATATGGTTGGAACACCCCCCCTTTCCCCTTTTAAAAATGGCTGGAACCGCCCCTGGGGTAATTGAAATCTTACAGTAATAACAGGTTTTTTTTTTAATTTTTAAATGGAATCTTCTTTTTGCTATAAATATATTAAACAATATTTCAATTTAATTTGAAGAAAACGAAGTTAAATCATCCATTTTCAAGTCATTTACCTCAATATAATTGAAATTTATTTCCGATTTCTTTTCCTCATCCTTGTCGTCACTATCTAATCAAAACATCTGTTTTTTTTTAATATTACACGAAGGCTTGTAACATGTGTAACACAAGATAACTTTTTCTGTCGTCATGTGATCTTTTGAATATCAAACTGGCTTTCAAAGCTATTTGTATATATTGAAACAAGTAATAGCAATTGGTATGCAGCAGATAGTATAATAGCTTACAGTTAAATCCTTTTGTCATTATTTGTATTTTTGTTTTACCTATTTCTTGGTTATGTTTCATGATTAGAATTAGTAAAGTTCATTCAACATTTATATTGTACCCTGAATTGTATTCTCTGTACTTTGCAGGGATTAGTAATATCAAATATATTTTTAATTATGAAACTAGTTCTTGGCACCCATCGTACATATTGAAATCAAGGAGACATTTAGAACATAGCTATCTATAGACACAAGTGCATTATCGTAGACAGTAAAACTTGAAAACAACACGTTTAATAATTTCATGCGTCCGAAGCGCTTTTCTGGGTTAACCTTCATCAGGAACGCTCAATGCCAAACATTTGAAATCCGAGGGATGTAAGCTGTCCTCTGGAGGTCTTTTTTGGTGTTCATGTATAGCTTTGTTTTGACTTTATTTTGTCATTTGTATGTTTTTTAATACTACTATCTGTACTTAAGATAGTGTTTGCAGAGAAAAACCAACACAGTTTCGTGCAGCAGGCAACAGTCAGCGCTTGATGACAGACAAATGCCCGATATTCTATATATAGGATTGGCGGTTTATCAACTCACCAGTGAAATGTTGCGCGGTCTTAGATCTTTATTCGCCATAATAGTCGTCTGATCTCTAATTTTACAGATTGTGACATTTTAACTGAGTGTGAATTCGAATGGCGGGTGATGCATGCATAGTAGGAGACGCGCTTATCCTGTCGACGCACCCGGTCTAGTCATTCGTCACAACTCGGCCGATTCCGTACCTTGATAGAAGGAGAGTAGCGGATTCACCCGAGGATTGCCGATTGCGGGTCTAGTGCTCTTTCAGAAGCTCAATTTCTGTTTGTTACCTTGTTTTTTCTCTTCATAATCGATTAACGAGATTTGAACATCAGTAAATTACTGTCGCCTCAATTCAACTTGAATTTAATTTCGGGTGTTGTCATGATGTTCGTTAGGAATCAGTCTTTGAAACAATACACGTAACATTCATTATTTAATATATTAATTTTTGTTGTCTTCTTTGTTGTAATACATTACCATTAAGTATATATTGGAGATAACTCTAGCAGCCTACGTCGTGGTGTTGTGATGTTGCAAAACTTTCCGCATGTTAGGAGAACGTTTGAGCGTTTAGAAACATGTTTCGGTGTGAGCCAAGGCGCCATGTTGAAGGCCGTACTTTGACCTATAATTGTTAACTTTTTATACATTGTGACTTGGACGGAGAGTTGTCTCATTGACACTCATACCACATCTTCTTATATTTATATTAACACTGACACATTAATCAGTACAAGGATTTATATAGTATATTTATCCTTGGTATGTATTAACTGGTCCATTTTTTCTGATGAAATATTCATTTTCACTATTTGCGATTTTCGATTTGTTTACACACTTTTATAACCTAGATTTTGTTCTGTTTACGGTCATGTTATTTATTTTCAGTTCTTACTATGCCAAAAGTTTCATTTTCAAAATCTTCCTGGCGCCCAGAATATCAAATGGTCATCCCCTAATATAGTTGTCGTTGGATGTCGTCTGTCATATTTTTTTTTTTGTTTCAGTTTCGTTTTTCGTATACTATGATGATTTTTAGATTAAACTATACCGTTTCTATGTTGTAATTCAACATTTTATCTAAGGATTTTAACAGCTTCCTCCACGGAATGGGTTTTGTACATTGTTTAAGGCCGAACGGTAAGTTGTTATATATATTTGTTTTGCATGCACACCAAAAATTGCGGTTTTATCCAACGGAATCATAGGTTTGAACGTTGCTTTCAATTTAGACTTGTATATATATATATATATGTTAACATTCCTTGTACCTTGGACCTGATATAGTAATCTTAGTTTAGACTATACTGGTCTCATGAGCGATCATACCACGTACGTGTCTTTATTTTTATAATTAACCATAGACAAACGGGCCGGGATGTATATACAATATGACAAGCTTTACAGATGCGGATCCAGGATTTTGAAAAAGGGGGACCCCAAACTAGTTCAACGTTTGGAGTGGAACAGGTAAAACGTATGCATTAACCATGAATATAGCTCCATAAGGCAGACGGGCACCCTTGCCCCCCTTCCCCCCATAAACTGATTCGCCTCTGGCTTTATGAATCTCGGTGTAAAACAAGGTGCGAATAAATTTAATGACAACTCACAGACACTAAGTCTTGTCGACGAACTTGTCTCTGAAAAAATACCTATATACCTGTATATATATATTTTATATTAAGGAATATAATTAGTTTGTTTTCAATTTGCATGTGTGAAAACAGTAAACAAAATCTGCCATGAACCAACATGATTCCAACATCGGACAATAATAATGTATCTCAGTTCCAAATCAAAATTTCCCAAATAAAACGGCAAATAAAAAAACCAAAACATCTCTATCATGGAAAGGAAAGGTACGTTTAGAGACTTATCTTGTTCTGTCAATTCACCGAAAATTTAAAAGAAAATGAGGGATACCATTACCGTAATCACTTTTTAAACTTCAAAAGAAACTCGATATAGAAAAGAAATCAGAAAATGTAAATTTATCAAAATTACAACTGCATGAAGTTTAATATCATCGTATCACTGATTTTACCAAAGCGTTGGAATTTCTAGTTCAATACTACCAGCGACATATAATACAATATAATATATTATAAGTTTCAGATACTAGCAAGGTTTTTAAATTTTGTTAATTTCCGCGCCAAAAACTTCAAGGTTCCCGCGAGATTTGGATGTGTTTACATATCCGGTTCCGCAGTTTGTTTACACATGAGACAGAAAAAACAAGGTATCTTGTAACTTTCAAAATTAAAACAACTGACAGTCTCAGAATATTGACAATAAAAAAAATTAGATTAACAAATACACCCAGTAGTTCTAACCAAAAATAACGAGCGAAAACAGCAAGGGTTGATATTTAATCTAAAAAGTCCTATTTGTATTTGTAAAATAAGAAGAATGTGGTATAAAATTTTGCCAGTAAGACAAATCTCCACCAGAGACCAAATGGCGTAGAATTTCACAGCTATAGATCACCGTACGGCAATCAGCAATGAGCAAAACCCATACCGCATAGCGTGCTTTGAAAGGCCCGTAAATGACAAATTTGTGTAAAACAAATTCTAACGAGAAAACTAATGGCTTGATTTATGCACAAAAGTTCAAACAATAAACGATAAACAAATATGATATACAGCAACAAATGACAACCACTGAATAAACAATGTGCCTGTCCCAAGTCAAGACCTGGTGACATACAGAATGTGACAGGGTTAAAAATGTTTGCTGGCACCAAACCCTCCCTCTAACCTGGGACTGTGCCACTGTGGTGTAATAGTTCAACATAAGAACAAACTAATAAAAATTAGTAGGAAAGGGCTGAACTCATCAGATACAAAGCAGAAAATCAACTGACAAACACACAGACTGGATGTGGCAGCAAATTTATACATTTTATATACCGCAGCGGTAAAACGGCCTGGGGAGAACACTGAAAAAAAAAAAAGACACAAAGCACAGATCTGGGAGTACTCTCAGTTACTGACAGCTATTTCAAAGACAATAACAACTAATCTAGGATTGAAATGTCATTGAGTACACATTTAGTATAAGATATATATATCTGAGGAAAAATAGATAACAAAATAAAGTTTCCTCACTCCCTACCTACTCTGCTACACTAATACAATGTAAATTTAAGGACATTTTGTCTCGCCTGTGAGACATAGGTATTACTATCTGGCGGCGGCATAAACTATTTGTATAAAGCTTTATATTTCAGAAGGTCACATGAAGGTAGAAGACCTGGATGATTCATACCTTGTATGCAGATACCTTATGTTATGAAGTTTCTGTCTGTCATATGCCCATTGTCCTTGACCTCATTTTCATGGTTCAGTGACTGCTTGAAAAAAATTACAGTTTTTTTGTCATGTGAATTTCTCACTTATTATGAGTAATAGGATAACTATATTTTGTACATGTACAGTACAACCTGTGACTTCCTCTTAGTAATGTCCACCTCTTGTATGGTCACCATCGAATGGTGGCCATTTATTGGGGTATTCAATCTTGAAATGTTGGCCATTTATTGGGGTCATAAAACATGTTTTATCTAATCATGTTACCTGTTGAAATCAATCAGGGTTGAAGTTTTCAGCTTGTGTGTTTCATTAAAATTTACCTGTACAGGTACCTCAGGTTTCTTCTCAAATTGACATTTCACCTTTTCTTGCAAATGTAGAATAGAATGTTGTTTTAGTCTTTGTTAATTTATATCATTTGTTGATTTTTCCGTCTTTAAATTAACATATTTTCCTTTTTTCTAATGTTTTTATTTTTTATTTTTATGTTATTTTTATTTTTATTTGTTTCTTTGCTTCTATTCTTTTAATTTCTTCTAGGAAATAATCTTGAGTAGAAATGACAAAATTCAAAGATGAGTTATTGACTAGCATTTGAAAACAAAACAGAGAATCCTTTAAATAATTATTTTTCAGTAAAACAAGTTATTGTACATGATGTACATGGTATTCAATTGTCTGTGTGTATTATTTAATGAATTATTATTAATTTTAACTTATAATCATGCAAATGATATGTTTAAAGGAACCATGAAGCAAGTAATTTAACAAGCCTGTTTTTAACAAATTAAAATTATCAATATCATGAATATCAAGCCGTTTACAATAAATTTTGTTAACAAAGTTGTACAATCTATTATCATGATTATTATTCAGGAAAACTACAAATATCATTATATGGTATAAGAAGAAACTATTTTTGTTGATCTTTTATATTTTTCAAATCTCAAAACTGGAGTTGTGAATGAAGATTCACTAAAGAGACTTTAATTTTCCAAATGGCTACCTAGTTATCATCAACTTTGACAAATTCTAATCATAATGAAAAATGTTCTTATCTCTGAATTAAATAAATCTTATGAAAAGAAATTATTCAAAGAAAAAATTGTCTTGCTTTTTGAAACAATTGTAAACTTATCAAATATGTTATCTTCAGTTTGGCTATTTTTGTCAGTCAACAGGCAAAATTTGTCTCCAGAAAAAATAAAGTACACTTCTATATAGATTGTGACATTTTTATGGTCTATTAATTAAATCATTTTTTGTTCTGTGTATTATATTGTCAAAACTGCAAGACTGGCATATGCATGATACATATTTTTGGTATACATCTGCAAAGAATATTTCACTCAACTCAGGACTTTTAGATAAAGCTAATAATTGCAGGGACTTGAATGAATTAGATTCTTTAAAGCCCTTGATTAAAAATGAATTTTAAGAACAAAAATAAGAATATTTTTGAAAATAAAATAAAAACTTCTGATGAAAACAGTAAACTCAAATGCTTCACTTAGTAAAGAATTAGTGGTCATAATTTAGAAATAGAAAATGGTAGATAAAAATTCCTTTAAAGGATAGAATTGTTTGTAAAATTAACATAACAACTTAGAGATAATCTATTTGAAAATTGTTTACCTTCTCATAATAATGTCTCTGACCAGTTTGTGAATAAAATCTTGAATCTTATGAATAAAATTTTAACCAAAAACAAAAAGTAAAAGAAATGCTAAACCTCTATAACATGGAACATGTTTAAAATATTGGCTCCTTTATAAAAAAAAAAAGTCATAAGAACTGAGGCAGAAACCTAATAATTTTTTCCATGTGTTTTGATTTTTATAGAATTGTTATTTCTTTTATAATTATAATGTTTGTTTTGGCTTTTTGTCAGAAACTTGATTAAATTGTAATATGTTTATATGACAATAAAAATATTATCAAATTTTTCTGTAATGAATATTTTGGATATACATGTATTAATTCAATATTAGAGAAATAATGAATTGCCTAAATTTTATTTAGAATAAGTCCTAAAGATAATCTTAAAATTTTTAAACAATGTTAAATGCAGTTAGTATAAACAATTTTGATTTTAGAAAATTAATTTGAGAAACACCTTTTCAGTGGAAAAAGGCAGGCGTTGTGAAAGTTTGCATTATATTAGAAGATGATATTCATTTATTATTCACTTGCCTAAATATACATGTAAAAATAACTTAAATTGATAGAATTATTTAAAAGGTATAACATCAAAACAAACAGTCATGAGAAAATGTTTACAAAAGTTAGTAAGTTATACGTTCAACTAGTTTTATTATTTCATTTTATTTTAGAATTTTCTTGTCATAATCACAGTTATTAAATTTGACAAACATATATTTTACCTGAGACACTTTACCTGTAAGTTATATAATTTTAACACTTCAATGCAGTCATGATTTCCTTTATACTTGACTAGTTCTTGATTAATACCTTGTGTATTAATTAAGCAACAGGAGGTATAATGAAGGACATTTAGGGCCATCATGGTGACCATATTTTTATGGCCACCATTAGTAAGATAATGTCACAGGTAGTACTGTATATGGGTTCTTTGCAATGTGTACATGTCCATGTCCGTCAGACAGGGTTAACCTGACCTCGACCTAAATTCATGGATCAGTGATCAAGGTTAAAGTAACGTGATTAGGTCTTTTCTCAGATACTACAAGCAGCAGATCAACTATATGTGGTGTATGGAATGATTGTAAGGGGTAAATGTCAGACTGGCAGGTTTCATCTTGACCTTGACCTCTTTTTCATGGTTCATTAGTCATTGTTATTTTTTTTGTGTTTTGGTCTGTTTTTCAAATACTAATAGCAATAGGTCAACTATATTTGGTTTATGGAATGATTGTAAGGTGTACATGTCTGTCTAGACAGTGTCATCTGACCTTGACCTCATTTAAATGGTTCATTGGTCAATAAGTTTTTGTGTTTTGGTCTGTTTTTCAAATACTAATAGCAATAGGTCAACTATATTTAGTTTATGGAATGATTGTAAGGTGTACATCTCTGTCTAGCCTGTGTCATCTGACCTTGACCTCATTTTCATGGTTCATTGGTCAATGTTAAATTTTTGTGTTTTGTTCTGTTTTTCAAGTACTATAAGCAATAGGTCAACTATATATGGTTTATGGAATGATTGGCGTACATGTCTGTCTAGCCACTATCATGTGGCCTTGACCTCATTTCCATGGTTCATTGCAATTGAATAACATTAAGTTTTTGTGTTTTGTTCTGTTTTTCAAGTACCATAAGCAATGGGTCAACTATATTTGGTGTATGGAATAATTGTAAGGTATACATGTCTGTGTGACAGTTTTTATCTGACCTTGACCTCATTGTCATGGATCTTTAAAAATGTTAAGTTTATGTGATACTTGTAGTAAAACCTTTATCTTTAAGACTTTCAACATAAAATCAATGGTCAGTAAAACAGGCGAGACATTTCAGCATCTGCACTCTTGTTCAATTTTGGTTTTAAAGCAACATGAACGTTGATATATTTTGGTTAAGCACAGAACATTAATGCAAATAATATCAATGTAAATTATTAAAAAAAAAAAATTACCTACCTTCCTACCCTTGCATGTACCCAAGTAAGTGTATTCAATACATATACATGTCTTGTACCAGTATTTATTTCCATGAAACTTCAGGGACAATAAATAATGACTAGAAAAAGAGCATACCTGAAACCTGTGTATTGTATGAGGCAGATAGCGCTGCTTTAGGGAGACTTTGCTTAACAACATTCTTCATGGTCAAAATTAACACAATTACTTTATTCAGTTTTTTATTTAAATACTTGCTTAATGTTTTATAGGCTTGGTTTCAATTTTTTGTTTTTGGGTAAAGATTGCATTAAGTCCAATCAAAACCCTATGGTACTGACTTGATATCTAAATCTTCCATAGCCTGGGATCCTGGCTCACTGCTCAACAGTAGAGCCAGGCGGAATACAACGACATGGTTTTGCAATTGGATGTTAGAATGATGCATCGTGGGATAGTGTCATTTCTTGACACATGGCGGGAAATATTTACATTGTTACGAATTCATTGAAAATTATTTTTCATTTCATATGAAATGCAAATTTTGAAAAATTTAGCATATGTAATTCAAACGTTATTGATTAACATCGTGAATCAACTGTTAATTAACGATCCGATCGATATATTCCTTGTTTATAGAACATACACATGCGCAGTAACTCAGTCCTGTTCAGCGCTGATAGTTGGTCACATGGATTGTATTACGCCTGGCCCTATTGACGAAGTATTAGATTGGGTCAGGATGCCAGGCTATATCTTCCAAGGTTGATCACTACCTTTGATAGTTCAAACAAAATAGTGCAGTGAAGTGATCATTCTTTAGATCCTATCCAGTCAATATCATGTAATTTATTGATGATATGTTATACTTTGATATTTAAGTTACACTATGATGTGTATTTGAATTACCATACTTGTCAAGAAATCATTTTTTTATTAAAAATTACATAAGTAATGCATGGTGTATGAAATTGTTATAAAAATAGGTTCAACTACAAATGTACAATCATAAACAAAGGAAGATACATGTAACTCAACTCAAATTTTGAATTTGCCAAGCAACATAAAATTCAATGTTTTATTTAAAAATTAACAAAAAGGTCAGATAATGCTGAAAAACAACATGAGAAGTTAAAAGTAAATGAAGATATAAAAGATAGAAAATATTATTACTTAAAAGTCAGTCAGATATATATTTAACATGTTTAACGAGGTGTCTGATAGTAAAATTTACTATTTTGCAGATATTTTGGCCTGGTACTGGATGCATTATTTGTAAGTCCTTAGGACCATTCAGGTTTCTTTCCCCAATTACATTCATTGTATATGCTGAAATTTGAAAGGTTGAGAGTCGGACAAGGGTTGAATAGGGACGTCAGACTGAGAGTACTAGGGCATTAGAGACACAGATTGAATTAGAAATCCAGGGTAATGGACAGAGGAAGAGAATGGAAGAGATAGTGAGGCAGAAAGTAAAGTAAAGAATAATATGGAAGAGAAAGAGAATGTAAGAGATAGTGAGGCAGAAAGTAAAGTAGAGAATAATATGGATAGAAAGCAAGATTTTAGATTAGATTAAAAAATGGGTCATCCACAAATTTTCTTATTTAACAAAAATGCTTTTTTTTTGTTTTAGGTCATGGAAGACAACTCTGTCTGAGAAGAAAATGAAATGGGTTCTGGTAAGTGGGTTATTTTGCACGTGTATGCAATTTCTCCATTTCTTAAGCAAATAAACTCAAGGAAACCCCATGTAGGTGTTGAAGTGTACTGCTTTTTTAGCTTGTTTCAGCAACACACAGTTTTCATAGATATTCCATGTGAAAAAATCAGTCTGTTTTTTGTATTAACATTGAAATTGTGTTTGATCTTTATCATGTTTATATATATATATGTACTCTATACAATTTTTTAATTGTTGTCATGTCATGTCAGTAATGAAACCAAATACACGGAAAGATATTACATCTAATATTCTTACAAATAAGCCAATTGTATACTCCCTTGAATTGGCATATTATTGGCCAACTTTGATTAGTCCAACTCGGGTTAGACTTAGCAAAGTTTGTCCAGTTTCAATTGAACCCCCAAGTTTGACCTTTTGAACTTACCCAAGTTAACTTGACATCAACCCTGGGTGAGGAAGGTTTAGTAGAGTTTGTGGATATTTCATTTCATGTATTTACAAAGTCTGTATACTAGGCTTTAGAAATGTGTATTTGGTTGAACTTTTAATTCTTGATTTACCTTAATCCATGAATTCCACGAAAATTGGTATCACACGAATAATAATGAATCCACAGTAACATGTGACATCATTGGGGGAATTTATCTTTTAGAAACTACGTGATCTGAATTTTTGTATTCCTTTTTTGACTCGATTCCAGTTTCTTGCATCAATTTAAGGCTTTAGAATTGCTTTTATGATAAATAAATGTACACAATGTAGCATTTGTTTTCACATTTTTAATTTTTCTAGAAATACCTGTGCACTCAGATTTTTTTTACTTTTACAGTTTGATTTTATTCATTGTGAGTAGATTGCGTCCTGAAAATTTTTGTTCACAAACATCTTAATTTTAATCACAATTCTGGTTTTTTTGTTGTACTAACTGTTTGGAAAAAAATATGAATTAATAGATTGTCTCTCTTTGTATTGCAGCAGTTATCATTTTTAAAATGCATGTAATTAATTGTTTTACTCATACTAATTAACACAAATTTTTATTCATGTTTAAATTGTTTTAGAAAACACATGAATAAGTTAATCACTATTTAGTAAAAATTCACCAAAGATACTGATTGAATATATATATACATAGCTTTCATGATTTTAGTCTTGAATTTCAAAAGCATCACTATGAATCAGGAGATAGATAAATGTAAATTTAACTGATTTTGATGCATTCTTGCATGTAAATAGCATAGAAATATTTAATTTTCAGTGAAGCAAGTAATGTGAGTATTCATGTGTCATAAGGATACATCAGAAACCCATGACTTTGACATATTTTAGCATTTACATTAAATTTGAGGAATTTGTCCATACAGTGGAAGAATCAAACACTGACTGGCTCGTCAGTTGTCAGTTTCATTAAAAATTATATTGAGTTCTGGAAAATGTTAAGTGGGATCATTGACAGCTAAAAGCGGTTTTATGTTTTGAGGAAACTGATTTCGATCTTCGTCTAAAAACTTTCCAAATTTCTAATAATTTTGATTTTGGATGTACAGGTTACCTCATAAATGGAGCGATGAATGAAAAATTTGTTACTAAATGGAATAGATATGTTAATATTTGTAAATATCCTACCTGTTATATAAAGTAGACTAGTCCAAAATGATTTAGGGAATTTTGGGTAAAATTGTTACCTGCATAGATTTTTCTCATACGTACTTGAGGTCAGGACAACCTCTATATAAATACATGTATTAGTGACCGCTGTGGATAGTAAAAAAAGAATTGATAGTAAATAGTGAATACATGTTATTTCTAGTATATTTATAAATGGTAATGTAACACAGAAAAACTCGAAAATCATTGAAATTAATAGAAAAATAAAAAAATAATGGATTTTGGAAAAAAGGGGAGGGTTAAACAAAAATTGTCCTGTCCCCAAGTATGCTTATGTATGATTTTTCTGAGAATCTTCTTTTAAATTTCATGCAAACACTGTATGCTTACATAGATATAATTGAGCCTGCACAACTGTAATAGATTTTATACAAAAGCAAAAAGAAATTGTCTCTGCCGTACTAAGTTAGTTACTCAGCCAAAATTGTTCTAATACATTTAAAGGCACTTGTCTTTAAAAAAGAATTACCTATATATACTTTTAAATAATATTTAAGTATATAGGTATTTTCATGCCCCCCGCCGATAGGCAAAGGGGGCATTAAGTGTTACCCTTGTCCGTCCTGTCTATCTGTCACATACGTACCCAAAATTGGTTTCCAATCTTTCACTTTAGTTTGCCTCAACCAAATGTAATAAAACTTATACACAATGCTTATTACCACTATAAACACAGATCAAGTTCGAAATTGGGTGGCGTCACTTTTACCGTTCATGAGTTATGTCCCTTTATAAACATAAAAATTGCTGAATTTTTCGTTTCCGTTTTCTAACTTTAGTTTGCCTCAACCAAATGTTTTGAAACTTATACACAATGCTTATTACCACAAAAATCAGATCAGATCAGATTTGGGTAGCGTCACTTTTACTGCTCTTGAGTTATGTCCCTTTATAATGTTATATGCAGGCGGGGGCATCATCTATGTCCCATGGACACATTCCCCATTTATTTTTTATCAGAGACAAGTGCCTGTGAATACATTCATTGCTTATGTACTCCCAAAATATCCATCTTTGTCATGATGTGAAAGGCTATTTAAGAACATTTAGATCACTACAGTCTATATTTTACATTCAAGTTTTCTAATTGGGTATTTTTTTAAAATCTATCATGTAACCTACTGTTTATTACTTTTTGTGTCACTTAGACCTACATATCATGCTTTAGCAAATATGGTTATAGTTTGAATAATAGTTCATTGGAACCCTGTCTTACATGTACAGATAACCTGACATATCTTCTTGGTTGTCCTTATTTGTGATTAAGATGGGTTTTTTTATAATTCGCCTACGATCTTTCCGTCCAGTATCAGGTTTAAGTTTTGATTTAGTGTAATACTGTAAATTCAGAAATTATTGCGACGTTTTTATTAATGGGATTCTTATGCGACTGGGTGACTTTCGCAATAAGAACTCACATTCTGATGTCTGTTACATATCTGTATGCAGATTTTCATGATATTGCAATAATTAATCTCCCATTTTTGTCCATTCTTGAAAAATCCCAATAATAAATGCACGCAATTATTTCTGAATTTACAGTATTTGGTCACATCAAGTTGAAACAACCAGTTTAATATCGATGTCAAATTAGGGTTTTGACCCAGATTTCATTGTTCACTGAAAATGGAAATGTGATAGTGGGAGCAAGGCATAGTGTCTTATTGACACATATTTTTGTTTAAGTAAATAATCTAATTATATAGTGCAATAAAAAGATGACACTCATTATCAGAAGCTTAAGGATGTACACCTCTGAGGAGCCAAAAGTTTGTTGAATTAAACTTTTTTTCTTAACCTGATTTTTGGGTTCATATGACTGTAAGAAAGTGATTGATGAAGAAAAAGTCATATGGTGGTGCACTTCTTTTGTTTGCTACGGCCATTTGAAAGTACCCATTTTAATGATTTTCCCATTTTTCATCAATTTATACCCATTTTTGGGCTGTTATCATGATAAAAAATCACAGTTTCACAATTAAACCTTTTTCATACTTTAGATTGGTGTTAATATTAGAAAGTTTTATAAAATTTTGTTGCTTTTTTGTGTCAAATTGACCATACTGTCAATTTTGTAAATTTGTGATTTTTCTTTTTTTTAGAACAAAAAGCATATTATTTCAAATCCTTTGTTATAAATGATTGAAAAAAAAACATATCTAAAAATTTAGAAAAGAAAAAAATTGATATGGAATGTACATATTTTGGTAAAATCATTTCTTTGTTCTCCTCACCAATTTTCTCAACATTTTGTCTGATGACACTGACCAGCTTGGTTATAAAATTTGAAAATTTTATTTCTCAAAAACTACTTATTGTAAGTACACAATTTTTTCACAGAGTTTAGTTTGATTATAATATTTTTTAAATTCATTGATATTTTCCACTTGTATCACATGTTTTGGAAATAATTCCGAAAGAGATTTCAACGAGACTGAAACATCAAAAGAATACATCCTTAATGTCTTTATAAAATTTTTGAACATGTAAACAAGTCATGTATAACTGATTTGGTTGAATAATTTTGACTTAATACACACTATAACTATACTGAACTGCACTGGTGTTTTGTGATTTGTTATTAATCTAAGTTTGTCTATAAGGAGACACACCACTAATGTTTGGCCCTGTTGCTTTCTATATTAAATTCTTCAATTTCAAGCATTCATACATGTAGCTCTATTATCTCATATTGGGCTGAAAAAATCAACATACCTTTATTTGCATATAACACAACAAACTTTAAAATCTACAGGCCTGCATGGAGCTCAGTTTTTGAATAATTTTAGTTTGATTCTGATGGCCTGTAGAGATGATTTGTACAGGCCTGAAAGCAATGTTTACAAGCCTGGGCTGCTGGGCCTATAGTTAAGAATGCAAACTGATATAAGAGTATACTGGTTCCCAGGTACTTCAGATCTTAGGGACAAGCAAAATTTCCCCTCCTTTTTATATTGGTATAACGTTGACGTCGTCGTCGTTGTCCGAAGACACATTGGTTTTCGCACAATAACTTTTGTTTAAGTGAATGAAACTCTATGAAATTTTACCATAAGGTTCAATACCACAAAAGGAAGGTTGGGATTGATTTCGGGGGCTATGGTCCTAACAGTCTAGGAATTAGGGGCCAAAAAGAGGCCCAAAAAGGCATTTTTCTATTTTCCAGACAATAACTTGTGTTTAAGTGTATGGATCTCTCTGAAATTATACCACAAGTTTCCATTCCACAAAGGGATGGTTAGGATTGGCTTTGGCTGAAACCTTTTAGGAATTAGGGGCAAAAAAGGGGGAAAAACAAGGGTTTCCTGGTTAATGGACAATTTAAAAGCAGTGTAAGGGAGGTAATCCAAAAACAAAATTGTACAATGTTGTACAATGTTGTATTACCTCCCTTACACTGTGGCGTTCGATACGCAACATCATAGTGTATTGCACAAAACCAAAAAAAAATGGGTTAATTTTTATTGGGGAAAGACGGCTTCAAGCCGTCAATCCCCTATGTGGTTGACCAGACTGACATCCCCTCACGTCATTCATTTTGTTTTTATAGTGTGGAAAACACCCCAAAAATCTTACTGAGATTGATGAGAAGGAGACACACAAATGAATAGATTGACTTTAAACACTTTTAACACATTTCCTTCTGTTTCTGCGAAATTATCGTATCTTCAGCTCTCTCTTACACTATTTACGTTTCTTTTACAATCCGGAAAAATCAGAATGACGAGATATTCTAAATATATCCAACCTACATTATAGTGACGTCATTGTTGGAATGCCACACTACGTAGAAGCAGGGATATCCATTACTGATTATTTAAATCATTCTCAGAGTTCGTGTACTAATTTAAAATTGGTATTTGTTCAATTTGAACTTAATTATGTTTGCTATAGATGATATCATCAACATGCAGTGCTTTAATTTGTAGGTCAACTTGTAACTTTCACAGTAAACAATGGCCGTGGGGATACATGAGATTGGGGAGAGAAACGACAGTTTTCATTTTTTTCTGTAAAATTCTGTTTTGAGAATCTTCCTCCAATACAGGAGCACCTCAATTGATGAGTAATAATCCACTAAAATAAAAGTTAATGTATCTGAACACTTAAAATGTGACATTTAGTATATGATTAATAGTCTTCCATTAAAACTAAATTTTGTGTACCAACATAATCATTGTAATGGTAAAAAAATAAAAATTAAAAATGTTGCATTTTGTAGTTTAAACCTATTTATTCATGAAATTTACAAATATATCAAAATGTAGGATTTGGAAACAAGCTTCACACAGTTTACATCAATCATATTGGTTTTTATTAGTACCTGTATCCCTGTGATGAGAGTTGTAACTGGGAACTTTATCAATGGAAATTTAAAACTGAATAGATTTTTCAGTCCTCACTTTCTTGAGAAAAAAAATAAAAATCTTAGAGTACTGTCACAAAAAAAGGAAAATGGCCCTAGCCTGCAGTTCAGTGGTACACAATTAAAATTTCAAAAAATATTGTAGTAGTTGTTAAATGATAGAATTCAGTTGAATTTTAGATAATTAACTTTCAACTTTAATCGAATGTTTTGATTTAGAAGATGCAGATCTCTTCTAATGGTCCAAATTGAATCCTTAACTAAGGAAACGAAATTACATTACACAACAATTGATTTCAATATTGGCAACCTTTCTACATATTCTAGGTGTTCTTTTTTTCTTTTCTTTATATGAAGACTATCAAAAGATACCCACCCACCTCCCCCCCAAAAAAAAGAAACAATGGCCATCTTTCCCCTCAGAGCTCTTCAGCTCTTTGATTTATTTTTTTGGGGGGTGGGGGTTGGGGTCAATTCGCACAGGCACAGTGTATTGCACAAAAGCAAAAAATTGAATATAAATTCAAATCATATAACCAATTCTAAGTTCTTTGACTACAGTTATTCTGTGTCAGAAACCTATTATGTGTCAAATATTTAATTACAATCCAAATTCAGACCTGTATCAAGCGCGAATATTGTGTCCCTTTTTACCCCAACTGTTCAGGGTTGCCCTCTGCGGTCGTATCCAGCTGCGCCCGGCGAAGCAATTTATTAAATTTCATTCAATTGTTTATTATTCAAAATTATTAGTAAAAACGTGTTCTTCAACGATCACCAGTCATTCAGCTTTCATTTGTTACCAATGGTATTCCAATCTTATTTTATCAAATTGCTATATATATGAAATTTGCAGGAAAAAATTGGAAACCTTTGGAATCTCTAACCAGTGCATGGCAAAACTTCTATGTCCTTTTGCTATACTTATTGAAGAAAAAACAATTTGAATACCCTATTGACTTGTAGATTTCTTGGGTTTTTTATGCCCCCGCCATAAGCAACCGTCCTTCTGTCAGTCTTTCCGTCTGTCTCTCCTTCCTTCCCATTTTTCATTTCCCCACTCTTAATTTAAGTTTTCCTCATCCAAACTTTATGTAACTCATACACAATTCTAAGAACCAAAACTTGCAGACAGAGTTTGAATTTGGGCAGTGAGTCATTTAACTATCTAGAGTTATGCCCCTTTTTAACATGGAAAACTGCAAAGATTGAGTGGGGCTTTCATGTCCATAGACACATTCTTCTTTTATTTTGTTTTATTTTGCTGTCTCATTGACAAACATCCCACATCTTTCACATGTCAAATCAGAAATTTACAAGTCTGATTGAAATCCAGATCACGTTTCCTTGCTTTGATTACTTTGATCTGACCACACTCCCTCTTTCTGTTTTGTAAACATATTAACCAATTTTTTCTTGCAAGTTTTTGATGTTATTTACCGTGACAAAACATTAGGATCCTGAAAAAGTTTTCAAAACAAAAACTAAAACAGTCGAATCTAATGTGTCAGATCCTTGTAAACAAAGCGTTGACACATGCAGGAATGTGTATTTTAATCAGATCGGAAATTAATCGGATGTTTTTGTTATTGTGAAAAATGCAACCAGATGAACTTTGAAAGAATTAAATCTTTTAATTTCTACTTAAAATTCAGTACTAGATCATGTACAGTTACATGAATATGCATTATTTATGTTATTTAATATTGAATTATGTTTGATTGTGGAAGATTCACAATTACATGAATTATACAAGACGGCATTAAACTCTGAATTTATGGTAATGTTTTTATGGTTGAATATTTCTAGCTTTTGACTCGTTTTATAGGAATTGAAAAATTTTGTCTCTGCTATTCCATGCTGAAGAATATTCTTGAAAAATGAAAGGGTTTCTAGATTTACTTAATTCGATGGAAATTATAGATCCCTGTGGAATGATAATACCATATCATTTCAGAACAATTAAACTATAGAGTTGATTTGAAGCAGAAAGCCAAGATTGAGTAATTTGAAAGCCAAAACCAGTACAGTGAAACTATAAATGTAAATGACT
Organism: Mytilus coruscus; assembly: GCA_017311375.1. Taxonomy (NCBI): domain Eukaryota; kingdom Metazoa; phylum Mollusca; class Bivalvia; order Mytilida; family Mytilidae; genus Mytilus; species Mytilus coruscus. Next base: position 43,105,368 of record CM029598.1, read on the forward strand.
TAAAGAAATAGTTGATTATTCAAAATCCCAACCTTGAACAATGTGAAGGTTGATCTTTGAAAACAATGGTAAAAAGACGGAACTTGTAAATGAACTGATCAAACGATATCATTCAGAAAACAGGCCTATATATTTAAACACATTAAATGTTAAGAATTAAGAATTTTTTACATTTTTAGCTCACCTGGCCCAACAGGGCCAAGTGAGCTTTTCTAATCACTTGGCGTCCGTCGTCGTCCGTTAACTTTCACAAAAATCTTCTCCTCTGAAATTACTGGGCCAAATAAAACAAACTTGGCCTAAATCATCCTTAGGGTATTTAGTTTAAACAAGCATTCTGTGAGTATTGCATGGCAATACATAGTCCCCTACCGGTTACAAATTCATTGTAATGGAACGAAATTCTAACTTGATCTATAACTTGTCATGGTGTAAACTACATAAAAATATCAAGTCAAAATCTTCAAGCATGATGAAAAAAACTGTTGAAAACTGATTATTTAAGTGAGTTTTCTATGTCCAAAGACCATAACTCTGCACAAAATTATCAGACTGGAATAAAATTCCAACTTGATCTGTAACTTGTCATGATAAAACTATATACTAATTATCAAATCAATATCTTGAAGAGTGACAAACAAACCTACCACTAAATTCTTCAAACAATTTACCAAAGAAATCTACAAAAAATCCAAAATGTCATTTTGTCTTTTAAAATCTTTTAAAAATGAGTTATTTCCCTTCGAACAGAAATCTACTAATTAATAAGTATTTCATCAAAAATTTAATTCTAGGGAAAGGGCTTTAACTGAACAAAGAGAAAAGCTAAAATCGTGAAAATTGAACTTGACCTGTAACTTGTCATGATAAATCAATAAACCAAATATCAAATCAATATCTTCAAGCACGAAGAAAAAAAGTCTGGAAATTGATTTGCCAGACTGACAGATGGACAGACAGACAGACGGATGGAGTGCAAACCTAAAGTCACCTTCGACTTTGTCGGTAGGGGACTAAAAATATATCCTATGACCCCGCCCATCAACCAAGATGGCCGCCATGGCTAAAAATAGAACATGGGAGTAAAATGTAGTTTTTGGCTTATATCTCTGAAACCAAAGCATTTAGAGCAAATCTGACATATGGGGGGGGGCATGTTCATCAGGTCAAGATCTATCTTCCCTGAAAGTTTCAGACGCATCAGACAAGTTGTTGTTTGGGTTGCTGCTCCTGAATTGGTAATTTTAAGGAAATTTTGCAGTTTTTGGTTATTATCTTGAATATTATAATAGATTAATAGATAGAGATAAACTGTAAACAGCAAAATTGTTCAGCAAAGTAAGATCTACAAATAAGTCAAATAAGTCAACATGACCAAAATTGTCAATTGACCCCATAAGGAGTTATTGCCCTTTAAAGTCATTTTTTCACTATTTTTCTTAAATTTTGTAATCTTTTACAAAAATCTTCTCCTCTGAAACTACTGGGCCAAATTAAACCAAATTGGGCCTAAATCATCCTTAGGATATCTAGTTTGAAAATATATCCGATGACCCCACCCATCAACCAAGATGGGCGCCATGGCTAAAAATAGAACATGGGGGTCAAATGCAGTTTTTGGCTTATATCTCTGAAACTAAAGCATGAAGAGCAAATCTGACAGGGTAAAAATGTTCATCAGGTCAAGATCTATCTGCCCTGAAATTTTCAGACACATCAGACAACCCGTTGTTGGGTTGCTGCTCCTGAATTGGTAATTTTAAGGAAATTTTGCAGTTTTTGGTTATTATCTTGAATATTATAATAGATAGAGATAAACTGTAAGCAGCAAAATTGTTCAGCAAAGTAAGATCTACAAATAAGTCAAACATGACCAAAATTATCAATTGACCTCATAAGGAGTTATTGCCCTTTATTTTCACAATTTTTTCGTAAATTTTTGTACTCTTTTACAAACATCTTCTTCTCTGAAACTACTGGGCCAAATTAAACCAAACTTGGCCTAAATCATCCTTAGGGTATCTAGTTTAAAAAATATATCCAATGGCCCCGCCCATCGACTAAGATGGTCGCCATGGCTAAAAATAGAACATAGGGGTTCACTATAGAAGTTTATGGGAAATTTGTAAAAAAACAATTTCAAATGGTCACAACTTGAAAACAATTCAAACAATGATAAGGGGTCTTCAGTAACTATTGTAAGACTACAATGGGATGACCTGCTTTTAATTTAACTACTCGGCCAAGTTAAACCAAACTTGGTCTCAATCATTATTGACGGTATCTAATACTATTTATTATGATTTTAGCCTTATTTTACATGATTTCCAAAACCACAGTAGATACAGGTGAGTGACACAGGCTCTTGAGACCCTCTAGTTTGATTTTATATTTAATACATTACAAAATTTTCAGTCACATTCTTGCATGTATATATATTAAAGTGAGTAATTTGGTTGACAATTGAATATAAATTCTAATAAAAATAAACCGATATATTGTGCCAGAATGAAAATTCGTAAGAAGTTAATTCTATTTAAACAAAACACTTTGTAATTTGAATAAATTCTTAAGTCCCAAAAGTGGTTGTGGTTTGAATAAATCCTTTAGTCCCAAAAGTGGTGGTAATTTGAATAAATTCTTTAGTCCCGAAAGTGGTTGTAATTTGAATAAAATCTTTAGTCCCAAAAGTGGTTGTAGTTTGAATAAATTCTTTAGTCCCAAAAGTCCCAAAAGTGGTTGTTGTTTGAATAAATTCTTTAGTCCCAAAAGTGGTTGTAATTTGAATAAATTCTTTAGTTCCAAAAGTGGTTGTAATTTGAATAAATTCTTTAGTTCCAAAAGTGGTTGTAATTTGAATAAATTCTTTAGTCATAAAAGTGGTTGTAATTTGAATAAATTCTTTAGTCCCAAAAGTGGTTGTAGTTTGATTAAATTCTTTAGTCCCAAAAGTGGTTGTAATTTGAATAAATTCTTTAGTCCCAAAAGTGGTTGTAATTTGAATAAATTCTTTAGTCCCAAAAGTGGTTGTAATTTGAATAATTCTTTAGTCCCAAAAGTGGTTGTAATTTGAATAAATTCTTTAGTCTCAAAAGTGGTTGTAATTTGAATAAATTCTTTAGTCATAAAAGTGGTTGTAATTTGAATAAATTCTTTAGTCCCAAAAGTGGTTGTAGTTTGATTAAATTCTTTAGTCCCAAAAGTGGTTGTAATTTGAATAAATTCTTTAGTCCCAAAAGTGGTTGTAATTTGAATAAATTCTTTAGTCCCAAAAGTGGTTGTAATTTGAATAATTCTTTAGTCCCAAAAGTGGTTGTAATTTGAATAAATTCTTTAGTCCCAAAAGTGGTTGTAATTTGGAAAAATTCTTTAGTCCCAAAAGTGGTTTTAAATTGAATAAATTCTTCAGTCCCAACAGGGGTTCAGTTTAGAGAGTTCTTTGTACTTCAACAATGTCATGATAAAATATATATTCATCAGACAATCATTTTAGATAATCTTCTGATGATAAACCAAGACAATATTTGCTTAACCATGCAATCATTGGATAATCCATGTACGTAATACAGTATTTTAAAGAAAGCTAAGTGGTCTATGAAAGACAGTATATAAAAGTACAAACCACCTACATCATCAGATTTGTTGACAGTATATGCGTATTGCAAGTATTACATAGAGAGACAGCCATTTGTATATTTGTATTCAACTCTAATTTTATGTAGTGCATAAGAAAAGTACTTTTTAAAAACAATTAAATATACCAGAATATTTCTAGCTTTTGATTTGTTTTCTAGGAATTGCAAAATTTTATGTCTCCCCAGCTTTTCCAATCTAAAGAATATTCTGGAAAAATTAAAGGGTTTCTAGATTCACTTAATTTGATGGAAATTATAGATCCCAGTTGAATAGTTATAATGTATTATTTCAGAACAATTAAACTACAGAGTTGATTTGAAGCAGAAAGCCAAAACCATGAGTACAGTGAAACTATAAATGTAAATGACTTTTAGAAATAATTGATTTTTCAAAATTCCAACCTTGAACTAGGTGAAGGTTTATCTTTGAAAAGTCAATAGTTTGGTTGACAATTGGATAATATTCTAATAAAAATAAACTGATATATTGTGTCAGAATGAATATTTGTAAGAAGTTAATTTTTTTTTAAACAAAACCCTTTGCAATTTGAAAAAAATATTCAGACTCGATGGTGGTGCATTTAAAGAGTTTTTGTAAATGACATATTGAAATGTTTTTTTCATTTGGACAGAGATATGTCATTTTAGATTATGAGAAACTCAGACAATTTTTGCTTAACAAACCAATCATTGGATAATCCATGTGTAATTACAGTTTATTTAGTAAAACTAAGACGTCTAGGAAAGAAAGTATATAAAAGTACAAACCACCTATATCATCAGATTTGTTGATCATTTAAGCATAATTCTAGTATTAAGAATATCCACCATTTGTACTTTGCACTTTGATGACTTGATTGTGTTTTACAGCAGTTGATTAAAATTTCTGACCAGTTGATCAGTTTGGTTTGATAAAACAAATTTCAATTTGGTCAGAATTTTGAATGAACTGCAATAGATGGAGATCATCATTTATAGTCAAGTCACAGTAATATGCTATTATAGAGAATCATCCATTTGTATTTTTTTATTCAACACCACCTTTATGAACTGCATAAGAAAAGTACTTTTTAAAAACAAATATAGTTATATACCAACTGGAAATATTTTTGATTAAGTATTGTGTTTTGAAAAATGTGCCAATTTGAACATTAAATAAAATTTGATAAATGTACCAGGTAGGTTCTAGTTCTAGTATAGCAGTCCTGCATAATATTAGTACTAGAATATATTGTGTTAGGTAGGAGGGTAGTATGTCTGACTTAGATTTCAAATCTTCTTTTATCCATGTGTAACTAGCATGTAGATGTCCCATTTTCTTATTCTGTTTAACATTCTAGAGACAGTGCTTATGTAACCGAATAATTCAGTCGTTATATTCCACTGCTCTACGATGGCTACATTAACGCCTGAAGGCCTTGTCAATAAAAAATCGTCAAATAATCATTCGGAATTAGCTCGGGATTTACCTATCTCGATAACATTAAGCTATTAGCTGATTGGCTCTCTCTCACAGAGAGCACGGGGGCCTCGGTGGCCGAGTGGTCTAAGTAGTCACTACTGTAATCGCTAGCCAGTCAACACTGAGGTTGTGAGTTCGAACCCGCTCCTGCGGGTGCACTTGACTCCAATCTTAATTGACTAGGATTGTCAGTTTTCCTATCGAAGGTCGGTGGTTTTCTCCCGGCACTCCGGCTTCCTCCACCAATAAAAACTGGCCGCCACGAAATAGCCCAAAAGCGGTGCTTAAAAGTGGCGTTAAAACACAAAAAATCAAATCAAATCAAATCACAGAGAGCACCAATCAAAATCCTGGATTCGTGACGTGTTTTTATTGTATAAAGAATTCAGGCCCTCGCTAGTGGGAGAGTCGATCACAGGGAGGGACTGAATTATTCGGGTTAGTGCTTATGGTGATTTAAAGTCTTCTTCTTAGAAACGAATGATGATATCACAAATACTAATCCCTCTTTCTTAAACAGTGCAACAGAGTTCAGTTACATTGAAAAACAATAATGTCTTGTTATGGTTGTTGGGTTGCTGTCTCATTGATGTATGTTATACCACCTATCACAAAATTGTGTTCAAGTGTATGGATCTCTCTGAAATTGTACTGCAAGGTACCATACCTCAAAGGAAGGCTGGGATTGAGTTTGGGGTGATGAATCATAAGGGGTTCAAAAATTTAGGGGAGGATTTTTTTTTCCTTTTTCCTTTTTTCTTTAAAATTTTCCATTTTAAGTTGGTTATTTCTGATTTATATTTAAAGCAAATAATAATGATATGGCAGGAGAAACACACCAAACAGGATGTGTAAATTATTATATAATAAATATTGTGCAATAGCAAGAAATTTTCAATTGCACAGTATTGTGCAATAACAAGAAATCTTCAATTGCACAGTATTGCGCAATAGCAAGAAATATCCAATAGCACAATATTAGCAATAGCAAGAAATTGTCAATTGTACAGTATTGCGCAATAGCAAGAAATATTCAATTGCACAGTATTGTGCAATTGCAAAAATATTCAATTGCACAGTATTGTGCATAAGAAGATACTTTGTATAAATTGCTTATTTCTTGACCAATTTCAATGGGGTTTTATTCTTGAACTCTTGGGGTTCTTTAATATGCTGAATCTAACCTTGTATTAAGTTTTGGATTTTAGGCCCGTTTTAAATTGGTCACATTGAGGTCCAAAGGGTCCAAAATTAAACTTTGTTTGATTTCATCAAAATTGAATTATTGGAGTTCTTTGATATGCCAAATCTAACCGTGTATTTAGATTCTTAATTTTGGTCCCGTTTTCAAATTGGTCTACATTAAGGTCCAAAGGGTCCAAAATTAAACTTAGTTTGATTTTAACAAAGTTGAATTCTTAGGGTTCTTTGATATGCTGAATCTAAACATGTATTTAGATTTTGATTATGGGCCCAGTTTTCAAGTTGGTCCAAATCGGGGTCCAAAATTAAACTTTGTTTGATTTCGACAAAATTGAATATATAGGGTTCTTTGATATGCTGAATCTAACCATGTATTTAGATTTTTGATTTTTGGGCCCCGTTATCAACTTTGTCCACATTGAGGTCAAAAGGGTCCAAAATTAAACTTTGTTTCATTTCATCAAAAATTGAACTCTTGGGGTTCTTTGATATGCTGAATCTAACCATGTATTTAGATTTTGGATATTGGACCATAATAGGTGAATGTCCAATTTAAAATTTTTAAGTTCTTAGACCACATTCATTCTGTGTCCGAAACCTATGCTGTGTCAAATATTTAATCACAATCCAAATTCAGAGCTGTATCAAAAAGTAAAATCACAAAAATACTGAACTCCGAGCTTGAATGTTGTTCCATACTTGCCCCAACTATTCAGGGTTCGACCTCTGTGGTCGTATCAAGCTGCGCCCTGCGGAGCATTTTATTTTATATGACCTATTTTTCAAGCTTGAGTGGTTTTATTGAGGTCTTTGCCCTCTGAGAGGCCCATTTTTAGATTTACCCATGAAAAAGGTCACAGAGACCTTGACCTTTTACCTCAAGGTCAGAATATCCTGAGATATCAAATTTAAAGGCTGATATTTTCCTGAGATATCAAATTAAGACAAGGTGATATTTTCCTGAGATATCAAACTTATACAAAGGTTTATATTTTTCTGAGATACCAAATTATGACAAGATGATATTTTCTTGAGATATCAAACTGAGGTACAAATGTAAGGTGATATTTACCTGAGAAATTTAGGCAATATGATATTTTTTCCTGACTTTATAATAATCACAATATTAGTGAAAATAATTCAAACCCCAAATTAGAAATTCGGATAAAAATCCACTGACACGTAACCTTCTTTAAAAGGAAAAATGGTTAAAATTGACCAAGGGAAACCAGCATATAATACAATGTATTTCAGAAGACTGCTATTTATTGAACGTATTGATTATAATATTGCAAAAATACTGCAATAAAATATAGATGATCTGGGGCTAATCAAACAAAACTTTTATTTTATGTTCCTTGATCTGTATCTACATTGATTGTGGATTTGTAATTTAAATCATTGGTTTTTTAAAAAGAGACGTCCCTTCAAACAATAGCATAATTGTCACGGGGATTTTGTTTGTTTCAATTACAATACAGTCGTCAATTTAATAAATAAATAATTGGTTAGTATCATGAGTATCTAGTACCAACTTTGTTATATTTCCTATTGGGAATATGTTTAATTAATATGTATTGGCCCAAAGTTTATTGGCAGAATATAGGCTTTCTTATCAACTTCTGTTAGAGGTAAGCGGTGTTTTTACTTCACTATATTTTCACTTTGTTTTTGGTAGCACATCTGTGTGTAAATGAACTTTTGAAGACAAAAAAAATAAACAAGTTTTAATGGGTATAATTGCAATTGTGAAGTGTTTACTTGAAATTGGCTTATTTATATTTGAACAATTGAACAATTTGATAATTCTATTGCTTATGAAACAATGTTTTTCCTTTAATTTACAGATAAAATTTTAGATTTTGCAAGAATTTTCACTTCATTATCTGCAGGCATTTCCACTAATTGAGTTGGTATTATAAATTGATGTTCAGCTAATGGAGGAAATCATCCTGTTTGTTTTCCTCTGTTGCTGATCAGTAGACTGATTAAAAGCTGAGATGTTTTCCTCTGTTGCTGATCAGTAGACTGATTAAAAGCTGAGATGTTTTCCTCTGTTGCTGATCAGTAGACTGATTAAAAGCTGAGATGTTTTCCTCTGTTGCTGATCAGTAGACTGATTAAAAGCTGAGAATTTCTGTAATGTTTAATTTAAATAGTTTTGCTGTTTTGGAAATGACAGTTTATCCACAAAAATTAGAAATGACAGTTCATCCACAAAAATTAGAAATGACAGTTCATCCACAAAAATTAGAAATGACAGTTCATCCACAAAAATTAGAAATGACAGTTCATCCACAAAAATTAGAAATGACAGTTCATCCACAAAAATTAGAAATGACAGTTCATCCACAAAATTAGAAATGACAGTTCACCCACAAAATTAGAAATGACAGTTCACCCACAAAATTTAGAAATGACAGTTCACCCACAAAAATTAGAAATGACAGTTCACCCACAAAATTATGACAGTTCATCCACAAAAATTAGAAATGACAGTTCATCCACAAAAATTAGAAATGACAGTTCATCCACAAAAATTAGAAATGACAGTTCATCCACAAAAATTAGAAATGACAGTTCACCCACAAAAATTAGAAATGACAGTTCATCCACAAAATTAGAAATATTCAATTGCACAGTATTGTGCATAAGAAGATACTTTGTATAAATTGCTTATTTCTTGACCAATTTCAATGGGGTTTTATTCTTGAACTCTTGGGGTTCTTTAATATGCTGAATCTAACCTTGTATTAAGTTTTGGATTTTAGGCCCGTTTTTAAATTGGTCACATTGAGGTCCAAAGGGTCCAAAATTAAACTTTGTTTGATTTCATCAAAATTGAATTATTGGAGTTCTTTGATATGCCAAATCTAACCGTGTATTTAGATTCTTAATTTTGGTCCCGTTTTCAAATTGGTCTACATTAAGGTCCAAAGGGTCCAAAATTAAACTTAGTTTGTTTTTTATATGACCTATATTTCAAGCTTGAGTGGTTTTATTGAGGTCTTTGCTCTCTGAGAGGCCTATTTTAGATTTACCCATGAAAAGTTCACAAAGACCTTGACCTTTTACCTCAAGGTCAGAATATCCTGAGATATCAAATTTAAAGGCTGATATTTTCCTGAGATATCAAATTAAGACAAGGTGATATTTTCCTAAGATATCAAATTAAGACAAGGTGATATTTTCCTGAGATATCAAACTTATACAAAGGTTTATATTTTCTGAGATACCAAATTATGACAAGATGATATTTTCTTGAGATATCAAACTGAGGTACAAATGTAAGGTGATATTTACCTGAGAAATTTAGGCAATATGATATTTTTCCTGACTATATAATAATTGCAATATAAGTGAAAATAATAAAACCCCAAATTAGAAATTCGAATAAAAACCACTGACACGTAACCTTCTCTTAAAAGGAAAATGGTTAAAATTGACCAAGGAAACCAGCATAGAATACAATGTATTTCAGAAGACTGCTATTTATTGAACGTATTGATTATAATATTGCAAAATACTGCAATAAAATATAGATGATCTGGGGCTAATCAAACAAAACTTTTATTTTATGTTCCTTGATCTGTATCTACATTGATTGTGGATATGTAATTTAAATCATTGGTTTTTAAAAACAGACGTCCTTCAAACAATAGCATAATTGTCACGGGATTTTGTTTGTTTCAATTACAATACAGTCGTCAATTTAATAAATAAATAATTGGTTAGTATCATGAGTATCTAGTACCAACTTTGTTATATTTCCTATTGGGAATATGTTTAATTAATATGTATTGGCCCAAAGTTTATTGGCAGAATATAGGCTTTCTTATCAACTTCTGTTAGAGGTAAGCGGTGTTTTTACTTCACTATATTTTCACTTTGTTTTTGGTAGCACATCTGTGTGTAAATGAAGACAAAAAAAATAAACAAGTTTTAATGGGTATAATTGCAATTGTGAAGTGTTTACTTGAAATTGGCTTATTTATAATTGAACAATTGAACAATTTGATAATTCTACTGGTTATGAAACAATGTTTTCCTTTAACTTACAGATAAAGTTTTAGATTTTGCAAGAATTTTCACTTCATTATCTGCAGGCATTTCCACTAATTGAGTTGGTATTATAAATTGATGTTCAGCTAATGGAGGAAATCATCCTGTTTGTTTTCCTCTGTTGCTGATCAATAGACTGATTAAAAGCTGAGATGTTTTCCTCTGTTGCTGATCAGTAGACTGATTAAAAGCTGAGAATTTCTGTAATGTTTAATTTAAATAGTTTGCTGTTTTAGAAATGACAGTTCACCCACAAAAATAAGAAATGACAGTTCATCCACAAAATTAGAAATGACAGTTCACCCACAAAATTAGAAATGACAGTTCATCCACAAAAATTAGAAATGACAGTTCATCCACAAAATTAGAAATGACAGTTCACCCACAAAAGTTAGAAATGACAGTTCATCCACAAAATTAGAAATGACAGTTCATCCACAAAATTAGAAATGACAGTTCACCCACAAAATTAGAAATGACAGTTCATCCACAAAAATTAGAAATGACAGTTCACCCACAAAAATTAGAAATGACAGTTCATCCACAAAATTAGAAATGACAGACAGTTCATCACAAAATTAGAAATGACAGTTCATCCACAAAATTAGAAATGACAGTTCATCCACAAAATTAGAAATGACAGTTCACCCACAAAAATTAGAAATGACAGTTCACCCACAAAAATTAGAAATGACAGTTCATCCACAAAATTAGAAATGACAGACAGTTCATCCACAAAAATTAGAAATGACAGTTCACCCACAAAAATTAGAAATGACAGTTCATCCACAAAATTAGAAATGACAGTTCATCCACAAAATTAGAAATGACAGACAGTTCATCCACAAAATTAGAAATGACAGTTCATCCACAAAATTAGAAATGACAGTTCATCCACAAAATTAGAAATGACAGTTCATCCACAAAAATTAGAAATGACAGTTCACCCACAAAAATTAGAAATGACAGTTCATCCACAAAAATTAGAAATGACAGTTCATCCACAAAAATTAGAAATGACAGTTCATCCACAAAAATTAGAAATGACAGTTCACCCACAAAAATTAGAAATGACAGTTCATCCACAAAAATTAGAAATGACAGTTCACCCACAAAAATTAGAAATGACAGTTCACCCACAAAAATTAAATTGCATGAAATTTAACATTTTCAAAGCAGATCCAAATAAGAAAAAAACAGCAGTTAAAAACAGGATCTAAAAAGTCAATGAAAATAGTTAACAAAAACAATTCTGGTCAACTTTAGATTTATTAAATATTTTGTTTTTCAGGAGTTAGTGGTATATGTGGGTACACAGATGTATCACACCTCAGATTGACTCCAACCCGTAAGAAAAACAGAGTCTCATCTACTAGTAGTACCTCAAGGTAAAGTACTGCTGCTGAGTTTTCGTAAAATATCATTTACTTTATATTACCATGTTATTTAGAAGGTTTGCCAGATTGTAGGAACAAACATTTTACAGATACTGATCATCGTGGGAGACCCTCATGGGTAGTCATGGTTGTTAAACACTTCCTAGTAGTATTATACAGATTGAACCAATCTAATTAAAATACAGATCCTGTGTACACACTTTGCTTACAAGGATCTGACAACACAGTTCTACTTTCAGTTCTGGTAATCATTACATCAGCCAATGAAATTTCAGCCTTCAAATGTTTGAAGGTGTGTATCAATACGACAAATCCAGAGAATTCCAAATGGTCTTTAAAACAGAAAGTAGAATAGAGCAATTTCAGATCTTTGTAAGCTAAGCTTGGACACACAGGATCTGTATTTTAATGAGTTTGAGTTTGGACTTGTGTTATTAAGATCAATGATTATTTGTTCTCCCTTAGAGTCCCTTTTAAAAAAAAAATCAGTTTCTGCTAATGTTTAAACTGCTGTTTTGTAGCTTGTAGTGTTTTTAAAGAAAACAAACACACTGTAAATCCAACATATCTGCTAGCTACAGTAAACATAATATCAGTGATAAACTATTATCATGTGATGTGATCAATTCTTACCTTAGCACAGGTAATAATGGGTGTTTGAAATAATGCAAAAATTCAAACACACCTTATATACTGGTGTAGACTCCACATAATGAACTTTTAAGTTTGGAATGGTCTTTACCTGTACCTGGGCACAGACATGTTATATTGATCCTAACAAATAATTATCGCAGAGTGGATTCTACATGGTGATACATGTATTTACACTTTTTTAGTCCAAAGAAGTACAGTTAGTTACATGCATTTTGTAAACAGCAGGGCAATCCTAGGCCTTTTCTATCACTAAAAATAAGTAATTACAGATGTCCCATATTTCTCTTCCATCAGTTTTGTTTTTGGGATATTGAGTTGTCAATTTCAAACAACAAAATTTGGAAAAGTTATAAAGATTCGTGTAATTGTCTTTACATAAAAACTTGTGGTAAAATGCTTTTCAGATCTAAAATGTACCAACCATGACGGTGATAATTTTCCTTTTACTATATTGTGCTTTATTTAGTGAAAACCATATAGAGGTTAACTGTTTAATGATTGATGTGTTTTTAAAGACCCCCTTGGCTCCCTCCCACCTCCTCCCCTCCAAAAAAAAAAAAAGAAGAAAATAAAAATGAAAAAAATTAAAATATGAAACATGTGGAACACAGCAGGGGCGTGGATCCAGGAATTTTTAAAAGGGGGGTTCCAACCGAGGATAAAGGGGTTCCAACCATATGGCCCCATTCAAAAGCATTGATCGTCAAAAAAAAGGGGGGTTCCAACCCCCGTTAACCCCCCTCCCTGGATCTGCCACTTCACAGCTACATTCATGATACAGTTTTAGTGGTGTGTGCATCTGTGTATTGATGGCTTTCAAATAAAATGTTTGACAAGAAATTTAGGTTAAATTATTAGTACTATAAACTGTTTCGTGTTGCTGTGATGACACAGAAACTAATCCATAATTGCCTGGTTAAATTGCTCTAATTATTGGACATATAATGTCATGTAATACACTATCAATGTCAGTCATAACCATAGCACCACTTAGAGTTTAATGGAATGGAATAAATTTTTTACAGTTTGGTCTTATTTTTTCTTCTTTGCTCAAATGGAATGTTTGCTGTTCAAGGAAGTTAAAAGTGCAGACAGAACTTAATGCACTTAGTTATTCTTGACAGTTCTTTTTAAGGCCACTTCTAAAAAGAATTCTGTTGGCTGTGTTCAGACTTATTTTTGGTCTGTCAGCTAGTTGCTAAAATTATTTTGTTCATTAGTCAATTTTTAAAGGATATAATGCTTAGTTAAAAAAGGTGATTTTATTGTGATTTTTTAATTTTCAGGGGGCGCTATCAGGAATCTCATATTAAGGTTATAAAGTAAGAGCTGATTTGACAAATGCACAAACGATACTGGTTTTTTGGGTTTTTTGGTAAAGTATAAGAAAAGCAGTATATTTACTGTCAGTTTTGTTTCAATGACTGTATAATTTGTTTTTTTTTGTATGAAACAAAAGCACAGGTAATATATCTACATGCAGACACATTAATTGGAAATTTTTGTTCTATATTAAATATTGAGTAACAAAATTTTATCTATGTTTGAAATTGATCAGTTTTAATGTGAAAACCATGTTCGTACATTTTAATGATCTTCTATGGAGTCATAATTAGATAATATCTAAATTAGCATTAGTATGAACTCATATACAATTATTCTATGATTCAGAGCTGACATTAAATATTTCATGATACAATGATAAATAAAAATCCATAATTGATGAAATTGTCCTATGATTGACATAGCAATGCTATCACAGACAATACTGTTCGCATTGACTCAAATATTGCATGATTCTGAACAGGAAAGTTTTGTTAGTCTTAATCCATTAATGACAAAATTATCCACTTGTAGACAAAGTAGTGTTTCTACAGACTGTTTTTATCCAGGCTTGATCTCTTCCTCGATCCATTATTGACATGTCTTATCCTTGATAGAATCTCAGTCAGTTGTTTCTTTTCCAGCACGTTTCATTAAAGTGGTGAAATAAATTTCGAAACTTTCATGCGATAATTAGCATGTGATTCATGGCTTTGTAAATTCTTAAATGTCTCCTGGATTTGCAATTCATTGAGTTTCTAATTTTCTTAGGTATATAGCAGTACTTTTAATGTGTTGTAGGATTATATGAGAGATTTATGTTTGAAGGCCAATATGTGTAGTTAGTTACAATCACCTCTTATTATAATTATTTCTTTTGTTTATGTTTGTTATTGGGTTGCTGTTTGATTGACATTTACCCCGAAATCTCCATATGTTTAAATTCATGGGGTTTGTGTTTTTTTCTGGTTTACCATTTTAGCTCACCTGGCCGAAGGGCCAAGTGAGCTTTTCTCATCACTTGGCGTCCGTCGTCCGTCGTCGTCGTCCGTCGTCGTTAGCTTTTTACAAAAATCTTCTCCTCTGAAACCACTAGGCCAAATTTAACCAAACTTGGCCACAATCATCATTAGGGTATCTAGTTTAAAAAATGTGTCCGATGACCCCGCCAACCAACCAAGATGGCCGCCATGGCTAAAAATAGAACATCGGGTAAAATGTAGATTTTGGCTTATATCTCTGAAACCAAAGCATTTAGAGTAAATCTGACATAGGGTAAAACTGATTATCAGGTCGAGATCTATCTGCCCTGAAATTTTCAGACAAATCTGACAACCTGATGTTGGGTTGCTGCCCCTGAATTGGTAATTTTAAGGAAATTTTGCAGTTTTTGGTTATTACCTTGAATATTATTATAGATAGAGATAAACTGTAAACAGCAATAATGTTTAGCAAAGTAAGATCTACAAATAAGTTGTCATGACCAAAATTGTCAGTCGACCCCTTTAGGAGTTATTGCCCTTAATAGTCAATTTTTAACAATTTTTTGTAATCTTTTACAAAAATCTTCTTCTCTGAAACTACTGAGACAAATTTAACCATACTTGGCCATAATCATTATTAGGGTATCTAGTTTAAAAAATTTAAATGATGACCGATGACCCCGCCTTCCAACCATCATGGCCAACTTGGTTAAAAATAGAACATAGGGGTAAAATGCAGTTTTTGGTTTATATCTCTGAAACTAAAGCATTTAGAGCAAATCTGACAGGTGGCAAAAATGTTCATCAGATTTAGAGTTATCTGCCCTGAAATTTTCAGACGAATCTGACAACCCGTTGTTGGGTTGCTGTCCCTGAGTTAGTAATTTTACAAAAATTTTGCAGTTTTTTGTTATTATCTTAGATATCATTATAATATCTAATATCTAATACTATAAATTATGATTTTAACCTTATTTTACATGATTTCCAAAGCATCAGTAAATACAGGTGAGCGACACAGGCTCTTGAGAGCCTCTAGTTTGTGGAATTACTGTAACAGCTGACTTTTGCAATAAGGCTGCATGCAGGGCGTTAAATTGTCATGTATATATATTTTACATGTATATGTATATATATTTTTTTTATGGAAAATAATATATGTCAAATTGTTGATATATGATATAGGTTTTTGTGAGTGAAATAAATATTGAAATTGACCCTTAGATAACATGACTTCCTTAAAAGATATTTATTCCTGTGTTAGAATTAAAAAAACTTTAAAATCCCAATAATACTTTCAAGACTTAGATAGATTCATTCAAAGAAGTAAACTAATAAGAAAGTAATGTATTGATACAGTTAAGATATTGTACTTTTAAGAGATTTGACTAATTGGTCTTTATGAAAATGCAAGGAACAATAAATTAATTTGTTGAATTGAAAACCAATGATATTTCCACCCCCAGATTTGGCTAGGAAAATATTGATTTTTGTTTGGATTAAAGCTAGGTAACCAAGATACCTTTAGTTCATGGGAAACTTTGAAAGATGAAGGAGATTTGATTTTTTCATGACAGAATTGAACATTTCTACAGACTTTAGCCACTACTACTTCCTGGTCAAGTCTCTAGCCAATTGATTTAGGTTAAAAAATTTGCCTCAGTTTAATTTTGTTTAGATGAAAATTTTCTTTAAATTCAATTTTCTCATAATTTATTGATTATTGTGAAGATGATTTAAGCAAGTACAAACTACTAAGGCAACACTAGGGTCTGGATGAGATTTACAGAAAAGATGATAATGAGCAAAAAAAACATAGAATATAGAGAAACTAAAGCCCAAAAAGTTAAAGAATAGATGATGATGGATGGCTGCTTAACGTCCAGTGGCAAATTAATATGCATATTCAGGACGAGAACATGTTAATGTAATATGAATATTAACCCTGCTTTGTACTAGATGGACACGCTGAGCTGGCTTTTTAATGTGCTAGTTCACAAGGTAACAGTTCGCAGGAAGACATGTCACCTTACCAGGACACAATATTCTGAATCTGAGCTGACCAGTCTTTGCTCTTACTCCTTAATGCTGCATGCTTAGGGGAGAAGCAGCAAATACCAATTTAAAAGTCTTTGGTTTAACCTGGCTGGGGTTCGAACCCACGACCTCTCACGCTAGAGGCGAACACACTACCATGAGACCACCAAGGCAGTTTAAAAAGATAGAGAATTGAAGTAACACCTATCAAGAGCCTACTACAGTATGGGTAGGCATTTACATCTGCCATACTAGTGAAAAATTTCTTCGCTTAATGTATACAAAAGAATCTGGTTCCTAGTTAAGTTATTTTTAATATACATTTGAAATATCAATTGTTTCTCCAGGAAAACAGGAATGCCCTTTCAAGGGTATCTTATTCAAAATTTATTTTACATGTATTACATTTCTCTTTTTACTTCTAGAAATGTGATCTATGCCAAATTTGATGATAAATAACTAAACGGGAGTAAAAATAGTTGTTATTACTTAAAACTGGGTCTAGTGTTGGTTTGCACTTGATAATAGGGATGTTTGTAACTGCCTATGGTAGTTTTGTTATAAAAAGTTTAGTCTTGGAAGCTTAATGTTTCTTTTGTATCAAGTTTCAAGCTCTATTCTCCTTGGTTCTAAGAGCTTTAATAATTTTGACAGATACTTGTCATGCTTGTATAGGTCTGTTATTAATACCATTTATTTCCTTCCTCCTTCCCTTTCCAAAAAAATAAGAAGAAAACAAAAATGAAAAACAGAAGTTTATGAAGTTAGAGCAAGTGATTCTTTGAATTTCAGAACTTTTTTTGTTTCCAAAATACCAACTTGAATCATTCTTGTATAGAAAGCAGAGATATGATCGTTTTGATCCAAAATGTATGTAAAGGAGTAGAGCCAGGAACCCCAATAAACAGCCCTGTAAAGGTGTTTTTTTAACTTCAATTATTAAAGTAAATTTAATGGGTATGCATTGCTAAATATATGATATTTAAAAGCATAAAAACGAAAATTGTATATCTGCTTCATATTTATAAATATATTAGCCTGAAATAGGAATAGATTTAATTTTCGTCAGTTTATTTCATGAATTTGTATGTGGCGCCACCCCTCACCCATTGAAATTTTTATTGAAAAGTAAAGAATTTGGTATATACAGAATATTTCAACAAAAATATAAGTGGGCAAAGAGTGGCGCCACTGTTAATTTTTTTAGAAAACTGTCATAAATTTTGCAGATCTCTGCAAAAAATTAGATTTTTATGAAATTCCCCTTCATTATGATATCACAATTACGTCACTAATGACGGAATTGGTGAAAATATGTTTCAACTGAAACAATTGGACATTTATACATATGTTTTAATCAAGTTTTCACTACATTATCACAGTGGAAAATTTTCAGATTTTCAGGGCCAAAATTATGAGTTAGTGAACCAACTCCTTTACTTGAGAAATGTTCTAAAAGCCAAAATATAGTCATTTTGTGTCCAGAATATGTGTAATTTTTGATTTGTTTAATAACCTTCAAGTATGACCTTTTTGTTTAATGAATGGCTATTATTTATTACAAATAAACGGATATGTTTAAAAGTCGGGTTGTTGTCTCTTTGACATATTTCCCATTTCCATTCTCAATTTTATAATATAGCAATAAAACAAAACTTTCTTTTATTTTGTTGATGTGCATATGGACCAATGGACTTAAAGAGCATAAATTATTTATCATTCTAAGATGACGTCTATATTACGCTTTGTAAACATTAACCAAAGCCGTGTTCTAATTAGCACAAAATATGTTTGACACATGCGCACAAATTTACTGTTTATATTCTCGTTATTTTCATTGTTATTCTAATAAAGTATATATATTTTAGCAGCTTACATAAACTTTTATTATATATTGTTTATCAAACAACATATATTTACCCTGCTTTTAGTTTTTAAACTAATTAAATATGAAAATGTAATGTACAGACTCCAGGGGGAGGAAACGAGAACAACCAAACATTTTTAAGGTATTTTCGTGCGCTTCGACCTATAAATATACTGTATTTGCTTCGCATCACGGTGCGGAGCTATTAGTTTCAATCGAAATACACGCCATCTTGAATAAATTACTTTTCACGTATAGATTCTGATTGGATGCGGCTGAGATACAACAACAGCTATTGGCTTAAATGAGATAAAGGATAAGACATTAAATGCCGGAAAATTGACTATGTGTATTACAGTTCCGATCAACTGTCATTAATTCATGTTCGTTTTATTATGCATACATTTCACAGATGAATTCAATATTGAAATAGCAATTATTAATACGTGTTTATTTGCTTTATTTGTTACTCTGCAATTTGCACGATTTGCTTTGCTAAACAATGTTCATATACAATGTTTACAAAAATGCATTATCTGTAGTTTATAACTTCTGACAATCTAGGCACACCTCCAGAGTCGTGTCTATTTATAATTGTTTTAATTTTCAACAAGAAATTTAGATTTTTTAAAAGCATGGGTATATAACGCATACAGACACTCTTAAAGAACATCAATTTTTATCAATCAATATCTAAAATACCACATTTGAATACTAATTAACAACCACATGCACACATATTACCTTGAAGCATTCCATAGCTTTTAGAAAGCTAAAACTTGTTGTCCTATTAGAATCGAAATAACGCTCATAGTAAAATATAGACAAATATAATGCCTACCCATGTTAAAATGAGCATAGAGCATGACATGAAGGAATTATTTCTTAAGTAATATTTTTTACTGCATTTATCCTCTATAAACTTTTCATAATCGTCTTGACTTTTTCTTCGGTTTTAAGCACGGAAACCGAAACCAGGTCGGACGGACGGGTGGTCAAAGGTAACTCTTAATGCCGCCTCCGTGTTACCGATGTTGTATGAGACACACATAATATAAACCTAATACAAAGGCTAGAAAATATCCAGCTCATGGTTGCAGGGGAGGGCTCGAATATTGGTAAATTATAGGAAACTCAATGGGAAAAGTTAACAAGGCAATGTCAAAATATCTTACAAAGCGGTACAAGAACTCGCTTATATTATGAATACTTTTCCCTGTAACCATGAAATTATGGAATAATATACCTTTTAATATAAGACAATGCGACTCTCTCTTTCTATTCAAAAAACATATTTGTAAACAAAATAAGAAGGTTCCCACACATTATTATGTTGGAAATCGCATTGGACAAATTCTCCATAAGGCTCAATGAACTTTTATATTATTTATATTAACAATAACAACGTCCTTACTATACTAACATACTACACATGTTGGCGTATGAATATACAACGTCAGAGTGGGCATGCGCCATAAAAATTGACACCATTGATAATAAAAGTAATACTTTTAACCAATCAGAAAACAGTAAATACACCAAATTTATTTATTTTCAAATAATTGCAATTCTTTTTGTATAAACTCAGAAATATGATCCTTTTGAATCCAAAATTCAGTTATGTATATTTGCATATATTTTTGTTTCCAAAATAATTGTAATGTGATACTTATTTCACATTTTGACATGTAAACAAACATTTTTTGTTTTGTTTTCACTTTGGTATGTATTGTTAAAACTTGTTTGACTCACCAAACAATAGATATATCTCCCATCAAATGATGAATGACTTTTAAAATAGAAGTTTGTACTTTTTTACCCAGCTTCTTATAATGTGTTCTTGACTCCTTTGTTTTTTGTCTGAAGTTGCGTTATTTTAAGAGGTTTTTTTGCATCAACACACCACTAGTTAAACAAAAAACAGAGGTATTATATAATATTTTGCCTAAAAAAACCAAATAATTACAGTTGATGGAGTCGCAGAATTTGTTATTCGGCTGAACAATATAATGTCATGTCATTAAGATCAGCAGACTTGTGCAATTTGCTAATTAAATTTGATGATACATAGTCAATTCCCATCCGATTATGTGGTATCCCAGTTGGATTAATTTGGTGATAGAATTCGGTCCAACAGACGTGACATCCTAATTATGATGCATGATGGGTAATTGTATTTGTAGGAGTGCATCCATAAATGAAGATTAATTTACCGTCACTCACAGCTGTGGCAGTCAATATTGAATTACTTCCCTTGTTTTGTGGATGTTAATTCCATTAATTGTGGATTGAGACTTGACTTGGGACTTAATTTGTTTACGTTTCTCTTCAGCATTGTTTGAATTCCAGTATTATCAAATTATCTCCCTTTCCTTAATGTTATTGCACTTTCATATGAGTTTTATTTTCATAAATGTCATTGCACTATTATAATGAACAGTTTGAAATTAATAAAGAAACAAGTGGAAAATTGCATAATATGTCAGGAAGTGCATTTGCAGTGCAGATGTACATTGTTATGCATTCTTCAATTTTAAACTTTACAGTATTTCAGCATTTCAACACTCAAATAAAGAGCTGCGCCATGAGCGCATGATATGCCCGTCACCCTTTTAGTTTTTATGATTTTTCAATGAATAAAGTTCCATAACTCTGCAATGTCATATCTGAAATTTATAAAAAGAAAACAATTAATAGGGAGCTTATTTCAATAGATATAAGTCACCATAGTTTCATGAAAACTGCTCAAGGTACGTGTTTTTGAGTTATTGTCTGAAAACTGCAAAAAAATAACTTTTTTATGAATAAAATTTATAAAAATTGAAATGAAAATCTGTGAAAGCATTTTTGAGTTATTGTCTGAAGTGTTGACTACGGACGGACAACAGTATACCATAAAACGTCTCTTCTTAGACGGGCATATAAAAACAGAGCAATAAGAATTTGTTTTAATGAACTTTTACTTTAGAATAATTATTATATTATATGACCTTTTCTTAAACCAGATAACCAGACTTTTTCCCCCTTTTATCTCATCATTTGGCATCCGTTGTCCGTTGTCTTCTGTTTACTTTTACAAAAATCTTCTCCTCTGAAACTACTGGGCCAAATTTAACCAAACTTGGCCAAAATCATCATTAGGATATCTTTTTAAAAAATGTGACTGATGACCTTGCCAGCCAGCCAACATGGACAACATGGCTAAACATAGAACATAGGGTTAAAATGCAAGGTTTGTCTATTATCTTGAAAACTGCTTTGAATAGAGAAAATCTGACAGAGACAGAAATATTGAGAAAGTTGAGATTTACCTGCTGTCCGTTTATGTCAAACCTGTCAGACAACTTCTTATAGGATTTATAGCCCTGAAATGTCTTCTTCATTTTTGTCTTTTATTTTGAAAAGTATAATAAATACACAGAAGAATTTATTTGGAAAAATGATTAGCAAGTCAAGATCTACAAATAAGTCAACATGGGTAAAATCATCAGACAACTCCCTATTGGAGTTACTGATCTTTAATGACTACATTTTGAATTTTTGCCTCATATCTTAAAAACTATAATAGATAAAAAGAAACTTTAAAAGCCAGAACGATCAACTAGTTGTTATCTACAAATAGGTCAACATGACTGAAATTGTCAGTCGATTCCTTAATGAAGTTATTGCCCTTTAAATGACGATTTTTTGCAATTTTCTGCATTTTGCCTATTATTTTGAAAACTATAATAGATAGATAGAAACTTGATCGACCAAAAATGATCAATAAGACAAGATCTACATTTAGGCCTCTAGGCTAAAATCTTTAGTCGACTCGTTATTGGAGTTATTTCCCTTTAAAGATGTTTTACCATTTTTGGAGTTTTTGCCTATTATCTTGAACATTTAATAGATATGGATGTAGATCTAGAAAAAAGTAAAAATGATCAGCAGGACAAATCTACAAATATGTCAACTTGACTAAAATTATTGATTAACTCTTTATAGAGTTATTGCCTTTTCATGATGATTTTTGTCGAGCCTGTGATTTTTGTCGCAGAAAGCTCGACATAGGGATAGTGATCCGCGGTTGCTACGGCAGCAGCGTTAGCTAACTTCTTAAAAGCTTGATATTTTCCAAGGTGGAAGACCTTGTTGTTTCATACTTTATATATAGATGTGATATGTTATGAAGTTTCCGTCTGTCATATGTCCATTGTCCTTGACCTCATTTTCATGGTTCAGTGACTACTTGAAAAAAAGTTAAGATTTTTTGTAATGTTAATTTCTCTCTTATTATGAGTAATAGGATAACTATATTTAATATATGCGTACCTTGAAAGGTCCTCATGCCCCTCAGATTGTTTTCATCTGACCTCGACCTCATTTCATGGATCAGTAAACAAGGTTAAGTTTTTGTGGTCAAGTCCATATATCAGATACTATAAGCAATAGGGCTTCTATATTTGGTGTATGGAATGATTTTATGGTGTACATGTCCAACTGGCAGGTGTCATCTGACCTTGACCTCATTTTGATGGTTCAGTGGTTAAAGTTAAGTTTTTGTGTTTTGGTCTTTTTTTCTAATACTATTTGCAATAGGTCAACTATATTTGGTGTATGGAAATATTTTCAATGTACATGTCAGTCTGGCAGGTTTTATTTGATCTTGACCTCCTTTTCAGGGTTCATTGCTCAGTGTTTAGTTTTTGTGTTTTGGTCTGTTTTTCTTAAACTATAAGCAATAGGTCAACTATATTTGTTTTATGGAATGATTGTAAGGTGTATATGTCTGTCTGGCAGGTATCATCTGACCTTGACCTCATTTTCATGGTTTATTGGTCAATGTTAAGTTTTCATGGTTAAGTTTGTTTCTTAGATACTATAAGCAATAGGTCAACTACATTTAATGCATAGATTGATTGTAAGGTGTACATGTCTGTCTGGCATGGTTCGTCTGACCTTGACCTTATTTTCATGGTTCATTGGTCAATGTTTAGTTTTCCTGTTTAAGTCTGTTCCTTAAAAAATATAAGCAATAGGTCAACTATATTTGGTGTATTGAATGATTGTAAGGTGTACATGTATTTCCAGTTTGGTTTATCTGACCTTGACCTCATTTTCTTGGATCATGTTAAGTTTATGTGATACTTTTAGTAAAGCTTTATATTTAGGACTATCAACATAAAATCAATGGTCAGTAAAGAAAAATGTGACAGTATCAGGTTCGCATTTCTAATTTCAGTTGTGAATTTCAATCACAAAATTTTTGCAATCGCATTAATTAGATCTCACATTAAAATTTACCAGTAATGGGTGATTTGCAATAATAAATGCACAGATTAATTTCTGTATTTACAGAAAATGAATCAGGTTACATCATCATGCAGCAATACCAATAAAATGCACCGTTGGACTTTGTTCTGATCATGCCGTATTACCATTGGGTATAGATAATCAGATTTACTTCCTGATTATGGACTGGATTAACGAT
Source organism: Mytilus coruscus (assembly GCA_017311375.1). Classification (NCBI taxonomy): domain Eukaryota; kingdom Metazoa; phylum Mollusca; class Bivalvia; order Mytilida; family Mytilidae; genus Mytilus; species Mytilus coruscus. The sequence continues at coordinate 43,129,464 of CM029598.1, forward strand.
TCCAACAGTCCTTTGTACTGATTGCTTCTTTCAGAATTGTCATTATGTTTAATGACACAATATTACTTTGTCAGCATAAAACTGAAGTTTGTTTAGCTGGTGTTTTAATATCTGATTCAGACTCTGTGAAATTTTTTTCATTTGAAACACAACATGTTTAAAAAGAAATAAAAACTTGAATCAGTGATTGATAAATTTGTCAGAATTTGAAACTTGATACTGATGAATATTTTGGTCGTGATATCAGATTTCGGATCATATATGTTTGATTATGGTATAATTATTTCGGATTAATTATTTGTTTTTCTTACAATACAAATTGATCTTTTGTTAAACAGCTGCTTGTTGACAGGTGGTGTAAGAATATTTTGACCGATAACTATTGTACTGGAAATAAGTATAGCTTATGATGTAAAAAGTTGGTGCCTTAGGTAAAAAAAATTGGACCTTAATTCATTCTGATTTGTTGTGAAAAGCAATTGCTTTCATACTGCAGGAAGCAATTTTCTGTTATTGATATTTGATATGAATTTTTAGTGTTTAGACAAAACACTGTCAACTGATTCGTTAATGACTTGAAAATAATACTGATGGTTTTATTAAAGCGTGTTACAATTTCAATCAACGGAATATGAATCTGCTATTGAAACAAGAAAATTGATGGAGGCATAAATGTAAATATTGAGTGACAATATCCATGGAAAATCAGGAAGATACTTAATCAAACAATTTACCAGACAAATATTTGAATGATGAATGATGATTTGCAATTGGAAATTATTTACCACTGTTGTGTAATACTTAACACCCTTAGAATTAAGTAATAGTCATTTTTAAACGATTTTTGCATGTCAGTCGTAACAAGAATGATGGCGTTTCAAAGTGTTTAATTCTGATCTTTCAAGTTGTAAATTGATGGAAAGAATGGAATATTTTATGGCATAATGGACTCAGGTTGCGTGTTAGTAGGGTACCAAACTTTTAACTGTGACAAAATGTGCTAACTCTTTTTGACAATTCATTTGTTGCATCCCTAAGTGTGGGAGAAGGAGTTAAAAAATTTGATGGGAAATGTCACTAGCAATTCATTTTGTTGAAAAACCTGACGTATGTAAAAATTGAATAAAACTGATCTAAATTGGAGAGGATTGATATTCCGCTTTTTAAAGGTTTTAACTCCGTTAACGAAGCACCGCAATCAAAGTTGAATACAGCAATTTGTAATTAGAATTATACGTTTTGTATTCGAGTGTGTAACTTCATTTACTTTTTTGTCGTAGATAATGTTTTACAAAGACGTACTAGTATTCAAAGAAACATTATTAAGTCAGACGGAATTATTTTGAAATTTGCATCAGCATTTTTTAGATATTTTCGTATATAAAAACCAGTGAGTTGTATGTCACAACTAGAACAGGACTTGAGCTAGACATTGTAACAGTTATAAAACATCAGATACATATAAGTTTTGAACTATTGTACATTAAAAGAAGAGCGAATAAGCCGTTTGAATTGTTGAAGAGTTGTGTCAGTAGAGAATGGAGGTCAAACGCAGACACAAATGGAAAGTGTTGATTTGTTGTGGAATGAATGCTTGCTGCAGTCAGTGCAGGTAAACACTTGTGTCTTTTTATTTTATTTGTTTTTTTTAATTTCATTAATTTAGAAAAGTGTTAAATTGCGTTAATTTATTAATTCAGCCTTTAAAAAGAAAGGAGCTATTGTGGTCAAAATAACCCCCCTATTTGCCTGTTTTTTCTGAATATTACCTGTAATGCTATGGAAATATATGTATCAGTAAATTGGAAAGAGGTGATTCCTACATGCCTAAAAAATTGACTCTTGTAGAGATATTGTTGAAAGGGAGGGCAAGCAATGCAGAATAAAATTGGCTCAAAGCTGTTGTTTTGAACAATGATGTGCTTTCAACTAACCTAGGAAAATGATTTTTGATGAAAAAAAAAAAAAATTAAGGACTGTACATTTCTTTATTTAAATTGCTTCATTTCATATCTTACTAATAATAATCATATCCTCCAAATTTTGAAAGTGTATTCTTCATTTGAGTGGTGTCTTGTCAGAATCTTTTGTGCAGGCAGCATAGTATTGAGCAAAACATCAAAACAGCAGACAATTTGAAAAAAATAAATTATTTGCAAATGATTGAAAAATGAATTCTTTACATAGTGGAAAAAAATATTTACAACTAAATAAAGGTTAATGTTATTTTACAAGTTGTGATAAATCTTACTGCTAGCATGGAATCATTTTGATTTCATATAATTATTGTAGAAAAAACCCATAAACTTGATGAATTATAGTGAGAGGATATTGAATAGTAAATGAATAAATGCAAATCACAATGTCATAGGGTCAAACCTGATCTTAAAGGGTCAAAACTGATCTCATAGGGTCAAACTTGATATCATAGGGTATTAAACCTGATATCATAGGTTCAAACCTGATAGCATAGGGTCAAATCTGATATCATAGGGTCAAACCCAATATCATAGTGTCAAACCCAATTTGAAGAAGTCAAACCTGATATGATAGGTTTGACCCTATGATGACATATTTGACCTGATAAAATAGTGGTTGACCCTATGATATCAGGTGTGACCTTATGTAATTGGGTTTGACCCTATGATATTTAGTTTGACCTTGTGATATCAAGTTTTGACCTTATGTAAGTGGGATTGACCCTATGATTTCAATAAAAACTGACCACCACGAAATAGCACAAAGGGGGGGTTTAAACATCAATCAATCAATCAATCAGCTTAGAACACAAGTCAATCTCAGTTTAAAGCTTTCAAATCATTAAAAGAACCAAATTGTTTTAAAAAAAAACATATTGAAAGATTATTTCTTCAGTATAGAAATATTGTAAAATTTGTAAAATGTATAACTGTCTATTGCAAATAGCAACCTTTTAAACATATAAATGCATTAAATTACCAAAAGAACATCACGGTGATATTTACATTTATATCTACCCAAACATGTGATATTTACATTTAATTTTATATCTACAAAAACATGAGTTAAAGATTTTAAAACAGGTCAATTTTGTAACATTTTGTAATAGTTTGGTTTAATGTTGTTATAAGGAATGTGAGAAAGAATTTGAATAATTTACTGTTGATATCTGCATGACATTACTACTGGTAATGTGTTGAGTTGAATTAATTTATTTTAGAGATCCTTTTTCATGGTATGAATTTGAGGGGGATGACCTGACATTCCTAGTTTGAAATGAGTCCTGATAAATGTTTCTTTTTGTAAGATATCTGGTCCTTTTATAAGTAAGACTTCTATATATATTGTAATGAACTGTTTGTCATTGTTGTCTCATGTATCAATGATTTTATTGAGGATTAAAGATTTAGAGATTATCCAGAAAACACGTCTGACATTTACATCTAAGGAATATTAATCACCTACGGATTCTTTCAGGAATATAAGATAAAACCATGTAATTACGCAAGGTAATCCAGGTCATGATATTGCTTTTAGGTACCGTATTTGTTGAATTGTGTACAAGGAAATTTATACAAGTATGTTTCTAGGTTCTCACAAATGCATTTGTTCAATTAATTCCATTTATGGGTTTCTTGTTTGCAGAATCATCGAAGCCTTACGGTATTAGTTGGAAAATAATTAATATTTCTTAGATAAATGGCAACAGTAGTTTATGATGTTCAAAACTCAAAAGTTCATTTTAAATAACACATACCAAGAGAATAAACCATAGGATCCACATGAACTCCACAATGGCATCTAGGTGCATTGACAGAGTGAAATATCCATAAATATGTTTTTGTTCTGGTACCTTCTATAAAACCAAGGAGCTGTGGCATGATTGCCACTGTAACATCTATCCAAATGATCTCAGTGTAAGCTGTAAACTATAGGGCTGACTAAAGCCTACAACAACTAACAAAACACATACTGTAGTCATCTATAAAATGCCCTGACATGACATAAGGTGAAACAATGCAAACAAGAAGCCTGATTTATGATTAAACCATTAATGAAAAACAAACATGACAGACACAAACCTGCAATGACCCACTGACCTACAGTTTTGTTTGGGAATATTCCTAGAAGCTATAGAAGGGAATTTAAAATGATAAATATATTGAACTATAATATGTGTGACGATCATCATCTCGATTTTTGTGTTTTTTCAAATTCAAATTCAAATGTTTATTGCCATATATATATAAACTTTACACAATAGGTTTGTGACAAATACAAAATAAGTGTACAATCATAACTGAAATTCACAATGTATGTCAAAACAATTTCTTGAAATTAATAATTCTATTTATATTTTAGTAGAGGTTTAGAACACTATTACCTGTTGAAAATTAAAATGCTGAAGTAAAAATGATAGTAATTGTATGTCATAAAGTTGTGTTTTTAGCTCACCTGGCCTAAAAGGCCAAGTGAGCTTTTCTCATCACTTGGCGTCCAGCGTCCGTCGTCCGTTGTCTGTCGTCGTTGTCCGTCATTAACTTTTACAAAAATCTTATCCTCTGAAACTACTGGACCAAATTTTACCAAACTTGGCCACAATCATCATTGGGATATCTAGTTTAAAAAAATGTGTCCGATGACCCGGCCCGCCAACCAAGATGGCCGCCATGGCTAAAAATAGAACATAGGGTAAAATGTAGATTTTGGCTTATATCTCTGAAACCAAAGCATTTAGAGCAAATCTGACAGGGTAAAATTGTTCATCAGGTCAAGATCTATCTGCCCTGAAATTTTCAGACAAATCAGACAACTCATTGTTGGGTTGCTGCCCATGAATTGGTAATTTTTAGAAAATTTTGCAAGTTTTGGTTATTATCTTCAATATTATTATAGATAGAGATAAACTGTAAACAGCAATAATGTACAGCAAAGTAAGATCTACAAATAAGTCAACATGACCAAAATGGTCAATTGACCCCTTAAGGAGTTATTGCCCTTTATAGTCAATTTTTAACAATTTTTTGTAAATTTTTGTAATCTTTTACAAAAATCTTCTCCTCTGAAACTACAGAAACAAATTTAACCAAACTTGGCCACAATCATCATTAGGGTATCTAGTTTAAAAATGTGTCCGATGACCTGGCTCGCCAACCAAGATGGCCGCCATGGCTAAAGATAGAACATAGGGGTAAAATGCAAGTTATGTCTGTTATTTTTTGAACAGTTATAAATAGAGAAAATCTGAAAGGAGCAAAATGTTCAGAATGAGCTCTACCAATTGTCCATATACGTCAAAACTATTAGACAAATTCTTATAGGAGTTATTGCCCATAAATGACAAATTTTACCATTTTTTTTTCATTTTTACCTATTATAATGAAAACTATGATATTTAGAGAGAAACATTTTTTTTTCCGTTATGCCTTATATTATTTAAATTATAAAAGATAAATAAACACTTTAAATCACAAAAATGATCAGCAAGGCAAGATCTCTTCAAAAGTTAAATTTTGCCGATAAAGTTAGTAGACTGTCACTCTTCATAGGAGTGATTGCCCTTAAATGAGGATCAGTGTTCTCCCAGGCCGTTTTAGCGCTGCGGTATTCAGCGCTATCGTATTTCAGCGTTGGTATTGAGCAGACCGCAGCGCTATCCAATCAAATATCAGCGCTATCGTTTTAAATTTTCAAACTTCCGTATTATTCTGCACAATTCCGATCACGTGGTCGACTGGTTGATTTGTCTGAGAGATCTTTTATTCACCTAACGAAGTCAAATATCGGAGGGCCAGTTCAATATATGAATAAAATGGCGCCATTTGCAATACTTTTACTGTAAAAAACTTTCCTTCCCTAGTTTGTCGCTTTAAAAGATGCAGAAGCTTCATGAAAGGGATGGATAGTGCTGAAAAGTTCATTCCTAAATTATTTAAGGAAGTTTTACCCTTCTCTGACAACGTAGTCTCAGCCATTTTTGAACAAACTACGATTATTTCATTATTTTTCGTTTACAACTGAACTGTTGAACCTGTATTGCTTTTAGGAAAGCATTCCTGTTGTCCAGGGATTCATTACAAGCCCGTATTTTACGTTAATTGTCCTTGCATTGCTCTTTTCAAAATCGAATAGAGAATAAAACAAAACGAAAAACGTGAATATATATAAAATATCGATATTTGTCATCCAAATGTCAATATATCTTAATAAAATAGTGTTTAAAAAAATGTAAACAGAGGACGGCTTGGATAGGGAATGGCATTAAATGATGCATAAAGCCACAAGTGTAAACAGGAAGTTATGCAAGCCAGTAAGGAGACAATTTGAAGGAAAATTTAAAACAAGTATTGTCAAATCTTGACAAATATTTCTGGTGGCCAGTATTCAAATGTTTATGAAATTATCAAACACAACCTTCAAAGGTGGTAGTAATGTTTCAGTTGGCAAACATAATTTATTTAATTGATAATCAACCTTTAATAAACAATCTTTAAAAAATATATAGGACTTCTATCATATTCATCTTGGAATATGACTTTATGTTAGCTTTTATATTGAAACAAGTCTTTAATAACACTTAAATATTATGGAAAGGGTAATTCCATTTCTTCATTTGCAATAATATACTGATTTTGATTGCAAAGTTGTAATTTGATAGATGTAAATAAAAGTTAATGAAAAATTCCAATCTTGTAATTGAAAACTTTCTGTAATATATGTGTCAGTAAATTATGAAGCTGTAAAGGATATATAACTAGTTTATAAGTGAAACAACTAAAAGTGCATACTTACTCTTACAAAAATGATTGGAAGGGTGCTAATGAAACCAAATTATATAAATTATCTAGGCATTTTAATTTTAAAACTCAATATTTTTTTCCATTTCTGTGAAAGCATATGTATAAAAATGCAGGTCTTTGTCTATTTAATATAATATAACCAACATGGTAGTTATAAATAAATGTAACATTATGTAAAATGGTGAATCAATCTAATATCGCGCTTACCACAGCGCTATCAAAAATCCTGGGAGAACACTGAGGATCTATTTTATCCTGAGCAAAAACTAAAGAAGACAGAGAGAAACTAAACAGACTAAAAGATCAGTAATAGTACAAGATCAACAAAATAGAGATTTTTGTCATGAAGTCTATTCTCATCTACAATGTTGGAAAGTGTCCTTTTGTATGATATGCACATAGACCAAGGTGAGCGACACAGGCTCTTTAGAGCCTCTAGTTAATTATTCCAAGAACTTGGTTTTAATTTCTGATCTTTTTGTTGATTCAGTTATGGTTTTGTCTGTGTCCATTTGACATCAATTTTGATTGTCCATCCTGTCTGTTGTTGAATAACTGCCCCTTTAGACATCTTTTAGGTATTTTTGTTGTTGAGTTGCTGTCTCATTGACATATTTACTCAAATATCTCCTTTTATTTATTGTGAAATAACTTGACGTTAGACTTACCCAAAATGATTCTATAGCTAACACTTTTTAACTTAAAGTAACACTTTAACAATCCGTATAGTAAGTCTATGCATCACTTGCTAGGAAATTACTTGACACTTCTATATTGTAAAAGAAATCAGTCTGGATCCTTTCAATGAGGTATTAATAAATTCAAATTTGATTCTGAAGTAAAAACTCTAATTTAAATAGTAACAATAATAGACTGTTTGAATTTCTTTTTGAAGACAAGTTGTCAAATTAATACCTGTTACATTATTAAATTTCCTCATTTTTAAAAATTTTTAACTTTCAGTTTTAAAATACTGTCTTTAGTTTATTGGCATGCAGACTGATTTCCGAAGGAGGTCACGATTATTGTGCATTAGACACAATCTGCCACTGATTTAAGCAGATTTATAGAGTGACTAAATTCAATATATAAAAACGAGGACAGGATAATGTAGTTTCCATGTTCTGTTGACATATAATTCTACAGATTGTCTCCCTAATGGATCAGTTATACAACATGTAGACAATCGTGTTTAATTCCTGTGATGTTATGTGACAAAGATGCTTAGATTAAGTGTACAATTTGTACATTTGGTTCTGTTTATTCAGTTTCCATGAGGAGATTCTTGTCATTTCAGATTGACTTGTAACAGCACTTGGTTACACTGAAAGATAGTAAAACATAGCAATCAAAAATTTGATTGTTGTAATCTCTTTCTACAGTATCTGAATATGTAATGGGAATTTATTTTCAATTTTTGTCTTGCCTTATTTAGTCCTGTAAAAATATGATCTTATATAATATGAACATATCTCTATGTCAATAGCTCATTATCTATAGAGCAGATTAAACCATTGTAACAACATAACGAAACTCACAAAACAAAACAAATAATGTTTGAGATTGGAATTGAGAGAGTTTTGTTTTGCATGTATTTTTGTTGTTTTATGCAGCCATGAAATCTCAGTATATTTGTATTAAGAAATCCATCTCGTTTTTATATTTAATTATATGATCAAGCTGTTTCGATTTTAAGCTTAGTTCCTCTTAATTTTAGTTTGGCCTTCAATGTTGTGGTTTATAATTCAATTCTTGTAAAATAAGTCAACAAATTTTTGTTAGCGATTGTTGATCTCAGCGTTGAACTGACTTTAATTGTTTTGGTCACATATTGTTACACGCTTTACGTCATTTCGAGTAAATACAATTTACTGAAGAAAACATTGAAATTGAATTTGTCACTATCATTTATTCAATAAAGAAGTTGTAATGAAGAAGAAAATCTTTGTTCCTGTATGAAAAGTCTTGTGGCAATCAGTTGGTCGGCTGTCAAGTGTCGGATCAAATATTGTCACGTCTCAATCAAGATTGGCTTATTTATTTTTCTGAACCAATTTCAGATTTTCAATTTAAGGTCATTGTGGTAGAGTTATATTAACCTCAAAATCTTGTTTTTCATCTCTCTGATAACTTCATTCTTGAACTATGAAATTATTGGTAAAAGAAGGGAAATCAAGTTCTGTAGTAAGTTTCAGAGTCATTTGGTTCAAATTGAAACTAAAAGTAATCTTTTGTTGAAGGAAATGATAGTTCTTGAATGCATGTCTTGGAAAAATTGTCCATTTATCATGTCCATATGTCCATTTATCATGATCATTTTTCATGTCCATTTATCATGTCCATTTATCATGTCCATTCATCATGTCCATTCATCATGTCCATATGTCCATTTATCATGTCCATGTATCATATCCTTTTATATTTTGTGCTTCATGTTTATTTTCTTTATTTGATTATAATTAAATTTAAAGGAGTCATATTTATTTACACAATAACAATATTAAAGCAATACTTTGTATAAAGACATTAAAATAAAGATATGAATCATTATAAGTATTTATGCATCAAATTTCCTTTTGATAAGGACTTAACTTAATTCTTACAATTCCAAATCACTCATTAATAATGAACAACAATTTCATTTTATAAGAGTAATCTCCCATACTCAATATCATGATTTTTAAAGCATTATATAATTCACTTTTATAAATACTGATTCATGAAACTTATTTAATTAATGTGTCCTCTTCCTTACTGTTCAAATTTATAATCATAGTATAAGTTTCATGGATCAGTAATTATATATAATTTATCATGATTCACAGAATTTATTTTAATTTGGAATCACCCCCGATCTCCCCTTTTCATTAAAAATTAACAGAGAAATTCATAGGAGTTACCTCCCCTTACTTTTCAATACTAATGTTAGTGATTTATAGTTTTTGGTGGAAGAAGACTTCAAGTCTTCTGAAAGCCTTTACTGCCGGCTGTAAAATCATTGAACCGTTAACAGGACGTATGCCGTATCCCTTTCTGTGCTTTACAATTTCATAACAACTTCCGTGCCATATCTTGACACCGATGTTTACACATGTTCTAAGCATCTGCATCATTTAATTTATTAGTTAGGCTTGAAAAACGATCACTATCGTTAGTGTTATAATTTCTCATGTTTTAATGTATTAATATCAACTCTTTTATTTATGTAAATTATTAGATTTCATCTCATCTTACATGAACGTTATTTGTTTACTTGTAAAAGGATGTTTTTAAAGTAGAGTTTGTAGTACGCATGCATGAATTTGGTATCTGGTCGGTTCGCCCTGATTACATGTTCGCCCTTGGTCCGTTCGCCCCTGAGTTCGTCCCCATAGAGTACGTTCACCCTGGGTTCCTTCTCCTTACTTTTATCGTGGAAGTATTATATTGACTGCTTTTATCAAAGACGTTTTATACGTCCTTGCAGTTATTAAAAAATAATAATATGATGGGTATTAAAGTTTAATAAACTTATTCAGATATTTACAAGGTATAAATTCTCGAAATTCATGAACACACATGAAAAAAAAATAATTAAAAGATGATGGCTTGTTTTGGAGCATTAATAGGTCATGATAATAATTCTCACTGATTGTTGTAATAATTGTCTTTGGTAGATTAATAATTGGAATTATCGGAATAAAACAACTGGATTATTCGGGTTAATTTAAACCACGTTGGTTACGTATCTGTGCATGTGCACAAATGGGAAATTTAATTGTGCATCTGAAGGTTTCAAAATAATGATAAACAGAATTGTCATATATTCATACAACCATCTTGAGTTAAAGTCAAGAATATACGTGGAGAGTATGACTTCAAACAGGGACCGCTGGGCGTCACCAATGTCGCAATTTGCGATTTTTATTTCATCTGGCGACAAAATACGGTTGCTGGCGATATTTCTGGCGCCAACATTTTCCTATGTCAAAATTTTCATTTCTTGACTATAACGATAACAATATCAATCTTCATTTAAGTTGGTGAAAGTTTAAAATAAATTGTACGAAATTTTACCTGGCAACAAGTTTATGACTTTGTTTACGACCCCAAGCTAATCAACGGTTACAACAGAAGTCATAATCTGTTGTTACAGGTCATCAATTTATCGGATGGGTCATTAATGATCATCAACATTAATTCATTCAAATAGAATCGGTCAGTCGGCATTTGTCTTTTCATTTGAAGAAATTTTCATACGACAACACAATTTGCAAAGTTTACCTTAGTTTCATGAAGAAAACGTAATTGACAGAAAGTCGATAACCATAATTAACTTGTTGAAAACATCGTTTGACTTGTTTTCCGTAAAATAGCAAATTCATACGTAATTTGTCTTTGCCTGCCCTCACATTTGATACGAAAATAACAAAACCGCCGCCATTGTGGATTGTATTTACTTCTACTGCGTACTGTGTATAATCCTCGAAGAAGGAGCACACCCAAATAAAGAAAGATAACTCAATTTAATTTTTCCTAGTATTGAGATACCTATTCAAGATATGTCTACATACTTCTGACTTAAGAATTTATATGTTTAGGAGGTCTTGTGAGTTATGGGCAAAGTTAAGAGGGTCTTGGTAGCAGGATGGGTAGGGTGCTTTGGTCATAATTTTCTGTATTCTTTATTTTTAATACAATTTTTCACTATTCTGTAAATCTAAACACCCATTATTCTCTTTTCTTCATTCAATTACCCATTTTTCTATTCTTTATTTTCTAATTTAAAAACATTTTTTCTATTCTGTAGCATATACAGACCATAAGCTAATTATAAGGACAATAGTCATTATATAAGTCCCATTAGTCACTGTTTGGAGACATAAACATTCAAATAAAACATACAATATCATTTATATGCTCCAAGTTTTCAAAACTGGCGACAAAATATAGCAGTTGGTGATTTTCTGGCTCCCAACTTTTGGGAGCCAGAGCAGCCCCTGCTTCAAATTAATGATGCTTGAAAAAAAATACACGAATTTAGTTGTTCCGTCTGCGTTCAGATCTGTAATGCAATCAATTTAAATCATATTCCAGTTTTAGACAACATTTGTTTTTTAAAACGAAAGTTAGAATATTTAAGTGTGTTATTGCGATAATAAAGAGTCAAGCGCACACGTGAATCTGCTGATGTTTTACACATCAAACGATGCACCGTCTGTTGACAGAAATATCAATGAATAAACTAATGTCTGTTGACGGATTCCATTTCGAAAGTACGTAGTTTTCATGTCAGTCATTGTCGTAATGTCCCCAATGATTGCCTTAACAACTGAATAGTCCAGCTCTTTACCGTTATTTGTCATTAAGGTACACACATTATCGAGGCTCGAGTACGGAACCAGTAATTCGTTGCTGTCAATAGTTTTAATTTCATGAAAAATTTCAGAAAAGGGCTGTGTGACTCCTGACGGAAAATACCATTCCTACCCTCATACTTTTGTGTAAAAATATTAGATGAAAAACAAATATGATATATGGGTCAAGCACTTTAAATGAACAGGTTTAAAATGCTAAAAGAGTCAAGCGCACACGTGATTCTGTCAACTGATGGTGCATCGTTTGATGTGTAAAACACCAGCAGATTCATGTGCGCTTGACTCTAAATTATCGCAATAACATAGCAAGGTCATCACCTGACATGACCGGTCAATCCTTAGCCTGACACATATCTGCATTGGATATATTTAGAATTTTTCAATATATGTTTATAATGAAAAACCCTAGTTTAGGCAAACTTGACTAAAATCTTAGTGGCCAGTTTTTTTTTTTAAAGTTAACTATCTGCCTTTGACAGAAAACTTTCAAGTGAAACCAAATCAATTACTATTATAATTGCTTGGCAAAATTGCATTGCATCAAGTTGACCATGCTGAGACGAATGTATGGAATTTAGTTATAGAAAATTTAATTTGAATCAACAGTATTTGCAGATTTTTATGTTAAGTATAGTGAGTTTTGGTTGAGTTATGATTATTTTTTTTTTTGGAAGAAAAAAATATATCGAAAGCAATAATGGGACAAAGCAGGCTGGGTTGGTGGGGGCTGCTTTTATGGTAATTCAAGTTACCTTTTATGCATCTTCTTCCACCTCAGATTTTTTAAGGATGTTCGCTACTCTGTTTCAAAATAATAAGCTTTTTAAAAGACTGTTATAAATTGATAGTATATAAATAAAGGAACTAAAAAGCAGATGAAAATGAAGGGTCCGTGTGCTTGTTTTCGAGATATAAGCCATTGAAAATTTGGCGGGAAATGATTCTCTCTAGATTTTTCATACATTTAATATTGGCACCTTTTTCTGTCTAAAAGTATGAAAAAATAACAAGGATTTAATAAGATTTTCAAAGGTGGCATTTAAAACTATATTTAATCAAATTATTAAAAGAAAAGTAGGGGTTTGTGGGCAAAATTTTTTAATGGCACTACATGGATAAAAACCAGAGGATTCCGAATATCTGGCAAAAATTCAAAAACAAGAGGAGCGAACATCCTTAATTGGAAGTCATCTCCCTTCACCATTCAAAATTTTCAGAAAGAGTTATCTCCTCTTATTCAAAATTACTTTTTAATTCACAAAATTTCCCTTTATTAGGAGTTACCTCCCCTTACCATTTGAAATAATTTCTTAAGACTTTTATAGAATCTGGAGATTTAATTAGAACTTTTTATAACAAAAAGACACCTGTCGATTGTTGAAAACTGTGTTTACCTTTGGATGTCTTTTGGTGATTGTTGTTGTTAGAGTGCTGACTCATAGATGTACTACCCCACATCTCCTTTTATACATTGGATTCATTGAATTTAGTTTTTGTTCACCTATGCACTTCATTATATAAATCAGGGACAAGTGTTGAAACTTGGTATCAGTTTATAAATGGTATATAACTACCACTCACTATATTGGTTCTGGCTATAGAAGTGTCCCTTGGCTGTAGTTTGTTAGACTAATAATGAAGTTTGATCCCTTGAGCTTTACCATTAATATCACAAAGATTTACTGTTAATAGAATGGTATTATTGGGATGCACATCATTAACCATTGTGTTGTATTCATCTTCAGTCTAGAAAATCGGTATTTTAAGGTCAAATTATGATGTGTTAATGGTCAATGGGTTAAAGCAAAGCTTACTGGGTTAACAATACTCATGTGGGTGTTTGGTTATTGCTGTAAATGAAATTTAATTAACTCCTTTAGTAAAAATATTATTTGATTCAATAAATTACAGTAGAAGTAAAATTTACAAACCATGTTTTAATTTTTGTTGAAATTTCCTTTGTGTCTTTTTCTTATTTTTTCAAAAATCAGAACAGGACACTAAACAAACAACAATAAATCCTATGAATAACAAATTTCCATAGATCTTCTTGTCTTTTACACAGTGCTTTTTCCTGGACACATGCTTGGAATGGCCATAATAAATGAATTGTTTGTTTGGGGATAGCTCATAGGTTAATTATGTTATTACACATTTCACACATAAATCAATGATTGAATAAAAATTTTATCTTGAAGGAGGCAATAATCATTTTTTTTTTTAAACCAGTTTTGACCAATTAGCTGATTTTTTCCCTAAAACACAGTTTGATTAAATTGTCCAGATTTGTTTTTGTTGAGCCTGTGACTTTTGTCGCAGAAGCGAGACATCGCGATCCTACATTCCGTCGGCGTTGTCGTCATCGGCGGCTTCCACAAACATTCACTCAGTGGTTGAAGTTTTTGAAGTTTTAATAACTTTCTTAAATTATCCTGGATTTCAACCAAACTTGGACAAAAGCTTGTTTATGATCATAAGATAGTATCCAGAAGTAAATTTTGTAAAAAAAAAATCCTGTTTATCTGTATTTTACTCATGAATAGACTTTTCTGCCAGTTAACATTACATTCATTCTGTGGTTAAAGTTTTTCAAATTTTAATAACTTTCTTAAACTATCCTGGATTTCTACCACACTTGGACAGAAGCTTGTTTGTGATCATAAGATAGTATTCAAAAGTAAATTTTGTTAAAAAAAAAATCCTGTTTATCTGTATTTTACTTATAAATGGACTTTGTTTTTCTGCCAGTTAACATTACATTCACTCTGTGGTTAAAGCTTTCAAAATTTTAATAACTTTCTTAAACTATCCTGGATTTGTACCAAACTTGGACAGAAGCTTGTTTATGATCAAAAGCTAGTATCTAGAAGGAAATTTTGTAAAAATTTATTTCCTGTTTTTCCGTATATTACTTATAAATGGACTTAGTTTTATTCCAGTTAAAATTACATACAATCTGCAGTTGAAGTTTTTAAAACATTTATTAGATTCATAAACCTTCTTTGATATTTACCAAACTTGAACAGAACTTCTTACAATCAAAAAATAGTATGTAGAGGAAAATTTTTAATAATTTTTTCCCGATTTTTGTTGAGCCTGTGACTAACAGCAAAAGTAGGCGAGACACTGGGTTCCGCGGAACCCTTACAAATTTTTGTTACTGTAATCTCTTTGAGAAACAGATTCTACAATTTTACCTTTTTAATTATATACAAGAGTTGCCTTGAACTACTGTTCTTAGAATCCATTCCAACTTAAACTATACATTGGCCTTGTAATCCATTAGCATTGTTTACACCAATAATGTTTTTTATTTACTTAGCTAATGCTGTAATTGGTGATAAAATGCCATCAGTAATTCAATTATCAGAGATTGAATTGCTATCATAATGAAGGCAGTCACAGATGACAGAAGACAATCGCTTAATGACAGGTTTACCTAGTTTGACATGAGAAAAAACATCTTGTAGCTCTGTATGGCTTTTTTAAGTCCATGATAAGTTATAATCTTAAACCTGTTTCTTGCAAAACAACAAGTTAAGACAAATTCTTTCACAGCCATTTAACTAGTTTTTGCAACATGATTGATTTTCAGAAATAATCGCATCTGATTTCAACTTTGATTGATTTTATTTTAATGCCACTGTTACTTTTTAAAATGAAAAATATAAATTTGAGTTTTTTTCTTGTCATTCAATATATAAAGCTTACATTAGATTAATTGTAGATGATAAAATCAACATTTTATTACATATATATGTCAAAATATTTAAAAATTCAAACTACTCAAATTTGACTCCACTCATCAGTTTATGATTATTCAAACACTGAAAACATAATCGATTACTAGTATTGATTAGTTTTAAAGTCATATGATACTTCAAATTTGACAAAAATGTTCAATGTGTTTTATATACTGGAATTAAGTATAAATAAAGAAAATCCTTTATTCTAACCAAATCTTCAGAAATGTATTGCTATTAAATTATTGTCTTCCCATACTCTACTTTGCTGACATCTTTTCCCTATGCAGTGGCTTTAACCATGACACCTTTTGTTAGAAATTTATCAGTCTCACAGCACAATTGTGAGGGGAAAACATGGAAGAAAGAAAAGGTAAACAAACTTGGAAGAAAGATAGTATTCATCCATTCTGAAAGAAAATAATACATCAAATCATTTAACAACTGTTATGACAAGAGTTGAATTAATAAATGGGAACACATGGAAAATATATAAAAAAAATACAAATATACATCGCTCTATCATCTCACTTATTTTTCAATTCTCCATGATTCTGTGTTGATTGTTTATCAGAAGACAACATCTGTAAACTTCAGCACCAAAACCCAAAAGTTAATTAGCAGCCAAAGTTATTGATCAACACTCTCAAAATAAAATATCTATTTGTAGATTATACATAATGGATTTTGTATTAAATGTATAAATCTTACACAAAAATCTTAGTTTAGTATATATATGCATGCATAATGGTAATTGGTTCAATAATTGCTTTAACATGCAATATAATTATCAGAAACTTGTTTCATATGACTCAAATTTAAGGTAGAGATTTATGTATTACTGATCTCTTATAAACAGTATGAAAATAATGATATGTTGTAAAGTAGCTTGACTCTTTGCCTCTTTATAGCATATAATTAAAAAAGGTTTTCAATTTGCCAAAGATTTATCTGCAGTTATGAACTTATGACCTTAAATTCACTTCTATTGAGATGTTAAATTCCTTAAGATAAAACATGGCACCATCAATTTTGGAAGGAAAGTCTTTTTAAATTCTTTTAGAAAATTGTTGGTAGTAATTATTTGGTGTAATGTATTGTGTTTTACTTGCTGTTAATTAAATTGTCAGTAAATTTAATTATACTGGAAATATTTTCTGAGAAATGGGCTAATGGTAGAACTGCCAGTAATGATTTATTGTACTTTTCCACATTAGGACCTTTAACAGTTTCCTGAAAGAGCTAATATTGTTCACAGTCACTACACTTGTCGATAGACATGGTTGAATTTTGATAGATCTGAAATTTTTTAATTCAAATGAGAAATAGGTTGCAGCAAAAATATTTCATGTGCTAACAAATTTTCTAAAAAGTAAAACTTATCTTTAGATTGTTATAGTGTTGATTTAAAAAAAAAAATTCTATTCTGATACCAGAATTTCTGAGGTAAAGAGAGAGTGATTTGATTGATGGCTGTTGATTGCTTTGAAAATGTCCAGTGGCAACTATTTCATACATTTTCAAGACAAAGCATGATTTGAATAACTTGTTCAGTTTAAGCGTAACTCATGGTTTCCAAAAAGCAATTTTGATTTCAAAGCTATATTAAATTCTCAACCATCTTTTTTAAAATTTGAATGGGAAAATTCTGCAAATTCAGAAATTATTTAGAGGGTTTTATCAATGCGAATAATGCGACTGGAAGAGTATTGCAATAAGAACCCGCATTCTTATTTCTGATACATATATCTTCTGACGTCGCAGTAATTAATCTCGCATTTTTGTCCGTTCTTCAAAAATCGCAGTAATAAATGCACGCAATAAATTCTGAATTTACAGTATTTGAAATTATAACTCAATTTTGTGACAACTTATAACAAAAAAAAAAAAAAGAAGAAATTAGCCAGAAATCTAAATGAAATTTATTAGATTAAATTCTTGCCAAGATATTAGAATTTTTAAATGTTTTTCTAATACGCCTCTGTCTGGCATCCAGTAAAATTGCTTAGTTGAGAGTTTTCATAAAACCTTATTGGGTAATAACCTTAAGAAGATCTGATCTTGCATAAAACTAGGCCAAACTTAATAAATTCATAGATAGACATGTTTACATGTGGGTGGGCTGTCGGAGTCAAAGCATTATATGTGCTTTATATTTATTCCTATGCAGTTTTGTAATTAGCAAGAGATGTGTTCTGTAGGCGACTTCTTTTCTGCTAAATACTGGGTCATTATTCTATGCATTAATTAACATTACAGATCAATTAGTATCCGATAATCAGTACATTTTGTATTTACTTTCCAATTATCACTTCTTTTATCTACGATCACTATTAAATGTCAATGACCATTTATTGTAAAAATAAGGTGATGGTACCACTTATATATATAAGTATTGAATTTGTCTCTGTAAGATTTATTTGACCATAAAGTTGAAACACAGTTTTGAAATTGTTCATCCAAACACAGAAAGCAAAAATTGTTAGTGGTGTTATTTCTTGCCTTGTGGTACATGCAGTTATTCAAGTAGTATGGCTTCAATATTTAATCTTCATGTGTGGCACCAGCATCTAACAGGGGTGGCAAGAGTACTTCATATTTTTGTAAGGCAGAAATTTAACAGTAAATATTTCATTGTAAGGTAAGTTTCTGCTAACACATATTTCAGGTCAAATTTGTAGATTTTATTAGTAAATTTTTGAAATGATTGACATTTATCCATCTACCAATTGTACAGTAAAGTCTGTAATTGTTATTATTATAAAATTGTGGCACCATTTGTATTGTATAAATATAGGACTTCGCGTAATGAGTTCTGATTGCATTACTTGTATGCTCCGTACTTTCCGAAATACAATTAATCTTCTTGTTTTTTTTTGCCATTGTGATCAACAAATGCATGATAACATTTTACAATTTGTGATAACAAATGCATGATAACATTTTACAATTTGTGATAACAAATGCATGATAACATTTTACAATTTGTGATAACAAATGCATGATAACATTTTACAATTTGAAACATTAATGAACAAGTTTACTAATGAAACAGCATTAGCATAGAAATTACATTTTTAGTAAATCATATTTTTAGAAAATAATTCTCTCTAGAGGCACCCTTATATTGGGCCAAAAATGAAATTTATATTGTTTGATGTTGCCTTGTCTACCCACCTAAAAAGCTGCCTACCCAAAAAAATTTATGGCACGAATCGGTTCAAATTTAAGAAAAATATTTTTTCCTTCTCTAACAGTGTTTTCATGTCTATAACATGTAACTAATATGTTACTCAGGCAAAATAAGAAAATCCCTACCTACCTACTCAATACTATAAGGCATGGGTTAGGCAACATTAAACAAAGAATTTTTTAAGGGTGGCCTTGGAAGAGTCTTAATATTCTTTAAGATAAGTCAATATTTATTAATGACCATTTTATAATTTGATTATCTCTCTTACTTTGACAGTGGTTGTTTCCAATCAAGAGTGTGATAATTGGTGTTGGGATTTGGCTTCTGATTTTTAAAGGGATTTGAGTTTAGGGTTTATATAATGTATATCCTTAATATCATTTTCTCTCTCTTTCATCTTTCTGAGATTATAAAGTTTCATAATCTAAAATACTTTTTCAATTTAACACAGTTATTTCACTAAAAAGGTGAAGTTTAATTTCACCATATTTTACCTTTATACACATGTATAGTACTTTTGATTTGTGATTAAGGAAACTGTCATCATTGACCTGAAGAATGTTAAATAAAATTTCAGTTAACCAGTGTGAGTTAAGTATAAATTCATATTTATTGCCTATGGCTAATAATGATGATTTGACTCTGTGATGTTTCTAAAAAAGAAGAATTTTTTGTATGTAAAATTTTGATACAATTCAAGGTTGAATGGATTTTCTCTAAAAAATAGAATATTTGTATGGAAATTTATATCAAATTTAAAATGGAGATGGTTATTGTTTGCCAGGGGCGTATCCAGCCCCCTGGATCTGCCACTGTGTTAACAGTAAACAGTGTTAAAATTATGAAAGAATCTGAGCTAGTATATATTATTGTTAAGGGGCCAGCTTTTCTCGCTGTGTTGAAGACCCATTAGTGGCCTTGGGCTGTTTTCTGCTCTTTGGTCAGGGTCGTTGTCTCTTTGACACATTCCTGTTACCATCCTCAATTTTATTGTCTTGCCTGCGACGAAAGTCGCAGTATGCGAGACGTAGGTATTACTATCCAGCAGCGTAAACTATTTGTATAAAGCTTTATATTTCAGAAGGTAGAAGACCTGGATGCTTCATATCTTGTATGCAGATACCTTATGTTACGAAGTTTCCGTCTGTCATATGCCCATTGTCCTTGACCTCATTTTCATGGTTCAGTGACTGCATGCTTGAAAAAAAATTACAGTGTTTTTGTCATGTGAATTTCTCACTTATTATGTGTAATAGGATAACTATATTTGGTATATGGGTTCCTTGCAACGTCTTCATGTTTGTCAGACCTCAACCTCAATTCATGGATCAGTGATCAAGGTTAAAGTTACGTGATTAGGTCTGATTCTCAGATACTACAAGCAAGTCAACTATATGTGGTGTATGGAATGATTGTAATTGGTACCACGGTACATGTCAGACTGGCAGGTTTCATCTGACCTTGACCTCATTTTCATGATTCATTGCTCAGTGTTAATTTTTTGTGTTTTGGTCTGTTTTTCAAGTACTGTAAGCAATAGGTCAACTTTATTTGGTGTATGGAATGATTGTAAGCTGTACATGTCTGTCTAGCCGGTGTCATCTGACCTTGACCTCATTCTCATGGTTCATTGGTCAATATTATTTTTTTGTGTTTTGGTCTGTTTTTCAAATTCCAATAGGAAAAGGTCAACTATAATTGGTGTATGGAATGATTGTATGGTGTACATGTCTGTCTAGCCGGTGTCATCTGACTTTGACCTCATTTTCATGGTTCATTGGTCAATGTTAAGTTTTTGTGTTTTTTAAATACCAATAGCATTAGGTCAACTATAATTGGTGTATGGAATGATTGTAAGGTGTACATCATCATCATCATCATCATCATCACTGTCTGTCTAGTTGGTGTCATCTGACCTTGACTTCATTTTCATGGTTCATTGGTCAATGTTAAGTTTTTGTGTTTTGGTCTGTTTTTCAAGTACTTTAAGCAATAGGTCAACTATATTTGGTGTATGGAATGATTGTAAGGTGTACATGTCTGTCTAGCCGGTGTCATCTGACCTTGACCTCATTTTCATGGTTCATTGGTCAATATTAAGTTTTTGTGTTTTGGTCTGTTTTTCAAGTACTTTAAGCAATAGGTCAACTATATTTGGTGTATGGAATGATTGTCAGGTGTACATGTCTGTTTAGCCTGTGTCATCTGACCTTGACCTCATTTTCATGGTTCATTGGGCAATGTTAAGTTTTTGTGTTTTTTAAATACCAATAGCATTAGGTCAACTATAATTGGTGTATGGAATTTTTGTAAGGTGTACATGTCTGTCTAGCTGGTGTCATCTGACCTTGACCTCATTTTAATGGTTGATTGGTCAATGTTAAGTTTTTCGTGTTTTGGTCTGTTTTTCAAGTACTTTAAGCAATATGTCAACTATATTTGGTTGATGGAATGATTGTAAGGTGTACATGTCTGTCTGGCCAGTATCATCATTTGACCTTGACCTCATTTCCATGGTTCATTGGTTAACATTAAGTTTTTGTGTTTTGTCAGTTTTTCAATTACCATAAGCAATGGGTCAACTTTATTTGGTGTATGGAATAATTGTAAGGTGTACATGTCTGTGTGACAGTTTTTATCTGACCTTGACCTCATTGTCATGGATCTTTAAAAATGTTACGTTTTGTGAGATACTTGTAGTAAAACCTTTATCTTTAAGACTTTCAATATAAAATCAATGGTCAGTAAAAGGCGAGACATTTCAGCGTGTGCACTCTTGTCATTATTTAAGAAATGAATGGTTCTTTTTGTAATTTTATGTGTAAAAGTGGTGACCGAAGAACATTTTGTATGAATTAGTTCTTTCATTCTAAAAATGTGTGCAAGATCAACACTTTTACAACCCTATCAAATTACTAAAAGAAGCACTCATTTCTTATAATTACATTTTTATGCTATGACCATGAAAAAAATTTTTTATCAACTTTTTCTTTTATTTACCTGTGCACTTTTTTGTCGAAGCACCTGTCATTACGAATGTAACATTTCATTTTGATATTAAGGTTAATTTTTGAATGACGTGCGATTGTTGTCAGCCAATCAAACCAAATGATTCTCATGAAAAATACATGTAATGTAATTATTGAAATATACATATATACACATTCAGTTTATAATAATTCACACACACAAGACTATACATAGTTTTAAAATCTGATTTACATGAATTAAATTTGTTAAAATGGTTATAATGAACTATTTACTTGGAAATTTTCATGCAGGGGTTATTTGATTTTTGCTATCACATGAAATGTGCCTAAGTAAAGTATATATCCCCTGCACAAATAGTTTAAATTTACAAATTAACAATATTGATGTGATAGCTGCTTTTATCATTTGATGTTGGAATTTATTTTCTCACAAAACATTCATGTACATTTATATATGCATTGAAATTTTAAAATAAGAACCAGCAAAATCATAAATGATGACAGTATTTATTTTTAAGTTTATTAGTGTCTTTGCAGACATTTGACTTATTTTCCCCATGCTGTTATTTTTCCTGTGTAAATATTTTTTTCGAAGTCACTTAAAGTGTTATTAAACATTATTTGAGTACAAGCTCCTCAATTAAGAAGAAAAAACACATTTTAGACCTATTATACCTTTTATAAATGTTTTCTGTTCAATTAAGATACTGAGAAAAAAGCTTTCAGAAACTCAATTTTGACATTAATTTTTCGACGTCTTGCATTCTGATTGTGAAATCATTGGATACAGTTTACACCGTGAGATTTGATTTACAGGGTTGACACCACTCAAACTAATGACTGTAATTACACCTAAAACATATTACAAGTATCGACAACAAAATTCTTTACACTAGTATCTAGACGTTATAATTAATCGTAGAGAATGTTGCTGTTTAAGTAAAGTCAGTTAGTGGATTGAGGACAATTCAATTTCAAACGAATCGGAACATACTGGGTTAAACTTTGGCATACAATGTCCTCGCGACAATCTTTAACTTATGTTGCTGTTTCAGGGAAGTAATTGGATTGAGAACAATTCAATTTCAAACGAATCAGGAACCTACTGGAATTAACTTTGGTATATTCAATGGACTGATGAGCTTCAACTATGATGTACTGTAATAGTAATTAAAGTCAGTTGGCAAGATTTAGAACAATTCATTTTCAAATCAGGTAGGGGATTGAGAACAATCCAATTTCAAAGGAATCGGAAACCAGTACTGGAATTAACTTTGGTTTACAATGGACTGACGAGCTTCAACTATGATGTACTGTAATAGTAATCTAATTCAGTGGGCAGATTAAGAGCAATTCATTTTCAAACCAGGTAGTGGATTGAGAACAATCCAATTTCAAAGGAATCGAAACCAGTACTGGAATTAACTTTGGTTTACAATGGACTGACGAGCTTGAACTATGATGCACTGTTATAGTAAAGTCAGTTGGCAGATTGAGCACAATTCATTTTCAAATCTGCTAGTGGATTAAAAACAATTCAATTTTATACAAATCGGAAACCTACTAGAATTAACTTTGGTATACAATGGACTGACGAGCTTGAACTATGCTGTACTGTTATAGTAAAGTCTGAGTTAGTGGATGAACAACAATTTATTTTCAAACAAATCATATCACACTGGGTTAAAATTTGGCATACATTATATACAGACCATATTATTACCTAAATTTGCTGTTTACGTACTGTCAGTTAGTGGATTGGGAGCAATTCGATTTTCAAACAAACTGGAAACCTACTGTTTTAAACTTTTGCATACAAAGTCTGAGGAGCTTGAACTACGATGTTGCTGTTTTAGGGAAGTCTTAGTTAGTTGATCTAAAACAATTCTCAGTTTCAAATGAATCCATGAAGACACGGGGCTAAACTTGATCATCAACGGACTGACCTGAGCTTTAGTTTACATAAGACAAATCTTTTAATTATTTCATTATTATAGTTTTGAAGTTAATTGTCATGATTGCTTTATTAATTATTGATTTTACTGTTACGAGAAGGAAGTGAAAAAAAGTTGAATTTTACCTAAATGCACGGGATATTATTAATATTTGATGTTTCATTAAATCATAGCAACATTATATAATCTTATTAAGCATATATATGAAGTTGATGGTTTGCTGACCTTAAAATCCAACTTTCAATGAATATATATATATAAAGCTTTTTAAGTTTCAATAATGACTTTGTTTCTGTTTAGACTTAATTCATCTGAGCTGCTGGATGACTTTAAAGCAGATTTATTATTGATCACGATAGAATGAATACTGAAGGGCGTGTCTTTTTTAAGAATTATGTATCTATTTAAAATTGTAGAAAACGGAAAATTTAATCAAGTTAATTAAAAACGACTTGTTGACTGAAACGTGTCGTCATTTGTTAAAGCATCTCGTGAGAGAAAATATCATTCAAGGATTCACCTTCGATATTAGATTTTTTAAAGAAACTTTATTAAAAACAACTTAAATAAACAATTGATTTCACTGGAAGGAGGAACTTATTTGCACTTCAATGAGAGAGAGCAATAACCTGTAAGATTACTTACAAACATTGTCCTGGTAAGAAGTCATACAAAAGGGACAGGAATAAGTTGCAATGGAGGATATATAATTATATAGTATGTGCCTACGAAGCATATCTGTTTGGATGTTAGAGATTGCTAAAGTTTGGAGCTATGGAGATCAGTAAGTCTATAACAGAAATTGTTTTTATATCTTCTATAAAAATTATTCAAATTATTAAGGTGTTACATTGTAATTTTATTACTGTTTTTGAATTTCAACTTGACATTATTAGTAACGTAACATATTGAAAATCTTATTCTGTTTTGTAATATAGCATTATATAATTAAGAGATGTTTTATACAGAATGCACTGAGAAATTAATAAAGATGGGAGACAATTTCTTATAAAAAATGAGAATATCAGGTTGTAGTGTACAGCAAATAGTTAATGTTAATTAACCTTTAGCTAATCCGCCTTTAGGCGTGATGGCGACAACCATTCTTTGATGGCCCGTATGACCCTCCATACCTTTTTGAACTGCCCAAGCTGAACTGTCATGATAGCAGGGACTTCAACCAAGCAGTTCATGGTCCATAAACTCTTCTCAGATGTCTGATTATGAAAATATGGCACTTTGAAAGCCGTTTAAGAGTTCAAAATCGGAAAAACCTTAAAGGTAGCCAAAATCAGGTAGGGTAGGCATCTTTGATGGCCACTACGTAACTGGTAGTGACTGTAGGTATAAACTATTATCATAAATGCATGCTTAGGTGGTACAGGAACACAAGGAGGTATAATATAGCCGATAGGAATCTAGTCTGTAAAATCTAGGTCACCGTTTTGTCAAAATCCGTAAAAACGGACATTTAGGCAGACCTGACTTGACAATAATAATTCCCCAGCAAGACACTTAAGTCCCATATACTCCCAGTTAGCATGAATGGACTGCTGTAACTATAGGGTAATACTTGAATGACAAAGAAACATCGTCTAGTCAATATTCACCTCTGAAGGCCGTTTAAAAATCGGAAAATAGACTGAAAATTACCATTTTCAGTGGGGTGGGTTCAAACCCACGAGAAAATATTCCACCTCCCACCCCACCCCCACCCATGCCATCCGCCCCAAATCTCAATACATAGTTTAATAGATGAGCATCAGTTACAGCATCAAGAGTCTGCTAATTTGCATATAATTTGCATATGATTGCAAATTTTCAAAATGCCTGATTTTCCATAAATCTTTGAGGCGAATGAGTTAAACTAAAATATTTTTCCTGATTTTCAACCTCTAAAGAGTGTTTTGGTCAGTTTACACCCCAAAACGACCCTCAAACCCAACAGAAGTCAAATTTAAAGATTTTGATCAAATCGTTTAACCCTTTAGCCCCAATCCGCCTGTAGGCGTGATGGCGACAACCATTCTTTGATGGCCCGTATGACCCTCCATACCTTTTTGAACTGCCCAAGCTGAACTGTCATGATAGCAGGGACTTCAACCAAGCAGTTCATGGTCCATAAACTCTTCTCAGATGTCTGATTATGAAAATATGGCACTTTGAAAGCCGCTTAAGAGTTCAAAATCGGAAAACCTGAAAAGTAGCCAAAATCAGGTAGGGTAGGCATCTTTTGATGGCCACTACGTAACTGGTAGTGACTGTAGGTATAAACTATTATCATAAATGCATGCTTAGGTGGTACAGGAACACAACGAGGTATAATATAGCCGATAGGAATCTAGTCTGTAAAATCTAGGTCACCGCTTTGTCAAAATCCGTAAAACTGACATTTAGGCAGACCTGACTTGACAATAATAATTCCCCAGCAAGACACTTAAGTCCCATATACTCCCAGTTAGCATGAATGGACTGCTGTAACTATAGGGTAATACTTGAATGACAAAGAAACATCGTCTAGTCAATATTCACCTCTGAAGGCCGTTTAAAAATCGGAAAATAGACTGAAAATTACCATTTTTCAGTGGGGTGGGTTCAAACCCACGAGAAATTAAAGTGTTTGAGTAAATTATGTAACCCAGAAATACTTTCATACTTATGATTTGTTACTTTCATTTTCATTTTTGAATTTAATGATGTTTGATTAATTTGCCACATGAGAGAGATTTTTTACTCTTGAGGTCTATTTTTATATTTCACTTAATTGTTGTTTTTAAGAATTAACTGCTGCTTGTTGTTTGTGTTTTAATACTGTGTAAATTGCATAAACTAAAGCACATTTTGTATGATCATATGCACAGATTAAAGCATTGCAAACTTCAAAAACATTAAAAGTGTTTGCATGAACTGACTGTTTTTTTTTAACAAAGTACAAAAACAGGTATTTACAAATAAAAGCTAGTTGTCTGTTCTGGTACAACTTTATAGTAAACAAATGTCCCAGAATCTATATATATTGACTGCAATAATAGTGTGATTACTTAATTGTCTTTTCATTCTAAATTTTGACAGATGTAGCTATTTATGGCTCTATCTCCTTACAAACCAGTCAGAATAAAAAGCGAACTTAACCACTATAGTAATTCCAGCTGTGTAACAATCCTTCTACTTAAAGTACAACTTGTGATCTTAATTTAAATAACTTAAGCATTATAGTACTAAAGTACTGATGTATTTTATTAATAGGAGTTAATAAAGATACAATATTTTTATTGTTTGTTTTTGGTTTTAGTTTTTTTTTTGGGTGGGGTGGGGGTGGGGGGTGGGGGGGCAATTACGATTTTACATACTAGTAGTTTCATCTTTAAAAATATTATATTGACAAAATTAACAAAACAATTAAAAAAAGGAAGAAGGAAGGCAATACTATGGACGGGAATGAAAAGAAATGCAAACAACATCATGTATTAAAAAAAATAATTAAACAACTTAAATCCATAAAAACAATTCACAAAAATATCTTAAAATTGAGCAACAATTACACCTCACCCAAAGCCAGGGGTAAACTCAGGACTGACAGCTTGACAGTTTTACAAATATAACCAATTTTCAGTATAAGCTACTAATTAAGATATATGTCCAAAACTAAAACATCAAATAAAAAACTAACAACAAAAGAAACAGGAATTTTGTCTCAAAGAAATAAAATTGAAGCTGAACTGATGGTTTCTTCGGCTAATACAGCAGTCATTCTTAAAGATCCATTATCTCTTGTCAGTTTGCTTTGTACATAGGAAGCTTGATAATGATAAATGTGATGTTCCATTCAACACAAAAATTTGTTTTGTCTTTCTTTACTCTTAGTTATTGTTTCTGTAATGGAGAACAATAAAACAATGTTTTTTCTTATTAATTTGTATGTTACAAGGATTACTATTGATGAGGAAATTAAAAAAATAAAATGTTTAAGGAGTAATGCATGGTTGACATGAATACAAACAACTTATCCTGAAGTAGATACTGTCTCAGATAATAAAAGAAGAATAGCTATTGATCTATTTTTATTTTTATGCAATTCATTCAGGAAAAATATAATTGTTGTTTTTGACTGGTCCCCTGTCGAGATATTTTTTTTGTGAAGAAACAATTACCAGATATATCAAAATTATCAATGTGCTAATCATCTTTTTTTCCAAATCTAGTCTCAATGATTTGTAGGATTCCACACAAGGATTTATTTGAATCTAGAATAATTTTGAATTCTGGAAAATTGATTGATAGATTTGTGTTTAGTGCCACTTTTAGCACTATTGTGCTATTTCTTGGTGTTCAGTTTTTATTGTTGGAGGAAGCAGGTCAGAGAACCACGAACCCTCGGCAGGAAAACTGACATTCCTAGTCAATTAAGATTGGAGTCCAGAGCACATGCCACGTGTGGGATTCAAACTCATAACCATATACATGATATAGTGTTGACAGGCTATAATGGAAGAGCCACCGAGGCACCCTGGAAAATTGATAAGAAATGTATGATGAAAACTAACCCATGGACATACCATTTCTTCCCCTTATCATGAGACTGAAAATACAATACCTTAAAAATTGTTGATTTTCTGAAATGTGGAATACTATTCATCTTATTAAATAAAATACATGAATCATACACTAGCTATCAACCAATCAAAACAACGATACTTATACAAGGTGTAATTATTATCTTACACTAGCTATCAACCAATCAAAATCAACGATACTTATACAAGGTGTAATTATCATCTAAATTAATATCTGAAATTGAATTTCCAGAAATCTAATCTGTCTTTTTTTATTGTTGTTGAAAGTTCAAACCTAATGTCATAAAGGTAATGATCTTATGCCCAAGCAATTTGATAGTTCCCTTGTGAACTTGATGAAAAATTAATGTTTCACAAGTTTTCTAGGATAATTAAGATTGACTTGTAGTATCTTATTCTGCTACTGTCAGAGCTGATAGATTTGTCAGGTCACCCTGTTACATTATAGATAACGACGATTGTTTTTTCACATTTCTTGATTCCTGTCAATGGAAAGTTGATCAAATTCGGCAAGATTACGATTCTTTTCTGAGTAAATCATTTATAGAGATTTTTTATATAACGGAACTCGAATAAACACCTGTCATACAAGTGGGAAGTTTAGCTAGCTATAAAACCAGGTTTAACACACCATTTTCTTCAGAAAATGCCTGAACAAAGTCAGGAATATGGCAGTTGTTTTTCACTTTTTCCGTTGATTGATAACATTAGATTTTGTCAGTTTTTATGGACTTCCCCTTTTTGAATTATTGCCTAGGAGTTTAGTATTTTTGTTATATTTTTTTATACAGTGAAACCTGTAAAAATTAAAGCTTTTATGGACAAATTATTTGCTTTCTTAAAAATTTTGAAAGTAAATTACAGATCTAACATTGTTGGGTTGATGTTTAGACGAGTTGTATATACATAATGTACACAGCCATGTATCACCATCACTGCTGGTGATCCGATGGATCAATCTGTTGTAGAGTTGTCACTGGCTCAGACGTACTTATATATATATATATATATATATATATATATATATATATATAATGCTATTTCCAAAAAGTGTTTCACATGATTATAGTTTTTATCATATTGCTTGTTAATTTGATAAATCTGGCTAGAAATTTTAAACAAAATGCACTTCTGATCATGAAGTTATCTCCCTTGAAAAGATTGTCTCGGTGCATTCCATAAAATTGACATGGGTTGTTGTGAATGTTTTAGGTATTCTTGGAAATAACTTTGCCATCTATACAAATTATATAATAATAATTATTTGTAGGCATTAAAACGTTTAATCCCGCTGCAAATGTTTGCACCTGTCCTAAGTCAGGAATCTGATGTACAGTAGTTGTCGTCTGTTTATGTAATTTATACGTGTTTCTCGTTTCTCGTTTTTTATATAGACTAGACCGTTGGTTTTCCCGTTTGAATGGTTTTACACTAGTAATTTTGGGGCCCTTTATAGCTTGTTGTTCCTTGTGAGCCAAGGCTCCGTGTTGAAGGCCGTACATTGACCTATAATGGTTTACTTTTATAAATTGTTATTTGGATGGAGAGTTGTCTCATTGGCACTCACACCACATCTTCCTATATCTATATAATTTATTGGTGGTACTCTATATGAAAAAGGATCACTATATACTGACAGGAAAGTGAAGGATATTTTGTGATTCAATTCTTATTATTCTTATAAATGGAAAATATTTGAGGGTTCAACGAATTCTGACAGAGTCATTGAATCTACAGCTTGATTTTCAAAGCTTGATTTAACTATAAAAAGTTATATCCTTAGACATTTTTAAAAGGTCATATATGTTTATATATTTAATATGTATAACTCCAACTTTTGCTCTGTTTAATTTTTACTGGAGATGTAAAATATGTTATCTAGGAGTCTCTACTTCCATTCTACAATACATTCATATCATTAGATAAATCATATTATTAGAAATTAGTATCTCTCTTAACCTATTTTAAATAAAAGATCTGATGCATAAGCAACTCGCAATCAGGTAAAATTAATACAGTAATAAAAGTTGACTTCTAGTCTAAGACCTTCTTTATTCCTTTTTGGGTTATTAGGCTGCTGCTAAGATTTTGTAATCAAATTGATCTCTTTACTTTAAAGGATGACTAGCCTTGATCTTTGAAAAAGAATAGGTTTATAGTCTAGTTTGTAATTTACAGCTATATTTTGTTTCATATTCAATCATTTGACTTCTATTGAATTTCTAAAGGTAACAATTAATGAAATAGATTTCAGTGCTACAGAAAGTCGTTTATGGTTACATAGTCTTTGTTCATCTCAGAACACAATCAAAGTATTATAAAAGGAAATTTGGAGTATCTTCAGTAATCATGAAACTTAAGTAAGGGGTCAAATTGTCTGCATAAAAAAGAATGGTGAGATAGATTCAGGATTATTAGATAAGGATTTGTCTAAATAGGTCAGATATATGTGACAGATGTATTTTTTTTTGTTTTGGGTGGAAGGGGGAGGGGACTATTAAAGTGCAACCCTGCTACATTTGATAAACTTATGTGTCACCGGATGTAATTTTGCAAAACATTTGATCAATTATTCCTTATGAACCTGCTGCTATTGTATAATCATGTTGCACCATAGTATATGTTGTAATATAGATTGTATTTAGCCTTTTATGTTTCTTTTGTCATTGGGTTGCTGTCTAATTGATATTCATTACACCACTTCTTTGTTTATTCATGAATAATTATACACATTGGCAGTCTTATTAGGTAATTGAAAAAGAGGTTACAAAATTGAAGTATGATTGATCTTTATGCATTTTTTAGTAGAAAAAATTGTATCTCCAAGCTCTAAGTATTTACAAATCCATGATAAAATTGGATCAATAAGTAAATACATGTTTATCCATCTAACATGTTATCATTTAATGATGGCTTGACCTAAGGTAAAACATCCTGCTGTTAACTCTGGGCATGTGCATAATGTGCATAAAACATGTGATAAATGTTTTTTTGAAATTCTATTTAGATAAGCCACCTTAAGTAAACCCATTACTTCTATACCACTTGTTAAAGGTATAGCCTTTTCTTTTCACTTTAAAATTTGATTATTAAATAATGACATACGTAGATAAATTGATGTGTTAAGTGTTGTAAAGTGGAAGTCCTTGAATTAAATTATAATTCACACTCAAATGGACTTGTTTAAAATTAAGTCCTTGAAGTTTCTTTGCTTGGGACAACTTGTATTTTGAGAAGGTTTGTCTTTTAAACATTATATTATGATTTAGACTGTATGGATTGTTTTTACTTCAAATTATGTTTTAATTCACATGAAAGGGGGTTATATATGTTTAGGATGCCCATAAATGGGTAAATTTTAGACTGAGTCAGAGTCTTAAAACTTATTAGACTGATTATACCTAGACAAATGCAAAAGAAAATATTTATCATATTGCATCAAAATTTGGAGGGAAGTCCCACTGGATAGTTTGATGTATGTACAGTTTATGAAAACTGTATCCAACCTAAATAAAACCTAGTTGAAATGCATTTAAGAATTAGATGAATTGGGTTTCAACCAGGAAGAAGAATAGATAAATAATAATTAAACCCTTTTCTACTTATTAGATATTAAGTCTGTTGAAGTGACTGAAGTGGTATTTCAATGGGAAATTATCTCATTGAACTTAAACAATCCAGACTTGTAACATAAATACAAATCATATGGGTGGAACAATTTAGGGAATCAACCAATTATATCTACACAAACTGCATGAGATCTCTAAATACAGATTTAATTTTGTTCTCAGGGTAAATATATCTGATCATTTTCTTAAGGAAAAATATTAGAGATGATGCTTTTTGACATGATTCATGGCATGTAATCATGAAAACTCAATTCCCTTTCAAAACCAAAAATAGGAACTGGAGCGCTCAATAATTGTTGTTTTTTTAATTTCTTATGTAAACATACAGCTTAAAAACCATTAATCTTTTAACATACTTATTGTGGCTTTAAAGTTAGCAACATAGTCAATATATAACATTCCAGTTGTTGGGCAGAGAACACTCACTGTAAAATCATTGAACAAACTAAATGAATAAATTTCATTTTTCATGTATTTATATACATGATATTAACCAAACACAAAAATGTTTAATAATTCAAAATGTTCATGGCTTTCAACCTCAGTTTTGATGATTCAACACCTGATTATTGGTTTAAGTGAAAAAATAACTAATTTCACTTTAATTGAATTGACCACTTGGAAAAAAAAACTAACATTATATTATTTATTTATTTTTTTAATCAAAATACTTTAATTATTCTTACAGTAGTACTAGCCATGCCCATCGATGATGTTAATTGTTTACCAACACATCAGTATTTGACCTGTTTTATGTGTTATTCTTACAGTAGTACTAGCCATGCCCATCGATAAAGTTAATTGTTTACCAACACATCGGTATTAGACCTGTTTTATGTGTTATTCTTACAGTAGTACTAGCCATGCCCATCGATGATTATTCTTACAGTAGTATACTAGCCATGCCCATCGATAAAGTTAATTGTTTACCAACACATCGGTATTAGACCTGTTTTATGTGTTATTCTTACAGTAGTACTAGCCATGCCCATCGATGATGTAAATTGTTTACTAACACTTCGGTATTTGGCCTGTTTTATGTGTTATTCTTACAGTAGTACTAGCCATGCCCATCGATGATGTTAATTGTTTACCAACACATCAGTATTTGACCTGTTTTATGTGTTATTCTTACAGTAGTACTAGCCATGTCCATCAATGATGTTAATTGTTTACCAACACATCAGTATTTGACCTGTTTTATGTGTTATTCTTACAGTAGTACTAGCCATGCCCATCGATGATGTTAATTGTTTACCAACACATCAGTATTTGACCTGTTTTATGTGTTATTCTTACAGTAGTACTAGCCATGCCCATCGATGATGTTAATTGTTTAACAACACATGGGTATTTGACCTGTTTTATGTGTTATTCTTGCAGTAGTACTAGCCATGTCCATCAATGATGTTAATTGTTTACCAACACATCAGTATTTGACCTGTTTTATGTGTTATTCTTACAGTAGTACTAGCCATGCCCATCGATGATGTTAATTGTTTACCAACACATGGGTATTTGACCTGTTTTATGTGTTATTCTTACAGTAGTACTAGCCATGCCCATCGATGATGTAAATTGTTTACCAACACATGGGTATTTGACCTGTTTTATGTTATTCTTACAGTAGTACTAGCCATGAGGATGTTAATTGATTACCAACACATGGGTATTTGACCTGTTTTATTTGTTATTCTTACAGTTAAGTACTAGCCATGCCCATTGATGATGTAAATTGTTTACCAACACATCAGTATTTGACCTGTTTTATGTGTTATTCTTACAGTAGTACTAGCCATGTCCATCAATGATGTTAATTGTTTACCAACACATCAGTATTTGACCTGTTTTATGTGTTATTCTTACAGTAGTACTAGCCATGTCCATCAATGATGTTAATTGTTTACCAACACATCGGTATTTGACCTGTTTTATGTGTTATTCTTACAGTAGTACTAGCCATGCCCATCGATGATGTTAATTGTTTACCAACACATCGGTATTTGACCTGTTTTATGTGTTATTCTTACAGTAGTACTAGCCATGCCCATCGATGATGTAAATTGTTTACCAACACATCGGTATTTGCGTATTTAGTGACCTGTTTTATGTTGTTAATAATTAACTTTTTCAATCTCATCATTTGAATCATTCTCCAGTAAATTAGCTGTCGATGACTTCTATACCCATAATTGGCTAAATAACCAAGGGTATAAACAACTCGGAATTAGCAGATCATATAAATGTTTTATAACTCATAGTTGGTGTGATTTACCGCCATGTGTATGAGTTTGGCGTGGTAATGAGAACATTGAATATGAAATCAGTATGATTGGATTTTTATTTGGTCAGATATTAGGAAGGAAACGACTTTTGGTAGTAATAAGAGAAAGATTTACATGTTTTTTATTCACTTGTTACTAGGATTAACGATCATAATTGATAGTTATTGCTGGCTGCTGGTACTTCAGAGTAACAGCTTCATTAATGATAAAAGTGCAATTTGAATTTATTGGTTTGCACGGAATTCTTGTTGTCATGGATTAATTCAGCTATTTCTACACCTAGTATTTGTTGGGTTTTTGTTGTCAAATAATTTTCTTAAAGTTTTGTCTGAAGTCGATTCCAATTCAAGTTATAAATGATTGATATTCCCAAGTTGCCCTGTGTTAAAAATTTAATCTTCAGGTATTAATCTTTAGGTATACACAGAGTTCAGCATTGTCATAGATTAAATGAGCTACTACCACACTTGGTATCTTTTAGCGCTTTCTTTCGTCCAAAGATTTCCTAAAACAATGTTTACTATAATATGAAAATTAATCAAATTCAAGTCTGATTCCTTTCTTAAGAGTCTACTTAAATTTGAAAAGAATTGAATCCATAGGTTTATGCAGAGTTCAAGTTATCATGGATTATTTGGCATCTGTTTTTTTCTAACCGTTTCCTAAAAATTTCTCTCTTCGATAGTCAATACAATTTAAGCCTGGTTCATTGCTATAAATACAATAATTTAAACACCAAAATGTTGTTAAATGAAATTGGATATCCTTTTCAATATTATATGATTAACTCCTGAAAAAAAAGAAAAAAAAAAACCTAATTTATTGAACTATCATTCTGCATTGACAATAATATCTTGGTGTAAATTAGATACACACAAATTAGTTCTAATGCTCTCAAGTTGTATTTAAAGCAAACAGACGCTTTCTCTGCAATGAGAACTTCCATGTACCTTTGACCTCAGGTTCATGATCATGAGATATAAGTAAATTAATGAGACAGAAATCCGAAGGTAAAATACATTGACTTTTTGTATTTAACAAATTTTGGAAAAGTGTCATGTTGAAGAATCCTTTAGTGAACCTCTTTCATGTAAAAAGCTTCTTTTTAACTTCCTTTTTTTTTAATATTTCCTTTTGTAGGAATGTATTTTTAGATTCTGTGTAATTTTGATATCCTGATACAATGTCATGCACCATATAGTTTAATTAATATTGACGATTGACGTTCATTAGGAGTACAGTGGTTTGATCATGTCTGTTTATAGTCAGTAAGTGTGAAGTCTATATATAAGATGGCTTATTCAAATATGAATTATAATCTTTCAATGTTGTCTCAGAAACTATATTTTAGATGATTTAAGTTTATATTTCAGTGGAATAAAATTAAGTACATTTCTTGGAACTATAAAATTGATCATTAGTCACAAGTATTTTACAGTGTTTACAGTAAGCTGTGGCGGATCCGTATAGGGAGTAGAGGGCATACGCTCCCTCTTTGATCACCCCAAAAAAAAAATGTCGTGTTTGTCATGATTCATATGATTTATTAGCATAAAATCATTCAAATTTTTTGAATCTATTATATTTTCTTGAATTATGCCCCTTTCAAAAATCCTTGATCGCCCTGGTAAGACTCCAATAAATTATAATGAAATCAGATGGTATACATTTTGACATCAGCAATGAATATTTTCAAATTCTTCATTACTTATAATACAACTAGGAGTATAATCATGTTCATTTTATTGACATACTACATAGTAGGGTGTTATTAGGAGTATAATCATGTTCATTTTATTGACATACTACATAGGGTGTTATTAGGAGTATAATCATGTTCATTTTATTGACATACTACATAGTAGGGTGTTATTAAAAGAAATTGGTTATAACTGTTTATTATAGCAATTTTCAGTCAACTACCACTTATAGTGACCTGTGGTGAGGGGGAATTAGACTTATGCTATTGTCATGTGCAAAATGAGCTAAAGGAATAAAGGGGCTGTGGGATAAATGTCAATTATGAATCAAAAAAGACTAAAAAGATATCTTGAGATAATCATAAGTTTAACAAGAGGCATCATGTTTACCCAAAACACATTTTTTTTTACCACCATAACTTGTTTTTACTCTAAATGCTCTAAATTTGATATATGACTGAAACACATTATATATGTCAAAAATGAAAGCTGGCCTTTATTATATAGTAAAAGAAAAAATGTTAGCTAAATTGAAAAGAATACAACCATGTTAGACACACAGATATATGATACAACCATGTTAGACACACAGATATACGATACAACCATGTTAGACACACAGATATACGATACAACCATGTTAGACACACAGATATACGATACAACCATGTTAGACACACAGATATACGATACAACCATGTTAGACACACAGATATATGATACAACCATGTTAGACACACAGATATATGATACAACCATGTTAGACACACAGATATATGATATTGTATTACAACCATGTTAGACACACAGATATATGATACAACCATGTTAGACACACAGATATATGATACAACCATGTTAGACACACAGATATATGATATTGTATTACAACCATGTTAGACACACAGATATATGATACAACCATGTTAGACACACAGATATATGATACAACCATGTTAGACACACAGATATATGATACAACCATGTTAGACACACAGATATATGATACAACCATGTTAGACACACAGATATATGATACATGTTAGACACACAGATATATGATACAACCATGTTAGACACACAGATATATGATACAACCATGTTAGACACACAGATATATGATACAACCATGTTAGACACACAGATATATGATATGTTGATATATGATACAACCATGTTAGACACACAGATATATGATACAACCATGTTAGACACACAGATATATGATACAACCATATGATACAACCATGTTAGACACACAGATATATGATACAACCATGTTAGACACACAGATATATGATACAACCATGTTAGACACACAGATATACGATACAACCATGTTAGACACACAGATATACGATACAACCATGTTAGACACACAGATATATGATACAACCATGTTAGACACACAGATATATGATACAACCATGTTAGACACACAGATATATGATACAACCATGTTAGACACACAGATATATGATACAACCATGTTAGACACACAGATATACGATACAACCATGTTAGACACACAGATATACGATACAACCATGTTAGACACACAGATATATGATACAACCATGTTAGACACACAGATATATGATACAACCATGTTAGACACACAGATATATGATACAACCATGTTAGACACACAGATATATGATATGTTGATATATGATACAACCATGTTAGACACACAGATATATGATACAACCATGTTAGACACACAGATATATGATACAACCATGTTAGACACACAGATATATGATACAACCATGTTAGACACACAGATATATGATACAACCATGTTAGACACACAGATATATGATACAACCATGTTAGACACACAGATATATGATATGATACAACCATGTTAGACACACAGATATATGATACAACCATGTTAGACACACAGATATATGATACAACCATGTTAGACACACAGATATATGATACAACCATGTTAGACACACAGATATATGATACAACCATGTTAGACACACAGATATATGATACAACCATAGACACACAGATATATGATACAACCATGTTAGACACACAGATATATGATTTTAACTTCCTTTTTAATATTTCCTTTTGTAGGAATGTATTTTAGATTCTGTGTAATTTTGATATCCTGATACAATGTCATGCACCATATAGTTTAATTAATATTGACGATTGACGTTCATTAGGAGTACAGTGGTTTGATCATGTCTGTTTATAGTCAGTAAGTGTGAAGTCTATATATAAGATGGCTTATTCAAATATGAATTATAATCTTTCAATGTTGTCTCAGAAACTATATTTTAGATGATTTAAGTTTATATTTCAGTGGAATAAAAATTAAGTACATTTCTTAGAACTATAAAATTGATCATTAGTCACAAGTATTTTACAGTGTTTACAGTAAGCTGTGGCGGATCCGGGATAGGGAGTATAGGGAGTAGAGGGCATACGCTCCCCTCTTTGATCACCCCAAAAAAAAAAAATGTCGTGTTTGTCATGATTCATATGATTTATTAGCATAAAATCATTCAAATTTTTTTTGAATCTATTATATTTTCTTGAATTATGCCCCCTTTCAAAAATCCTTGATCGCCCCTGGTAAGACTCCAATAAATTATAATGAAATCAGATGGTATACATTTTGACATCAGCAATGAATATTTTCAAATTCTTCATTACTTATAATACAACTAGGAGTATAATCATGTTCATTTTATTGACATACTACATAGTAGGGTGTTATTAGGAGTATAATCATGTTCATTTTATTGACATACTACATAGGGTGTTATTAGGAGTATAATCATGTTCATTTTATTGACATACTACATAGTAGGGTTTTATTAAAAGAAATTGGTTATAACTGTTTATTATAGCAATTTTCAGTCAACTACCACTTATAGTGACCTGTGGTGAGGGGCAATTAGACTTGTGCTATTGTCATGTGCAAAATGAGCTAAAGGAATAAAGGGCTGTGGGATAAATGTCAATTATGAATCAAAAAAGACTAAAAAGATATCTTGAGATAATCATAAGTTTAACAAGAGGCATCATGTTTACCCAAAACACATTTTTTTTTACCACCATAATTTATTTTTACTCTAAATGCTCTAAATTTGATATATGACTGAAACACATTATATATGTCAAAAATGAAAGCTGGCCTTTATTATATAGTAAAAGAAAAAATGTTAGGTAAATTGCAAGGATACAACCATGTTAGACACACAGATATATGATACAACCATGTTAGACACACAGATATATGATACAACCATGTTAG
Organism: Mytilus coruscus; assembly: GCA_017311375.1. NCBI lineage: Eukaryota > Metazoa > Mollusca > Bivalvia > Mytilida > Mytilidae > Mytilus > Mytilus coruscus. The sequence goes on from CM029598.1 coordinate 43,168,958, forward strand.
ACACACAGATATATGATACAACCATGTTAGACACACAGATATATGATACAACCATGTTAGACACACAGATATATGATACAACCATGTTAGACACACAGATATATGATACAACCATGTTAGACACACAGATATATGATACAACCATGTTAGACACACAGATATATGATACAACCATGTTAGACACACAGATATATGATACAACCATGTTAGACACACAGATATATGATACAACCATGTTAGACACACAGATATATGATACAACCATGTTAGACACACAGATATATGATACAACCATGTTAGACACACAGATATATGATACAACCATGTTAGACACACAGATATATGATACAACCATGTTAGACACACAGATATATGATGTTATATGATACAACCATGTTAGACACACAGATATATGATACAACCATGTTGATACAACCATGTTAGACACACAGATATATGATACAACCATGTTAGATATATGATACAACCACACAGATATATGATACAACCATGTTAGACACACAGATATATGATACAACCATGTTAGACACACAGATATATGATACAACCATGTTAGACACACAGATATATGATACAACCATGTTAGACACACAGATATATGATACAACCATGTTAGACACACAGATATATGATACAACCATGTTAGACACACAGATATATGATATTGTATTACAATTTTCTTTGATGACTGTTTATCTATCTTTGAAAGCAAGAAGATATTTTTCAACAATTGAAATAATATTCAAATTGACAGATATAATAAGTATGAGTTAAATGTAATTTGAACTAATAATATTAATGTTGGTCATAATTATTTTTGGGTCATTTTCAAGAAAAGTCTAATACAAATATAAGTGAGCAAGAATATAAATTTATCTTTTAAATTGTTTTAAAAACAGTTGACAAATATATAAAGTAAAATGAAGTATAATAGATCACAAAAGGATTATTGGCCTCCAATTATTTCTGTTAGTCAGTTTATGTCAATGTTTTTGTCTGATTGCCCAATATAACAGATCTACTATGAAAGCTAATAGCCTTCACAGATGTTTTCTTTTTAATTTTCTATTTTAAAGTTACAAATTCTTTTTTACAATTGCATGCTTTTTTCTAATTTCAGGAGATGCCAAAGAGACCAAGAGGATATTTTGGGCAAGCAAACAGAAACACATGTGACATTACATGACAGAAAGTTACAGAAAGAAAATCGTCATCACCGAAACTCAATCGCTGATTCTAGTTCCGATAAACATAAAAATAGTGATTCAGATGTTGTACAAGACTATAGACATAGGAAAAACTATGGAAATGGTGCTGTTGTAAAATTATCCAAACCTCCGTTAGTGAAACAGAATTCAAATGTTAGTAGTAATTCTGAAACTATACAATATGAGCCTTGTGTCGATCACCTCATTGTGCCTCTACAACTCGAAGAATCAAATCATGATAACTCCTCTGACGACAACCAGTCTATAAATAGATTTCAATCTTCTCCTCGACATGCTCCAAAAATTGTATATAGCCAGTCTGAAGATTATCCCCGTGTAGGTAGACTTTCCCCATTTGGATCCCCTTCATCTTCGCCAAGGTTAAGACGACAACCAACAATGGAAACACGACGAGTGTCTGTCACTGACAATGATGGTTACACACAACTGAATCAGTATCAACTAAAGAATGAGATAGGAAAGGTAATGTATTAAGATTTAATGAAATACTTTTCTTGGAAATTAGCATAAGTGTGCAGGGAGGATTAATAATATGAGGTAGGTCCTACTTGATGAGATCCCATACGTTATATTGGTTATTTTCTCCTTGTGAAGCATTGCAAGGGACATAGTTTCTGTTCCTCTGGTCTTGTAAGCAACCTCACATGTACAATACTGGCAAGATTTTTATGAAATTTATATCAGCAATTTCGAAAATTAGTTCCAAACAACTAGTGTGGCCCATTGGAACCCTATTCTTTATTTTTATTGTCTTAAGGATGTAGTCGGGTGAAATTTTAAAATGTGGAATTCATGTAAAATTGATACAATAAATCAGAAGAATATTAGTTAAAATAAGCTAAAAATATTGATAGGTTATGGAGCTCCTTTTCAGATATTAGATTTTAAAAAATGGCAGGAAAAGGCTGACTCTGACTTTTACCAAGTATATTTAGCATTGGCATTATTTGGGTCTCAAATTGTAAGAAAAGAAATCTAGAATCTGCTTAAATTATGAGCTAATAAAGTCTTACATGATAAGAAAAGTGGGTGATATGGGTCAAAATATTTTTCCATGTGTCATAGGACAAAAACCCAAGAAGTCTGAACATCTGACAAAAATTCCTAAACCTGTAATGACTACATCCTTAAGAAATGTCATTATACTTTTTAGCAATCAGATAAACAAATGTACAGAAAATTGTATACCCACTTTTGGTGTAATATAAGATACAAACTTGCAGGAATTCTCATGCTCCTTTAGTGTGAGATAAATGTGAATAAGATATTAACTCAGGCAGCTAAAAAAAAAAACACTTAAAAGATATCTTGAGATTATCATAAAATTAATAATAGGCATGGTTTACCCTAAACACACATATTTTTCTGAGAAATACAATTTGATCACCACACCTTATAAACATTATCATGGAAACCCCTAGGGCCCTGTTATGTTACATCACAAGATGTTACATAGTTGCAAATCTCTTAAATGTCTTTGATAATAGTTCATGCTACATATTGACAAGATCAAAGAGTTGATAGCTTGGAATAAGATTTAGTTTTACAGAATTCAAATCTGCAATTTTATGTAAATAGTGGATCAAAGGTTTTGCAGTACATTGTAAAGCTGAGCCATCTTACACAATTGGAAAAACAGCAATATTTTTTAATTTCAAGATCAAAAGGTAGGTGTAGGTTGGTCTTCCAAATTTGAGATACAACAGTATTATGTAAGGAGGTTATAATGACTCCCATCTTTCTCATTGTGTATAATTTCAGATACCAAAAAAAGTTAATTAGGAAAAAGTTTTGAGAATGTAATTCGATTTAGGTTAATTTGATCTGAGGTTTCTCTGTTCAAGAGTTATGCCGCTTGCCCTGATTGAAGAAGGTGAAAGTTCCTGTTTGATTTTCATGTTCTGGTTTCTAAAATGAAAAATGTTTTTAGGCTTAAAATTTAAACAGTAGAGTAATTGTAAAGGCATGACTCTTTTTAAAACTGACATATGGTGCTCACAGTAAATAGATAAGTCGTGCATTTTAGCAACCAATTCCCTTAAAATAAAAGGGATTCTTTTTAAGAATTAATAGGATAGCTCAATGTTTTGTTATGAAATGAATTTTATATCTAATGAGTGGGCATTTCTGAATGAAAGTATTAAGACATGAAAATCAATGCGACATTCTTTTATGGGAATTTTTAGGAAAAATCATGAACATTTCTAAAAGCTGATCTTTTTAATGAACTTATGATATTTGAAAATACAATTGAAGAACTTTTTCTAAAGCAGTAATGATCAATAATATTTAATATTTAAAGGCTTCATTAGGATGTTCTATGTTTTATTTTCTAAAGTCATGTATTGTTTTCTCTATACCTGTAAAAGTCATTGTATTTTGTAATCTTGAATTACAAGTCACACACAGTAACTTATTTCTATATATAAAGATTAGCAAATGGCATTGAAATAGCAGTTCTTTTTATATTTTAAATAAACTGCTTTTTTGCTAAATTTCTAAGGATGTTTGGTTCATTTGTATCATGCAACTGATAGGAGAATTTGAATAAACCAATTTTTGCCATGCTTTTATTGTTGCAAAAATTTCAAAATTTCAACAGAATAGGATTCACAAAAATGAAAAACTCATATTGTGAATTTTGATACCATTGCTTGTATGCAACAATTCCAGAAATTGCAACAATTAACTTCACATTTTAGTCCATTGTTAAAATTAGAATTGCAATAGTAAATTCACACACAAATTTCTGAATTTACAGTAGTATGAATAAGATATTGATTTATTGATTAAAGGCTTTTAATGTCCAGTGGTAGATATTACAAAAATCTTGTAATTTCAGATAAAATGCTCATGTACTGTGACTTTTTTCACAAAATATTTGCTGGTTAAAACTGTTATTTTTTTTGACATGGTCAAAGTGGAACTAATTCCTTGAGCAGTAATTGCATACTTTGATTATATTATTTGACTAAATCAGAACTGGTCACGGTTACTGTTTTTATACAACTGCAAAAAATTTGCGGTAGTATATTGGTATCACGTTTCGTCATCGTCGTCATCCGCGTCTTCTGAAGACATTTGGTTTCTGGACAATAACTTAGTATTAGTAAATAGAAATCTATGAAATTTAAGCACAAGGTTTATAACCACAAAAGGAAGGTTGGGATTGATTTTGGGGGTTATGGTCCCAACTGTGAACAGTTTAGGAATTAATTAGGGCCAAAAAGAGGCCCAAATAAGCATTTTTCTAGTTTCATGACAATAACTTGTGGAACGGTGTATGGATCTCTCTGAAACTATACCACAAGTTTCCATACCACAAAGGGGTGGTTAGGATTGGCTTTGGGGAGTTATGGCTCAAACCGTTTAGGAATTGGAGGCAAAAAAGTGAGAAAAAACAAGGGTGACCTGGTTAATGGACAATTACTTAAGTACAATGTTGTGTTTGAATTACCTCCCTTACACTGCTTTTAAATTATGTATAAAGAAATGTTGTATTGTCTTGAGGTGATTAGCTGTCAATTTATTTTTAGAAGTTACTATTTTAATAATTTTAAAAATGCTGATTAAGGTATATTAATTTTAGCCATGATTATGTATGTCATTTTCTATTTTAAGACTTTCTGATATATTTAAATATAATGGGTTATTATGGTTGCAAACTGTGCTTGAGGTGTATGCTCTTATAATATTTACAGTTATGGTGTACTTGTTCATGTGAGAATTTCTCATATCAATACACCGTCATCTGTTTTGTATATTGCCCTTTCATACTATTTTAAACTGCTAGGTTTTCTTACATATATTTCAATGTGCCCTGTGCTGTCTATCATTTGTTGTTTAGTTTTATGTGTATTGTCTATCATTTGTTGTTTCAAAATTATTGGTCTTTTGTTGGGCAATGTATGACAAATATATGTTATAAAACCTCGCCCGTAATTATAAATTATGTAATTCATTGACCGCTCCCGACATGTGTAACTTCAAGGCATATTTTAGTGGCGATCAGTGTCTTTCAAAATTACTGCACTTTTCTTGTATCCCTGATGCTTTCGACTGGAGAACCGTCGTACACAAGCATAGCACAAGTTTGCACTCCGAGGCGGGTGGGGAGCAAGAAGGTGAACTGTGGTTTATTTTTATCAATAGTACCGCTTAAGTCTACGCTAGGGGCTGTCTTGACCTTGTTGTAGGGTATGAATTGTTAGTTCATTGTTGAAGACCCTACATCAACTGTCAAGATGAAGAACAGGAATAAAAGCCCTGTTCATTGATAATTTTCTATGTTTTCTATGTATTGTGTGCAATTTTGTCCCATGTACATTTACTCCATATCCTTTCATTTTCTATCCAATGGAAATTTGAATTGAGATTATGACCATATCTTGAGGGAAAGAATTTTTTTTGGGAAAACGGGAGAGGTTTAAAAAAAAGGAGGGGGGAAATTGGTGGGGGGACAATTTTTTCTCCTCAAGATTTTAGAAATCAGAAAGAAAATTTCTTGTCGTAGTAAACCCATTTGTAGAGACTAGTATTATCTATTGACTTATTGCTTGTCCTGAATAAGCATGACACATAAGTTGATACATAAGAATACATTACAAAAATGTAATACAACTGAGATGTCAAACATTTTAACAAGCTTAATTGGTTGGTTAAAACCAGAAATACCAGGAACTTGTAGCTAATATAAAAAGAAGATGTGGTATGATTGCCAATGAGACAACTCTCCACAAGAGACCAAATGACACAGAAATTAACAACTATAGGTCACTGTACGGCCTTCAACAATGAGCAAAGCCCATACTGCATAGTCAGCTATAAAAGGCTTCGAAATGACAAATGTAAAACAATTCAAACAAGAAAACTAAAGGCCTAATTTATGCACAAAATGATGAACGACAACAGCAACAAACCACAACAACTAGCACATTAAACCTGATCAATTGGATCACTTATAAAACTTCAGTATCATGGTGGTCTCTGGTATAGAGTTGTCTCACTGGCAATCATACCACTGACATCTTATTTTTATATGTAATTTAATGTATTTAATGAGTTTGTTGTCTTTATAGGCCAAAAAAATATAGTATTTTCTGAGTCCCTTCCTACTCTAAGGTTTCAAATGATCCTACCCTCTAAGGTTTCAAATAATCCTACCCTAACCATTGTATGGACCTATTTTGGTTATGCATTGGTAAAGTCCCATTACTTTTTGGTTAAACTCCATCAAAGTCCAGAACATTTCTCGATACATAGTCTCTAATGTACATGACCTTGAAAATATATTGTAAATAAATACTAGAAGATAATGGAAACTGGGAATGTGCCAAAGAGACAACAACTCGACCAAAGAGCAGAAAACAGCTCATTGGTCACTACATGTATTTATCCTGATTTTTTGTTAAATATGTAAATGTCAATAGTCTATTTTTGCCAGATGGTCAACTCCAGATACATTTTGCTTCTTTTTTTCTCTGTCTATTAGTCTTTCATGACTGCTGTCTCTCCTCATTTTAAGTCCTTTCTGACAGAAATGACATGTTTCAGTATTTTCACCTGCTTTGGAATGATAGATCTATTCCATGATTTAATACTGATCATTTCAAGATTGATATTAGCACTGAAATTTATATTTGACCTCCATTGACCTCATTTTCAATCATAGCAGTCTACATTTCATATTCCTGCAGGGTTTTGGGATTTAATGGATCATTCTTTAATGTTGATTCATGAAGCTTTAATATTCATCAAGAACATTTTATATGTCATTTTAATGATACCATAGTTATGTAGACAAAGACAATAAAATATCATTAAAACTTCTAAGTAATAAGCTCCATTGTAGCTCTCTTTCCTTCTCTTGAAGGGCAAGAAATAAATACATGCCGTGCTTATAAACCTAGCAATGAGTAAATAGGTCAGTATGTCATATATTTAGTAATTAAATTCCTACAGTTCTTAAACAAGATCCTTGAAACTTTACAAAACACAAGCACACCTATAGATGTGCATCTCATATTATGGAGGTTGTTAAATATATTAATTCTCATTTTCCGTTTTTTGGGTTGCCGAGATGTAGTCAGACTTTTATGAGGTAGATGACCTGAAAATTCTTTAATTTACACTAAATGACCATATGACAATTTTATTTATTACATTGTTTGCACTGAAATACTGTGATTCAATCCCATTGAAATAAAAATAGCTAATTTCACCCCTCGGACGTCATACACCATCTCAATAAGTGTTGTTAAAACGTCGATGACGTTGCATCAAAACAATTGAGAATGCATAGAAATGTTATAGTTCCTTTCATTTTCCACTTTATTTTCATTAAAAAGTCCTTTGTCAATGTAATAAAAAGAATAACTAATCCAAGAATTCAAATATCGAAAAATATTCAACTTGTGACCAAACAACACTGATAATTAACTCATGTGACTGCTACTCGCATTCACGAATTAATATGTTGTTCAGTCAATCCTTGAATATTTTTCTAAATTTTATTTCTTTCATTAGTTTTATTCTATAAATATACAATACAACTGATATAATAACTTGAATTATTTTATTATCTTAACAGGGTTCTTATGGAATTGTCAAATTAGCATACAACGAAAAAGATGATGCACATTATGTAAGTAATTATAGACATTTTTTAAACAGCAATGTTTTAAACACATATTGGTAAGGATAGCCTGATGTGATCTGAACTGTTAAATGCTAGCCAGCTACATAGAAATAATTGGTTTCTGAAACCTAATCTTGAAAACTTTGAAAGTGAAAAAACTGATAACTTAGTTTATACTGCAACTAGCTGTGTTTATTTCCTAAATATAGTAACACAGCTATATTTTGTATAATGTCAATTTCATCATGGAACACTTTCTCCACAATCAGGGGTCCATTAAGGGATGAAAATAAGTTTGACATTTGTGTTACGATTTAAAAACCTATCAATGTAAAAATTTAAGTTGCAGTATAAAAACAATATTAGGTCAATGTCATAAAAATATAAACTTTTTGTGCTCGGCGCAAAACTTGGGAAGGGCTCGGTAGAACCTTGCCCTTCCCCAGTTTCTCAGCCTCATACAAAAAAGTTTATATTTTCCTGACATTGACCTAATATTGTATATTTATTTCTTAAATGAAAAGGTAGTTTAAACTCTGGTGGATAGTTGTCTCATTGGCAATTTTATCACATCTCTTTATTTTTATACAGTGTAAATCTACCAATATGATTTATATATGGTAAGAAAGTTTGATATATACGTGATTCATACTCTTCAAAAGAAACTGATGGACTATGATTGAAACAGTTACAGGAATTTAAACTGAAGCTTCAGCTGAAATGAAAATAAAAATACATTTTTAATTGTCATTCATATAAAAAAATAAGGAGATCAGAGGTATGATTGCCAATGAGACAACTATCCACCAAAGTTCAAATAAAGTAAACGTAAGCAATTATAAGCAACTGTACAGCCTTCAAAATGAGAAAAACTTGTACCATATAGTGGTCTATAAAAGGTCCCAACATGAAAAAATATGAAACAATTCAATTGAGAAAGCTAACGGCTTAATTTATAACAAAACAATTTACGAAAAACAAATATGACAGACATGAACCAACAACAACCACGGAACTACAGGCTCCTGACTTGGGACAGGCACATAGAGAATGCATCAGATCGATTCAAAGCAGAAAAACATCAAACATAAACACAGATTGGACGTGGCAGGGTATTTATCCATCCCTCATATATAGATATAAGAAGATGTGGTATGAGTGCCAATGAGACAACTCTCCATCCAAGTCACAATTTGTAAAAGTAAACCATTATAGGTCAAAGTATGGCCTTCAACATGGAGCCTTGGCTTTAAATGTTTTAATAGGCACCAACCTTCACCGTACCTGAAACAATAGTGTAACATCACAACATAGAAAGACACACTATAAAATATCAATTGAAATGGCTTAACTCAATCAAAAGACATATTAACAAAAACAAGTGAACATACACTGAACAAATAAATTTGATCTATGACACAATGTAAATACAAAATTAATAAAACAAGGGGGTTAGATGTAAAACAATATAAGAAAGACAACTATAACCTTGGACAAAATGCAGCCAAATAAAATAAAGTACATCTAACAACAAAAAGAACACTACGTACAGATCTGAGAGTACTTGCAGTTACTGACAGCTAGTTCAAAGCCGATAACATTTATAGTTAAAGCACCAAATGTTAACAGTGGTACATTGCACCAATTAAATAAAATTCTCTTGGACTCTTAAGTATATTTTCAAAAAAGTATTATATAGTTTAAAAAAAATGTCCTGATTACCTGTCTTGTTATACATAAAAGGATTTATAGCTCCTTAAAGAAGAACCTCAGATGGCAAGCCCATTTTAATATCATCTAGATGATATTTAAAAGGAATAATATTACCATTTAGGTTTGCAATAAAGTTATGTTGCATACAGAACATTGACAGCTTAAAAACATTGCAATATTATATCTGCACATAAACATTATCAGTGTCATATTCTTATCTTCATGATCTTAATTGCATGTTTGACGTTTTATGTAAACAGGCATAGTACATTCTGCAGTATAATGATGCCTTTTAAAATAATGCTGTTTTGTCTGGAACCTAAGAGGCTAAAAAATAGGTTTTTATGTTTAGTGTTTTCCATCAAACTGTCTGTGCAATCCACTGCTTTAGGAAGCAGTTAGATGATATGACTGTAGGGAGTCCTCAGTTAATTCCAAAGTCAAAAGTTGAAAGGTCAAGATCACAATATGACATAGGAGATTAAAGTTTGAAGACAGCATAGATATCCTGTTTCTTTCAAAATCATAATGGTCTTGTCATGACCTTGGAGATAACAGCATATTGAATCTAGAGTTCCAAGCTTGTATCTTAAATTCACAAAACATCATTCAATGTTTAGCCTTGAAGAGATCTAAATCCTTTCTCTATTTTATTGAAAGTCTAAAATTCAAGGTCACAATATAACCAATGATAAAAGATTCACTAAACAAGCTAAATAATAGACTTCTTTATCGTTCTTAGACTGTGAAAAATATTTTTAAATTTTAAGGTCAAAGGTCAAGATTACCTGAATACAACATATAAGAAAAAAATAAACATTTAGATATGAGGAAATACTTTGCATTTGGATACAGGCATTCATATGATAATGGATTCATAAACTTGTATATGTACTGTTTTGTATGTTTCAGACACAAACATCCTTAAGAATTATTTAACTAAATGTATAACTGTTAAATACCCCTATGAGTACCTGGGACTGACATTTAATTACCTCTATGAGTACCTGTGACTGACAGTTAATTACCTCTGAGTACCTGAGACTGACAGTTAATTACCTCTATGAGTACCTGGTACTGATAACAGTTAATTGACTCTATGAGTACCTGGGACTGACAGTTAATTACCTCTATGAGTACCTGAGACTGACAGTTAATTATCTCGATGAGTACCTGGTACTGATAACTGTTAGTTACCTCTATGAGTACCTGGGACTGACAGTTAATTACCTCGATGAGTACCTGGTAGTGACAGTTAATTACCTCTATGAGTACCTTGGACTGACAGTTAATTACCTCTATGAGTACCTGGGACTGACAGTTAATCACCTCTATGAGTACCTGGGACTGATAGTTAATTACCTCTATGAGTACCAGGTACTGATAACAGTTAATTATTACCTCTATGAGTACCTGGGACCAAATATCAATAGCAAAACCAAACTGTAAAATTAATTTTCATTGAAATTTAAGTGTTTATCAGATATAACTTAGTTAAAACCCACTGCAAAATATGAAACTGAAAATTGTATTTGTCATATGTATGGAACCTTCACAATAGCAACACTTTTGACAATTTGATTTTTCTATTTTGTAGCAAAATTTTTTGAAGCTTTAATCCACTTATTTTTTTATGTTTTCAATCTTTTCAAATTTTTGCTGTTCTCTCAATTTTGCAAATTACACAGTTTTTTGTTTTCTTAAAAAAAGAAGGTTAGGTTAAAAATTTAGCACTTAGATTCTTCTGTTAACAGAATGTTATAATATAGTCTTCTTTTTTAAGAATTATTGGCTTGGAATTAACCTTCAAGTCAAATTCAAGCAGTCTCATTATATAAATTTTGTACAAACACTGAGAAAAAAAATCTATGGTTTTAACACTGCACTTAGAATAGAAATGAATAAAGAAATGTAGCTTTTACTCACTCAACCTATATATCGAGATATAAACACAATATACTCTGTTGTATTCAGAACTAAGGCCCACATTTCGTATTGATTTTTTGAAAATTTTCTAATATTTATCTGCTTTTAATTTTGTCTTTTGTGCAAATGGGTTTTTATTTGTGTATATTTATCTTCATGACTAATTTATTTGAATGAAATGTTTGTATTGAAATATTGGACTTGTTTGACCTTAACATTGTCTTTAAGTGTAGAGTATATATATAAGTCTAAAAATTTGCATAACGATGCTAATATAAGATGGTATAATTTTTTCCTTATCTGCACAGTAGCGTCTATTCTAGACGATCCGGTACATAGTAAATTTGCTGGTTGGTCCTTTTATATATATATATATATATATACATGTTATATTGCTTTAAAATTATTTTTTGGATCAAATTTATCATTTTTCTGTAGGACTCGCTCAGGTTTAAGCACATGTAAAACTGGTTTTACCCACAATACATTTTATACCAGTACTAAGTCAGGCTATTGGTATCTGGACCATGTGTAGATCAATGTTGGTTAGCCTATTGGTATCTGGACCATGTATAGATCAATGTTGTTTAGCCAATAGTTTTTGTAGTTCCTGTTATATGTTTTATGTATCATTGGAAAAGTACCTAGCAACTGTACATTCCTGGAAATAATAAATATTACTTGGAATAATTTCTATTTGATTATTTGACTTATTTTTGATTGGTTGACCATTCATGTTAAGATCAAGTACTACTGCTACTATGCAATGATTGTATTTGTCTGAATTATTTCTTCTGCACTTTTTAACATACAGTCATAAAACTAGGTTATTTTTAAGCTTATATCAGTAAATGTCAATTTTAAATGTAAGTCGTAATGGCCTTTATAAAAAACAAATTCACATTAAGTTAAAATTTCTGTAGAAATTTGAATAAAAAGGCAGTTTATAGAAGGGATTTGTGAATAAGGCCAATTTAATTGTTGCTGATAGTATTTAACAATAGTCAAACAAATGAACCCACAATATTATAACTGAGATGATTCTGATGATACTTTTTAAATCCATTCCTATCTAACAGTACTACTAAAAAAGCAGAATTATTGTATCACAATAATGACCTTCATCAAAGTTTAATATCGAAATAAATTAATCTTGAAAGGCAATTTTTTGAAAGTATATTATATATAAATAGCTATTTTCTCATATTTTAGTTCAAAAGTCTACTAAATGTTTTTTTCTATTCTCACAAAAGTGCTTTTTCATGTATAGTCCTTAATGTCTGACAATTTTCTTTGAGACATTACTACTGGTATCTACCAGAGGATAAAGGAGGAAAGTGTATATCATCATGTAGGACATGGTATCGTGTTCAACAATGAGCAAAATGTATTTCTATAGCAAAACCTAAGACCCCTACAAATTGTCATTTTTTTTTGAATAAAATTATAATATTTATCGATGAAAGAAAAAGTATAAAGAGTTACATTTGAAAGATGCAATAGAAAAAAAGATTTTGATTTCACTTTTAATATGAGAAAATTTGTTTTACAGTAAAACAACAAAGTATAAATAATTGTATATTGATTCTGGTTACATGAAACGACAATGATTAACACATTAAATAATCCTATATTATTGATAAATACAGTATCATCAACATTTCATTCAGGTAGATAAAAGACAGATTTCAGTTAAATAAAAAAAGAAAGATTTCAACAGAACATTAAGGTGGATAAAAGAGAAATTTCAGTAGAACAGACATGGCCATTAAACAGATTTCAACAAAGCAATCATTTTTATGTCTTTTACATTATAATGCTGAGTTATTGATTAAAATAATGGTAAAGCTTATTAGTATTATACCTGTGTATTAATGCACTCCATAACATTGGGATGTAATCAAATCAACTTTTGAAAATTATGAAAATGTTTGTCCATTACAAATCCTTTGATGATGACTGACAAATAATCAGAGAGTTTAGACTTAAGAGGTTTTAAATCAGGAATTTTCGCTATGTGTAGACATCATTGATATTTTTTTAGATGTCAGTTATTGATGCAGATTGAAACAAAAGCAGAAAATATGTTTTAATAAAGCAAAACACTTGTTTAAAATTTTCCCGGGACCTCGGTGGCACGGTGGTCTAAGTAGTTACTACTGTAATCACTAGCCAGTCAATACTGAGGTTGTGAGTTCGAACCCCGCTCGTGTGGGTGCACTCGACTCCAATCTTAATTGACTTGGATTGTCAGTTTTCCTATCGAAGGTCAGTGGTTTTCTCTGGGCACTCCGGCTTCCTCCACCAATAAAAACTGGCCGCCATGAAATAGCCCAAAAGCGGTGCTTAAAAGTGGCATTAAAACACAAAAAATCAAATCTAATTTTCCAACAAGTGGTTTCTTCAGTATGAATATTAATTAAAGTTTTTTTGTAAAAGGCAGTTGTATACAGATACCTTCACTTTGGATTGACACTATTATGGTTTCAGTGCCTCATATTTGAAAGCTGATTTTAACTACATTTAATAGAATGTGGCACTATTCAAACATTGGTTTCTATAGTGTGCGGACACTTGCTGATTTTCTAACATTAGCTAACAACACAAAATGAAAGGAATTTTCCATATTCATTCTGCTGGGGAAAAGGCAATCAACAGTTCTATAAAAATAAGAAGATGTGGTATAATTGCCAATGAGACAACTCTTCAAGAGAGACCAAATGACATAGAAGTTAACAACTATAGGTCACCGTACGGCCTTCAACAATGAGCAAAACTCATACCGCATAGTCAGCTATAAAAGACCCTGAAATGACAAATGTAAAACAATTCAAACGAGAAAACTAATGGCCTGACTTATGTAAAAAAGCAACCAACGAAATACAAATATAGTATACAGCAACAAACGATAACCACTGAATTAAAGGCTCCTGACTTAGAACAGGCACATAAAGAATGTAGCATGGTTAAACATGTTAGCGGAGCCCAATCCTCCCCCTAACCTGGGACAGTGGTGTAACAGTACAACATATGATGTTGTGTATCTGAAATATTGGAATTTAATTTTTTTGTATGCCAGTAATTTGTTTTTATTTTTTTTTTACAGGCAATGAAAATACTTTCCAAAAAACGATTGATAAAGAAAGCTGGATTCTACCGTAAGTTAACTCCGAAGGTGTATAATTTCATGAATACTTGTTTCATGTTAAGATGTTCTCATTTAGTTTCAAGGCACAAATATGTACAAAATAACTCTCACATGATGTTGTATCAACAGATGAAAATTGATGCAGGGATATGTAAGGGGAAAACCAATCTGGGGCATTGACCTCCCCCTCCTTTTTTTTATTATTTAAAAAATTTTTTTTTTAGTAAAATAAAAATATCATATGCATAAGAGCAAGAACATGTGTAAAAAAGTTAATTATTAAAAAATATTTACTAAAATGATTTAAAAAAAAAAAAAGAGGGGGGAGAGGTCTATGCCATAAACACCTTTAGGGAAATCATTATAGTCACATTATTTTTCACATTAATTTTGTCAATCCAATGACATTTCTGTCAGTCCATCAACAAATAGTTGAATTTCCATTATTCTACTCCTTTGAATATAATATCATTCCATACAGTATAAGTACAAGTTCTTATCCTATAGCTTCAATATCACAATCATATGAAAACAAAGTATTCAAAGTAAACGGATTTTATTTAGAATACATTTTATAAACATTGTAGGGCGCCCCCCTCCATCACGAGATGGAAAACCTGTAAATAAACCCGTGACACCTCTAGAGAAAGTTTACCGTGAGATAGCCATTCTGAAGAAGTTGGATCACCCCAATGTTGTCAGATTGGTGGAAGTTTTAGATGATCCTGATAAAGATAATTTATATATGGGTAAGTATGAGTCTTCTGTTAGTATAGATGTAGCAACACATATAAATCTCATCTATTGTCTTGTGTTTTGGTCCGTGTTACTTTTTTAATTTGCACCTCTTTAAAAACAACCAGACAGATTTCCAACAAACTAGCACTTTTATGATTGAGCTAAAGGACATGTAAATTGGTACATCACATGCTGTTTTAATTTTTGATCTGATTTATTTTGGGGTTTTTGATATGAAAACATGGACATTGCCATTTTATTTCTATTATTTTGAGACAGCAAGCACTACAGACTTCCTTGGAAGACTATATTTTAAAGATAATATATTATATATTTAGTTTTCATTCCATAGAGTTCAAAGTGATATTGGAGAACTTGTATGGCATTCATTATACCGTATATCGTGTTTTTTTTGCGTCAGCTTTTTTTTGCGATTTTGATGACAAAATGGGCAGGTTAAATTTTCACTGTGTATAATTTTCGCTGAATGGAAAATACACACGAAAAAAATTCTATATAGTATTGTTAAAGTTGTAAACAACATAAACTAATTCATTTAACAGTTAATCTATATCAAATAAATACGAGTACTACAAACGAAAATACACTTTCAAGGAACGTAAAATATTTACATTGGAGTATGATAAAAGTTGAAGGTTTTGATCAAAACTAGTATACAAATATCCGTGTAAATGTGATTTATTTTATTTTTACATTACATGCAAAATGTTCGGGTATTGACACCAATCAATAGAACATCACTAATTAACATTTTTAACATGTCACTGATTGCTGTGTTGTCAAAAGGTGTGACATGTATGATTAGCCAATTTAATAATTATGAAAAAGAGATCTTAATTAAGTTTGCATATTCTTGTGATCTGTCGAACAACACAAAAGACTCGATAATTAACAGTCTTTCAAACAACCATAAATCTTGGAATATGCAGGGAAATTTGTGCGGGGTCAAATTTTCACGTTTCTTTAGGTGCCGCAAACAAAGCGAAAACTAACCACACGCGAAAAAAACCCTATATACTGTAGTTTATAGTAGGATTTTGAATAGCAAATACCTGGGTAAAATGGCATTAAGCCCCTTTATACTCTATTCCTAGTACATGTAAATGAATTGAAGACTGGCACAGTAATTTTGTTTTTTACACAACCTAAAATGTCTGAATGTAGATAAACCTTACAAGTTTTTGTTCAGATGATTGATGAGATACTGAATTGCATGAAAAGTGACTAAATAGATTTTAATTGACTGCAAGCTTAGTGATTTGTCTTAACAGAACTGAATTAACCATATTTTGATGGATGGATGGATTGCTGTTTAACGTCCAATATCAAATTAAATGCCTATTTAGGACAAGAACATATTAGTGAGCTATGAGTAGGAACCCTGCTTTTTCTAGACCCGTCATGAAATAGAAGTTCTTTCATAGTATAATTTCCAAATGGAAGAATTATTACAGAATTTGTTCCTTATGAAATAAAGGTTATAGAATATTTGTTCCAACAGGAACAGATATTATGGCATTGTTTATAGCAAAGTTTCCTGGGGAATTAATTCTATTAGGCTGATCAATTATATGTTGACAGACCTACATGCTAGTTCTAGTTCACAAGGTAACAGTCTGCAGGAAGACATGTCACCTTACCCAGACACATTATCATAACCCTTGGCCGACCAGTCATTGCACTTTCTCATTAATGCTGCATGCTTAGCTATAACAATTTTGCAGTCTTTGGTTTGACCCTGCCAGGGATCACATCCACTACCTCCCATACTCAAGGTGAACAAGCTACCAGGAGAACACCGAGGCAATTACCAGATTTAGAGAACTTGAAAATAGACTGAAAGACTGAATAAAATGTCAACTGAAAAAAATGTTGCATTGATTAGAACTCATATTTTTAATTTTGATTGCTTCTTCACAATATTTCTTGAAATTTTATCAACTCATCTCAATTTTATTTCTGTTGATCAACAGATACATGAATATGGACACACAGCAGTTCCTGAAATAACAGTTCATAAAATAAATGTGTTTAACAGAAGAAAGCTTCTGAAAGACTGAAATGCATTAATAATAGTTGATATAGGGTAAATGTTTATATACAACTTATTGAACTAATGACCCACAACAATAAAAAATGAACAATTATGCTATGTTTATATTAAACAACATTTATTTTGTTTTTCAGCCTTTGAATTGGTTGAGAAGGGGTAAGTTGTGTTTAGACTGGCAGTATAAATTCCAGGAATTTATAACTTTGATAAAGGCCAACAAGAAACAAAGACAAATACATGTATTGTATTAAAAAAATATAAACAAAAATGGTCTAAAAAAAAGAGAAGAAGAATCAAGTTGTGTATCCATTTAAAAATTAGGAGTTGTGATATGTTTGCCAATGAGGCAACTATCCACCAAATTTTTTGCTCTTTTAGATTGAGAGTTGACAGCCAGATGATTGAAATGATTAATGTTGAATAATTCTTATATGATTTGCATATTAGGGAAAACGTTGATATGATTGGTCGAGAGGACTTCCGGTAGTTGATCTTGACGTTGTTTATTTTTCGATAGAAGACGTTGACCGAACTACTTTTCGTTACCAATGTAAACAAGATGGCGGCGATAATAACACCGACGTTTACAAAATTTATTTTCACTGTACGTTAATCGTTAAATTTAATAAAATACAGAAAAACATTCGTTTGAATGATAAAAAGAGTTTTTGTAGTTTATTTTTTATCAGATAGCAAATTTCATGGAGTACATATTTTTGCGTTAACCAACAAATATATTCATGCCCCAGGCCTATTCAATGACACAAATATACAACTTACGTGTGATAGAGGTTACGAGTGTGGAAAAATATATTCCCTATCTCCAATTTTAAAGAATTATAAGGATTAAATGCGTTTTTAAAGGAGTTTATTGGTGTATAAACTGGACCAAGTCACTCACAAACATATCATAAAAGTCCTTCTGACTTTTATTTGTTTGTGAGTGAATAGGTCGAGTTTATACACCAATAAATTCCTTTAAAAAGGTGTTTAATCCTATAATGTTATAAAAATATTGTGATAAATGAGAACCTACATGTATTGCATACTATAGGAATATAACTCAGTCATCAAAATCTCTAGTAAGTTGTTTTTCATGGTAAACTCTGTGAAATACAAAACAGCACTTTACAATAGATATTCTCTGATTTTCATGCTTGTTTCACATTTCTCAATTGGTGTGAAAAAAATACTTCTCATCTCTAGAGAAAACTATGTTCTTGGCAAATGATTAGTCAAAATTTAATTATGACATAAAATTTTCTTGTTTTTTTCTGAATATCCTATTGTGGCGTCATGAAAAACGGCAACCATTCCTGATGACGTCACATATGAAGAACACTACTTTCTGCAAATCTTTGAAAAGGAAAGAAAAACTTTGTTAAAATATCGTCTGAATATCATTAGAGAAACAGATGCCACCACTATAACTTGTGTATTACGATATTTCTCCACTCTCAACAGTTAAATTTTAATTATTAAAAAATCTCGGCAAGCCTGGTGCTTTAAATATTAAAATTTAACTGTCTAAAGTGCAGAAATATCGTAACACGCTTGATGCAGTGGTGGAATCTATATTTCCTAAAGTCATTACTTTTAAACTTGACCTTGTGACCTATGGAGGGTACCTTCCTGGACCCCACATAATATTATTTGTTATTTATTTATAGAGAGGTTATGGAGGTGCCTACAGATAAGCCTTTATCAGAAGACCAAGCTTGGTCATACTTCAGGGATGTCATTTTAGGAATAGAATATTGTAAGTTTGTTTGACACCCACTTGACGGTGTACATTATAGAAAAAGAATTCCAGATGAATTCATTAATAGAAAAGCAGACCTGCCACTCTATCCTGATTTATGGGGGATACCCCCCATGAGAGGTGTTGACTTGAATTTTGAAGTCGTTATTATTTACCGGTAAACTAAACACCTCAAAACAAACATTTAAATGAGTTAAAAGGGTATTGAAGCACATACATACTCATTCAAACAATATAGTAGTAGATTAAAAACCCTTATAACAATATAAGAGGAGCATTAGGTCGTCTTGAGCTTAAAATCCCCTATAGAGATTTTGAAAAGTTGGCAGGTATGGAAAAGTAATTTTAAATCTCTTCATGGTGTGATTACACTCAATCTTAGAAATATATATGCGAAGTTAAGAAAAAATGTAGAAATGCATGCACCCTGTTGTGTAAAGTATAAGAAATGCTCACTTTAGAATATCTAAGAAGTTTATATAACATTTTTCAGCAACTAAAACATTATCCATATGGAATTCCTGTCAGCCTTTATTTCGAAATGTATTATTAAAGATTTTTTGGAGTCAGTTTATGTATCACATGTTTTTAGCAAGATTATTTTGATTAAAAAAAAATAATGTAATAAATTTCTTTGATGAACATATTATTGTAGATTAGATAAGATCTGATTAATTCCTGTATGACTTAAGGCTTTTTATATGGTATACAGATTCATATTTTCCAGTATGTGAACATTGTAATTTAAAAAATATAATTACAAGGCTAACTTTGAAAATGAATATTAATCTGTTTTTGATTTATTTCAGTGCATCATCAAAAAATCATTCATCGAGATATTAAGCCTTCAAATCTGTTATTAGGAGATGATGGTCATCTTAAGGTATGTCAGGTGGAAATTTAAGGAGGGGAATTTTTATTTCTTTTTCTGATGGTTTACACACAAACAAACATGAAGCATCTATCTTGAATGAAGGAAATAAGCAAACTGAGGATGGATTTATGGGAATTTATTCTTATTATCTCCCTTGTTGAATAAGTAACTTTACTACCCTTGTTTTTGTGTCAAAATCTTTGCTTAAAGGTTTGTACATGGATTCACAGAAAATTTGAATAGTAAATTAACTTATGTATGGAAACAACACAATCATGTTTATGCAAAATTAGACGTTTTAAAATTTCTTTGAAATATTGCCATGGTGATAATAATAAAACATATGAAAAAGACAAACTAATTTGATTCATAGCATGACAAAAAGATTACACATATACATTATATAACTAGTATACATTATTGTTTAGGGGCTAGCTGAAGCCCACCTCCGGGTGCAGGATTTTCTCACTTTTGAAGACCAATTGGTGGCGTTGGGCTGTTTTCTGCTCTTTGGTCGGGTTGTTGTCTCTTTGACACACACCCCGTTTCCATTCTCAATTTTATTTATACATAAATTGCAAAACATCCTTCCAGAGTGAATTCATTTAGTGAAACAAAAACAAAACCAATGAATGTCCCTTCAATTTTGGGTCCTGGTATGTGAGTAGGGTACTAGACACATATTACCCAGATAGATGACAGTGGATGATTAATTTGAAAATAAAATTATGTATTCAATTTACTATCCATTCTATAAAAATAAATATGCTTGTATACATACTTTAAGGATTGAAAACAATTGAAACTAGTTGCAATAAATGCATCTAATAAACATGTTCATTATTCTTTTCTCTACTTTCAGATAGCAGATTTTGGTGTGAGTAATGAGTTCACAGGAACTGATATATCACTCAGTAACACTGCAGGTACCCCAGCCTTTATGGCCCCAGAGACTTTACGAGGTATTTGTTTTATCTGCATATTTTAAAATATTTCTGAAATACTAATAAAGTAAGCAGATTCCATATATATGTATAAAACCCCAGCCTTTATGGCCCCAGAGACTTTACGAAGTATTTGTTTTATCTGCATATTTTAAAATATTTCTGAAATAATAATAAAGTAAGCAGATTCCATATAAAACCCCAGCCTTTATGGCCCCAGAGACTTTTTAGGTATTTGTTTTATCTGCATATTTTAAATATTTCTGAAATACTAATAAAGTAAGCAGATTCCATATATATGTATAAAACCCCAGCCTTTATGGCCCCAGAGACTTTACGAAGTATTTGTTTTATCTGCATATTTTAAAATATTTCTGAAATACTAATAAAGTAAGCAGATTCCATATATATGTATAAAAGGAGATGTTGTAAATACATCAATGAGACAGTAACCAAACAACACCAAAAAAAAAAAAAAAAAAAACAGAAAAGACATCAAGAGGTCAACTGAGAGTGGTCTGATTTATTTTAAAATAATTATACAATAAAACTTAGCTTGAGTTTATGTGTTTTAAAGAGTAAGAACATATTATTTGTTATTAAAAAGAAGATAAATATTTGATTATTTAGACAAGAACAATTTAAGTTTTTTCCAATATGCAAAAGAATTACAAAATAACAAATAAACTAGCAGAATATTGTTAATGGGGATATGAGATATAGTCAAACAGCATACTGGAAAAGTTACAGATCGTAGAAGCAGCAAATACTATCCTAAAAAGTCTAAATAACTAGAACTTTTTCTATATCTCAAAATATTGTCTTTCGAAATGACCTGTATGAAAAAATGGATATACCTAACTTAACCGTAAAAGAAGAAAAAAAATGATTGTTTCAGAAATGGCTAAGGAGAAGGAGATTCTTTGTGACCAATACCTTTATGATCTTATTTTTTCTTTTTACTGAGACAACAGTAGCAACAAAAAAATCAAGATGTTTATAAATCAGAACAGTTATAAAGAATATACAGAAATAATATTGTTTTAGAAATAAATATGTTAAACTTTTTCCTTTGATTTTAGAATTGTACATTAAATAGTCTTTTTCTTATTTTCAGAAGAGAAAGAAAACTTTAGTGGGAAGGTAGGTTAAATGTTTTGATGTTGTTTTGAATTGAACAGTACCATTGGATTTTGATTTAGATTTAGATTTAGATTTAGATTTAGATTTAGATTTAGATTTAGATTTAGATTTATATTTCAGGGTTTGACACTTACTAAATTCATGTACTAGCCTGCAGGGCTAGTTAAATTTTCATTTTACTAGCCCTGGTACAAATTCACTAGCCCGCCAAGTGCCGAAGGCACTTGGATGGTCGTGCCAACGGCAGGACCCTTTCTAGGAGGGTCGGGGGGCATGCCCCCAGAAAATTGAGATAAATAAAGCAAAATACTGTGTTCTGGAGCATTTCCAGAGGGTTTTGAACATGTTTTGTTTCATAAAATTTCACTGGTTTGCTAATAAAATGTACAAGAAAAATTTTTTTTTTCATTTTCTAATCATCTTTATTAAGAAGTATGACTTATTTTGATCGTTACTTGATGCATTATTTAAATAAATGTGAAAAACACTTGCATCTCAGCTGTTTATTAGATTGAAATTCTTTGCTGGCTAAAAATAACCAAATACAGTGTACTTATTAATTTAGGGATTTCCCATATTTTCCCGCCAAAAAACACATGGCTTCCAACAAATGTAAACACAAATTTTGCACGTGACCATGATTTGTTTGCAGGATAACTGCTTTTATTAATTTGATTTGGATATAGATATTCAATTTAAGGTACAGTCAAGCATTTACATTTATAGAATAATTTGCATATAATTTTTAATTTTCAACTTGATGAAACTTGGTCATACGATGTTTGACTTGTTCAACCATGCGAGACAATGTAAATAAATGGGAATGGGTAAACCCTGTGGATGCAAAATGATTGAAAATAAGATAAAACCAAAATTAAATGCCTGTAATTGCAGTCTAATTAATACTTATTACAGAATGGGTTATCTGGCAACTACGTGCATTCTTACTATACGGGCCGAGTAATCGTATAATACGGTCCTAGTAATCCAAGGCCGAGTTGAAAGTTTATTATAGTGACTGGTTTTCGGTAGAAATGTTACCCGCCAATGCTAAATAAATGGGTAGTAGAACCAGTGTGGACAATTTTCGACGAAGTTGTCAGATTTTACCACGGTTTAGTACTGTACTTTGCTGAAAGTACAAAAGTTCTGATGTTCAGTGACAAATAAATTTACTGGCCCTCAGGCTACCGAGCCACGGACTTTCACTAGCCCGACACAAAAGTTACTAGTCTCGGGCTAGCGGGTTAGCGTTAGTGTCGAACCCTGGATTTAGATTTAGATTTGGGTTTGGATTTAGATTTAGATTTACAGTTGTGGGGTCTTATTGAGAGGAGTAGATACTAGTGGTTTTATACATGTATAAGCAGTGGACCAAATTTCAAACAAAAATTGTAATAAACTGAACAGATATATAATGTTTAGAAAAAAATCATCAAAGATACCAGGCTTATAGTTTTGTTTGCCAGATGAGTGTTTCCTCTTCAAAAGACGAGGAGGGATATTTGTGATAAATACTAGTTGAGAGAAGGTAATGTTTCCTGAGCTGCTAGGCAAAGGATATTTTTTCTTAAGACTGATATTTCACGCATGTATGTCCTTCTTAACCATGATATATCTGTTTAAGTACACACCATATAAAGATGGTAAATATACATAAAATGTAAATGGTTGGAACATGTGAAAGTTAATTTCATTATTCCTTTTCAATCAAGACGTTAGCATAACATCCGAATTTGGTAAAATGCACATATGATGAATCATCTATATGAAGGGTAAAAGAAGCATATATGATTTGGCAAATACCATGACCGAGATGGTTAAACAGAGAAATCATTGAATACCTCTAGAATGATTGAATTTGAAAAAAAAAAAAGTTGTCTGAATAAAGAAAATATAAAGAAAATATACTGGCTATCAAAACCCAGGATACTTATATAAGTTGTAAATAGGGTGAAAATAGAAGTATGGTGAAAATTGTTTGAAAGCCATAGTTGTTGCTGTCTTCATGATTTTTATCTTTTGAAAATTTGGTTTAGGTTGTCAAATATTTTGTTGTCAACTTTTGTAGACTCCAGGGTTATTTAGATATGTTCATACGGTGTGAGTGATTGCCCATTGTTGAAGACAGTATGTTGTCTTTTGTCAACTTTTGTAGACTCCAGGGTTATTTAGATATCTTCATATGGTGTGAGTGATTGCCCATTGTTGAAGACAGTATGTTGTCTTTTGTCAACTTTTGTAGACTCCAGGGTTATTTAGATATCTTCGGTGTGAGTGATTGCCCATTGTTGAAGACAGTATGTTGACCTTTGTCTTAATTTGACTGACTTTTGTTTCTGATTTAATTTTCATTGTTACTAACTCCATATCTCCTTTTCAGAGTCTGAAAAATCTCGATAGAATGATATTATTGCAGTGGTGACTCTTTCATGATATTTACAAGATGTATATGTCTATTTAAAAAAGATTAAGGATGATTTTGATTTTCCAAAGTTAAAAATAAAAATAAGCACAAAAACAACTAACAAAAAGACTTACATTACAAAATACTGATCTAATGGTACTCCCATTTAATGAAATCTAGTACAAAATTTACTACAAGAATGACATGGTTTATGATTATATATTTCAGGCACTAGACATATGGGCCATGGGTGTTACATTGTAATGAAGTTTATGATTATATATTTCAGGCACTAGACATATGGGCCATGGGTGTTACTTTGTAATGAAGTTTATGATTATATATTTCAGGCACTAGACATATGGGCCATGGGTGTTACATTGTAATGAAGTTTATGATTATATATTTCAGGCACTAGACATATGGGCCATGGGTGTCACATTGTAATGAAGTTTATGATTATATATTTCAGGCACTAGACATATGGGCCATGGGTGTTACATTGTAATGAAGTTTATGATTATATATTTCAGGCACTAGACATATGGGCCATGGGTGTCACATTGTAATGAAGTTTATGATTATATATTTCAGGCACTAGACATATGGGCCATGGGTGTCACATTGTAATGAAGTTTATGATTATATATTTCAGGCACTAGACATATGGGCCATGGGTGTCACATTGTAATGAAGTTTATGATTATATATTTCAGGCACTAGACATATGGGCCATGGGTGTTACATTGTAATGAAGTTTATGATTATATATTTCAGGCACTAGACATATGGGACATGGGTGTCACATTGTAATGAAGTTTATGATTATATATTTCAGGCACTAGACATATGGGCCATGGGTGTCACACTGTACTGTTTTGTGTTTGGACAGGTAAGTTAGAATACACAAAAACCAAAACATACCAAGAGTAGAAATATTTATTAATATATGCAGTATGATTTTAACTGAAAAGAACGAACTAATTTCATTTTCTGTTTGATTTTAATGTTTAAGAGAGGATTGTCTAAAATTACTAATTTCCTTAAACCAATTTTAAAAAGAGCTTTGGCTGAACACAATATTTTTTGACTTCATATTTGGTCAGCAGCCTGACAACGATGCTTTATTACTATGAGCCTTTTTTTGGATCTGTCTGACACCTACTTCCTGTTTTCCGCTACTTTGCATTCTTGTTTAAATTTAGAAATATATATGATTGTAAGTATAAAGGGAGATAATTTAAGTTTATATGAAATAACTATATAAAAATCAGGAGATGAGGTATGATTGCCAATGAGACAGCTATCCACCAAAGTTCAAATGAAGTGGATGTAAGAAATTATAGGCAAACAGACGGCCTTCAACAATGAGAAAAACTCATATTGTATAGTCGGCTATAAAAAGCCCTGACATGAAAAATATGAGACAATTCAATTGAGAAAACTGACGGCCTAATTTATAACAAAACAATTTACGAAAAAACAAACAGGACAGACAAGAACCAACGACAACCACTGAACTACAGGCTCCTTATGATAGGCACATAAAGAATCTAAAAATATATGTCTATGAGTATATATTATCTGGTATATGGGTAAAGTTTTTTTCTTTTTCTTTTTTGAATGAAATATCAAAGATGTATATCGTTTTGATTTTCAGGTTCCATTTAAAGATGAATTCCCATTAGCTCTTCACAACAAAATATTAAAGGACCCAATCAAGTTCCCTACAAAGTGAGTTAGATATGAAGTATATTAAGTATATCTTCTCCTATGACTTGCCTCATTTACACCACAGGAGCCACATGTGGAGGCAGTATCTGTTTACAGTTTTGACACTAATCTCACAGTTCACTGAACATGGAAGTGTGATTGTGCGGGTTGGGCATGATGTCTCATGGACACATATCCTTGTTTATAAATATTAAAGAAATTTTTATTTAGAAGATACCAAATTTTGTGTTTTGATTGAAACTAGGTGTTTTTATTTCAGAAAAACTAAAATTTTATGAATATATGTATAATTCATAATTATTTTCAAGTTTCTAAATATTTAAAAAAACTAAATCATGTAACCTAAAAAAAACACTTTAACATGAATACTTATACAATGTATGTATATATTTTCCCAGTATAAAGATAACAGATTCCCTAAAAGATTTAATACAGAAGATGTTAAATAAAAATCCAGACAACAGAATTACCTTGCCTCAGATAAAGGTTGGTATACAAAACTCAAATATATTGGACCAATTATACTTCACAAAGAAGTTATAAAGAAGTTACTCAGGGAACAATATGACATTTAAGTTTCAAGGTCATACTGTATGTTACTCAAAAATATTTAATCTACTGGCCACCATATCTCTTTTTCCACTTTAACTTTAATTTGAATTAAAGTATGTCTCTTGTTTTATTTGAAATTTGTCAACAAGTAGCTTATTTGAAAGATGATTTACTTGTGGTTTTTGGCAAAAAGAATTTCTTAAGTGTTTAATATATTCATTTTAGTTAAATCCATGGGTAACCAAAGGAGGAACTTGTCCCCTGCCAACAGAGGAGGAAAACTGTACACTGGTTACCATCACTGAAGAAGATATAGATAATGTTGTTAAACATGTGCCAAAATTAGATACTCTTGTAAGTCAACCTATCAAGTGTTCATATAAATATAGATAATGTTGTTAAACATGTGCCAAAATTAGATACTCTTGTAAGTAAACCAAACAAGTGTTCATATATAAATGGAACACGCATATAACTTTTTTTCATAAACTGAGTAATTAATAACAACTATGGTCACACAAAAATATGTGTGTTTAGGGTTTTCCTCCTTCCATGCATGTCAAATACATAGCTTTTGCAGTGTAAGGAAGAATAAAAGGAAAAATTAATAATTTTGACATACAGGCTTATACCGATTAGCAGATTAGTTGTGTAGTGTAAAATTCAGTAAATTTGAGCCAAAAAAAGTTTGAATACAGTTTTTTTTAAATGAATAATTATTTAAGTTTGCAGATTTAAGAGGGTAGGAATGCCTTTTACCGTCAGGCATCAAACAGTCATTTTTGGCTACCGTTATCATCAAATTGATTAAAATTTTATCGTGATTCGTCAAAATATCCTTATTGTGAATCATCAGAGATCTCGAATAATTCTCCGTTACAGTTATTTTTGGAAAAAATTCAACATGATTCGTCAAATTCAGTAGATTTTTTTTATCTTCATAAAGAAGGTACCCTCATATATGTTGCAGCTTAAATTGTATATGAACCTGAAAAGTTTTTCTGGGTGTTATATTGAAAATGTGTTTCCATATAGAGTAAATGTTCAAGTTCAGTCCCCGAGGGTCATATAGAGTAAATGTTCAAGTTTAGTCCCCGAGGGCCATATAGAGTAAATGTTCAAGGTATCATATAGAGTAAATGTTCAAGTCCCAGTAGTCAAGTTTAGCACTATTTGTCAAGTTTTCATGAAACACTTTTGTGTTTTAATGTTAATATTAATGCTACTTTTAGAAAATGTTGAAATAAATTTTAATTTTAGTTATTTTTTCTTTGCAGATCTTAGTGAAGAGTATTTTGAGACAGAAATCCTTTAAGAATCCATTCAAAGACAATGGAGAACATAAGAAGACATCCAGGTCACATTCTGCACCGGATGCATTTGCTCAAGTCGTTAAAAGGTACCAGAGTAATTATGAATTGAAGGCACATAGTAGTTTAAAATTTAACTTGTCTGTTTTTTATCCAAGAAAACCTTTATTATTCATTTGACCAAAGGTCCAAGTTTTATTAAAGAGTAATTTAAGAAAAAAAATAAATACTCTTAAAGTATAATTATTAGTATGGTTCTAATTTTGTGCATTCTAAGATATGTTTCAACAAAGAATTATTTTCTGCTAGACATTGTGTTCACTGCTAACATTAATATGCCCATTACTGAACCTATATAAAATTTTCCCTTTAATAGGAATTTCTGTTTTAAAGAATGCAAAATCATTTATAATTTATAACAGTTGTGCATTTATAAATTTTGGTTAGAGACACACAACTGGCTCCCTTTATTAAGCAAGATTATAAGTTTGTACAGTGTTTCACCTTTTTGTATAAAAGCATTTCATGTTTTAAAGATGCTATGTAGATGGTTGCCTTCCCACTGTTTCCCTGTTGTATTTTACTTGAGTCATGTTTTGTCCAAGAAAATTAGTATTGATCTCTGTATCTGTATTGTTATGTCGAAGGTACCAATTCTGACTTTAACTTGATGGGAGAGAGAGCACCTATTGACGGTGTTGGAGAGCTGTTTTGAAGCTCTCAACTGACTTGGCGCACACTATATCTTCTTCCAGCTGGTTCCAATGAATCACAGTCTTAACGAAGAATGAGTTCTTAAATTGCTCGGTTTTGCAGTTTGTTGTATCAATTGCTTTTGAGTTGTTCTTAACCAAGTTGTTTACTATATTAGTACTTTCAAAGTCTTCAAAGCATTTTGGTTTAATAAATCCTTTTGGTTTTGCTTTTTAACGAAAATTCTTCAGGTTTGATAGCTGGGATGAAACCCTCAACCACTTTGTACAGAAATACCAGTCTTGGCTTGTTCTTCAAGACTGCAGGTTTTCTAGTTCCAGGACGGTAAGCATTTTGGTGACTAATCCTTCTTCTCTAGATTTGTAATCCCCTGTGATGAATCGCGCTGCTCTATGCTGGATCCTTTCTAATTGGTTGATGTTGTTTGTTGTATATGGGTCCCATACTATTTCCACATATTCCATTGTAGATCTTACCAATGAGATGTAGGCTGTTTTCTTCCAGTCTTTTTGGGCAGAATTGTAGGTTGCGTCTTAGAAAGCCGAGTATTGAATTTGCTTTCTTGGCTACATCTCAGTTGTGGGTGGTCCATTTTAAGTCTTCTGATATTTATAGCCCCAGGTATGGATTGTGTTGGACCTGTTGGAGTATGTGTCCATCATGGGTGTAGAATTTCTGGCTTTTGTTCTTTATGCTCAGGATTTAACATTTCTTTGCACATACCCCAGTCTTTGGGCCATTTTTCTAGGCTAACCAGATCTTGTTGTAGCAGAGTGTGGTCACGTTGTGTTTTTATGTTTCTGTATAGCAGACAATCATCAGCAAAGCCTAACGATTGATTTTACTGCATCTGGCAGGTCGTAGATATGACAGAGGAAGAGAAGGGTCCAAGTATGGTTCCTTGGGAAACTCCTGAGTCGCCAGTAGCTTCTTCATATGTCTCTCCATAAATGACAACTTTAATTTTTCTCTGGTGAGAAACATTTCCAGCCATTTATTCAGTGGTCCTCTCACACCATATTCATCTAGTTTGTGTAATAATTTGTTGTGCGGCACGGTGTCAAATGCTTTCGAAAAGTCCAGGATGGCAACATCAACTTGGTTACCAGCATCTTGTGATTTCATGAAGTCATGCAGTGTGACTAAAAGCTGTGTTTCACATGAGTACCCGGACCTAAATCCATGGTTAAGTGATGTTAGTACCCTTTGCTCGTCTAGGTGGTTTATCATCAGCTTACAGATGATGTGTTCTAGTATTTTACACAGCACAGATGTTAGTGATACCAGTCTGTAATTTTCTGGTGCGTGTTTGTCTCCTTTTTTGAATTCTCTCGAGATGTTAGCATTTAACCAGTCTCTTGGCAGTGATCCAGTATTTATTGACTTTTAACATAATGATTTTATTTGGAACTTGTAGTGAGTATATCTTGCTTAACCATCAAGCTTTTTTTTATACATTTATCAAAATAATTATAATTGTTACTTCATATTTTATAATCATGTCTTTCTTATTCCAGTAAAATGTCAGAATCCAAGATGGAATCTAGTGTTGAAGAGGTGTCCTGACAGAATTACTTCCCTTGAATCTACTGAGTTACTTGTGCTGATTGGAAGACAGGTTGATGGTTGTGATATTTGTTTTACAAACATCTATTGTTTTATATTAAAATCTTTGACTTTTATTTAGATTTTATATATCTATCAATATTTTATTGTTGAACAATTACATTGAGGGTGTATTATATTTTATATAATGTGGGGTGTTTTAATGTATGCAAATTAAAATTCTTCATTTTGCAATTTAATATTGTTGATGCACAACTTTTCATATTAAAATGTTTTTATATATTAATTACACACGTGTACATATTTTCTAATGGGTAAATTTTAATCAAATTTCAACATTTTATATAACTAGATAGTACAAAAAAATTATAGTTAAGTAGCACTTTTTATATTTTATACAGTATACTATGATTATATATTTAAATCTGATACAGACCTGCAATTAGATTTAGCTTTTTAATATTTGTATATAATAATTTCTCATTTTATTACTATTTTATCTGGCTCTACCACTAGTGCTTGTTAAAGAATTTTCCTTTTATAATTGTGTCTGTACTAAGTACTGGGACAATTTGTTTTTCCATTTTTATACAAGTCAAACACTATATAAACAACACATAGCTTGGAGAGCAATAGAGCAGATTGTTACCCCAAGAGAACATTGTCAATCAAGGTTGACAATGTTTTACAAAGGATAACAATCTGCTCTATCACCATTTGGGTTATGTGTTATTTAATTTTAATATACTGAATGTTCTGTTATTCCTGTCTATTGAATTTCAAGTTAAAATAATAAACTATAATGTCATGAAAATAACAACCATCCTTATTTAAAAAAGCGCACAATTGATCAAGCTTCTCTGTGAAGGGTAATAGAGTATTAGCCATCGGAAGGAGTAAATTATCTCCTTTGTATTAAGCAATCAAAATATGGCATTTTAACATGAAGTATAATAAATGCTTTTGTTGATGAGCCTTATCTCTTTTTTTGAAAACACAAAAACATGACACATGAACAGAGAATATCTTAAGCATGACACATGAATAGAGAATTTCTAAAACATGACACATGAATAGATAATTTCTAAAACATGACACATGAATAGAGACTATCTAAAACATGACACATGAATAGAGAATATCTAAAACATAAAACATAAACAGAGACCATCTTGATTTTATACAGAGGTCTCAATCATTTTTGGGCAGTTAAATGAATAGCTCTGACCATTATGCATATTACTGAAAACATATTTAATGATACATTTTTGAATGAGTTTTGATTTATTATTCAATATATTTCACAATTTAATATGACGGGTATTGTGTTAGATTTACCTCAAGTAGGGGAGATAGTGGGTTGACCTCTGGCCGATCAAACCAACTATTTAAAAATTTGAATTTGTCTTGTTTCTCTGCCAAGCATACTGCATTTAGTAGTAAGAGCAAAAACTGATTGGTTCAGAATAAAAAGAATGTGTCTGTTTAGGGTGACATTTCTTCCTTCAGACCATGATTTTGTGAACTAGCATGTTTAAGATCTGACATAGCCTTTTGGTCTTGTGTAAAGCAGAGTATATTCATTATCTCATAAATGTTTTGTTGTCTAGAATATACATGTAAATTTGCTGCTGGACGTTAAGCAGCCGTCAATCAATAACAATTTAATATTTTTGCATATTTTAATAATTTTATATGATTTGTTTTTGTATGTCTTGGTACAAACATTGAATTTTAATTATAAAAACACTATTTCTTAAAAGTTCCATATTTTTGTGTTATATTTTTTAGCACATAAAGTACTTTTGCATGAAATTAGTCATTTTGTAATTAAACACTTTTCAAAGTTTGTGCTTGAACATAATCTTTGAAAATCATTTGATTTAGCCAGCTGATAAAAACATACTTAAATCATGCACAGACTGTATACTACAGCTGTGATATTAATGCTACATTTTTCTTTAGAATCTCATTTTTTCGAAAAAGAGTTTTAGAACCGATCTTTCAGAGCCATTTTTAGGGGGAAAGTAACTGGGAAATTTACATTCCAAATAAGCTTTGCAGTAGTCATAAAGAGCAATTTTATGTTCTGTATCTGCAATCTTGTTCCTTAACAAATACACCAATCTCAAGTTGTTTTTTATGAACGAGTTACACTGATAGACCTGAGGTCAATCGGTGTAAACAATGCTATTGAACAATCGGTTCTTACTGTGATGTAATAACAAAAGCATTGCGACACAAGGAAATGTACTGGAAAGTGCAGGAACTCAAAAGTCATTTATAAACAAAGACCTTTAGATGTCTTTTATGTTATCGGGTTGCTGTCTCATTAAAGTTTGCCTGATATCTCCTTTTATTCATATTCAATGTACTTTTTGACAGTTCTATGGGAAAAGATAAAGAACAAACAGTCATGTCTAAAATGAACTATTTATATCGGTAAAACTTTTTTCTACAAGCACTTCAAACAGATTTAGTTGAAATTATAATCACATGGTTGACTCTGTACCAATCAAATAATCAGGTTCTAATGTAATGTACACAAGATTCAATTTGAAAAAGGGGTAACAGATAGTTTAAAAAAATTGGTATTAATTGGTATAGGTAAAAGTCTACTAAATGCAAGATATCAGCATATGTGTTTATATGTTGATACTGTTCTCAGTTTGCTGAATAGAACAGATGTTTTATAAAATTGAACATACTTACATTACCTTAACAGATCTGTAATCATTTCTAACAAAATTAACCTTCTCTATTGTAATGTTTATAATATGAACGTTTTATGAAATCCAAATATTTTAATGTCTTTATTTATTATGTTTTATGATTTATATAATATTTCTGTATATTTAGTTTTTGTTCTACATGTATTTTAATGTCTTTCCGGTATTTTATTGTACATATAAAGTCAATTTATTCATTATAGATAAATTTTATATTTCATTCCAATAAAAATTTAAAACTTTTAGATGTTTTATTGATTAGTAATTATAACAAATTTCCCACAACTATAGTGAAATCCCTTAATTAGTCCCCTACTGACGAAGTCGAAGGGGACTTTAGGTTTGCACTCCGTCCGTCTCTGTCCTTCTGTCAGTCCGGCAAATCAGTTTTCCACACTTTTTTTCTTCATGCTTGAAGATATTGATTTGATATTTGGTATATTGTTTTATCATGACAAGTTACAGATCAAGTTCGAATTTTGTTCCGGTCTGATAATTTTGTGCAGAGTTATGGTCCTTGGACTTGGAAAATTCACTCAAATATTCAGTTTTCCGCACTTTTTTTCGTCATTCTTGAAGATGTTGATTTAATAATTGGTACATTGTTTTATCATGACAAGTTACAGATCAAGTTCGAATTTTGTTCCGGTCTGATGATTTTGTGCAGAGTTATGGTCCTTTGACTTAGAAAATTCACTCAAATAATCAGTTTTCCGCACTTTTTTTCGTCATGCTTGAAGATATTGAATTGATAATTGGTATATAGTTTTATCATGACAAGTTACAGACCAAGTTTGATTTTTGTTTCGGTTTGATGATTTTTTGCAGAGTTATGGTCCTTGGACTTGGAAAATTCATTTTAATTATCAGTTTTCCGCACTTTTTTTCGTCATGCTTGAAGATATTGACTTGATATTTGTTATATAGTTTACACCATGACAAGTTATAGATCAAGTTAGCATTTTGTTCCAGTACAAGTAATTTTTAACCGGTAGGGGACTATGTATTGCCATGCAATACTCTCAGAATGCTTGTTAACATAGTTCTGTCAGATCCCTAAAAATTTGAAAGAACAAACCTCTTATAGGAGTCGTTTGTATTCTAGCTTGATTTTTAGTTCTCGTCTTGCTTGATACAATTCTTTGGGATAAAGACTTTGGTAAAATGTACTACTTTGATTCATGGATTCATTTATTTTCATTGGTACTGATTTTCGTGGAGTGAGGAAAACTTGCATTTTTCATGGATATTTGATTTCGTGGTTTTGCCAATGTCTGCATACAAGACAATCTGTAATTCATTGAACATTTAAATTTGTGGTTCACCTGTACCCATGAAAATTGGTATTATGAAAGTTAATTAATCTAAAGTAAATGTGATCATTTGCAAAAAGCTTATATCATATAACCCAATTTTCACTTTAGTTAACCAACTCTTGTATGTGTGGAGGCCGTAGAAAGTTTCCCCGTGCTTGATATGTATGCTCTTCTGTATTTTGTCATGGATAGATACCCCATATCCTTTGTTTTTCTATTCTTGTATGGAAGAGATTTGTCTTTTGGCAGTGAGGAGTTGTAACATGCGAGTCATTTTGGATCTGTCAGACACCTAATTCCTGTTTTCAAATATACATATAAACCTAAATGATGCACCACATCTTACCATATATAGTAGTTTCACAATTTCTTGTTTTTGCTACAAATTTTTAGAAATATAGTATATTTTAAATATAACCTTGAAATTAATGCAAAGTTTACAGCAAAATTTTCATTTTAGTGGTGACAATGGGGAGGGCAAAGTCTAATTGTAGGATGAAAATTATTAACTCATTGAATTTTACATTTTAACATCAGTGAAATTGCAACCCATTGATATATTTGGTGTATCACATAGGAAGACCCCCTCCCACTTCTCTGACCAAAAGCAAGACATGCACTGTGGTGATTACAACTTGGAGAGTGTCAAGCTCTATGCGCTTTAAACAGTCATTGCAACAACTCTTTGAGTGGTCTCTAGGAAGACCAAATTTCTGCCAATATCCAACACATCCTCATCCAGTGGCAGTCAAAATGTCCTTCCCTTCATCCCAGTCTACCCATTCTGCAGATTCTACCTATTAGATTTATTGTTTAATGTATTCTCATCCTGAATATTTATGAAAATTTACCACTGGAGGTTAAGCTAACAAAAATCTATCATTAATTCAGCATAACATTCATAATGTACAGAAAGATATAAATCAACAATTAATATAAAATTTATTACACATTAACTATCAACTATTGTCTGATTCTGCCTTTTTAAATTGTACAGGGTCTCTATAAGTTATTGTATAATGATCATGTCTTCTTAATAATGGTTCCGATTTCTGTAATTCTTCTTGATTATCATAAACTGTGCTTATTACGGCCTCTCTTTCAGCTGTTCTAGGCTTGGAAGATTTTCTTGATAATTTCTCTCCATGGTATCTACAAAACATAAATTAAAAATTTAGAGATTTGTTTTAATAATTGTGCAAGTAAATAGTGAATGCTGATATTTATCTATCATAAATAGATGACACTGCACAGATGCTTAATACAAAAGTAGTAAAATTTGTGTGAATTGCTTCTATGTGAAAAAGTTTTTGCATTTAGAGTTTATAGTTATGTCCCCTTTTTCTAACCAAATTATTTCCCCTTGAACATACATAAACATGGAAAACAAATACTTTTTTCTAATCAGGTTCACTCAATAATTTAAATGGACAAAAGTGTAGGATTATATATGTAGGACTCAAATCTATGGTGGGTTCCAAATCTATGGCAGATTCCTAATCTATGGTAAATATGACTTCATGCCATCCCAATCTATGGCAGATTATTTAGAATCCCAATCTATGGCAATTTTTTAGTTTCCTAATCTATGGCAATTTTTTAGTTTCCCAATCTATGGCGGATTTCTAGTTTTCAAATCTATAACATATTTTCTACAAACGGCGGACCAGTCAGTACATATCTGACCAATGATTTCAAAGTTGCCGTAAACAAGTCGAAATGTTCAAAGGTAGCGAAAAGGCTGCTTTTAATTTAACGCCAGTATAAGAAAAACGGATTAGGAGTACGACTAGGAAGCATATCCATCACCATTTGTGAAATGGACACAGATTTTTGGGGTGAAATGATGTTCCCCAGAATAAGCATTCCCTACTCTGTGCATGGTACTTGTTTGACCCTTCATTTAACCAAGTCCCTAACAACCCAAAATGTGCAGTTTCACTTTTTACCTAAAATTTATTTGAGCGTTAATAAATCTTTTTTAACTGATGATGATTTAA
Source organism: Mytilus coruscus (assembly GCA_017311375.1). Taxonomy (NCBI): domain Eukaryota; kingdom Metazoa; phylum Mollusca; class Bivalvia; order Mytilida; family Mytilidae; genus Mytilus; species Mytilus coruscus. The sequence continues at coordinate 43,205,495 of CM029598.1, forward strand.
GTCAAAGTCCTGTAACTAACAATAATTTGCCTCAAACACGTGGCTTTCTTAAAAAATGCTTACTTCTCCAACAGTACAGTTATTCGACATAAATATAGCTGAAAATAATGTAAATAGTTATTAGAAATCTATGACAGATTTTTTTTTAGCTTCCAAATCTCAATAAAGCTTATATTTGCAACAAAAGTACAGGTAGTCACTGTTATATAGCCGAAAAAAATGCTATTGGTTATGTTTCATGTAAAAGAAAATAAGAGACCATAGGGATAAAATAACAATGATAAAATAACAATAACAAGAAAACAGCATATCACAAAGAAAAGTTATGAAAGAAAAACAAAAAGCAAACCAAGATACACAGTAAAACTCATGCAATTAAGGGTGAGGGCAACACAAGAAACACAAGAACAAGAAAACAAGGAGCAGAAACAAAAACGAAACATAAACAGTGAAGAAAACACCAAAAACATATTCATTTGTGTGAAATTGCCTGCACCAGCCATTTTGCTGCTACGAATGACTGGGTTTGTTCGCCAGTATTCTTATTTCGGCCAAATCAGATGATTACAGTTCTCAATTATAGGGATTTCCGATAAAGTAAACTAGAATTCTGAAATATAATTTAATTTATGGATTAGGGTCATTGAAAACTGGCCTTTTCTTTTCCTTCTATATAACAAAACCGTCATTGTTAACGGCGGCTTGGACGTTACATGACGTTATTTAATTGTGACAGAAAAATTCGTAATATAAAAATCTGCCATAGATTTTTGATTAGTTTGGCGTTTGTGACGTCATATTTACCATAGATTAGGAATTTGCCATAGATCTGGAACCCACCATAGATTTGAGTCCTACATATATAAATTTTTGTATCATTTTGAATACTATATTTTTATATGAAGATTGGTACCTGAAATTTGTTAACTTACTGAGTGGTTGATCCTACAAAATGAACTAGCTGAAAATATAATGTGATTTAAAAAGAAAATAAAAATCCTATGGGCTAATTATAAGTTTCTGAAGACTTTTTGTCAGTCAAAATCAAATTGCTTTTGAAATTGACAAATTTCCAAACCAATGGCAGGGAGATACTATAAATACACCTACTAAATAATAACCTATAATTGGATTTTTCCATTTCATGAACTTTATTTGAAACAACATTCTGCTATTATCCATGAAAATTCTTAAAGTATGTAACTGATCACTCTACTGCTTTATTTTGCATTTCACTTTTCTAAAATTGGATTATTAAAAAGTCATAACATAGTTTAACAGCAGCTGCATAGTGGCTGACATTAAAAACAATGTTGAAAATTGCTTTTAATCATAATAAAGGATTAATCATCAGTCACAACACAAAGTAATCCTTCCTACCCAAATCCTGTTTTGACCGATGATGGTTGTCCTTCATTTTCTAAAGCTTCTGCCATGCCTTCTGTAGATGACCCTATACCCTGTCCTTCCTGCCAGCCTTGCTTTTCTAATATCTTACGCCCAATGCCCTTGGTATGAACTTCAAACTTTCCAATTTTAGCTTGATCAGCAGCAGACACATTCTTTTTCTGTCGTTTTTTTGCAATCCCAAGACTAAATCTATCAGTGCTATCGATACCGTCCCGCCATCTTTGAGACTGTCTCATAGCTAGAAAGTCCTTAATGTCCTTATCACCAGCACCTTTCTCGTAGTAAGCACTCATATCAACATCCCAGTCATCAGTTGTTTGCTCATCAAAATCTAAAATAAAATTAATCTCGTCAGAAAGTATTCCTTGACCTTATCAATGAACCATCTTTAGAAATTCAACTCTTTAGCTTTAAGTTACAACATGCAATCATAACCTCCTTGTAAATGAAATCTAGACCAATGGCAACACCTTTTCTGAATTGGTTTATTCTAAATGCTTTTTACAATCCTGTCCTGTTGTAAAGGGGAGTTGATACAGTTTCATATTGTATTGAAAATTTTGTGATATTCAGGTTTGTTGGGAGATCAGATAATTTGTTCAAAAAATCTTAAATAAAAAAGATTTGCTTGTTTCAAGAAAAATGAGTTTAACCATTATAGGTCAATGTACGGCCTTCAACACGGAGCCTTGGCTCACACCGAACAACAAGCTATAAAGTGCATTAGTGAAAAATTAAACTATATGTTTCAATCTAAAACTGGATTGAATTTTCATATTACATACCAAAATAAATCAAATTTGCATAACTTTATTTAGCAGAGTTACAAATTTCTTGAATTGTCTTTTTCTAGTTTTTTTATGAGATGGCTTTCTTTGTGAATGTTGAAAAAAAATACATACATTTGTAAATATTGGGTGTTACAGTGCTAATATTTGAGAACTTTTTTTTAATTGATTCTCAAAGTATGTTTCCCATTTGTCGCCTTATACTTTCCAAAATTCAAAAACGTTTAACAATGCCTGATGCTAAATTCCAAATGCAGGGCTAAATTACAAAAAATTCTGGCAAAAAACAAATATTTTGATTTCTGTATCATTTCAAAATGACAAAAATTTCTTGTGTTTCTGATTCAAATGGTAATTCTATGCAATTATCAAATTTCTAGTTTGAAGTGCTGTGAAAAGATTCTGTTATAATATTACAACATCATCAAAAACAAAACAAATAAAAACTGGATGTTGAATATTAATTATCCATTAACAGTTATCTCCCTAACTTTTATCTGAGTTTTGTGGTAATAAGCATTGTGTATAAGTTTCATCACATTTGTTGGAGGCAAACTAAAGTTTTAGGAAACAAAAAATTCAAATTTTTTTTCCATATATATAAAGGGGCATAACTCCAGAATGGTAGAAGTAACGCCACCCAAATTAGAACTTGATCTGTGTTTTGTGGTAATAAGAATTGTGTATAAGTGTGATAACATTTGGTTGAGGCAAACTAAAATTAGAGAACGGAAACCAATTTTGGGACATACGTATGGACAGAGGTAGGTACGGATGGACAAGGGTAACACTTAATGCCCCCTTTGCCCTCCACCATTAAGAGTTACCCTTGTCCATCTGTACGTACATCCTTCCATACGGATAGACAAGGGTAGCACTTAATGCCCCTTTGCCTAGTGGCAGGGACATAAAAAATCACCATTGCTGCTAAAAATTATTCACTGTGAAACAGGCTGATTGATGGTGATTTAAGGTTGGTTATACTGAATAAAAGAGAGATTTTTAACTAAATCAAATCTTGCATCAAGTCCCTCAAGCTTGATTAAAAATGTATCATAACTCAAATGAGTACATTGTATTTAACAAAATGTTTTAGGAGACAAAAGGGTTTAATACCCTTACAGCTGGGCTTCTAAGAAGAGGCCCTGGAGGTCAGAACTTGTCATCGCACACAGTAACAAATTTAATGTTGTCTAATATCATTGGCAATCATATACATGAACCACATTCCCTATTTTTTTATACGTAAATTGCAACTCAGATGCTGTTTAACAGTGTTGTACTTCGTCAGAAGATTTTACTGATAAAATATTATTGATAGAACTATTCACAAGTTTCTGAAAACATGTGAATATTTAGTTGAACAAGGGTAATTCAAAGTATTCCAGTGAAAGTGATCAGCTGATGTCATGCTCAGGAATAAAAAATGCTTTAAGGATTTTCGCTATTCTATTTCAAAATAACAAGCTTCTTAAAAGAATGCTACAAAATGATAGTATATAAATAAAGGAACCAAAAAGGCAAAAAAAAATCAAAAGTCTGTGTGCTTGTTTTCATGATATAAGCCATTGAAAATGTGGTGGGAAATGATTCTCTCTAGATTTTTCATACATTTAACATTGGCACCTTTTTCTTTCAAAAACTATAAAATAATAACAAGGATTTTATAAGATTTTCAAAGATGGCATTTTAAACTATACGTAATCAAATTATGGAAAAAAAGTAGGGGTTGAAGGGCCAAATTTTTAATGGCACCACATGGATAAAACCAGAGGATTACGAATATCTGGCAAAAATTCAAAAACAAGAGGAGCGAACATCCTTAACTGAAAAATAAAATAAAATAATTCTAACCTCCTTCCTGCTCCTTCCAGTACTGTGCATCTGTGTAAAAAACTAATCCACTTCCTCCTTTCTCCCATTTAAGTTCTATTTCATTCTCAAATAAACGTTCATCATTCCGTTCCTGATTCTCTGGGTCGTCATGGAGAGCTTCATGTCGTTCCCATTCCTCACAACTATCATTATCCTTAAAATAAATGTTATAATGATTTATCCTATGAAAATACCAACTCATTTCTCAATTTGTTCAGCTTACTTAAACAGCAATAACCATACAATTTTAAATCAATGCAGCTCAGGAAGATTTCATTGTCTCCCCTTATACACTGTTTGAGTTGACACTGAATGAGCACCTTCTATAAATCTGTTCGTCACTGTTGCCCACTGTATTGAAAGGAAATCTTATTGTTTCATCATATTCAGTGAAAAGTAAATTACAGACCTGTACATTTTAAGCATTACTAGAAGATGCCCGAGAAATTGCGGTACAATTGGGCAAGTGTTGAAACAAAGAGTTTTTAAATTTCGCGGGCAGTATGTCAACTGAGCATGCCCGAAAGCATATAAGACACAGATCGATAAAGGTATCGGAATTTGGATGTTTTCTCAAAAATTGGCGTTTTCTGTGGAAAAAAGATTGATTCAAAGACAAATTAAGGAAGTACAAAACACTACATTTATACGTCATATCACAAATATTTCTGACTGTGTATAGTTTCAGAGGAGTTGCAGATCAATGAAATCAGTCTCTTCCTTTAGTAGTATAGATACATGGTAAACAAACATTTAAATGCAGAACTTTTAAAGAATAAATGGAAAAGAAATAATATGGTACTTTAAATCAGTACCATGTTTTTGGCCTTTTCATGTTGTTGTTAGTTGTTTTAGTGCTTACAATGTAGAACTAATCTGATGAGACAAGCCCTTTCCAATTAATTTTTAGTTTTTTGGAATGTTGTGGTGGTCACATGGTTGCGATTGACTCTAACATTGTCACCAATTGCAATTTCATATTTTATCTGGCACCATAATTTTATTTCTGTTCTTTTAAAGACAAAATATAGTCATCACTATCAAGGGTCTGTGTAGTGATTGCTATATGTATTTATACACAGTGTTCTCTTTGGGTTTGCTACAAGTATTTATACAGTGTACTCTTTCTGTTTGCTGCATGTACATGTATTTATGAACAGTGTTCTCTTTGTGTTTGCTACATGTACTTATACAGTGTTCTCTTTGTGTTTGCTGCATGTATTTAAACAGTGTTCTCTTTGTGTTTACTGCATGTATTTATATAAAAGGTGTTCTCTTTGTGTTTGCTACATGTATTTATACACAGTGTTCTCTTTGTTTTTGCTACACATATTTATACAGTGTTCACTTTGTGTTTGCTGCATGTATTTATACAGTGTTCTCTTTGTGTTTGCTACATTTGTACATGTATTTGTACAGTGTTCTCTTTGTGTTTGCTACATGTTTTTATACAGTGTTCTTTTTGTGTTTACTAAATGTATTTATGTAAAAGGTGTTCTCTTTGTGTTTGCTACATGTATTTATATACAGTGTTCTCTTTGTGTTTGCTATATGTATTTATACAGTGTTCTCTTTGTTTTTGCTACATGTATTTATACAGTGTTCTTTTTGTGTTTGCTACATGTTTATATACAGTGTTCTCTTTGTGTTTACTGCATGTATTTATATAAAAGGTGTTCTCTTTGTGTTTGCTACATGTTTTTATACACAGTGTTCTCTTTGTTTTTGCCACATGTATTTATACAGTGTTCTCTTTGTGTTTGCTGTATGTATTTATACACAGTGTTCTCTTTGTGTTTGCTGCATGTATTTATACAGTGTTCTCTTTGTGTTTGCTACATGTTTTTATATACAGTGTTCTCTTTGTGTTTGCTACATGTATTTATACAGTGTTCTCTTTGTGTCTGCTACATGTATTTATACAGTGTTCTCTTTGTGTTTACTGCATGTATTTATACACAGTGTTCACTTTGTATTTGCTGCATGTATTTATACAGTGTTCTCTTTGTGTTTGCTAAATGTATTTATAAACAGTGTTCTCTTTATGTTTGCTACATGTATTTATACAGTGTTCTCTTTGTGTTTGCTACATGTATTTATACAGTGTTCTCTTTGTGTTTACTGCATGTATTTATATAAAAGGTGTTCTCTTTGTGTTTGCTACATGTATTTATACAGTGTTCTCTTTGTGTTTACTACATGTATTTATAAACAGTGTTCTCTTTATGTTTGCTACATGTATTTATACAGTGTTCTCTTTGTGTTTGCTACATTATTTATACAGTGTTCTATTTGTGTTTACTGCATGTATTTATATAAAAGGTGTTCTCTTTGTGTTTGCTATATGTATTTATACAGTGTTCCCTTTGTGTTTACTGCATGTATTTATATAAAAGGTGTTCTCTTTGTGTTTGCTACATGTATTTAAACAGTGTTGTCTTTGTGTTTACTGCATGTATTTATAGAAATAGGTGTTCTCTTTGTGTTTGCTACATGCATTTATACAGTGTTCTCTTTGTTTGCTACATGTATTTATAGTGTTCTCTTTGTGTTTGCTGCATGTATTTATACAGTGTTCTCTTTGTGTTTGCTGCATGTATTTATACAGTGTTCTCTTTGTGTTTACTGCATGTTTGTATGCAGTGTTCTCTTTGTGTTTACTACATGTATTTATACAGTGTTCACTTTGTGTTTACTACATGTATTTATACAGTGTTGTGTTTGTGTTTGCTACATGTATTTATACAGTGTTCTGTTTGTGTTTGCTGCATGTATTTATACACAGTGCTCTCTATGTGTTTTCTATATGTATTCATACAGTGTTCTCTTTGTCAGTTTGTGTTTGCTACATGTATTTATAAACAGTGTTCTCTTTGTGTTTGTTACATGTATTTATACAGTGTTCTCTTTGTGTTTGCTACATGTATTTATAGTGTTCTCTTTGTGTTTGCTGCATGTATTTATACAGTGTTCTCTTTGTGTTTGCTACATGTTTGTATGCAGTGTTATTGTTGTGTTTACTACATGTATTTATATAGTGTTCACTTTGTGTTTGCTACATGTATTTATACAGTGTTCTCTTTGTGTTTACTACATGTTTTATACACAGTGTTCTATTTGTGTTTGCTACATGTTTTTATACAGTGTTCTTTTTGTGTTTACTACATGTATTTATGTAAAGGTGTTCTCTTTGTGTTTGCTACATGTATTTATATACAGTGTTCTCTTTGTGTTTGCTATATGTATTTATACAGTGTTCTCTTTGTTTTGCCACATGTATTTATATAAAGGTGTTCTCTTTGTGTTTGCTACATGTTTTTATACACAGTGTTCTCTTTGTTTTTGCCACATGTATTTATACAGTGTTCTCTTTGTGTTTGCTGTATGTATTTATACACAGTGTTCTCTTTGTGTTTGCTGCATGTATTTATACAGTGTTCTCTTTGTGTTTGCTACATGTTTTATATACAGTGTTCTCTTTGTGTTTGCTACATGTATTTATACAGTGTCTCTTTGTGTCTGCTACATGTATTTATACAGTGTTCTCTTTGTGTTTACTGCATGTATTTATACACAGTGTTCACTTTGTATTTGCTGCATGTATTTATACAGTGTTCTCTTTGTGTTTGCTAAATGTATTTATAAACAGTGTTCTCTTTATGTTTGCTACATGTATTTATACAGTGTTCTTTTTGTGTTTACTACATGTATTTATGTAAAGGTGTTCTCTTTGTGTTTACTGCATGTATTTATATAAAGGTGTTCTCTTTGTGTTTGCTACATGTATTTATACAGTGTTCTCTTTGTGTTTACTACATGTATTTATAAACAGTGTTCTCTTTATGTTTGCTACATGTATTTATACAGTGTTCTCTTTGTGTTTGCTACATTATTTATACAGTGTTCTCTTTGTGTTTACTGCATGTATTTATATAAAAGGTGTTCTCTTTGTGTTTGCTACATGTATTTATACAGTGTTCTCTTTGTGTTTACTACATGTATTTATAAACAGTGTTCTCTTTATGTTTGCTACATGTATTTATACAGTGTTCTCTTTGTGTTTGCTACATTATTTATACAGTGTTCTCTTTGTGTTTACTGCATGTATTTATATAAAAGGTGTTCTCTTTGTGTTTGCTATATGTATTTATACAGTGTTCCCTTTGTGTTTACTGCATGTATTTATATAAAGGTGTTCTCTTTGTGTTTGCCACATGTATTTAAACAGTGTTGTCTTTGTGTTTACTGCATGTATTTATAGAAAAAGGTGTTCTCTTTGTGTTTGCTACATGCATTTATACAGTGTTCTCTTTGTTTGCTACATGTATTTATAGTGTTCTCTTTGTGTTTGCTGCATGTATTTATACAGTGTTCTCTTTGTGTTTGCTGCATGTATTTATACAGTGTTCTCTTTGTGTTTACTGCATGTTTGTATGCAGTGTTCTCTTTGTGTTTACTACATGTATTTATACAGTGTTCACTTTGTGTTTACTACATGTATTTATACAGTGTTGTGTTTGTGTTTGCTACATGTATTTATACAGTGTTCTGTTTGTGTTTGCTGCATGTATTTACACAGTGCTCTCTATGTGTTTTCTATATGTATTCATACAGTGTTCTCTTTGTCAGTTTGTGTTTGCTACATGTATTTATAAACAGTGTTCTCTTTGTGTTTGTTACATGTATTTATACAGTGTTCTCTTTGTGTTTGCTACATGTATTTATAGTGTTCTCTTTGTGTTTGCTGCATGTATTTATACAGTGTTCTCTTTGTGTTTGCTACATGTTTGTATGCAGTGTTATTGTTGTGTTTACTACATGTATTTATACAGTGTTCACTTTGTGTTTGCTACATGTATTTATACAGTGTTCTCTTTGTGTTTACTACATGTTTTTATACACAGTGTTCTATTTGTGTTTGCTACATGTATTTATACAGTGTTCTCTTTGTGTTTGCTACATGTTTTTATACACAGTGTTCTCTTTGTGTTTACTACATGTTTTTATACACAGTGTTCTATTTGTGTTTGCTACATGTGTATTTATACAGTGTTCTCTTTGTGTTTGCTACATGTTTTTATACACAGTGTTCTCTTTGTGCTTGCTACATGTGTATTGATTTGTTTTCACGACTTCTCACTGTTGGATATTAGATCAGTGATGGCAACAGCTTACCTCTGACATTTTATCATTACATGTATTACCAGGTATGCATTTCGAAACAAATTGTCTGTTGTCATTTTTCAAATATTGTCATACTGCTTTGTCAGTTGTTTTATTTTTATTTTGTTAAAATTATGTTCCTACCCCTTCTGAGTGATCTGATTCACCAATCATTCTTTCTTCTATCTTTTCTTTCATTCTCTTTTTTGTTTCTGGGTCACGTCTCCAATGTCTGTCTGATTTCTTCTTTTTATCACATTTTTCTTCTGTCTGTTGTAAACTCACTTCATTTTCTGAAGTATTTTGAGATGGCCCATTAATCTTATTTACAATATCGTTTTGAAATTCTCCCTCACTTAAAAGTTTATGACCTTGACCTGATATACATGTAACTGTTTCATCTGAAAAATCACTTTCAACAATATCTCTCCCATAATCAAATGGAACATCTCCATATTTCTTATTTGTCCTTGTCTTAGGAAAGGTCAATCCAAGTTTTTTAATGACCACAGGAGGGAGTCTACATTGCTGGATAAGTTCAAGAAATACTTTGGTCGGTGTTCCAACATTGCCATTTGGCATCACATCAGGGGGATGTAACTCTGGTAGTTTTGATAAATCTGCATCTGTAAAGTCTTCTCTATCTGTAGGAATTTGTTTTGTTTCTGCTCTATTTTTATACAACACATCTGAATCTGAAGATATGAAAAAGAAACATTTACTATAAAGCTTAAAATAACACTAAATAGAGGCTCCAAGGAACCTGTAAGAATGACCATGGGCCTGGCTGAGGCACCTATATTCAAGTTCTAGACTCCGATCTTAATTGACTAGGATTGTCAGTTTTCCTATCGAAGGTTGGTGGTTTTCTCGGGGCACTCCAGCTTCCTCCACCAGTAAAAACTGACCGCCACGAAATAGCCCAAAAGCGGTGCTTAAAAGTGGCGTAAAAACATCAAAAATAAAAATTAAAAAAAAATTACAAGAGCACCCTTTGAAAGGGAAACAACCTTGTAACAACAAATCACATACAAGAATGCATTTATATAACTGCTGTGAAAATATATATATATGTAATCAAAATTAGGATTTTACCACTACACTCTATACATGTACATATCTTTAGTACTGGCAGCCTTGATTCTTAGTGGGCATTAGACTTTGTTTAAATTGAATACAACTGAGCAAAAAAGCAGGCACACACATGAAGTACTGAATTAAACTATGTATCAGGTTTAATGTTTTATTTGCCTGTTAAAAATGTACATGTACAAGGTATGTGAACATGTTGCATGCTACATACAATGTACATTTGTACATGTATGAATTTTCCATTCTTTTGCCATTAGAGGTAATAATTTGGAAGCCTTGAACATATTTTTAGTCATAAGAGCGCATATTGTACACATAAAACACCAATAGTATTTGACCTCACAAATTTAAAGTGATTGCTTAACAGAATGTTGTTTTGTTAACTGGAAAAAGTGAGGTACATGTAATAAGGGCTCCGGGGTATTACCATTTATTTCAGAAATTCATACAAAACATGTACGTGTGCGAAGAGCACTTTAGTACAACTGGTACAGTATATATTTTCCTTTAACAAATAAGGGATTAATACTCTTTTGCATTGATTAAATCCTGCCATTAAATATTCTAACTGTCATTCGTGAATCTGGTTTATTTTTTTGAAATTTTGTGTGTGATATGACAGTCAAGGGTAATACTTGTAGTTGTACAAGTGTTTTTAATTTACTGGTACAGGTAAATTATTTTGGAGGTAGAGTTATATTCCTTAGACATTCCGATATTTTTTACTTATTGAAGTAAAAAAGTCTTATTTTCTTTTAATCTTGAATTTCTCTTGACTACATTGCTCTAATAGTGTGTTTTATTGTGTGTCATTAATAGTTGTCTTTACTACTGTATTCATAAAAGCATAATTTGATGGACTATGAAAATCTCATTTGTCTGGTATCTTCAAAATACTGCTGATTTACAAGCCTCCAGGGAGCAATTTTTGAAGGCCTTGCACAGTTACTTAACATCATTGTGCAATAGATTTCTTTTCTTACTCTTAGTTCTTGAGACAAAAGGTTGAACTCTAATTAAAAATTACTTAGCAAACCAGAAAAATTCTGTTTAGGCATGTTTTGACCTACAAAACTTGAGAATTTATCAGGTTGTAAAAAAAAATTACTTGTATAAGTAAATTTTTGGAGAAGATTAAGGGGAGATAATTCAAACCTTGAAAATAAAATAAAAATCTTACAAAGTTACTTAAAATGTATACAAGTAAATATTACTTACATCTTCAAGTAAATAAAAATGAATTGTCTAAGTATTACCCCTGACTATGAGTAATAATAATGACTGGGTTTTTTGGTTTAATATTTATCATCAATTTAATATAAATAACACTTGATAAATTTATGGTTTCATGTGCTTTTCTGGATTTTTCTTTTATCAGGAATGCATCAGGAAAACAATTGGGTGTTTCTAACCTCCAGGATAACATCCAATCATATTTAAGTATTATGTATACAGGTTTAACTCTGCCTATTTTATATTGTTTGCTGATGTCAATCTTAATTACAATGCTTGAGCAAATGTAATACAAACATAGCAAGCAAGCCAACCAAAGTCTTAATCTACCAGCATTTAAAACTTTTGGCTTCACTCTGGTAATCTCATAAAACCAATAATCGGATACGGATAATATTGTGTGATCAAATTCATGACATACTTTAATTTTATGAAATCTTCTTTATGTATGGTTTCACCCTTAAGAATTTATGTAATGTGTGTCTAACATTAGGGAAACCTCTGTTTTGACAGTTCTTCAAATGTCCGGTGATTTAGTGCATGCCTTCTAAAAATAGCTAATTTTGAACACAAGAAAGATTTTATACTATGAAACATAGTTCAGTTTGATCCAAAAAGACTTCCAAGGATGCACAGCAAAATTGATATCATTTTGATAATAAATTGCTTCGCCGAGTGCAGCTGGATACGACCACAGAGGTCCAACCCTGAACAGTTGGGGCAAAAATGAACACAATATTCGTGCTTGATACAGATCTGAATTTGGATTGTAATTAAATATTTGACACATAATACATGTAGGTTTCTGACACAGAATAACTGTAGTCAAAGAACTTAGAATTGGTTATATGATTTGAATTTATATTCAATTTTTTGCTTTTGTGCAATACACTATGCTGTTGTGAATTATACCCTTCCCCCCAAAATTAAAAATCAAAAAAATGTTTTCCCCCTTTTTTTTTTGCTTTATACACTATGCTGTTGCGAATTGCCCCCCTTTTTTTACAAAAAAAAAATATTTGAAGAAATTTTTTTTAATTTCTGAAATCTGAAATGATAAAAAAAAATGTCCTCCCCACAATTTCTTATTTTACCCTCCCCAATTTTTTTTCACCTCCCCTTTTCCAAAAAAAATTCTTTCCCTCAAGATATGGTTATTATCTTAATTCAAATTTCTAATGGAGTTTGCAACCATAATTACCCATTTAAGGGCATACGATACAGTTACAGGGGAGGTAATGACGTTGCTAACGTAAATTGTTATTTTCGTGACATCAAACTGTGACATACCAAGAAAATATGCATATTTTGACTGTTTTTTATGATTTAAACTGATTTAACTTGAAAACGAGTACATGGACCCATTCTTTTGAAAATGGCATTAGGTTTGATTACGTATGAAGATTATTTGTACCAATTTCAATGAAAAAGTCAACATCGAAATTTTTAAAATTTTGATAAATATACAGAAAAAAATGCCGTTTTATTCTGAAAATCCTGAAACTTTGTTAAAATCAATTATTTCCAAAAAACTGTTGTACATATAAAAGAACATATTTATGTAAAGAAGATTTTCATAATGTTTCTACAAAAATCCGCTTGCGTTTATGAGTTGAAATAAAAAAGTTAGGTATGTCTATCCTAAGGATAGAAATGTCCAAAAAACGAAATTTTGAGTAAATGTCTAAAATTTCGACCCCTTTTATCTCTTAAAGTAGCACATGAAGGTATATTTTTTATTACATATTTGAATTGCTTAGGTGAAAAATAGCTTGTATGCAAATTTTCGTAAAAAAATCATTATGGGATCGAAACTGTATCGTATGCCCTTAAATATATGTACATGTACATCATAAAAGTCTTAAAATTGAAAATGACATACATAATCATGTCTAAAATTAATATTCCTTAATCAGCATTTTTAATAGTAACTTCTAAAAATAAATTGACAGCTAATCACCTCAAGACAATACAACATTTCTTTATACATAATTTAAAAGCAGAGTAAGGGAGGTAATCCAAACAGAAAACATTGTACTTAAAAGTAATTGTCCATTAACAAGGAAACCCTTTTTTTTCCCCTTTTTTGCCCCTAATTCCTAAACGGTTTGTGCCATTACCCCCAAAGCCAATCCCAACCATCCCTTTGTGGTATGGAAACTTGTGGTATAATTTCATAGAGATCCATACACCATGCCACAAGTTATTGTCTGGAAACTAATTCGGACGACACTGACGTTGACGACGACGTAATACCAATATATGACTGCAAAATTTTTTGCGGTCTTATAAAAACTTGACATACTTTTATTTTAATGATATGAAACCAATTTTACAATGTATCTGATGATGTGATTTTCTTTAATGGAAAATGGCTAAATATGGTTAATCATGGGATTGCAATTACAAATTCATACTTGAACTTATTAATTTATTCCTTTTTGTCTCTTTGGGAAACTAAAACAATTACAAGAATGGTTCTACTAGTGTTACATTGCAGATATGAAGCAAGTTAACTCGTACCATTGCAGACTCATACCACTTCAACTCGTACCACTAAAAGTCAACTCGCACCAACGTTAACTCTTACCACTGTGAAGTCGTACCATTGCGAACTCGTACCACTACAAACTCGTACCATTAAAAATATATGCAGACAATAAAATTGAGAATGGAAATGGGGAATATGTCAAAAAGACAACAACCCGACCAAAGAGCAGACAACAGCCAAAGGCCACCAATGGGTCTCCAACGCAGCGAGAAAATCCCGCAGCCGGAGGTGGTCCTCAGCTGGCCCCTAAATAAAACTGTGTACTAGTTCAGTGAAAATGGACGTCACACTAAACTCCAAAACATATAAATGAACTAAAATTAAAAAACATACAAGACTAACAAAGGCCAAAGGCTCCTGACTTGGGACAGGCACAAAAATGCGGCGGCATTAAACATGTTTTGTGAGATCTCAACCCTCCCCCTATACATGTACCTCTAGCCAATGTAGAATACAGAAACACATAGCAATACGCACAGTAAAACTCAGTTTAAAAGAAGTCCGAGTCCGATGTCAGAATAGGTAACAAAAGAAACTAAGCAAAATGACAATGATACATACATTAACAAAGGACTACTAGCAGTTACTGACATGCCAGCTCCAGACCTCAACTAAACTGATTGAAAGATTATGTCTTCATCATATGAATGCATATATTACAATATATTACAATATAAGAATGTTTTATGATTTTTTTTCATATCTTTATAAATTAAAATAAAGTTGAATTTCTTGAATTTTATACCAAAATTTAATGAAAACTTAGACAATATACGAATGTTTTATGAACTGTTTTTGCAAATCATTATAAAAAAAATGAATTTCTTAATTACCACATTTACATTTGGCTAGTACCATCCTGGAGCATATTCATGAGACCAGTCAGGACCAATAGCAACATTGAGGGCTGGCACAGACGCATCAATGACATGTATGTTGATGAAGGTGTGGTCAATAAAGCATCAAAATAAAACTTATTCTTTGTTATTACCCCTTCCAGTCAGACTAATATATAATTCTAATGTGCCCATGATAATCATGCTTGGTGATGGATTTGCTCCTCAAATTGTTGAATACTGTATATAAATAAATTTTATACTTTCTAAATTTTGGTCATTAACAATTTTAAACTTTTCAAATCAAGATAAATAAATTCTCTAAATAAATAAATTTCCTTTAAGAAACAATTAAAAATACCAAAATCTATTCAATGTTACATGTACTAATGACTAACGATTTAAAATTAAATCAAATACATTGTAGTTGTCAGTAAAAGGTAAATAAACTAGCTAGTGGAACTGTTCAAGGGAGATAACAAAGCCAATCTGCTACAGTTTTCTTTTAATATCCAATTAGCCAAGGAAACATCAGCTACAAATTGGTATTGTGATTTCAAATTATATACTTTTTATAGACTTATGAGGTATTGAGTGAAATTTAAATATTCATTCATCATTAAACACCATTTGAATGCATTTAAATAAGTTGGTACAAGTTTGTTTTTAGTGGTACAAGTTGACATTGGTACAAGTTTGCAATGGTACGAGATAACTATAATTCATGAATTCAGGTAATGCGCGATATCACCCGCTGTGCGGACACAGGTGATTCCACTGTACATTAATATTGTATTCTATGCCTACGTTGTGTACGATACATGTACATATTTTCTTTGCATAAATTTGCAAATTGACTTTAAGTCAAAATGTGTATATATTCTTCAAAGGCGTCATAATCACTTGTACAAACAACAAAACACTTAATATATAGATCTGAAAATACCTCCATGTTTTATTCCCAAGACTTTGCCTTTGGTGGTTTGGGACACCGAGATTTTAGAAATGTAGCACAATTGTGATATTGAATCTCCGTTTTTGTCTAACCAATGTTTTCTGTTGTACATTTTGATCAGGTTATCTAAACGAATAGGTGTAGTGCGAAATACACAACAGAACGTCTTTCTCTCGTTTTTTATCATATCTTTGTCTGCAGATTTGGGAAGCATTTGTTTTTCTGGTCGGTGTCTGAAGTGGAAACAATGAAACCCATTTGTTTCTATGAACTGTGAGAAAAAATTCCTTAAATCAGATGAATGATACGTTACTGGAATATTGTTAACAATTCCATAGACAATTTCGTTGTTTTGGTTCGTCTCCATTTTTGACTTTGGAAATCCCCTTTGACGATAATGTTTAGATCGGAAACGGAGATGAAATAAGAAAAAATCCGTAAGTTTTAGCTACATTATGTGTGAAAAGTTTTGCTTAAGATAGTGCATAGTGTAAAATACTTTAATGGGTGATTGTGCTACTCACAGAAAGTTAAGTTTTGCTACCATATTCACCTTGTAAATATATATACTGACGTCTGAAAATCCTTAGAGAGTGCTCCTCAACAAGGAGGAATATACCAGTAACAGTAACAGTCTGTTTTAACCCAAATAGTATATAATTAAAGCCATCAAGGTGAATAACAATTAAACATAATCTCACATTGAGCTTTTGTTCATGCAAATAAACAATTATTGGCGTACATATATACAGGAGGGTGTGGATGGGGGTTTGCAGAATAGAGAATAATGGGCAAAAAATATAAAGAATACGGCGGAGAAAAATCGAACAAAAAATAAAAAATAGAGAAGAGCCTCCTCATGGATTTTTTAATTATGTGATTACTTGGCCGTTTTTATAGTGATTATTTGATTACCAGACCAAATATTTCATAATTATTTGATTATTTGATAATCTAGGACTGTAATTTTGATTTTTTTTATTATCTTGTTTAAAAAAAAAATTAATGATTATATGATTATATTGGCAAAAAATTGTGATTATGTGATTACTTGGACACCCCCAAGAGGGGCCTCAGAGAAAAATGAGATGCTAAAATATAAAAAATAGAGAAAAATTGCCTATAAAATTAGAGAATACAGACACGGAAGACCCCATCCAGACCCTCATACAGACCACCATATACGCGGAAATAACTCCAAAATTGGCCACCTGTCGATGAAGTCATTTCTAATTTCCTAGTGCAGAAGAAGAACGTCTACATATGCATTCATGCAATTAGAAATGAGATTTTAGCAATAATTGTTATTGTACGTATCATGTGTATATTTAAGGGTCATTCTTAGAATTTAAGACCAAACACTGTCACAACATCATTTCATGATAAAACAAAATTTACATGGCATATCATTATATACAAATATGTTGCAAAACACTCTGTGAGGGTTTTATTATACAAAGCAAAGCTCATCTTTTTAATTTATGCCTAAGAAAAAAAATACATATCATGCAAATTATAAAAAAGGCATAAAACATGCTGTCACAGTTTACCATTTCTAATTTGTTTAAGCAAATTATTGATGTTTCTTTCATCTAAACTAAGAAAGAAAATATTCACGTGAACCTTTATAATCATATTTCTGCATTTTGAATAAAAATCATAGATGTAATAAACTAGAAAAAAAATCTTCAAGTTAGATTATGTGTCACACAGTTGCGTGTCATTTCCGTAACAGAGGCTGAAATATTAAGCTGTAGAAAAGGGGAGATAATACGAATATAGCGTTCATGTCGTTTATGACGTCATCGCCCTTTTACGTTTGGCATGGAAGAAAGATGGCAGATGAAGCCAACGGTATGTATATTTTGTTAAACTTTTTACACACAAATAACCACGTATGTTTTTAATGCGTCATTGCCGTACACGTCTAAAGTAATATGCATTTTAGTCTTTCCCAAAATTTGATACACATCGTGAAAGGTGAATGTTTTCTTATGAATTTTAGAAATCGTCCAGCCCTTAAAACATTTCAAGCCCGCTTATATCCACGAAAGTCAGCGTAAGTGTCAATTCCGTAACGTTTCATCACCGTAACGAATGCAAGGTTACGGTGATGACTAGAGTCGTTACGGAAATGACCAAAAGTTATATAAGCGAAAACAATGATCTTTATCTATGTAATGTTCTCCCATTTATTTGTATTGTAGTCCTGTGATGTAATGTTGTCATTTTAATGTTATATTTAACATTGCCATAAAAGCGGGAGGTTTGGCATGCCACAAAACCAGGTTTAACCCACCATTTTTCTTAAAATGTCCTGTACCAAGTCAGGAAAATGGCCATTGTTATATTATAGTTCGTTTCTGTGTGTGTTACATTTAATGTTGTGTTTTGTTGTGTCGTTGTTCTCTTATATTTGATGCGTTTCCCTCAGTTTAAGTTTGTAACCCGGATTTGTTTTATCTCTATCGATTTATGAGTTTCGAATAGCGGTATACTACTGTTGCCTTTATTTTCATCTGGTATTACATATAACCTACGCTTGCTTTGGTAAATAAGTTTCTTATGATTTATATGTTCACTGCAATGAGACATCTAAAGCAAAACACAAAGGATACAACTTTTTTCAACAATTTTTATATTACAAGAAGCGTCTCGAGCATAAAGTTTCACCAGCCTATCAGTACTTAGTTACGTACAAAGGTTAGTTACAGTTCAGGGACAGGTGAGTTTACGTGATACAGTTTTCCATTCGATTTTTATCTGTGCACCTGTTTTCGACTGAAATCGTACCGTGTGAACATTAAAATCGGATGTCGTTTGGAAAATCGTTACATATTCGTATCGTGTTAAGAGAACGCTGAACGATTTACCTGGGGGACTGTATCAAATCGGATGGAAAATCGTATCGTGTGAACAGAACGCTGAACGATTTACCTGGGAGACTGTATCAAATCGGATTGAAAATCGTATGGAAAATCGTATCGTGTGAACAGAACACTGAACGATTAACCTGGGCGACAGTATAAAATCGGATTGAAAATCGGATGGACAATCGTATCGTGTGAACAGAACGCTGAACGATTTACCTGGGCAACTGTATCTAATCGGATTGAAAAATCGGATGGAAAATTGTATCGCGTGAACAGAACGCAGAACGATTTACTTGGGCGACGGTATCAAATCGGATGGACCATACAGGTACCAGAGTTAGCTTTGTCGAAATCATTTGATGTTAAAACAACTAAATACAAATTGAGTCCGAAGATGACAAATTTACCGTTTTCCATTTTTGGGGGTATGTCTTGTGGACACATTCGTTTCCTTTTGTTATAAGTTATATAACTAATGATTATAATAATGTTAAATACTCACTAAATAATAATCATAATAAAACTTTTATTTTGTTTCTAGAAATAAGTGAGCTTAAAATTTGGATCACCAAATTAGATACATCATTAGTCCTAGCTGAAATTGAACTCAAGCAATTACTACGAATACATCCTCTTACTGACGACTTCAAGATAACTTGGTCAAAATACGTGTGTGATGCACAAGAGCAAATTGACTCTGCAAAAGAAAAGTTAGTTCTAGCAAACAAAATCGCAAAACAAAATTATGGTACTGACGGGTGCTGAAAGAGCAAAGCTATGGAGAGAGCGCCAAAATCAGACCCTCGAAAATATGGTGATAATCTGCAAAAGGAAAGGAACAGATACAAAGATAAAAAATATCTGGTGTTGTAAAACCAATTGAAGATATGACAGAACGAGAGCAAAGGCGAACACGAAAACACTGGAGGAAGCACCAAGCCAATAAAAGGGAAAGAATGAAGCAGGCAATTGAAACAAATAATTTCTTGGCAAATAACACACCACCTGTGTCTCCAGAAAACGGAGATTTTCAACAGAACATAAGAAGAACAAATGCTCAGCGACGAGGTAGAAAAAAGGTGAGAAAAGATAGATCAAAGGCGTATAGACAACTGAAGAATTGAGTGTCCGGCTTATCAGCGCGGAAAAACTAAACCAACGCTACCGTCAGCGTCTTCATAGAATGAAGAATAAAGGAAAGCTTTCATCTGAATCACCCCGATCTAAGACACATATTTTGCTAAAGGGACAGAACGTTAGCCCGAAAGTAAGGAAAACACTACTGTACCATTTCAGTTTAGTAGAAGGCATTAAGCAAAAGTACAGAGATAATAAAAGTGAAAAGAAAAGACAACTTATACGAAACGTAGTGAAATCAAACATTTTGAAGAAATACAGATTTAAACATTTCACAGAGAAAACATTTTCTTTCTGCAGAAAAACAAAAACAACAGAACATTTAGAATACACTAGAAAACAGCATAAAAATAAAACTGTGACGAAATTTTTAAAAATGGTCCGCGAATTTCTGCAAAGGGATGAAAACAGTAGATGTGCCGCTGGTAAAAAGGAGACTATAACCAGAAATAAAATAAAAATGCAGAAGCGTTACCTAAATGATGATCTTCGACATCTTCACGAGAAATTTTACAGCGAATTTCCAGAACATCCGGTTTCATACTCAATGTTTTGTAAATGTAGACCCTTTTGGATTGTCAAACCGAGCACAAAAGATAGAGAAACATGTCTTTGTATAAAGCATGAGAATATTCATTACCTAATAGAAAAGTTGTACCAATCACAGTTAATAACAACTAAAGGGTTGAAACATTTATTGACAATATTTGCTGTGATATCGCCAATAAAAATTGTATGTATAGGCAATGTAACATTTGTGAAAAGAAAGAAGTCGAAATGAATGAACAGGATCTTACACAACAGGTGTCGTGGTATAAGTGGTGCACACGTAGAGAAGAAAAGGTAAAAAATGATTCAACTGTAACAATTTCAACAACAGTTAAGGTTGAAGAAACGGGAGTATTAGGTCATCTTATTGATGAGTTTCAAGAAAGTTTAAAGAAATTTTGCTACCACTATTTCAACATAGTACACCAATATCAGGCCCTGAAAAGGCTGAAGAAAACTTGAATGACAACGAAGTAGTAATACATATGGATTTCTCCGAAAATTTTAACTGCAAATACGAAAAGAAATCCAAAGCGTCCATTTTGGCGCAAGCCAACGTTCCATTTCACTACATACTGGTTTGGTATATCATCAAAATAAAGTATTATTTTCATTCTGTTCTATCTCTGATTGTAAACAACACAACCCAGCAGCCATCTGGGCACATTTGACTCGGTTTTGAGGAAGATTAAAGAAAAGATTGGTACAATTCATACTGTTTACTTTGTAAGTGATGGACCAACAACCCAGTATAGAAATAAACAGAACTTTTACTTGCTGTGCACCTATTTCTTCACCATAGGTCTTAAAGTAGGAAATTGGAACTTTCTTGAAGCCGGCCACGGCAAAGGAGCTGCTGATGGCATAGGGGCTGCAGTGAAAAGGACAGCTGATAGGGTAATAGCAAATGGTCAGGATGTGACAGATGCAAAATCGTTTAGGCAAGTGTTAAATGACTCTAATACTTCAGTTCAGCTGTTTTTAGTGGAGGATGAAGACGTTGATGCTATGAACAAATTAATACCAGATAGTTTGAAACCAATACCACAAACAATGAAAATTCATCAGGTATTATTTATATGTATACAATTAACCAAACTCAAAAATGCTTACTTAGACAACTGAATGATTGCCAAAGATTGAAAAGAGGCATGAGATCATTTTGTAGACCATACCAGACCTCGGAAACCACCCAAAGTCAAATTGCGTAGCCTTTGCATGATCACAAGGCCGGTTAAAAATTAAAATTTTAGGTTTTTTTCGAAAAAAATACACTATGAACAAAGTTCAAAACGTTCTTTCAAAAGCCACATATGAAGTGGTTAAACGTCTTAACCCAAATCAACAATACACTTATATATATACGGCCCACATAGCAAAAGAAACATTCTGGTTTATTGATGACAATTTAGATCATGACAGCAAACTCTGCTAGCATACGAAACAAGTTTAAAGAACAGTACTATGTTAATACGAAACACTGTTTCAAGAACTTATCTATTAAAGTCCAAGTTGTTTATAGAATACAAGGAACATTTTCGATAAGATTACTGTTAACAATATTTTGATACTTTTTACCCCAGACAAGCGTTTCAAATACATTGATTATTTGCGATTGACGTAAATAAACATAATTTGTTGTATTTCGGGTTTTTTGTCAGGAGCAACATAATTTAATAGTTCAGTCAAGGCATGTTAGTTGCTTCTGTAAGAAACCAGAGCCGTGTGATTGTTTTGGGGTATCTGAGTTTCAGTTTGATAAAAGTAATGCAACGAATATACAATCAGACTCCTTAGACCAATCAGTCATTGGAAAATGGTGTATAGTCACTTACGATAACAAACCGTACCCTGGAATTATACAAGACATCGATGCAAACGAATGTGAAGTTGAGGTGATGCACAGGATCGGCGAAAATAGGTTTCATTGGCCTATGGTTCAAGACATTGTATGGTATCATCATTCCAACTTTGTAACTTTAATTGATTCACCAACAAAGGTAGGATCCCGCCATTACGAGGTTGACAAAAAGTCTGGAAGCGAGTAAAGATGATCTTGGCATTTAACACTGTATACAGTTGTATTGATTTCTTTGAATCTTGTTTCAAGTTCGTTCGTTTTCATTCATTAAATTTGTTTAAGATTGACTTATTTAATTTTAGTTGCACTAAATGAAACCAATTGAAACAACATATTCATATGCATCTTTATCTAAAATAAATAACAATTTGATTTGAAAGTCCAGCTGATCAAAATAAAAACAATACTTTGTTTTTATTATAATTCTTAATTATTTCTATCGGTAAAATATTAATGTCTGTTTTAGTTAGTATATAAATAGAAGGTGTTTGTTGCTACGTTTCTGTCTAGTCAGACAATCTCAAAGCGTTCAGTATGATTTTGGATTTCTCAGGAAAACCATCAAACTTTGGCGAGTCATTGACAAACTATATTGTTTGTGATGCCAGTCGATAACACCCTTTTATACATAACAGTGATAAGTTGAGTGAAAAAGATGCATTTGCCTAACCAATGTCCTTCACCACTTGTTTTGGAGTTCTTGATTTTCTCACCAATACTGCGTATTTAACATACTTACTTTCGAAATAAAGGATACCATATCGTTAACCAACTTGTCAGTTTCCTTGTTTTAAATGTCATAGTACATATGATTTTAATACTTTTTTTGCACAATGTGATACTGGTGTAAGAGCTTTTTTTTAATTAAATTCTCTTACAGCTTAGAGGTTCGGTGTTCAAAAAGGTACACAATTATTACCATTTACAAAGTTTAAGGCTACACAGTCATTGCCGTAACAGTAACGGTCACTTCCGTAACACTATGTCATTGCCGTAACAACATTGATTTGCCGATTTGCAACACTGTAATTATATTTGTAAAGATTACTATAAAATATAAGTACAGTTTATAAGTAACAAGGTGTTAAAACACAAAACAAACAAAACCATAATATTTAAAAACAAATTAAAGTCAAGGAAATTATAACAAGTATTGTTTGCCAACATATTCCATTAAAATTTATGTTATATGCTCATTGTAACTGAAAATAGCTAGAATCGGTTATAAAACTTCAAGATTGTATACGATATGTCAATAGGGCAAAAACAAATTGAATATGGTTTTAACAAAAATAAATGTCTTATAATCCGTTACGGTAATGACATTTTCCGAAACTATGTGGACTATTTCATTTTTTAGAGGTCTTCAGGTTGCGTTCTAATCACTGCTCACTACGTTCTTTATAAAACCAATAATTTTTGCATGCATGCAATGATACACAAGAAGAACAGCTATGACCACATTTTCAGCTAATCTAATACACATTGTAAAATGGGCCTATATATGTAGAATGACCCTTAAAGACAGTTTTTGTATTGTTTTCTATAAAACATACTTTTGACAGCTACATGTAAGATCATGTAATGGTTCACTTCAGACTGTTTAAATTTTTATAGTACACTTGCGACTTATAACGAGGTTTTCGCAATATGATAATCCACTTAATTTATATTTTTGACACTTCGAAAGTGCTACATACCTTCATATTTTCATATTTTTTGGCGGGAAATTATACTTTAATAATGAGCTTATTTAATTTCATGCAAAAAAAAAAAAAACATTTGCCTCAAGGTGTCAGACCACCAATTCACTCCCTCCAATTTAGCAATTTAGTGCTTTTGATGTCATTGTTTACTTAAACTAACTAACAAATTTGCAGAAATTAAACTTTTGGTGAAAGAGAAATATATTTAGACCGTTTTGAGCCAAAATTTACTTGTCTATGAGTTTGCATAAAAAATTGAGGATCAATGCGCTCCATAGTATACTAATTTAAGATTTCCAGAAAACCAGGGGTTATTTTTAGTAGAACTTATCTTCTGAAAGGCATTTCTTTCTAAGACGACTTTGAACATGGGATGAAAGTTGGCATGTAGAAAGGTGATACATGTACAATTCAGGATATACCTGGTTTCTATGAAGTTAAACTTAAGGTAAAAAATTTAAGAAAGCTGTGAAAATTGCACAATTTGGTTGAATAGATAGGGATTTTGAATTGCTGGTCTGACACCTCAAACTACTCCTGATTAACTGCAGTTTGTATGGTTTTTAGATAGACTTCTACAAACATATAACAATATTGAATAGATAAAAAAAACCGTTAGCATAACTAGATCTGTTTAAATCGCGATCTTGGTTGAATATATGTAGTATTTGTTGAAGTTGTTAGGAAATATGTATATACATGCTACATAGAATTAAGAATGGAAACGGGGAATGTGTCAAAGAGACAACAACCCAACCAAAGAGCAGAAAACAGCCCAAGGCCACTGACATGACCAAAGGGTCTTCAACGCAGCTAGAAAATCCCGCACCCAGTGGCGGGCTTCACTGCTGGCCCCTAAACAATAATGTGTACTAGTTCAGCGAAATGGACGCCACACTAAATTCCGAAACAAAATAAATGAACCAAAATAAAAAAACAACAACAACACACACGACTTACAAAGGCTAGAGGTTCCTGACTTGGGACAGACGCAAAAATGAAGCGGGGTTAAACATGTTTTTGTGAGATTTCAACCGTGCCAATGTGGATTAAACAAACACACAGCAATGCGCACAGTAAAACTCAGTTTAAAAGAAGTCCGAGTTCGATGTTAGAATAGGTAACAGAAGAAACTAAGCAAAATGACAATGATTAACATGAATTAACAAAGGCACATGTATATTATTTTTATTTAAGCAACATTATAGATACAATTTCAAATGACAAATTTATGATATATCACAAATCAAATAACATTGTTTTCTCTGTGTGCATGTACCCGTATTTAAAGAAATTGTCTCCACCGCTCCACCAGTCGGATTAGAACAAAATTTTACGACACATGAGAGCTACCCAATTGTGAACTTTCCATTTCTATGTAGCAACATTACAGCAATGCCTGCATATGGAGTATGTATCTCCCAATTGATACGATATTCCAGAGCTTGCATTTCCTATCATGATTTCCTTGTCAGAGTGTTGCTGCTTAACTGGTGAAGTTGCAATCTTCCGTTCGAAAATTTACGGACACCATCGCAAGTTGGCTGACCGTTATTGAATGTCTGTTTCACAGATGACGACGGATATGTTCCAATTGTATAGTAACAACAATCCCGTCCTCTTTTCCTCGAATGAGACCTACTGAATTAGACTTATCACCGGCTGTATGTACTTACAACACTGCACACGACAGGTGCCACACGTGGAGTAGAATCAGCTTACCCTTCCGGAGCACATGAGATCATCCCGGGTTTTTTTAGGGGTTCAAGTTGCTCAATCTATCGTTTTCTATTTCGTGCTTTGTATACATGGTATACTGCTTTTTTTTTTTTTTTTTTTTTTTTAATCATTTTCGTTTTTGCCATGACATTGTCAGTATGTTTTCGACTTATTGTCAGTATGTTTTCGACTTATGGGATGTTAACACATATAAATACAATGTCTTTCATGCCAGAAACTGATTAATTATGAATTTGATTGCTTCTAGTTCACCTATGATCACCTATTGTCTTCAAGAAATTATAAGATTTGATAATCGTTACACATTGTTACAAGCGTGCAAGTAATTTTAAGTCTGACATGCTGAGCAGATTTTTAATTAAAATGGAACAAAGGAAAAACAAGTCAAAGCTAGTGCACAATTATTAATATTTGACAATTTTATTGATAACTACTATTTTAGATTCTCGATAGAGTATCTGATATTATTTCTTTTCAGTAGAACAGTAGATTTAGATTACAATTCAAAGGAAATTAAAGTGTTTTTTTTTTTTTTTATTATGGAAATTTAATTCGAATATGCAGTACTATTTACAAACGTACCATGACGAGCTAGAACAGTCATTATGCTTTATCTAGCTTGACAAGCTAGATAATGCATAATTATGCAGGGGGAGGGGCTTCATTTCTGTTTTCTTTTTTAGGCCATTATTCTCTTTTCTTTATATTTTAGCACCTCATTATTCTCTATTCTTTACTTTTTTTCCTATTTTTCTCTACAAGTTCTTTATTTGTTTGCCCATTATTCTCTTTTCTGAAAACCCCCATCCACACCACCTTCATTGGTAATAAAATATTCATTTGACGTATAAATTGAAAAAAGGAAGACAAACACAGAATACTGTACAAACCATATAGATAACAAGATAACAATAAGGATGATAATCATATAATTCTAATTGATAATAAGAATGAAAAATTAATAATAATGATGATAATAATAATCATAAATAAACAAATCAATAACTACACGATTACCAACAATAGGAATAGGGAAGGAGGAGGATACAAATACACCCTTGTTTCCCTCAATATTTTCATGCACCTGTTTTTCTTTCCGACCCTGACGTCACCCT
Organism: Mytilus coruscus; assembly: GCA_017311375.1. Taxonomy (NCBI): domain Eukaryota; kingdom Metazoa; phylum Mollusca; class Bivalvia; order Mytilida; family Mytilidae; genus Mytilus; species Mytilus coruscus. The sequence goes on from CM029598.1 coordinate 43,232,379, forward strand.
TACACAACTGTTAACAGCATCTGTCCACTGTACTTGTTAACAATCTTTGCATTATTTCAAAGTCTGAAATTCTTTTACGCTTCGGAGGAAATACGCACCAATCACTGTCGAATAACATCAAGTACCCTAATTGCACTCATTTTGCAAAAAAAAAAATAAATAAAAAGCGACAGAAATCTTATTGGTTTTCTTAGAGACAAAACGATTCGTATTTTCATCATTTGTCATTATGTTTTTCGACATAGCTAAATACACTTCTAGATACACAAAACGGTCACATTAAATCAATAGATGAAGTCTCCAGTGAAGAAAATCGCATGCGTCGTCAATAAAAAGTCGACTTAATGTTAAAATAAGTAATTAATAAGAATATCTCCAAGCATTTATTTTATATTTAAAATGGGGAAACAAAGCATGGAATATTGTAAAATTGTTTTTAAAGTATGAAGAAATTAAAATAAAACATCAGTAAGTCGATTTTTCGTATGTGTAAACCTCAAGCATGCGTGATTGGCTCATTGGCACTTATACCACATCTTCTTATTTATATGTGCCGGCCGATTGGTGAAAAAATTGTGGGTTTAATGATTAAAGCACCGAATTTGGCATGGTAGTAGTTCTTGATGTTTCAAATAATACTAGCTATGGACCCACCTTGAAATTTAAAAGTGGCGGCCTTTTCCAAGATGACCGCCATAAAATATCAAAATCAACATATATCACTTATATAAGGTCAAATTTATGGTCAAATTGGCATGGAAGTAGTGTTGGGTGTTTTAAAAAATATAAGCTATGAACCCACCATGAAAATTTAATATGGCGGCTTTTTCCAAAATGGCCGCCACAAAATATCAAAATCAACAAATATCCCTTATATTAGTTCAAATTTGTCATGTGAGTAGTGCTGGGTACTTATAACAATATAAGCTATGAATCCAACTTGAAATTTCAATATGGCGGCTTTTTTCAAGATGGCCGCCATATGATATCAATATCAACAAAATTCCCTTATAGAACGTTACCATGTGTTTTGTTTTGACGTACCTTCAGTAAAGGTAAGTGCTCTATAACATCAAGTGTATGCCACATTTTTAAAAAAGTATTGTCAGGAAAGTATAGAGAATCGTTACGTTATTCCAATATTTAAACTAGACTTAACTAGAATGAATACTTCTCGAGTCGAACACTTTTATCTGTAATCGACTGGAAGAGGACAAAGTAATGATAACAAAAATTGCAGTACTATCAGGCTTGCCATGCCATTAACAACGCAGGTGCTTGCTGCCTCTGTTTAGTGATTATTTTGGTTTTGCAATTAAACAAGCAACCGCAACAATCTGATTGTATGACAACGATACTTGAAAAAGCTGCATATGCAAGTTGTTCAAAAAGACATAATATAGGTAGAAGTCTTTTCAACAGTCATTTAAAACATTAGTTGATAATCGTTTGACCAAATATTCAGATGCAGTCGAGTTATTCCATGAGGCAAATATGACATTATCCATTTCAAAGCTACTTCTGTTTTATGTACTTTTGTTTTATTCCTCTATTATTCTTTAACATTACATTTAACTGAATTAAAACCATCTCATAATGTTAATACTGGATGCTAGGACCAGGAGGTAATACTAGTAAATGACAAAATATTTAGTTTACGTTTGTCGTTTATGAATGATCCATTTATCTGCAGTACTAGAAGATTTCATTTATGAAAAATTCAACATTGAACATGTGATTCCTCCCGCTAAACCAGGTGGTTTTACAACAGCAGCCGTGGACAATATTGACAACAACAAGAGTTTAACTACGCGGCTAACGAATCGTTCCATATAGCACGACAATTTCAATATTTTAGCATTTTCGTAGTCTAACTTGGCAAAATCGTTATAACCTTTTTCTTTGAAATATATGCATGCGTTTCGTATTTACATCTAATAATAGCCATTTTATGGACATGCACTCTGTCAATTGTCTTTCCCATATATATATATATATATATATATGTATGCCAATCTAGTATAATTATTCAAATGTGCAACACTATCCTTGCATGGTATGAATAAGTTAACAAAATGGAAACACAGATGGCTTCAAGCAGATGATAATGAAAACATTAAATATGCCTGCACAGCATTCCACGCATGTACAGCCAAGACAAATGGTCATCCGCCTTTGTATATCAGTTCGCATTGACCAATGTTACAAGAAGAGATCAAACCTGTCACAACGATTCGACAATCCATGAATATAATCCGGCAATGTGTTAATATTTTCCGAGACATGTATCAATTATCATTTGTGATCAATTGTTTTTTGCTTTTACAAAATCGGAACAGTGAAACTTGCCAAACATATTTCGAGCAGAATTAAGAATAGTTTTGTTTAAGGTCTTTATATAGAAATGGCATCGATCAGAACATTATGTGATTGGTTAGAAAACAGTGGTTGAACAAGTGTTCGATCAAGGAAACATAGTACTTAATGAATAGCAGAGTCTTTTTAGAGGCTCTCATGCATCATGAACAAGACATGTCCATTAGGTTATAGTAGGTGTACTTCTCATTCTAGTGCAAAGATTCTGACATGATTTTTACCGAGGAACGAGACCCTGGTGAGAACTATGTAACATTCAAAGAATGGAGTAATGACAGGGAAATTAATGTCCCCTTAACCACAATTGGTCTGCAACATTAGAGATTGAACTGAACATTTTGATGTGAGATCATTAAGAGAATGTTCCTTCTAGGTGTACAAAGATTCCATTATACTGCCTTTTCATTGGTTCTTTGCATTTTTCCATCAAACTTATGGCTTCCAGTACCCCTGCGTAATAGTATGCCATTTAACTATACAGTTTTAAGTGTTGCAAATGTAATTTGAAAATGGTAAACGTAGATCAAGCTCAAGGGTAGAATTACACACTTGTAAAAGGAGAAGGTTGGGCAATCAGATTGACTATCAACATCGCACAAATACAGCATTTAATAGTGTTTTGGCTAGAAATGATCATAGTAATTAACAAGAATAAACCCATCTTTGAAATAATATAACGTGGTCAGTTTATTCACACGATCTTCTACGCAAGGTTTAAAAGCAAAAACACAACATTCTCAAAGCATGTGAAAGCTTTACGCGGCGGGATGTTTCGGCCTTTTACCCAGAGTGCTACTTCGAGTGAATGCAGATGGCATATACCCTATTGGAATTTATCACAGAGGTATCAGCATTTTGTAATGAGGTAATAAAATGTGGATGACAGATATAAAACAGAGGTCAAGGTAGATGAAAACGCAGAGGACAATGATGTTATGTACGGTCCTTTTTAAAATGTTGTGGGGAGTAGGGCAACCACTTAATGGGCTGTCCTGAAGAAACATTTTAAAAACTGCTGTGAAAATATGTTGTTGTTTAGATGATAAAAAGATGTAGGAGATACTAATTAAGGCACTAAAAAGTCATTAGTAAGACAAAACCAGATAGCAACATGCATGGATAAAAAAAAAAAAAAAAAAAAATCTTAACCTTGATCGAATGAGAACGTTTGAAATGAAGCAAGGTTTTACATGTTTATACGATGAATAAACAAGACTTTGACTGGTTGACAACACAAACATTGAAAAAAAAGAAAACACAAGTCCCTTTTCATCAAAACTAGGGGTAAACGCAGGTTTAGGAAGGGTGTGTAGTTTCGGGCCAACTGGTAGCACTCGGAATGTTTTAAGTAGAAATTCGGTGATTAGTTGTATTTATTTATCATCTTGATGTTACCACAATCGAAGAAAAAGAAAGGATTGTGGCAGGGAGAAGTGGAACGTATCTATTACCATTTGTGACTCGAATGTTTCCATTTTTTGGATATTTGATTAAATAGTCTTGCAAGCAGCATCCATGTATCATGGAAACGCAATCCCTAGAATAGTGTATGAACTGCAAAGTGCGATTTGATAGAAGAAATAAATATCAGCAAACATAAATTAGGCCGTTAGTTTTCTCGTTTGAATTGTTTTACATTTGTCATTTCGGGGCCTTTATAGCTGACTATGCGATTTGGGCTATGCTTATTGTTGAAGGCCGTACGTTGACCTATAGTTGTTAATTCCTGTGTCATTTGGTCTCTTGTGGAGAGTCATCGCATTTGCAATCATACAACATCTTATTTCTATGAAGCTTTGTCTCAGTTTTGTTCATTTTCACTTTTTGGCGGCCATTTTGAAATTTTTCGCCATTTTGAAGAAAAAGAAAGTCAAATATAACGTCATGACTTACTAGAAACGCTGAATTGCATTTTATATTTTTTAAAGATTTTGTTTGAATTTTTATTTGCTTTAATTTATTCATGGTTGTGAAATTTAGACTGATTGGCAGACATCTTGAAAATGGCCGCCATATTGGATTTTTCAGAGTGGGTCCATAGCTTAAATTGACTACCAAATATATATTTACAATTGTGCAAAGTTTCATGCTTTTATCATCAAACCCACAATTCTAAAAATATGCACGAATCAGCTGAACTATTTCAGAATTTTGGATAGTTGGGAAGTCGGTTCAAACACATCAAGTCCATGATTCAGTATGAATTCAAAATCAAATTCGTGAAACTATAGCAAGTCATCCGGGATACATCATCTACAAAATAAACACAGGAATATGAGGAAGGAATATTATGCATTTCAAAATCCGAAATAAACGAAGGTGAAAAAAAACCTCAACATAGGTGCCATTTGGGTGCCCTCACGTCGATTGAATTAATTTCACTATCATGCATATTAAAAAAAACCAATCCTATTGGACATGTTAAAAAGTAAAAGATAAATCAAAATAAGTTCACTTTGGGTACTTCACGTGAAACGGGGTAGCCTATTCCGTGTGAAGGAATAAAGCTCCTCATGTTTCTCGCTTTCTATCCAATATAGAAAGCGAGCTAAATTCTTCTCTTCTCTTTGTTCCACGTTAGACCGCAATGTGTGCTGTTAAAAATTGACTCATATATTTCTCCCATGATCTGACCGCTGAAATTTCAAATGTCGTCAGTACACGCCATGTCAGTGTCACCATAGCAACAACCTCACATAATCATTAACTCAACTTTACGTTCACATATAGAAGGCGAGGTAATTAACAGGGGCCCCAAATTAACTCCACCTAAAAAAATATATTCTCAGAATGAATCATAATTATTACTCAGCTAAGAATGAGAACTTTTTTCTCTGCCATAAAAAATATTCTCAGCTGAGAATTTTTTTACTCAGCGATGTAAGCGGTAAAATGGATGTTTGAAAACTAAAAAAGTGTACTAAAGTTCGCGAAAATGCAGGTTTTACCTCTTTTGCAATAAAATAATGTAAAACATAAAAGGAACATATGATAGATAAAATCACATGTAGCATTTTATAAGCATCAACCTTCTATTTAAGAAATATCACTATAATATGCAGGACATGGACAAAAATAAAGGTTTGGGGCTGTCACATAGACATATACCCCACATATCCTTTTATTCACATATACATGAGTATACTAAAATGCGGCAATGGACATTTGAGTGAAATGGCAGGACATTTGAGCGATAAAAAAGGACGTTTGAGCGCCAAAGTATAGGACATTTGAGCGCCAAAATTTTACTGAGGACAATTGAGCGAAAATAAAATAGGTATTGGACATTTGAGCGAAAAAAATAAGAATGATGAAGGAGAACCCCTTCTGTTCGCGAGATATAATCTGTTACCCCTGCTCACCACGGGGAAGATGAAGTTTGATTTCGAACAGGATATAGTTAATAAAAGTGATGTGGAGTTTAAAATGCAAAAGTTTAAAACATCTTTTAAGTGTAAAAAAATCAAAGCACTGGCATAAAACTTGAAACTCGGCAATGGCATTATTTAAAAGTTAGTACGGGCTTGAAATTTATATCCTAGCATTCTGACATAAAAATCCCTCGTTATTTCCTGCTGGCAGTACCGGAAGGCAAGTCCATGAGATTCTGGTCCATTGTTTGTACGTTTTGACTTCTCCTTTAAGTGTTTTGTACCACTCTATATCGGAAACCATAACAAACAAGGTTACTTTTTTTCCTTTATTAGTCTCGTTCAAAATTTTATCAATTTTAACATGTACATGTATTAATATTAAGATTGCAAGTGCCAAGGGACATTTCGCTTTATAAATATAAGAAATTTAGAACAGAGAAAATTTGAATAGCCAATGAATTATAGTAGAATTGATTGGTAAGTAGAAATTGCCAGAACCGGTCGAATTTCTCGGGTAATTAAAATATATTCATTCTAAAAACGTAACTTTTTTTTCTTACTTTTTGTCGAGCCTGCGAAATTTATGATGCAAAAGCGAGACAGCAATCCTAAGACCAAAATACAGTATTAAGAGCAAAATTTTGAAAATATTTATTTTCATTTTTCCATATTTTAATGATAAATGAACTTTAATTTCTCAGTTAACAAGAAGATACAGTCTGGGGTTAAAGTGTTTTACACATCGAATACTTTGCCAAACCTTCCAAACGTCCTATTTGAAAATACAGGTCATTTCATAAAGGTTAATATTCCGGCGCTCAAATGTCCTATGATGTCGGCGCTCAAATTACCCTATGTACATTTTTTATTTTCGTTTAAATGTCCTATGCCCACTGAAATGTAGATGATTTCATACAACAACAAAAAAGGAGCAGTGAAGCTTTTTCACACTATGTTTAAACAGTCTTTCAATCTTTTCTAAATTTCATAGTATTACAGCACTGTGCGTAACTGCTTATTTCAAAACAGATCAGCAAATTATGAACGCCTGAGATAGCCTGAAAAAAGCCCAAAACCTCAATTTTGACAGTTTTTGACAAAATTTATGTTGAGTATTTATCTTTAAAAAATGTATGAGAAGGACAACGTTAACCAGAACAAAAATTATGTTGGACTGAATAAAGATGTGTATGTTCTTTCGGATACAATTTGATTTGTGTTGATTAGTGACGTTCTTCAATGCAATTTTGAACAAAAATACTATGAACAGTTGTAATTTTATATCAACACACCTTCAATATCAACATGTAAGAATTTTTTCATATGATTAAGTATGGTTTTGGCTATACTCAAAAATTTAGAATATTCTTAATCTTGAGTAAAAAACAATCTGAGATTTTTTTTATGGCGTGTATTTTGCTGAGAATAAAAAAATTGAGAAAATTCTCAGGCTGAGCAAAAAAAAAATTACTCAGAAAGTTTTATGGCGCCGGGGCCCGGTTTAAAAAGGCACAGTGTGAATGGGGTAATTTATTGTCGTAGGCATCGTTATACTAATCCCCAACTTCATCATAATCCTCATACTTTCATCTCGACATCTTTACTACGGTACTGGCATTACTTAAGTGATAAATTGTCTTTAAAATTCCTGGTTCATAAACGATTTGAGTGCGCTAAAACTAAGGTTTTACTTTTTCAGGTAATTTTTCTATATTTGGGCTGCCATTCTTGAGATCATAATGGTTTTCGTAACTCGCTATATTTTCTGGTCTTAGAAATTAAAAGATTCCATATCCAAGAGGGGAGAGGTAAAAAGCAACATTGCTTAAATTCTTAGTGTGGATACGCTACTCTTCTTCTCATTTAAGAAAAGGATATTGTTTCAAGTTCTTGCAACCAACTATAAGGAATAGCAAATCAACCGTGAATAAGCCTGCAAGAATCAAATACTCGCTGTTTCAATTATATTATCATCTGTTACACTATCAAAACTATTGCGAAAGAAACTAACAATGACAATTCAACAAGAACAAGACACATTCATTAAAGAATGAGTAATTAATACAAGAAACTTTCTCTGTCTATTTTTAGTACTGCAGTCATTGTTATTCGATAAATCGTTCAATGTCATACTTTTGCATCACACACAGGGACTAGCTTTCGGTATCATTAAGTGTTTATGTTTATTCGATAGGTTGATTATTTTCAAAACAACCGTATTTGAGTTCAAGTCTTATTAAAAGCAGAACAGAAACCAAATTGATTTCATTTAAGAAATGTAATGATATAATCTAGTTGGTTAAATTCTTCAATGCATATCATGAATATGAGAAGTTAACAATAGGAATACTGAAATGACCCCATGTTTCTACATGTTTGGTGTAATATAATTAGATGGAAGAATCTTGAAACGGAATTAAGTCGAACATGATGAAAATCGAGTTACGTAATAACACTGAACGGTACCTTTTTTGATACCCCGGGTGACCATTCTAATGTCTCTTTACTGACTCGAGAGGTCAAAATATTATGAAAATCCATGCTAAACATAGCACGCACATTAACGTTCATTATACGGACGCTTGTGTAATTCTGTTCTCAAGAATAAAGAAGGTTAGATCGACATCTATAATATTCATTTCAACCTTGGTAAAGGATGTAGGCTAGATAGTTGGATAAGAAAATTTATTTGGTCTTTTTAACTTCTTTGATTCGAGCGTCACTAATGAGTCTTTTTGTAGATGAAACGCGCGTCTGGCGTACACTATTTTAATCCTAGTATTTATGATGAGTTTATTGATTCCATGTTCTTTTAAAACAAGAGGTTCATAAGAGCCTGAATCACTCTAGGGTATTATATGCTGATTTTTTGCAGTTTAATTTTCTACCTACTATTATCTTTAATAGTTTTCAAGATTGTATACAAAAATTCGAATTGAGTCGAAGAACGTTTTATAAGGGCTCATAATAGGAGTTATGTAATGGTTTTGGTCAAATAACCTATTGTAGATCTTGTATTTGCTGATTACAGATTACATATCCGTCTATCGATGATAGTTTGCGATAGCAAAAACACGAAAAGTATTAGAACAAAACGTCATGCAAGGGTATTAATTTTACCCTTATGTTCTATTATAAGCCTTTGGGGTTATTTTGCTTGATCGTTAAGAATAAAAAAAAACACAAACTTCATATAAAAGACCTTGATAATCATTCAGTTACAGTTATGTTTCATCATAAAAATAAGAAGATGTGGTATGCTTGCCAATGAGAGAGTTAACAACTATAGGTAACCATACGGCCTTCAACAACGAGAAAACACCAAACTGCATAGTAAGCTATAAAAGGCCCCGAAATGACAAATGTAAAACAATTCAAACGAGAAAACGAGAAATATAATGACCTGATTAACGTATAAATCAATAAACGAAATATAAATGAATATGATAAAAACAACAAACGACAACCACTGAAGTACAGGCAAATACAGAATGTGGCGGGATTAAACATGTTTGCCGGCTCTCCCCCTAACATGGGACAGTGGTGTAACAGTACAACACTAGAACAAACTATGTCATAAATGTAGCTGACTTTCGTTGAAACCTGATTTTTTTTCATAATTTAGCATAATTTATGACAGTTTTCTGAAAATTAAGCAGTGGAGCCACTCCTCGCTCACACATATTTTTGCTAAAATATTCTTTATATACCATATCCTTAATTATTAACCAAAATTTCAATGGACTAGGGTTGGCGCCACATACCAAATCACGAGAAAAATGTCGAAAAAGGTGACAAATTTCTACAAAACGATGGCTTAGAATAAAATCTTTTCATACGTCAGGCTTTATATAGTCATAAATATGGAGCAGATATACAACTTTTGTGTTATTATACTTTTAGAAAAATATACATTTAACAATTCATACTCATTAGATTTACTCAAACAATTGCAGTTTCAAAAATACATCTTTACAGGGCCGTTTATTGAGGTTACTGGCTCTACTCCTTTATGGGCTCGGGAGACAATTGGTGCCCATAGCAATAACTACAACCTGTAGATAAACTTTATTGCCAAAACGTACATAAATGTTGTCAAGGAGAAAATTAACAGCTTTAATCGAATTTTTTTTTAGATTAGAATATGTCTGAGAAAGGTTACGACGACGACAACGATGACGACGGACGCCAAGTGAGCCAAACATTTCAAAAATACCATTGGGCAAGCAAAAACTAAGAGTCAGAGAAAGGCATACAATACCATGGCTGAACGATAAAAGATGGAAAGACAGACACAGCAGTCCACAAAAATGACAGAAAAATTCAGATAGAGTAACGCAAAAAAACACACAAAAACAGAATAATTCATTCTCTTCTAGTTCTGCGTTGTCATTCTAATCAGGACAAACACATACCCAGTGACAATTCGCTTTTGGAGATTCCATAAATGTGAACCGAAGAAAAGAATTGCCGACGAGAGGCGGAACATCTGGATTCGTTCTCACTAAGACACAGAAATTCCAAAAATGGTCAACGAAATCATAATTGCATCCTTTTAACTTTCAAAGAAATTACATCAAGTTTACCATTAGAAACCCTTTGTTTCAATAGCTTCCTTTTACGCAACACATTCTCTTACAATGAAAACATGTCATGTGCAATGCAACCCCTGGAATTTCGTATCAACTTGGATGGGATAACTATTACAGAAATAACGCTTCCTTAATCTGTCGCTGAAATAAACTCACCAAATTATATTCAATTGTTTCCTTTGTCATGTTTGTGCGCCCAATTTCATTAAGTTTGAATAGGCTAATTTACTGATTTCTGTTCACTAATGGAATTAATTTAAAAACTTACCTTTAACTTTTATAATTTTTATATGCCTTCACTTGGAATCGAACCCCTCCTTGAAATCTGTTATGTATGATTGACATCAACATATCGTCGAAACCTTTCGGCTACCAATGTGTTGCAATTTAGATGTATATTTTATATAAATAAATGAACATATGAAACATATCGGTACAACGGACACATAGGGCTTGTACCTTTATATCCTTTATATATACATACTTTCGTGTTAATTTGACCTGTTGATACAATTTGTAATGTATTTTCTTATTTAATGTTTACTTATTCAGTTTCATATCTAGTCTCACTATTTTTAATATATACCACCTTTGATAAGTGTTTAGTATGACGATAAATTTTCACTTTTGTTCTCGTACTAGGAACAACAAAATTATTTATTTTGTAAAAAATATTTTCGTACTCAATGTATGCCCTATAACAAAATTATTTTTATCTACCTGTGTACGTTATTTTATTTGGCGGCATTTTGTTATGGTTGTCTTTCTGATATTGTTTTACATCTAACCCCCTTTTTTTTTTTATTAATTTTGTATTTACATTGTGGCATATATCAAGTTTATTCGTTCAGTGTATGTTCACTTGTTTTTGTTAATATGTCTTTTGATTGAGTTAAGCCATTTCAATTGATATTTTATAGTGTGTCGTTCTATGTTGTGATGTAACACTATTGTTTCAGGTAGGGTGAAGGTTGGTGCCTATTGAAACGTTTAAACCCGCTGCATTTGTTTGCACCTGTCCTAAGTCAGGAACCTGATGTTCAGTGGTTGTCGTTTGTTGATGTGGTTCATAAGTGTTTCTCGTTTCTCGTTTTTTATATAGATTAGACCGTTGGTTTTCCTGTTTGAATGGTTTTACACTAGTCATTTTTGGGCCCTTTATAGCTTGCTGTTCGGTGTGAGTCAAAGCTCCGTGTTGAAGGCCGTACTTTGACCTATAATGGTTTACTTTTAAAAATTGTGAATTGGATGTGGAGTTGTCTCATTGGCACTCATACCACATCTTCTTATATCTGAAATAGACAATCGTATAGTATAAGTTGGTAGCTGCGAATTATAGAGTCAAGCTAGAAGTAGAGATTTGTCGGTTTAGGTTCGAATCCCTGTTTTCTCTTGGTTATACCTATTCTTTAGTTTTTCTGTTTTTCTTTTTTTGTATGTTATTGTGGATATTTTTTTAATAACAACGAGTTTTACCGTTTATTTTTGGATTATTATTGGCTATTTCAGGTATTTAAAAAAAATATGATTACATTCAATTTGTCCATATTTGTTTTATAAATACAGTATGATTTCATCTGTTTTATGAGAGTCAATCATGATGTCCTTAGAATTAGGTTTCATTCTAGAAATGTCGGTATCATACTTATTATATATACTTAAAATTAATTCGAATATGTCTTAATTTGTAAATTACGGATACTATTCAGATGCATAATAATTTAAAGACAGACGTGTTACGTTGTAGTTGTATTTCTCTAACCAATTAATTGTGAACTTTGATTTATTAATGCATCGTTGACCATGATAACAGGGTTATCTAAACTTACTTACAATACCTTCTAATGAAGAAAAATAAAGGCAACAGTAGTATACCGCTATTCGAAATTCATAAATCGATTGAGAAAAGGCTTTAATTGTGAAAAGACATCAACACAATAGTTTAAGTAATAGATACAATGGATTTATAAGCGTTGATTCATGAAAAACGAACCATTCGCCCTCCGGGCTCATGGTTTCTTTTTCAAGAATCAACGCTTATCCATTGTATCTATAATACATATGTTTGCACGACTGTAATGTTCCTTCATAGAAGTGAAAACAAATAACCCATTAAAGATATCAGATTATATTTTAGTACGCCAGACATGCGGTGATTAGTTCACAATAAGGAAATTGGAGTCATCTCCTTAACCAAGCATTTCAAACAGTGAATTTAAATCTGACCACAGAACTGTTAGAGTCACTACCAATTTGAAGAATGATATATTTATTATGCAGGGCATGCCATATACAACCTTCGGGTAACTAAAATATAACTTGTTCTGCTGGACTTTACAGGACTTTATCACTGTTTGGTTTGTTTGTACAACTGTCTCGTTTCAATCGATATATAAAGAGAGATGTGATATGATTGCCATGAGACAATTTACTATCCATAAAGCCCAAAGACAACGATGTAAACAATTACAAGGCACCGATATGTAACGTTTGTTAATTGTTTTCCTCATTCTGACGTCACTTGTGATGAACCACCAGCCTATAGCTAGTTGCAAGACCTTGTGCTGCTATGAAATTTCATTGATGCGGTCATTTTCTTATATTTACTGCAGATAAATATAAAAAAGAAACATTGTGGTATAGTCGGTTTAAGACAGACATGACACTTTTTTTTTAATTTGTTGTTTACAATGCTCTTTAAATTCGTTACTAGTTTGGCTTTCAAACAATTTTGATTTGAGCACAACTGATTAGTCTTGCGTAGACAACTCGCGCGTCTGGGGTCCTAGATTATAAGCCTGATATCTTGGACGAGTTTAAACATAGTTATTTCTTGATTTGTAGTTTACAATGCTCTTTAACTTCGTTAGAGATTTGACTTTCCAACAGTTTTTATAAGAGCTCCGTTGCATAGGCGAGTCTTGCGTAGATGAATCGCGCGTCTGGCGTCCTGAATTAGAAGCCTGATAACTTTGACGAGTTTAAACATACATAATCATGCATATATAGTTTGTTTTAGAACCTCCACCTGTCATATGCTATATTCAACCCCATGGACCGTACTACATGTACATGGCCAGAATTGATGTGCAGGGATTTTGTAGATATCATCGTTCATGCATCGGGATGAGACGACTTCTTGGCTTCTTTGTCATATTGATTATTGCCCAGCATATACCTATCACCTATATGCATGCCAATTTCAGAGATCGAATACGAGAACTCAAGTACTAAAAGGGGCGTATATTAATTATTGGATATTCCTTTTTAAATATCTTGTATTTGATATTTTCTAATCATTTTAAGGTTATTAAACCAGAAGTAGATGATTAATTATTTTCTGCTTAATAAGATACAAATAATATCGACTGTTTAACGAAAGTGTTATCTTGTAAATCTGTTATGTACGTCACATTGGCTTCACTTGGTATATCTACTGATGCGGAGTAATCTAAGGTAACAGGTGGCACTGTTCATTTACCAACGAGACAACATCGTTTGTGTTCCTGCTTTGTTTATTTTGTATTATTTTGATGTCTATCAGTATTTAAATATCATTCGGAAACACGTGGTAAGTTCTTTATAATTTTCGCCTTTTTTTTCTCTGATTTTTCACTGTATTGTCTTTGAATTTCATAAGTTTGGTTGAGCGTTGGTAATATAAGTTTATAGATTTTACTTAGTAATGATATGTGTATTTATCAAAATGATCGGATAATAATATTTTCTCCGTTGTAAATATTAGATGCATGATTTCCACCATGAATATAATAGCCTTTTTTTTAATAAGATAAAGTCGAAGGGAACAAGTGACACAATATGAACGGGGTTGTCTCTATTTAATTTTCAAATTTATACATTGCATCACTGCATTTTTATGTTTAACATTCAATCATTAAAATGTTGTCTTATACTATGAATATTTTGTATAAATGTTCCTTTGAAAAACGGTTCGACCCTTTCAATTTTACGGTGATATCCATTAAATGAATAACATCACCAGGATTAAAATTTATTACAAAAACACAATCATGCTATAGTAATTCTTTTCCTCAATAAAAATTCCAACACAACGTATTATTCAAAATGAATATAAAACGAAAAACTCAAATTATAGAACAAAATATATAATGTGATATATTTCCATGTTTTATGCAAATCATTTAAAGATTAAAGACTAATTACCTTATTGTTATATTAGTGATAAAAAGATGTTGGGCAATGGTGCTAGATATTTTATGGAGAAAGGAATTATTATAGCAATAGGATGAGTTGAAATATCAATTGTTTTGTCGATTGAAATTTAGTATGTACATGAAAGTTAAACCTTTAGTTAACTCATCAAAAGAAATCAATACTTTTCACTTCAGTCTATTATTACGAAAACATGCATTTTGTTTTAAATTTTAGCGTAACAATTTTCGGTTTAACAGATTCGATAGAGGAATAATAAATCATGATTCCTATTTAAATTAATGAACACAAACCATTCATATTTACAATTAGCTTTTTTTCAAAATCTCTTCCATATTGGATTGTTTGCCTTAGAAGCATTTTATTTGATTAACCTTATCAGGAATTATTTGAATCATACAATTGGAAGACCAAAGTAAGGTGAAATATTGGAAAAAAAATTGCGCATATACCAAAAACGAAATTTACGCTTTTTAGATTGTCCCTTCGGTATCTTCTGTCTCTTTCTCCAGTGGAACCTATTATTTAATAGTAGTCCACAGAAATATTAACATCGTTTTACTCACATATACAATTCCAATGAACGAAATCTTGCATGCATAGTAAAAGGCGCTCACATTATCGAGCTACTGGCCTCTCTGGTCTTCATTGTCTTAAGAATTCATATCTGGATAACACCTTCATGAATAAGGCTATTTCAAACGTTTTCTTTTACAAATGTTTGTCTTTGCCCTTGTCTTTGTGTTACACTACATAAACAAACTAAAGATTAAGCACCACAAACCCCATTAATACTGGCGGTTATCTCCGATGCTTCGGACGGGTTAACAAATCCTATTTTACTGGTGGCAGCCTTGATATTTCTCATGGTAAGTATAAATTCGGTGATAAGTCTCATTTAATGATCGAGGAAAAGATGACAAGATCGAGGGTACGACATTGGAACATTATCCCTGGTATTCTGTGAAATCTAGATGGTTCTGTTGACCAAAAATGGATGTGTATTCCTGTTAAAAGAAAAGTTTTCAATTGCACATTAGTGGACGAACATGAAATCTTATATATAAAAAGAAAGTCTTCTGATTGTGTTATTCATGTCTGGATTTGGCTTCAAATTATGTTTGTATTTGTTTGTTTGTTCGGATTGTAATTTTCGCCTACAAAACTCTACTTCACTTCACTAAATAGAAAGTATATATACATGATAGGGAGAATGTGTAGCCTATTCTTCGTTTTCTTTAATTTCTGCAATTTGAAGTATACCAGATATATGTTATGTTCAAGATAATTTTGCATAATTTTGGATCGTAACTATTTTATATTATGGTCACTCTAAATACAATTGACAATGAATCCATAAACACCGGTTAGTTCAAGTGTTTATGTCTTAGACTAAAAAAGCAAAATAAGGCTTATACCAATAAAAAATATGACTACTTTTTAGATTTTATTTTATGAAGCAATTATTCCTTAATACGTGTTTATAAGATCCACAGGGAAAACTACTTCAGAAAGTATTTAACACATAATAGATGAATTATGACAGAATCACTCCATGTAAAAGTATTACAATATGGACGCTTTATTATTAACCAGATTATTTTCACATCGGAAAACAATTACATCTAGTGGTTTCGATCCCAGGTAAAGTAATAAATCCATAAGATCGTAATTACTTACGTAACGATAGAGATTTTGTAAACGTTTTGAGCAGGAAAAACTGAAAATAATATACACTAAATATAAGAAAAGTCCGTTATTATAGAGAATACGGTACCATGTAGATAATGTTTTCCTGTCCGTTAGGTCTTTTGTGAATAGAAATGTTTTTAATTATACAAAAAAAGAAGACTATTAAACGTTTCCAGGAAATACATTACTTAATTCATAAATAAATTTCAAAACAAAACAAAAATTTTCATATCTTTCCAATAAAATCTGAGTTATTGTTTAAAAAACTATTAACAAAATTATTTCTGAAATGTTAAACAGTTTTGCATGATAGTTTTTTCATTTGTCGAAAAATTATCGTAAATTAAGAATATCACCAGAAATTTCTCTGTGCTATTGAAAGCGAGATGACTATTAAATGTTCTTATTGTCGGTGATTATTATAAGGCTTTTATTTATCGATTGATAATATTTAGATATAAGTTAATGTTTTCTTGATGCAAATACAATATGATTTATTAAATAATATCGCTGACGACAACAAATGCTACCATAGTATTGTATTTGAATGTCAAGACTAAAATATTACTGAACTGCATGTTATTAACTTTATCGCTTTCAGAAAGCATAATCCATGAGTAAAGGGATTTAATTATTTGTTTTTGGTTAGTGTTAATGTCATTCGCATTCTCTGCATATGGTTAGATAAAAAATACAAATATTAGCATATGTTGAATTTAAATGTCGAAAAATTAGCGTAAATTTACGAAAGCGCAAAAAAAAAAAAAAAAAAAAATGAAATAGCGTCGTTATAAAAAAAAATGGTTTTTTTTTAATCTTTGAATTAACATAATTTTTTCGAATGACAAAATTGTTATAAAATGTAACATTTTGACATAATACAACACATAAACTCAAGAAAAAGATATATTTTGGGCTCAAGCATCACTGAAGAGAATTAATTGTCGAAATGAGCGTCTGGTGCATTAAAATTGGTACCGTTTATGTTATAGTGCTTTTGAACTGTCAAGTGCTGAATAATTCACGTCTTTTGTATCAGGAAAAGCTTGTCCGGCCGAAGCATCAAGCCTTGCACTTTGTTCACGCATTTCTTTCGGTCGGTTTTTCATCCTGGTTTATCTATTTAAAATGTATTACTGTGACTCGATTATACGTGTTTCTCTCCACCTATTGCAATTCATTAAAACCTCTGACACATTTGGAATATGTTTTATTATGTCAAACCGTTCCACTGGTCAGAACTTTTAACCAACTGCTGTAGAAAAACAACAGTCAAGTCATCACAGTGAAAAGTGATAAAATAAAGCACACCTACAATTCTTGAAGACTTCAATTCCACTTTATGGCTGCAGCAATATCGAGTGTTTCGATGCATATATCTATTAAACTGAGTTATTGAAAGGTGAGAAGGTAATTATTTAATTGCTATAAAAACCTTTTAAAGCATCTTCTATATTCACGAGAATCAGAAAAACATGTAATACTTAGTCAAATACACGTGTAAGTACAATACTTTGTCATAAGTTTCCATGGGGAGATAATCTAAATCATCTATCACCCTTTTTAAAAACACATATTGGAATGTCTTGTCTTCTTTAAAAATTCATTTGAAAGCATATTTCAGCTAAAAGTATGTTTCACTGAGTATTTTATTTTTACTTTAAAGGTAGCTTTGAATCATGTATAGAAATACAATATTTTAGATGAAATAATTCTTAAATTGGACATTTTTGAGTAATTCAAAAATCATTACCTTACATTTCAAATGACGCATTACAATAACTATGTAACTTTAGTCAAAACTTTCATAGTAGCCATGCAGTTGAATTCAAGTCTTGTAGGACTGCAAGTATGCTTTATTTTATCACTTTGAAATGTGAAGCCTTTACTGTAGTTCTACACAGGGCATGGTTAACATTTCTGACTAGTTGAACAGTTTTATTAAATCAAACAAACTACAACTTGGTCAGAATTGTGAATGAAACTTCAATAGGTGAAGATAAACACTTACAATTAATTCACTGTAACACGTTTTGAACATCGTTTAACTACCAATACCTCTTATTCAATGTTCCAAATGTTTTTCCGTTGTGCTCTTAGTTTCAAAATGTAAAATAGTGTTTTCTCGATACGGTTTCGTACCCCCCTTTTTTTAAATTTTAGGTTTGTTTTACGTTTTAAGTTTATTTCAATACAGTATCTGTTTTTTTCCTGTAAAGCGTCAAACATGAATAGAAAGCACATCGTTGTCATATATGTGTGAAATTGGGAAAATAAGGTGGATTTGCATAAATTATCGACACTTAGCGTTCTGACCCATGGAATTTATAAAGTGATGTTTTCGATTTTTACAGCACTTGGTCCATATCGCTGCTGCAGTGGAATATCAGTCCCCAGAGCATCATCAGCTCAGTACCCAGTACTTCGGTACTGACATGATTTATAACAAAACCTCTCTAAAATTGTCCGTTTTAAATTTATAAATTATTAAGAAACTAAGGTTTCAACTCTCTCAGACAAAGTTTATGGATTTGGTTATTATCTTTATGTCCTATTTTTTAGGTATTTTTTGGTCCTATAGCTCTGCAACTGTTTCGGTTCTTATACATCACTGGCTTTCAAATATTCGGCTTTGAACGTTCCTGATGAAGTTAATCCAGAAAAGCGCTTCGGACGCATGAAATTTATAATGTGTTGTTTTCAATTTCTTTTCTAACAAAAATGAAATTCAAAAAACGTAAATTAAAAAACTGTATTCCACGAACAAGATCATTGACAGATGAACATTTACTAAAAAATCACAGGAAAAAAAAAGTTTGCATTTGTAATGAACAATTTCAAAACAAAGATTAAATTAAAAGTCTTGTCTGCATTACACATGGCAAAATATTTAAATTTTATATTTTCCCCTTTTTCAAACTATTTACTTATCTAAATTCAAAGTTTGGCTGAATCCGCCATCATTATCTGATGACCGTATTATCATAATTATGTTGTTATTATGTTGTTCATATTTTGTTATTAATCTCAAGAAAAAACGAATCTAAACTTTGTCCAATTTCTTTTTTATTAAAATACACAATCTTAGTCCTCCGTTCATTTGGATTGCATGCAATTAACCAGCTACTGTTTTTTTTTTAAATAATATACTGATATTTGATTTACGAGTTCTGAGTATCGGTAACCTACTTTGTCTGTTACGTATTCGTATTATATTAATATTTTTTTCTTATTTTCTATTTTGTTAGTCATACTGTATAACAGGAATTTTTTGCAGTTTGAATTTTTACTTTTTGAGGAAAGAATCTTTCGCACAAAAAAAAACATATCTTTATGGATCTCATTTCACTTGTATTTTCACACGAAGATTACATCCCGGAGAACATAAAACAAAGCTAATAATACTACACAAAAATCTTAAGGTTTACAGTTATGTTTATAATTGCGCTTAAATACAAATAAAGGTTTGACAGTAGCAAAACTGAGCTTTAATAAGTTCGAATCAAACAGTTACTGCTTCATGCAGTTTTAGATATGCTGGTCCGATGCTGCTGGTAAAGGCAGCCTGGATAAGGGTGAACGTTTCACATTTCGTATTAGTTTCATTCTAAGTCCTTACTAAAGGCAATTGAAATTGATTGATTGATTCCCATTAAATTCAAGAGCAGCCTTCAGCAGAAATCAATAATTGGCAAGAATTTAAAAAGAAATCAAACATATAAAATCTGTATCTTTAACATTATATGAATCACGTGATGTATAAACTGAACTCAATAGATACACACAAAATCGTATTACGAGCAATTGTTTGTATTCAATAATCTCTTTCCATATTCTAATGAGAAAACAGCATATGTCAGGAAATATTTCACTAACGACATTGAATGTTTTCGTATTTCTGTTGGTATGTTAACAATATAACTTCTTTTTTCGTATATAAAAATTGCTCTACAACTATATTTTGTTTGTTTATTTATGCTGTATAGAGGTACAAATGTTACAGAAATATATATTTTTTGTTACATGCTATAGTCGTCACAGGTTTAAATAAATAAAAGGCGGGAGAAGAATCTAAGAGACAATAAAAGACATAAGTCGTATAAAAATAAACATGACCAAAACAAACATGTCGAGAATACAAATAACAGTCCACAAAAAATTACACAGAAAACTAAAGACTGAACTTCACGAAACCCACTAGAACATAGATGAACTAAAGTGCTCCGGACATGTCATTAGTTCCTTCTCCATAAGCTATAATAACATTGTTGACTGTGATTAACTAAAGATCACAAATACCATGTTAGACCTGCCACAAACTGTAACTATGCTGTACAGTAAAGGTACAGTGTTCTTAACTTTTCATGATATGGTTTACTTATTTTCATCTATCCCATAAGTGTTTTTCCTATGCATTATCCGAATAAAATGCTTGCGTTCGAAAACCTTGAAAGAATATCCGTTTAAATATTTCGCAATACCATGCACATTCTGGGCTAATAACAGGCTTTAGACTAAATACAGCGTAAAATACATTTTCATCACAAAGAAATTACAAAGTTGCAGAAATTCTTGTTTAATATAAAAATGTTACGCACAGATTTAAGTCAATAATAAAACTAATTATATTCATAAAAATTCTTACTAAGGAACGTAAATGATCATCAATTAGTTACTTTTTCATATCATCTGTGAAATAACATATATGCTTTAATTATTAATATATTGACTTCAGCATGTAACATATGTCTTTTTAGTGTGTTTACTAAAGATACCGACATGACGATGCACAGAGAAAAGATTCAAATATTTCACATGTGATGTCAATTCTGCATTCGTCCAACAGGGTAAATATCATATTGATAGATATAGCTAATTGGGCTTGATTTGTTTTCATTTAAAGGGTATAAATCAGACATATGTTCATGACGTTGTCAGTTTGTTTTCGATCTATGAGTTTGACTGTCCCTCTGGTATCTTTCGTCCCTCTTTTACAATCTTACTTGTTTTTCATAAATCAATGAATATCTGTAACCAAACTGATTTAATTTGTATCTGAAAGACAAATTTTATTAGAAATAGAAATTTAGTGCCATTATTGTATACATTAATTTAAATTAATACTCAAAATGTGCCATTACAGTTTGGACTATCTTTATGCATTTTTAACTCGTTGGTGTGATTAGTAATAAATTCTAAAGATCACAAATGAAAATTTAACATTAAAGATTAATAAACTTTTTCTTTGCGTGAAATAATGTCATCGGAAATTGGCCATACTTTTTCTACTAACTGTACGCATTAAATTAGAAAAGGTCTATTTAACAGATAAAAATAAGAGATTTTTCAAATAGTTACTCTGACCAAGGATACATATAAGTGAAACAACATTTGTAAAATGTGGAGAAAGGTATTGAAAGATTTTTGATGGCAGCGCACAAGAGAAAGTCAAATAAAAGAAACATATTTTCCTAAAAAAGATGGAAAAAAAGACAATCACGACATAAAAAAGTGTGGAACATTGTAGCGCTACCACAATGCTTCAAATTGCAATTTGAGTATAACTATATGTTTTTTTTTCTTTGTGAATGATATAGCTAAAATTGTGTATAATTTCATGAGACATATACCAAAATCAAAGAATATACTGGACGTCTGATGATAAGTATTAGGACATCTATTTATTATGCAGTAGTAATGTTTTCTTGTTTACATATATTCATAGTTATATGATTTGTTTCCAGTTGGCATTAAAATGTCATGTGGTATGCATTATCCTGAAGGAATAACGGATAAAAACTATATGCAAACAGTGATTGTTAAATATATACATTGACCGCCACATATACCTAGTATTGACCCCTCAGATTATAAAAATCAATAAAAGACGTAATAAGTGCTTATGACAAAACCTGCATCTAATATACACAGATCATTTTCCAAATTCTAAAGCAGTTCAGTTTTTTAATCAGTCTAAACTATATGAAGCAAAATTTGATTTAAAAAAAAAAAAAAAAAAAAAAAAAAAAAAAAAAAAAAAAAACAACAAAAACAAAGCAAAAAAAAAAAAAAAAACAACAAAAAAAACCCCGAAAAATATTTTATTTACATTTCTTTGAAACATATGATAACGCAAGCTATAAAAAAAACTAGATATCAACATACAATAACGAGAAAATATATCTTAGATCTGATCAAGGTTGTTTTCTTATTCCTTAGTTGTTGTTTTTTTATCACGGAATTAAATATTTTTTTTTTTTGACTTTTGATTTGTATCCTTTTTTTTAGCAAATTGTTTAGAAAAGAAAATTAAGATATTTCTGTGTTTGATTGGTATTTTTATGTGAAGGATTGATGTTTGCATTTATAATTTTATAAATATGAGATTATAAAAGCAGCCAAGTAGGATGGTAATGTATCAGTGTGACAGCATTAAACATTTAACTCTGGTTTATACCGGTTTTTCTCAAATACTTACAGTATACAGACTTACTTAACAGTGCACAAATCTATAAAACTTAATCTGCCTTTCCAATCGATTTGATTTATGTGCATGTTTGTTTATGAATATACCTTTTATTCTAAATGTCATTCTTTGTTAATGTTTGACTGGCATTACCAGACTTGACGACGTTAGAATACTGAAATGAATAAACATATCCTCTGCAGTTTCCGAAGGAAGACAGTAGGAACTTGTGGTAAAAACAAATCCATCTGTTTTCTTCTAATTCTAGTTTTTAATCCAACAATTTTATTCAAAGCAAGTTGTCATTCAGATCGATTGAATGGTATAATTTGCCATGAAAATTTCTGTTGAAAAGAAAATTAATACACAATTATCATAATTATATGGTAAACCGATTACACTGTGCACTCAAATCTATACGTTGATAATATAACTGTCCTTGTTGGAATTGCTCATGCGCTTACCTATACATTTACATACATGTTTTACTTAAAAGATACATTTGAAAAAAGCCCATAAAGCAGTAGGCTAACAGAGGGTATACGGAAATTGATATCCATAGGACACCTGCAACAATTAGCATGATAAAGGAAACTTGTGAAATATGTCAATAAAACTGCATATCGACATACAATTCTGTGTAGTGTTTTGTTATTGTCTTTTCGTCAGTTTTCTTATTGGCCATGATATCGTTTGTTTCTATTGAACTTTTTCGGGGTCTTTCATTGTCGACATTACGGCACTGATATTTCTCATTTTTGTTGAAGGCCGTATGGTGGTCCTTAACTAGTTGTCTCATTTTATCTTAATAAAATAGAGCAAAAACAAATTCAGAATAAAATCTTTTGATAATTTACGGTTTTTGAAAACTAGTTTTCCCGATTGATTTGTATTTGTAACTGTATATAGCAAATGTCAACAGTAAGCCAACTATGTATACATGTATTGAATGGCGCGTAAAAAAAAAGAAATAGACACATTCAACCCATTAAGCTACTTGATATATTTATTGTTAGATATAATTAAGTTTACCTTATAAACTTGACTGTAATATTTACCACTTTTGACTTAAAAGCTCTTAAAATTTGTGTTGATTTGGCTTTCCGAATTTGTGGATAAGAGCTACCTGATTTTGCATAAAGGCAGA
The DNA here is from genome assembly GCA_017311375.1 of Mytilus coruscus. Lineage (NCBI taxonomy): Eukaryota > Metazoa > Mollusca > Bivalvia > Mytilida > Mytilidae > Mytilus > Mytilus coruscus. Next base: position 43,256,220 of record CM029598.1, read on the forward strand.
TCAAAGATATCACCTACTTGTAAACCAATTTGACCTGGAAGGGTCAATTATATCTGAACATCTCTTTAAAAAACTAAACAATAAAACATTAGGTCAAGTTCAGTTTTTCAGTCGATTTTCAGACTTATCCATTATGGTAAATTCAGTACTGTTTATACAATTCTCTTGCAGACAATTAATATCTCTTTAGTATATGTTGAGACTTTTTAGTAGTTGTTATTTATCTGTACACAAAAACAACATATTGAAATGTCATGAAAAGATACAGAAAAAGTCTAAATTGACTTCAAGCAAAATGTCTGAGTTGTACTGAAAATACGACAAGAAAATTCCTGAAAATTAACTTAAACTCTTAACAAGACTTAACGTGTTTAGTTTCAGAATTTTCAGATGATGTTCAGTTCAAGATGACCGTTTAAGACTAACATCCTTTACTAGTGAAAAATTTTAATGAGTGCTAAATAAAAAAAAATTTAGACATTTACTTATTGTGTACTTCCTGCCATGACTGTAACACGTATTTAGTCAACTTTTAGTAGAAGTCCACAGTTTTATTCATATTAACATAATTTGAAATAGTGCCATAAAACAGATTACCACCATCCGACTCATTCTTGATTTTTTGTTAGTCAGATATTAATAATTTCATATCACCGGCTAATTTTTACTATTGAGAGAAAAGTGACTTTAAGGTTAATATACAGATGTTTTTCCAAATTTCTAAAATTGACATTTCGAATAATCGTAATCCATTATGAAAACTGTGTTAAAATCTGGAAGTATTGTTTAAAAAAACTCATCAAGGATACCAGGCTTATAAATTTGTTATGTCAGACGCGCGGTTCGTCTACATAAGACAAATCAATGATACTCGAAAGGAAGGCCATCAAAAACGAAGCTGAAGAGCACTGAAACCAAAAAAAAAAAAAAAAAAAAAAATGAAAAGTTGTTTCATATACGGCTTATGCCATTTATGCCTGGGTTAAATATTTCTTAAATAAAAAAGGTGAAACGTTAAAAACAAAAACAACAGAAAGTTATTAACCAAATTTAATTATAAATCATTATAAACAAGATTTCGTTTGGACAATATTGTATATAATGTGAAAAAGAAGGTATACGTGTGTATGGTGCATCTGCAGTGACAACTAGCCTCTTAACAATGAGATTGTTAGTTCGAACCACTCTTTGAGGAAGATGCGGTCGACCTAATTTTCTTGTCTGAGGTCGGTGGTTGCTGTCATCTCCGGCACTCCAGCTTTCACCATAAATTACAACTGCAGTAATAAAACAACCAAGAGTGCTTAAAGTGGCCTTTAACACCAAAAATCAATCAAACTATTTTATTCTTGATTAAAGTGGTACCAAACTCGTTTACTTTTCATACAATTTTGACAAAATATTTACTTTTACCCTTTGACAAAAATATAAAAATTTCATTGGATATATACCAGTTTGACAAACACTAATTTTGATCATTGAGAAGCTTAATATTTCCTTAACAATAGAACGTGATTAAAACGTTTAGCTGAGTTATCTCCCTGTAATGTTATGTACCACCTTAACTAGCTAATGAAAATATTGCAGAATTTCAAGTCGCATATAAAACAGTTTGAAAAAAAAAAAGTTAAATAAATGAATGTTCAAACATAGGAATTCACACAACTACCGATTTCTGCCATTTTGTGAAATAAGTTTGAAGTTTAGGGCATTAAGCACTTTTACTTTATAAAACAATCGCTCATTTAATATGGTTACATCGGACCAAATCGTTTTAAGGTACAAACAAAGTGCTGAAAATAAAACATATATTTGAAAAGCATTACAAAGAAATATATTCCTTGGCAGAAATGTCTAATCTCAATGGCTTCTATAACTTTTAATATGATCAAAAATTCCTATACATGTTGTTTTCAAAACTGAAAATGATAAGGACGTCATATCAACTGCACAGTAAAACGGAGGTAAAGTGGGACTATATGTGACAACATATTGAAATTCCGTTTTTAAAAGTGCACCAAACATTACAGTTAAAAACTAGATAAATGGAAAATTAAGTGCATGCATATATGTATAGGTACATCGACCTGACTACTAAAGCTTCTAATGGATAAAAAGTGTTCATTAAGCAATATGCCAAAACTGCAGGAAGTGTCACGATTATATGTCCAATCATGTGTAGGAAATAACTTACTGATGAAAGGTTGGCGATCATTTCCCTCGTTAATATTAAGGCGAGAAAATTTGTCTCAGTGTTATGATCAAAGAAAGATCTAAATACCAAATTAAGCAAATTAGCTTTACATGTTATGTAACTTCAAAAAAATACATTAGGTGTGTAAAGACAATGTAAATAGTGCATTCACAGTATATTGGAGAAATGCATTTTTGTGATAATGATCAAACCCGCGAATCGTTTTTACATTAGTTTTAAAACTCACGACGAAGGTTGATCTGAAGAAAACTAGCGCACAAATGCAGTTATAACTTGTGACTTTTCCAGTTACAAGGTCATGAATTGAAACAGATTGGACATTTCCAGTACCTGATGACCACTCACATAATTAAAGGATAACGTATTCAATTAGTAGTAAGTGAACTAGATATGATTGTCAATATTGTTTGAAAAAGTTTAAAGTTCTAGTAAATGATAGTATTATAAAATTGATAATACGAAATACTATCATTTAACATGTCTGAATTAACTTTTTGTCAGTTATTATCTGCCATTCACGTTATCTGTTCTAAACTACGTTTATGAAATTCAACGAACTAACATTTTTCGATTTAATCCTCCATCATTCTAAGAGGTTTTTGTTTAAATAAGTGTAGTTGGACTGTTTATTCATAAGATAAATCTTATCCTACAGTCATTAACTAATCCCATATAGTTGTCTGCCTAAGTAGTCAGAAAATGCTTTAAAAATTTGTGTTTTCTACACATGGTTGGACAGATGACCGCAAGACAGTCTGTCTGTGCGCAAAGTGCTTGAAGAAAAAATCATATAACTTATATGCCTCAGTAATCAAAATTGATTGATAGGTCGGTTGATTGTTTGATTGGTGCTTTGCGCAACGTTCAGCACTTTTGGCTATTTCGTTGGGTCAGTATTTGTTGGTGGAGGAGGCCGGAGTACCCGGATTATAAATAATCATTAAGATTTTCAGGAATTATGCATAATCACTACACAAAATGTCAGGGATTATACATACTAACTGGAAAGAAGAGACAATGAATACAAGTTAAATTATTTATTCTATAAAATCATATGTAAACATCTTAAGAAACATATATGGATTTATAATTTTTCGTCAGATATAAATTTTCGTGGATTTCGTGGGTACAGGTGAACCACGAATTTAAATGCTCAACGAATTACACATTTTCTATAGGCTTATATGCAGATTTCGGCTAAACCGCGAAATTGAATATCCACGAAATTCAAGTTATAGTCAATCCACGAAAATTGGTAACCATGAAAATGAATGAATCCACAGTATATTAAAATCTTATGTCCTATATTTGAATACAAATTATTTATATTTACAAACTGCCTTGTACATTTGGATTACATCTACTACATGAACTATTGAAAATTTGCTCTGCTTTTGGTTGTTTTTTTTTTTTGCAACAACATTCACTTGAAAAAGTTGTCCTTCTCATATTGAATCTGATTTTTTCACGTTGAAAAGAATAAAGCGTCCATTAGAAACATCCGAAGGTGCCAACAATTAAATCAGCCACCTCAAATTGATTCCTTGTATATGATCTGATCCTAATTTCATGTTTTGTAAACAAGCATTATCCTTTTCAGTCCTTTCATGAACAATGGACATGATTTTTTGGGGTCTCCCTTTTTTGCAGCTTAATCAGCATGCTGAATCGGTATCAAAACATTGCAGCCAAAGTTGGCCTCCTCCAAAATTGTGTTTAATTTGTCAAGCATGTGTTCTGTTTGCTTTACTTTACGTTTAGTTCCATTACTTTGCTAAGTTTGAATTCCTTGTTTATTGAAACATATTCAACATAAAAAAGACGTTCAATAGCCTTCATCGCCATTTGTTTTACAACAATTACATGTACTGCGCATTTACATTCAGAACATAAATTTGCATTTTAGTCTCTGATGCATGATTTTTTATTATTAATTGTTTTTGGCTTTATAATAGCTGTCAGTAACTGCGAGTACTCTCAAATCGTACTTTCTTGTTGATACTAATTGTAATGCTTTTTTGTTATTTAATGTTATTCAGGGTTATATCTGGTCTATATACCAGCTTTGATAAGTGTTTGGTATTACTATAAATTTTCACTTCTTCGTATTATGAACATCAAAATTATTTATTTTGTAAAAATATTTCCTTTTTCTCTTTGAACTGTACACGTTTACCTAGCAACAAAATTATTTTCATTTACCTGTGTTTAAAGTAATTGCAAATGGCTGATATTTTTGTTCAAGCATATTGTTTTTCTTAAATTGTTTAACATTTCGCAGCGGTATAACATGTTACTTTAGTTATTCTTCCCTTAGTTTATTTATTTTGTATTTACATTGTATCATAGATCAAATCTTTTTGTTCAGTGTATGTTCACTGGTGTTAATATGTCTTTTGATTGAGTTAAGCCATATCAATTGATATTTTATAGTGTGTCTTTCTATGTTGTGATGTTACACTATTGTTTCAGATAAGGATAAAGTGTTGGTACCATTAAAACGTTTAAACCCGCTGCAATTGTTTGCACCTGTCCTAAGTCAGGAATCTGATGTTCAGTAGTTGTCGTTTGTTGATTTGGTTCATAAGTGTTTCTCGTTTCTCGTTTTTTTTTTTAATATAGATTAGACCGTTGGTTTTCCCGTTTGAATGGTTTTACACTAGTAATTTTTTTTGGGGCCCTTTATTGCTTGCTGTTCAGTGTGAGCCAAGGCTCCGTGTTGAAGACCGTACTTTGACCTATAATGGTTTACTTTTATAAATTTTGACTTGGATGGAGAGTTTTCTGATTGGCACTCATACCACATTTTCTTATATCTATTTTACACGTGTTTTGCCAACAATACATTTCATGACATACATTTACAGTTATCACTTTCATTGAGAATATAGGTGTTATTAATTTCACTTTTAAATACTTTTGTGTTGATGAGTTACTGTGGTTCAACATAGGTAAATATCAAATCTTTGGAAAAAGTAGTCACTTCAGATCTGATAAATGGATACGGAGTTATTCATTTATTTTCATGAAACAATATTTTTTTTATTATTGATAATGATTCCTGAAATCATATCAGGGATTTGTAAAATAAATCTTAAAATTTCAAGTGATTAATGTTAAATCATTGGTCATTTTCAGGGATTATATAATTTTATAATCACTTACGATTTTAGTAATTATGCAAAATCCTTGAAAAATCAGGGATTCTACATAATACTTGATTACACAAATTCACTGTAACATATACCTTTCTTAATTTCTGAATGAAAGAAGATATATCTCGAAAATTCCCTTGTTTCTTAGAGAGACTCTTGGGTCTAAGGATATTGTTAAGATGTATTACATTTAATGCCGTCTCCTAAATTATAAGATTATCGAATCGGGAACATATGGGGTACTGTGTTCCTAGTTATGTAGTTTTGGGGCCCTTTATAGCTTGCTGTTCGGTGTGAGACAAGGCTCCGTGTTGGAGGCCGTACTTTGACCTATAACTGTTTACTTTTTATACATTGCGACTTGGATGGAGAGTTGTGTCATTGGCACTCATACCACATCTTCTTATTTATATATACATAACGAATAACCAGTAATACCGTTGACAACCATGACATGTTTGAAGCATTTGCTAATGTTGTGTTTCTTTCAACGAACAATGACTGACCTCTGATTTATTTTGGATTTCAAGTGTCAATAAACTGAATTTCAAAATCATATGTAATTTACTAACAATATGATGCATATTTAAATCGTTTCTTAACATTATATTGTCATGCATTTGATTGATTGATTGATTTGTTGATAAATTGTTACTTGCTTCCAGAACGAGAACAACTTTAAAAGTAATGCAATAGGTAGGCTTTGCAATTTTGATCGACCGCGATAAAGGGAGGTATAATTGGATTGCAACAAGAAAACGAAGGTATGTTGGATAGGGGAAGATATTTCGTCTTGCAACAAAACACCTACCGAACCCTCAGTTGTTGCAAGGGTTCTCAAACATTGAGAGAGGGAGCGCGGTACTCGGCCTATACAACGCACCGATGTACCGTAAAGTAGTTATAAAAGTCCTGGATAATAAAATCTGAAAAATACAGAGAAGAAAATTTACGACAAGATTTCAGCTTATCACGCCAGACGGCAACCAACAACAACCACTGGAATACAGGCTCCTTGCTTGGAAAAGGCACAAAGAGAATGTGACGAGGTTTGATCCCTTTTTTCTAACATGTGACAATTGGGTACCACCACAGCATAAGACCTAACTTTAAAGTCAGCTTGAAATCGGTAGCAGACACAAACTAACAAAAAATGCAACAGAAATTGCAGGTACTAAAGAACAAATGCAAAGCCCCTCTTTCAACTAATAAATGGAACATGCTCTCTCAAACTTGATATAAACTAGTACACAGCAAACGGTTAAGTGTGTAAGGCAAATGATCGAAAAAGCATTTGTAGACAGCGTTCAAATCAAAATTTTGGTAGTCAGATATATTAAAATTAAGGGGATCGTTTACAAAAATTGTATACTTGTACAAAAACCTGAAGCCTTTTTATAATGAATAAAAATAGATGTAGCGTATAAGCCACTGAGACAGTAACCAAACGGCACTACACACATCTAGATATCTACTTTGAATAGACAAATGCCAATTTCGTAGGTCAAGCCTTAATCGTCCTAGAGTCTTAGAAAGATAAAACAAATTCAATAGAGGCTATAAGATATCTAAGATCTGCAATCCATAACAAATAACCTCATGGATAATATATCCAAAGAAATCACTCACGAAGGTCTTGACTTGGGGTATGCGCATGAAAGTCATCGTTTTCAGACGGAGTTGAAACATAAGCGATCATTAGTTGTAGTATCTTTTATATTATTTTAAAACTGCATAATTACAATTACAATGCGCCATTTAAAATCTTGTCCGTACCAAAAAGCAATAACTACTGGACGGATATGGTATTCTAGTGCCAATTTGAATGAATGTATTTGTTTTTGAACAATTACAGTTTGCACTTTTATTAGAATATCTTTGTTACTGTAATAATATTTAAGAAATGTATATTTCACGAAAGTGAATGTATACTTATTGAAAGATATATTGATTATTAAATGCAAATTAATGACCAGTGTCAAATGTTAAGGTTATGGTGTCGACAAATAATCTGAATAAGTATTTGAATCGACGCATTACACATATACCTGTTCTGGTAGACTGATGATGTCAAAGCATTTCAGAATAATTTGATACTTAGAAAAGAAAAGGAAACATGGATAAAATGTTAAACTTGTAAACTTTAGTTTTTCTTTTCTCTCCACAGATGTAGAAATGGAGCATCATAGACGACATTTGAACTTTGAAAAAATAAAACTCAATGTCAGAGGAAGGCGTTTTGAGGTAATTTCGTCAACGTTGAGAAATATTCCTAACACTCGACTGTCGTCTCTTGATAAGAACTCTAAATTCTATGACGTCGCAAGAGATGAGTATTTCTTTGACAGAGACCCGGATGTGTTCAATTCTATTATCAATTTATATGTAATGGGAAAATTACACATTCCTAAAAATGTATGTGGAGCGGTTATGAAAGAGGAAATGACGTATTGGAAAATTCCTCATCAGAAAGTTTCCGAATGTTGTTTGAGAACTTTTACCAAGTTGAAGAAGACCAAGGGATGATCGAAGAGATAAAGCGAGCATATGAATATACAGAGACTTTACAAACGGAGACTAGTTGGAAAATCAAAGCATGGTTGATGTTTGATCAGCCTGGGTCATCAATACATGCTAAGGTATACTATTTCATATTACCTTACTTTTGACTTTATAGTATATGATTTTTCGACGGGTACCTACTCTAGGTAGCACGATAGTATTTACATTCCGGAATTTAGGTTGCTCTTTTGTGTACCCACTTAGGTCAATATATCTGAACATTGTGATTGAATAAAAACTACAGTATCTACTGAAATACTTCCCCAAGCGAGGGATGAATCAGATGCAGAAAAATATGAAATAATTTTACATGAAGGTGAAAACCAATTTTTTAGAATTTATTTTTTAATTTTGTAATCACTGCGTGATAAAAGACCTAAAAGCACTATAGTGGCCTTAGGTTTATAAAGATAGCAGAAAAAGTAAACAGTCATCATATATTTTCAAATTCATTTCTGAATATTACAATGAAAGTACTTCAGTTAACTATATTATATATAGATATTTGGACAGTTTTAGAAAGTGGTGAAAATTCTAAAAAGGCTATCATTATCCCTATGGGCCAGGAAATACTACTGTGCCACCTCTAAGGGTAGGACATTCTTGTACTCGGTAAAAGTACATAAAAGAAGGAAAATCAAACTTAAAATCGGTGAAATTTTGTCGTGTATAGAAAAGATAATTTCTAAAAACTTGAAATATCAACTTTGTTTAGTCAGATACAAATATAGAAATATATATATATATCATATTAATTTCACTTTAGGGAGATATGAAGATTTGTTCGCCCTAGAAAATTCAAACTTCCCCGGGACATTGGTCGAGGGAAATATGAATTTTAGAGGGTGAGCAAATCCTTAAATCTCCCTTAATCACGGGAAATGCATATTGTATTCCACTTTACTTTTTTTTTACTTCTTGAACATCAAATATTGATAAAGATACAATCTAATCATATCAGATTGCTTTTATAACTATTAAAACACAACATAAACAGTACCGATCTAAAGTAGTTAATTCTATGACATTTTTTTCTGTTTTGGTTTTACGACTGATAATGACTATGTTATCAGATATTTGAAAACGTTCACAACGTTATATTCATCAACCGCGGGTTACATCCCACTAGGTTCACAGATGTTCACAGAGGAATATGAACTTTTGTTGATTGTTTCGTGGAATAGTCACAACCAATCAAAAATCACTGATTTCGCTATTTACATACAATGGAATAGTATTATTCAAAACTTTGTTTAAACACTATAGGTTTATTTTCTAACGGGTCATCAATATATCATATAATTATTGACATTTATAAACAAAAAACACACAATGCGATATTCGATCATGTCTTTGTGGTTTTTTGGGGGTGTCCTTTTGCTGTTACTATATACAAAACCGTTACGTTAAAATGGGGGAGGGGTTGAGCAAAGTACAAGAAGTACAAACCAAGTTATAGCATGAAAAAGTGGGTACCTATTATGTGTAATGATAATGAAGTCCTCCTTCAGTTTCATTCCAGATTCTTGAAACTTCACAAATAATGAATACACATATTGAAGTTTTGCACCTGCTTTTATGTACTTGTTGCAAAATCTGTAGGTTTGCGAAGGCCTCTAGTTTCTTTGAGAGTTGATTGAAACTGATTCCGCACATGACTGAAAAAACCCAAAACAACTTTTTGATAATTGACATAATAATTATTTTTATAACATGCAGTTTTATTTCAGGTATGGCATGGGTTTTACATGATAGTTCTTATAATGAGTGCTGTTGTGTATTGTTTGTGGACCACGCCTTCATTGAGGACGACATTATACCTCTCTGCTGTAACACCAGAGGATTATCCTTTCATCAAAAGTGGCGCTAGTTTAAAGTTAAAACAATTGATCTTAATGGATCCTATACCGACATTATTTGCACTCGAAATTTTCTGCCTACTTGTATTTACAATAGAATGGACCCTTCATTTTTCATTTTGTCCTCAAAAGGTGAATTTCCTAAAAAGACCACTTAATCTTATAAATGGTCTCTTAGTAGTTTGCATGTGGATATCATTTGGTCTGGAGTTTGCTAAGGGACACCTTGCCGCTAATTCGTCTACAAGGGAACTGTATTTCGTATGTAAAGCGGTAAACATGATCCGATTGGTTCTTTTTCTGCGGTTAGAGAGGCAGATAAGTACATTACGGGTATTGATAATGACGATAAAAGGAAGTATCAAGGAGCTGTGTTTACTATTGATATCTTTTGGAATGGCAACCATGATTTTCTCTACACTCATATACTATGCAGAAATTCATGCTAACGATGGATTTGACAGTATTCAAATTTGCATGTGGTGGTCTGTAATCACCATGACAACGGTTGGATACGGTGACTATGTTCCATCAACAACGATTGGATATCTAGTAGGTGTCGTCTGCGCTGTGTGTGGATTGTTGCTTTTGGCAATGCCAATTGCAATCATTGCATCGAATTTCTCGGAATATTATTCTCATCAGAAAAATCGTGATAGGTACATTACTGCAATCAAATCAGAAATAAATAATAGTCAAATGAATGGTAGTGGAACATCAGTGAAATCCAATAAAACCATTCCCATGAACCACTAGCTGCACGTGATCAATAAAACCATTTCCGTGAACCACTAGCTGCACGTAATCAATAAAACCATTCCCGTCAACCACTAGCTGCATGTGATCAAAATATTTTATATGCATTCCTTCATTAAATCATTTTGTCACAAAAATCATGTGCTTTTTGAGCAGTTTTACATTTTGAAAAAGGTATAATATCCATGTAAGTATAACCCATTCCCTGAAAAAATGGCGTGAACAGATATTATTAATGATGTTGGGTAGCATCTGTTAGAAATATGTGTTTTGAACTTATGTATTAAAATTGTTTCGGATATGTAGTTTTGCAAAATACCAGTCGCGAGACAATGAAAACTCCCATATATCTGTTTTATTACACTGAAATTGTTTCAGCCTTTTACATAAATTATATTGTCTACAATGTATGGCCTGACATGGTTGTTCACTTTGTAATCGGAAGTGTCAACCGCGGCACAGAAGTTAAGTTGGGAATATCCATCGACATTTTTGAAGACCAAAAACACACGTCAAAAATACACCGGCTAACAATCAACCAAAAGTCAGCATTCTTAGATAAAAACATTAACCCTAAGGTGTAATTATAGTATTGATAATCCGGTTTCCAAGATATTGTGTGTAAACAGCGATATGATACCAAGAGGGCAACTAAAAACCATGAGTAGAAGAAAATGAGGTTATGCTATGGCACATCAGAAAAAGGACGAAAAGACAATTAATAATCCGAAAACACTGCACAAAGAAAACTAAAGACTGAGTAACATGAACCCATTAAAACCCAGGGGTAATCTAGGTTCTCCGGAATAATAAGCACAGATATTCCATAGCGTCAATCAAAATCTGAGAAAAAAATCATCTAAATACGACACAAACCTCACGTAAAAATACCTTGCGTCAGTTGTTTTCCTTAAAATTTGTACCTAATCTTTAGTTATATTACTGTAAATTGTAGACAACATTATATTAAGAAATCGAGGTTCTGATGATTGTCTATTCCTTTTAATTAGACCATCTTCAGGACACTAAATTTTTAATTTCGCAGCAACTATTGATAATATGGCAGCATACTAGAAACTAACTATCAAAATGTGATAAATTCGCCGTCTGTGCGAAATGTGTGCAAAATAGAGGCGAAATGGAACATTCAAACCCATAAATCGAAAATAAACTGAAAACGCCATGACAAAAAAAAAAAAAAGAAAAAGACCAAAAGACCAGAAGACAACCAACAGTATACAAAACACAACATAGAAGACTAAAGACTGAGCAACACGAACCCCACCAAAAACCGGGGGTGATATAAGGTGCTCCGGAAGGGTAAGCAGATCCCGCTCCAAATGTGAAACCCGTCTTGTTGCTCAGGCAAGTACAAATATGGTGATAAGTCTAATTCGGTAGGTCACATTCGGGTAAAAAGAGGATACAATTGTAGTTATGACGATTGAAACATATCCGTCGTCATCAGTGATACAGATATTCCACAATGGTCAACCAACTCGTGATTGCGTCCGTCAAATTTTCAAAGGGATGATTTCAACTTCACTATTTGGATCTCTTGGTTTAATAGCGTCCTTGTAAGCAGCAACCCTCTATCAAGGAAATCATGTGCAACTTGCTGACTGTATTGAATAACTCTATGTAAATCTCTAAGCCAATAAGAAAGGTGCAGTGGCAGTGAAATGTAATGAATCAGAATGGAGAACAACAGTTGTCTTCCAAAAGTGTAGGTATATATATACAAGTCATGTAATAGTCCCGCATAAAGAACAATATAAAAAAAGATTCAACATAAAGTCTTTTTTCTTTTTTATCATTGACATTCAAATCCCAAAATCATGCAAGTTTATACAAGTTTTGTCAAACCATACTTAATATACTACATCAGAAAAATATTTATTTATAGGCAGTGGATATTCTTCCGGCTAGCCGGGAAAATAGCAAAAACTGTCTATTCTTCCGCCCATCCGGAAGAATAGCTTTTCTCTTCTATCATGCTATTGTTCCAGTCATACATAACAATGAATAATGAATATGTTTTTGGTTAAGAGGTTATTGTAGCATCGAATGGAGAATGTAGTTGCAAAAAAAAATCCTCCAATGCAAACACTGAGAATTGGAACTATTCATAAACTCAAGATAAAACGTTTTGAAAAATAGTAATAATGAAAAAAAATATGTAAACAGAATTATCATGGGAATAAACTCCTCAAGTACCAGCTTTGATTTATATTTCTACTGGTGGTCCTATGGAACATGCCGATTTCTGTAAATATAAACAACTTGTCAAATGAAATCAAAAGAAGACTATCAACATCGATTGATATGCAGCAAATACTCTTCTGAATTAAAGTCACTTGGATAAAATTGTACAAAAAAGTTTCCATTCGCTAAAACAAATCAAGATGCAAATAAAACTCCATAGTATACAGCATATTCAGATTTTATTTTATTCTAATTGAATGGCCTCTCCTCTTTTTATGCTTTACCTGCAAGGTTAGGAGTCGGGCCACTGATTGATGGCTTCAATGGACATCTATGATTCCTAAAAAAGATCATGAATTTATCATTTCCTTGAAGTTTGGTTCCAAAGAATTCGTCAATTGATTATGCACGATTTTTTATGTAAATTGTTCGGTGATTTTTAACACATAGGAAACAAGAGGCTGTCAGAGTGACAGCAAACCGGATTTTCCTGCAGAGGTCGAACCCTGAACAGTTGAGCAATTATGGACACTACATTTAAGCTTAAAACAGCTCTGAACTTGAATTGTGACTGAATATTTGACACAGCATAGGTTTGTGACACAAAATGAATGTGGTCAAAGAACTGAAATATTTGAAATTGGACATTTACCTATTATGGTCCAATATCCAAAATCTAAGTACATATTAGGTTCAGCATATCAAAGAAACCGAAGAATTCAATTTTTGATGAAATCAGATAAAAGTTTAATTTAGGACCCTTTGGACCTCAATGTGGAGCCCACAGTCCAAAATCTCTCAATACATGGTTAGATTCAGCATTTCAAAGAACCCCATAAATTCAATTTTTGTTGAATCAAACAAAGTTTAATTTTGAACCCTGATATGGACCAACTTGAAAACTGGGCCCAAAAATCTAATATTTAAATACAGGTTTAGATTCAGCATTTGAAAGAACCCTATATATATTTAATTTATGTTGAAATGAAACACATGTTAATTTTATCCATAATATTTTCTGTGCAATAGGAAAAAACTCAAACTGGATAAAATTTTTCTAAAATATGATATGATGCAATTTTTCAAATTATAAATAATAATATAATAACAACAACCAGTGATGACTAAGTTCTCTGAAATTAGATATGATTTAACACTCAAACATTGTTAGAATCAGTATATCAAAGAACCAAAGAATTCAATTTTTGATGAAATTAAACAAAAGTTTAATTTAGGACCCTTAATTTGGACCTCAATGTGGTATTATCTTATTAATAATGAAAAGAAATACAGGTTTAGATTAAGCATTTCAAAGAACCCTATATTTATTCAATTTATGTTGAAATCAAACACTGTTTAATTTTGGACCCCGATTTGGACCAACTTGAAAACTTTGCCGAAAATCAGAAATCTAAATATATGTTTATTAATAAACAATATAAGCTTAGTTTTGAAGGAGTTCACTTCATAAAAAAAATATATAGCATTCAGAAAATTAGTTTTTACAGAATAACAAACAAACTTGCCACAAAATTCTTCAAACAATTTACCAAAGAAAAGAAGAAAAAAATCCAAAATCTTATTTATCATTAATACAATGTCTTTTCAAAATCTATAAAACTTATCAGTTACAAGAAATAATTGTAACAGGATGCTGTTACGAAGTCTCCCAAACAAAGCTCCAATAATTCGTCATTCCCATGGTCGCCTCACATTGGGCAAAGTCCAGTACAAATTGGTTTGTGATATGCATAAGTGACGCCTATAGATTGACCCTGTATGTCATTCAAATCTTCTTGAAATGACGAACAGGAATATATATGGTTGTTTAGGGGTGGAGATCTCGACCGTTTACAAGTTCTCAAAAAAGGGGGGTGATCCCAGTGGACTCACCCTTTATTTCATATGATTTTTTTGTCCCATACAATAATATATATGGTTTAGGGGTGGGGATCTCGACCGTTTACAAGTTCTCAAACAGAAGGGGACTCGACTTTTATTTCATTTGATTTTTTTTATTGTCCCATACAAGAATATATATGGTTTCAATGTGGGGATCTTGACAGTTTACAAGTTTTCAAAAAGAAGGGGGTGGGTGAATCTGGGGACTCCCCCAATATTTCATCTGATTTGTTTTATTGTCCCATGCAAGAATATATATGGTTTCGGGGTGGGGATCTTGACCGTTCACAAGTTTTCAAAAAGAAAGGGGGTGGGGGTTACCCCGGGGGACTTCCTCTGAATTTCATTTGAGTTGTTTTATTGTCCCATAGGAGAATATATATGGTTTTGGGTAGGGATCTCGACCGTTTACAAGTTTTCAAAAAGAAGGGGTTGGGGTGACCCCTCTAGACTTCCCCTGTATTTCATTTGATTTGTTTTATTATCCCATACAAGAATATATATGATTTAGGGGTGGGGATCTCGACCGTTTACAAGTTCTCAAACAGGAGGGGTGGGGTGCCTTTATTTCATTTGATTTGTTTTATTGTTATACAAGAATATATATGGTTTCGGGGTGGGATCTTGACCGTTTACAAGTTTTCAAAAAGAAGGGAGGGGTGGGGTGACCCCCTGGACTTCCCCTATATTTCATTTGATTTGTTTTATTCTCTCATACAAGAATATATATTGTTTAGGGGTGGGGATTTCGACTGTTTACAAGTTCTCAAACAGGAAGGGTGGGGTGACCCCAATGGACTCGCCTTTAATTTCATTTGATTTGTTTTATTGTCCCATACAAGAATATATATGGTTTCAGGGTGGGGATCTTGACCGTTTACAAGTTTTCAAAAAAAAGGGGGTGGGGGTGAATCCGGGGACTCCATTAATATTTCATTTGATTTGTTTTATTGTCCCATACAAAAATATATATGGTTTCGGGGTGGGGATCTTAACCGTTTACAAGTTTTCAAAAGAAGGGGTGGGGTTACCCCAGGGGACTTCCCCTAAATTTATTTTGATTTGTTTTAATGTCCCATACAAGAATATATATGGTTTAGGGGTGGGGATCTCGACCGTTTACAAGTTTTCAAAAAGAAGGGGGTGGGGGTTACCCCTCTGGACTTCCCCTATATTTCATTTGAATTGTTTTATTGTCCAAATCAAGAATACATATGGTTTAGGGGTGGGGATCGCGACCGTTTACAAGTTATCAAACAGGAGGGGCTGGGGGTGACCCCAGGGGACTCGCCTTTTATTTCATTTGATTTGTTTTATTGCCCCATACAGAATATATATATATGGTTTCGGGGTGGGGATCTTGACAGTTTACAAGTTTTGAAAAAGAAGGGGGTGGGGGTGAACCTGGGGACTCCCCCAATATTTCATTTGATTTGTTTTATTGTCCCATGCAAGAATATATATGGTTTAGGGGTGGGAATCTCGACCGTTTACAAGATAAAAGCACATTCTCAAATTGAAGGGGGTGGGGGTAAGAATATATATGGTTTAGGGAGACTTAATTATCTACAAAATGTCTAATAATGAACAGTAAATTTCAAACTTCATTTATACAGTCCTTCTAGTAAATTTCAAACTTTATATATACAGTCCTACAGATCTTATCAGGAAACAGAAAATTTTCAAATAAATCTGTCACTCCAATGATTATCATATGGTAAGATATTTCCGAAATCTAATTAATAAAAATCTGTCACTCCAATGATTATCATATGCTAAAATATTTCCCAGATCTAATTGAACAGAACTATGGTTTAACATTGTACTTTAACATTACATATATAATAATTTTAAAATAATGTAATAATCTTCAAAATGTCTAATAATATAGCTCATAATCATCACCACTTAGGAAATAAATAATTTTCAAATAAATCTGTCACTCCAATTTTATTGTGAGATAAGACAAGTCATAACATGATAACAAGACAAAAATATTTAAAAATTCCACTTTTGGATATTAAAAATGGCGATAACTCAAAAAGGAGAAATATTAAAATCTTGAAAATTGAACTAGACCTTCATTAAGTCCCAGGAAAAAACATATTTAAATTTGAAAAAAATTTGTTAAAGCGTTTTCATGTTATTGTGGAGACACCGTACATCCCCATTTTAATAACCGATATTTCCTTCGAAAATCCGGTTAATAAGACAAAAGGGTAGGCACATGTAAACTGCCCCAAAGCAGCAAGATTGTGTTTATGATAGCAAAAACATAATATTTTGTTATTCAGGAAATAAATAAAACAGAATAAAGTAAAAAGGGGGCTTTATACCCCAACCCTGGACTACTATTCCCAGTCCAGGCATATCAGTGCACGTTCATAGATCTACGCTGTAGTATAGAACTTAAAAATAATGCATCCAAGTATATTTGATTTAGTCGTTTTCCTGTGCATTGTTTTATGTGTTTTGCTTCTATTGATACAGGTAAAGGTAATGGGGTAAATCAGCATTTTCAGTTTGATTTAACGCTTTATTCCTCTCAGTTTACGTGCACAAGCCATTGTTCTGGAGATGTCCTATAGAAATTTGTTTTTAAAGCAATCACATCCTCTCTAATTTTCTTTAGGACATCTTTAAATATAAATCACGATTTCCAATTCTCAAAACGACAATTGCATACGCCATTTGCAATCCTGCTGTATTGAACAATTGCGCATGCACAAACGGATGGCCGAAAAAAAGATTTTTAACTATTCTTTCGGCTAGTCGGAACAATAGACACTCCGTTCTTTATATATGTACACGTATGTATAGAATAAGAAGATGTGTTATGATTGCCAATGCGACAACTCTCTACCAAATGACATAGAAGTTAACAGCTATTAATAGTAATAGGTCATCTACGGCCTTCAACAATGACCGAACATGTACACACAGTAAGCTATAAAAGGCCCCGAAATAACAAATGTAAAACGTATATGTCGTCATAAGATAAACGTTTGAACTATTTTTTAATAGCATTTTTAGTCAATCAATTTATGCAAAACATTCATGTTCATGTACTAAAGTGTATTTTCTGGACTATACTGTCAAGCCTGAACAATTTTGGGACCGGTATTTGGCGTCCTTCTTTTATCATTGACTGGAACATTCGGTGGTGGAGGTGGTGGTGGCGGTTGATAAACTGGTTTAGGTGATGAGTTTCCTACAGGAAAAATCTTCCTCCTAAAAAAACGGGAATACATTTCACATTCAACACTATCAAGAGACACATATTATTTTGCTACAAACCGCTGGTTTAATGCTAAGCTTATAAACATCAACTTAAATGTTTAGTATGTTATAAAATTGTATCTGTAAAGTTATAAGAATGATTGTCCAGCTACCAATATCATATATTTATACTGACTTCAATGATCAGTTGATATGACTGTAATTAACACGGATCGGATGACATAGAATCAGAAAGATAGCTTTGATATGGTCCAAATATTTGTATTTAAACTGTCCAAATCTACAGACTTCTCATGGAAAGTAAAAATGTATTCATTCGGTGGTTCATATGTTATATGTCTCACTCCCCATTCTTTACCACTTTGAAAGCTACGATTGAGAAAAAAAAAATGCAAAAATAATTAGATAAAAAATAAACAAATCGAAAAGGTTAATCCAAGAAGGACCTCCTTCTCTTATTTCACAAGTGTTTATACAGATGAATTGTAATTTTCCTAATTTGGGATGTGCTTTTGTCATTAAGATAACATGTTGAACATTTCATACAGCGCCAAACATTCCAACGAGTTAAGACATGAGGATATTTCCGATTTTCAGTGTCAAATCCCATCGAAGAAACATAGCCTGATACCAGAGACACTTTGCGCATTTGTGTATTTATCACGATGCAGCTGTTGTAGCCAAAGTAGATGCAAAGGACGTATACGGAAAGGTTAACTCAAGTTGAAAACGAAAGTTTATTTGAAAACTAGAGGTACTGCGAGCAAAGCTCAAGAAATGATGCATCTTTCAAATCCATGCTTTTGATAGTGAAATGAAAAAAAAAAAACATTCAGATGAGATGAGATATGTATAAGTAAACAACGTGAGTAAGCTTCTGTGATAGTTTGACAAAATTCTGTCAAGCGGTTCAGGAGCAGATATGGTTAAAAAAGTTGGGCAGAAGGACGAACGAACAGACGGACTCCTCTATCACTATATACCACAAAGCAGGGGTATAATAAGCGCAATAAAGTGTACGTGGTATCTTGGTTTTAACGAACCTATAGTTTTGTGCAGATAAAATACAATGTACTCGATTTCATTCAATGTGAAATGTACGAGAATCCGTATCAAATAAAGAAATATTCCTTTTACAATATGCATGTTGTATTTTATCGTTAGAGATGCAAAAGATGTATCAAAGTGGTGTTTTGAATACGACACAATGACAGGTAATCTAAAAGTATTCGCATTTTGCTACAAACAAGAACTTCTCGGTATATTATATTGTACTGAATGTTAGTAGGGTCTGGACGGGGTCCTTCATTTATGTTTTCTTTAGGATTTTAGGTCGTTTTTCTCTATTCTTTATAATTTTTGCCCGTTATTCTCCATTCTTTTTTTTTTCAATTCAACACACCATTATCCTCTATTCTTTATTTTTTTACCCTATTTTCTCTTTTTTTTTCACCCATTTTCTCTATTCTGTAAACCCCGTCCAAACCCTCTGTTAGGAGATTACCATTTGATATTCGGTGGGAGGGGGAAGATTTTTTTGCGGATTGAATAATCATTTCATCTGTTTATTTTCTTTCACGACTTCGCCCGGCGAAAATTTATTTGCACTTAATATGTACATATTTGTTTCGTGCATATTGTGTTGCAGAACATTCATTTTCATACTGGTTATTTATTTACTCCTCGTTCCAGACCAAGATATTCATTTTCAAAATCCCCTCCTACCCCTCACCCCGGAAATCAAATGGTCGCCCCTTACGACATTATAATTGAAGATAAAACAACCATGTTTTTTCTATGTCTATACAAAGATTGCAAAATATACGTATACATTGTACATGCGGTATGGGTTTTACTCATTGTTGAAGGCCATACAGTGACCTATAGTTGTAAATTTCTGTGTCATTTGTTCTCTTGTGGAGAAATGTCGCATTGGCAATCATTCCACATCTTCTTTTTTTTTATATTTACATATAAAATATAATTATACTCAGTTACATATCGTCAGTTTGCGAAGAATTACGCTGAAACCAGTGCTAGGGGCCGTCTTAATCTTGCAGTTAGGTGACAGTGAGAGTTTTGTTCCGTGTTGAAGGCCTCATTGTGACTTTGAGATAAAGAACAGCAATGCAAGCGCTGTTCCTTTGCTTTTTGTGTTTTATTTGCTGTGCATGTACTGATTTTGTGTCAAGGATGGATGCCCCAAATCCTTTCTTATCTATTAAGTTGAGTTGTGACAAAAACACCGAACAGAAAATACACAAGTACAAGCCAAAACGCAAGTTGATGTAAGACGATTGGATTACAACCATTCATGCGGAAAAATAGAGTAATTTTTAACTGTTGTTCTCTGGTGTTATCCAACACGAATTAATTGAGGTCCAAACAATATTTCAAGTTACATGTAAATAGACATATCGTTATGTGTATAATTGTAATTACTTTGGTGTTATCAATAACCGTTTGCAATGATTCAATATGAACGGTTAATGGTCAAATTTACCTTTTATAACAAACGAACTCCTGCTTTAAATTCGTGAAAAAATCGTGTTTGATTTATAACGGTGTATGAAAGTGTGTTAAAAAGAAAAAAAGGGTTAAGGGTTAAGAGTATTTTTCTTTTTCTTTTTCTATGAAACATTTAAGTATCAAACTAGTATATATATCCAAAGAAATCGGCTTGAAAGCATTTGTTTAGATACCATGTAAAGTATTTATTGTTCTCATTATTTCAAATTAATTGAGAATATAAGAGATCATGGCAGCACGACAACTTTCTTTTACTTTCTCATCATGCTTTTGAAATCGTGATAGTTTGTCCCATCTTCCCACATCGTACCATGTATGATTCGCGTTATATACTTGTTGTAAACTTTCCAAGATAAATTGCTTGCTGATTGATAGTAAACAAGCTTTGAATTACCGTTACAGTCATCCACGAAAACGGCAACAGCAACTTCTAGAGTGTCCTTCATTGCAGACCAGGCTTCTGGCTTGATGCTGTCAACCACATTTAAAACTTCTGAATCATACATTTTACACAACTTTCCTTGTCCAACCTGTATTCCATATTTATCAAAAAGCGATTTGACATGAGACACCATGTCATATCTATTTTCAAAGTCTTTCAGTCCGATTATATTGTTCCATACAGTCCAAAGGTCTTTCAAAGTATGAATTTCATCATATTTTCCAACGGTAAAAGAGTTTGCCCCAACAAATATATCAGAAATTTTCCATTCAGGGTCTGGTGCGACAAGAACCCTAATAGTTGTATCTGAAGTATTTGTTATATTCATTGAATTTCCATTTTCTGAAACAAGTATGAAAATATAACTTTTATTTTACTAGATGCATGTCATGAAGGCAATATGATTAAAAATTGAGACGAGAATCCGTGTACCAGTTCTTATTTAAATCAATTTTACTTTTCGATCAAAACATTATACTTGGAATTAAAATTACATAGAAGTATAATGTTTTACATAATAATGGATGAGATATATCAATAGACGAACCTTTACATTTCCCCTACTAAAAACATATTCTAATTAACTTAAATGCAAATGTCTATGTTAACACCTAGCTAACTATTTTCACTTGTTTCTAAGAAAACTATAAAAGATACAATTAAAACCGCAAAATAGAAATTAAATTTACCTGATGATGCTGTTTGCTATATAACTTTAAATTAAACATTTAATTCTGTAAATGAAGATAGTAAGGGTGATTAAAAGATCAGGAAATACTTACTATAAATATACATATCTATATCGTTCTGGCTTAAAAGGATAACATTAATCCGAGCAAAAGGTCGAAACAAAATAGAATACTAGGATATGAAAGTAAAATGAAATTCAGCTGATTTTGAAGGCATAAGATATCCTTTGAAGAGCTCCATTGTTGTTATATAAAAGTTTTATTTATCATTTCAAAACATATTTACTATTGAAAATATATAAAAATAGACAATTTTTGTGAAATAACAATTATTTGTCGTTTAAATTGCTTATCAAATCCTTAATTGTAAAAATACTTACTGCTTTGACTATTATAGAAGTAATATATTTGAAACTTTTCTATGTATAACATACATACTATGAAACCCTTTGAAGGGAATGTATAGTGTAGCTGCTATAGTCATACTACAAACTATCAATTAAAAAATTAAGAATTGCCAACTCATTCAATGATAAAACAAAATAAAACCCCAAAATAAGAATTCGAAGGAAATTGGTGACAATCAATGGTCTCTTTTGAATCTAAGAATCTAAAATGGAATCCCAGACTGCAACATTAATGAAAAACCCAAAATACTTAATTAAATAATAAATAAAAATACAGAGAACAAAACATGAACGATACGAGCAAATCAGGAGCGTCCTTCAAATTAGCCTAGAGTTACAATCTGTAGGTTAGTAAAATGAGTATAAATTAACCATTGAAAATAGAATATTCAAATCTTTCCTATCTCGTAACACTGGCTTTTGAACAGATGCAATTTTCGGGGATCTGATTTGTGTTTAGACATTTTCGAGAATGTGTAGTTGAGTACATATCTTTGACAGTTTCTGGTTAATCTATTCACTACTGTTTTTCATGCAGGGCGATTAGGAGCTTGTCATAGTGAAAACCCACTCGTTATTCATTTGAGACCGCATTTTGGTCTCTAGAATTTGTTTTGTGATTATAGGTTACTGTCTCATTGGGGATTACCTCTATCTAGATATTTACATGTCTCCATTATAATTTTTAATTTTTAAATGCTTCATGGATTTTTAAAGCTTTTTTTGGCATGTAATATAGTTTTAGATATTAAAGATTTGTAAGCAAATTAAAAAAGTAAACAACTTTTTCAGTTGTACTATAACGTTGTACGAACCGGCTTGATCTTTTAAGTTCCAAGTCTCATGGAACTTCCAGTTTTTGTATAGACGTAAAATAGCTTAGATAAAATTAACATATCTTTTAAAACTTTTCAAAATGTATTATGTATGAGATCCTTATATCAAGTACATTACCCGGATATCCCTTTTCTCTTATTTAACTCGGTATGCTCGTACTTATGAACTCGCAACTATTTAGTTCAAAAGATCATAGGTTCGAACCCAGACCGGAAATATTGTCTGTATAGGTTGACACGTCCTTTTAAAGAATATTGTGTCCTGTAAGACGTCAGATAAAACATTCAGTTTAGTATATCAGTCTATATAATCGGTCTAGTGCAAATTTAAGCAGGTGTGTGTTAATAAAATATAATAAATTACTGTCTTGAATATACAGGTAATATTAGCTGCTGGACGCTAAGAATATATTAGGGGGCGCATTACATTTGCACGCATTTGGGGTTAAATTTTTTTACGTTTGCGCGCAGCTTTTGATTACATACGCGCGCATTAATTTTACAGGTAACACAGGTAAAAATAAAGATAAATCATAATAAATATCACCATGATGACTATAATTATTATGAATTTTGAACCTACTTGTAAATTCGAATTATATGCTTTTCATATTGAATTTAAAAAATAATATATAAATTGATCATGAAAAATCCCGTAATAGCTTAAGACATGCATGTAACTTAATTGCGTATATTTCAGAGTAAATAGTATTTCTATTTCCTAATTTTATCGAATAATGACCGCTTAAGAGTTATTTAAGTCAGTTTGTAAAGTTGCGTCTTCGCACAAACATTGAGTTTCGTTTGTCCAAAACAAGTCGGAGGAACGTTGATATATACTTTCCGTATCGACAGAACGCTGAAGTCTTGGGATATTTCACGGCGATGTACCGTAAATAATTGCAAAAGTATTTCAGGAGATTCCCTATTAATAATAAATGTAATGGTAATGCGCGCAAATGCAATGCACCGATTTTAGGTTGGTTCCCTCCGTAAAATATTCTGTATGCCTTCGGAATATACAAATCAAACTAGTCATAAACGGCTGGGTACCAGTATAAGAATTTATAGTTTCACGATAGGATAGCGTTAGCTACAAAATAACCATATAAGTGTCAACGGTTTAATCCACTGAAGTAGAAATTAACACTTGTACAGTTAAAAATACGTAAAAAACAAACATTTATTTTATTGATATTATTCAATGGCTTTGTTCTTCAGTTCACAGTTGTGGTGTGATCGTCAGTTTGCGAAGAATTACGCTGAAACCAGTGCTAGGGGCCGTCTTAATCTTGCAGTTAGGTGACAGTGAGAGTTTTTGTTCCGTGTTGAAGGCCTCATTGTGACTTTGAGATAAAGAACAGCAATGCAAGCGCTGTTCCTTTGCTTTTTGTGTTTTATTTGCTGTGCATGTACTGATTTTGTGTCAAGGATGGATGCCCCAAATCCTTTCTTATCTATGAAGTTGAGTTGTGACAAAACACCGAACAGACAATACACAAGTACAAGCCAAAACGCAAGTTGAATTAGACGATTGGATTACAACCATTCATGCGGAAAAATAGAGTGTTTTTTTAATTGTTGTTCTCTGCTGTTATCCAACACGAATTTATTGAGATCCAAACAATATTTCAAGTTACATGTAAATAGACATATCGTTATGTGTATAATTGTAATTACTTTGGTGTTATCAATAACCGTTTGCAATGATTCAATATGAACGGTTAATGGTCAAATTTACCTTTTATAACAAACGAACTCCTGCTTTAAATTCGTGAAAAAATCGTGTTTGATTTATAACGGTGTATGAAAAGTGTGTTAAAAAGAAAAAAAAAAGGGTTAAGGGGTTAAGAGTATTTTTTTTCTTTTTCTAGGAAACATTTAAGTATCAAACTAGCATATATATCCAAAGAAATCGGCTTGAAAGCATTTTTTTGATACCATGTAAAGTATTTATTGTTCTCATTATTTCAAATTAATTGAGGATACAAGAGATCATGGCAACACGACAACTTTCTTTTACTTTCTCATCATGCTTTTGAAATCGTGATAGTTTGTCCCATCTTCCCACATCGTACCATGTATGATTCGCGTTATATACTTGTTGTAAACTTTCCAAGATAAATTGCTTGCTGATTGATAGTAAACAAGCTTTGAATTACCGTTACAGTCATCCACGAAAACGGCAACAGCAACTTCTAGAGTGTCCTTCATTGCAGACCAGGCTTCTGGCTTGATGCTGTCAACCACATTTAAAACTTCTGAATCATACATTTTACACATCTTTCCTTGTCCAACCTGTATTCCATATTTATCAAAAAGCGATTTGACATGAGACACCATGTCATATTTATTTTCAAAGTCTTTCAGTCCGATTATATTGTTCCATACAGTCCAAAGGTCTTTCAAAGTATGAATTTCATCATATTTTCCAACGGTAAAAGAGTTTGCCCCAACAAATATATCAGAAATTTTCCATTCAGGGTCTGGTGCGACAAGAACCCTAATAGTTGTATCTGAAGTATTTGTTATATTCATTGAATTTCCCATTTTCTGAAACAAGTATGAAAAACATAACTTTTATTTTACTAGATGCATGTCATGAAGGCAATATGATTAAAAATTGAGACGAGAATCCGTGTACCAGTTCTTATTTAAATCAATTTTACTTTTTCGATCAAAAACATTATACTTGGAATTAAAATTACATAGAAGTATAATGTTTTACATAATAATGGATGAGATATATAAATAGACGAACCTTTTACATTTCCCCCCTACTAAAAACATATTCTAATTAACTTAAATGCAAATGTCTATGTTAACACCTAGCTAACTATTTTCACTTGTTTCTAAGAAAACTATAAAAAGATACAATTAAAACCGCAAAATAGAAATTAAATTTACCTGATGATGCTGTTTGCTATATAACTTTAAATTAAACATTTAATTCTGTAAATGAAGATAGTAAGGGTGATTAAAAGATCAGGAAATACTTACTATAAATATACATATCTATATCGTTCTGGCTTAAAAAGGATAACATTAATCCGAGCAAAAAGGTCGAAACAAAATAGAATACTAGGATATGAAAGTAAAATGAAATTCAGCTGATTTTGAAGGCATAAGATATCCCTTTGAAGAGCTCCATTGTTGTTATATAAAAGTTTTATTTATCATTTCAAAACATATTTACTATTGAAAATATATAAAAATAGACAATTTTGTGAAATAACAATTATTTGTCGTTTAAATTGCTTATCAAATCCTTAATTGTAAAAATACTTACTGCTTTGACTATTATAGAAGTAATATATTTGATACTTTTCTATGAAAACATACATAATTTGAAACCCTTTGAAGGGAATGCATAGTTTCGCCGCTATGGTCATACTACAAACTATTAATTGAAAAATTAAGAATTGCCAACTCATTCAATGATAAAACAAAATAAAACCCGAAAACAAGAATTCGAAGGAAATTGGTGACAATCAACAATCTCTTTAGAATCTAAGAATCTAAGAATTTAAAGAGGAATCCCAGACTACAACGTTAATGAAAAACCCCAAATACTTAATTAAATAATAAATGAAAATACAGAGAACAAAACACGTTACAATCTGTAGGTTAGTAAAATGAGTATAAATTAACCATTGAAAATAGAATATTCAAATCTTTCCTATCTCGTAACACTGGCTTTTGAACAGATGCAATTTTCGGGGACTAATTACCCAACCATCGAAATGTACAATTCACAAGTTGAAAAACTGAGTGAATGATCAACCAAATTGCGTTTTCAGAGAAAAGAAGCTGTGAAATGTCTATCATCTCTTCACGATAAATATTTTGTTGTTCCTGCGGACAAAGCTTAAAATGATATTGTCTTTGCATGTAAATCGTACTACTACGAGTGTCTTGTAAAAGAATTAGGAATAAATGAGAACTCAGGTAATATCACATACAAAACATATCATTTGACAAGGATGAGATTTAGGCGAATCATAAGTCCTTCATGGCTTCAATGAACATAATATTGGACTACAAATCTGAGGACTATATTGTTTGTATTGGATACCTTTTTTAGCTTTACAAAATCCCTTACACACAACGGTACATTGCCGACTAATCTGCATGTTCGACGAAAGAATTGTCCATTAGATTGACAAAAATTCTGTCCGCAGTGAAAGAGGGTCTTCAGAAATACTGTGAAACTGTTTACTAGCGTAGAGGTATTACCATATGTGGATTCTAAAAAACTCTAAAGAACTTCTGTGAAATTAATTCTATTAAAACTTTTGATTTTTCAACCTTGTATACAACCATTCCCCATGTGAAATTGAAAAATCGTCTAAAAGAAATATTCTAAAATGATTTTTGATAAAAATGGTAGCATACACTATAAATTAATTACTTTGTGATACCGTACTACATATTTTGTTAATAGTGAACAAAAAGGTAAACCATGCTACACAGAGGAACAAGTGATCAGTATGCTGGAGTTTCCTATTGACAACATATTTGTTGAATTTGTTGGTAGACTTTTTCAACAAATTGTCGGCATTCCTATGGAAACGAACTGTGCACCTCTCCTTGCTGACTTCTTCTTATTTTCATATGAGTCGGAGTTCCTTCAAATACTTGTCAAAAACAAAAATATCAAAGAAGTCAGATCATATAATTTTACATTCAGACATATTGATGATGTTCTTTCCATAAACAATCCATACTTTTCTGATTGGGCACGTCGCGAGAGCCCGAGGTAGCCCGCTAAAAATTTTGCGAGGTACCTCGATGAAAATTTTCTTAATTTTCACCGGTTTCATTAATATATCCTCCAGAACTAGAAACTAAAGAAACAACTTGCTCCGCCTCATTTTAAGACTGATACCTCGAATTTGACATAAGCGGTCGTCTCAGTACCAGGATCAATGACAAACGAGACGAGTTTAATTTTAAAATAGCAATTTCCCTCACCTTAGTAGCAATATACCAACTTCCCCTGCATATGGGATATACATAACTCATTCGGTATTCAAGAGCTTACAGCTGCTACTCAGACTTTATAAAACGTAACCAGTGTCTGTGCAGAAAGTTGATGAAGCAGGGTTATGTCAAAGAACGTCTCGTCTTTCATTTTTGCTTATGTGCTTTGTCTATATGCCATTTGTTATTAACTTTGTTGCAGAGGAAATTTGCCAAACTGTTAACAATACCGATTGAACACGTCTTTGAAACCGCATTCTCCAATGCACAGACAATATGTTGGAAGAGCAATTAGGGACCAGGAATGGACTTTTTATCATGTTGTATATATGTTTATATAGTTACATAGAACTGTTCATATTTTCTCCGTTTCAAGAGTAATTCCATATATATTCACTCCGTTTCCGGACCTTTTCGTATATATTTTTAAAAGAAATTTCTTGTTGCAATGAATTTTACCGGGAATCTTTCTGGTTTTCTTTAGTCAAGGACTTTAGATTGAACCGGATCCATTGACTCTGGATGTTTTTATTGAGTCCATTGACTCTGGTGGTATTTGTCCAGGAGCCTGATGTATATAGTGTAAAAATGTTGAGTTGAAGTTGAATTATTTTGTGGACTAATATTTTAACCACTGGTAGAATTTCAACAGTACTACTTAGTTTACTAAAACACTCGTCCTATAGTAGGCAGATACCAACTAAGTCGCTACAAATCTCATACATGAGTATATATGCCCGTAACCAAAACTCTATAATATGTCAACCAAACATTAAAAGTCCCTGCTCTGTAGGAGAGGGACAAAAATGCACAGTAAAATCCAGTTAAGTTTTTTTTTAATTTTCTAAGAGATAAATACATTTGAAGTTTCTTTATCTAGGTCATGCTATGCCTGAAAACTATTCCATACTCAAGGTGTGTCTGTACTCAGTTTAATTTTGAGGTATAGAAACAGTCATTTCAGCTTAAAAGTCCACCAGGACCTTTGTCTAATTCAGTAAAGAATTAATTGCGTATAGTTCAGTGTAACAATTTTTCAAGAAATCTTTACCCCTAACACTCCTACTACAATCTCCTGAAAATAAAAAGTCTCTCTACTAATAAGTCTTCATAATAATAAAGACGGTAATCAGTCAAGTTTGTTTTTTTTTTATTCGTTGTTGTTTAAATATAATACCCAAAAACCTCAGTTTTGGTAATTTTACTCATACTCATATTTTTCCTTGATGATCTCATGTTCTTAGATCAATATTTGTCTATCCAGTTATTTCTTGGATAATGAGTTTTACGCTTAATTTGATTAAATTTACAATGGATATGGGTTTGTGAATCTTGAGTGCGTTCGAATCGATCTTAATTGACGAGGACTGTCATTTTTCCAGTCAAAGCCCTTTCTCAAGGATTTCCGTCTTCTTCCATCTTTAAAATACGGCCGCAAAGGGATCCTTAAAGTGGGGCATTAAACACCAGCAATCAATCACTAAATCAAACTTTAGTAACACTATCTGCTATAATTGCACAGACGTCAGATGATTGTCTTCGTCATATTTACATTATTTGATTACTGTCATGCTGATAATTTTACTGTAATATTTTCTTACTATCTATCTGTTACAATTTCAAAGATAATACGCAAAAATGGATTTAAGGGCAGTCACTTAAAAAAAAAAGCCGTCTTGACCTTGTTGTAGGGTATGAATGATTTGTTCATTGTTGAAGACCCTACATCAACTGTCAAGATGAAGAACAGGAATAAAAGCCCTGTTCATTGATAATTTTCTATGTTTTCTATGTATTGTGTGCGATTTTGTCCCATGTACATTTACTCCATATCCTTTCATTTTCTTTTATTAAAAGTTTATCAATAAAAAAAAAGTCTGACACTACATCGAAGCAACGATCACTTTATTTTAACTTTTTCAATAAAAGATAAAAGAAAATAAATAAAGAATATCAGGGACCAAATCTTGTATATTACGGTAACAAACTGGGTGTGAAATATTTCATATCACACACTGATTTATTCTTCAATTATGCATATAGAAAAAAAAGAGGAATTCAATAACTACAAATATGCGTACAATTTTTCACATTTATCTAAACCGATTGTTTGTGTTCACTTATAGAAAACCAACGAAAAGTAAAATTTCAACCAATGAAAAG
This sequence comes from Mytilus coruscus, assembly GCA_017311375.1. Lineage (NCBI taxonomy): Eukaryota > Metazoa > Mollusca > Bivalvia > Mytilida > Mytilidae > Mytilus > Mytilus coruscus. Next base: position 43,286,163 of record CM029598.1, read on the forward strand.
TAAAATTTCAACCAATGAAAAGGATCAACAAGCTGTCTGAACTTATTAATACACAAACAAAACTAAAAGGCGAAAATAGCGGACGACAGACCACCACTTAATCATAAGTATTTTGTTTCTGACAGGCACATTTACTTTTGAGTGCTCATACCTACCCTTTTCAAGGGCAGAAATGTGACAACAAAACAATATAACAAACTGGTAAAGAAAGATACCAAAGGGATATTCAAACCCATGGACAAATTGACAATGCCAAAGCAGAACAGAAAAACGACGAAAAGAAAAAAACAGTCTACAAAACACAGATAGAAAATTTGTCAACTCGAACCCCATCAAAAACGAAGATCTTAGATAACAAAGCACAAAGCTTGCTCCACCAAATAAATATAGATGTATATGCACTTGATTTATTTCACCAACCAGCACACTTATTTGACGATTTATTATTATAAGAATTCATAATCAGTTCGTAAAACGTATAACCGGTTGCAATTTAAATAGTATTGGTTGTCTTCGGGAGGATATATGTTGGATACTGGTTAGTAACATATGGTTAGTTTTTTGTCGACGCTTTAAATGCGGGTTTTCATTTAAAAAATAAGGAGATGTGGTATGATTGCCAATGAGACAACTATCCACCAAAGTTCAAATGCAAAGGATGTTAGCAATTATAGACAACCTTAAATTACGGCCTTCATCAATGAGAAAAAAAACCATACCGTATATGAAAAATTCAGTTTAATTTATATCAAACCAATTTACAAAGACAAATATAACAGATATGAACCAATGACTTCCCCTGAACAACTTGACTCTTGACTTAATTGAGACAGGCACACATAGAGTGTGGCGTTGTTCAACATTATTTGAAGGCGCCAACCATTCTCTAACCTGGGACACTGGTGTGACAGCATAAAAACAAGAACAAACTATGCAAAACTATAATGTTTATTTTAGATTTATTTGAAGTCAATTTCTTGCAAAGACCAAGACCAAGTCACTCAAAAGCAAATAAAAGTCATGATAATGTTTGTGAGTGACTTGGTCCAGTTCATACACAAATAAATTCCTTTAAAAGGCGTTTAATGCTTATAATTCTTTAAAATTGGAGATAAAGAATTTAATTTTCCCTACTCGTAACCTATATCACACGTATATATTTGTTTCAATGAATGGATTGTATATTTGTGTCATTGAATTGATCTGGCGCATGAATATATTTTTGGTTAACGCATGAATATGTACTCATTGAAATTCGCAATCTGATAAAAATAACTACAAAACTTTTATTATCATTCAAATGAATGTTTTGTGTTTATCATTTAATTTAACGATTAACGCGAAGTGAAATTAAATATTTTTAGCGTCGAGCGGATTGTGTTATTTTCACCGCCATCTTCTTTACATTGGTTACCAAAAGAAGTTCGGTCAACGTCTATCGAAAATAAACAACGTCAAGAACAACTACCGGAAGTCCCTCGACCAATCAAATCAACGTATTCTCTTATATGCAAATCAAATAAGAATTATTCCTTTATATATACATGTACGCTCTTAATTCGGATAATATTGCTTTGAATTGAGTTTTGAGGTAAGTGTTGTTTTATTTTCTATTCTATTATTACGTTTATGGATTTCGGCAAGTCAACATGGTAGCTCACACCTTAGTTACGGCAGGTCAACTGTGAATTTGACGGTTGAATAGTAAGCAACGAAACAAATGTTTGGTTTGAAATTGATAATGCATGATTAAAAACATTGGTTTTAGAGGTTATTCAAAGAATAATTCATGCAAGCGATAGATTTATTTGACATATGAAGCTTCATCTTACAGAAAGGTAAAGTAAAACACATACGGCATACTTTTGTTTGCTTCAGATGTTTTAATTACCGTATTTGTCTTATTAGAATCGAAATAATTCATGCAAGCCATAGATTTGTTATCATTGTCACATGGCTTTGTCCGTTTAGTCGAATGTTATCCCGAGCCTAACCAAACAAATAATATATATGGTTTCGTTAATTGTTTCTTAAAAGTACCCTTTTATTGAATGAAAAATAGGTGTTTGTAAAATTGAGTGCCCCAAAAGTCATTTCCGCTTTTAAATCAAAAGGAATGTGCAAACAAAATAAAAAGCTAATTCGTGATTTCATGATGAATGAAAAAAAAAAATTGCATCATATCCAAACATGCTTGTACAAATAGATTGGTTTTAGAAAATAAACAACATATTGCGATTTTACGCAATCAACGTGATCTTCCAGCACAACAATTAGCCATTTCACAATTTTTTTTCGATAATACAAGAATAGCGATAAGAATAAAAGTTAATATGAAATTAATAAGACATAAATTTTCAAACAAATAACATTTTGTTCATTGTTAATTATTGAATTAAAACATTGAACTGTTTTAAAGACACATACATACGTGTTTATTCAAGAGTGAATGTACATGTTACATAATATAATTTACTTTGTTTTACTGTCATTTAAATTGTTTCAAAGTATTATGTGATTTAAGTTATTGAATTTTGATTCATAATTACTTATTATTAATGTGCATTTTTTATTTGTTAGACACGTCAAATGTCCTGTCTTGACAACAACAAAAACAAAACACTAAACAAAAGCTAATGTAAAAGGAAATGTGGAGGAACGTTTCGAAATGCAACAACAGGTATATGTATTTTTTGTTTTTATAATTTTTATGATACTCGGTAAATCATGTAAAACGAAAAAATAACACTTCTTGCTTTTAAATTATGGAATCGATGGGAATTATTCCGTTTGATTCAATCATCACCGACGAGATTAACGTCAACGATGCATGCGTATGCCGTACTTGGTGTTTAATAATGCTTCTATTCAGATGAGTATATGATGAACATTACTTTTACAAATTGTGACTTGGATGAAGAGTTGTCTCATTAGCACTCATACCACATCTTCTTGTATCTATATATAATTCTTTTGTATATATTATATCATTTTGCATTCAAATTGTCCTTTGTATACAAATTATTTTCGTTCGACATACACGGTTTATTTATGGGTAGAATATATCTATATCAAAATTATATAATTATGAAACTAATGAAATAAACATTATCCAAAATAAAGTCATTCTGTGCTTGACTGATTTTACTTATTAAAAGAGGTTTAAAGTAGATTTGGTCAGAGTATTCATATCATTCATTGATCTTTGGTATCTGTCTTCTGGTTCTTTCGTTTAACCTCAATGTATACAATGATGTGTGTTTGTTTATTCTACATTGGCTAGAGGTATATGAGAGGGTTGAGATCTCACTAAACATGTTTAGTGAGATAAATGGTTGGTACCTATTAAAACGTTTAAACCCGCTCCATAAATTCGTTATATACATTTCATTTATAGACTTAAACTGTTGTTGTCAAAGATGAGTTTAAATTATAAGTTTCATTCCTCTGAAATATTGGATGAAGAAAGTCTTTTGCAAAAAGTATCATTTTCAGTATTAATTATAGACCTTAGTTTTGTGAATGTTATGAGCACAAACGCATGAAACATTCTTAAACATTCTGTAACAAAATATAAAAAAATATATATACTTTATTTTGTAGATATGTAAATGATATGAAAGAGGAAGAAAACATGTGATCAACTCATTGTATACATTTTCTCAACAAAGTTATATAGACAGATTTACATCTGTACTCCATACTATGGCAACGCAATCTTCTCATCGACTGCAAGTACGTCATCAACAATAGCCAACTATGCACGATTAGGACTAGCTTCTCAAAATGAGTTACCAGACATGCTTCGAGAACTCTTATTGATAAAAGAGCCGCCACATCTTTTGGAAGCTCACCTTCATAACAACAGCTTCTTATCAAGAAACTTAAAAGCATATGAATGGAATATTATCAGAACTGTTCGAGAGAACTCGTATCATGATTTTGATGTGCCGCTTATGTACAAGATAATAAGAAATCTAAACTTAGTGCCAAGTCCAACCCAAGGCTGGGATAATGACACGCCACCATCTGCATTTGAGATAACAATAGGCGATGACGTTGAACGAATAAGGCGAATTAGGAATGAGATAGTTCACAGAAGAAACACGAATGTCCAAGACTCTGAATTAGCCAAGTATTTCTTTACATTTAAGAGTATAGCCAGCAGGCTTGAGTCATACCTTTCGAAGACAAAAAGAGAATTTGTATCAAAAATAGAGATTGCTGAAACTTGTTGTCTAGACAAAGATACAGAACAACGATACCTCAGACGATTAAACGATTTAGCTGAACACGAGGCACAACTTACCATGAGCGTTGCTGAGGTTTACCGGGACCTAGGTAGTCTACGTTTAAAAAGTAGGTTGCCTTTTGATTGATTCATATAGTCATATAAATTGAGGTTGGAAAACAATTGAATACTTTTATTCGAAAACTTATTTCCCGAACCTTTAATACTTCGTTTTCATGGGTCATTGACTATTCGCGTTGCTTACTTTTTTTTTTCATATAAAAAGAACATATTTGTGATATTTGTTTCCATTATACCCTCAGACGACTTTTAAGCAACACGACGGGTGCCACATGTGGAGCAGGATCTGCTTACCCTTCCGGAGCACCTGAGATCACCCCAGTTTTTGGTGGGGTTCGTGTTGCTTAGTCTTTGGTTTTCTATGTTGTGTCATCTGTACTATTATTTGTCTGTTTGTCTTTTATTTTTGGCCATGGCGTTGTCAGCTTGTTTTCGATCTATGAGTTTGACTGTCCCTCTGGTATCTTTCGTCCCTCTTTTACATATATCTATATTTGTTATCAACGACTATCATCACTGAAAATACTTCTGCAATCATGTTTACCGAACCTTTCATACTTCTTTTCACTGAATAAAATGACGTATGGGTAGAGCAAAAAACTAAAATATCTGATAAATGTAAGTGTCTGTCATCGTCATTTTCTAAATCTGTATAACAAATTTCTTGCACTACTTAGTAAGTTAATTGTATCAGTGAGATGTGTTGAAAAGAACAAAGAGAACTTCTCAATTTATACTGTTTACCTTACAACAATCTTAGTTTCATTTACCTGTGTATATTATTCTATTTGGCGGCATTTTGTTCAAGGTTATGGTTGACTTTCTGAAATTATTTAACATCTCACAGCGGTATACTACTGTTGCCTTTGTTTATTCACCCTTTTACATTGGTTTTGTATTTACATGTCATAGATCAAATTTATTCGTTCAGTGTATGTTCACATGTGTTTTAATGTCTCTTGATTGAGTTAAGCCATTTCAAATGACATTTTATAGTGTGTCTTTCTATGTTGTGATGTTACACTATTCTTTCATGTAAAGGTGAATTTTGTTTCCTATTTAAACGTTTAAACCCGCTGCATGTGTTTGCACTTGTCCTAAGTCATGAATCTGATGTTTAGTAGTTGTCGTTTGTTAATGTGGTTCATAAGTGTTTGTTGTTTCTCGTTTTTATATAGATGAGACCGTTGTTTTCCCATTTTAATGGTTTTACACTAGTCATTTTTGGGGCCCTCTATAGCTTGCTGTTCGGTGTGAACCAAGGCTCTGTGTTGAAGAACGCACTTTGACCTATAATGGTTTTTCTTTTATAAAATTGTGACTTTGATGGATAGTTGTTTCATTGGCACTCATACCACATCTTCTTATATTTATTTTGATAACAAACGTATGTTCTGTGCATGTATATGTGACTAGTTGTTGGCAGGTACCATGTATGGAAGTCTTTTGAAGAGTTATTTATAAAGCAAAACACTCAATGACAGGTTACAAGGATATTCGTAAGCCTATTGTGCCTTAAATTCCAAGTATTGGCTTCAGTTTTGCTGCTAGCAGCTATCTCATGGACAATACACTTGCCAATACCCTCATAACTAGTGTATAAGTGTTCTCTTTTGCGCAACAACCTGCACAAAAGGTTAAAACATCTAAACCCCGTACTACCTTAAGCTTTATTCTATTTGATGGATTAATTAAATACAATGTTAACATTTCAGAGTAACCGAATTTACTTCTTGTACTCTCATGTCTATGCTCTTTGTCTCTCTTACTTAATTCTTTGGGGTGGGGAGATACATATTGATCGTTTGCCTTGAGTTATATGTAATTGATTTTAGTAGTGTGTTTTTTATGTTGTGCTGTTACATCATTGTCCAAGATTATGTAGAAGTTTTAGCGCTCACTTACATATGTTTAACCAAGCCACATTCGTTCTGTGCCTGTCCTAAGTCAAGACTCTGTAATTCAGTAGTATTTTTTATATGTCCATCATATGTAATAAAAATTAAGTGTGATTTTTCTCAGTTATTTCCCTTGTTTAGCGTCTTGAAGTCAAAGTATACATACTATACGGTATGTATGTTTTCATTGCCGAAGACCGTTTGATGACCTTTAGCTATTCGTTAACTTCTGTCATTTTATGTTTGGTCTCATATGCAATTCTACTACATCTCTTTATATCTTTGTATCTATGTAAATTCCTTTCACCTAGTCTTTGACGCATTAACCATTTACTATTCAATATGCCAAGTGACTATTTTATTTCTGTTCAGTAAGATATAGAAAAAAAAGTCATATTGTAAATATTAAAAGAGAGACGGAGGATACCAAATGAACATTTGAACGTCGCAGAAAAAAAAAAAAAAAAAAAAAACAACTGACAACGCCATGGCTACGAAAGACAAACACAAACAGACAGTACACAAAACGCAATATAGAAAACCAAATACTGACCAACACCAATCCTACTTAGAACTTGGGGATGAATTCAATATGCTCCGGAAGTGTAAGCAAATTCCGCACCACAAATGGTACCTGTCGTGTGACTCCTGTTAGTACAAATCCAGTAATAAGTTTAACTCGATAGGTCACATTCGGGAAAAATGTTCTAGGATTGTCGTTATGCCAGTTGGAACATATTACTTGTCAATTGTGAAACGGATACTCCATAACAGATAAATAACTCGTGATGGCGTCCGTAAAATTTTGGAAGGAATGATTTCAACGTAACCACTTGGAAATCTTGGTTAGAGAGCTTCCTTGTGAGCAGCAACACTAAAGGGAAACATGATAAGAAATTTAAGCCCTGGAATATCTTATCCACTGGCAGATATAAAATCTGTATGGTGGTGCTGCAGGAATGTTGCTACATAGAAATGGAAAGTTTACAATAGGGAAGCTAAAATCATCCCTTTTGTCGAAAAGGGTTGTTTTCAACCGACCCTCATTATCAATTTCTCTAGATGTAAGTCAGGATATGAGGCAGACGTATCTGTATCTGTTGTATCCTTTATATCAAGTTGGATGGGATAGACATGATAGATGCATTCAGGATACATTACATAGTCATCAATTTGAATTATTTAGTGTTATAACTTCATCTATATAGCGGAAAGTGAAAATTGAAGGATACTACTAACTTCTTTTCTTTCTTCATAAAGAGTTTCTTGCAGGACGTCAGCCTCATATTATTACATATGAAGGTATATTAGACATCGGACTCGGACTTCTCTTTAACTGACTTTTAATGTGCGTATTGTTATGCGTTTACTTTTCTACATTGGCTAGAGGTATAGGGGAGGTTGAGATCTCATAAACATGTTTAACCCCGCCGCATTTTGCGCCTGTCCCAAGTCAGGAGCCTCTGGCCTTTGTTAGTCTTGTATTATTTTTACTTTTAGTTTCTTGTGTATAATTTGGAGTTTAGTATGACGTCCATTATCACTGAACTAGTATATATATTTGTTTAGGGGCCAACTGAAGGACGCCTCCGGGTGCGGAAATTTCTCGCTGCATTGAAGACCTATTGGTGACCTTCTGTTGTTGTCTGTTCTGTGGTCGGGTTGATGTCTATTGACACATTCCCCATTTCCATTCTCAACTTTATCTACCGTTGTCTATACATTTTCATAGAAATATTGTATATTTTTTATTATAGTGAAAGGGAATGTTTCAACACTTCAAAAGAAAATAGACAGCGTGATAAAAGAACAAGACGAGGTGATTCGGAGGAATATTAGAGGTAAACATTTTCTCATAGTCGATTGAATTGCAAGAGAATGTATTCGCATTTATTTATCAGTTTTACTTTACATACAAGGTATAATGAAAACTTCGTGATACAATTAGTAAATTGAAGTCAAAACACCAAGTTTTCATTTTATTTAAATATAATGGCAATAATACAAGTCGAAACTAAAAAATTTCATGCGACAAACATTTTTACGCTTTACATGAAAATTCAATAGAGCTTACACTCACTGGTTTGTCCACATTTCCGCTGTAATAAAACTGTTTACTAGTGATATATTATAATTTGATATAGTTTATACTTTTAAAAATATTGAGTAATGTTATCAAAATTGCCTCTTACTTAAAAACAAACAAGGCGATATTGCATAATTGATGTTTTGCAAATGATGTTGTGAATTCTATAATTTTAAAGATAAATATTAGTGTATTTAAGATAATATACTGAAAATTCACAATAAAGTCTTAGTATTAAGCTAAAATTAAATTTCACGTGCGATTCAAATGGATTTAAATTCACGTGAAATTCATGTGAGAATAATTTGCCTGTATAGATGTTAAAAAACGAATTTAACAGTGAACACCGTTTACACACATACATATATATGTAAATGTTTCAGCATTCAAACAAGCCGTCATAGTTATCAAGTTTTCGATATTGAGAATGAAATTGCAGAAAATGGAATTTTAACCATTCATGTAACAATATGAAATAATTAGCAGTTACTGTTGTAAACATGTGATTACTTGCATAAAGCAATAAATCGTTTTGACAATGTTATTTGTTAGCTATTTAAGTTTAACAACGAAATCATGATTGTAGTATCTGATATCAATTGTGAGATGGATATTCCATAACAGTCAATAAATTCGTGATGGCGTCTTTAAATTTACAAAGTGATAATTTCAACTTCACCTCATTGAACCCATGTACGTATATTGAGTAATGATGAATCCTTTTATAACTGTTAGCCATTTATTCTACAGATCAAATTGAAAAGGATTTACAAAAATGGAAGCACGATGATGAGAAGTTTGTACCTTCAAGAGCTGTTCAATTTGTATTAAATTGTCTGAAAAAAGAAAACTGTGTAACTGTTGTTGGAAGCCCCGGGATAGGCAAAACGGCTATCACAAGACACGTTGCGTTAAAGATGGAAGGCTTAGGATATACTGTCATTCCTATAACAGTCCCAACAGATATAAGAGACTTTTACCAGCCTGGAAAACTAACAATTTTGTTGTTGATGACATTTGTGGTAATTTTACAGCTAATCAAAAGATGATTGACAGCTGGAAACAGTTACTTGGTGTTGTTGAAAGCATATTATCAGATAATTGTAAATTGGTTGTGTCTTGTAGATCAGTGGTTTATAAAGATAAGAAATTTAGTGTTTTAGTCCCATTTAAATCTTGCAAATCTTGTAATATGAGTTCAACTGAATTACAGTTATCAAAGTCTGAACGAATGAAAATAGCCTCAGTTCACTTGGGCAAACATGGGTATGAAATAGCTCAGAAGTGTCCTTATGACTTCTTTCCTCTTTTGTGCTTTCTTTGTAGTAGACAAGAAAACGTCGATATCAATAAATTCTTTAGTAAACCCTTTTCGGTATTTGAGAACGAGCTTGACAGCCTTTATTGTCAAGGAGAAGATGGCAAGTGTAAGATTTGTGCTTTATCACTTTGTGTAATTTATAAGAATGAATTAGAGGAGAAATACCTTACAACCAATGATCCCTCTGTCCGTGTTATCATAGATAATGTTTGCGAAGCGTGTGGGTTGAACATAGTAACTTCCAGAGTCAAAATCAAAGAAGAATTGGATACACTTGTAGATACGTATCTAAAGAAAGAAAGAAATATGTACCAAACAGTCCATGATAAGTTTTTTGATTTTCTGGTTTATTACTGCAGTACCAAAATGTTCAGTTGTCTTGTTGAACACGCAGTTAGTAGTTTGATCCAAGAACGGTTTCTCTGGAACAAAATACTTGATGAGCAGGATAGAGATATAGACGAGTTTATCATTATAATTCCAGACGATAAATTAGCATTGTATTTAAACAGGCTTGTCAAAGACTGGTCAAAAGGGAAATTAAAAAAAAGTGTTTGTTGAAAATAATAATATGAAGAGTGGAAAATTCAGGGACGCATTACTAACTGATTTAGTGCATCGTGATTCAGCAGAACAGGAAAAACTTGCCAACATGACACAGACGTATAACGGGACACTTTTAAGTTGCTTAGAAGTCTGTTGTCGCCAAGAATATACCAATTTTCTACCGTGGATTTTAAAACAAGGTGTTGATAAAGCTCAAAGTAATAGTAATTTGACACCAGTTAGTTTAGCGTGTATGGTAAATAATAAAGAAATGATAGATAAACTATTAAGTTTTGGGAAGATATCAACAAATCAGGAAGCACAGAGATGACACCAATACATTCCTCACGGTGTTACAATGATATCAATGTAGGTGTAGTAAATTTATTAATGAAACATCGAGCTTGCATCAACAATCAAATGTTTAATGGTTCAACTCCATTACTCTTAGCTATATCTACTAATCAAAATATACAGGTATTAAAGATACTTCTTTACAGTTCAGCGAATTGTAACATTGGTCTCTATAACAGTGAGACAATAAGAAATAAGATGGAAATGGTGGAGGTTTGGACAATTGAAGAAGAGATGACATTTTGGTTGAATTGGTTTACAGATAACTGCTCACCTGTTGTTGATGAATATGTTAAACAAGAACCAGACAAAGTACTTGAGATCATAGGGGGGAGCTACACCGTTGCATATGGCTTGTTTTAAAAATGACATTCAAATCATTGAACTCTTATTGGACAAAATGCCATCATCAACATAGGTAAAGAAGATGGCTCGACACCTCTTTTGTTAGCTTGTCAGTTTGGTTTCACTGATGTTGCAACAATACTTCTTGAACACGACGCCGACCGGGAAATTGGAAGAGATGATGGAAAAAAGGCAATAGACATGGCAAAACAAAATAATCATTTGGAGATAGTTTCATTGTTAGGAAATCCTAGGTGGAAAATGAATATTGAACTTTATTAATTTCATGTTTCCTAAGTGCTGTCCTGGATTTATAAAAATGTACCTTTATCAGGAACGCTCAATCACAAACATTCGAAAGTCACGGATGTATAAAGACGTGAATAGAATTATAAACATTAAGGACCGGAAAAATATATGGAACAAGATTAGAAGGTTCAATAGGCAGAAAAGGAATAAAAGAATGAAATAACTGCTTCGTATCAATAAACATCAGCTGTAACTATTCACTTATAATATAATATAATACCTCGGGGGTTTGAAGGTACATTGCTTATTCGTAAGTTACAATTTGTTTTCTATATAGTTTTATTTACTGTTATGTGTCTTTTCATTGTTGTTCGTTTTTGTAATGGTGTTGTCTGTTTGTCTTCGGTGTAAGTTTTTTTTAATTGTTCCACTGATATGCTGATATTCGTTACCTTTTTAGCTTAGCTGTATTATTCTGTGTAATAAAAACTCATTTGACAAGATAGAACAAAAACATTGGATGGCATTTTTTTTAGCTGCTTTTCATTTCAAAATCAAGAGGTGAATTAAGGAACAGCTATTCCTTCCATAATTCAAACCTAAACTCCATGTCGCAATACGTATACTGTATTATTAAATATGTTTGTACTAAATGGGTATGTTGATAATCAAAATCAGTCTGACATCAGATTGTTTTTGTTCCATTTCAATTACAATAGTATACTGTTTGTATTTTAGTGTCATTATTTGCAATTTAGAATGAAACCATAATGTAAAAATGATGTAATCTCCAAGATTTGTTTTTCTGTTCTTCTTAATAAAAAAATGCAAACCATTCTTATATTGTACTGTAACACCATTGTTCCAGGTTAGGGGCGGGTTTGACCCAGCAAGCATGTTAAACTCCGCCACACTCTGTATGTGCCTGGCCTAAGTCAGGAAACCTGTCGTTTAGTGGTTGTCGCTTGTATGTTATGTTTGTTTTTCGTTCATTGTTTTGTACTTGAATCAGGTCGTTACTTTTGTCGTTTGATTTGTTTTACATTTGTCATGTCGGTAATTTTACTAGCTGACTATGTGGTATGAGTTTTGTTCATTTTTGAAGGCCAACGGTGATCTCTACTTGTAGTTGTTAACTTCTATGTTGCTTAGTCTCTGGTGGATAGTTGTCTCGTAGCTATAGGTAATCACACTATATCTTCTGATATTTCAATAAAGCAGTGTGTAAAATATTACTACAAGTAATTATTTAGCCGTTAAATACAAGAACCTAAGTAAAACAAAACAATATGTGTTGAAGAGACGATGGTAATAGGCTTAGATGGCTTCAGTCATATTTTAAATAAATTTTATAAAAGTCAATGGTTTGCATGGGATAAGCATGTACTGATTTTGCTTATTGATGTCATATCTAGTCCTTTTGTATCATTTTTTTTTCATTTTCGAGGAACAAATTCATTAAATGAAGTTAGAAATTTGTAATGTCTTTTAAACTTGATGACTATTTGCATAGAATTCCTCAAGATTTACAAAAATGTAAAACGTTTTATTTTGGAGATTGTTATTTATAATTTATTGGAACATGAGTCAAAGAGTTAAAACGTGTTGTTTGCATTAAAAAAAAATTCATTTTGAAGACGCCAAAATGGTGAGTGCTAATGACTTCGAATATCAAAAATGTGCAAAAAAAAAAACCACAACAGTACGACGTTCTTTTTTTATGTATACTTTATCGCTAAGTTATCAAAATCACCTACTAATATTTTTGATGCAAGCTTAATAGATAATGTAATTTAAGTTTTTGTTCATACCCAAGCAATGTATTGAAAGGCTGAGATGTTAACATGACATTGTGATTATTTTAACAATGCTTAAATTGTACATTCTTCTGTCTTAATTATTTTCAGCTTTCATTTATGAATGAATTAATAACGTCTTGTCTCAATCATTTTATGTACTCATAATATTGTATAGTTATACAGATTCGAATCTCGGGATTATCGTATTATCTTGCAAGGTGAAACTTTGCGTTACTCGTTCCTGATACTTACTACGATATCGGAACAAATATCCGGTACGATATTGACACATGTTTCTGGCTCGAAAAGGAGAGGTGAAATGTAACTTATGGAGTAAGAAACTAAAACATTGAAAACAAACGTATAATGCCATGACAAAAAACGAAAAACGACCAACGGCAATCAACAGTACACAAAATACAACATATAAATCTGAGAAAAAACCCAACCCAAAACCGGGGTGAATACATTAATCGTAGTCTAAGTCTACCGTGTAATGCGTTTTTATCATTAGAATACAGTTATAAAATAGCTTACTCACAGTATGGGTAGGCTCGATGTTGAAGGTAAAAACTTTATTCGAACATGAAACCCTTATTCGATGTGTTTTAGATCTTACACAAGCAAAAAAAAAAAAAAAAAAAAAAAAAAAATACAAAAAAAAAAAAAACTATGACAGAGCAAGGGATTAGATTTCAATTAGATTGCAGTACGCTTTATTTCATATACAATTAATCAATTCATTATACCATGTACATTATGTAATCAACGTTTTTCACCTGAAATAAAAAAAGAAAAAGGGGAAAGTGACCACAACTTACATGTATCAACTGTTACCATGTCAAAACAAGTTTATATTTGGATTAAAGCATTTTGAAATCAATTTTGATGGCTTGTTTGTTTTTTTAAATTTTTAAATAAGATATATAGTACCAGACAAATTCATAATTAATAATAAGTACACCATTCTATCAAGGATTGATTCATACTCAACAACAAAAGAAACGCACCACCTCTGTTAATTTCAAAAGAAAATGTACACTGAGCTTATGAAGTCATAAAAACCAAATTCTTTGAGAATAAAAATGGTCTTGATATAAATTGTTGACATCTCATAAAATACATGTTTAACAACAAAACAGAAAACATGTTGCCAAATTTATGAAAACTGTGTATATCTTTCCACCTGAAAACAACGAAAATGATTTTTATAAAATTTCTTAATCAAAGTATTGTCTCAGACGTTTGATTCTTGAATTTTGTGGTTAATATCTCTATTGTCCTTACTTAAATTAAGAACTTTATGTAGGCTCTGTATTAATTTCATTGTAATGCTTAACATATTATGGATTTGTAAATATCTGTAGAAAAAAAAAAACAGTAATTGTAAAACCATTATACAATGTAAGATGTGGTGTGTTATTTATCTTGTTTAGCATAGCATATAAGTCTTTAATTCTTTGAATGGTTCCTTTAAAACCAACAAAAAGCTACGATGCAGTAACGATACTGAGTGATTTTTAAATGGATATTAGATCTTACACTTTTACTTCTAATAAGTATAAACAAAAATCACATGCAAACGTTTAACAACTCTAACGATGTCGATTGGAAAATACAATCGTAAAATGTTTGGAATTAATGGTATCATAGCCTACCGTACTTGTCTTTTGTTTTTTTGAATTTTATAAAATTTCTATTGTAGTTGAATTTAATCTTTATATAGGATTATGAGTCTTCAACATTTGAAAAAGCCCTTTTTAATTTTAATATGCATAGGAAGGAATATTTTGACATAAATATCCAATGGTCAAAATAAAGATTTGTAGTTTGTAAATAATTGTAAATAACTCGGTTCTTTTTAAATGACATTGATCCTCTAAATCCGACTATATGTCATATCAAAAACAGGAATGACGATTTATTTATCGCTTTAAAGTACTCTCATTTCAGATAAAAAGAAACAATATATCGCCCATAATCTTACAATCATGTTGTATATTACTTATTTTCAAATTGATGTAGTTTTGTTTAAGTGTTTGCTCCACATCCCTACCACCAATAGCCGGTCTGAAAAAATATATACAAAAAGTGGATTTATTTAACAGAAAAATGATTAATCTGAATAGACATGCATGAATCTAATTTTGAAAACGTTAAGATAACATCTAGATTTGGATAATAATATCAGATGATCAAATTAATAAAATACTTCCAATAGCAATAATCTTGTTTTCAAATAATTGGTCATATGAGAAAATAATCAAATTATTAATATTTTTATATATGTTGTAAATAGTATCACCAAACGCAAGGGACTCATAACTTTTCGAGGTTTTGACGGCTTCGAATATTTCTTCAGATTATATTAAGTCTTTTTTCGTCATTTAGCAACCTACTTTTTCTAACAGAAGTAACATTCATAGTAACGTTGTATTTCATTACATTATCCGATAGCCCTAGTAAAAAAAATAGCTTAATAAGTTTTATTTGAATTAGACATTGTTCATTGGAATAGCTGTCAAAGATTCTGATATATATCAAAACATCTCGTAAGAAAAATTCGGATAATGAACAATGCTACAATTCTTGTTTCTATATGCTTGGATCATTTCCTCTTCTATTTAGTATTAAAACACATCTATCTTCACAAATATCGGTACGTTTTATTAAAAAAGTATTTAGACGATCGTTATCTTCGATACGTTAACATTAGCTAGTTAGACGAGTATGAAACATCCTCAATATGTTCACGACATGGACGGATAACCTTGAATGCCAGCTATTATTCTAAACTAAAGAACAAATTGTTTTGCTGCGTTTGCAATATGACTTAGCCTATGATAAACTCGTCAAGTAAAAAGGAACATTTGTTTTAAACAACTATAGTATTTCTATCTTATTATCTAAGTAAACATCTAGCTGACACTATTGTAATTTCGTGGGTAGATAATATATACATTCAAAGAGAAAAACATTAGTTTGATACAAATTTTGAATGTGTATCTATTGCACAATTTTCAAGTCTTATTTTAAAAATTGTACACATTTTTCGAAAGCGATGAGAGAGTATTCGAGTTCATCTGTTTAAAAGGATTTCTTTTCCTATACTTTCATTCTGTCTGTTTTTTTTCAATTTCGAATTCATTTCTCGATATGGGTCTTTTTACAAGCTGCAACTCTGGTTTTGTAAATATGAGGTTTTATCTTTTCAAAACCATCCTATAATAGGTTGCTGTTAAGAAAGCCTATGTAACATGTTTGGATATAAAAAAAATGATTTTAAAGACCATTTGATGCTGCTGTCGTATATATGCCTAGACTTGAGTTATGTTGTATGAATCCCAATCTCTTTAAGATAGACTTTTGCCATCTCAATTTGGAATAAAGTAGAAGACAATCGATCTAGATTTCAAATGAAATAAGAAGGTTTTGAGATACAAATGCAATTCTTTGAATTTGTACGACTTTTCATTAATGAACACATTTACAAAATGAATAATTTGGTTTTATCTTATCATTATGAATGTTTAAAAAAAAAACGCCGATTTTTTTATTGTTTTTTATTAAACTATTAGACAATTAAACGTTTTAGAGAACTGAACAGTATTTTGCTCTATTTTGTGTTTTTCATCGCTCAGTCCCAGCAATATGAAGAAGCAACATGTTTTTAATGATTAAATTGTGGGTATGGATTGAAAGAATAGTTTTAAGAAAAATAAACTTAAAATAAATATTTATAAGTTACAAATTTCGCTTTTAGAAATTCTTGCGACTTCAAAAATCCGGTATGTTCAATACCCTTAAGTAAGTCAGGTATTGATTTTTTTCTAAACATGAAGTAGTATGGAAGGTATGTACAGTAGTCTTATTAGGATCAATCATGATTAGGTAAAACAATATGTCTGTTGCTTTTCTAAAGTCCGTCAGTATATTTCAAAACACCATACATACTTTAAATCAAAATGATTTTTCAAAAGAATAATATTTCAGTCTAATATAAATTATTTACATTATAATGATGAAGATATTTAAACCTCGTCAGATAATTACAGAACTGTAAATGTACATGTATATACATTATACAATTGTTTTGTAGGCAGTTGATTACGATTGTATTTTTGTTTCGGAAAATAATTTATAATTAATAGTATAAAAACTATTATCTTTTTCAAGAATTCTGAAAAATTTATTTTTCTTTGATTTCACATGATTGTGAATAAACTCATCATAGATACCGGGATTGAAATTTTGTATTTGCGCCAGACGCGCGTTTCGTCTACGAAAGACTCATCAGTGACGCTCGAATAAAAAAAAGTTAAAATAAGCCAAATAAAGTACGAAGTTGAAGAGCATTGAGAACCAAAAATTCCTAAAAGTTTTGCCAAATATAGCTAAGGTAATCTATTCCTGAGGTAAACCTGACTTTACACCTAATTATTCTAACAGAAAACATGTACCTCGATACTTATCTCTCGGTTTTCTTTTCCCTGTCCTTAATCAAAAACCTGGATGATGTTTGTTCTATTTAATTAAAACGTTGTTGTGACGTCATTCTATTGTTGTACCCGTTCTTTATTTCAGTGTATTTCAATTATTGTATTGAAATGTGACCTTAATAAAAAATGTTTTTGGTGTAATTGTCATTATTTTGTTCTTTCGTTGTTAATTTTTTCAAAATGAAGAAACAATTGTGTGAATTGGTGGATTTTTTCAGTCCTCATTTACCTGTAAGAAACCATTATGTTACCTTTAACTGTCTAATATTTTTAAGAATAACCCTTCTTTTTCTTAAAAATATTGAACAGCTGGAGGTAGCATAATTAATTAGATGTCGTCTAGACTAAAATACACACGAAATTCTGATATATATTATCTAGTATATGCATTGTTTACTGTTTATTTCAGACTTATTGTAATTTGGATATGTGTTTTAGTATGTTATAAATCAAATATGAGAATTTGAGTCAAATCGGTGAACATGATTTTAACAGCTATTGCCCCTTTAAATAAGAATTTAATTAACAACCTAAACCTCCCCCGTGTACAAAGTGCAAATCGTGAACTTGCTTCATGAACTAGGGGTCTACAACAGTTTCAAGTTTATAATTTTCAGGTGTCGGCGTTGATTTGCTAGTTTTTTTTATTGAAAATCTGATATTATTGCCTGTATAAGAATATAATACGAACATCGCTTATCAACAACGGTGAATATAAGAAACAGAAAAAAGGAACACGTTGCCACAGGACCAACATGTAGGATTATATAAATAAAGTTTATCAAAAAACAATTTACAGACTTGATGAAAATAAATCTCAACAAAAGTTTGTATTTGTCTTCTTTTTTCACCTTCTTTGACAAATTAACCAATGTTTTAAGTAAGATATAAGCCTCTAACAGTTCATTCTGAAAAATATTGAACAGGTCATTGGCATGCTGCCTCAAACCTGTCCGATATTTTACAGAATGGACTGTTATCGGCTGATATCCTTCACATAATTTTAATAGCAGATCTTTGATGGTCTTTGTCAAAATTCATTTACATCGTTTTTTGACATGAAGTATTGGTATTTGTCTAATGTCTTATACCGAATATCAACATCTATCTGTTTATGTGATGTTTTGCTATTATTTCACGGACATATACCTATTAAATTCTTTTGTTCAAATCTCCGACATATGCGTCTTATCACGACTAAGTAGTCTCTATTGTTTCAACATGTTCAATTTCATTTATGTCTAAAGGGACCTTTACAATTTTACATAGACATCATTTCTCACATGTGTCTGTATCTATACTATTTCACTGTCCAAGACATTACTGTGTAAAGTAATTTTGGTCCATAGCTGCTTTTGATATTTACTTATTCAACTCCCTAATGTCAAATAAAAACAAGTGCTCGTATATTGCTTCGTGCAGTGCAACTCTCTTATACATTCGACTTTTATAATTCTAAGTCAGCAATATTAATTTTTGAATTTGTTTCCGTGACTGACATATCTTCTATATCATTTGAGCACATCTCTCTACTCTATGCCCACTAATACAACCAGCACAATATTTTTTTTTATTCGTAGTTGAAACCTTCTGCGTACAATGTACCAGTAGGCTTAACATGCATTAATAATAATTTGACGTAAAAAATGTGCTTTATTTTGTAGATATTGGACACGATTAGAAAACATGTGAATAATACGATCTTTATGTATTTCATTGAAGCATAATAAAGCAGAAGTGCATTTGTACTTCAAACTATGGCAACGGCAAGCTGTTCATCGTTCGTAAGTACAGCGTCTACAATCACAAACTACGCACGATTAGGGCTAGCCACTCAAAATGAGCTCCCAAACATACTTCGAGAACTCCTATTGATCAAAGAGCCGCCACATCTTTTAGAAGCACATCTTAATAATAACAGCTACTTATCAAGAAACTTGAGAGCACATGAATGGAATATTATCAGAACTGTTCGTACAAACCAGTATAATGAATTTGATGTGCCACTTATGTACAAGATAATACGAAATCTTAACTTGGTTCCAAGTCCAACACAAGGATGGGATAATCAAACGCCACCATTATCAACTGAGATAACAGTAGGAGATGATATAGAAAGAATCAGGCGTATAAGAAATGAGATAGTACACAGAGGAAACACGAATGTCCAAGACCCTGAACTGGCAAATTACTTCTCTGTCTTTAAGGATCTAGCGAGTAGACTTGAGATAACCCTCATGTTGTCGAACAGAGAATTTGTTTCAAAAATAGAAAATGTAGAAACATGTTGCATAGACAACCATGCACAACAACTATATATCAGCCGACTGAAAGAGTTAACTGAAAATGAGACTCAATTTGCCAAGAGCGTAGCAAAAGTTCAAAAGGATCTTGCTTGTCTAGGTTTAAAAAGTAAGTATAATCTAAAGTGTTAAAACTGTTCTATTTCAATTTGATTTTTTTTTTATTTATATAGGTTACCCATATCCTTGAAATACTGCAGTATTTTCTAGTACTTGAATTAATGATAACACTGAAGATTTATTATGTGTGAGTGTTGTAACTTTTATCGATTATTAATCAGTTAATGGTGGAGAAGTACCTGTCATCGAAAATTGACTCTTGATTCATTGAAAATTCAGCAGACGTAATGAATAGTTTATTTTGTAAAAGATGAAACAAGTTATTTAATGTTATTTGTTCTAATATGACGTGCTTCTTTCGCTTTGAAAAGAACACGTGATAAAATTCTCGATATATCTATACTTAGCGCAGACTCAGAGATGTATATAATAATGACAGTTACAATATACCTCCCACGTAAATCCTCATGTATCGTAACCTATGCGCAAACACTATGCTGATTTCGCTGTGTAAATTTGCAATTGAAAAAAAAAAAAAAAAAACCACAGACTACAGAACCTTTACATGCTTTATTCTTATTCTGATGCATATTAAAAGTGTTAATACATTAGAGTTCGGAAAAATGTTAAAAATCAAAATGAAATAAAATTCCGCGAAATCCCATTAATGCTTTTGGCGCATTAAAGTAATTTTAAAACATGACATCATACGAATGAAAACGCTAGAGCTTAAGCTTTTTCAGTTGCCTGAACTCTCCAAATTCGGATAATATTGCATTAAAATGGAGTTTTAAGATAGGTGTTGTTTTATTTTCTATTCTACTGCATTATTCGCACACTTACTGATTTCAGCAAGTCTACATTGCGGCTCCTTAGTTACGAAAGGACAACTTTGAGGATTTGACGGTAGCTTACGAGAAAAGAAATGTAAATTAAGAATGGCAAAAGTTGGGGTTGAGAATTAAAAGAATTACACATTTTTTTCTATCAGTTATTTAAGAAATTTACGCAAGTTATAGATTTATTAGAATTTTTTGAGTTTATCAAACAGTGGATAAAATAGAACAGCCACACACACGGCATACCAACCCTCGCTTCTGTTTTTTTAAATGGACGTAATTGTCCTATTAGAAACGAAATAATTCGTTGAATTTACACATGGTTCGAGCCGTGATATACCTTAATTTTATCACTCGCTACCCTCAGGATAGAATTCGAATACCACGGCCCAGGCCATATGTAAATTTCAAACAAATCTATGGTTTCAATGAATTATTTCGTAAACACCTTAACTATTAAAACATAATCTGAATTTCCATATGCATAATTTAAATATGCCATAGTCTATTTTATATGAAAAGGAGCTATATGTTATCATTGTAGTAACTGGCAACGTTTCGAAACTCAAAGAAGAAATGGATGAAATAAAGTTAGAACAAATGGAAGTGATTCCGAAGAATATTAGAGGTAAATGTATTAAAATAAGGTACATATTGTTGAGGGAATGTAATCACATTTATTATAGATCTATAATTCAAGTTAATTTTTATCAGAATGAAATAGCACAAATGGTCGCATTTACACCATAAAATCAAGTCATCGCATAGTTTTCATGCATGGTAGGATCTTTATAAAGAATAGTAGAATAGTTTTATGTTTCGGAAAACTACAACTTTCTGGATTTTGCATTTATTTCAAGCAGACAATGGTAAAGTTAACCAACACACGTTTCTCAGTTAAAATAGTCCACTCAGTTATACAGTTTAAATTTTCCTGGTGCCAAATTCCCTCCCTCACCTGGGACAGTTGCGTAACATTACGATATAAGCACAAACTATCAAAACAGTTGAAATGGGCTTAACTCATCAGATTGATACAAAGCACATAAAAACACAAACACAAACACAAAAGACGCAATAAATACAATACTTGTCCACTACAATTATTGCACGATTGGAACTTCTAAAAGCTCTTTGTTCAATAAGTTTATGTTGTTGTCTTCTGTTGGAACAACAAAATGAATCTAGAAATTCAGTAAGGTTTAAAAAAACTCATGTTAAGTCCTGTCATAAGTGTCTAGATAACACTTTTGTTTAAAAAAAATGACCATATTTGTCATATCTTCTGAGAAACATCAAATACAGATAAACATTTGTAACTTTCCTGCAATTATCTTTCCATATTAAAAGCCTTTGATAAGGTTTCTTGGAAATAATTCTAATATAGTGTAAGCCATAAATATTATAATTACTTGGATATTGCTTGATATCGACATGTCGTAATATCGTCCCATGGTGCTGGATAAGCCAATCAAATTAACGCAGTTTTGGTATCACTTTTTCGTATCACACTCCGTTGAGTGTGAAACGCAAATTTCTCTTCGTGAAAGAAAAAGATAACAAGCCGCTAACATTAGATAATAGTTTTTGTGAATCGCCATTTCATAACTTACGTAGTACTACTCAAAAACTCTCTTTCATCTGTTAGATAGAGTTGCTGGTGGAGTATCAGTCCTTGAGAGTATCATCAGCACAGAAGTCAGTTAAGTAGTCCTGATGCGATTTATAAAATACAAATCGTATTTCCTCTTTGATAAATTAAGGAATTCTTAGGAAACCGAGATTATAACATATTCATGCAGAATGGACCTGATATGGATTAAACTATTATGTATAGGTACCTTTAGTTCGTTATTATACAATATTGGCACTCCGGTTTGGTTGTTCTGTGAATTCTTGATGAAATCAAATCTAGAAAAGGGCTTTAGAAGCATTAGAACTATCAAGTGGTATCTTTATCTTTCATAGCATTTGTTCAATACCGCTGCTGGTGAACTATTAGTCCCCGAGAGTATCATCAGCTTTGTAGTCATTCTGTGGTACTGACCTCATTTTTATAAAAAAATCGCCGTTGATACATCTACAAATTATTACGAAACAATCATTGTCAAAGGTTCCAACTACCTCAGGCAAACTTGACCTCAGGTGCATTTGGCTATATTTCATATCATGTTAGGCATATAGATCTTCATGTTTTTGATACTTACAATCATTGGCGTTTAAACTTTTGGCTTAAAACGTTCCTGTTGGAGGTAAATCAAGAAAGGCGCTTTTTTTATAGCACTGCGTTGATATGCTGCTAGTGGACTAATAGCTCCTCGGGGTATCATCTGCTGAGTTCTTTGGTAGTGGCATGCTTAATATCATACCTTTCTAAAGTTCTGCGTTGATACATTTTAGATATTAAACAAATGTTTCAACTCCTTTAGACAAATTTGACCATAGATGCATTTGGTTATTATTTCAACTCCCTTTTGTTTATTTATCTTTTCACATGTTTCGATACTAACACATCCTTGGTTTACACTTTTGTTTTGTATGAAGCGTTACTGTAGAAGGTAAATCAAGAAAACCGTTTGGTTCGCATTAACATTATTAAGTGTTACTTTTGTTTTTTTAAGCACTGGTTCGATACCGCTGCTCGTGGAAAATTAGTTCGCGAGGGTATCACCATCTCAGTAGTTAGTTCTTCGTTACTGATATGATTTATATCATACTTTCATGATGAAGGTTAATCCAGTAAAGGTTGCAGTCTTGTAATTGACTGCTCCATAGGCTTACAGCTGATCTTTGAAATTTAATAACAAAAAAATGCTACATAGAAATTTTGTTTTCATGTGCATATCATGTATGTAGTAATGTGAAATTGTGATTTAATCGAAAACAAATGTGGGTCATGCCAAAAAGAATAAAAAGTTTAGTAACCCTGAAGTAAAAACTATTTTTGTCTACTTTCTGTTTTCTGTTTGCTGTTTTTACTAGGCAGCACCACTTCCAGTAAACATGATATTCTTCCACTTTCCTTGTTTGATATCCCCAATTTTAAAAAAAATCTAAATATATGTTTCAATTCAGCATAAACTTTTAATCAAACAGAAAAAATTGAGTCCAGAAAAAAAATCAGAAAAAATGGACTCTTTTATTTTACTCCATGTTTTGACATGCACCGGAAATTGGAGTTGTAGTACAAGACTGGTACCTAAAGCGAATTCTTCGCATTTTGTTTTACCATTTGTCGATACCGCTGCTGGTAAACTCGTAGTCCCCGAGGGTATCACCAGCTCATAAGTCAGTTCTTCAGTACAGACATGATTTAAAAGACACATATCATTGAATTCTCAGTCGATACATTATGAAGTTGATAAGAAACTAAGGTTCAAACTTCCTATAGTTTGATTTGGCTATAATTTTATGTCTCTTTTGGTGATATAACTCCTCATTTGTTTCAGTACTTTTTACATGGATGGTTATTTATGTCCTATCCAATATATCCAATAGTCCAGATTGCTCGTCATCTTTTTTTTCGTTCGACCTTGCAAAACTTACATATTGTGTTAACTGCTAACAGTTTATTGTCATGAAAATGCATGAAATAATTTGCTGCGCACGTAAAGATATGAATCAACAATCATTCAAGCATAGAGATCCATTTATTTCTTGTAATACATTTCATTAAAAAACCCTGGTTTAAATAGTACGTATATAAGACTCATTATTGAAATACGTTTGATTATCATCTTTTCGCAGTTTTGAAAACGTCATCAGTTTACTCTTTCTCCAGTGAAAGATGCTAATCATGTATTGATTTTGGTCGTAAAGTTCAAAAAGATACAACAAACTGAGCTTCCTCTGCCTACTACCCATTTAACATTTTACTTATTGTTATTGAATATGTCATTGCTTACCATAATTATATCCAGGATTTTTATTTTTATCTACCAAGGGGTGTGTCAGTTCCTTTCTTTTTCGTCTTTTCTACTGTATTATTTCATTACTTCAAGTAGTGAGTATACTGTAAGTAATGAAATAAAGGGTCTAGTCTTTATTCCTTATACATGTAGTATCAAAGTTGTTTCGATCAAGGTCATATAGACCAAGGCAACAGGTATCACCGGTCAGTTTAGATATGAAGAGTGATAAATTGTAGTCACCAGTTTCTTATCTGTCAAAGTGAGCAATGAACATTCATTGATACACTGAATTGTTATGTCCCACTTTGACATCTGCCGATAAGACTTGGATTGATAAAAAGCCGTTAAGCATTAAAGACATTTTACCAATAAAAAGTCCGTTAGAATAAGTGTCATGTTTTTACATGTATATATTGTAATCTAACATTGGTTGCGCTCAATGCACGAAGATCTTACTTATTGTTATACCGATATTTGTATCATCTCCGACATGTCCGAGGTTTCTCATCAATGGTTTTAATATTCGAAATTTCAAAGCAAAACTGGACAACTTGAATTCTGATATCCAGTTAATGTTATCTTTTAGGTTAGTAGAAAGTCCATAGAAATAATACAAGTGGATAAAAAGCTTGCTAATAACCAACAAAATCAGATTAAAGGTATATTACACGTAGTTGGCATGACTGTTGTCCTTTCCAGAACCTTAAATGGTTGATGTATTGTTAGGATAAATCATTTATGCGTTTCACTTACCGTACATCGGTATACTGTTTTTATCATATTTTCCTATTGCCAACTTTTAAATGGTTATACATCTGCTCCGATAGAAGATAAAACTACATCCGCCTATCCTTGTGTCCGTCCGTCTGTCTCATGACAATGTCACGTATTGTTACATAAACTACGAATCTGAGCTGCTTGAAATTTGCTTTGTTACCTGTCTATACTTTTTATGCGGTTTTACAACAATCGCCCACCAACTACTTGTTTACGCTATATGTCTGCATTCTGACATATATGTATGAAATTTTGTTGCTTTTTTCTAAAATAAATGTCAGAAAATGAGGTATGTAGCTTTGTGTTAGCAGGTTTTTCTGGGTTATATGTGTTCGCATCTATTGCTGATGACTTTTCTGTTAACTAAATACTTATATTCAGGGTATCATTTAGTTAACAGCAGATCGCATTTTTCCATATGGTCGGAACACACTCAATTGAATTGTTAATAACCATACAAAGACTTTAGATTCTTCAAAATTATTTTCTACCCTTAAAAGTTAAATTAGGAAAAGCTCAATAGTCGAGCAGGGTAAACACGATGACGAGAAGTTTGATTTCAAGGAACTTCAGGTTTGAATATGCTTTCTTCTTCAGATGACCTTAAATAATGTCAGTGGTCTTTCAAGTCAGGTTACCAAAACTTGCAGGAGAAACATTGCCCCATGACTATAACATGTTTAAGATATATTAAATTTTACGGAAAACATGGTGTCACTTTCATGTTTTTGAGTTTAAAACAAAGCTATTTTGTGCATTGGTTTGTAATTATTAGTCTCGAATGTTAAAACGGATTTTCTGCTTATCAATTCGAATGCAATAAATCATTTTATATATATCATCATTATAAGAAGAATTAAACGTGTTTTAATTATTTCATGCAGAGCGTTTAATGGGGCAGTAGTAATTCTGTTGTACGGATATCAAACCATAGAGCGACAACGTACTGGTAGTGATGATTTTTTTTGGGTGCTTTCTAAGTATTTTGATAATGAGTTAATACACTCAAAGACCAAATGCTAATACAACACAAAGACAAATGCAATAACTTACACTGTTTTCAAGTTTCTGCCGTTACAATATTGAGAATCCCTCACAGCAATGTGTCGCTATTTTAATATTGAAATGATTTATTGCAAGTCAAGTCATATAATTCATTGAATCTTCCTACAACTTGTTAATTGTCAGCATTCACGATAAAAGTAAGTCAGGGTAATTTCTTCTTAGGCAGCAAATCAGTAAGCTCAAATGCCATGTTCATATTTAAAAGCAAACATATCGTCTTCAACAAAAAACGTTATGTCTCTACACTATGTCAAGTTGTCAATTGTACAGACTGCGCAAATGTTTGGAATGAATGTAACAGAGATCTACTATATACACAAATTTTCTTAAAAAAAAAAAAAAAAAAAAAAAAAAAAAAAATAAAGTCAGCCACTTATATACATCAATTAAAAAACTGTTGCTGAATTTATAGGTTACCGTGAAATGTTTCATGGACTGATTGTTTATAAGTCATTTTCCTTTTAATTTTTATGGCCTCCTGCAAGTTTCATTTCTTTTTCTTCGTTGTTGGTTTTTGTTCTTCCAAAACAAACCAAAATGTCAAGGAACACAAAACTTAATTTGGACATTTGAACAAAATTAATTTTTCATTTTGATTAAAAACTGTATATTCCAGATGACACACGGGGTCATTATTTATATCACAACATCAACTATTTTTACTATCGCAAGGGTTATATATTAATATAAAATTTCAACACTACGTTCGGTAACATTTAATTTCAATAGTTTATAAGTGCTAAATGTTAAATTCCCGCGCTTGTTTTGTATTTAACAGTTCAAATTTTGAAAGATTTAGAAAAATGGATACAAGATGATACAAAGTTTGTACCTACAAAAGCTTCTGAGTATTTTTTTTTAGTCGTTTGAAAAGAGAAAATTGTGTAACTGTTGTTGGAAGTCCAGGAGTAGCTGTTACAAGGCATGTAGCTTTAAAGATGAAAGGAATAGGATACACTGTCATTCCTATAACAATTCCGACAGATATAAGAGACTTTTACCAGCCTGGTCAACAAACAGTGTTTGTTATTGATGATATGTGTGGTAATTTCACTGCTAATAAACAGCTGATTGACAACTGGAAACAGTTACTAGGTGTTGTTGATAATATATTATCAGATAATTGCAAAATTATTGTATCATGTAGATCACAGGTATATAAGGATAACAAATTTAATGTTTTAGCCCAATTCAAATCTTGTGAATGTAATTTAATTTCAAATGATTTGCTGTTATCAAAGGATGAAAGAATACAAATAGCCAAAGTTCATTTAGGTAAACATGGAAATGATATACCAGAAGGTATTTTGTCGCTATATGATTTTTTCCCTCTTTTATGCTTTCTTTATAGTAGACAAGACAACATGGAGATCAATGAGTTCTTCAATAACCCATTCGTTGTATTTGAAAAGAGCTGAACAGCTTTTGGAACGAAGGAGAATTTGGTCAGTGCAAACGCTTTGTGTTATGTTTAATAATGAATTACATGAGAAATACCTGACAAATATGGAACCTGGTGTACGTGATATAATAGATGATGTGTGTGAAGCATGTGGAATTAATAGAGGAACATCAAGGATCAAGATAAAGGAAGAACTGGATACACTTGTAGGTACATATCTTAAGAAAGAAAAAAATGTTTATATAACAATTCATGATAAGCTATTTGATTTTCTGGTATATTTCTATGGAACAGAGATGTTAGATTGCCTAAACAAACATGCACTTATTGGTATTATAAACGAACTTTTCACTGGAACAAGTTATGCGATAAAGATGACAGAGATACAAATGAATTTATCAACCTAATTCCAGATGAGAAATTAACCTTGTATTTAAACAGACTTATATTAGACTGATCAAATTTATAGATCTGTTTACTAATAACTATATTATGAAAAATGAACACTTCAGGGCTTTATTACTTACTCAATTATTGCATCGTTATAAAGCAGATCAGTCACAACTTTCCCGCATTACAGAGACAGATGACAGTATTGTACTTGGTTCTTTAGAAGTCTGTTGTTTGGAAGGATATGCTAATTTGTTACCATGGTTTGTTAATCAAGGTGTGGAAATAAATCAATGTAGTACTAGTTATACAACACCACTCGGTGCCGCATGTGTTGGAAATCAAATAGAAATGATACATACATAATTAAATTTGGGAGCAGATATTAACAAACCAGGAATCCTTGGGATGACACCTCTTCATCTGTCGTGTGCTAAAGCATCCGGGAACGGTGCAGCTGTTTTAAATTTATTGCTGAAATGCAGAGCTTGCATAAACAAACGAATGTTTGATGGTTCAACTCCATTACTCTTTGCATTATCTAAAAAAATAGAGAAGCAGTAAACATGGTAAAGATACTTCTTTCTCATTCTGCTGATTGTAATATTGGTTTCTATAACAGTCAGGCAATTAGAGATGGATCGAGGGAAGTCGGAAAACCATTAGGTTATACAATAGAAGATGAAGAGGACTTATCGTTGGAATGGTTCACAGAAATTTGCCAATCTTCCGTTGTTGATTATGTTAAACAAGAACCAAACACAGTAACATACACTTTAGGTGGTGCTACGCCGCTTCATCTGATGTGTTTTACAAATGATATTGATATGATTAGAATATTATTAGAGAGAAACCCTGACATCAACATACGTAAGGAAGACGGTTCAACGCCTCTTTTTGTTGCCTGTCTGTTCGGTTTTATTGATATTGCAACTATACTTCTTGAACACGGCGCCAACATAGATATTTGCATGAATGACGGAACAAGTCCTTTAGAAATGGCAAAACATAAGAACCATACCGAGATCATTTCCTTGTTAGAAAATCCTAAATGGAAGTTGACTAAAAGTGACAAAATAAAGAAAAGAGAAAATGTACTGTTTCGTAACATGTAGCCTTTGAAGTTATGAAACCTATCTGCAAATGACATTTTTGTCGTTATTCGTGTTTTGTCAAGACGTCGTCAGTTTCTCTTCGACTAATACGTTTTAAATGTCCCTATATATCTTCTTGTCATATTTTAAAAGATTCCATTTCAATAAAATCAAGTTTTTATTGCTCTTCAACTTCGATTTGGATTTGGCTTCCAACTGTTGAAATCGAACAACACGGATTAATCAAAGTACACCAAAATGCGCGTTTGGCAAACCAAAGTATGTGCTTGGTATCTTTAATGTGTTTTGTTTTCTTAAACAATAGTGCATATGAATACTTGCATTAATTAGAGCATTTCATTATACTAAGTTTTATAAAATCGAATTGTATTCAAATTTCATGTCCGTATCATTTTCGGGATAAGATAATTTCTATTTAATTGAACCATAGTACATGTAGTTTAATACATATCAATATGTTAAAAGTTTACACATGTACAGTCATTCGATACATATAGTTTTCATTGCAAAAGACATTTTTGTCCTCAGAATTCATATGTTGTCTTTACATTATATTAATTGGAAATGTACTAATTGAAGAAATGTTAAGGTACTGGTTAAGAAGATGAACACTGCTTTATAACAGACCGACACGCTTAGCCGTATATTCAACGGATACATATTTTTTTCATTCGAGGCAACCATTCAATGCTTTTCTTTATCAATGTTTATGTTGCGTAACTAGTGAAGAATCAACAACTTTCAATGTTCAAGTCTTTGTTTTGAACCGGCCATAGATCGAACCCACAACCTTCCGCATTGAAGGCAACCACGAGACAACCGAGGTTGTTAATCATGTTGATGATTGATTACTGTTATGTTATGTTAACGTTAACGTATCTATTGATTTTTAATAAAAGATTAAACATGATACAGTATCTGTTTGCTGTGATGATTATTTCAATAATATCGTCTTTATTCAAATTTAAACAATACTTATGGATTATAAGCTAGTCATACAATACATTTGATTAGTTTTCTAAATTGTAACATGTTTTCAACACAACACTGTGACTAGGTAGAAATGTATTGATTTATTTCACAAATTTTTCCTATGTTGTCACATCTCCATGTTAAAGTACATATGAATGTTTTAGTGTCAGAAAAGAATAGTTTATTATTGTGTTTATTCATGTTTGTAAACTAAGTTGTAAATAATTTGTTTGATGCATTTTCAGCTTGACCAATAAAATACGTTTAGAATAAAACATGGTAAAATTATTAACTAAAATACCGAACTCCAAGGTAAATTAGAAAAGAGAAGTCCATCAGCTTGACAGAATCAAATACTCGACTATATCAACAAACAAAACGACACGAATGAAAACAACTGTCATATTCTAGACTTGATACATGCGTTTTTTTCGAAGAAATTAGTAGGTCAAAAGCGTCTCCTGCAAACATTACCCGCCATGCAAAATCAAACTCACTCTATATATAACAATTGGATTAAGGACAAGTAACTGAAATACGTAAACAAGTTATAGTGTGTCTTTCTATATTGTTTTTATACTAGTGTTACAGGTTAGGGTGAAGGTTTGCGCCTGTAAAAACGTTAAAACTCGCTGCATTTGTTTGCACATGTCCTAAGTCAGTAAAAAAAAAAAAAAAAAAAGTAACCTGTGTTCAGTTTTGTCAATTGTTGATGTGGTTCATAAGTGTTTCTCGTTTCTCGTTTTTATATAAATTAGACCGTTGGTTTTCCTGTTTGAATGGTTTTACACTAGTCATTTTGGGTCCTTTATAACTTGCTGTTCGGTGTGAGCCAAGGCTCCATGTTGAAGGCCGTACTTTGACCTATAATGGTTTACTTTGTACAAATAGTGACTTGGATGGACAGTTGTCTCATTGGCACTTATACCACATCTTCTTATATCTATATAAGATATGACGAAGCAAATAGTATGTTACTGCTGAAAAATGAGAAGCTGACATTTGGAGCGATGAAATCATCACGTTAGTCATTTTGTTTAGCATATCAAACTAAGTAAGACATCACGTAACTTTGGTGACGTATAGCGAGCCGCCATTTTGCCCCATATAAATTGCATAAGTGCTTCAATGAAGGTCAATTTTCTCATTAACCTGACCCGTTTTCTAACTTTTGCAACTATATCATTGGTATTCGAACATAATTCTACCTAAAATGTTGGTTCTGACAGTTTAATTCTTTATTAAATTACGTCGCTGGAGATTCGAAAAGAATGTACTTTTCTCATCATTTCCCGTTAACTCAATGGTAAATCTAGCGACCCCATGTCTACTTGTACGTCAAATTCACAATTCCGTAAATAACAGTAATACTTTGCAACTCGATTGACAACATTCAAACATATATCTGGCGAAATATTCTACTTAAAACAGTTTATTTTTACGGTAAATTACGTCCCACATCGATTTAAAAAGTGATTTTCGGGATTTTTCAATATGGCGGATGTGTTTGAAAGTGTCGAATCTTTTTAATCATCGTGTATTTTCAGGCAGAATCTGTACTGTTTCTGTTATTTTCTTTGTTGATATTTTGATATGTTTGATTTCAAAATTTCTTGATAAAAATAAATCATTTCAAGTGTGAAATGATAAAATAAGAGAAACATTTATTTTGACAGATACACTGTTCCCAGGATATATTGTTCCCTGAAAATAGTTAACACTGAAATTTATAATAAAATTATTTTTCACTATTTTTTTTTTTTTTCACTTTTTTCTGTAGAATTTATCTTTTTTTAGAAAATATATCTCTATTCTTTTAGAAAAAAAAATGTTTTCGTCTCGACAGAAAAATAAAAAATAATGCCCAACAATAGATAAATGTTCTGTACCTTAAAAATTGAGTGTTCCTTGACGAACAGGTGAACTCGGATTAAGGTTATAATGTTACACAACAACAAATTTTCAGGTAATGTTAAGGAATCGTGTCAAACCAAAAGCCACCAGGTGACATTAACATCCTGTGTATTCATATATTTCCAGAGTTTAGATTTTGTGATATACAAAAGTTTTCTGAAATGTACAAATGAATATTTTCTCTTTCCCGTGTAAACAACCGAAGAAATATATATATCTTAAAGAACTTTAAGAAAATATGAATATTATGAAAAATTCTTCGCTAAGTTGATTTTTGCTTAAAAATGAATCAAATATTAATGTTTCAGGTTAATTTTTTAAACAAGGATTTGTATAGTAAGATCTAACTATAAAATCCCTTTTTTAAAGAAATACTCTGATTCAAATTTTATATTTAATAGATTTTTCTATTTCATAGAAAATTAATTACATATGATTTTTGTCATTTATTTTTAATTCAATATTTTAAGCAAAATCCAGGCATTAAAAGTCGATATTGAAATTTTAAGTTGTGTACAAAAACATGTTATTGTATACATTTCAACAACATTATATACCCGCCAATATGTATCGCAGAGCTATCGGTCCTGAATAGGACTGATATAGTTGGGTATGTTTATTTATGTCCAAAGCAAGGAAGAGTTTAAAATATGAAGAAGGCCTTCTTATTTCACTTGAATATGTAAGATGCAAGCACTTATTGAAATATGGTTGATTGAGTGACAGAACATTATCAATATATCTGAAAGTTAAATAAAAGAACTAAGCAAGAATTTATTTCATTTTGTCTTTGAGGAAGTTCTGTATAAATTCTGCTTCATATGAAAAAAAAAAAAATGAAATAACTAGTCGGCTAGAAGTGGTGCACCATACGTACGTGCAATGGTAGTTTCAAGAGTATATAAAAGTGAAGGTTTTGATACTACTGCAAGATTGTGAAGATTGAAGATTTTAGAGAAGATCTTTACATGCTTTATAATTTGTAAGGATCCACATTTGATTGAAACTACTGGTTGAATATACTTCATCACAATATTTCTGAAGGTCCTGTTTTCAGCTTTTATCCATTCAGATTAAGTTCCAGAACTAGTTCATCTGGCTCATGAGTAACCATTTTCTAGTATTGTCCTGATCTTCGTATGCATCCATCAATTACCTCAACTTCTTTTTCTAGTGGGCTGCGAAATTCTATATTTCGAGCATTTATCTATCAACTCTTGATACTTTTCATTGTTTCCGATTCCAATAATAACAAGCACAGAGTGTTATATATTTGTAAAAGTAAAAGCAATAGAGCAAAAAGAAAAAAAAAAAAAAAAAACAAGATCAACATACAGTCTTAGATAATAGACCAGTTTTATAACAATATTTACAAATTTAACATGTTTAAATTGCTCCTAGTCAGACAACACACTGTTGATAATTATAACAAAGTCTATCACAGATATATTATCAACATCAATTCTCCAAACTACAAAACTGTCACTGATGTGGTTCGTGGTTAGGTCATGTTTCATGTGTTTATATATGCAAATATATTACGATAAAAGAATACATGTATCTTAAGATAAAGTAATTTTTTCAACTGTCAGGATATATCTGTTTAAAACTACCCTTGACACGTAAATACGAAATCCATTATCGGATTAGTTTAATTAAGAGGAAAGTAGTTTCACGATGTTCAAATCATGGTAACGCAAAAGACTGGGGAAATCACATGTACTAAAATAGAAGCGAGGTTGGGTGAGTAGACAAGATGACTATCTCTTGGTATGCATGCAGCACTCTTAACGTCATTTCACACTCAGTCAAAATATCACAATCGAGAATAGGACACAATTGGTTAAAATACAGATGCAATGACAATAGACAATATTGTTATCCTCTTATAAAGATCCGAGACTGCGTAAGTATTTCGTTTGTGAGTTGAGACACCGACATCGTATACGTAAATGTCAACTAATTCGTGAAAGTGACCGTAAAACATATGTAGTGTCCATTTCAGTCGTTCTTCCTAATAACTCAGTTTTTGTGTAATAAGCATACCTTTGTCATTGAAGTCCGTATAGTGTTAACATTCATGAGAATAACGTTTTAAATTTATATTGAATGTACAAGCCATACGATCGAAAAGAGGGTATGTTTCAACTGAGAAATGTGAAAAGACGCACAATATACCAAAAGGATATTGAATTGAGTGGAAAATAATCTGACAATGTTGTGACAAAAAAAAAAAAAAAACGGCAATACACAGAAACAACAAAGAAAACTAAAAGACTGAGCAACACAAACACCACCGAGTGTAAACTCAGGTGCTCCGGAAGTTTAAGCAGATCTTGCTCTACAAATGGCACCCATTGTGTTGTTCATGTAAGTACAAACTCAGTGATAAGTATAAATCGCTTGGTCACATTCGAGAAAAAATAGGACGAAATTGCGGTCAACCTTGTTGATAAATATTCCGTATCAACTTCACAAAAATAAACGATGGTCTTGAAGTGTAGATTCTAGGTACTGACGTTGTTTATCATCTTAATAACGTTTTATATTATTATTTTATTTGCCTTTGTAAATTATTACTTTTACTGTTAAGTCTATTTTTGGCAATATCCATTTGACGTGGCTCGGTACTTATACATCCCGTCATTGTGTTATTGTGCTATGGTAAAGTTTTGTATTCTTGTCTTTCGATTTTGCAAATGTGCTTTGTCTATATGTTTTGTTGTTTTCTTTATTGACATATTTGCTTGTTTTATAGTGATTACGATTATAACCCAATGTTGACTGCTGTACCCTATTTTTGACATTTTACATATTATGTCTGTTTGTTTTATTCACACATCGTTGTTAATATAATGGAATTTTATGCGACTGACATACAAGTGAAAAGTTTAGCAAGCTATAAAACCAGGTTTAATCAACCATTTTCTACATAAGAAAATGCCTGTACCAAGTCAGGAATATGACAGTTGTTATCCAATCATTTGATGTGTTTGAGCTTTTGATTTTGCCATTTGCTTAGCGACTTTCAGTTTAAAATTTTCTCGTAGTTAGGTAATTTTGCTTTTCGTCCGACACTTTTGCTTTTGTCCGTTGCTTTCGGTCCGTTTTGCTTTTTGTCCGCGGCTTTCGTTCCGTTTTGCTTTTGTCCGACACTTTTGCTTTTTGTCCGTTGCTTTTTGTCTAACAATTTTGCATTTTGTCCATTGCTTTTTGTCTGATTTGTTGTTCAACAATACCATTCACAAGTTATTGTCCTTTAGTTGAGGCAGCAAACCAGTTGTTCAGCCTAGCAGTATTCCCTTTGCCAGATTTGCTTTTTATATGAATTTTAACATGTTTTATTTTAAAAGTTTTTAAGTTGCCATTGAAAGTGTTTAATAAGATGTGCAAAAAGTAATTTGTACGAATTTTATTTTATCGAGACTTTTGTAGGAGTTATAAGATTTTTAAACCCTTATTATAGGATGATAAGAGGATACTCAAATTTTACAAACTTGTAGATTGTACTTATCGGTATGCAAAAGGAATCGAATCTAATACTTGTAAAACTTAGAATCTTGTGCAAGGTAAAACATGTATGCTCATAAAATTGTTGTTTTTTTATGCAGCTTTACGCGAGGATAATACCGTTAAGTTTAAGTGAATAAATTTGTAACTAAATCATTAATCTGGTCATTGAAATATGATCAAACTGGTTCTCCTTGTTAAAGAGGGTAGTCGTGAAAGTCCTGATTACTTTTACAATTTATTCAAAATTTTATAACATTTAAAACAATGAGCCAGACTTGTATGGCAAGTACACATATTAATGTCATATAATTTTCACTTTTCTTTTCTTACCAATTTGACTATACGTTTTGACGTTTAATGTAATAAATTTCTGAAAGTGGTACACGAGACTCTTTTCTAAATGTATTTACTATGTTTACACATCAGGAAGATGTATTTTCAACATTTTCAATTTCTTATCATGTTTCGTATTTCAATGTATTTATGCAAATACCATGTAGCGGAGAGTTTTACTTCTCAATTTACTTAAAAAGACATCACAACTGTCCCGCAAAGCAAATGGATTGATTATTCTTAGTTTTACATTTTAACTGTATCAATTGCATCGAGAATCACTGATGAGTCTTTTGTTGGGAAAACGCGAGTTTGGAGAATACAGTTATAAGCCTGTATGGTGTATCTTTTATAAATGCTTATCTGGGAAACAGACTTAACTACGAATCTTAAAATTGCCCAATGAACTAGGAAACTGAGCTCAAGGTCGGATTAACACTTCTTGTCGGATATGTCAATTAAATCTAAGCTATGTCATATAGTTTCTGAGAAACCTACCTTGATAAAATGATCGAAGAATGACGGAAGTTAGGGCAATGTCAGTTTACATTGCCGATCCGACATCTGCATATTACAGTCATCCAATACAACCAATATTGTCCACCCATTGTATTAAGTATCCGATACGAACCTCCAAACTTATTAAGAAAAAAATAAACCATAAAAATGGAGTAAATTTCAGACGAACCATTCGCGACTAGCATGTACATCTTACAACCATTTCAATTGAAAATAAACATTGACTAATGAAACATGAAAATGAGGTTAAGTTTAGATGAACCCCGTTCAATATTCGAGTAGAAATAAAAAGCATTGCATACACTAATTTTAGGTGACCCATTGCTGAAATAATATCAGACAAAAAAAAAAAAAAAAAAACGAACCATGAAAACATAACATTGATCAATGAACTACGGTCCGTTGAAACCTACCGGTCGGATATGTACCCCTACAATCAGCCTATACACGAACGAAACCACGAAAATAAAATCAAGCACAATGGAAAATTATGTCATTAAAACATAAGGCATTAGTAAATGTATATACAAAATTTGAATCATTCAAATCTTGCTTATTAATTCAGTCGCTGAAACATGATCTAGTGGGCAAGTCCTGAAAATGGTCGACAAACTGAAATGTACAGAGAGTAATGTAAATTTATAGAAAATATCCTTGTTTATTGTAAGTAGTTCCTATCAAACTCACTTAAGCAGAAAACTTAACATCGAACTTTGCGAATTAAGTTAAGGTCTCTGTTTTATGCCGACCTTTGAGGCAGGGCCTCAAAATAGTCGTCAAACTGATATGTACTAATAGTAATGCAATGTTACTTTATGGAAAATACCGAAACTTAACATTAAGAATTGCTTATCAATTAAATGTACCCAGACCATGTCCCAGGAGGCAAGGCTTCAACATAGTCGTCAAACTGATATGTACAGATAGTAAAGCAACTTTTATTAAATAACAATGATCTATCACAAGTAGATCATATCAAACTAATTTAAGCAAGAAACTTAACAATTGTCGTCGCCGGAAAAGCAACCCATCAGTCTAGCTTTCGGTTACTTTCTTCGCAGGCGAGACAGTAACCATATCGAAAGATAGTGACGCCGTATTTGCATCCCCATGTTTCGCATTCTGTGGGTTTCCTCTCAGGCGAATTTTTTTCAAATATAATGCCATTTTATTACTAGTATAACGATCGTCTAAATATTTACAAACATTTATTTTTAACCGAAGCGTACGGTTTGCCCCTGTCCTAAGTCAGGAACCAGATGTTCAGTGGTTGTCGTTTGAGTGTTTCTCGTTTCTCGTTTTTATATAGATAAGACCGTTGGTTTTCCTGTTTGAATGGTTTGATACTAGTCATTTTGGGGCCCTTTATAGCTTGTTGTTCGTTGAGAGCCAAGGCTCCGTGTTGAAGGCCATACTTTGACCTATAATTGCTTACTTTTACACATTGTGACTTGATAGAGAGTTGTCTTATTGGCACTCATACCACATCTTCTTATATCTAATTAAGCAGAATCATTGGACAAACAGCAAATCGGACAAAAGTAACGGACAAAAAGCTAAATTGTTGGACAAAAAGCTAAAAATCGGACAAAAAGCAAAACGAACCAAAGGCAACGGACAAAAGCAAAAGTGTCAGACGAAAAGCAAAATTATCGGACAAAAGCAAAACGGACAAAAGCAACGACCAAAGGAAGAGTGTCTGACGAAAAGCAAATTCCGTTCCGAAAGCACCATATCATACGTTGGCCATTCTTTTTATGAAGCAAAGCAGGACTAGTTTTTTAGTTTGTTTTTAGTTTGGAAAAAGAATACTTCTGTAAAGTGAAGAAAACTCAAATATTCTAACACTATTGCAAACGAAAAGACACTTAGCTTGTATGTAAAAACTTTTAAATTTTAAGTACATTTTGTATCCACATCTGATTCAAGCCGCCTATAGATTAGGAAGTTGACAATTGGAATGTTGAAATCAACACGCGTGTCATTTATTCAAGTTTTAAGTCGTTCATTTGTGTCAAATCAATGAACAGATCAATATGTGAAAAGTAAAATCACAAAATACTGAACTCCGAGGAAAATTCAAAAGGAAAGTCCTCAATCAAATGGCAAAATCAAAGTTCAAACACATCAAACGAATGGATAACAACTGTCATATTCCTGACTTGGTACAGGCATTTTCTTATGTAGAAAATGGTGGATTGAACCTGGTTTTATGGCTAGCCAAACCTCTCACTTGTATGACAATCGTATCAAATTCCATCATATCGACAACGATGCGTGAACAAAACAAACAGACACAATTGGTAAAATGTCAAAATAGGGTTACAGCAGTCAACATTGTGTTATCATCTTGTGAAGCAGACATTCGTTCGGTTGTATCCTTAATCTCTAGCTCACTGGAATATATTTGATGTAAGCACTTATTGAAATGTGGGTATTGAGAGAGTATTATAAACAGGCATTTAAACCAATAAATATGTGATACTCATGGCTACAATACTTGAAAATTAAAACATATTAAATGAATTAAGAGCTAATCAACTTAAACAGCTGAATCACTTTGTTATAAAGGTGGGCAAATTTTAGATGTTATATTTTAGAAATAAAAACACGATAAAGAATCTTTCAAAATATCACGTTTTAGCGTCTTTAAGTGTCTAGACATGTTTGAGAGTTCAGTCATATGGACACTTTTGGGGTTCCACACGTTCGGGGAAGAACATTTACCTGAGTGTTACATGTAAACCACTAGAGGTCAGGCATACGGATGAAGTTCTTACACCTCTTCAAGCTATGCAAATTGCATTGACGACATCGAGCAGAAACGACTGATTTCAAAATAAATGTTAACGATTCAGCTAAAGGATAAAACACAGAAGAAAATATTGATAACGGCTAATCGAAATATCGCAATTTGAAAGAGAAGATTTAATGATGAAAGTAAACGATTTAATGCAAGCTTTAGGTGAAGATGCATATTCAAATGTTCACATGACAAATGTTTATCGCTTGCGTCAAAGTTGACATTCGTGCCGGAATCGTATTTCAAGCCTCAGGATGCCTAGCGAAACAGTACGTCGTGTACCTCGATACAAGCAACATTTAAACAATACTGATCAGTAAAAACACGTTTAAATTATTAGCAGCATTCAACGCGTTGATTTTTTAATAGAAATGAATGCCCGAGTATTTCTTCGAAAGCTACTCAAAGGCAGTTCATTGCGTGTTGATACCAACGAAAGCATCAAACCACGGAATCAAAGTGTACCCCGTCAGCAGCAAGTTCGTGATGAGAAAACCCAAAAGCATTCAGCCGGTCCAACGAATCAATAAATTTAGTAACCGTCAACGAATACGAATAGACGTGAGATAAATTGTAATATTATTTCTATTTGACAGCCGCATTTAACTAACAATGGTGAAATGGTTGTACCTAAGTTTTCGAAGTTTTGATTTAATAGGGTTTAAATACACGAAATTGTATTCAAAACGACCACATGGAATTGGAGTTTTGGTAAAAAAATAGATCCACGAAAGTTATAATAAATCAATTTTAGCAGATGATTCAATGGAATTTAAAGTCTTAAATTTGATATCAACTATTTAGTATAAAATAAGAAGATGTGGTATGATTGCCAATGAGACAACTCTCCACAAGAAACCAAAATGACACAGAAATTAACAACTTAAGGTCACCGTACGGCCTTCAACAATGAGCAAAGCCCATACCGCATAGTCATCACGTAGTGTCCATATGTTTACATCAATGTGCTTCATGATAATTCATCTAGAGATGATTTGATGTTCATATATTCGTTAGTCTTTTTTAAGCACCGCTATATATTCAAATGATGAATGTGGTATGATTTTGCTAACAGAGGATTTTATTTCAATAATGCTATCGTTATCAGATATATTGAACGATATATACTGTGTTTCAGAGAGAAATTCAATCGAAAAAAAAATTAATCACGAATTTAATAGAATACCAAATCAGCCTTAGCTTAATGTAATGAAACTCAAATTGGAAACACTTTTCGATAAATTTTTGAAGCGAGTTTGATTCCGTACGTCAAGGGAAGTCCCAAATTTGTCCAATA
Organism: Mytilus coruscus; assembly: GCA_017311375.1. NCBI lineage: Eukaryota > Metazoa > Mollusca > Bivalvia > Mytilida > Mytilidae > Mytilus > Mytilus coruscus. The sequence continues at coordinate 43,326,785 of CM029598.1, forward strand.
CTGAATAATCCATCGTCAGATTCATGTATTCTGATAGATTACAATAGAGTTATTCAATTACATATGTCAGAAAACTCTATATCACATTCATCATCAAGAGATTAACACGACTTTTCGATGCAGAAAATATTCGTATGATGAAAGAAATGAATTAAGAAAAAATCTTGGAATGCTCATATTTTTTATTTTAAACAGAATTGTAAGAAACAAAACTTTTAAATCAAAAGCTGTTATTAGCATACAGGTTTATATGTGCGGATCAAATATAACCTGACAAATTGGATTTACTGTTTACCAGATGCTTTTCTCTTTCGTCATCAATGACTTTGATAAGGAGTCATTGATTTAAAATTTGTATTAATGGAAGACAGCTTACGATTTTGATTTACGCCGATGATACCTTAATGTATGCAAAAAGTATAACGAACTTCAACAACTATTAAACATGATTCGTTGTTGGCGTAAACGATGGAGGGTTTGATTAACACGAACAAATCTAAACACGTACATTTTCGTGAATAAGGTCTTAAACACGGAGCCTTGGCTCAAACCGAACAGCAAGCCATAAATGGTCCCAAAATGACTATTGTAAAACAATTCAAACAGGAAAACTAACGGTCTAATCTATATAAATAACGAGAACCTATGAATCACACCAACAAATGACAACCACTGAACAACAGGATCCTGACTTAAAACAGGTGCATAAATATGCAGCGGGTTTAAACATTTTAACAGGCGCCAACCTTCACCTTAACCTGAGACAGTAGAGTAACATTACAACATAAAAGACACACTATAAAATATCAATTGAAATGACTTAACTCGATCAAAAGACGTTTAAACAAAAATAAGTAAACCAAATATACTAAAAGAAAAAGTTTGATCTATGGCACAATATAAATACAATATTAAAACGTAGGTGTCTATATAATATAGACGTAAACATTTTTACAAAATTGATAAAATTGTTTTCAGAGTAGTACAGAAGTGAAAATTTATCGTCATACTAAATACTTATCAAAGGTGGTACATATTAAAATAGTGAGAAAAGATATAACACAAAATAAGTAAACATTGAATTACAGAAATGCATTATAAATTGTGCCAACAGGTCAACTTAACACGAAAGTACGATTTGAGAGTACTCGCAGTTACTGAAATCTAGTTAAAAGCCAAAACCAGTTAACCAAAAAATCATGCGTCAGAGACTTAAATGAATTATAACACATCCCAGGGATTTAGTGTTTTAACACCGTGGACAGTCAAAGAAGACATGATTTATGCAATGCCAAAATAAAAGTATCTATAGGCCTTAGGATCGTTAGGATATAACCTTATAAAAATATGTATCATGTTATATACAGATAAAGCAATCTCTAAATTTAAAATTAACGTGGATGTGTATTTATACATCCCAAAACCATTCGAAAAGAATACTAATTTAGTTATGTTTTAATTTGTTGATGACAAAATCGATGTAACAATATTCAAAGATCTTATTACAACATTAATAAGATAACCTTCACTAATAAGTTTGTTTAAAGGGTCGATGAGTTTACACGGATCACATAGTGATTTCCGCGCTTTGAGTACAATATTACCGTAAAATTTAGGATGTGAAAAAAGTTTTCTAGAGGTACAGACAAATTTACTAATCAAATCTTTGTATCAATGAAAGAATTTAGTAAATGTTTTAAGTAATTTAACATGGATTACGAACATTGCACAAACAATTGTTGTAGTGATATTAAAGATATTTTCACTAAACCTAGTAGGTTACGCTATTAGAAAAGAAGATCGGTTGTGGATTTAAGATTATTATAGTGTTATAATTGTGGTATATGGAAAAATCCTAGATAAACAAGCCAAATCTACGATCCTACTATAACTGTGAAACAAACTGTGAATTGGAACAACTTTATGTTTAACTTAATATGACGAAAAACGAGCAATCTGTGCTATCGTAGATCAGTTGCAGTATATTACCGATGAGACCGAGACTTATAGATTAAATGGGGAACCAGTAGAAGATAGACTATGTCGATTTTGTAGATCACAGAAATTTGAAAGCAAACTTAACTTTTAAAAAAAATGTTCATTTTATAATGCTATCAGACTAACTATTTTAAGTAAGATATTAGTGGTGCCTGACTATATGCAGCTAGATAACCAGGGAAAATAAACATGTCTAAGGGTCAACCATCAGGAATATTCAAGGACGAAGGCTAAATATTTAGCTGCGTCAATTTTCTGTAGAAAACAAAATCAGTTTACCCTTGTTAATATTTTTTAATATTTTCAATTACTTTTACAAAATTTAATTTACCTTTACCATTATATTTCTTTCCCATTTGAAATGATATCAACAAACTAATTGATATGCTTTTCGTCCAGTCATGCTGAAAAAAATTTCACTCACTCATTGACGTCTTACCGTACAATAACTACCACTTGACGGAGATTGCTAGATATGAAGTTATCATTTTCCCGAAAAGGGGTCTTATTTAAAATTAGACAATGACTGAAAAATACGACATAAACTCTTTCAATGTTATGTCTGTCTTGTTTATCCATTATTGCCAAAAACTAAGTCACAGAGACACTTGTAGAAAGTTGTTAAATATGGGAAGCCTGAGCACATGCATTTGTCCATAATAAGACAATGTCAATGATTGCAAAAAAATGCTAATGATTCTTGCTTATTCAGGACGAGGTTTAAAGACGTCGTCAATGAAAAAATGCATTATGCTTTTTTTTATATTCTTGTGAATCATATTCATATCCATATCACGTTATCCACATTAGGTCTATGCATATATAGGCGAAGAAGAACTTCATTAATATAAATTTATATAACAAAACGTTTTATAGTGCATGTATTATTTACGATTTGTCACTGCTTAACAAGATGGGACGTTAAAATTCTTGTCGCAGACACGACTAAAATATGTTCACGCCCATTCCTTATAAATCAGTTACAACTCCTAAATAATATAATTTGTGAGATCTCAATCAGTGAAACAAAAATAAAAATATAAAATCGTACGGTGAAAGAAATTTCAAAGCAAGATGTAAACTAAAAATTCCGGTATGACTGATAACAACATCATAAGTGCCAGCAACCAAATGATAAACAATAATGTTTGAAACCATTCAAGCAGTTACTAAACAAGTACTTACCCAATATAGTATAAGTTTGCTTTCAGTAAACATGAGCATTAAAGAGTATTGCATTATGTAATATAGTTCAATTCTGTGTTCATCAATATACAAATTTCTTATTATAATTGAATGAAGAATTAATTGACCTATAGAGAATTTGTACTCAAAGTTCCGAGAGTTAATGTTCTTTGTAAACATTACAAATGTAAACATTGCCTTGTCTTATTAGTAGAAATCACCAGAATGCTTCATCGGCACCCTCTCTGATTTGGCTATTAATATTTGATATATTATCATTAGTATTACAATAATAATAATTAATTATATATGTACAACTATCAACACTATTTCTTTTCAATAATGTTTTTCCTTTTTTTATAAAATGAAAATTACTTGCATAGTTTATGCTTTTCGTTTCTTAAACAAAATTAACACGGAAACAAATTAACACAGCTTGAATACATAAAATAGTAAAAAGATATAACTTGAATTAAAACACACATATGAAACACATTGATAGAAAGAGATATGGGGTTTACGTCAATGAAAAAGCACCAACACGAAAATAGTAATCAAATATTATCGTAAAATGTTCTCTGATCTTGTTTTGACCTTTTGTCAGATATTTGAAATCCTCTAGATTTATCCATAGAGTGCCATTTAAAAATTCCCGCTAACCCATACTTTTCTTTTTATAGTTATGTCACATATAGTTTTAAAAGCTATTTTGCAAATGTTATAAAATCTTTGTGTTTTTTTTATTGTTTTGATAGAAAAAAAAAAAATGAAATATTAAATTATTAAAATCTGGAGAACAAATTTCCGCCAAATGTTCGATGGATTCTATCTCAAAAATAAGGACACGGACGTTTATTTGTTGTTTTTATTTGCATTTTAGTTCTGTTATTTATATACAATCAATTTATGAAAGTCTTTTAAAAGCTTGTTATTTTGAAACAGAGCAGCGAACATCCTAAAAGCACCTCTTTGGCTCTAAAAATAGACGGGTATCTATACAATATGTCAAGTTTTGAATCGTATTGGGTCTTTAACTGCTTTTCATACATAAACAATCGAATAAGATAAACTCGACGTATAAAGTGACCTTTTGACAGGGGGAAATGACGCAGTTTCTTTTCAAAAATATATCGGTTATCATCCTTGTTCTCCTTTATGGAAATACTTGCGAGTTTTATGACACGGATTATGTACATGATATAAAACAGCTATTTCTACATTTTGAGCAAAGACGAAGAAGATTCTGTACTGAAACTGAGAAGACATATGAGAGGTAAAATGATTCTTTATAAAAAAACAAATCATCATGTAATTAATCAAACAAGAGGCCTAATAGTAAGAAAACTAAGCACTATGGTAAGAAAACACTGCAGGAGTAACAAACCCGAGCGTAATAGAACGAATTATCGTAAACAACAAAACTTGACACATTTCTTATCTTTTATGCAAGGTACTAACTCATTTTGATAAAAAACCTCTATTGCATGAATCACTGTTTAGACAAAAAAATACACCTCCGTTCTATTATTGTGTAACATAGACATGGTTATAAGTGAACAGAACAAATTAAACAGAGTCAACGGATCGTCCACTTTAGGATAAGCAAAATTGACAAGTTTTCAATACTAATAATAAAACGATCATTTTAACGTTTGATTTAAAAAGACTATAATGATGTTTTTTCATTTGTGTTTAAAACAAATCTGGATTTATTACAAACATTTCCAGTTAATATTTAGTCTTCATGTATTGAATCAAGGGATTTATGTGGAAACGAAACAGTTTTTGATAAAAGGAACTTCGTTTGTCTGAACCAGAATACTAGTCAAATAACACGTTACAACCTCCAAAACGATATTTTTTTCATTTCAAGAAATAACCGAATTATCTTAAACAATAAAACTTGACACATCTTTTATCTTTTATGCAAGGTACTAACTCATTTTGATAGACAACATCTATTGCATGAATCATTGTTGAGACAAAACAAACATTCATCTCCGTTCTATTATTGTGTGGCATAGGCATGGCTATAAGTGATCAGACGAAAGTCCACAGACAACGGATCATCACTTTAGGATAAGCAAAATTGACAAGTTTTAAATACTAATAATTAAACGATCATTTTAATGTTGGATTTAAAAGAATTTAATGATTTTGTTTACATTTGTGGTTAAAACAAAATTTGGATTTATTACAAACATTTCCTGTTAATATTTATTCTTCGTGTATTGTAGCAAGGGATTTATGTGGAAACGAAACAGTTTTTGAGAAAGGGACGTCGTTTGTCTGAACCAGCATATTAGTCAAATGACACGTTACAAACTCCAAAACGATAATTTTTATTTCAAGAAATAACCGAAAATCTATAACTATTTTTGGCTTGTTTAATCAGTATATTTGTCATGTTGTATGATCTAAAATGGAATTGTTAAAACAAAACCTATTTCCATAAACTATTGTATTGAGTATCAGTATTTCTCTTTAAAAGAGTATGTTAACATGTATGCTGAATACAGAAATCATCAATTCGAATGGAGCATTCTGAACCTATCACTCTAAGCTTTTCAAAACCAATAACGAGACTCTAAACGGTTATACACTATTATTCAAAAGGATAGTAACATTGTATAATCCGGCATGCATAGATCAAATGCAATATGCAAGATACAATACAGTTTCATAATTTGCAACAATTTGGCGAATATAGGTATTGTGAACGCTGCAAAAACTCAGTCGTAGGCAAAAGATTCTTAGTTTCATTCCGTAACAATAGGAATTAATCATTATTCGTATAAAAGCGAACTTCTAACTTTGTCTCAAGTATATATGATTGAATCAGAGTATGTTATTCTAATCGTGCACCTTATGAACCTGTATAAAAAAATCGACAAGGATAAAATGGAACGGCTATTATAGTTGTTTCCTCATTGTTAACTTTAAGAAGTGTGTGCTATATATGCGTATTAATAGTTCAAAAAGTTGTAGTCTAATATCTGCAATGTAATCTATATGTATGACATTATATATTAGTAATCTGTCAAAACGGATATCTTACATGTACCAGGTCATCAGTTACGTAACTATTTGTATTTCGGATAAATCATTACACCGAAAAGTAAAGAATTTACTATATTTTATTTCTACAACAATCGTTTTACAAATTACTTTGAACCCCTGCTTTGTTTGCCTATTAAATGGATGTTAACTATTAAGAAGAGGTTGCTTGGATCACTTGGATGACCCAACATTATAACGTTGTTTGTAAGGACATTTATGCAATAAAGGTATCCAATACATGAAGGAAGATGATTAAGTTCTTCATCTTTGATTGAAATTCAAGAGGATCATAGAACAAATTTATGATTCTTTATGATTTCCTCCTTGATACGTATCGTGGGGTTAAATGTTGAGTTTCCAAGTAAGCTGTCAATACGTAATTCGTCTATCAAGCAGTTTATGTCATGAGATTAGCACAGACATACGATGCTGTTTCGGTCTTTGTTTGCAGGGACAACGATATATTCGCCAAGGAAGTAGGACAGGTGCTGATCTTTATAGTTACATAGTGTGCTAGTGACCTTATAAGATATATATATATATATATGGGGTCAGTAAATTTCATATGTGGTAAGAGCGAATCCATAGAACACTTCGTTTTAGTTGTATTGTACATTCTCCAGTTGAGAGCAGCCTCAATCCATAATTTAAAAACTAAAATAAAACATTTAAATCAATATAAGCACCTCATGACATACGATTCAGTAGCATACATACCATAACTTCATCCCAGTGTAATGTGCTGTTTCCGGAATGTTGCGTGCACAATTGGTTGAAATTTCCCAACGTCATTAAAAGCAGTTACGTGAATGCGAAAGTGGATGCAAAGGAAAACGAACATGTATATTTCAGCACATGAAATCCACTGCGAGTATAAAATGCCCATACATATATGGCTATAAACATTTTTCATCTTTAATACGATTAAATATATGAACGAAATGTGTATACACTTTAATGGACGGTGGAAATAATCATGTTTTAGAATACGCTGCAACGTAATATAGCGCTAAAAATGTTTATAAAATTACATGTTTTCGGTATTTTGCGAACATAAATAAGCACATAGACTACAATTTGTTCATTAGCAATCTATCGTGTACTCCTTCACAGATTTTACATTCTGTATGTAATTGACGAGACAAGATAGTTTTCTATGACATTTTATGGCCAATAATAATATTACTGTAAGAAAGTTTATGAAAAACACAATATTTGTTTAGTATACCGATAAAAGCAATATTAATTCCATTAAGCATGTACCTTTATGTATTTTCATAACAAGTACCTTGCAAAAAGTATGACAATAAGTCTACATGTATCTTTATAGTGAGGTATTTTCTTTTTATAAAATTCACGACTTCCTCGTTCTCTTTTTGAATACCGATAAAGAAGATTAGGTTAACTTTTATGCATTTAGGAATTATATATACTTTGAAAACAATAAAGCAGATCAAAGACCAACATCACGACTGGTAAGTGTTTACATTTCAAAACGCTTTGCGGTTATCGCAATTTTACAAGAGGTCTCCTGGTTAAGGTCACTGCATACAGAAAGATATAGAAAAAAATCAGTATGGGAAGACAACAATTTAGTAGAGGTATATTTCTGTGGTATTTTATATCAAGAAAGTCAATTTGCAATTGGTTTTAAAAACCTCAGGTATATAAAACAAGTTCAACATTTTTTTTTCATATGACTAAAAACATTATTCGCGTTTCATATCATTCAATCGCTTTATGGTGCAAAATAAAGTATATATAGGTCGTTAAAAGGCACGCACGACGGAGTTACAATTGTGTAATGTAATGATGAATGGACAATATTATTTAGACTTTCTTTTATATATATCGGAGTTTAGTATGACAAATTTTTAGGGGCCAGCTGAAGCACGACTCCGGGTGCGGATTTTCTTGCTGTATTGAAGACTCATTAGTGGCCTTCGGCAGTTTTCCGCTCTTTGGTCGGATTGTTGTCTCTTTGACACATTCCCCATTTCCATTCTCAATTTTATTGAGGTGTTCAAATACTTATTTTGTGTATAGCACGTTAAAAATTCCTTTACGCATAAAGCCTCAGGAGATTAAAATGACAACGGACAAAATAATCTTTTCCGAAACTTTCCGATCATACGTAGACACTGTAAGAATATTCAATTTCGTTATGACGTATTTTCTAATTTGAAAAAAAAAAAAAAAAAAATGAATTGAATATGTTTATTATTAAAGGTGTACATTAATGTTAATTTATTGGCAAGTAGCCAAACTTTAACATTCTAAGTTTTGTTTGATATTTAGAGTATTATTTACTTTCTCTTTTATGTAACATGCAAATAAAGGATAGGCATGCAAACACACGTTACAAAACAAAAAAACATAGGTTAGCAGTATAACCGTCAACAACAGACGTGTCTTTATACAATGCATGTGTGTGTTTTTCAGTTGGTTTTGTGGTAAAAAATGATAATTGAATGGTCAAGGTTATTGCATATGAAAGGGAGAAATGTGTAAAAATTTAAAGAAATTGGTAACAAAGCTGGCACAAGAAAGTGTTAACAAGTTGAGATGATATTTGTTTTAGAATTTCTTCGGAGTTCGGTATTTTGTAACGTAAATGTTTTTGGAGCTAATTGTCAAAACTGAGATCTGTTAAATATAGAGAAGATCTCATGAAAGCAAAGTCCGACAAACGTATCTTTCAGACTTTTAATTAACACAAACCGACAAAAAAAATTGGTAAGATTGAGATGCTAAGAAATTGTTATTGCTAATGATTTTGGTTTTGTTTATTGTAATCTCTTTTAGTTTATTTGTTTTTGGGTTCAAAAACAAGCAACTGAAAAATTCAACAAATTGTGTTGTATCAGTATGCGTACATATGACATCAAAATGCCCAGTTTTGGAGAAAAAAAAGATACAAAATGTTCTTAGATTCTTCTTCTATATATAAATATCATTTCGTGATAAAACAGAATAAAATCGTCAAATTGTGCAATGCATGTTGACATAGGAGAAATGATTCTATTGAATCGGACTTGTGACATCTCTATTAACTTTCCAAATCCATGTGACTGTATAATTTGCGCTTTCAAATAATCGTAAAGCTCACATATTACTCAAAATTGCGACATCTTCAGTTTAATATCAAATTAAAACATATACAACTACATGTAGTATGTGAGAGCTTACCATTCTACCGAATCTATGACAGTGGTATAGGAACACAACATAAGAAGAAATTGTTGAAATAAGTTCTGAAGGGCTTGGTCTATCAGATGAGTATTTACCTCTGAACAAATAAATACAAAACACAATTGACTCCGTGAAGAGTGTCTGCAGTCATTGAAAGCTAATTCTAAACCAAATTTTCAACTACTACTAGAAAAAAAACCATGTTCACCAAGACTAAAACGTCAATCGGTATAAAGCCAACTGTATTTGCACAACGTTTAAACTCACGTTCAGAACTTTAACTTATGCCTAGAAATCATTAAATTATGATGAAAACGGTGAATCATGTGCTCAAAAATGTCAATGTCATACTAACACATCAAACATTTAAAATGTTTTGGACGATAGCATTTGATAGTTCAACCTATCAATAAAAAAGGGGATGATGATATACAAATCAGAAGAAATAATATATTATTATGAATACTGATTTCACTCTTGAAGCAGAACTTGTAAAATTTACAAATAAAGACACTCCAGAATGAAAGACGATTTCTGGGCTGACTAGTTTATCAAGTTTCTTGAACATATGCAAATACTATGAAAAGACATAAGGGGGATGAATAGTATTACAAGTATAAAGCTGTTTCATTTGCTCATGTAATGTACGTTGATAGATGTAGGTTATTGTAGACAGAAACCGAAGCATTTTACTGGATTATGTATACGAAACATGTCCGACTTCAGTTGAATGCTATGCATGGTGTATTGAATGAAAATATGTGTTGCATAATATTTAAATAAAAACTTTATGAATGAATATTATTTGTTTTTGATTGTGATTCAGACTTAGCATAGTAAAAGAAAAGTGATAAGGATACAAATGCTGAGATGTCAAGATCTTCCTACTTCTAATGTACACCCAAATTATCAAATGACTTGAATTAAGGGTAATTGGAGTTGTTTCCCTATTAGGTGTTTAAATGAAGATTTCAAATAAATAATTTTCGAGGCTTTTGCCTTTTGTCTAGAAAACTATAATACATGTAGAAGAAAAACTCAAATACAGCAAACACGATTAACGCGACTACATGAATGCTTATATGCTATGACTGCTTTTAGGAGTAATTGCCCTTAAATGGTGATTTTTTTGACTAATTGTTGATTGTTTTTGCTCTATTACCTTGAAAACTATATAGATAGTTAGAAACTGTAAACATTTTAACTGATCAGCCATACGTGATATATTTTAGTCAGGTGAGCTAAAATGCTCTTATGAGCCTCTTCTATTTAACCAGATAAACATTAATAATAGGAGAAAATAATGAAAATCATTCATACGATTGTTTCTTTTCAAATATGAATTGGTCGACTTCTTTCGTCAAACCAAAATATGGTAAACATTCTATCAACTGAAACAATAGCTATAGAATATGTAAACTTATCTGTAGAAATCTGTGTTTTTAGTCATAATGTATAAAAGTAATTATGACGTGTAAGGGATTTGAAATAGTCTGTGCAGTCAAAAAGAATAATTATAACGACAGATCTTATATTTTTTTTTCTGTTTAATCAATTCGTAAAATTTATAGACTTAGAACGATTAAGGGCTGGTCATGATGGACACCTGTCTGTTGTGTCTTTTTTGCACACAAACTGTAATTTTTGTATTATTTGTGCATTGTCCATAGATTAAAACACTTATTTAGCATTTCGCGGGGGTTTGACTTCACAGATTCGACTAACATCTGTAATATAGTAATTAAACATGCTCAAAGCTCCTCCCTTGTTTACTCAGTATAAGATAAGAGATTATTAAGAGTTACCATGTGCATATAATCAAAATTTTATATCATTTTCACTATAAAATTATAATTACAATTCATATTAAAAAGACATATATTATTTTATATGGTACTCTGAAATTGACTAAACACGCTATAAAAGATAATGTTATCTAATATAAAATTACAAATAGTATTCCTTCTGTATATATGCTGTCCTACACTATTGTTGAGGTAAAGACAATTGGAATATTAAAACATCATCATAAATAAAGGCAATATTAGTATACCGCTGTTCAATAGTAATAAATCGATTTAACTGAAACAAATGCGGGTCACAAACCAAAACTGAGGGAAACAAATCAACTATAAGAGGAAAAAAACCCAAAACGGAACAACAGAAACACTTAAATGCTGCAAATACAAACCCCAACATAAATAGAAACGGACTATGTGATAACAACTGACATATTCCTGACTTGGTACAGGACATTTTAAGAACAAAAAAACTGTTAGAATGCCTTAATTTTGTATACAAGAGGAATGCTCATTACTTTAAACAAGAAAAAAAAAAAGAAAAGAATGTATAGAATATTTTTAAATAACAATCACTATTATGTATTCTTTTTGCTTAAGTAAGAATTAGTGCCGGCTGCCTTCAATACTGCTCTTACACATTCTTTCTATTTTTCCTATTCATTGTTCTTTTCATATTTTCTTTGTTAACATGTTTAATTATATGAATTATATTTGATTGCATCATCATAAGATTATTAGAACAAGAAGATGAGGTATAATTGCCAATGCGACGATTCTCCACCAGAGACTAAATGACAGAGACAAGTTCTCTTATTTCTATAGTATTCATCATTTGTTTTTAAGACATAATTTATTTATATAATTATGTACTCCTGTTGTGACATGTCGTAAATACAACCCCGTTCCTTTTACGAATGTGACCTACCGAATTAGACTATTTACCGGGTTTGTAATAACACGAGCAACACGACAGGTGCCACATGTGGAGCAGGATCTGCTTACCTTTCCGGGGCACATGAGATCACCCCAACTTTTGGTGGGGTTCGTGTTGCTTAGTTTTTAGTTTTCTATGTTGTGTCTTGTGTACTATTATTTGTCTATTTGTCTTTTTTAGCCATGGCGTTGTCAGTTTATTTCCGATCTTTGAGTTTGAATGTCCCTCTGATTTCTTTCATCCCTCTTTTAATGACATTGGGATTTTTACAAAATATTCAGGTGGATAAAAACTTTAAAATAATGGGATGAATAAATGTCCCAAAAAAATCACTGAACAGTGATTGTTTTAATATATCTTTATTATTCGACCGAACAGTGGTTGTCTTTGCTATATCTTAATATTGTATTATGTTATTTCGGGATTTAGGTTTGATGTCAAATCGATCCCATCTTTTTAATTCATTCACAATTTTTTATGACAATTGCGAATGTTAGCGTGGTATATTGTATAGATTACAGTTTGTTGTATGGTTAACCTCTAAACGTGTTTAGTATGTATGTATATTTGTTTTTTTTTTTTTTTTTGGGGGGTTGTTGTCTTATTAAAGTTTACCCCACAACGTCTTTATATAATATCTCTGATAAGACAATTTGATCTGCCGCTTGGTCTAAATGCACTTTAAGTTTAAATAATCAACCATTGTACAACATATATAATACAGGGATACTATTACATTTTTAATAATTCATCACTGAATTTTGTTTTAAGTTGTCTCCATTTTTACAATTATAGCATGTGCCAATTTTAATACAAAGAGATGGTTATCAAAACAAGTATTTTATGTTAACAAAATACAACAAGAGGTTTTAGAAAGTCAGTAATGAAGCTATAAATAGAAATTAACTTTACCTAACCTATTTATAGGTCTGAAAATAACTTTGTGTATGTCTAGGTCATGATAGATAGAACAAGTTTTCAATACTCGATAGTTTTCTTCCTCGCGTTTAACATATTGCCTGAAATAATCATCGACTGAATCCATCAGTTTTTCAAAGTTGTGTTTCCAATTGATGGAATTAGGCTCACGATATTTTGTGCCTTTGGATAACGTATTACACAGAGACATGTTATTGACAATGTCTAGGTCACAATTAATAACGTTGCCAGCCGGATTAAATATATGAATAGGGAACTGGCACAGGTGAAATTAAGAGATTCAGACTTGAAGTCGTCAATATTGAGATTCTGCAACACGTGTTTGTAATTGAAAATTTTAGTTGCAATTAGTTTAGTATAGGTATTAGAAATGATTGGTACAGATTTATCATTGGAAAGGAGGTATTTCAAGTGAACTAATTTATGATGAAGGATACTGCCCAAGTTGATGGCATTGAGACCTTTGATGGCAAAGGAAAATTCAAGAAATAGTATTTTCTCCTTTACATTGTTTTCAATGCGAACTGGTTTGAAAAATATGTGACTTGCAATATCCGAAAAGATAGCTGTAAGTTTGTATTCTATGATTGAGGGTTTGTAACAGTGGTTTCCTAATATAAGTTGTACAGAGAATGAAGTTTTGAAAAGGGTAATAAAAGCTTCTGCGACTGTGATGAATACCTAACGGCTTTTGTATAAATGACAGCAGGTCATTGATAGAGACATCATTGAGAGTAGGTGATGTATTATGATGTTGACCATAACTACGTCTATGTCGAGGAGTAGAGTTGAAAAGTTTTACCACATTCACCGGGCTAAAGGAGGGACTAAGTAGAATACCTATACCATCAATTTTGTAATATTATAAAGAGTTTTCAGTAGATTTTGCTCATGGAAAATAACTATCCTATGAAAATGTTATCTATTTTATAAAGAAAAATATCTTTTATTTAATGGATAAAAGATCTGTAGATTGAAAACTTTAAACAAAAATGGGACCTATTGCATAACATTTTACCAATCAACCATAATTTGAAAAGTAATAAATAGTGAAAACTCAAATTTCAAAACTATCACCATTTCTTCTTTGAAGGCATATGTAAAATCTATTGGACATTATTACACAGAATATTTATGTATTCTAATATTGGTCAACATGTTCTCGTCTTAAAGATTTTGTAATAGGATATAAAATTGAAGATGTTGAATATAATATACTAAATCATATTATAACAATTGTTTGCCTTCTGATCTATAAATGCTTTTATTTATCAGAAAAGAAAACTTAATATATTTATATTATGTCAGTCCTAACAAATAAATTGAAATACAAATTCTATATCATCCGAAAAATCCTTTTGAGAAAATTTCATAAGAACATCTTAGAAATTTGATTCTTTATATATTTTGTTGGGGATGGTTTTGTACCACAGTAAAACATCATCATGGAAATGAAAAGAAGAAAATGCTCATCAAGAACTGCTCCTTTCTTCATTATTGTTTAAAACCATGGTATATCATTATATATTTGAAGTAATAGAATAAAGTATACAAAAGACGGTCAAAGATACGTTTTCGTTTTCCTTTTCATTGTATCTCAGTCGATGTGCCACTAAAAGGTATACATATTTGTCGAATTACTCTGTAAATTGAAAATAACGAGTACAATATATATAGATTTATAAGACGTTTGCTAATCAATTTCCCTGGTTTTATTGGTAGTTAACAATACAGGAGGAACCTTAGAGCCATTGTTGTAACACTAACGGGCATTGTTAACAACTATATCTGACGTTGAAAAAAGTTGTATCCTGTTTATAGCATTTGGACATGTTATTTAACAACCATATTGTGGAACTCTGAAGTCGATTAAATAATATTATTAAGGACAAAATACTAGAAAAGATACGTGTTATTATTATGGTGATATTTCATTACAAGCGCCAAATAATGTCCACTCAAGCTAGCAAAATTTGTAATACAGATAATAAAAGACGTAGACAAATCACTTATCAAGATTGAAGCTTTCAAAGGTAGTGAAAAAAATCTGGTTTATTTTGTAGATATTGTAGAGACATAGGAGGCATGTAATGAAATCTCGTGTATTTCATCGAAGTTTTTAGACGAAATTTCTGGTTTACTTCATGCTATGGCAACGGCAAGCTGTTCATCGGTCATAAATACAGCGTCGACAGTCACAAACTTTGCACGATTAGGAATAGCCACTCAAAAAGAGCTTCCTAACATACTTCGAGAACTCTTATTTATAAAAGAGCCGCCACATCTTTTAGAAAAACATCTTAATAATAACAGCTACTTGAAAAAATCTTCAAAGCACATGAATGGATTATTATCAGAAAAGTTTGCACGAACCAGTATAATGAATGTGATGTGCCATTAATGTACAAGATAATAAGATATATAAATGTGGTACCAAATCCGACTCAAGGATGGGATAGTATGACGCCACCATTAGTAAATGAACTAACATTAGGAGATGATATAGAAAGAATCAGGCGAATAAGGAATTCTATAGTTCACAGAGGAAACACGACTGTCCAAGACTCTGAACTGGCCAATTACTTCTCTATCTTTAAGGATATAGCAGTCAGGTTTGAAACATATCTTAATATGACAAACAGAGAATTCGTATCGAAAATACAGAATTTAGAAAATTGTTGCATTGATAAAGATACAGAGCAACACTACCTAAAACGACTGACGGAGTTAGCTAAAAACGAGACAGAAATAGCAAGTACTGTTGAAGCAGTTCAGAAGGATCTTGATTGTCTTCGTTTATATAGTAAGTAGCATTAATAGTGATAAAACAGTTCTATCGCAAGTAAAAATGTCATTCGTGTTAACCGAAATCGTTTGAATAATGTCTACACTTACATTTAATGATGACAATGATAAAGCTTTATTCTATATGAGTGTTTTAAAACCTTCGTTTACTTGACGTTATAGTCATTGATAAAGAATAGACTTTTTAACTCCTAGTCCCAACAAAATAAACCAACAAAACATCTTCTAACAAATGATTAAGTGTATGCTCTGAACACTAATGTGGATTTGCATACGTCAAATATCATACATATTTACAATTAACCATGATATATGTAAACGTTCTCATCGGTCTCGTCATCATGCGCACTAATTCAAGCACATGTATTGGATCTACTTTTGCCTTTTTGATTGTAACGTTAAGATATATTCTTTGTTACGCTGGTTCTTCAAAAGTAAGATTACTTCAAGTGACTTGTCACCAAAACAACAAACAAAATAAACCAACAAAGATAACTGATAAGCTTGAAAATAAAATCTGACAAAAAGTTGAATATTTGTATTTGTTACAGTGAATATGACAGTTATTTTCCATTCGTTTGATGTGTTTGAGCTTTTGATTTTGCAATTTCATAAATGACTTTCCAATTTATATTTTCCTTGGAGTTCGGTATTTTTTATTTAACTTTTTGTATAATCAGGGATTAAGTAGAATCCTTATTTTCCGTGATTTTGCCTTATCACTAAAATTATTATTGACTATATATAATCCCAGAAAATATCCTTTGATTTACTGAAAATTTCAAGACTTATCTTACAAATTCCCTGATTTTATTTCATGGATGATCAAAATACAAAGATCATCTGTTTAATGAAATAAATTAAATATAGACTAATAAATAAATCAACTGTATCCTAAGGTTTAAGTGGACATTTTCTTTCCCTGTTCATTTATCAAATCTAACGTGAACGGTTTTCCAGCGACATACTATTTAACTGTGTTTTACCATCTTAACTGATCAATAAAAAAGTATTCAAAATTGATGTTAATAATAATAACATTATCAATGATAGTGATAACTGCACACGTATGCCATGAGTTCTATTTATTGTCTAAACCAATTTTCAATGCACATTCATGCTGTGAAAGTAAATGCACAGTGCATGTCATTTGCAGTAAAACAAATGGCGATGAAAGTTATTTAACATTTGTCTTATGCTTTCTGTGTTCCACTGTACAAGGAATTCAAACTAAGCAAACTAATGCAACTAAACGTACAGAAAACTGCCCGAACACATGCTTGACAGATTGAGGCAAACATTGGCTGTCATATTTGATACCGATTCTGCATATTGATCGCAGCAAAAGAGACTCCCAAAATATAAATGTCATTGATCATAAACGAACTAAAATGATATTGCCTGGCTCCGAAGGTCTCCGAAGGCCTCGAAGCTAGGATCCTAAACAAGAAATCAATTTGAGGTGGCTGCATTACTTTTTGGCACCTTCAGATTTTCTAATGATAAATTTATATCTCTTCAACCTGCGATAAAATTAGGGCAAGGTTTTTTTTAAAGTGGATAATGTTGCAAAAACTAAAAAGCAGGGTATTGAAACATGGTTAATTGGTAAATTATGCAATATTAGACGTCATCAAAATGCAGGTAAATTTTGACGTCCTAAATTTTGACCTTTGCTATAGATTCATATGTATACATGATAAAGTCATGCGGTCTTTTCATTAGGTTTTGAGACATGTGACCTTGAAAATGTCAATCAGAAGTGGCATTTTGTTAATCGGAAGTAGAAACTTATCTCCCTTATTTAATGCAAACGTATATAGAATCTATATAATTTTGGAATCAGAGTACTAAAGTAAGCTATTATTTGACACCAGATGTTACTTCGATTTAACTTGAAGTGGCTTATTATCTACCTTAATTGATGTCAAAAGTCTCTAAAACATTTTGTTTTCAAAATCAGAATGTGATAACCTATCATTTTAGACCGGATATACTGTTTCATTCAAAACAAATCTCATATTAAGTGAATTTGGGGATAGACCTTCAATTGGTTTTTAATTATATTTGCTTACCAAATACTGTGGGAAAAACAACGTTTTATAGCTAAATACATATATTAAAGGGATAAGTATTCGATTTTTAATATTAAATCAGCAATTTATAATTTGATATAATGATTAAAAATCAATAAAAAAAATTTAAATTATATGATTTGAGAGTTATACTTTTGATAGTGAACAATAAAACTTTAAAAAGACATAGGTCAAGGTTACCGTTTCGCATTACACAAAATGACACTTTCCGGAAACAATCTTCTAGTGTGCGTGGAATATAAAAAGAAGATGTGGTAATGATTGCCAATTAGATAACTCTTCACAAGAGACCAGACGACACAGAAGAAATTAACAACTATAAGTCACTGTACGGCCTTCAACGATGAGCAAAGCCCATACCGCATAGTCAGCTATAAAAGGCCTCGAAATGACAAATGTTAAACAATTCAAACAATTCAAAGTTTATTTCACCAGAATTTAGTACCAAATTAATTAGAGCGTTGTATTTCGTGTTAAAAGTTTCGTTCTAAATCTTTATAATATATTATTTTCACCCTTTTTCAAAATGAATAAAGATTGACACCCAGTTAGATATGCTAACGAAATTAAAAAAAACTGAATAGGTTTATTCACTTCGGAATAAATTTTCTTTTTATAATCCAAAAAAGTCCAACGAATAATGTTGATTTGTTAAATCTAATATTTATAAAATAGTTCAACAGCATGCTGTCTCCGAATAATGGTTATTCTACCAGTATATATCAAGTCCCACATATGATTTCTTTTCAAAGGTAGTGTTTGTGCCCAAAGAAAGTTAATTCATAAATAAATATATCCAATCCACAAATAAAATACACTTTTTGATGTCTGAGTGTAAATGTGCCATTGATTCAAACATCATACGAAACATGATTTTCTTTTTACAGTCTTTACTAATAAAATTGTTTAAAAAAAGCAAACTAGTTCAAGCAGTAATGAAACACAATATCATTTTCAACAATATCATGTTAGTACAACATGTAAAAGTTTGAAATCAAGCATATTTTTGCGATACTCTTAGGATTAGGCAGCAAGACAATATACTTCTTTGATAGAATCTTAATATAACTCTTAACAACATAAAAATAAATCGGTTTGAAAATCAAATGTTTTTTAAAGCATTCAAATGTCAGTGTTATTATGTTCCTCAAAAATACTAAATGACATTTCAAGAAATTCATTTATAAAATAAGTGGTTTTGAAAATCAGCTTAGAAAAAGTAACGGTGAATACATGAATACGTATAAATATCTCAATATATTTGCTTTTGTTTCATAGTCACACTTTTTATTGTAATACTGAATTCCTGCCCATTCATAAATCCATGTAGTTTCAACATTTGTTTCAACCTTTCGTCCTTGAATTTTCTATCTAAACGAGCATTTGACAGACTGAAAACTTATTTTAGGTATAGTTCACTGTGTTGTTGTAGAAAAAAAGTAATCAAATTATATAACGGATTTTTAACACAATGATCAATATCATTACCTTTATTGTCTTACGAACGAAACTACACAAAAACCTTCGATAGTATTCATATTCAAATTTGCAAAGGTCGATAAATTAACTGAAAAGGACATAACTTAATGTTTTCATCATTGCAGTACCTGGCATTTTTTCGAAACTTCGGACGATAATGCACAAACTGGATCAGGAGGAGGTGATACCAAGGAATATTCGAGGTAAATTTATTCATTATGTGTGACAATTGCTAATGAGTGGACAACCAATTGTTAGTTATTAAACCGTCATTCCGCGAAAAGATCGTTTAGTTTTGTTCTGATATTTGTTTTTGTTTCTGAAATGTCGCTTTAGTTTCGCAACATGTCGATTAGACAGCTGGTATATGATATCGAAACTTTATAGCTCTTTTTATCTCAGCCTTGTTAAATAAACACTTATATATATATTGGAGTTATCTCCCCGTATAATGTTTTCTTGTAATGACTTAAATATTCGTCTTATATATATATATATACATTCTTAGATTTTTCTCTAGAACATGTAGAATGTTTGATAATTACTTTATTGATTTGTTCAATTTTAAGCAAAGCGATCCGGTCACATGTAATTAAAGTTCTCTTTTACTTTGTGTTTGAGTCAAAAGGTATGTCTGTTTAACTCATATAGCGTGAGTAATATAGTCATTTGGTCTTTTGATATGAGGTCCTTGGTCCTTAGTCAGAGAATTGAGGAAAAGTCAATGATTAAGGTCGTGTTTTAAACTAAGAATTTTGCCTGTTATCACCTCTTGAGTTGAGATCTGTGACCTTCCACCTTGATATTAGGGTCAGGTTAATATACCAATGTCACTTTCTAGGTTTTGCCCTTTGTTTGCTATTGGTATTCTACTTAAACTAAAAGATTGAGACAAGAAAAATCAGGGCAAATTGTTGAGGGCATTGTGGCGAAGATTTCAAACATCTATTCAAACCAATCTTTTGACATCAGTAAGAGTTGTTTCACGTTTGATACTTAAATTTATCGTTTATTGGTTTAAGCTTCGCACTATAGTCACACCTTTATCCTGACAAGTTTTAACATAAACCAATCATGATCTGTAAGGCAGGCGAGACATTTCAGTGTTAGCGCTTTTGTTATAGTATTTTTATGCTATTGTCTTTGAACGGTGACAAACAGAACACCATGCTGATCTAAATATAATAGTGCTCCCTTCAAATCATTGGGTATGTCCCGGGAATATCCCAGGTAGTACTGTCGTAATAATCCTATAGAGTACTTGAGGGATAAATCCAACTTTGTAAAAATCATTCTGATTCAAACAACAAATTTTCTGAAATTGACATTATCAAGATGCTTGATTTCATGATTGACAACATATTTTTTACGTTTCGAGGACGTATTTTTAACAAACAATAAGCATTCCCATGGGAACAAACTGTCCAGCTGACTTCATGAAACTTCTTAGAAAGAAAGAAAAGAAGTAAGCAGTTTACTTTCCGCTATATAGATGATGTTCTCTCACTAAATAATTCAAAATGTGGTAACTATGTTGAACACATCTATCCCATCGAACTAAAGATAAAGGATACAACACATACAGTTAAGTCTGTCTCATATCTTGGCTGAAATCTAGAATTTGACAATGAGGGTTGGTTGAAAACAAAACTTTACAACAAAAGGGAGAATTTCAGCTTCCCAATTTTGCACTTTCGATTTCTATGTAGCAACATTTCAGCAGTGCCTGCATACAGAGTGTATATCTCTAGATAGACTTATTACCGGGTTTGTACTAGCATGGGCAACACGACGGGTGCCATATGTGGAGAAAGATATGCTTGACCTTCTGGAGCACTTGAGATCACCCCAGTTTTGGTGGGGTTAATGTTGCTCAGTCTTTTGTTTTCTACGTTGTATGTTGTGTACTATTGTTTGTGTGTTGGTCTTTTCTTTTTAGCCATGGCGTTGTCAGTATATTTTCGACTTATGAGTTTGAATTTCCTCTGATATCTATCGCTTCTCTTGACAACAGCATGATTATAAACAGGAAGTTTTACACAAACTACTTGGTCAGCAAGCAAATTACATGCTATTTACTTATTATGAAAGGCATCGTATTGAAACTATTGTTCGTAGATTTCAAAAGCTTTAACATAGCATTGCTATTGGATTTAGGATGTTGAATATCGTTAAAACGTGCTCTTTTGCATTTATAGGATGAGGTCTAGTGACAGCAATTACCTGGTTCATAAAATTGCAAAAATACAAAATTCCGCAATCCTTTGAACAAAAACATGTTATTTTTAGTCATGTATTTAATTACAGACCATAAATCAAGTTTTTCACTGATTGTTAGAAAACATTATTTCCTAAATTTTGAAAACATTTTTTCAAAACTACTAGTATTTGTGTCTTTCATGTATGGATAATACATATTTTAAGTCTTTCTTGCGGTATAACACACCGAGGGGTGTCAAGATTGATCAAATGAAAGACCGACCGTATTGATGTCTTCCTTGGGCAATCCTGTCACCACAAGGTGTATTAAGCGACAAGACAAATATGAATTATCTTTAACTGAAAAACTTAAATACTATTGGTTTATAAAATAAAATGGGGTTAATGGCATTTTCTGGTATTTCAGTCTAATAAACCAAGGAAAGGTTTGTTCCTGCCTGATATTTATATATATTTTTAAGATGGAAAAGTAAAACCCTATCTGGCAACAACACACTAAATCTATTGAATAAATCAAATGACTTAGTAAAGCGTTGTTTGCATTTGAATCAAGGAAAATAACGCAGGTCATTATTGTATGCCTTGAAGCACATTTTATTGAAACTTGGTATCGTCTAGGTTGATTCTTAAAAAGAATGACATGTCGTTCTGAAAGAAAATAACTCCATATAGTTATATAATTTTAAAGTAACTTATGTGTCTTTTCATGGTTTATGCCTTCTTGTAAAATACATAAATGTCCTTGGAAAAGTCTAGAAAAACTATGAATGTGTGGCAAAAAAGTGAGAACACAATTTATAAAGCTTGATCTGGCAGGCTCAAATCGATCTAACGTCTTTTAAGTCATTCTAATCAGAGATGTTCGGTATTAGGGTTGGCATTCATATTGCTAACATTCAGACATTTCTCTTTAATATTTTGTGGACTGTGTAAATTAATCGTTTCTAATATTTCCATGATATTTATCTGTGTATAATAACCCTTTAATACCCTCTCAAAGTGGTTGTATATAGGGATGCAAATGTCTGTCGCTCAGTTTTTTCGTCCGTCCGATCGTCAGGGATTTCAGGTTAAAACCATAGCATTGTTGACCCAAATTTTTGGACAATTTGATGGACCATAGAATACAAGTCAAATTCGATTTTGATGGTTTGGGCATTTACTGTTCAAGAGTTATGTTCCTAAGAAACGTTTAAAAGTTTGAGTTTCTTCCATTTCCGAATGGAAATGACAATACTGATCGACCAAATATTTTGCAATTGAACACCAAATATATGACCATAAAACACAGATCAATTTCGATGTTGATGGTTTTTTCATGTACCACAGATAGAGTTACCACCTTATTTACTTAAAAATGTTTATTCTTTTAGTTTTCGGATAATAATCAGAATACCTCTCCGACCAAATTATTGGAAATTTGAAAACAATGTCATGGACCATAAGATAAAGGTGAAGGTTTATTTTGATGGTCTTGACATATATACTGTTTAAAGTGATGCATGCCCATTAGTATCCTTAAAAAATAGATTTATTTGGATGATACTTTATGTACCAATTGACTGTTTTTTTTGTTGTTTTTTTTAATTTGATATACATGATGGTTTTTAATAAAATGGTCAAATGCGATGTTAATGGTAGTAGCATTTCTTGTTCACGAGTTATCCTCTTGCTTACCTTGTAATTTTGATTAGTTTGGTTCCCTAGTGATAATTCAACTGTTTGTCAATATTTATTTAACTTTTAACACAATTTTTGAAACATAAAATAAAGGTCACGTTCAATTTGAATATAAGTTTCAGCATTTACCGTTAAAACGGAAATTGTTTTCTACACTCAGGGATATCTCTGAGCCTTATACATGTATCACTTAACTGTAGTATAATTTATATACGTTTTTTCGTTTATCATTTTCTACAACGTGGACCATATATAGCACCATATTAAATGATGGTAGTTTTATATACTTATATGCATTGTATATTTCTTATTTGTATATGTTAGCTGAAAGACCGAACTATAGGTTGTTAATGCATATCGTCTTAACGTGATATTTTCATACAATACTGCTTTCAATTTGATTTTTTGTTTTGTTTTTTTTTTTGGTGGAAAATCATCAATAATGTTTGCCTCATGCATACGTTTTGTTTTATACTTAACAGCACAAATTGAAAAACAAATAGAAAAATGGAAGCAAGATGATATGAAGTTTGTTCCTACAAAGGCATCCAAGTATGTTTTAAAACATTTAAAAGATAAAAACTGTGTAACTGTTGTTGGAGGTCCAGGAGTTGGCAAAACGGCTATAACAAGACACGTTGCTCTAAATCTGAAAGAGATGGGATATGCAGTCATTCCTATAACAGATCCAAGAGATATTAGAGACTTTTATAAGCCTGGACAACGATCTGTGTTTGTTATTGATCACATTGGTGGTAATTTTACTGCCAAACAACAGCTGATCGACAGCTGGGAGCAGTTACTAGGTGTTGTAGAACACATTTTATCAGATAATTGTAAAATTGTTTCATCATGTCGATCACAGGTATATTTAGATAATAAATTTAATGTTTTACTCCCATTCAAATCGTGTGAATGTAATGTGAACTCAAAACCCTTACGGTTGTCTCTATCAGAAAGAAAAAACATAGCCAAATCCCATTTAGGTAATTATGACCATGATATAGCCACCATGTACCATTATGACTGCTTCCCTCTTTTATGTGTTCTTTGTAGTAAGCAAGGCAACATTGATATCGAAGAGTTTTTCCGTTTACCTTTCGAAGTATGGGAAAAAGAGCTAAACATCCTTTGGGATCAAGGAGAAGTTGGTAAGTGTCAGATTTGTGCGTTAGCACTTTGTGTTATTAATGATAATGAACTACAAGAGAAATACCTGACAAGTAAAGAATCTTGTGTACGTCATACAATAGATGATGTTTCTGAAGCATGTGGGCTGAATAGAGGAAGGTCAACGGTAACAATCAGAGAAGACATGGATACCCTAATTGGTACATATCTTACGAAAATAAATGGTATTTACACAACCATACATAATAAGGTTTTTGATTTCCTGGTAAATTATTGCAGTACAAAGATACTAGATTGCCTTATTGAACACGCAAAGGTTAGTTTTATCCGAGAACGTGTTATCTGGAACAAGTTACCCTGTGAACCTGACAGAGATAAAGACGGTTTTGTCATCTTAATGTCAGACGATAAATTAACCCTATATTTAAACAGACTTGTATTCGAATGGTCACACGGAAGAATAGAAGATGTGTTTTTAGAGAACAGTAATATGGAGAATGAAGAATTCAGGGACAGATTACTTTCCAATTTACGACAACGTGATAAAGTAGAACAGTCAACACTTGCACGCATAACAGCACCGTTTGCTGAGCTACTATTCAGTTGTTTAGAAATATGTTGCTTAAAAGGATATTTTAATCTTCTACCATGGATTTTCGATCAAGGTGTTGATATGAACCAATGTATTAGTAGTATAACACCTCTCAGTTTTGCTTGCTTGGAGAATAGAACAAAAATAATCAATAAATTAATAGATTTAGGAGCAAATGTCAACAAATCAGGAATTAGTGGAATGACACCATTACATGCAGCATGTTATTATGAGAACATTGATCTAGCTGTATTAGAAATATTACTGAAACATAAAGCCAGTGTAGACAAACGAATGTTTGATGGTTCAACTCCATTACTCGTGGCTTCATTACGGTTAAACCGAGAGGCAGTGAATATACTTCTAAACAGTTCTGCTGATTCTAACATCGGTTTCTACGACACTCTGACAATTAAAGACGGCATAAAGAAAATGTTCCGATCTATAACCGATGAAGAAGAAGAGAAATTTTGGGATCATTTAATGAATTATTTTGCAGTTCCTTGTGTTGGTCAGATCAAACAAATTGCAAACAAAGTAATTGACATAATAGGTAAAGCTACACCATTACATTTGGCATGTTTAGGAATGGACATGGACATCACTAGAGATTTACTGGATAGAAATCTCGACATAAATATACGTAAGGAAGACGGTTCTACTGCTTTATTTGTAGCGTGTGAGCGCGGTTATGTTGATGTTGCAACGTTACTTCTAGAACATGACGCTGACCAATATATCAGTAAGAACGACGGAACAAGCCCTTTAGATATAGCAAAACAAAATAAATTTGCTAAAATAGTCACATTGTTAGAAGGAACAAACAGAAAATCAATGAGAATTGCAAACAGAAGGAAAAGGAAGAAATGTTCATAAAACTAGTAAAAGCCTTGATACTAATGAAACCTATCTATGAATAATACTTTAAAACACTTTGAACCGGTGCTGAGAGACTGCTAGTGCTCAAGGGCCTATTCAGCTTAGTACAACTGATTCAGTACTAAACTGATTTATATCATACCTTTCCTAATTTCCCCCTTGACAAATCTAGAAATCATTAAGATATATAGAGATTGAAACTCTTTATGCAAATCTGACCTAAAGATAGATTTTGCTATTATTTTCTCTTTCATTTTGATCATATAACTCCTCAAGTACTCAAACATTTATGCATTATTGTCCTTTAAATGTTTGAGTTTGAGTGTCTTTTCTTTATCAGAGGAGGAGAACAATGTACATAAGAATAGGTAAACCACGTCTAGAAATAGTTAAACATGTCATAATAGACCTTTTCAACAACTCTCGACACCGACTAATGACACCTACAGTTTACAGGTAAAATGAAGGAGTCGTCTCAAAATTAAAATCAATCATGAATAGTATTACGTTTACACATTCGATTTATCGTTTTACACTATTTTGACGAAAGAACATATTTCAAATGCAAATACGAATTATAAATCTCTCTCTTTTGTATAAAATTCTAAGCACATGCATCTATACGGCATTTTACTTTGAATTTATTAAACCTTCAAGTAAATAATTACTGCAATCAATCCACATCGTAATCTGCTTTTTTTTCTTCTTAAATTTTATGATTATGTGAGTATTTAGATAAGCGAGTCTGTCAACGCAGATTGTTCCACATGCCAATAGCGATTAATTCGTTTTTGTAATGCTATTTATGAAATTTGCGGAAGGAACATTGTAACAGGACTGCCGTCCGTCCGCTAGAGTTTGTGTTTCTCAACCGATCTTCACGTCACTTGTTGTACACATTCAATTTTGGGAGGGGTAAAAGCCTATTGGTTTAAAGGTCAAAGGAAAAGGCCACATCGATAATTTAGCTACGAGGGACTACTCCGCTTTAAGATACCATGTTAAATGTTTCCTTAATGAACTGGAAAATTAACGGCACCATTTTTTCTGCGCCACATGCGCATTTTACATAATGTCTCTTCAGTGAAGCGTGTGGTATTTATATCTCAACAGAGCTTGTTGTCATTGCAGTGTCTTTTTGAACAGTGCCGAACTGATTAACCGTTATAGGTTATAGGTTTTCCGTGTCCCAAAAGACAACATACCTTGTCCCTTTGTCGTAGATTCCTTTCCCTGTTCCCGAAAAATGACCTTCGTACACGTGTGTCTTGCAAGAAGCGTGAACTTCTAACCCTTCCTTTTCAGGACATAGCTTTGGTTTTCTACAAATGCATAATAGTTTTAAATTTCATCTCTGACCATACATAGGGAGGTTTTAAATCCAATTCTACTATTAAAACCCCGCCGCATGTTTTATGCGCCTGTAACAATTCCTGAACAGTTTGGTCATTGCAATTGGTAAGTTTTGTCACAATTGAATTTTGTAGTTTACAATTTGATATTTTGACATTATGTTTCGCTCTCATATTTATTTCCTTTTTATTCGATCAAAGGTAGTAACTTTGTTTCCTTTTGTCTTCTTCCTTTTATGGGGTTGGTGATTGGGAGTCTTTAACCAAAATGCAGACCATGCGGTAACTCTGTTTTATATTTTGCATTGTGTGATTTTTTCCTGCGGAAGTAATAAAATAGCAAGAGAAAGAAAAAAAAAGGCTTACGACTTGAATCTTAATCTGACATAACTCTT
Organism: Mytilus coruscus; assembly: GCA_017311375.1. NCBI lineage: Eukaryota > Metazoa > Mollusca > Bivalvia > Mytilida > Mytilidae > Mytilus > Mytilus coruscus. The sequence continues at coordinate 43,354,524 of CM029598.1, forward strand.
TATATTCCAAATATAGGTACTATATTTCTTCAAAAATGCATGAGATAACTATTCCTTGTATTTTTTTTTTAAAGTTTTAAAGAATTTGTGGTAAAGATAGACCAAGGGCCTTTAAAATCTTGGTATCTATTTTGTTATGAATTTATTTTTGGGCGCTATTTTTACTTTAAGTTTGTTTTGGTCGTACAACATTAGGGCGAGTCAATTCATCAGCTTCCTCCTTTCTCTGGTCAGCTACGGCATCAGCTTGCCGGGGAGCAGGTCCAGCGACGGCGCAGTAAACCGGATAATTTAAAGAGAAATAGTCAAAATTTAAATTGCATTGTCGATGAATATCGATTTCAAGTTAAAATAAAATTGGTGAATTAAAAGAAATAAAGTAATGAGTACCATTGAGGTAGCTGAAGCCAAAATTAACATACATTGTAGAAACATGTACCGCCCAAGTCAACAGACACAAAACATTGATTAATTAGACATCTAATACAAAATACAGGTTTTTTTTTTTTTTTTTTTTTTCATTTTCCAACTCGACGTCTAAATGAAATGAACATCGAAGTCCTTCCTTTTCTTCATAGTCATTTCACAAATAAGTTTAATTTTGATAAGCAAATACTTGATAAACAAAATAAGGTGCGGTACACAACATTTACTATTATACACGTCATGTTGGATAGTTGTCTCATTGGCAATCAAAATAATCATATGCGATCAATAATATTTTTTCAATTTTATTTTTGAGACGAACCCTCATATCTCACCTGTCGTAGTCGTTCTCAACTGTAGGTGTAGACAATTGTTGAAAAGGTCTATTAATAATTATCTTACCTGCTATACATTTCTAGGAATATAATTTATTAAAAGCGACCGCGTCGAGACCATGTATATTAAATTTGGGGTTAGTAGGCGTGGTTTATTTTACTACATGCTTACATGTAGTAATGGTGTTACGTCCTTTTATCAAAACAACACGGCGTTCAGAAAAATTGGTAAACAAATAAATGTTTTCTATCGTAGTATTGATTATCGTAACGTATTTGTGATAGATACGGAACATAATTATACGTAAAAACATTACAAGCAATTGATTTTACTTGAATTTAATGTGAAACATAATCAATTCTTCTACTTACAGGACGCATGTGAGATTTTAAAAGACATTTTAAGTATACAATCATGACTTTTGGCCAAAATAAACTCATCATAGATACCAGGATTAAAATTTTATTACGCCAGACGCGCGTTTCGTCTACAAAAGACTCATCAGTGACGCTCGAATCAAAAATGTTAAAAGGCCAAATAAAGTACGAGGTTGAAGAGCATTGAGGACCAAAATTCCTAAAAGTTTTGCCAAATACAGCTAAGGTAATCTATTCCTGAGGTAATATCAATGTTCAAAACTATTGTTCTAATTGCAAAGGAAATTGGTTAAAATATTATGTGATATGCATCTACCCATTTATTCTATTTGATTAATTTTCATATGTAAGTGTATTGTAACACTCAATTGTTTATATAAGCTAGTTAAACAGTGTTCCTGTCGTTTTACACGAACAACACCATGTATAGTCTATTGCATACTTTTATACTTGCTGATACTTTATATCAATGCAAAATTCTGAAAGAAAGAAAAAATTTTGAGATTAAAAGGAGCTGCACATCCATTATTCACTAAAATAATCCAATCAGAACCTATAGACTCGCTAATGGTTTTAAGATGGTGGCGGTTCTGATAATCTGGTGTTTCCTGTGGTCTCTGTTCTATTCTTTTATACACAAATATCTTTTCACAGAAATAGGATTAACCCTATACATTTTACAAGGTCATGTTTTCTCTGACTGTTTATGACGTCTTTACACTAAATCCATTGGATGTTGGATGTGTACGGATTGATAATTTAGTCTTAGATGCATGATTTTTTATTAGTTGTTAGTGGCTTTGAACTAGCTTTCAGATAACTGCGAGTACTCTCAGATCTGTTCCTAATGTCTTTTGTTGTTGGGATGTACAAGTACCCTGCCACGTCCACTTGTATGTTTGTCCATCTGATGAGTTAAGTCTTTCTCAACTGATTTTTATAGTTCGTTCTTATGTTGTACTGTTATATCACTGTCCCAGGTTAGGGAGGTTGGGATCCCGCTAACATGTTTAACCCCGCCACATTATGTATGTATGTGCCTGTCCCAAGTCAGGAGCCTGTAATTCAGTGGTTGTCGTTTGTTTATGTGTTACATATTTGTTTTTCGTTCATTTCTTGTACACAAATAAGGCCGTTAATTTTCTCGTTTGAATTGTTTTACATTGTCATTTCAGGGCCTTTTATAGCTGACTATGCGGTATGGGCTTTGCTCATTGTTGAAGGCCGTACGGTGACCTATAGTTGTTAATTTCTGTGTCATTTTGGTCTCTTGTGGACAGTTGTCTCATTGGCAATCATACCACATCTTCTTTTTATATTAATTGGTTTTTATTTTTTTTTATTTTTAATTTTATTTTGTCTGCTGGCTGCTTGGTACTCACATAACAATAATTTTACTTAGTCCCATATCAATTGTCATGTATCATGTCAGGTTGTGCCTTAATCTTTTAGTTGTCTATTATTGATTTTCTTTTGATTCTTATGTATTCATGCACAACCTGTATACATTTGTATTCAGAGCGATTTTATTTTTTGTAAATAATATATGTTTCTACTTTGTTAAAATCAAACATGTAGTACTAAATCATAGCAGTTGTTGGCTTTTGCATGTGAAATAAATCTATATTGTAAAACTGTCATTTTTTTTTTTTTGCAATTAAGCTGAAAAAATCTTTTGTTATTTAGTTAAGGTTTTAAAATGACACCAATGCAATAACTCTGATCGTTTTCGTAGTGTGTGGAATGTTACTTTGTTTCATAGAATATTTTTTTTTATCTAGAATTAAGCAAAACACGAGATTTTGGCTTATCTTAGTATAGCTTGTTTATTTTAGGAAACAACGAGTGGTAGGTTACGGATATTTAGGATGATGAGGTATTAGTATTGGCACATCTCATTTACATGCAATCTATGGATATTATTTGGGCCTATCACCTCAGTCATTTTCGATTGACTATGAATCTTTGTATAGTTTATATTTTAAATGTGTGATTTGTTTAATTGAATATAAGAAGATGTGGTATGAGTGCCAATGAGACAACTCTCCATCCAAGTCAAAATTTGTAAAAGTAAACCATTATAGGTCAAAGTACGGTCTTCAACACGGAGTCTTGGTTCACACCGAACAGCAAGCTATGAAGGGCCCCAAAATGACTAGTGTAAAACCATTCAAATGAGAAAGACAACGGTCTAATCTACTGAACATCAGGTTCCTGACTTAGGACAGGTGCAAACAAATAGGTACCAACCTTCACCCTTATCTGAAACAATAGTGTAACATCACAACATAGAAGGACACACTATAAAATATCAATTGACATGGCTTAACTCAATCAAAAGACATATTAACACAAGTGAACATACACTGAACGAATAAATTTGATCTATGACACACTGTAAATACAAAATCAATAAAATAAGGGTGAGATGTTAAACAATTTGAGAAAGACAACCATAACCTTGAACAAAATGCCGCCAAATAGAATAATGTACACAGGTAAGACAGTTTAAAGAGAACCACTAGTGGTAGGATACTGATATTCGCTATACAGTTGCATAAGTATTAGCACACCTTCATGAAGATTATTTTGCCTCATCCTTTCAGTTTATTGAGTTTGAATCTTGTGCATAGATAAAAGAAGTTTACATGTTTCGTGTGATTAGGTCAGTTCAAGATGAACCCTAATGATAGGTCAATGATATTTGGTTTCCGATTGTATTACTTTTTGCGCCTCTCATCCAGTTTTGTCAATATAACGTAACTTTATATACCTACATGGAGTTCATTTCTTTCAGATTGACAGGTCATTCTTTCGACGAATCAACCCGGACGATACCAAGTTTCAGTTAAATTTGCTTCAAGGCATAAAATAATGACCTGTATGAGGTCAATTTTTCTTGATAAAAATGCAAACTTTAATTCGCTTAAACATTCAATTCGTTTGATTGCTATCGTGTGTTGTTGCCACTTCAGGGTTCACTATGATATTTTCCATATTTCGCAGTTTTAAGACAGAAACAATCCTTTCCTCCGTTTATTGGACTGAAATACCAAAACTTGCCGTTGGCGCACATTTTAACTTTCAAAATAAATAATGTGAAGCTTAGTTAATCTATCGCTACAATAAAGAATACTATGTGAGATGAATTTTATAATGCAAACGTTTCATAAAAAGTCAGATTTAACACATTCGTGTGTAGGATTGGGAAAATCCTATTTATTCACATTATACAAGAAAATATACTTTTACCTATGGATATTCGTTTTCGTGTTACATGTACATGTATCATGATGTCGTGCTCTCTTCATGCCAGTTCTTTTTTTTCATCTTAATATATATCTTTTACTCTATATAATGATCAAATGGACAAATATTCTAATTTACTATAGAATCACACCCACGTACTTTAAAATGGGAAGGGATATAATATTTAATCCTGATTCTTGAGTTTTATAAAAAAAAAAAGTGGTACTACCAGACAAAGAGAAAACAATTATTCTGAATTCGTTTAACAAAATTTTGAAAAAATAATCTGCTTTTCCGCGATAAAAATGTCATGAAAATAAACAAAAAAACATAGCATCCCTCTTTCATAAACAAAGTTGATACAATAAATTACTTACAAAGTGACTTGTATTTTCATACACCGTAACAATTCATTTGTGTCTTGCTTCATGCAGTTACAGCAATATTTCTATTGAAACTGGACAATGATTTCTAAAGTTTATATATCTAGATTAATTAGTGAGTTTTATTACACATTATAAATGAGCCGTAGGGCGTATTAAAACCTGAACACATCAGCAAAGAATATCCCACTTTAGTGTGGTCGGTAAAATAGGATAGAAATACTGTAGATTTTTGCAGAAAATAATATTTGTTGACGGTATATAAGTCAGATAATGCATATTTTAAGTTTTGTTGTCGTATAATACATCTCGGGTGTGTTATACTTCAAGAAAACCAAAATGTGCATTATCTATAACATAATCAACTGGCATACTGCAGGGAGGTTTAGCTAGCTATAAACTAGGTTTAAACCACCATTTTCTTCTAAAATGCCTGTACCAAGTAAGGAATATGGCAGTAGTTTTTCACTTGTTCCGTTGTTTGATAGCGTTTGTTTTTTGTAAGTTTTAGTGGACTTTTAAACTGTCAAATAGTCTACATGTTGAAAATTAAGTTGAGGTCAGTTTGAAGGAACCAACTATAATAAGTCAGTTATATTTGGTAGTTTTATAAACAATGTTTTCCCAGTTCTTACAAGGCCAGGGTTCTATTATCAAATTTGTTTTGTCTTTAGGGAACAATATTTATCCAAGGTTAATGCTTATTTGGTCGTTTATCGATTTTATGTTTAAAACAAACCATGGTTCAAACGATTATTATACATGCATAGTTGTGCTTTCTTCATAATGTTTGAATATTGTGCAGGTTGTGGTTACCAAAGTAGATAACACGTTGATTGTGATCGTAAATTGGTGCTTAATTTTCAGTGGCAAATATTACATGCATATCAGGACAAGTACATGTTAATGGTCGACCGTTTGATATATGAGGTGGGCGTTAGAAACATACATACTGACCTGTTAGAAGCTGAAAACAGATAGTATGACTAATATAGGCTGTCAATGAATAGGTTGTTCAACAAAATGCTGGGATTTATTTTGTTCGAAAATTAATGAACATATCATCCTCCCAGGATTAACTATTCTCACTCTAAGCAAAACAGTCTTTGCTAAAAGGGCTGGAAGATATAAAGGAGACATTCAAAACTCATAAGTCGAGTGTAAACTAACAAACTGGCAAAAACGAAAGACGAAGAAAAGACAAACAAGTTCACAAACAGAAAGCTAAAGACTGAACAACACAATCGACACTAAAACAGGGGGTGATCTCAAGTGCTCTGGAACTAGTGGCACCTGTCGTGATGCTCATACTAAATACATATTCGGTGATGAGTTCTCATTCTATGATGTCACGATCGTGACAAAGACGACGGGATAGGGGTTACGTTAGCTGGAACATATCCGTGATTATCTGACAACGATCAACCAACACGTGATGACGTCCGTAAATTCTCTAAGGGATGACTTCAATTTTACCACTTTATCAAGATAGTGTAAGGTATATCAAGGAACGCAATTTGTAAAAATAAAATATCATGAATATTAGTATATACTCAAATTATAATACACGTTGAAAAAATCGGACAATTTAAGTACATAAAACGCCGATTCCATCTTTTCTCTCTGACAAAATTATCCCCATATGATTACTTTGAACGTGATTTGATTAAAATAATGGCAGGCATCAATTACTATGTTAATTTTATCAAATACCAATTAGTGATTTTTAAAATGATAGTTTAAGGAGTGTGGAATAATTTAGTATTTCGATCCCTCTATGGACGTTCAGTTAATACATCAGACGTCAGTATAGAAAATAATGATCCTTAAGCTTGAGACTGTGAATTATCAAAATTTCGATATCATCACTATGTTCATGTTATTACGTAGGACCTCAACATCGTTCAGGACCGAGAGATAAATAACTTGCTGACAAAGGGACCAAAATATCGTCCTCCATCTAAAATAGATTGGAAACAGTGTCGTCAGATCATTAAAGACGCTCTCTTATCCTATTGTAAAAATTAGTGTAAACAGGAAATCGCATAAAAAATTTATTTATTCTCATTTCAATAAATATATGAATATTATAGATATTCGAATATCACATTTTAAAAATAGTTTAGTAATTAATAAAAGGGTACGCAATACGCCTATTTCTATAATAAGAAACGAACGTCAAGTACTCGCAAAGCGGTGTTTGTTCGTACCAACCGACAAACCATTCAACAATGTGGTGGTGTTCTGACGTTAGTACTACACGTAAGTTTTAAGAATGAAATTAAGAATTCTTCTTCATCCAGGTCCGTGAGCTCCCATGCGAATTGAATAGTAAACAATCATTTCATTACATCATCTAAACTTAAGGCCTCATCTGAACACTTGCAGGACCCTACTATGTATTGGTTACCTAAACTACACAAAACACCAGTAAAGTATCGTTTCAATTCGACCGCTCGTAAGTGTTCTACAATTAATATCTCAGTGCTTTTATCTAGTTCTTCAACTACTTTCAAAGAAGTGCTTTTATCTAGTTCTTCAACTACTTTCAAAGAACTGATCATTATATTTGGTAATAAAGCATATGTTATTACTGACATTTCCAAAAAAAAAAAATGGATGGCAGTTTTGACTTTTCATCTTATGTTCTTATTCAATACTTCAAACGAACGAACATAAATCATTTATAAAGAAAAACTCAACACCGTTTTTGGATATGAGCTCGCCCCGACAGCACAGAAAGCTTATTTTAATACTGTCCAATTTGCTGTCATCGACCGCTGCCATCACATATAAACATAATCTACAATAGAAAAGTATTCTATAAGGTGAAGAACGAAATCTTTACATTTATACAGGTCTTATATACTATTTACTATATTACATTATGTACTTTCCTCTGAAGTAAAGGATGGGTGGGTGGGAAGCGATACTGTACTGTCGGAAAGGCGAACCTCGAATGACAATTCTAGACTATAATACTATAATTTAATGCATAAATTCTAGCATGAAATTATCATAATTAACATTACCTAAAAGGTAATAACTTACTGTTTGTCCAATCAAATTAAACATAAACATGTTTTGATTTGAACACCCGTGTAACGTCAACAAATACACGTGTTCCCCAGTAACCGTTATACAAACATTTATGTTCTTATTCAATACTTCAAACGAACATAAATCATTTATAAAGAAAAACTCAACACCGTTTTTGGTTATCAGCTCGCCCCGACAGCACAGAAAGCTTATTGTATTACAAATAAAACACAAATGTCCAATTTGCTGTCATCGACTGCTGCCATCACATATAAACACAATCTACAATAGAAAAGTATTCTATAAGTTGAAGAACGAAATCTTTACATTTATACAGGTCTTATATACTATTTACTATATTACATTATGTACTTTCCTCTGAAGTAAAGTGTGGGTGGGTGGGTGGGAATTGATACTGTACTGTCGGAAAGGCGAACCTTGAAAGACAATTCTAGACTATAATACTATAATTTAGCGCTTAAATTCTAGCATGAAAATATCATGATTGATATTACCTAACAGGTAATAACTTACTGTTTGTCCAATCAATTTAAACATAAACATGTTTTGATTTGAAGACACGTGCTTAACGTAAACAAATACACGTGTTTCCCGAGTAACCTTTATAAATACATTTCTACACAACTTGTCAAACAGAAATCCAATGGTCGTTTGGAATATATGATTGCAAATTAATCTACTGTAACTCATATAAAACCTTCTTTTGTTAATAAAAGGATGTATATGCTAGATATACATACTGGAAGTGCAATGAGCTGTAAATTTTCTCCTTGAAAACAATTATTTGTACGTTTCAGTAATAAAGATTATCGACATATTGTAGGTCTTCCTATCAGCACAATTGCACCATTTAAATTATAGAGTTTCTTCTATATTGTTATGAATCACTGTGTCTGGCCATGGAAGTAATATTGAAAGGAATAACAACGTCGTCACTTCAAAGGTTTCATCTGCGTTACCGCCCATCTTTCGATAACTCGTTAATTGGTTTAATATATGGCATGGTAATTGACTCTCGGCATGTGATAGATCAAATCACTGACACTTTTCGGTCATTTTCGTGTTCCCGGAAAATTACGAATAGACCGGTTGTTGTCGTATATACGTACGAAGTAACCCGAATAGTTCACTCGTTACATTCCGCTGCTGTACGCTACCGAATAGAGTCAGTCGTTCAATGTTGATTTTAGTCTATTTTTCCTATTTATGTCTTTTCGATCTTAATAGTTTAGGCCGACAGTTATCACATATGGAATTTAAGAAAAAGGGTGGATCATTTTCAATTTTAATATTTAAAACCAGTTAATTAAGAAGCCATTTCTGAAAGTTAAGAAGATGATTGTACAAAAAATATGTTTCGACCCCCTTTTATTAAATACGAATAATCCAAGTCTTTCGTGTATACCAGGCAATTTAAATATTCACAATTTTAAACGTTTCTATTCTTTAATTTGTACATAAACTAATTCATATAAAATAAATTTGCGGTTAGACAGATAGCGTCAAGCTCATTTTGTTTGGTTGATTTTCTTTTTGCTGTAACGTGCTACATTAATATTAGTATTCAATTGTAAACACTTTTTTAAAATAGATATAAATTTAACATGTTTACGAACTTATCATCCCGATTTTAATTGTCCAGTTTCAATAATGTAATCAATTACTTGAAAGTAAATATTTTTATAAATCTCGATAAACTTGGCACATTTCAACAGTAAAATATTCTATGTCTACATTTGTCTACATTATTTTGTTCAACATCATGTGAAACCTGATCGCTTCATCGTTATTTCCTGTTTTACTCGTGATCCGCTTTTAATCGGAAAACACTTTTAGATCAGTTTAAAACAAACAGTAAAAAGCAAAATATGCAAAATAAATATAATTGTCCATGTTAAACTGTTGTAGTTTAAACAATTCTAGTCCGTTTTCAAGTTTTTTACATCATTCGATTTCTTTCTGAGGTGGCAGGTACCAGTTTTGGTGTACCAGAACATGTGTCCCACGCAGAAATTTTGTTATAGTTAAGCATTGAGGTATATAAATGCATCATGTGGACTGAAAAATAAATGAAGGTAAATTCTAGGCTATTGTACTACACAAGTAAGTAAGTAGTTGCATACACAGGTTGGGGATTTCCTTCACATATGGGTCCAATCAGAAGTCAAAATTGTGGTCTCCTCACTTGACGGCATCCAATCAAAGTGGGGAAAAATTCAGTTTTATGTAAACAAAAATATCTTGAGATTTTGATGGTAAGGATAGGTTCGAACAAGGCTCTAATTCGTTGAATATCATTTATCTCTTGAATTTTGCATAAAATTCTTGTCGGCTTTAGCAGGAATCAGCAGGTGAGGATTAGATTGGTATCAGAGCATCACATTTTTGCCTTATTTGCAATGCATTTATAAATTTTAAAATCTCCATGCAGGACAGACACCCAAATTTGAAGGTTTTCTATATATTTACATAAGCACGCACACATCTTAGTTACTTGAAACCATACATTTTATTTGTATATAAGCTTGAATGAATTTTCAAGAAAAAATCATAAATCCATGAAATTCTAAAGATTTATTGTAAAATAACTGGTTTCTGCCACCTTAAGCCTAAACATGAGTTTAACATATCACAAAATGTGCCTTTTAAGAGTTCTACAGGTGTGTGGTGTTATATTTCTTTTATTCACAGTCAATGTATAGGTCTGTTTGCAAGCAAATAGTTTTACATGGATTTTAAGAATTACAAATACAAACAATGACATTCAATTGGTTAGTTTTAAAATGATTATGTTCACCAAACAATGATTTTATATCATAAAATATATAAAATAGCAATTACAAAGAGAGAAAAAGTAAAATAAGCCTCAGCATAGTACTAGATAAAAGCTTATTATACTGTATATTACCTGTTTTAATGATTTATTTCATATGATATGGACATTTTCTTATTTTTTACTTTTTAACTATGAATATATGAATTCTTCTTTTTTATAGGTCTACAACATAATTGATACTGTAGGACAGGCTACAGAAATAAGAAAACTGGTCTCTCTCATCAGCAATAGTGTTGCAATTCTAAAATTTCAACATGCTGCCTACACAGCTAACTCATGTGGAGAAGAGATATGAGACTGATTGCGAATAAATGTACACTTAGTTTAGTGCATCATGAATTTACAAAATGAAACATATGTAACAAAAATATTAGTTTATTCATAACTAAGCCTTTTCAGCACTGCAGTCAACAGAACAATGATAGTGACAAGATTTGAGACTATTTAATACCTCAAACAATGGAAAAATACTTCTTGAGATCAGTTGTAAGTGGTTTTATATCATGCATGAATCAATAAACTAAAGTATTTTTGAGAACTGTTGGATAATTCATACACCGTACCAGAAAACTCACACAATAAAATTTATTTAATATGAACACAATAATTTTTCTAATTTTTTACATTGAAAGCAGTTTGACGGCAAAGACACAAATATTGCTTTAATAAATTAGGTCTTACAAAGCCTATTAATGTTTTTTTGTGCTGTAACCATATGAACTGCATGTATTTTTAATGGTTTATGACTACAGAACTCAATCAGACTAAAAAATGGAAATATATTGTTTTCAATAAGTGGTTAAAGCCTAAACATGATTTTAACATATCACAAAATGTGCCTTTTCAAGAGTTCCACAGGTGTGTGGTGTTATATTTCTTTTATTCACAGTCAATGTATAGGTCTGTTTGCAAGCAAATAGTTTTACATGGATTTTAAGAATTACAAATACAAACAATGACATTCAATTGGTTAGTTTTAAAATGATTTTGTTCACCAAACAATGATTTTATATCATAAAATATATAGAAATAGCAATTACAAAGAGAGAAAAAGTAAAATAAGCCTCAGCATAGTACTAGAAAAGCTTATTATACTGTATATTACCTGTTTCAATGATTTATTTCATATGATATGGACATTTTCTTATTTTTTACTTTTAACTATGAATATATGAATTCTTCTTTTTATAGGTCTACAACATAATTGTTACTGTAGGACAGGCTACAGAAATAAGAAAACTTGTCTCTCTCATCAGCAATAGTGTGGCAATTCTAAAATTTCAACATGCTGCCTACACAGCTAACTCATGTGGAGAAGAGATATGAGACTGATTGCGAATAAATGTACACTTAGTTTAGTGCATCATGAATTTACAAAATGAAACATATGTAACAAAAATATTAGTTTATTCATAACTAAGCCTTTTCAGCACTGCAGTCAACAGAACAATGATAGTGACAAGATTTGAGACTATTTAATACCTCAAACAATGGAAAAATACTTCTTGAGATCAGTTGTAAGTGGTTTTATATCATGCATGAATCAATAAACTAAAGTATTTTTGAGAACTGTTGGATAATTCATACACCGTACCAGAAAACTCACACAATAAAATTTATTAAATATGAACACAATCATTTTTTTCAAATTTTTTTGCATTCAAAGCAGTTTGACGGCAAAAGACACAAATATTGCTTTAATAAATTAGGTCTTACAAAGCCTATTAATGTTTTTTTTGTGCTGTAACCATATGAACTGCATGTATTTTTAATGGTTAATGACTACAGAACTCAATCAGACTAATAAATGGAAATATATTGTTTTCAATAAGTGGTTAAATGTGGCAGGTACCAGTTTTGGTGTACCAGAACATGTGTCCCACGCAGAAATTTTGTTATAGTTAAGCATTGAGGTATATAATTTAATCATGTGGACTGAAAAAATAAATGAAGGTAAATTCTAGGCTATTGTACTACACAAGTAAGTAGTTGCATACACAGGTTGGGGATTTCCTTCACATATGGGTCCAACCAGAAGTCAAAATTGTGGTCTCCTCACTTGACGGCATCCAATCAAAGTGGGGAAAAATTCAGTTTTATGTAAACAAAAATATCTTGAGATTTTGATGGTAAGGATAGGTTCGGACAAGGCTCTAATTCGTTGAATATAATTTATCTCTTGAATTTTGCCTAAAATTCTTGTCGGCTTTAGCAGGATTCTGCAGGTGAGGATTAGATTGGTATCAGAGCATCACATTTTTGCCTTATTTGCAATGCATTTATAAATTTTAAAATCTCCATGCTGGACAGACACCCAAATTTAAAGGTTTTCTATATATCTACATAAGCACGCACACATCTTAGTTACTTGAAACCATACATGTTATTTGTATTCTTGAATGAATTTTCAAGGAAAAAAATCATAAATCCATGAAATTCTAAAGATTTATTGTAAAATAACTGGTTTCTGCCACCTGAAGGTAGAAGTTTTATATGATACAGCTGGCCAATCTCGATCAATAAAGGACTGTCTAAATTCTATTTAATTGATAAATTCAATAACACTTACCCTTATTTTGAATTTTTTTTTTCGTTAAATAATCAAGAATTCTCTAAATCTTTTACCGAAATTAACCAAAAGGAACTGACTTTAAATAAATTAAATATAAACAGCAATTACTGTCTTTTCCTAGATTTAGATATTTCAGTTTTACACGGGAAATTCTACACAAAACTTTACGACAAAAGGAACGATTTACCGCTTACGGTGTATGTTTATCCCAACTCGTTCGCTATGCACGTGTCGGTAGTGACGTTTTGGATTTCAATGAACGGATTCTATGTACATCTGTTAAATTATTAAGTCAAGGATTTCGTTTTCACAATATACTAAAACTGTTACTAAATTCTCTCATAAATACAACACTAACGAGGGCAGCGCATCCTAATTTTTATCGTGACGTAGTTTACCGAGCCCGCAAATTTAGATACGAACCAAGTAAACTTATCGATCATTTGAATAAACTTATTCTACCAGGTTACCAATTTAAAACTGTAAGTATATGCATGAATATTGTTTTTATCGGCATAAATCAATTTTGTAATCAATAAATTAAAACCCAACTAAATATTATTCCTTAATTCAATGTCGATACCTATATTTTGGCATTGCACAAGGCCATGTTTTTCTTTGACTGTTAATGACGTCTGTAAACTAAATCCGTTGGATGTTGGACGTGTACCGATTGATATTTTAGTCTTAGATACATGATTTTTTTTATTAATTGTTATTGGCTTTGATCTAGCTTTAAGTAACTGCGAGTACTCACAGATCTGTACTTTTTGTCCTTTGTATTTTTGTTAGTTGTTTTTTCGCTTTGTTTTGATCTGATGAGCTAAGCCCTTTCCAACCGATTTTTATTGTTTGTTCGTATATTGTGTTGTTACACCTCTGTCCAAGGTTAGGAGGATTGGGTGCCCGTAAACAAGTTTAACCCCGCCACATTATGTATGTGCCTGTCCAGAGTCATGAGACTGTAATTCAGTGATTGTTGTTTGTTGCTGTGCATGTATATCATATTTGTTTTTCGTTTATTGTTTTGTACATTAATTAGGATTTTAGTTTTTTTGTTTGAATTGTTTGACGTTTGTCACGTATCGGCCTTTTATTGCTTGCTATGCGGTATTTATTTTGCACATTGTTGAAGGCCACACGGTGACCTATAGTTGCTAGCTTCAATTTCAGTTGGTATCTGTTGGAGCCTCCGAATTGTCTCATTGGCAATCATACCATTTTTTTAATTTTTATATAAAGTACAGATGAGTCATTATATTTTTTTACTATAATACTGATAACATTTGAGGGCTATGGAAAAGTAGTGGGTGGACCATGGAGGCGGGGGATATCCCTAATGTCCAAAATATTGTCATTTTCAGTACTTTTTTCTCTTATTTGACTGTCGGTCCCCCATAATTTACGAAGGCCCCTCCGCCCCGTTTTGAAAGTCCTGAATTTGCTATTGAAAATTTAAATACAAAGTCATAATAAATAATTCGAAGTTCAACTCCAACTCCCGAACTTTAATTGAAACTGTAACTGGAAGCTGAACTCAAACTCAAACTTCAATTCTTACTTTGGCTTAATTTCTAAATAGAACTCAAAGCATAAGTTTAACTTTTACTATACTGTTACTATAACTTAAACTTGAACTCATATCAGTAGATAGCCACCTCTGCAAAGGTTTATAATAAAACAAACAACATGGAAATTGGAATATAAATAGATTTTTTTTCTAAAAGGCCACATAGTTTCACCTCATCAAGTTACGGGATAACCACATCAAACACTGGAATTATATACTGTTCAAGCCCTATCAACAGTGTGATACCCACATTGTTTAATGTTGAAACAACATTGAGTAATGTCGATGCAACATTGAAAAGTGATCAGTCTTATCAGTTAATATAAATTCACCAAAGCTAAAGAAATACTTTTTAATGATTTTTATTATTCATGATATCAAAGCACTACAAAAATAAGAAAGTAAGTGAGAAATCTATAAAAGCAGCTACTAATATGAACATTTCAATACCGAAAAAATTCATGTGTACAAAGTTACTTTAGAAAGCAGATCAGAATACTAATAACAAAATCAACAAGATTGCACTATTTTGACCTGTAATTTAGTTCATACCATAAGTTTAACCCAAGGGTGACTGGGGAATAGAAATATGGTCACTTAGGTCTTCTTCCAACTGGCAGTAAACCCCTTGGTAAAGTGGGGTATCCAGTTGGCTGTGCAGGATTGACAAGTACACAGCAGCCACATCCTGACAGAATAGGGACGTTAAATCCGATTTCTCATGTAGGAAGAGTGCCACACTACACGTTAATGACCCTTACAACACCTCTTTGAGGGGTCTGTTGGTAGTCTGTCCCTTCCAATATACCCTCGTTTTCTTATTAAAGGACCTACCTATTGTATTTATTGATAATTGTTTCTTGTCCTGAACAACCAACCAACAATCAATCAATCAATCAATCATACCATAAGTTTGTTCTTTTAACATTACATCAACCAAATGCTTAGATTTATTGGACTATAAAATTACTGAACTTTACCATGTGTAAAAGAACAAGTAATAACCGATTTGATATTTCTAAATACTTGTTTTACAAAATATTTATTAAACTTGTAGATTATCTTAATTTGTTTGGAATGTCAAAGTTAGGGAATGTTTGTGATATAGAACTAAAGTCAAATTTAAATTTTGTTAAGATTCGATCAATATCTGTTCTTGGATTTCTTCGAAATGTACAAGCATTTTACTGTGCAATGGGACTAATGTGCTGACTCATGACAAAACATCAGTACATGCACTTGCATATACTTAATCCACAATAGGGGTGCTTTAATTGCTGTTCTCAATCTCAAAACATGACAAAGCCTTCAATACAGAGTAAAAGCTCATACCTTACAGCAAGTTCATCATTATAAAATTTACATAAAATACTACATAATTACCATGAATAATTTACATGAAATAATGTATCTGTTTGTATAAAATACTGAAATAATTTGCACTGAATAAAAGTATGTCAAACACTCACATTGTATACGGTTTCTGAGGAATGTGCTTGTCTCAGAACTGGTTTTTCGGACTTTATTAAACAACAAACTATTTTTTTCAATGCATACATTTTTTAAACTGAATGTCGCCTTTTTCCTCTTATTTTATTTATGGAAACAAAACCTTCCCCTCCAATGGATGGTCTGTGCCTTATATATAATCATTTATAAATGATATTGTATCTTAGAAAACCTACTTATATTTGAGATGAAGAACAGCAATAAAAGCTTATTGTGTGTTTTTGCTGTGCATGTACTGATTTTGTGTCATGGATGGATACCCCATATCCTTTGTTTTTCTAATATAGTACAGTAATATGTGTATATTTTTCTTGTTATAATTACCATGTATGAGGGTATGAATGGTTTACCGTGAATGAGGGTATGAATGGGGTTTACAGATTAGAGAATAATGGTCAAAAGTTAAGGCTAGAAAAAATGGACCAAAAAATATAGAAAACAGATTAAAGATATCCTCCATTGGCTTATATTACTCTTTTTTAAATTCCCATATAAATGCGATTGATACGAGTATTAAAACAGAACAAAAAATGATATAATATTTTACAAACAAATCTGAGTAAAAAAAAAGTTCAACCTCAAAAAAGAAGAAATTAGAGAAAACTTATGGTGGTTACAATGAGTATTTTTGTAGAGTGAGTATTTACATGTATAAACTGAAAGTATGATCAAACTACAACCTCAGTTTACAAATTAAACTAAAATAATTAAAATTAAAATAATTTTGATAATCATGAGTGTTGAATTGAGTGAAGCTCTTCAAAGGTTTAGCACGCAAATAAAATAAAAGAAAAAGGGGCAATCCTAAAGGAGAGATTTTTGCTTATTGATTTACATACATACATAGGTTAAAGGTAACAGTGCTGTTCTTAACAGAACAAAATATTAGTCTTTAGATTAACAAATTAGTTATTTCCCATATGTGTAGGGAAAATATAAAAATCTTTATTGTACAGTTATTATGAAAGCTGTATTTTAATCCCTTCAATCTTTTTGGATAAGAAAATGAGAAAAGGACAATCATATACTATAGAAACATTAATTTAAGTGGAGTTAACCTTTCCTTGTTTTGTCTTTGAATTTAATTTTATAGGAATTATTTTTCATAGACTTCATTACACAAAAGTAATATTTTTTATGTAGGTTAAAATTTTGTTGGGGTTTTAATGTGATAAGTAAACTTAAAACCCCATCGAAAATTTCTACATTCAGTTATGATTGGGTTAATGATTATCTTTAGTACTAGAGTTAAATATGATGATTGTCTGCTCAATAAAACATATATTGACCATCAGGTTTTTTTTACAGACTATCAAATAATGAGGCATGGTGAAATCACAATCACTTAATTTCTTAAATTTAGTCTTGGAACAGTAAAAATATTGGCAGTACTGGATGTAAAATTATCAAATGGATTACAAACATACATTTCAAACAAATAATGTAGATGAAAGGTCTTAAATTTAGTCTTGGAACAGTAAAAATATTGGCAGTACTGGATGTAAAATTATCAAATGGATTACAAACATACATTTCAAACAAATAATGTAGATGAAAGGTATTCAAATTTAACTCTTAATGTAAATCACAAAAAAAAACAAAAAAACAAGGAATGTCATACAACAATATACTAGAAATCTTTTAAAACTTCACAACAATTTTCCTTCTTCATAAAATTTTCATAAAAAATTGAACTACAGCAATTGCTCTTTGTCTTTTCAGTAAGAGAGCAACTATAATTTTCCAATTTGAAAAATTAACTGAACCCTTTCAACTATTGCACCATTCACAATTGACTACAATGTGTGGAATTCATTTCATTCATAAGAAAACTACTACAACCTCCTTACTTCATCTCATTCATAAAATAGAGTGGCTACAAACTTTTTCTTATACATAAAAAAAAACATCACATAATCATCTAACATTCTAAATAATTTAAAAAAATTAAGTAACATCTTCTTCTGATGTCTCGAAATGAAAACAATGCTACAACCTTTTTATACATCTCATTTCATTGTAAAATAAGTGTAGACTTTCCACTTTGTTTCCTTAATTAAATAATACTATAAGCATCCCACATTTTTTATTTATAAAATAAATAATACATAATAATTAACAAATAGCAATAAGCAAATAAACTGCTATCATAATGGTCTTCCTAATTTGTGACATTAACAATTAATAAGTACAATTTTCCCACTAAGCAGCTAAGTATTATCAATTTAAAAGCAAATACAACCTTCACAGGCTGACCACAATTTTCTCACTATGTATCCTTCATAGAAAAGGAACTACATATTACCCATTGGCAATTAAAATTCAATAACCTCATTTATAACCTATAAAAAATTGCATTGCACAATTTGAAAATGCTTTCTAATAATTCATTTATTCTATTTGAAATATTTTTAGGCAATTATATTTTCCAAATTCAATATATGTCTATGTTTGTTATATATGCAACTGTAAAACCATTTCCATTTATTGCATTACTTTATAATTTTGCTACCTTCA
Organism: Mytilus coruscus; assembly: GCA_017311375.1. Lineage (NCBI taxonomy): Eukaryota > Metazoa > Mollusca > Bivalvia > Mytilida > Mytilidae > Mytilus > Mytilus coruscus. The sequence continues at coordinate 43,373,359 of CM029598.1, forward strand.
GCACAAGTGTAAGCTAGATGAAAACATTCTTACTTGGTAAAATGAAAAAAAAATTAAAGGAGCTGTGGGGTATACACGAATGAGACAGCCATCTAACTACACAAATATCCAAACATCATCTTGAAAATTTAGTTAAAATTTGCAATGTACTTTCATGCCAAAAAGATGAAAAGTAAACAGATGACAATAAGGAACACTTGCTCGTATTGCTAGGTGAGGTAAAATATGAAACTTAATCTCATAAGGTATTCATTGATAACAACTTATTCAATCCCATACTCCTCTTAGTGACATATACTGTTTGAAAGTACCATTATACATATAAAACAATAATGTTGATTCTATTTTGAAGAGCCACTAGCTTTATATAGTGTATTGGTTCTTCATTGCTTAATTTTCAACCTTGGCAAAAAATCAAACTATCTGAAAGTTTTCCTGGCAATTGGCATTAATATGAAAACATAGTTCATATATTTTTTGCAATTGGTTAATCCATTCTAGAGATATTAAAAAGCCTTATTGCACTGAAGAAAAACTTGTCTAGGTTGACTAAGTTAAATATAAGATCAAGTCATTATTAAATCATGCTATCTAACATAAGTAAGGCCAACATTAAAATATCTTTGTTTCCCTCATCCGACTGAGGTTGTCAGGGTATGGGAAGGTAGGTAGGCAAATTATTTTATTTTATTCCTTGATATGGTTTAATATATTGAATTTGTACAAAATTCAACAGGTAAGGCTCAACTCAAGAAAAGTTGGGTATTCCCTGTATTCAGTGTACACCCAGTTTTCTGGTGTTAAAACTGTTACAGTATACTGGGACCTCCTTTTCCTGTTCATTTTATGGTATGAAATCTACAAATGTGCACACTCTACATGTGATAACAATGTTTAATGATAGCAAGTGTTTTATTTGTTAAAAATCAAGCTTAGTTCAAGTCTAATTTGATGAATAACTCACAACAAAACAATTCCTTTGTTCACCAATTCATACCTTGATCTTCAATTATGAGATGACAAAAGATATATGTTCCCACTTGGGAATTAAAATTCAATGAATAAATTTTTCAATAGAAGTGAACATAATTCAGTTATGTTCAGTTACATCTTGATCATGCAGCTTTGTCAATACACCTTATCGCTATTTGTCCGCCATTACTGGACATCACACAGGTTCCGTAAAATTTTGACGTCATAATACAAAATATCTGACGCTACAATGGAAAAGTGATTGTTGTATGACATCAATAGTTCAAGCGGGCAGATTCTCGGGTCAGCTGGGAATAGCGATAAGGTGTATTGATTATTAAAACAAAAGATTTGTATGTTTTTCCAGTTCTAGAAAAACAAGGCTTCACTTATTCATGTTTGTTGTTCCTATAATACTTTTAAGTATTTGATGATGATGGAAGTGTTTAACGACCTTGACTGGGTTTACAGCCCTCATGACGGTCGGTATTTAAGTATTTACAAAGTCTACTGATGCAGTTTTAAAGTTAAAACGTGCCCTTTGTAAATTTCATACCTGCCATAAATTGAAAGTGAAGGAAATACCATTTAAACTGTTTTTTACACCAGAAAACAGGAGGTTCCTGAAAGCAGGGAATACATGTATCCCACTTTCCTGACTTGTGCCCAACCTGTTCAAAGACAAAGTAGATAGATTTTAAAGCACGATTCAGACCATTTTTCTCAAAGATTTATCCTTTAAACAGGAACAGAGGTTAAAGACAAAGCAAATGACTATGCACTCAGTGGGTTGAAGGATGCTTTAGTTTTTTATTTTCAAAGATCACCCTTGCACACACACAAATTATGTGGCAAGGCATTTTGTTTGTTTTCCTTGATTCCGAATCATATAGACGCTTCAATGCAAAATGCCTTGATTTAAAACGCTTGTTGACTTCAGCATCCGAAAGGTATCACCAAAACCAACGCTCGTTGACTACAGCATCAGAAAGATATCACCAAAACCAACATAGCAAAAAAAAAAAAAAATATTGGACAAGAATGGCCAATCAAATTTTCAGTCGCGGTGATTTTACGGGTCGGTCGTGGGAGGAAACAAACAATATTTTATTTTTGGCCTAAATAGTTTCATTGTTTTCAATCAGTAACAGTTTTATAAAAGTTTTATATCTAAATTAAAAAGTGACATAAATATTTAGTAAGAGGTAGAGATGTTTTGCTGTAAAATTGGAATGTATGAAGCAAATAAATCCTAAAAAATAGAACCCCCTTGCCCCAAAAATTATTTTACATAATCTTTTTTCCATATCAACTCTTAAGTGTAGCATTTTGTTTTAGTTCTCATATGATTGTCAAATGTTTAGCCCGTTATTAGTTTTGGTACTTCTGAGTTTCATTAATCATCTTCAGGTATCTGTCTCTAACAGTAAAGGCGGCCATTTTAGGTTGTCTGTGTCTTGTAAACAGTCCTTTGTTACAACCATATGCCCAATTTGTTTCTGTAATAAAAAGTGTGTTAATATATTAGAAGTTGACATGCTTTAAAGATCAAGAATAGTGAAAGGAAAAATGTTTTGTTAGAACACAATAATGTAAAGAGAAATTTGTCTTGCAATTCATGGGTAGGAATAATGAGTTTCAAAGTATGTTTTCCCAGCTCTGATCTCACCAGTCAAGTAATTACATCAGAAAATTAGAAATGGTTGGGATCAACAGCAAAGTGAGGGGATATATATAGAAAAGTGTAAATATTTTTTGTGAAAATCTGTTATTGAACTTAAAATTGAGAATGGAAATGGGGAATGTGTCAAAGAGACAACAACCCGACCAAAGAGTAAAAAAACATCCGAAGGCCACCAATGGGTCTTCAACACAGCAAGAAAATCTCGCACCCTGAGGTGGACTTCAGCTGGCCCCTAAACAAAAATGTGTACTAGTTCAGTGAAAATGGACGTCATACTAAACTCCAAAACATATAAATGAACTAAAATTAAATAAATGGGAATGTGTCCATGGGACACAGATGATGCCCAACTTGCATATAACGTTATGAAGAGACATAACTCAAGAATGATAAATGTGACGCTACCCAAATTTGTACTTGATCTGTGTTTTGTGGTAATAAGCATTGTGTATAAGTTTTATAACATTTGGTTGAGGCAAACTTAAGTAAGAAAGCGGAAACGAAAAATTCAGCAATTTTCCATTTGTAAAGGGCATAAGTCTAGAACTGTAAAAGTAACGCCACCCAAATTCAAATTTGATCTATGTTTTGTTGTGATAAGCGTTGTGTATAAGATTCATAACATTTGGTTGTGGCAAACTCAAGTTAGAGAACGGAAATGAAAAATTCAGCAATTTTCTATTTGTAAAGGGCATAACTCTCGAAAGGTAAAATTGATGCCACCCAAATTCAAACTTGATCTGTGTTTTGTAGTAATAAGCATTGTGTATAAGATTCATAACATTTGGTAGAGGCAAACTAAAGTTATAGAACGGAAATCAATTTTGGACGTACAGACAGATGGACGTACAGACGGACAAGGGTAAAACTTAATGCCCCCTCCGCTACGGCCGGGGCATAAAAACATTAACTGCATGTGTTTCAATCCATCTATTCTAATTTTTTAAAGTTTTAACCCAATTGCAAATTAATTATTCAATTAAATGTTAGAACTGGTCAACTGCATGTTCTTATAATGTTGATTACACTAACAGAAACATAAACACAAATAAAAATCATATTATATTGATAAGATTGAGAATGGAAATGGGAATGTGTCAAAGAGACAACAACCCGACCAAAGAGCAGAAAACAGCGAAGCCCACCAATGGGTCTTCAACACAGCGAAATTCCGCACCTGAGGCGGGCTTCAGCTGGCCCCTTAACAAAAATGTGTACTAGTTCAGTGAAAATGGACGTCATACTAAACTCAAAACATATAAATGAACTAAAATTTAAAACATACAAGACTAACAAAGGCCAGAGGCTCCTGACTTGGGACAGGTGCAAAAATGCAGCGGGTTAAACATGTTTAGTGAGATCTCAACCTCCCCTATATCTCTAGCCAATGTAGAAAAACAAACACACAGCAATACGCACAGTAAAACTCAGTTTAAAAGAAGTCCGGGTCCGCTGTCAGAATAGGTAACAAAAGAAACTAAGCAAAATGATAATGATACATAAATTAAAAAGGACTATTAGTAGTTACTGACATGCCAGCTCCAGACCTCAATTAAACTGATTGAAAGATTATGTCTTAATCATATGAAAATCAAGCACAATCCCTCCTGTTAGGGGTTTAATATCATACCATCATAAAATATATGAGAGGAACATAACCCGTATCATGCCAACAACTGGTTTTAGAATAAATGTGTTTATTTCCAATGCAAAGACCCTATGAGTGAAACAATATTAATACCAAATATGCCATCTTTAATGACCTGACAACAGTATCCTAACTATATCCCTTGTGAATAAGTCTGTTTAAAGGTTTGGTTAGCTTTTGAGGTGAGTATATAGATCTACCTTGAGGAAAAAAGATGTATTGTAACAAAAACAGTGCATTGCCAAGCAAATAGAATTAATTTTGAGATCTGCCTATGCGTCTGATTTTGGTTTATTTATGCTATCAAGCTGCTTGGTCAACATTTCCTTTTTCTAATATTTAAGGTTACTTTCTAAGAGTTTTTGTATGTGATATGTATGTCTAGCTCATATCTTCTTGGATTTTAAATTAAGACAATAGCCCAATCTTTCTATAATTTGTCTCATCCAACATGTACCAGACCTGTTAACTACTTACTTTGATCGATGAGGAAATCAGCAAAATTCCAGATCATTTCTCCAGCTAAATATTCATGTCTTAGTTTATCATATTCTTGATGATACTGAATAAGCAAGTCTTTCTGATATTCTTCTGAGAATGTAAATGATGGACTCTGTGGAAAAATAAAATTAAATAAACTATTGATATTGCTAAAAATTGTATTCACATATATAAAACATGGAATAAAGTGAACAATGTAATTTGAATATTTTATAAAAAAAACATTCCGTGGTTTGAGATATGTTGCACATACAAGAAAGGTTGGACATCAAATAGACAAACATATATATATGAGCAGATGGATCAACAATTAAAAGGATATATTATATAAACAAACAGAGAATCAGACACCAAAATCGCAATAAAATCTTATCTCACTTAGTTAGGGTATAAATAATGGAAATAAATAATACATGTAATAGGATAAACTTCTATATTAATATTTTTCAAATAAAAAACCAATTCAATTCATAGGGCTGTTCCATTAAAACATGCATAGTACCTAGGACAGGCACTATGATACCCACCGAGAGTCGAGATTGGAAGTTCGAATTGTTTCACATTTTTCATGTCGAGGCCATTTAAAGCCAACTATATATACAGTATATGTTTTTCTTATTGTTGAATGCCTTAAGTTTGCCTTTGATTGCTTAAAGCCAATTGATTGAACTCTAGTGAATAGTTATCACATCAGCAATCATACCTCACCTCCTCATTTTTATAAGGAACAGCATAGTAATTTGTGATCAGATAACAACTGTTGCAAATGAAGAGTATACTACATACAACATGTACAATGTAAGTAATTAAATATTAAAACAAGAAGAATGAAAACCTACTGTATGTAATCCTGTTAGAGTTTCTGCTCCGTATTCTGATACCATTACAGGTTTATTGTAGTGCTTAAAAAGACCTTCCAGAGTTGGTGGTACCTGGTATGGAATTGTCTGCAGGTAACCAGTATCTTGGTACCACCCAAAATAGATATTTACCATAACAACATCAACTATGTTCATCTAAAAAAGGAAAAACAACCATTGGGAGCTGTGATTCTCTGCCAACAAATCTCAAAATCTAAAAACTTGAACTTTTAATGTTTGCATGCTTCATAAAAAGTTATAAGTGAAGATAGCCTTGTTCATGTCTTGTTCATGTCTTGTTCATGTCTTGTTTATGTCTTGCATGACTAACCATTCCTTATAGTTTGGCTGGTGATTACTTTCATCTGTAATATCTCAAAACTGAGCTGAATATCATGAATATTAACAACCAAGCATATTATTTGTACTAGTCAGGATTGTTGAAAAGATAGGCAAAATGTGTCACAAAATATCAGTTATCAAAATATGCATATTTTATTCTATTGGTTAATTTATTCACTGGTAATTTTTGATATTTTTTAATGATTTTTGTAACGTCATTTATACTATTGATTACTAATCATTTGACAAACATCATTTTAATAAACTAATTGACAAAATTGTAGTTTCAACATAAGTATGACCCTAACAATGCCTTAGTTAAAACTATAGTAACAAACAGTTTCAGGGGAAGGAATTTTTTTTATTTTAATTGCTTTGCTTGCTACATGTGAGACGTTCAAACAATTTGCTAAATATACCAAAATTTATCATAACTAATGAAAAACTAAATGCCTGCTACCATATACAATTCTAATATTGGTCATTCCAAAGGTAAATTATTAGAAACTAAATACGAAAATGATCTGTAAATCATCATTGAACACTAATAAACCGAAAACAAACCCATATCTATACAAGACAGTGTTCTCAATAAGTTTTTGAATAAGAGGAAGAAAAATAAAAGTAGGAGGCAATCATGAGGGCAGCAGGGTTCTCACTAAGGATTTTTGAAGGCGAGTCCAGGGACTCGTCATTTTTGGCCATGGTGAGTCCAACAGTAAGATGAAGATATTTTATTGCAATATAATTTATCATTTTAGTCTTCATGACCTAATAGAGCAATGAAATGACATTAAATTCAGATTTCTTTTAAACTTTTGCTATAAAATGATGATATGTGTGTTCAGTTTATACAAAATATTTCAATCTTGATGCATCTTTGGACTCACCAGTTTTGAAAATGGTGAGTCCAGACAGATTTTCATGAGTCCAGGACTCATGGACTCGCCTTAGTGAGAACCCTGGGCAGCACGGCCTGAACCGAGCGTGGCAGGCGCGAGGGTGGGTAAGCTGAAGAGGGGGTACCCCCCTTCTCGTTAAGAGGGGTTTCGGGGGGTATTTCCCCTGAGAAAATGTTGAAAATCTAGATAGCAGGAGGTGGCATCTGGGCTGTTCTGAGTAGATGTTGACCTCTTATTCTTCATGTTAATTTGTCCATTTTTAGTAGCTCATTTCAATTTTTGCTCAAAAATTGAAAATGAATGTGATTTTTTTTGCAGATTTTACAGGACATGGCTTGCTTCATCCTTGCATGTTCAATGTTCTTCTTATTGCAAATCTTTATCACTAAGGGCTATTCCAGAATTGATTGTGTGGGAGGGAAAGGCATTTTTTATTTGAATAACATTTTAATTCATTTTTCCTCAACTTTAAGTTTTGATAGGGAAAATATGTGAAGTAGCCCAGTAATTTTTTTTTTATTAATGTGCCTCCCCCTCCCCCATACATCCATTCCTGGAATAGCCCTTATAATTGTGTCTTTACTTCATACTATTTCTTAGTGTCTTGTAATATAGGTTCAAATAGAATTCATTGGGAACATTAATTTATGCTTTATTCAGTCATTCAAAATCTGGTAAGATTTATATTTAGAGGAAACCAGAGTTGCCTGAGGAAACTGTCAACCTGCAGTAAGCAACTGACAAAATATGGCTAGAAAAATAATGAATATTAAATCTAGGAAATAGGAACTATGTAGTCAGTGTCAACAGTTTATCAGGTTACACTCAATCCTCTGTTGGTCAGAGGGTACAAGTTAAATAGGAACCTATAGAAAAAGTCAAATTAGCATCTGATCAAATAGGTACCTATTTTAAAGTCATTTCGGCATTTAGTTGGTCAGATCAGAACCAAATAACATTTTTCATCTGTGTTCTGCTTTTTAATTATTTAGAAAAAAATTGGGGTTGGATTTTATTTTTTACAGTACATTGTTAAAAATAATCTTGTTACTAAGAAGTAAATTGTTTGAAGTTTTTTCTAAACTATTATGACTGATGTTTTTGATTTGATTTGTTTCTTTTTAATTAATCAATTAATAACTTATATCAATTAAATAATTAACAGGTTTGTTGTTTTAAATCTATACAGGTAGTTATTGGTGTTTTTTCTTCAAAAACGTAAATAAAATACAATGAAGCCATTGGCATGACCCAAGCTGTTGTTTAATCATGAAAACATGAGAAGCAATAAAAGGGCAAGCTATGAGTCCCTGTCATCAGTATCAACTGGTTAAAACATGCATAATAAATATTCAATACCTTGAATACACATATAGCCCGAAGAAAATACACAAAGAAACAAAAAGAACTTGAAAATAAACAATTATTAATTCTGGCCATCCCCATTCTATATTTCAATCTTTTTGCATAAAATACTAAAAACAATATATAATATTCAACGTCTATTTGACTAGGTGCCGATTTAACCACGTTCCGAAGTGACTAGAATTCGTCAGATGCGGACTGATTTCACTGGGTTTTATTTTAATTTATATTCCGGCGATTATACAATAAGATACATAAATGCACACAAGTTTAAATCAACTTAAGAATACACTAAGCGATTGTTCTTATCTTTGTTTTACTGTAAAGCTGGCTCACGCTAAAAGTAGTCACTAATAGTTCTCTGCATGTTTCAGCTTGTGACTAGCTGTCTAAAATATCCGCGTCAACATCAATCACGATTTGCATAGATTTTATCGCTTTGTTTCAAACACTCAAATGATTTGAAACTGGTTTACGATTACTATTGTATTATTTATGCCTGGCCGATGACTCATAACCAGTTTTGTAGAAAAAAAGATGTACAACAGATCCCGACTACGTGATTTTTGCGTATGTCATATTTTTGTCAATGAATTAATAGCCGGCACAAAACACGCAATAGGTGGCGGATTTTGCCGGTTTCCGGCTCTTATTGAGAACACTGCAAGAGTGCACACGCTGAAATGTCTCGCCTACTATACTGACCATTGATTTCATGTTGATAGTCCTACATATAAAGTTATACTACAAGTTATGATCCAAGAAAATGAGGTTAAAGTCAGATGAACAAAGGCAGAAATAGATGTACACCTTTAATACAATCATTCCATACTTAGAATATAGATGACATATTGCTTATAGTATAAAAGAAACAGACCAAACCATCGAAATTCTATATTGACCAATGAACCATGAAAATGAAGTCAAGGTCAGATGAACCCAGCCAGACAGACATGTACACATTAAAATCATTCCATGCATCAAATATAGTTGACCTATTGCTTATAGTATCTAAGTCTAATCATGTGACTTTAACCTTAATCACCAAAGTAAACCAGGTAAACTGAACATTGACCAATGAACCATGAAAATGAGGTGAAGGTCAAATGATACATTCCAGACATACACCAAATATAGTTGACCTATTGCTTAAAGTTTAAGAAAAACAGACCAAAACACAAAAACTTAACATAAGCAATGAACCATAAAAATGAGGTCAAGGTCAAATAAAACCTGCCAGACTGACATGTACATCATAAAATATTTCCATACACCAAATATAGTTGACCTACTGCAAACAGTATTAGAAAAACAGACCAAAACACAAAAACTTAACATTGAGCAAGGAACCGTGAAAATGAGGTCAAGGTCAAATAAAACTTGCCAGATTGACATGTACATAGTAAAATATTTCCATACACCAAATATAGTTGACCTATTGCATACAGTATTAGAAAAACAGAGGAAAGCACAAAAACCTGATTAAATTGGCATTTAAAAAGTTGGAATGCGAATATATATGTTCAAACTCTTTAAGGTCATTTTTTAGTAACAACAAACAAAAGAACTATGTCAATTGGACCTACTTTGATACTATAACTGCCCTTGAATTTTTACTTGATAACATTTTTGTTTGCTATGGAGATTCCATATATCGTCAGGTTATCGGAATTCCCATGGGGACTAACTGTGCACCACTTACTGTGTTTTCTGTATTGCTGAAATATTAAGCTATTAAGAAGTTAGTTTACGCTGCCGCCGGATCACTATCCCTATGTCGAGCTTTCTGAGACAAAAGTCGCAGGCTCGACAAAAAATGGCAAAAAACATCCCGACACCTGTTGGTTTTAAGCAGGGTGGACAATGATGACACTATATGACTCAGCCACTGAATAATGGAAGATAAAAATTGACTTTCAATATGATTTACATAAATATATATAATACATAAACTTACCACATGATCAGACAATGGGTTACTGTTACTTGAAGCAAAGGTTACCAGTCTAGTTAGATCCAGGGACTTTGTCAAATTATATACCTGTCTAAGAAGCAAATGCATGTAATTACCATCAGTTCCATAAATGTTAAAACATATCTAAAAAATGATTCTAAAATGACATGCTGCTTTCGCTTTTTAAATAACAGCCTGATAAATTCTTGATATATCTAGATCTGTATTTAGCGCAGACTCACAGATGAATCTACGTGGCTGTTACAATTTACCTCCCATGTACATTCACATGTATCATAACATACATGTATGTGCAAACACTGTATTCAAATAGAAATTAAAATATAACTGCAGAGCTTTTATTCCAGCTCAAGAGCTTGGACAAATGTATAAAATTGAAATAAAATAAAATTCTGCGAAATTGCATGTATGATTTTGGTGCATTAACGCCAGGTCAAACCATTCTGTCATACAAATTAAAACTCTCAAGCTGAAGGTTATTCCAATACTTGTAAGCTTCAAACCAAATACTGTAAATTCAGAAATTATTGTGTGCATTTATTATTGCGATTGTTGAAGAATGGACAAAATTGGGAGTTTAATTATTGCGATTTCAAGAAAATCTGCATACAAATATATGTATCAGATATCCAAATGTTGAGTTCTTATTATTGCGATTCTCACCCAGTCCCATTAATAAAAACCTCACAATAATTTCTGAATTTACAGTACTATCACATTTAAATAAAGATTAAAGTGTCTTTACCTTAACTGACACTGAACATACGTAAAAGCTGTGATTGCAAACCAGGTCATATGAACAAAAACAAATGCCAATGACACAGCAACCCAAAAACATGTAAAGCCAAACAACATAAAGAGGTCAACACATGGACTTCAACATATAGACAAGCATCTAAAAAATATGTCAAGCTCTTAATCATCCAAGAAGAAAGGAGTTGTTAATAGATTTAACCGAGACACTCATATTTAAAAAAAAAATTAAATTCCTAGAATGAAAAAAACATTACGATGAAACTAAGCTTCCTGACTTCAGACAGGCATATGACCATATTTTGATAAATAATGTGGATTAATTATTATTTGTAGAATACTTATCTTCGTGGATTTCATAGCCTAGGTAAACTTTAACCACAAATTTAAATGTTCAATGAAGAACAACTTTTCAATAGGCTTTCATGCATACTTTAGCAAAATAATGAAATGATTAAATCAAATATATATTCAAGAAAACACAATTTTTCCTCAATCCACAAAAATTGGTACCCATTAAAATAAATGAATCCACAGTAACTACTTTATACTCACTGGAAGTAAGGACCAGATATACTTAATCTAGAATTAGGTTCATTAGCTAGAGACCATGCTATGACTGCTGGCCTGTTCTTATCTCTGGATACAAGCTCCCTCATGGCTTGAAGGTGTAAGGTCAAGGTCTTGTTCCCATAATTATTTTCACTGTAACAATAAGTAATAGTAAAATAGCATAGATATAAGAAGATGTGGTATGAGTGCCAATGAGACAACTCTCCATCCAAGTCACATTTGTAAAAAGTAAACCATTATAGGTCAAAGTACGACATGTATAGTTCATTAGAATCCGTAATTTAGATCTGGTGACAACAAACCTACAACATTAACTGTCTCCAATATAAAATTTTATTTCCTTATACAATGCAAACAGCTATGACTGCATGTGCTATCAGTATGATCAGTGACAATGTTGAAACAATGCATAGAAAAAATAAACAAAAAGTTTAATATAACTCTTAATTTCATGGTTGTAGCATTAAAATGTAATGATAGAATTGAATGCTTCTTTTTATGACTTTAAAGGATTGTAAAAGCATGATCTTGCACATATTTTTAGAATGAAGGGCTTCCCTGTAAAATGTGCATCTGTCAACGCTTTTACACTCCAATCAAATTATAAAATGAAGCATCAATTCTTAAGGTATTTTAAGGTGAAATTAAAAAAATCTAGAATTTAAAATTTATCCTATAAGTCAGAAGAGCATTAGTTAAGGAACAAAATAAGCTAAACATATTGACAGCTATAGTTTATGGAGCTCCTTTTTGAGATATTTAATTTTTTTTAAATTGCGGGAAAAGGCTGACTCGGACTTTTACCTTATATTTGCATTGGGATTATTAGGGTCTCAAATCGAAAGAAAAGAAATTTAGAATCTGCTATAATTTTGGTAAATGACCTTTTATGAGTTATTGAAGTCTTATATGAAAAGAAAAATGGGTGTTATGGGGCAAAATATTTTACCCTGTATCCAGGTATCGTAAGAAAAAAACCAACAATTCTGAACATCTGACAAAAATTCCTATACCTGACCTAAGTACATCCTTGAATAAATACAATGTTGGCATTACAAAAAAGATTAATTAACAAATGTTATACAAATGGTTTTTAGACAGTGCAAATATTACAAATTTTACCGAGTAAAAATTCTAGCTTTTCATCAAATGTTAGATGTTGCCTATTGCTGAACAAAATTGTTTGAGGATAGTGTATATTCTCTGTGAATACATGTATCAAAATCATGCAACAAAGATCTGCTTTTCTTTATAAGTATATAATTGCCTTTAAACGTCATTCGTTAAAATGTAACTTGTTTTAATCCATTACATGTACCAAACCATGTACATCATTTGAACATAATGCATTTTTTATATATATTACTTTTCAAAAGTTTTTTCATCAATAATATCAAAATAGATATATCAATGGAAATAGTGCCTTAAACATGTCCAACTGACTTATTATATGTCTAAGAAAACCATTTCACTTCAATAAATTACCCAAGGATATTCAAAAATTTGATAAGTGCATTTCTGTGTCTCTTTATGGGTTATGATGGTTCTGTTTATCTGTACGAGTCATGTTGGTTGTTTTTATATGTGTGTATCATGTTAGTTCTTTTTATCTGTTTGGGTCATATTGGTTCTTTTTATCTGTTTGGGTCATGTTGGTTCTTTTTATCTGTTTGGGTCATGTTGGTTCTTTTATCTGTATAGATCATGTTGGTTCTTTTATCTGTTTGGGTCATATTTGTTCTTTTTATCTGTTTGGGTCATGTTGGTTCTTTTTATCTATATAGATCATATTTGTTCTTTTATCTGTTTGGGTCATGTTGGTTCTTTTTATCTATATAGATCATATTTGTTCTTTTTATCTGTTTGGGTCATGTTGGTTCTTTTTATCTGTTTGTGTCATGTTGGTTCTTTTTATCTGTTTGTGTCATGTTGGTTCTTTTTATCTGTGTGTGTCATGTTGGTTCTTTTTATCTGTTTGTGTCATGTTGGTTCTTTTTATCTGTTTGTGTCATGTTGGTTCTTTTTATCTGTTTGGGTCATGTTGGTTCTTTTTATCTGTTTGGGTCATGTTGGTTCTTTTATCTATATAGATCATATTTGTTCTTTTATCTGTTTGGGTCATGTTGGTTCTTTTATCTATATAGATCATATTTGTTCTTTTTATCTGTTTGGGTCATGTTGGTTCTTTTTATCTATATAGATCATATTTGTTCTTTTTATCTGTTTGTGTCATGTTGGTTCTTTTTATCTGTGTGTGTCATATTGGTTCTTTTTATCTGTTCGTGTCATGTTGGTTCTTTTATCTGTTTAGGTCATGTTGGTTCTTTTTATCTGTTTGTGTCATGATGGTTGGTTTTATCTGTTTGTGTCATGTTGGTTTTTTTTATCTATATAGATCATATTTGTTCTTTTATCTGTTTGGGTCATGTTGGTTCTTTTTATCTATATAGATCATATTTGTTCTTTTTATCTGTTTGGGTCATATTTGTTCTTTTTATCTGTTTGGGTCATGTTGGTTCTTTTTATCTATATAGATCATATTTGTTCTTTTATCTGTATGGATCATGTTGGTTCTTTTTATCAACATGTGTTATTTGTGTTTACTGCATTTATCATCTGATTTAGCATAGTTCTAGTGGCTAGTGCACAACATACACCTGACAAGCTATTGATGTGTACAGATATGTTAGCTTGGTCATATGGCCATTAAAAACTGGCCACTCTTAACTTACTAGACTAATCCTATAGCAGGTGATTCATCAATAACTACAATGCCTTGTTGATCAGCCTGGTCCATTATTTCCTCTGCATAGGGGTAGTGGGATGTTCTAAAACAGTTCACACCTAACCATTTTAATATGTTAAAATCTTTGGCTACACTGACCATATCCAAACCTTTACCTCTAAGCTGGAAAAAAGAGAAGTGTTTCAGGGAGGACTGAGACATATACTGTGGATTCATTTATTTTCATGGGTACCAATTTTCGTAGATATTTGATTTTGTGGTTTTGCCAAAGTCTGCATACATTTCTATAGAAAATTTGTAATTCGTTGGACATTGGAATTCTTGGTTCCTGGGTAACAACTAAATCCACGAAAATTGGTATCCAACGAATAATAATGAACCCACAGTAAAATTAAAATTTGATGTGGCAGCATGGTAATTAACATTATCATCCTTTACGACAGACAAAGTAGTTGATCTGAAAGGTACGCCATCTACTTGCCACTGTACATCATGTACTGTGTTACAATCCTAGATTAAGCCAACGAGGAAAGGCATTTCATCAACCACCGAAAGCTATATTTTTATGTAGCCTAGGTGGTCGAGTGGTCTAGGGCACTGGACAAGGTGCAGGCAGTGTTGCCACGATGTCATAAAAACAAGGGTTCAAATCCCACTGATGGAAGAACATAAATTTGCTAACGCAGATTTGAAGATCTAACATTATTGAGCTAAATTTGAGATGAATTATATAATATATATATATATATATATATAATTCGTCACCATCACTGCTGGTGATCCGATGGATAAATCTGTTGTAGAGTTGTCACTGGTTCAGACGTACTTATAATATATATATATACAAAATACATGTATCTTAAGTTTCTTCTGCCATTATCAAAAGTGAGGTCATATTAGTGCTACCAAAAAGGTTCATGTTGGATTTCAATTTTTTTGGTTGACCATTCATGATGAAGAACCCTAGGGTATCATCAGCTCAGTAGCATATTCTTCTGTCCTGGCAATGTTGACCTTTAAAAGAATATGGCTAAGCTATGAAGGTTCCTTTTGGTCTTATACCTCTTCACATACATCAATGGCTTTTCAAATGTTGGGTTTGAGTAAGGTTGATATAAAAAAATGTCTCAGCAATCAAACTTATAAAGTGCTATTCTCTTCATCAATTAGTAAAATCATAAATAAATTATTTTCTAATTTTACTAGATCTTCAACTATGAATGCCGCACTACACATTGAGAACGTAGCACCTAAAAAGCTATTATATGTGTCTTTTTAAAATATCACAATACCTTTTGCAGGTATCTGTTTCCCTTTCTTCCATTAAACCAAGTCACTGACAAAGACTATATATATATTTAAAACATGTCCATCCCCCAAACGTGTCCAATCCCTCAAACTTTGACATGTAAGTATTATAAATGTAAATGGATTTTGTATGATTGTCAGTGAGATAACTACACATTGTTTATATATTTTCCTTGTATATTCTTACATCATAATCCTCATGTTTGGCCACACCGTGACAATAGAATGGTTTGTTGTTAATCAGCAGCTGTGTGTTAGTTTTGTTAACAGTTCTGAATCCAAATGGCTGTCTATAAATATCTGTTGATGCACTTGTAGAATCTTTAACTGTGACCTGTTTTTAAAGAAATGCATGTATATATTGAAATAATTCAATCTTAAAAATCAACTTTAACTAAATTTGGTGTTTTTTATCTATAATCTATTAAAGCATTAGCTTTAGAAAAAATCTTGCATGGCCATGGCCATCTGGGATATATGAATAAGCTTAAGCTTCAAAAATATATTGCATATTTCATCATTTTTCCTCAAAGCTTTTTCTTGGACCAAAACTGGGCCTTTATGCCTCACCTTCACTCCTTTGACAGAATTTGCTTTTACAAGTAAATATTACCTTCATCTTCAAGTATTTAAAAATAACTTGTATAAGTATTACTCTTAATTGTAAATTTTCTGTAAGCTTTAGCTTCTTAATCATAAAGTTACATTTATATATTATAATTTTATGCAAACATTTTTTTCTGTCAATATGCAAATCTCCTGATATCAAATCAGTAGGTTAAAGGAAACCAAATGGGTATGAGGAATATATTTTTTTGTACTAGACGTAAGCGAGAAATTTGCAAACTGTTTCCCACACTGGAATTTAAATTGCACTTTAAAATTGCTTTAAGGCATTGTAAGGGCCAGAGCCAAACTATTACGTATACACTAACAGTAGTGTTCTGTGAGCGACTGAGAAATTCTCGGGTAAAGGGCAAATAACATTCAGATGAGACTATTAGTTAAAAGAGGGCTCAACTTATTAAATAAATGTATTCGGATAATTTTTAAGATACTTACTTTTAATACATACATATAGGCAGCTCCAGTTTTAACCATTGAATATGGCCACCATAGCTTTACATTTGAAACAGTAGCTTGACCTTGGATACCTTCTCCCATGACAACCGTGTTGCTCTCAGCATCAACAACTTCTACTTGAACTTTGACCTTTTCAGAGTTTGTTGTTATCATCCAATAGACAGTACCAGTATATGAACCTAAATTCATTGAAAAAAGGTCTCGTAATTAAGATATTCAAATAATCAAAGATAACAACTTTTGCATGGTTTCAATTGTGATTTTATAGATGATTACAATTTGATTCTGTGGTCTTCCATACCTCACTAAACTACCAGACCAATCAACCTTCACGATTTAAATGGGGTTTCCCCCCATGAGAGGAGTTGACCTGAATTTTGATATTCTTTATTGTATTATCTAAACGCCTCAAAACAGCATCCAAATGAGTCTTAAAGGTTTTTAAGCACATATATACTCTTTCAAACAATAAAGAAGTAGATTAAAACACTTATGACTATATAAGAGGAGCCTTAGGTCCTCTTATGCTTAAAATCCCCATGGAGATTTTGAAAAGTTGGCAGGTATGAAGCACCATTACCATAGATACATGAAACTGTTGGAGAGTAATTACCTTGATTACTTTCTAAAAAAATATCATGAGTATGACATGTATGAAGCTAACAGCCTGGCAAGAGTTAACATATGGTTAACAAATACATCTGATATGTGATGCTGTCAAACCTACCCATAAGTAAAATTCAAAGATATCAAGACCAAGTGATAAATCAGTACAGTTTAGTGAAGAAAGTGGTGTTTTGGTCTTCATGACTTATCAGGGGTGTAGCTGCCGTTAAGCACTTTAGGCACGTGCCTACACATATATAATTTTTTCACAAATATTTTTTTAATTAAAAAATATAATAAACAATGTTATCTGTAGCTGCACGTGAAGTTGTCAAAACTCTTTAATTATTTAATGTCATTTGTACACTAGTCTATCATCCTTAGTGAATTAGTGGAGTATTGGAACTGTATGTCATTATATTACACCTTATATAGAAACTATAAACTAGAACTTTAATTGGTTCAGATCATTTCACTTCTATCAACAAATACTTGAATGAACCTCAGCTTAGATAAATGATTTTTTTATTATTAGTTGTTGTTGACCCAAGTTCAATACGATGCCAGTGTAGAAAGAATGCCACGATCTCTGCACGTTAAGAAACTTGCAACAACTCTTTGAGGGGTTCCTAGATCGTCTACTGAAAGGCAAATTTCTGTTCCCATCCAATAAACCCTCATTTTCCAATGCATGGCATTTCCAAATTTCCAGACCTTCATCATGGACGACCCCTAATTGTTTTAGTCCTGAACATGCATGAACTATTTGCCACTAGATGTTTAGCAATCAATCAATCAACCAACTAGCTTTCAGTAACTTCGAGTACTCTCAGCTCTACGTGTAATGACCATAATTATCCAAAGTCCTAAGCAGGTAGGGATTTACAGTACAGGAAATAAGGAAATATGAAATTCTTGAATTTTGTTAGATAGTATGAAGAGAACGAAACTTCTGCTAGACGTATCGACAGTGTGTGTGTATGTTTTTGTGTGGCCGGGGGAGGGTGAAGGTTTAAGAATCAAAAGTTGAATGGTCGATGCGTAGTCCTAAAGTTAGTATTATTATGTAGTAGTCTCAGTGTTTACGTGCCTATTTTTTAATGTAGGATCGTCAATATGTACTATCAATTGACGTATATATCAATTATACTCAATCAGAAACAGGTTGTGCTGCTTAATAAAGGGCTACGCTGATCCACGCTGAGTAATGCATATTTGAAATATTGATTTTTTTTATATTTCCGATTATACTGTCTGTCAACTCATCAGTCACGATGTAATTGTAGAATTATGTTTATTTTGTCAACATTTTTTTGATGTATATTATCATGATAAAATGACCAGTAATTTTTATGTTTTTTTTGTACACAAAATTTTGCAACTAAAATGCTGAAAACCGTTTTCTATTGGGGGGCTTTGCCCCCCTGAACCCCCTACCAGGACTCTGCCTTGGACCTGATGGGGACCTAAAGCGGCCCCCAGACCCCCTGCCGCAATTTGTGCCTACAGTTTATTGGCTACCTAACTACGCCCCTGCTTATAGCCCATTAAAAATTAGAAGGGTAAAATAAAATAATCAGTAGTACAGCACATTTATTTAGAATTTTGTTTAATAAAGTAGTCAAATACGAAGAGGTATATCTGGTGCACAAGGTCATCTGCATAGTCAGGGTAATACTCAAACAAGCTTTTTTTATCATGGGTACAGGTAATTGATTTTGGGGGTTGAGCTATATCCCATTGAAACAAATGTAAATAATAACTTGCCTCCATTATTTGTGAAATCTGTTACAACACGGACATCAGATACATATACGAGTGGTGTAGTATACAAACGAACCTGTCTGTCTATACCAGCATAGTTAAAAAATCCAAAGTTTAATGACTGAATGAAGAAATGTGGAGGATAACTGTAAAATATAAAATTAATCATAATTATTTTGTGTCGTTATTCTAATGTTAAAATAAGTGATCATATTTATTCCTTTTCAGATCCTTTTTTCAATAAAGTAAACAAAATTATAGAGACAGCAATAGAAAGCAGTGCTCATTATATGTCCGTCTTAAATCACACTAATGTTTGCTTGTATGACATTTTATCTTACCTCCTATACATTTCTAGGAATATGATTGGTTAAATGCAACCGAGTGGACACCGTGTAAATTTCATATGGGGATACTAGGTATGGTTTATTTTAATACACGGTTAGTAGTGGTGTTACGTCCCTTTGTAGAAACAACACGGTGTTGAGGAAAAATCTGAAAGGTTTTAACAGACGGAGAAATTGATGATGAACGATTGAAATAAATTCATAAAACACATTTAAAGCTAACAAGTTGTTATTGTTGGCATTTGTTTTTGTATAGACCAATGGAAATAGGTTCTAAATATTGAAGACTTGATCACTTTGATAGGCCACTAGTCTAAATACCACATGTTAAGATAGTCAGTAAGATAAATTTGTTACACAGTGTTCTAGTGACCTAATACGATATATATGGGGTCGTATAAGTTAAGGTCACTAAAATTGAGAATGGAAATGGGAATGTGCCAAAGAGACAACACCCAACCATAGAGCAGAAAACAGCCGAAGGCCACCAATAGGTTTTCAACACAGCAAAAATCCTGCACCGGAGGCGGGCTTCAGCTGGCCCCTGAACAAAATGTAACTAGTTCAATGAAAATGGACATCACTCCAAAACATATAAATGAACTAAAATTAAATAACATACAATACTAACAAAGGCCAGAGACTCCTGACATGGGACAGGTGCAAAAATGCGCACACTATGTAACTAATAATATATGTATATGCTTTTAACTACGACAAGAATGCGCATGCTGAAATGTCTCGCCTGTTTAACTTATCATTGAATTAATGTTGAAAGTCTGTAACATGAAGGTTTTACAACAAGTATCACATAAACTTAATATTATCAATGTTCTATGATCATGAGGTCATGGTCAGATGAACAAGACCAGTTGACATGTACACCTTACAATCATACCATACACCAAATATAGTTGACCTGTTGCTTATAGTATCTGATAAACTGACAAAATTACGAAAACGTATCATTGACCAATGAACCATGAAAATGAGGTCAAGGTCAGATAATACCTTTCAGACGGACATGTACACCTTTCAATTGTCCAATACACCAAACAAGGTTGACTTTATGCTATTAGTATTTGGAAAACTAAACCAAAACACAAAAACCTAACATTGACCAATGAACCATGAAAATGAGGTCACGGTCAGATGATACCGGCTAGACTGACATGTACACCTTACATTCATTCCTTACACCACATATAGTTGACCTATTGCTTATAGTATCTGAGAAACCTAATCATGTAATTTTAACCTTGATCACTGATCCATGAAATGAGAACAAGGTAAGGTGAACCCTGTCTGACTAACATGTTGGTGTTGTCTTTGTCTTAGGGATGATTTTCTTGGGGAGAGGGGAGGCAGGAGGATTTTGCAGACTGGCTTATTGCAGGGCAGAATATTCATTTTCATCCCATCTTGGGCAATAATATTGATTTTGAAAATCCTGGTGCAATCCCCCACACCCCTTTTTAAAATGGTTGACCCTAGGTTGATTTGATCAATATGGCAGATCAAGAGGTGTTATCTAGTCAGCTGATTGTGATTTTTCATGATGAATCAAATGCACTCAATATGCTCAAAGGCAGAACTAGTAATCATGTAATGTCATTTTGTACAACACTTCATTGGGAAATTTCAAAACAACTAAAATATGACAAACAAAAAACAAAAAAATTATAATGTGTTTTATGAGTTATTTTCGGTTATTTCAAACTTAATTTCTAAGTAAATATCATTTCCCACTCAGTAACAATACCTATGCATATAGCCTTCAATAGGCAGGACCATATAGACTCTGTCAAGATTTAAAACCTGATTTCAGACCCAAAGAAACTGTTCATGTTGTTAGCAACAGTTACTGTGAAAAACATTTACTGCTTTTAATTTAACTTAGGATCGTGAATGCATGATTTTGTATACTTTTATTATAGAAATAGAAAAAGTGGTATGACAAAACAATACAAGTCGTAATGTCTGTCAACACCAGTGCAAATTGTCTAGGTACATGTATCTTCACACTCAATCTATAGTATAGATGCCTATTCAACATGGATCTAAGACGGAACAGGTCTGGGTAGCCATTTTTCATTCAATAATTATCCTAGGAGTACTTACTTGCCATGTTTATACACTATCTCACCAGGTGGCAGTGTGGTGGGTGTTAATGTATTATCGACAGCTACTGTAAAATAGTTCACCGATCCAAACTTTGCTATATCTTGTATCTCTGCCTCAAAAGGCAAATGTCCCATCTCATGTTCAACTAAAAACACAGAATTTATCCACTGAAAGCATGAAAAAGTAAGTTTTAAATTTCTTTCTTTACTGTAAATGTTAAATTCATTCAAGCTAGTGTACAATAAATACAATTAATATATTGTACAATGGATTAACATTTGCTATTGATTTTCATAATACATATAATATAAATACAACAATTTCTGACTCAGTCTAATTTAGAAGAAACATCTTGTAAAAACTTTCCATGATGGATTTCATTATCACAGAAGAAAGTACATGTACCAACAGTTGTGATTCATCAAACGTGTTCATATAGGGTGTAACCTTGAGGAGGTTTTACTTCTAATTTCTCTACAAAACCTATGCATTACAAAAATTATAATTCTATGCATATATGCGTGTGCCTAATAATATATATAACATCAGTTTAATTTCAAAACAACAATATTTTTAAAATGAGATCATTTTCTAAAGAAAATGAATAAATCAAAACTTTAAAAAAAAATAAAATAGGGTTATGTTCTTGTTGTATAACATGTATAACGTGAGGGTACCCAAATTGCACCTATTTTGACAGTTTTTTCCCCTACATTTCTTTATTTTCCAGACAAAAGTTTGCTTCCTGTTTATTTTGCAGATGTATCCTTCTTTTCTATACAGTTCCACCAATTTAATTTTGAATCCATATTGAATCATAGAAAAATGGGTTTGTACCGACCTCCAAACGATCCATGATTATGTAATGAGGAGTACCCAAAGTGCATCCATGCTTAAATTCACATCCTTTAAAATAAAAAAAACAGGTGTTTTGTTTTATTTCTTCAAATATTTAGAACAATTTGACATTACTCCATGCTTACTTCATGCTTACTTTTAACTTTTTAAGAATTGGATGCTTGTAACATATATAATTTGCTCATTTTTAAAAGATAACTTTTTGTGGACGTCGCATAGCCATGTTTCCGTAGATTTTACTTTTTCCAGTGAATACTCCATCTGTTGATATATATACTGTGAACGCTCTGTGTATATTTAAATATATTTACCTATGTTGAAAGACGTGCATAATGTCAAATTATAAAAAAATAACAATTCTTTAGTCTCTAAGAAAACTTGTAACATTTCCGCTGCTATTTTTGCTAAATAGGTGCAATTTAGGTACTCGTTGCAATTTGGGTACTTGTTGCAATTTGGGTACTGAGACGTAACATACACATGATATATATCATGTATATATATATATATACATTTGGAAAACTGAAGAAAAAAAAATGGAAATTTTTACAGGAGAAAGATGACTGTAGATATGGATAGCCGGAATTCAAATCAAATTTTACATATAATAAAATGCTCTGCAGGGCGCAGCTTGATATGACCTCAGAGGTCGAACTCTGAACAGTTGGGGCAAGTATGGACTCATTATATGCAAGCTTGATACAGCTCTGAATTTGGATTGTGATTAAATATTTGAAACAGCATACTGGTTTCTGACACAGAATGAATGTGGTTTAAGAACTTAAAAATTTGAAATTGGATATTTCCCTTTTATGGTTCAATATCCAAAATCTAAATACATGTACATGGTTAGATTTAGCATATCAAAGAACCCCAAGAATTCAATTTTTGAGGAAATAGACCAGTTTGATAACGGGGCCCAAAATCCAAAATCTAAATACACAGTTAGATTCGGCATATCAAAGAACTCCATACATGTATAAATCAAATTTTGTTGAAATCAATCAAACATTAATTTTGGACCACAATTAAGACCAAAGTGAAAACTAGGCCTTAAATCAAAAAATCTATATACATGGTTAGATTCAGCATATCAAACAACCCCAAGAATTCATTTGTTGATGAAATCAAACAAATTTTAATTAAGCCATAAACCCACAACCCCTAAAATCAATCTCAATCTTCCTTTTGAAGTACAGAACCTTGTGGTACAATTTAATAGAGATGAATACACTTATACACAAGTTATTGTCCTGAAAGAAGAACATTTTTTTTTGGACCCTAATTCCTATACAGTTAGGACAATTACCCCAAAATCAATCACAACCCATCCATTTGTCGTATAGAACCTTGTGGTACAATTTCATAGAGATGAATACACTTATAATCAAGTTTTTGTCTGGAATCAACAACGACAATGTCATATCATTACACGGCCACAAAAATTTTGTGTTAGAATAAAAATCAACCATATGAAATGTGGGAAGAAACAAAATTTAATGTTAACTGTAGCAAATGAGAAAAAAAAATAACAAGAATTTTGTGAAACGTTTTCTCAGAAGTGTATTTGAACTTCTTTTTTTTAATAAATATCTAGCAAATGTGATAACTGGGTATGCATTTTCAATACCAAGTTGTCTGGGAAAAATACAGAGAAAAATATCAAGTTGCCATGGTATTTGGGATGCTTAACTTGACTTTAGCAATGTTCAGTCTTGCTTTTCAGACAATTATATTTTACTTTTCATATGTAAGTATGGTAGGCTCTTTATGCAATATATGCAGCATATTGAGAAATGTGACAACTGGGAAAACATATTTCAATACAAACTTGTCTGAAAATATACATAGGGATTACAAAATATAAAAACTTAAAATTTTTGGTGGTGTTACATCTTCCAAAGTCTATCAGAATCATTTTGCAAAGAATTCCACTCAAACCGGTGCTTAGGGGCTGTCTTAATCTTGTAGTGAATTAAGAGGTTTTTTTTTTGCTCCATGTTGAAGGCCTCACTGTAAATTTTAGACGAAGAACAGCAATAAAGCGCTGTATCTTTGCTTTTTGTGTGTGTGTTTTTTGTTATGCATGTACTGATTTTGTGTCATAGATGGATACCCCATATCCTTTTTTTTCTATTATATACATGTAATTTCAATAACAGTTTTTATTGAATACAGATGTAGCTGAATTGCATACAGATTTTTAAGCATACCATTTTAGCATAATATCGTGCACTATCTACTCTAACCACAACCCTCTGTCCTTTCCATGATAGCGGCAAAAAGAACTCCTTGTCATACCAAACCCATCCTGTGAAGTCTCGTAAAGATTTATCTTGTGTCACATCATTATAACTTGATGGTACTGGCATTGGGATTACTGGTCCAGTCTGGAAAAAAAAAGCAATGTCTTTTAGAAGATAAGATCTTTTTAAAGGCACATGATACAGTAGCAGGGGCAGATAATAACATTTTCAAAACTTTTTGTGCTGTTTTTGCGACGTTGTTAATAAGAACATTGTAATTTCGTAATGTTACTAATAAGACCGATAACATTTCCAGACGTTGCTTTAGATGTAGACATAGTTGCAGAAAATTCACTGACGTCATAAATCCAGTTGCCCGGATTAAAAGAAAGGTACCTGCTAAGAAAAGTGGCCATATCACGAGAATTGTTATATTTATTCATTAATAATGAAGTCCAACGGTATAATCTTGAAATGTAAAAAAAAAATCAAATCAACATTTACAGTTTTGCGTGTGTTTTATATTTCATATAGGAAATGAATAAAAAGATATGTAAACAATAATCATCAATGAGACAGAAACCCAACTACACAAAAAGCCAAATAAGTAATTTAGATATCAATGGTCTTCATCAATATATAGTATATTATACCATCTGGCAAACTCTAAATCTTATTGAGAACTGTCATTGTACTGATAAATTCAACAGAGAGGATAAACACAATAACAAAATAACATAATAAATAAAGACAACGCCTCATACCAGTTGTTCCTGACTTTGAATAGGTACATTAAAAAGTTGCCGACTTAAATGGCTTTTAAAAATTTAACCCAGTGGAATATATATGTGTATGTAGAAGAACTGTCAGTTAAAAAGACACAATTTTGATAAACCCGGTATGATAGACCAAACAAGAACACACCTGTTGACGTGCTAAGCATATCCCCTCTTTTATATATTGAGAGAAAAAAAATCGAAGTTTCAGCACACACGAATTAGGTATTTGACAGACCAGAAAAGTGTTCACACGTTACAACTCATTGTTGTCAAACTGATGACCAAATATGAAGTCATTTTGTAAGGTAGTTTCTGAGAAAAGTAACAAAAAACATTTGTTGGATGACTGGACGGACGGACAAACAAGGTGGTTGCAATATTGCCCCACTCCAGATGACTGGACGGATGGACAAACAAGGTGGTTGCAATATTGCCCCACTCCGGATGACTGGATGGACTGACAAACAAGGTGGTTGCAATATTGCCCCACTCGTAGAGTAAGTCAATAATTATATGTACCATTATTAAGAATACCCTGAAGACAATCTCAGATAACTTATCTATTGATATAGAATCATGCAATTTGATGTTCTAATACATTTGTACCATGAATACTGGCTGCTGTACTTCCTATTAAATGTTAAACTGCAATGTAATGGACTATTGAGACAATGATGACATGAATTTGCACGAAACAGCTCTAAAAATTCACTTTTTAAACATGTTCATAGCAGTTTCTAATCTAACCCGAGTTAATGTGGGAATGGTTGCATATATATATATAGTGCCTATCATGCCTATAGAGACAAAATTTACCATATTCTGATTTTTTTCGGGAAAATTTGCCAACAAAATAGATATATGTGCTGTTATTGTATAATGACATGCATATCTTTTTTTTCTGATAATTCTGCATTTAAAGTCCATTCTTATGCAACATTGTTTGTAACATTCATTTTAATTGGATAACGTCACCAATTTTCATGGCATCAATTCACAATTGATGCTATGAAAACGTACGCGCAAGTGCAGATGACATATGACAGATTTTAAATGTATGATTTGACATTGTTTTCTGTAAGTTTCATTAGAATGGAGATAATAATATTGTATTTTAAGCTCCGACCGTATTAGTTGATTTGATGGTCGCAAATACCCGTTTACTGGCTCCGCTAACACGTCGCCAGTAAACTTAATTTGCGACCCTCAAATCACCAATTGATGCTGTCGGAGCTTAAAATACAATACAGTTATCTCCTAAATGTATCATGATGTATTAATCAAAGGCTAGGAATTCAACATTATCAATGGGTTATCAATTTCGTCGACTTTGTATGAAAAGGAAAACCATAAATTTTGGTTTTCAACAAACTTATATTTTACTTTAGGCTGCTATGCATGCAGAATTTGTAAAAAAAAAAATCAAGTGTCCACAGATATTCTTTTTAGCCTAACTAAATCAATCTACACTACACCAATGGAAGTTTCCAATGAGGAACATTTCAGTTGATTTATATCTTTGTCTCTCCTTGTAATTAAAGTTTGAAAGAAAATTATCTTTTGAATGTAAAAGAAAATACCCTTGTCCTATTTGATAGATTCAACAAACAAAGAACTGCACTGAAACATGCAGGAAATGTAAAAAAAGGTTTAAATTAGGCCGTTAGTTTTCTCGTTTGAATTGTTTCACATTTTTTGATGTCGGGGACTTTAATATAGCTGACTGTACAGTGTGGGTTTTTCATTGTTGAAGGCCGTACGGTGACCTTTTATTGCTATTGTCTTCATCATTTGAACTATGGTCATGATGGTGGACAGTTGTCTCATTGCAATCATACCAAATGTTCTTATTTTTATATTATCTCCCTTACTTTATAATTGTTTCACATTTTGTCATGTCAGGGCCTTTTGAATAATTAAAACTATGCTCAAGCTGTCTTGTCTACATGAAACAATTCAGGACTAATGTCGGACAAAGATGTAAATTAATTCTTTTTTCAGATTATAAGATTTATCTTATTTGTCTCCGTACATTTCTCATTCTTTCAGTCAGGGGTACTACTTATAAGTAAATTTTGTTTTGTTCATTTTTTCTTGTAATGTTTGCATAATCTCCCCTTAATTTTCTTAAAAATTTACTTGTTTAAGTAATATTTTTACAATCCCTAAAATTCTCAAGTTTTGAGATGTAAATACACTGCCTTTAACAATTTTTCTCTGGTTAGCTCATAATTTTTGATTAGAGTTCAATGTTTTATCTCATTAATTCAACAGAGAAACTAATTGCGCAAAGATCTTAAGTAAATGCACAAGGCCTTCAAAAATTGTCCCTTGGGGGCTTGTAAATGAGCAGTGTTTTTTAGGTTACAATGAAGTAATTATTTACATAGGCGACAATGGTAGCCTTTTTGGGTCCTGCGTTTTCACTATAAAAGATTTGTTGACAAAAATGTCAAATTCTGTATTATCAACACCTTTGGGTGTAAATAAAACTGCAAAACACATATGGTGCTGCAGCTTTTTTGATAGAAAAATGGCATTTTTTGAGGGTACTCAACGGTTCCGGAATTTTCGAAATAGTATGAATGAAGAACACCCCTTGCTTAATTTGGCGCAGAAAATGTTGCTCGTCACAGAGAGTTTCCTCCAAATTTCTCGCTATTTCTACACTAATGGCCAACACTCATTTCTCACTATTTCAATTTTGATTTCTAATTACCAGGGCAGCAGAAAATAAATTTACTTCTACCTATTATTTTGTGTGTGAAATCTAGGTGGCGCCAGTCATCTTTAATTACCATGATTACTTCCTTTTAACCTATAGATAACAGACAAATGAGATTTTCATTGTCCATGAAATTACACTTAAATGATTACTAAAGACATCTGCAAAGGACAGACAATTAAGAATTCTATTAGAGCACAGAAGTCCTTAGAAATTCAAGAAAAGAAGATAGTATGACTTTTTTACTTGCATAAGTAAAAAAAATCTGAATGTCTAAGGGACATAACTAAGCCAATAAAATAATTTACCTATACAAGTAAATAAATTTGATTGAGTTAAGCTATTTCAGTTGATATTTTATAGTGTGTCTTTCTATGTTGTGATGTTACACTATTGTTTCAGAAAAAGGGTGAAGGTTTGGTACCATTAAAACGTTTAAACCCGCTGCATTTGTTTGCACCTGTCCTAAGTCAGGAATCTGATGTTCAGTAGTTGTCGTTTGTTGATGTGGTTCATAAGTGTTTCTCGTTTCTCGTTTTATATAGATTAGACCGTTGGTTTTCCGTTTGAATGGTTTTACACTAGTAATTTTGGGGCCCTTTATAGCTTACTGTTCGGTGTGAGCCTATGCTCCGTGTTGAAGACCGTACTTTGACCTATAATGGTTTACATTTATAAATTTTGACTTGGATGGAGAGTTGTCTCATTGGCACTCATACCACATCTTCTTATATCTATAAAATATACTTGTATCGGTATCTTACAAATTTACTTATATAAGTATATTAATATTTACTTCTTCAAGTAAATAAAAATTACTTGTACAAGTAATACCCTGACTGTCTTTTGTGAGCAATTATAACATGTATATAATCAATTGCATGTAATTGCATAACCCTTATTGTATTATAATCCAAAAGGTTCTCCTGATTACAGTTTTAAAGCCTTGAGGGATATCCGGCTAAAGATCGCTAATCACTTGTACAGGTAGATGGATACACCTGACAGGAGAACACGTCATCAAGATAGCCAAGTAATTGCATTATTTAATTACATTCCAGCAAATGCTAAAGAAAATTTAGATTAAAAATTAATTTTAAATCCAGTTACGAAGAAAAAAGTTTAACGAGTTGAACACGTGCTTTTATATCTTATCAGCTTATGCAATCAACATCCCCCTTTTTAAAAGAATAAAAATAAGACGTAATACAGAACATAATTTCATGCCAAATAACTTGAGTACAACAATTATCGATAATATTGAATCACTTTACAAGTTTAAAAGTAAATACACGAATATTAACTGCAACTTGATAATCTGAAAAAATTTCGTATTGTTATTCCCAATTCATTTTGTAGTTTACAATCAAATTAATACATACGGTCTATATTCAGAATCGAAAGATGCATGTTGCATATAGTCTATTACTATGAAATTTGCAATTTAAAGTCATGAAAACCATTTATGTTGTAAACCTTTGCCCTCCAAATCTCTCTTCAACGTTTTACAAAACGGGCAGGGGCGGATCCAGCCATTTTTAAAAGGGGGGTTCCCAACCCAGGATAAAGGGGGGGGTTCCAACTATATGTCCCCATTCAAATGCATTGATCGTCAAGAAAAAAGGGGGGTTCCAACCCCCGGAACCACCCCCTCTGGATCCGCCACTGACTGGTATGAAAGTTCTTGTTGTTGATGCTGCAAATCGTCGATCCCGGTTCCTGACTTCTGAACTTGACAGTGAAAAAAAGATCCCCCAATTTTTAAGTCCTAAACAATTACCAAAATAGCAAGAAAACGACTGGGGAACCATAAAGACAGCTTGTGGTTATTCTTGATTAAGAGGGAGCCATGCAGGCTTGACATTGGAATTGTTACAAATGACAATTAATGAAAATATTGGTTATTCTATAATGAAATAAATAATATCAGTCTGGTTCACCATTCCATGCAATGAAATGGAGGAATGCAAGACTTTCGATCATGACAAGTTGCAGACACGGGGTTTTGTCATGGTGAAAGTTCCTCCATTGTTAAATTTTCATCCATAGAGATCCCTGAATGTATACACTCGTACTGTGAACAACAAATTTATTTATTTTGTAAAAAATGTTTCTGTACTCCTAACAACAAAATATTATTATATCTAAATTTACCTGTGTACGTTACTTTATTTAAAGCCATTTTGTCCTAGTTAAAGTTGTCTTTTTGACATTGTTACATCTTTTTATTAATATTGTATTTATATTGTGTCATAGATCAAACTTATTCATTCAGTGTTTATCTACTTGTTTTTGTTTATTTGTCTTTTTGATTGAGTTAAGCCATTTCAATTGATATTTTATTATGTGTCTTTTTATGTTGTAATGTTACACTACTGTTTCAGGTTAGGGTGAAGGTTGGCGCCTGTTAAAAGGTTTAAACCCGCTGCATTTGTATGCACCTGTCCTAAGTCAGGGGCCTGTTGTTCAGTGGTTGTTGTTTGTTGGTGTGGTTAATAAGTGTTTCTCGTTTCTCGTTTTTTATATAGATTAGACCGTTGGTTTTCCTGTTTGAATTGTTTTACACTAGTCATTTTGGGGCCCTTTATAGCTTGCTGTTTGGTGTGAGCCAAGGCTCTGTGCTGAAGGCCATACTTTGACCTATAATTGTTTACTTTTTACACATTGTACGTGACTTGGATGGAGAGTTGTCTCATTGGCACTCATACCACATCTTATTTATATGTATCACAAATTCTTAAATTCTTCCTCCATTTTTATGTACTTTTTTTACTTTAAAAATCCTTGCTTGGAGTGAAGTCAAAATTGATAGCTTAGAAACAGTATATCAGTCTTCACAATTAATCAAAAGCCCTACATCCAAGGCCAGAAAAAATGCTGTCATACCAGTTGAATTTTACTTAGTTACTCACAAGTCATACAAAAGTCATGTCATATATATGTTACATCATGTACATGTATAAGTTTTAAGAAATTTTATGAAAGATCTATTTTGGCACTGGCTACGGTTACATGCAAATGTAACAATAATAAAATAATTATTGTTACATTGAAGACTAATTGCTGGAATGCAGGGTTGGGTAAGGAATCGATTAACTACTAATGTAACAATAATATATGTGTCTACGGTTACATTGCGTTATTGTTACATTAGTTTTGTTGCTTAATTCTTCGATATGTACTAGATAATATTAGTAATAATAATAATTATTCAACAAATAGTGTTTAAATAGTTTTAAGTATTAATTGTTTTGATGTTCTTAAAGATACTACTACAGTTTAGTAGTGCCAAAGGCGAAAAATATAGTTCAATGGTTCGTTGTTAAGAACTTGGGCTGAGACGTATTTAACTGCACACACATCCTCATTACTGTCATACTTTGAACAATGGATCATCGGAAAGTGATTCCTATTACCAAATTTGTTATGGGAGAGAAAAAACATAAAATCAGTAATGAACAGCAATGAAATCATATTAAAAGACAACACGAAACAACATCACACACTTCCAACATGTCCAACAAAAATATTATAAACAACGCAAGAGTAAAAAAATATTTTTCACCTGAAGCATGGCAGACATTGAAAGTTTCTTTAACTTCAAAAAGAGATAATGCAGAATGGAATTGTTCAGTATGCAATACAGACGTACACATTGCAGCAACACTGGTTTGTGATGGCTGCTTGTAGTGGTTTCACCAAAAAATGCGTCGGACTAAAACATTCCCCAAAAACAACATACTGGATTTGTAAAAACTGTCAGGGTAAATAAAAATTTTAAAATTGTATGCAACATTGTAAATATCAATTAAAAGTTTTCAAGTTTTATTTTAATACATATTACTACTCCCACATTGCAGTGCATTAATGTAACTATAACGCAATGCAACCGTAGACACACATATTATTGTTACATTCGTAATTAATCGATTCCTTACCCAACCCTGCATTCCGGCAATTAGTCTCCAATGTTACAATAATTTTTTTATTATTGTTACATTTCCATGTAACCGTAGCCAGTGCCATCTATTTTTCATGCTTGTATGTCTTAACGTTTTTTGTGAATTCAATTCGATTGAAAGTTTTATTTAAAGTTGATATTCATCAAACTGACTACATAAACACAAGCTCTAGTGAACTTTTAAATCAACTTAACAAGCAGTCAGGGGTACTACTTATTCAAGTAATTTTTATTTACTTGAAGAAGTAAAAAAATATACACATATAAGTAAATTTGTAGGATACTTATACAAGTGAATTTTATTTACTTGTATAGGTAAAAAAATAATTGTCTTAGTTATGTCCCTTAGACATTCAGAATTTTTTACTTGTATAAGTAAAAAAGTCATCCTTTCTTCTTTTCTTGAATTCTTAAGATTTCTTTGCTCTAATAGAATTTTAAATTGTGTACCCTTTGCAGATGTCTTTACTAATCATTTAAGTGTAATTTCATGGACAATGAAAGTCCCATTTGTCTGTTATCTTCATAACACTGCTCATTTACAAGCCCCAAAGGAGCAATTTTTGAAGGACTTGGGCAAATATACAAGATCTTTGCTCAATCAGTTTCTTTGTTGAATTAATGAGATGAAACATTGAACTTTAATAAAAAAATTTGAGCAAACCTGGGAAAAATCATTAAAGGCATGATTTTACATCTCAAAACTTGAGGATTTTGTGGGATTGTAAGAAAATTTACTTATACAAGTAAATTTTGAGAAAATTAAGGAGATTATTCAAACGTTATTTATTTACTTATATGTGTATATTTTTTTTTTACTTCTTCAAGTAAATAAAATTAACTTGTACAAGTAGTACCCCTGGCTGACAAGACAGGTACATGTATATAGCTCTTCTTATTTTTTTTAGTTTTTTGCAGATCTGAATGAGCTGGTGTGAATCGATGTAGCCTGAAACTGAATGTGTTTAATCTAAATGTACCTTTTCAAGTCGTGACATATACCATTTTTCGTCAAAGCCTTGACTTCTGTTGACTGACATATCTGCTCTGAAGTTCCATAATCCATTTAGCTCTTTGACTTCCCTTGTTTCTGATTCTCTTGGGTAAAGAGTGGGAAAATAATCACACTGAACTGCATCAAAGAATATAAACAGTAATGGTAAACTAACAAATATAGATTTGGTTTTCATGACAAACGATCTATCTACCATTTTTAAATCATGTGATAAACTAGGGGAATATAAGTAAGGGGGAAGGAAAGCAATGATAATAAGATGAGAAGATCTCTTTGGAATCTCTTTGTGTTTAACTATAATTTATGAGAAAATATCAGAGCTGTTCGAAAAATAATTTCTTCTTCTTCTTTATAGTTCAGCACTCCATCAACATACTGATGATAACGTGCCGGGCACTGATGTCACTATGCCGCGCGTGCGTGGGATATATAATTTCTATTTACAGTTAAATATATACAAATAAAAGTTCAAAGTAATTTTCTTTTTCTTCTGTTTTGTACTATACATTTTGGTTAAAACTATATACATCATAATATTAATTTAAATGTGTAGGTGTTTGTTGAGAACAGATATTGGAATCTGTTCTCGGAAGCAGTCTAGTGTAGTACATTTTACTGCAGCTACAGGTAGAAGGTTCCATTGCAATATTGTTCTAGG
Organism: Mytilus coruscus; assembly: GCA_017311375.1. Taxonomy (NCBI): domain Eukaryota; kingdom Metazoa; phylum Mollusca; class Bivalvia; order Mytilida; family Mytilidae; genus Mytilus; species Mytilus coruscus. The sequence goes on from CM029598.1 coordinate 43,407,154, forward strand.
ATAAAATGAGTACTTGTATGAGTCTTTAGATGTTTGTATTGGTATGTAGGAATGATTGTGTGGATTTTGTCTTGTTCTTGTGTCAGATTGGATGAGCAAGTCTGTTGGATAAATAGCTACAAGATGGTGTATTATTTTAAAGAAAATTCTTATTCGCCTTTTTCTAGGGTTGTCCAGTTTAGAGTTTGCAGCATTTCATTGACGGAGCTGGTGTTATGATATCTGTTGCAAGTGTACCTGGCTGCCCTGCGCTGGACCATTTCAAGTTGGTGTGTTTGAGATTTGGTATGAGGGTCCCAGACGCAGCTACTGTATTCAAGCTTAGGTCTGACCAGCGATGTATATGCTCTTTCTTTTATTGTTTTGGAATTGACCTTTAGGTTTCTCTTGATAAAGTTTAGCTTTTGTGTGGCTGAAGCTGTAATATTATTAATATGTTTGTTCCATTTAAGTCTGTTTGTATTGTTACGCCAAGATATTTTGTGGATTTTCTTCACTACAAAAGTCTAAAAGTCTGAAAAGACCAGTTTTGTCTTGATTTGCATGAACTTTTACTCGACATTCTCCAAAAGTATGACTCGTGTCTTAATTTTTCTTGACAAATTCTCATTTATATTAAATTTGTATGAAATTTACTCGACATATTCTCGACATTCTGAATATGGTCTTAAAATTTCTTGACAAATTCTTGACATTTGAGTACTGTCTTGATATTTCTCGACATATTCTCGACATTCTTATTTTTCTCAGTATGGCTTGACACATTCTGAACATTTTGAATTGTGTCTTAAATTTACTTGACAGTTCTGAGTTTTACAAATCATGACCAATATTCATGATATAACTTTAATCTTATTTCTCTTTATATGATATACTGTTGTTCCAAGTTACACTTCTTACAACAAAAATAAAAGTTGGGCATGTAAAATAATTGAAAATTTGGATATATAAATATTTTACAAATGCAAAGATGGCTATGAAATCTAAAGTATAAAATAATTCAAATGAGGGTGTGTTGATATAAAACAATTTGAATGTGGGTTTTAAATAATTACAAATTTTGATTCCTAAATCTTATAAATTAAATGATTAAAACCAATCATACTGTAGACATATTTCATTCTACATTCATAATATTCAATGTTGATATGGTAAATAATTATTATACCAAAATGTGGTTTATATAAATAGCAAATTATGATGATATACAAATCATTCATTTAACAGAAGAAAAATTTGTGTAATGTCATCTGTTGGAATATATATATTAAGTATTACACATGGACAGGATGTTCCCCATAAAATTAAGGTATTCCACACCCAAGAGTACACGCAACTGTCAAATAGAAATTACTGCTTTACCTGTAATCAGCCATACAACTTATCAGTTGACCGAACATGCCACTACAATTTAAAAAGTTTGTTGATAGATGAAAATGAAAATCATCATTTTGATGAAAAAATTGAATTAAAATGGATTTTTCATCAAAATTATGAAGTTGATTATTTTAATATAAAACAAATTGAATAATTCCCAAATATGAAAAGAAAATTATTATCTACTCCAGGAATAATAAAAAAATGTATTTATAATGGGTTCCATCAATGATTTCTATAGAAATAATTGGTCTTACGAAATGGATCTTAAACAGAAATGCACAATATAGTTCTAAACATTCGTTTTCTTTTCAGGAAGGAGTTATCACAAATATTTATTTTTGAAAAAAATTATAAAATTCAACACTAAAATTTGAATAAAAAATGTTTTTGGGTTGTTCTAAAAATGAATAAGGTTTTGAATAAAGATGGGAACAAATTCTTTGACCTAAACGAAACCCCCTCTTTTTATCCACATAAACCCAAAAGATGAATTGTGGGGTCCAAAGAGACACATGGTCACATTTTAAAACTGCATATAAGACACCTATTTTAGTAAAGCAAATTTGACTGGCAGTTTTGCGAACAGCAAAATCTAAATGCTGTTTGTTAGTAACTTTGACTTATATTCCAAGTGAAAACAGTTAATTAAATGTTTAATTAAAATAAATCAAAATTAAACTACATGGGGAATTATTCAGGGTATTCCAACTTAGTTGCACCAAAAGGGTATCTTACTATACCAAATTGATCCTTGATTCTTCGAAGTATAGTTTAGCCATAATAAAAGGAGTAAATAACAGCAATAGAATGTCATAAACAGTGCAGAATAAGTCTGTTCACATTTCAGGCCAAATTTATACTGTTGAGATAGTGTCAAGACATATTTAAGACTGTCAAGAATGTGTCGAGACATATTCAGACATTATTTAGAATGTCAAGAATATGTCGAGACATATTCAGACATTATTAAGAATGTCAAGAATATGTCAAGACAGATCGAGACAAATTTAAGACAGTCAAGAATTGGTCGAGACTAATCCAGACTCTTATCAGATGATACAGGAAGTGTCGAGAAATTTTAAGACAATGTTCATACTGTCAAGACACTTGTCAAGAAAAATCAAGAACCTTCTTAGACAAATTCATACTATGTCAAGAATTTTTAAAATTATTTAGACAAATTAAGAATGTCGAGTAAAATTCATGCAAATTCAGACAAAAACTGGTCTTTTCAGACTTTTTGACTTTTGTAGTGCTTTTGCAGTATATGTTGGTGGAGAGTGTAATGAAAATTTATTGGGTTTTTCTTTGTTGTTATCTGAAGGATTGAGCACTTGTCTGGATGGAATGACATAAGCCAGTCCTTCTCCCATTTTGCTGCTGATGTTAGATCTTCTTGCAGTTTTTGAGTGTCTTCTTTGTTTCTTATTGTTTTATACTCAACATGACTATACGGAACAGTAGTTCCTTGGCGAATAACAATTTAAGTATTCATACCCCAAGTCAGATATGTCTCTGCCCAAGTATAATATACATACGCCAATCTTAATTTTTGTAAAGACTTTAAGACACATAGACACATCGACACATAGACACACGGACACATTGACACATCGACACATCGACACATTGACACATCGACACATAGATACATAGACACATAGACACATAGACAAATTGACAACGACACATAGACATATAGACACATCAACTTGCAGCGATAAAATTAAACACAGATAGACTTTTAAACTTATTGAATATTTATGTTATATTTTGTTATCAAATAAACTTCTTTATGATTTTTAAAGTAATTGGTTTAAAATTAATTTACAAAGTCTTCAATGAATTTATAAAAGATGTCTCCATTTTCAAATCCAAATCTATACCATCTGTACATGAATTCGTTCAGTAGAGCGGGTAGTTTCTCTGGCAACACTCCTTCATTTTCTTAATTCTTAATTTTGCCAGACCCCAAAGTCCTTCGATGAATAAAGGCAACAGTAGTATACCGCTGTTCGAAACTCATAAATGAACTTTGCGCAACACCATTCTGAGCTTTTGAACTCCACGCTGTGGTTATTGTTAATTGACTTCATCTGTCAATGAATTATATGCTGTCCATTTATCAGAAAAAATAGCGGATCCTGCTGTGACAGACTATTTTATTATTGGTGTTAGTGTTCCCTTATCACGTTTGTCCACAAACAGCATAACACAATTTCGTGTGCCTCTTTCAACCATACCAAACACCCAAAACTTTTGCCGGTTTCCAGTTCCTCTGTGACATTTTCTTTTTTTCCAAACAAACTCTACGTACGGTCTATTTCTATTATATCTGTGTTACATCCATTTCCAAGGGTAACAGGATTCTGCAGCAATCCGGAGGAACACACATCTCTGAACATACTGTATATTAGATACACCTCGAGAGCGTTAGGTTTAGGGTTAGGGTTGGGGTTAGGGTATGGGTTAGGGTTTGCCATAAAAACGGATTTTAAGCATAATTATATATTAACCAATTCGCCATTTCAGAATCTAATGCATTGTGGGTGAAACGTACACCAAAATATTTTGATTGGTTTAGGAACAATATAACGTAACGTCATTGGCCAAAAATCCATTGTTCGTACACCAAAATTTCAAAAATAATCATTTTACCCATAGGCCTTAAGTTTCTAAAAGGGCGAATTAATACAGCCTACGGCACTACATTACACATAAACACAGCCTACGGTACTACATCACATATTAACACAGCAGATGGCGCTTAAACGCACATTGGCACAGCCGGCCATACAACCTACGGTAACTTACTCCTAACACAAACACAGCTTACGCATTATTATGAGGCTGACTTCATACAGGAACTTCTTAGGAAGAAAGATAAGAAGTTAGCAATATCCTTTAACTTTACGTTCCGCTATATGGATGATGTTCTCTCACTAAATAATACAAAATTTGGTGACTATGTTGAACGAATCTATCCCATCGAACTAGAGATAAAGGATACTACAGATACAGTTAAGTCTGCCTCATATCTTGACTTACATCTAGAAATTGACAATGAGGGTCGGTTGAAAACAAAACTTTACGACAAAGAGATGATTTCAGCTTCCCAATTGTGAACTTTCCATTTCTATGTAGCAACATTCCAGCAGCGCCTGCATACGGAGTATATATCTCCCAATTGATACGATATTCCCGGGCTTGTATTTCCTATCATGATTTCCTTGATAGAGGGTTGCTGCTCACAAGGAAGCTATTAAACCAAGAGTTCCAAATGTTGAAGTTGAAATCATCCCTTCGTAAATTTTACGGACGCCATCACGAGTTGGTTGACCCATATGGAATAATCGTTTCACAGATGATATCGCTACAATACCCTTCCCTTTTCACGAATGTGACCTACCGAATTAGACTATTTACCGGATTTGTAATAACATAAGCAACACGAAGGGTGCTACATGTGGAGCAGGATCTGCTTACCCTTCCGGAGCACCTGAGATCACCCCCAGTTTTTGGTGGGGTTCGTGTTGCTTAGTCTTTAGTTTTCCATGTTGTGTCTTGTGTACTATTATTTGTCTGTTTGTCTTTTTTATTTTTTAGCCATGGCGTTGTCAGTTTATTTTCAATCTATGAGTTTGACTGTCCCTCTGGTATCTTTCGCCCCTCTTTAACGCCGCTAGACGACTCATTGACTCAGCCTACGGCACTAGATGGTAAATCGACACAGCCCAAAGCGCTAGATGACACATTGACACAACCGGCCACACAGCCTACGCAAACCCTAACCCTAACCCTAAACCTAAACCTAACCCTAACCCTAACCCTAACCCTAACCCTAGACCTAAACCTAACCCTAACCCTAACTCTAACCCTAACCATAACTCTAACCCTAACCCTAACCCTTAACCTAACCCTAACCCTTACCCTAACACTAGCCTACGGTGCTAGACGACACATTGACACAGCCTATGGCGGTAGATGACACTTTGACATAGCCTACGGCGATAGACGGCACATTGACACATGCAGCCCACGGAGCTATACGTCACATTGACTCAGCCTACGGCCCAAAATAGCACATTGGCACTGCCTTCGGCGCTAGATGGCACATTTATACATACAACAGCGCTAGACAGAACAATAAGATAGCTTTACCACAACCATAAACCAAAGCCTAACACAGCCTACGGCGCTAGTCTCCGGTACTATAACACACAGTGGCACAGTAAAAAGTAAGAAATAGTAAACCTTACAATATATCTAACCGAAGACACAAACTATTACAGTAGATGGCACATTGACACAGCCTACGGCGCTAGACGGCACATTGACACAGCCTACGGCGCTAGACGGCACATTGACACAGCCTACGGCGCTAGACTACATATTGACACAGCCTACGGCGCTAGACTGCAAATTGACACAAACAACGGTGCTTGATTGTACACTGACACATCATACGATGCTCGATCTGTCATTGACACAGCATGAAGCTTTAATATTGCGTTTGCATTATATTCTCATGTGAAATCACAAATTGACAAAACTTTAAAATTACGATTTAATAGACTTAATTTTGCGAGAGTTCTTCAATATGTCGATGTGTCAATGTGTCGATGTGTCAATGTGTCGATGTGTCAATATGTCGATATGTCGATATGTAGAGGTGTCGATGTTTCGATATGTAGAGGTGTCGATGTGTTTCTATTTATAATTTGATAATTGCAGATTTACTCATTAATAATGCGCAACTGGGAACTATTTGTTCCGTATACTCCAGTTGTGTCATGCTATTGGTTTAAAAGTATCGACGGAAGTATGACAATAAGTTATAACATGAATATTTATATATTTGAACTCTATTTTTCTATTAATAAAAGGTCAATACACAGTTTGGGTTACCTAGGCGTATTAATCACAACCACGCGGTTCGTTCCTCCATTATAGGACAGTATAAGTCATGAGGATAGGAATGCCCTTTAACGTCAGGCGTCAAACGGTCATTTTCGGCTACCATTAGCGTCAAATTGGTTAAAATTTTACCGTGATTCGTCAAAATATCCTTATCGTGATTCGTCAGAGGTCTCAAATAATTATCGTTACCGATATTTTTGGAAAAAATTTAACGTTATTCGTCAAAATCTGTCGATTTTTTTTTATCGTCTAAAAGAAAGTGTACATTTTATCATCATGCACCAAAAATTACCGTTAACGTCATTTAGCAAGAATTTTTATCGTCATTTGTCATGGAGGTACCCCCATTACGACCCAAGAGAATCAGAAACAAGGGAAGTCAAAGAGCTAAATGGATTATGGAACTTCAGAGCAGATATGTCAGTCAACAGAAGTCAAGGCTTTGACGAAAAATGGTATATGTCACGATTTGAAAAGGTACATTTAGATTAAACACATTCAGTTTCAGGCTACATCGATTCACACTGAACTGCTAAGAGTAGGAATGCCCTTAAACGTCAAGCGCCAAACGGTCATTTTTGACTACCGTTAGCGTCAAATTGGTTAAAATTTTACCGTGATTCGTCAAAATATCCTTATCGTGATTCGTCAGAGGTCTCAAATAATTATCGTAACCGATATTTTTGGAAAAAAATTAACGTGATTCGTCAAAATCAGTTGATTTTTTATCGTCTAAAGAGAGTGTACAGTCATTTTATCGTCATGCACCAAAAATTACCGTTAACGTCATTTGGCAAGAATTTTTACCGTTATTCGTCATGAAGGTACCCCAATTACGACCCTAAGTCATTACCGACCGTGTTCTTTTATTTTTATTAATTTGTTTTTTTTTCTGCTTTTTTGCTGTTTCTATTTTTTTTTTTTTTTTTGTGAACGAATTAGAAGCAGACGTCACAGTTTGTCGTCGACCTGCTATACTTCCTGTACTCGTTATACTCGGTCCGCGGTGTATTCGAACTGTTGTATTTTTCATTTTACGTAGTCTTCGTGTAAATCTATATTTCTTAATTATTACACTAGTCCTGTAATGTGCGCACTCTCTTCTTCTTTAAAAGTCTTTTGGTGATATTTTCATTTTTTTCTCCTTTTTTTAAAGGGGGAGGGGTGCATTCGATAGGTAAACCCGTATAACAAATAGCAAAATAAGTAAAGAAAATATCAAAACAGAAAACAGAAAAGAAAGTATTGCCCCCGGGGTCATAAGTGATAGGGATATTATTATACGTGCAATTTACATTTTATGCTCCCTTTCTATATCTTTCATAATCGCTGAAGCCGTAACCGGTGATATCTTTCATTTATTAAGAATTTGGTCCCATTTATAAGGATAAAGCATGATAAAAGACATCATGGTGTAAATCTGGGAAAAGGAATGACACATTTAAATTTTTATTTGCATTAAACATGTTGAATATATTGTATAATTTTAATGAATTCTTTTTGTTATTTTTGGTGAAAAGTCAACCTAGCAGAATTGATTGGGCTCTTTCATATATAGGCACTTATAGGCAGTCAAAGGGTCTTTAACAATAGTTAGCAACAATACAAATAGAAATAAACCCATTTAAACAATGTTACCATCAGGATGGTAGACGATTAAAATAACATGTTACATATAGATAGTCCTTAAAATATAAGCGTCATTTAGAGTAACCAGACCTATCTAATTTTAACGGTCCAACATTACTATTATTACTTAAGCAACCTCGTTAAAGTCGAGATGTCAGCAGTGTATTTTATTTGTTTGTTCTAGGTGCAAATTTTTGTTTATATGAAAATTCAAGACAACGGAGTTGGCGTATGTGGGTTCATTCCCACCCTACGCATTCATTTGTTTCGGCTGGTGCAAAACGGACAGTTTGCACAGTGGCCCAGCGCTCACTTAGTTGTTCAAAAACATTCAGCGGGCCGCGACCAAGTCTTGCTTTCTTTTTTTCTTTTTCTTTTCGAAGTTCAGACACAACAAAACCGTGGTATAATTGTGAAAATTATACCATAGATAGCTATATGGTATAATTTTCGGTTACTGAGATTTTTTACTCGGGTTGCATTCCCATTAGGTCCACTGTAGACCTATATAGGTTAACACTCATTTGTCGTTTATCCATAAGGTTATGAGGTCATTCCCTTTGGTGAGAATAAATGTAAAAATAGACCAACTGACCCAAAATGTCAATCAAGCATGATATTGGCGTCAAAGTAAAGCTTTTTAACAATATAACTTTGCATGTAAATGAAATTTACTATGCCACATACTCTTATATTACTAAATAAATTAGGTATAAACAGAACTCCATTACTAGACGAAGTGTGCATGCTGTACGTACTATATAGTAAGGCGATCACGATGTCCCCATTATCAGTGGAAAGCCCCATAGGTGGTCCTCCCAAATCTCGTTTTATAACTATGGAATCATGGGTACAAATATTATCATCAAACAGATAGCTGTTAATTAGTCTCCTTGAGTGTTTGATTAATTATCAGTTTGTTGTAAATGAAGTGAGCCGACTTAGTGTGGTGGTTTCTTATTGCCACTTATTTAACTTCATTTTAATTCAACATTTAGAAAATGATATAAAATTTTATAAACGAATGCATTGGTACCATTTTTCATCGCGCAAAGGCAAATGAGAACAATAAAATCTGCCGTGTCGGACTCAAAATGTATCGTCTATTTAAAAGATATAGTTGTTTTTGTCAAAATATAGTCATAATTGCCTCTTTTTTTAAATAGAACGTTGTGTTGACGAATTATGTCTCGGTTACTTACGGCATCAAGGAAGCTATATACGGTGATGAATAAGCAAAAGACGGGGTTTTTCTTCGCTTCTACCGAAATACATTTGTCAAAAATATCCGACTATTTGTTACTTCAGATGACTTGAAACAATTTCGAATTTCAAAAGTCTATTGTTTTTTTTAGCTATTTTAGATTAATTAAGAGACATACTCTTCTCCTGTCTGTCCGTCATAACGTTCGCCATCATAAGATGTATACGTGAGTCAGTGTTGCAACGTGTAATAGTCCTTTTTTTGTTTTATACTCACAAGATTGAAGACATCTGTAGATCATGCGGATTTAAGTTTTGATTTATCGTGTGTTGCTAGCTTTACGTTCAGTGGCAAATGTATCATGCATATCCCATCAAAGAGTTGTCGCAAGTGTTATATTTAACATCAGAGATCGTAACATTCATCCTGAATACGCGAGGTACTGGATTTAAAGTCCCTAATCCGACCTGACGCGGCTGCTATTAATGTATACATCCCACACTTGTAAGAAAGGGTTTTACTGTTGGAACCGGACAATTCCAGGGATTACTTTATTTCTTTACGGCCCAACTTAACCCTTGAGATTGATTTAGTATTTGAACAAATTAAACTACAGCTATAGGTTTTTGAAGTAAGACTTCGTCATATTTCTGTATGAAGTATACTTACATAAAGAATATATATTTATTACTCATTTGTTTAGAAAGATCGTGATCGCAACTTGTCCTACAATTTTAACCTATAAAATTTATACGTCGAACGCACGTGTTGTGAACGGAATTTTTACATGTATTTTATCGGATAAATGTAACAATATCTGACTGAAATGATAACCTTTGTTCGTCCACACCATCATCCGAGGTAGTATTACCGTCAAGATCTCAGTTACGCAGGATCGAAGATATTCGAAATTGAAGAAAGGTTATACAATTAAATTTCCCCTCTTTTTTTTCAAGATTGAGGGTACAATTTGTTAATTTTGCTAAAAATGGTTATATCTGCAGAATTCCCGTGTAACTTTTAAAAAACTTATTTCTTGAAATTTGTAATTCGTAACATATATTCTTAAAATAAATATAACAGAATGTTTATTCCTATTAAACTCATTCCTAATCCAGTGTTACTTGTACTGTATATGGATACACAATTCTCCGACCTAATTTTTCCTTGCCAACTTTTTAATGGCATTTTTTTTTTCGCAATTTACTCTAAAACCAAACGTTTATTGTATTAAGAAGTGAGCTTTTTTATTTCGTCTGACAATTTTTCTACGGTTATAATTGTAGTTTTTAAATTGATAAATTATACAAACATATTTATCATTTAATATTAAAACCATCATGACTCATGAATGACACTGATATAATATGCTAGGATCTGCTATTCATTAACACGTCGATGGCCAAACATTATTTTAAACAGTGTGCTAATTAAGTTATAAGGTGTTTTGCATAAATTATCTCTACCCAGAATGCATCGCAAAAAGTTTGGCCATTGATTTTCGTTACTTTTAATAGCAATCTCGCGCAAATCCCGTTTCAATCACAGTTGGAAGTACGGGGACAACGTGATCCCCTTACTATATAGCGGGTTGCACACTTCGTCTAGTAATGGACTTCTGGTATAAACAATTCGCTTAGTAATATAAAAATAAACAAACCAATGAAAAATCCGAAGGAAATTGGTGACACTCAAATGTCTCTTTTGAATCTTAGATAAAGAACCGATAAAGAACAGACGTCATCGATTCTAATTGGTGACTTAAAGATATAACTTTTCCCATGAGTCAAGAAAAGTATAAAAGAAAAACCGTACTACAACATTAATTGATTGATTGTTGTTTGCCTAACGCAATGAATAAAGAAAAGTATAAACAAAGAAAACCAGACTACCACATTAATGAAAAAAAAAAAACAAATAAATAATGGAATAGAATTGCAAATACCAAAAACTAAACATGAACGAGACAAAATTGCAAATCAGGACAGCTCTATCCTTTTACATTCAATTTAGTCTAAGACACGAAGAGAGTAAGTATAATGAGTGTAACATAACTATTTTAGTCAAAGAGAGTAACAATCTTAGGGTAAGTACTACGAGTATAAATTAACCATTGCAAAAAAGATATTTTAAATCATTCCCATCTCGTAACATTGGCTTTTTGATGCAATTTTTGGGGTCTAATTACCCAAACGTCAGTGTTAGTGACCAAGTTGTTGTACATGAAATTTTAACAGACCACACCAATTTTAGTGCACATTACACGAGGCACAAACCAATTAATAATAATAATATTGATACTTATACTGAAGTAATTATTAGTGGCACATGGTTACCTTATATAGGTGACTTAAAGTCGATTACAAATATGAAAAGTAAACACGAACATATTTTCTTTCGGATTTATTCATAACATTTTGAGATTTGAAATAAAATAATTAAAATTGTATCAATGGCACGCTTGCTGTATCAGCAATCAATGAGGATATCGGTATCAGTCACGACTGCAAAGGCTTAGTCAAACCCCTAATTTGTTTAACGAAAAGTAACGTTTGGGCATTTTACACTGAACGATAATTTTCGTTAGACAAACCACTCAACCATTAATGTTGACGGCCAGCTTAATAATATAAAGTTTACAAATGTTTGTAAACTATGAAAACAATTAAAACTAGGTCATCATGCACGTGCGCAGAATTAAGAAACGCAATTATATTTGGATAATATGAGCAAATTCAGTTTCTTTTACAGTTGATTGGAAATGCTTTATAGATGAACTTTTATTATGATACGACACTTGGAATACATGTCTATGTCAAAAGTAAAAAAAAAAAACAAAATACCGAACTCCAAGGAAAATTCAAAACTGAAAGTCCGTTCTCAAATGGCAAAAGCAAAAGCTCAAACACATCAAAGATTGGAAAACAACTGTCATATTCCTGACTTGGTACAGGCATTTCCTTATGTAGAAAATGGTGGATTAAACCTAGTTTTATAGCTAGCTAAACCTCTAACTTGTATGACAGTCGCCTAGAATTCCATTATATTGACAACAATGTGTGAGCAAAACAAACAGACATAATAGGTGATAATGTCAAAAATTGGGGTACAGCAGTCAACATTGTGTTATAATCTTAATCAGTATAAAAACAAACAACTATGTCAACAAAGAAAATCAAAATGGCATATAGACACTGTGTAGATAAAGTACATAAGCAAACATGAAAGAAAAGAATACAAAAATGACGAAGGAACAATAACGCAATGGCGGGATGTATAAATACCGAGCCACGCCAAAATGTTATTACCAAAATTGGACTAAACAGTACTAGTAAAGGTTAAAAATATACAAAGACAAATAAAAAAAATCCCACTATAACACATAATTAAGATGATAAACAACGTAAGTACATAGAATTTATACTTCAAGACCATCATGTTTTATTTGTGAAGTTGATACGGAATTTTTATCAACAAGGTCTTAGTATCTTCCGATGACCTTTTTAGAAAAAGGACGAGACGTTCTTTGACATTACCCGGGTTCATCAACTTTCTGCTCAGACACTGGTGACGTTTTATTAAGTCTGAGTAGCAGCTGCAAGCTCTTGAATACCGGATGATTTGGGAAATGTATATCCCATATGCAGGTGAAGTTGGTATATTGCAGCTTAGGTGGGGGAAATTTATAATTTCAAAAATTAAAATCGTCTCATTTGTCATAGATTCTGGTACTGAGATGAACGCTTATGTCAAATGCAAGGTATAAACCGTGTCTATTGTTTCTTTAATATTTCTAGTTCTGGAGGATATATTAATGGAACCCAGTCAGAAAAGTTTTGTATTTTTAATGGAAAGTGAAATTAGATGATCTTAAGGACTCGTGAAAATAAGAAGAGGTCGGCAAGAAGAGGCGGACAGTTCATTCCCATATGAATGCCGACAATTTGTTGAAAAAGTCTACCTCCAAATTCAACAAATATACATGTTGTCAATAAGAAACTCAAGCATACTGATCACTTGTTCTTCGGTATAGTATGTTTTATCCTTTATTTCACTATTAACAAAATATGCCGTATGGTATCCCAAAGCAATAAATTTATAGCGTATGCTACCATTTTTATATTGAAAAGCATTGTGGAAACGGGCATATAATCTAAAGAATACATCGAATATCAGCAAAGTTTTAACGTACTATGAACTATATATATACAACTTCAGACACGATTTAACCATTTAATCTTTAAAAAACCTAAACTGAACCACTCTTAAACTTTTACTTCTCATAAAAAATTAGTTTTGATCGATGAATGTCAGACTTCCGGTGATGACATGCGATCATGGTGTTCACTTTATCTCCACAAATTTCTCATTCGAAAAACAATCATATTGGGCTTGCTTTTTTATATTATAAGTATTAATTCTACAATTCAAAGTACATTTTTAGCATTTTGTTTATGTTACCGTTTTATTTAAGTGACATGTTTATGGCCCAATTAACACCGTTGATGATCGTTAATATGTTGATCATTTGATCTGGGTTCACTAGGGTCATAATTTATGACTACACGTGTGCAACAATTAAAATGTTTACTTTGCATTTCTTTCAATCGAGACAATTTGTAGACATAGATGAATATTTTTTTCGGCAGCAATTATTTTATATAAAAAAAAATGAATGTTGACAGTAATGAAAGACGATCAAGTAAGTTGAAAATGAACACCTTATTTTGCAATGTCCCACAAATCATTATTAAACAACATATGACTATTTTCAAGAATCTTCGTTTTGTGATGACTTCAAATTCTTCACTTGATTTTTCTAGAAAACTAAAATCCACGAATTTAAGAACCCACGAACATGTAGTTCATGCTCAAACCACGAAAATTTATACCCACGAATAACAGTACTTTCACAGTCACACTTTCAGACGATTTTTCAATTTCACTTGAGGAACGGTGGTATGAAGGTTTAACAAATCAAAGGTTTTGATAGAATTAATTTCAGACAAAGATCGAGATTCAAAATTATCCAGAAGTTCGTTTAATGATTTTAGAATCCACATATGAATAATACTACTACGCGAGTAATCATTTCTGAAGACCTTCTTTCACTGAGCATGCTGTGGACAGATTTTTTGTCAATCTAATGGACAGTTCCTTTGTAGAACATGCAGATGAGCCAGCAATGTACCGTTTTTTGTACAGAATTTTGTGAAGCTTAGGTATCCAAAAAGACAATTAAATATAAGTCATCAAAACTTCAATGATATAATAACCCTTCTACACAAATAACCAGAAAGCATATGTATGGTAATCACAAAAGACTATAAAATGTGTCAAGCTTTAAACGCCCGATCATAAAAACGTTGTGAATAAATTTCACATAGAATGTCAAAGATCTGGTATTTAACCATTTTATTTGTTGATGATGTCAATCTCATATATGTAGCATCTTTAGTTTGAATCAGAGGGATCTTTTACACAGCATGATACAAATTGAGTACCGATGGCCATGTTATTGCTGGAAACGTTGGCATAGTAAACAATGAACAACATGAAGAGTTTTTAGGCAAAGGTACACAATATCGAATTTCCTAGCCCATCAACTTGAAGAAGAACTAAGGTTACTGATGGATGCAGTGTGGACTACCGGTATGCCAGAAAACGGATAAAGCGCGAGAAGTACGACTTCAAATTAGAATCTATGACAAACGTGACAACTTTCCAAACGCAACTTAACATATCTCAGCATTAATATGCAATTTGGTCCATCGTTCGGCGTTTAAATTTCTCTATTGATACGTTACACTCGTCATTGTTCACAATATACGGACTTCATTAGCACAAAACCTGCTCTTATTCAGTTATGACTGAAATAAACCACGGTCAACATCATGCATTATTATACTCATACACGCAATTGCAGCGCTCGAAGGTTACCTTGCTTCGTCCCAGTAGGGTTACAAAAGCTTAACCGGAAGCCATGATGAATGAGACACTACCGTGTTTCTATAATGAAAAGGGGTGTAAGATTTGTAAATTAGAATTTTACTGATATCTAGACAAGCTAGAATGCTTTGTGTAATGTGGAAGATATCTAAACAAATATCTATGTTTTTGTCTAGACATTTCAAATTGCATTTAAGACAAAGTGTACGTAATTAGGCGGTATTTCGTATTTTGATGAAATTGTGTATGCATTTTGTTGCCCTGCATCTGAATATTGAAAAAAATAGATATGTAGCATCTATACTTCCAGGGGTATAGTTCATTGATAATTTGTGATATAAATCTATAATAATAATAATAATAATATTTTATTTAAAGAGAGTAACTCATTTGGATTAAACCCATTTTTAATAAGACTCTGTACATACAATATTAACTACATCTGTTCTTACAAAATTTTGTCTGGTTCAACATATAAATCAGCGAAACAATGGTCATTAAAAAAAGAACAACAGCAAAAAATCAAAAACAGACGAAAAGCTCGAACAACAACAAATGAGTATAACTTTAGACTTCTTCATGTTTTACCGTAGTTCAGTAGTTTGAAGAAAAGAAAATAAGATCAACGTACTTATCCATGACTGTAGAAATTCAAATTTTCGCTATGATATTACTGATATTAACGTATGAATTTGAGATATTAGGAATGCGTTATTATAACCGTATTAAATTATTATTTTGTTTGATAATTTAATCGGTACTTAAAATGAAGAAAAAGTGCACATTGCATCCTGTATTGGAAACTTGTCAGATGTTTTGCATAGTTTACAAGTAAAAGTATTGGCATTTTAACTTCAAGATTTGCATTATGCTTTCAAAATTACATATAGGCGAGACATATTTATGTGTCAACTGTTATTAAATCATAATCGCCCTTCCCCCTAATCCTCAATAATTGAAATAAGACAAGATTTTAATAAATAACACGTACAACACTTAATTATCATAACAAAACAAGCACTTTGCAAAAATAAAAAAGCTCGGGTACATTCAGTCCATTAGCAGAGGTTTCGACTCAATTGAACCAATTGTACTCAATCAGGTGCGCATTACGAAAAATATCTCTTTAGTGATGCTAGAAATGTGATTTAATAAGACTAACACATAATTCAACAAAGAAACGTGGAAGAGCTGATAAAACAGTAAAAACCCCAGCGTATTGTCAACCCAGGACAGATATACCAAATTTAATTCCGGAAGCATACAGGAATCGCTTTGACTTCCATCCGTAAATAGGAAACAAATAGTTTTCGGATTTGACTTGAATATCCGTTCCTTGATTGGTATGAATCTTATACAGAAGGAAGATATAGGAAAGGAAAGAAGCCTATTTATCTTTTCCGACCTAATTTCATTAGCCCAAATACTAACTGAAGTTTATTACTATGATAAAGTAGTTTGAATATCTTTTCTATATCGAAGATAAATTTGCTGTGAGTTCTAGTCTACTCTCTGTAGGATAAAGTTAAAAATTATCAATAAATATATGGCTTGCATCAACTTATTCATAATTAACCTCTAGAAAAAATGTGTTTCATTTTTATAATTCTTTGTTTTGTCGGCTAAGTTTTACTGTTGAATCCACAGTTGACATGGCGTAACTATGGAGTGAGTTGCCGTGTTGGCTTGCTGAAATCACAAATGTGATAATACTGCAACAAACAAGAAAATAAAACAACACCAACCTCAAAACTGCATTTTAATGTACACGTTTTGAATAACTTTCAGCTTGAGAGTTTTCATTCGTATAACGTCATGTTTTGATATGACATTGATGCGTCAAGAGCTTTCATGGAATTTCGCGGAATTTTAAATTATTTTAATTTTATACATTTTTCAAAGCTCTAATGACATGATGAATTGATTATTTGTATTATGCTTAAAAATAAGAACAGTTTAAAATGAAAGAACCTTAGTGAGCGCGCTCACATACCCCAGGTCCCCACATTGTCATTGGAGAAATAAAATAAGTGTAAGAAAAAAAATTGTATCAGAAATTTTCATAATTTCCTGTCAATATGCACATCTACATAGTATGTCCTTATTATCTACACAGTTTCATGAAATTCTGTTGTGTGGTTTCAGAGGAGTTGCGATGACAAACTGTTGCAGAAGAACATTGAAGCAAATAAGTTCAAAGGGCGTAACTCCTGGAAAAAAATTGAATCGTAATTTCCTCTCGATATGCACATCTACGTAGTATGTCCTTATTATCTGAAAAGGTTTCATGAAATTCTGTTGTGTGGTTTGAGAGGAGTTGCGATGACAAAAGGTTGCAGTAGTATATTGGGCAAATAAGTTCAAAGGGGCGTAACTCCTTGAAAAAAATTGAATCGTAATTTCCTGTCGATATGCACATCTACGTAGTATGTCCTTATTATCTGAAAAGGTTTCATGAAATTCTGTTGTGTGGTTTGAGAGGAGTTGCGATGACAAAAGGTTGCAGTAGTATATTGGGCAAATAAGTTCAAAGGGGCGTAACTCCTGGAAAAAAATTGAATCGTAATTTCCTGTCGATATGCATATCTACGTAGTATGTCCTTATTATCTGAAAAGGTTTCATGAAATTCTGTTGTGTGGTTTGAGAGGAGTTGCGATGACAAACTGTTGCAGAAGTACATTGAAGCAAATAAGTTCAAAGGGGCGTAACTCCTGGAAAAAAAAATTGAATCGTAATTTCCTGTCGATATGCACATCTACGTAGTATGTCCTTATTATCTGAAAAGGTTTCATGAAATTCTGTTGTGTGGTTTGAGAGGAGTTGCGATGACAAAAGGTTGCAGTAGTATATTGGGCAAATAAGTTCAAAGGGGCGTAACTCCTGGAAAAAAATTGAATCGTAATTTCCTGTCGATATGCACATCTACGTAGTATGTCCTTATTATCTGAAAAGGTTTCATGAAATTCTGTTGTGTGGTTTGAGAGGAGTTGCGATGACAAACTGTTGCAGAAGTACATTGAAGCAAATAAGTTCAAAGGGCGTAACTCCTGGAAAATAAAATTGAATCGTAACTTCCTGTCGATATGCACATCTACGTAGTATGTCCTTATTATCTGAAAAGGTTTCAGGAAATTCTGTTGTGTGGTTTGAGAGGAGTTGCGATGACAAAAGGTTGCAGTAGTATATTGGGCAAATAAGTTCAAAGGGGCGTAACTCCTGGAAAAAAAATTGAATCGTAATTTCCTGTCGATATGCATATCTACGTAGTATGTCCTTATTATCTGAAAAGGTTTCATGAAATTCTGTTGTGTGGTTTGAGAGGAGTTGCGATGACAAAAGGTTGCAGTAGTATATTGGGCAAATAAGTTCAAAGGGCGTAACTCCTAGAAAAGAATTGAATCGTAATTTCCTGTCGATATGCCCAACTACATAGTATGTCCTTATTATCTAAAAGGTTTCGTGAAATTCTGTTGTGTGGTTTGAGAGGAGTTGCGATGACAAGAAACAGGACTGACGGACGGACTGACTGACGGACGGACGGACTGACGGACGGACGGACGGGTCAAAACATTATACCCTCCGCAACTCGTTGCGTGGGGTATAATAAGAACAGTGGTTCTGTTTTTTTTTTCAATTTCAATTGTAGCACAGCGAAATTGACATTTGTATTGCACCTAGGTTACAATACATGTGGATTTGCGGGGGAGTTTATAATAGTAACAGCCATTAAGATATACATCTTTGGGGGAGTGGGGTTCAATTTTCCATGGTACAAGGTCAAAATACAATGGCTAAGTTAAAATCTTATAACATATTTTCCATCAGAGATTACTCATATCAAATACTTATTGGAGCATTAAAATTATTTAAGGATATACTTTTCAAACTACTTCATATGATCATAATGCTTAAATACGTATTTTGTATAAATAAAATCAGATGGAAAAGTTTTTGGAAGATTTGTATTTAACCGTGGAATATTTACCCTTACAATGGAAAATTTACCCCTCTATAGACCTCATATTTTAAAAATTATCATAGCTATTCAAACAATATTTATATATTTACATATGAATAATATAATTATTTTTTTAAAGTTTTTGTTCTACATTTTCCTCATTCTTGGAAAGTCAAACAATCATTTGAAAAAATTTACCTTCTGAATGATCTCATCAATCCCACATACTTAGTGTCAAATATACATTTGTTCATGGTTAAAAAAATCAGGTAAATCTCTTCTTTCTTTGAATTAAGGGTCATATGACCAAAAACGTTGTCTAAGAACTCTTCCAAAAATGCAGACGTTATATCACGGTATAGCATGTGATTATGTGATTTTATGAACGTATGATGACAAATATCTTCTGACATGTATGAAAGCTTTTCGGCAAACAGTTTCCTGTTTATTAACTGTTTAATACAGACAGAAAGACTATCGCCCTAGGTGCACATTTGGAAAGAGTCGATAAAGCTTATGCATAACCTTAATACGAACTCACCTGCCAACTTATGAATGGTGTTGATGGGTTCACCAAGATTGTACCTTCCAAAATTAATAACTGTATTTGAACATTGGATCAGCTGGAACATTAAGTCCCCGCTCTGCCACCTGAACTAGAGGAGAACTTCTTTGCTACTTTAGCTCAGTTGGTAGAGCGACGGTTTACTGTACCAGGGTTCCGGGTTCGTATTCATTGGCTCGGTTGATAGAATGATGGCTAAATGTGCCAGGGATCCCGGATTTGTACTCCTCTAGCTCCGTTAGAAGAGCGGTGGCTTAGTCATGCTAAAGTTCCGGGAGTCCCTGGTTAGAATCCCAGCTGGTACAGTAATTATTATTGGAAGGCAAATCTTGCTCTCCAGCTACCAGCTGGGATTCGAACCCGAGGCCCTGGGCACATTAAGTCAACGCTTTACTAACTCTTCTAAAAGAGTACTCCTTTAGCTCAGTTGGTAGAGAGATGGCTGACTGTTACAGGGTCCTGGGTTTGTACTCAGTTGGTAGAGTTGTGTCTTGTGTACTAGGGATCCCGGGTTCGAATCCCGGCTGGTACAAAACTGATATTGGAAGACAAACCATGCTCTCCAGCTACAAAATTACAGCTAAACACTAACGCTTTACAGGTTAGAAGAAATATCTATCCAGGGGAAGTGATGACGACATCGTCATTATAGTTTAGGAATCTTGAGATGGGAGAAGTCTAGCCGTGCTTTCCCATTTCCCTATACCTAGTAGATTTTGACCACCCCTCCCCCAGTAGCAGCGTTAGTTGAGTACTGAGTCTCCTTTATCTCAGTTGATAGAGCGATGACTTACTGTGCCGGCTTGTACAATTATTAACTTTGGAGGGCAAATCATGCTGAGCACTCAGATTACAGAAGCTGTACAAATTTCAAGATTGTATAATCCGCCCATTTATCTCTAGTACATTATCGATCTACTCATATTTTAACAAAATAGGAATAATTACAAAAAAAAAAACAGACATCTGATTGTTATTTATATATTTAAACATGTTAAATGAAGTGGACCTTGATAAACACGGAGCAACAAATATTACGTGCCCTGTTAGGTAATAAAGAAGACTCCATTTGATCTGAGGGGATGTTACTTTTCGTGTTAAATGTTGCACTCATAACTGAAAAGCAAGGTATCTCTTGAGGTGCAAATCAATCATCAGATTGCGGAACCCAGAGCAACCAATTAGTCAATGATTCCGTTAATCGATGCATCCCAAGGAATTATATATAATAAGTTCAACAAAACTACGCTTGCGCTTAATTACATAAACAAATCGTATGGGTGTTTTGATTGAGAACCCATGTCAATTGTGGTTCTCCATTTCCTTATGGAAGTTCAATATCAAAGTTTCGTAAAGATTACATGATTGGAACAACACCGCTTCAGCACTTATCTGAAGGAAATAATTTTATTCGGATACATTCTGGCAATCTAAGAGTAGAACACAGCGAAATCCAAGCTACTTTTTTAGTCGAAGTACGGCATTTCCATGTTGACTTCATGTACAATCGCACCTATCGAGGGGTGCTCCGAATAATGGAGGGATCTTCGTTCATACATACATACATACATGCTAAATATAGATATTGCTTTAAATTGATTTTCCAAATTGTGAAATAAACGCAAATAAACAAGGGAGTTTATCCATATGTTATCAATACATGAGGATTTTTAAGCGAAACTTAAGGGATAATCGTTTAAATTCAATTTGTGTTTTATTCTTTAAAACAAATCAATCTGAAAATACTGAGTTGTTCCTTCATGTAAAGCACAAAAAGGTTGATGTGAGAGTATTGGAAAGAAGTCAATAGTAAAGGGCTTCAGCTTGCGTGAAGAATCTTATCACCCCCTAACCAGAAGAACAATTTCAAAAAAAAAAAAAAACAATATTGGCTTTTTTAATTGTTCCTGAAAGTTGAAAGTAACCGTAGACTGAAATAGCTCACAATTTGTGTCAAACAATCCATCATAGGTACCAAAAGAACAGAATTTCAATGCAGGTACATGATTTAAAAGAAAGAGAATAAATATTGGCACTTTTAATTATTGCTGACAAAAGTTTCAGTAACCATAGACTTATATAGCTAACAAGTTTTACTCGACCATTCTGAATTGGTCTGAATTTTACTCGATATTACTAGACTCTAGTCTGAACCATACTAAACAGTCTGAATTTGTACTCAACTAGTTCTTAACAGTTTTAAATAGTCTGACACATACTCAACCCAAGTCTGAATCATACTCGACCCAAGTCTGATCAATACTTGACCAAGTCTGAACCGTACTCGACCAATTCTGAACCATACTCGACAAAGTCTTAACAATCCTCGATCTATTCTTAATCTATCTCTCTTTTTTTTTCTATTTGGAGTCTATGTGTTACAAGATGTTCCCCTTGGCAAGAAATTTGACCAAAAGGTACTATATAAGAAAGTAATTTGTAAGATAAGAAAAACCTATGTAAAAATAAGTGGTTTATTGCTTAATAAATTATAGTTATACGTTCAAGATCAATAAAGAAAATGTTTATTGGTCAAGTAAAGTTCATACTTTGGTCGAGTATGGTTCAGGCCTAATATCCTTTGGTCGAGTATTGTTAAGACATTGAAAACAGGTCTGTACTGTGTTAGGACTGTTTCAGCTTGGTCGAGTAGGAGTTCAGACTTTTCAGTATAGTCAAGATGCAAGAGGCGCAAAACTAAATACATCAAGGATGAATGGTCAAATTTGGTTCTAATTGGCCATGTAGATTCAGAGGAGAATAGTAGTCAAATTTGACAGAAAACAGAAGCCTAGGGTGATGAGAAAAGGTCACATGGCCCTTTGGGCCATTTGAGATAAATAGTGATATTTTAGGCCAAATGGGCTAAAAAGTGATATTTCTATAAAATCATTTACCTTCAACAAGAACAATTTGAGTATCATGGTACTATGGTCAACATACAACAGTAAGAATTCTATTAAAGTTTACGACGGACAAAAACAAGGACAGATACAACAACAGACTCTAAGTAATGAGAATAACCTATCAGCTTATCTAAAAATGTGAAGTATTTGGTTTCCCACATACATGTATATAGTTTTTACTGAAAAATGCACAAAAATAAAAAAGGTATTTTTTTTCATGTTTTTCAATATTCTAGAACGAAAAGCACTAGAAAAATAAAAAAAGTGAGAATTCTATAAACATGATAAAAGCTTCTACTCTCTCTACATTCTCAATATTGAAAACATGAATGAGTACACTGTTACTTTGGAAAAATATCAGAACATTGGTACTAATATCAAAATACAACTGGATGTTGACCTGTAATCTATTTCAATTTATATATATGTCTGTTTTTTTAACATTATGTCAACAAAATGCATTGACTTATTGGACCAATATAATTACTGGATATAAAAGAAACTCCATGAAACATCTGATATTCATAAATACGTCTTTAATCAAATGGCTATTAAACTTGAAGATAATCTTAACATGTTTGGTATGTTAAAGTCATTGAATCTGTGTGATAGAAACCCCAAATCTTTCTAAACCATATATAAGATTGGATCCATTATAATTCTTGTATTTTGTCCAACATGTCCAAGCATTTTAATTCACAAGGAAAATAAATGACAAGGTATAGTGACTTATGACAACAAATTCCTACATGCACTTGCATATACTAAAGCCACAATTTGGTGCTTAAGATGGTGTTCTCTATCTCAAAATACGGTGAAGCCTTCAAAACATGGAGCAAAAGCTCACACCTGACTGCAGGTTCAACATTAAGTGCTTACATAAAATACTGAATAATTTTGTTTACATGAAATAATGTATATGTTTGGATAAAAATACTGAAATAATTTGCAGTAAAACAAAGTATTTATATCCTCAATAAGCTTATATTGCACATTTTTTTAAACTTTCCCTAAAATAAATGATGCAATTAAAACAATGAGAACAAGTACAAAATTACAAATGTTATATTTTACCAAAAAAAGCCAAGTAAAACATAACTAAGTACAGCCTAATTATTTTCTAAAGAAAACTTATGGTAGTTATACTGAGTATATATTTGGAGTGTGAGTATTTAATTGGAGTGTGAGTATTTAATTGGAGTGTGAGTATTTAATTGGAGTGTGAGTATTTAATTGGAGTGTGAGTATTTAATAAACTGAAAGTATGATCAAACTACAAACTAAAGCAATTATTAAATTAGATTTTAACATGCAAAATACAGGATACATTCTAATAATCATAATTGTGGAATAAAGAGTGATGCTATTCAATCTCTTCAAAGGTTTAGCACACAAATAAACGAAAAGAAAAAGGAGCAATCCTAAAGGAATGATTTTGCTTATTGATTTACATTTTATGTTCTTAATAGAAAAACAAATATTGGTCTTTAGATTAACAAATTAGTCACTTGCCATATGAGTAGGAAAATATAAAAATCAAGATTGTAGAGTTATTAGGAAAGCTATATTCTAATCTTTTCACAGTTTTTGAACAAAAAACAAAATGAAAATAGGACAATCATATATTATAGCCATATTAATTTAAGTTGAGTTAAAATTTTCTGATTTTGTCTTTGAGCTTAATTTCCTGAGGATATTTTTTCATAGACTCCAGTACATGAAATGTGTGTAGGTCAAATTTTGTTGTGGTTTTAATTCAATAAGCGAACTTAAAACCTGAATGAAAATTTCTACTTTCACAGTTATAATTGGGTTAATGATTAGCTTTAGTACTTGAGTTAATTTTAATGATTGTCTGATCTACAGAAAATATATTGATTATCAGATTCTGCATAGACTATCAAATAATGAGGCATGATTAAATCACATACACTTCAATTCTAAATTATTATTAAATTGAGTCTGTGAACAGTGATGATGAGTATTAAGGTTAACAGTACTGAATGTAAAACTATTAAAAGGATTATAAACATACATTTCATACAAATAATGTAGATCAAAGACATTCAAATGTAATCCTAATGTAAATCACAAAAGCAAAAAAACAAGGAATGTCATACAAAAATATATTAGATATCTTTTAAAAACTTTACAACAATTTTCCCACTTCATAAAATTAACAAAAAACAATTAAACTACAGCATTCTCACTACTAATTTTGTGATTTTAAAAATCAACTCAACTACTTCATCAACTATTGCATTATTCACAAACAACAACAACAATATCTGGAATTAGTTTCATTCATAACAAAACTTCTACAGCATCCCAACATGATCTCATTAATAAAATAAAGTAACTGCAATCTTGCAACTTTTTTCATTCATAAATCAACACATAATCTAACATTCTGAATCATAAATTAAAAATATTACATCTTTTTGTTTTGTCTCATAAATGAAAACAAAGCTACAACCTATTTATACATCTCAGTTAATTGAAAAGTTAGTGTAAACTTTCAAATTTCTTTCCTTAATGAAATATCAGTATAAGCATCCCACATTTTTATTTATAAAATAAATAATTTATTATAATAAACAAATAGCAACAAGCAAAGTAAACTGCTATACATATGGTTTTCCTATTTTGTGACATTAACAAATAATAAATACAATTTTTCCACTAAGATTAATTAATGAAAAAAAAACCAAATACAACCATTGCAAGCTACCCACTATTTTCTCATTATGTATCCTTTATCTCAATTATATATAAATGACTGTAAAGCAATTCCACTTCATTGTTTTGCTAGCTTAAGAACAAGATCAAGCTAGATAAAAACGTTATTACTTTGCGAAATGATTAAATGTTAAGAAGTTGTGGGTATACACGAAAGCGACAGCAATCTAACAAAACAAATATTCCTTTTCTGACATCGGACTCGGACTTCTCTTATACTGAGTTTTACTGTGCATACTGTTGTGCGTTTGTTTTTTCTACATTGGCTAGAGGTATAGGGGAGGGTTGAGATCTCAAAAAACATGTTTAACCCCGCCACATTTTTGCACCTGTCCCAAGTCAGGAGCCTCTGGCCTTTGTTAGTCTTGTATCATTTTAAATTTTAGTTTCCTGTGTATAATTTGGAGTTTAGTATGACATCCATTATCACTGAACTAGTATACTTGTTTGTTTAGGGGCCAGCTGAAGGGCGCCTCCGGTGCGGGAGTTAATCGCTGCATTGAAGACCCATTGGTGGCCTTGGCTGTTGTCTGCTCTATGGTCGGGTTGTTGTCTCTTTGACACATTCCTCATTTCCATTCTCAATTTTATCCAAGCATCATCTTGAAAATTTAGTTAAATTTGCAAGGTATTTTCATGCCAAAAAGATGAATGTTAACAGATGACAATGAACACTTGCTCGTCTTGATAGGTGAAGTGAAATATGAAACTTAATCTCAGTTTGTATTTATGGATAACAGCTTATTCAATCCCATACTCTTCTTAGTGAAATAAACTGTTTGAAAGTACCGTTATAAATAAACAATAAAAATGGTTTAAGATTGAAGAGACATTAGCTATATATAGTGGTCAGGATCTTCATTGCTTAATTTTCAACCTTGGCAAAGATCAAACCATTTGAAATTTTTCATGAAAATTGGCATTAATATGAAAACAAATTCATATATTTTTGCAACTGGTTAATCCATTCTAGAGATATTAAACCTTATTGCACTGAAGAGAAACTTGTCTAGGTTGACTAAGCTAAATATAAGATCAAGTCATTATTAAATCATGCTATCTAAGATAAGTACATTATAAGTTTCTTTCTTTTTAATTGGTAAAAATTTATAAAAGTTAAAATCTAAATTACAAAATTGACATGTATACAGTGTGAGGTAGAGATGTTTATGCTGTAAAATTGGAATGTATGAAACAAAGAAATCCTCAGAAAGTAGAATTCCATAAGTATGTTTAATTAATCATTTTTTCTTATTCGCTTCAACTTTAGTGAAACATTTTGTTTTAGTTCACAAATGATTGTCAACTATGCAACCTGCTATTAGTTTTGGTACTTTTGAGTTTCATTGATCATTTTCTGGTATCTCTCTCTAACAGTAAAGGCAGCCATTTTAGGTTGCCTGTGTCTTGTAAACAGTCCTTTGTTACAACCATATGCCCAATTAGTTTCTGTAATATAAAAGTGTGTTAATATATTAGAAATTGACATGAATTAAAGATCAAGAATAGTGCAAGGAAATTGTTCTGTTAGAACACAATAATGTGTTGAGAAATTGTCTTGCAAATGATAATCTTGTTTCATGTGTAGCAATTATGAGTTTCTTATTAAGTTTCTCCAGGATCAACAGCCGGGATATATATAGAAAAGTGTAAATATTTTTTGTGAAGATACTTGAACTAAACTGCAAGTGTTTAACTCCATCTATTCCAGTTTTTTGAAAATTCTAACCCAATTGCAAATTAGTTATTCAAATTAAATTGAAGAACTGGTCAACTACTCTAGGGAACACTTAAAGAGAAGGGGATTAATGAAGTTTTTGAGAACTATTTGAAATTGCACGTACTGTTTGGAAATACATAAAATCAAGAAATAAAAATGAGTGACATGAGATTTTTTATGTTATGACGTCATAATATGCACTGTTTTCATGAAAATGAAGAATACTGCAGAATTTAATAAGTTCCATTGTGGAAACATCGTGCACAGCCAAGAAACAACAAAATATTTTAAGAGAAGTTTCATTATAACTATTGACATAATCTCATCAAATATAAAGTTGTTTCTTAGGTGCTCACATACTATTTCAATCTAATATATACTTAAAAGAGGCTGTAAAACAAGGGAAATACAAAATTTTTACAAAATATACAAATTTCGCCATGGTTTGTTGCTATATATGATACATAACTCGTCAAATGTGAAATTTGTTTTTTTTTTTCATTTTCTGAACACCCTGTACCTCAGTGTAGTTAGGACAAATTAAAAAACGTACGGTAACTTTTCAATTTGCACTAATATTTGAGCCAAATAAGGGCCTTATTGCCCCATCTCCTTTATATAAATTGTAAGAATATCTTGATTTAAAAAAATATTTATAAAAAAAGAATTTTAAGGCAAAACCTTCTCTCTTTTTTGGTTATAGGTCTTCCTCAAAGAAAAAAAGATAAATTGTAAAAAAAAAAACAGTGCATTGCCATGCAAATAGAATTAATTTTATGATATCTGCCTATGATTCTTATTTTGGTTTATTTATGCTCTCAAGCTGAATGGTCAACATTTTCTTTTCTAATATTTGAGGTTAAAACCTAACAGATTTGGTATTTCTTATGTATGTTTAGCTCACAATACCTTGATTTGAATTTACTACTACTACTAGGGGGTGTATAATGACCTTGACTACCCATGAGGGTCTAGCACGGTCAGTATTTAATTTTGAATCCAGTCAATAGCCCAATCTTTCTATAATTTGTTTTACTCAACATGTACCAGACATGTTAACTACTTACTTTGATCGATGAGGAAATCAGCAAAATTCCAGATCATTTCTCCAGCTAAATATTCATGTCTTAGTTTATCATATTCTTGATGATACTGAATAAGTAAGTCTTTCTGATATTCTTCTGAGAATGTAAATGAGGGACTCTGTGGAAAAATAAAAACTAGAGGCTCCCAAGAGCCTGTGTCGCTCACCTGATTCTACTTTGGTTTTGGAAATCAAGTAAAAATAGATTAAAATCATAACATATACCCTAATAATGATTGAGGCCAAATTTGGTTTAATATTGGACCCGTAATTTAATCAAAAGCAGAAGACTTTTGTAAATTTTAGAGAAATTACCAATAAATTCATTGAAATTGTAGAAAATGACTTTATAAGGACAATGACAAATCAGCTACAAAGTAACAACACTTGGTCAGCTTCTCAAAAAAAACATTCATACCATGTTTGGTTTCAATCCATTAGGCGGTTTTCTAGAAGACATTTGTATATATTTCCTGTAGGGTCCTTTGTTAAACTAAGTCCGTGTTGGCAGGCATCTTGGTTGATGGATTTGCTACAAAGTAACAACACTTGGTCAGCACCTCATAAGGAACATTCATACCATGTTTGGTTTCATTCCATTCAGTGGTTCTTTAAAAGAAGACATTTGTATGTATTTCCCATATGGTCATATGTTAAACTAAGTTCCCCAGTGGCAGCCATCTAGGATGACTGATTGGCTACAAAGTAACAACACTTGGCCAGCACCTCATTAGGAACATTCATGCCATGTTTTGTTTCATTAAATTCAGTGGTTCTCTAAAAGAAGACATTTGTATGTATTGTCCATAGGGTCCTATGTTAAACGAAGTCCCCCCGCTGGCGGCCATCTTGGATGAAGGATCGGCTTCAAAGTAACAACACATGGTCAGCACCTCATAAGGAACATTCATGCCATGTTTGGTTTCATTCCATTCAGTGGTTCTCTAAAAGAAGACATTTGTATGTATTGTCCATAGGGTCCTATGTTAAATGAAGTCCGCTGCTGGCGGCCATCTTGGATGATGGATCAGCTTCAAAGTAACAACACTTGGTCAGCAACTCGTAAGGAACATTCATGCCATGTTTGGTTTCATTCCATTCAGGCGATGACGGACGACGGACGCCAAGTGATGAGAAAAGCTCACTTGGCCCTTTGGGCCAGGTGAGCTAATTAGTAACTATTATTATTCCTATAAAATGTGTACCCTAGGCCTACCTCACCATTTCTATAGATATGGTAGTCATACTTTGCAAAACAACACAATTATGATTTTATCAACAGCCCTTAATACACAAAAAGGATAATTAAGGATGTTCGCTACTCTTGATTTAGACTTTTTGTCAGAGATTCATAATCTTCTAGTTTTATCCATGTAGTGTCAATACAAATTTTGCCCCCTACACCCTACTTTTTTTTCATAATTTTATTGCGTATAGGTGTAAAAGCAATTTTTGAAAATCAAAAAAAAGGACACAGACCGATCATTTTTTTGCTTTTAAGTTCTTTTACACATAAACTATCAATTTATAATAGTCTATTAAAAAGTTTGTTATTTTGAAACAGAGTAGAGAACATCCTTAAGTACAGAAGTAAGCTTATTAGCTTAAAGTTTAAGGTAATGGTGCCTTATGTATATGGGAAGTTAACACAGATAATGAACTGTAATAGGCTGGAACAGCATGCATAGTGGTGATCAGAGAATAACTGCTATAAACAAAGAGCACACTACATATGTAATTAAATATTGACACAAGAAGAATGGAAACCTACTGTATGTAATCCTGTTAGAGTTTCTGCTCCATATTCTGATACCATTACAGGTTTATTGTAGTGCTTAAAAAGACCTTCCAAAGTTGGTGGTACCTGGTATGGAATTGTCTGCAGGTAACCAGTGTCTTGGTACCACCCAAAATAGATGTTTACCATAACAACATCAACTATGTTCATCTAAAAAAAGGGAAAAACAACTATTGTGAGCTGTGATTTTCTGCACAAAAATTACTAAATTTAAAAACTCTTATTTCTAGTGAATGTGTCAGTGTTTTATCTCAAATGTTCTTGTGTACAGAGAATTTGCAGATCTAATATTAGTCTTTGTTAAATATATACACAACTTTTATTGAGACTGGGATATCAAGATCTTACATTCTCACCCTGTGGTCTCTGGTGAATAGATGTCTGATAGGCAGTCAAACCACATCTCCTTATTTTATATTGACATATTGTATAAAAACTTAGTTATTGATGATGACCATATGTTGACTGATAGATGTCCACTAGTTTTTTTTCTGTATCATTGGGTTGCTGTTTCATTGAGATATACCCCAAATTTTTTTTACTCATATTTTATTTATCATACATGTAGCTAAAAATGAGTCTGTATGCTATGGATACACAGCCTCCGTCACAAATATCTTTTTCTCATACCGGTATTCATTTTCAATTTTATCATACATATGCAAATTTTAGAAATTATAAAAAATAAATGAAATTACCTAGTCAAATCTAAAGAACTTGCTAATTGTTGAATTGTAAATTGATAAATAAATAAATGCCTGATACCATATACAATTTTCATACTGGTCTTTATTCTGAAAGTTAATTATTGAAAACCAAATTCCGCCATGACCTATAACTCATCATTTAAGTATAAACCAAAAAATGCCCACTATCTATATAGGCATGACATTTCAAAATCTGAGGAACAGTTGTTTTTTTTTTGTAGGGTGGACAATGGTGACATTATGTGACTGAATAGTGGGAGACAATAAACGATTTTCAATATAATTTGCATGAATATATATAATACATAAACTAAATATATATAAAACATAAAATACATACCACATGATCAGACAATGGGTTACTGTTACTTGAAGCAAAGGTTACCAGTCTAGTTGGATCCAGGGCCTTTGTCAAATTATATACCTGTCTAAGAAGCAAAAGGGTGTAATTACCACAAGTTCCATAAATGTTATAAAACATATTTAAGAAATATGACATGCTGCTTTCGCTTTGTAAACAACAGCCTGATAAAATTCTTCATATATCTACATTTAGCACAGACTCACAGATGTACATATCTATGGCTGTTACAATTAACCTCCCAAGCACATTCACATGTATTGTAACCTATGTGCAAACACTATGTTCATTTCTCTGTGTTAAAATTAAAATAAAATAAAATGCTCTGCTGGGGGCAGCTTGATACGACCTCAGAGGTTGAACCCTGAACAGTTGGGGCAAGTATGGACACAACATTCAAGCTTGATACAGCACTGAATTTGGATTGTGATTAAATATTTGACACAGCATAGGTTTCTGACACAGAATGAATGTGGTCTAAGAACTTAAAAATTTTTAATTTACCTATTCAAACCATATCATTATTATTTGCTTTTATATATAAATCAGAAATAACCAATTTAAAATGGAAAATTTTAAAGAAAAAAAAAGGAAAAAGGAAAAAAAATCCCCTTATGATTCATCACCCCCAAACTCAATCCGAGCCTTCCCTTTGTGGTATGGTACCTTGCAGTACAATTTCAGAGATCCATATACTTGAACACAAGTTATTGTCTGAAACTATAAAATGCTTGTTTTTGGCCCCTTATTCCTAAACATTTAGGGCAATTACCCCAAACTCAAACCCAGCTTTCCTTTGTGACATGGAACCTTGTGATACAATTTCATAAAGATCCATACACTAACACACAAGTTATTGTCCTGAAACTAGAAAATGCTTGTTTTTGCCCTTTTGGCCCCTCATTCCTAAAATTTTGAGGCAATTACCCCAAAATCAATCCCAGCCTTCCTTTGTGGTATGGTACCTTGCAGTACAATTTCAGAGATCCATACACTTGAACACAAGTTATTGTCTGGAAACTAGAAAATACTTATTTTTGGCCCTTTTGGCCCCTTATTCCTAAACGTTTTGGGCAATTACCCCCAAACTCAATTCCAGCTTTTCCTTTGTGATATGGAACCTTGTAGTACAATTTCAGAAAGATCCATACACTTTCACACAAGTTATTGTCATGAAACTAGAAAATGCTTGTTTTTGCCCTTTTTGACCCCTAATTCCTAAAATTTTGAGGCAATTACCCCCAAAATCAATCCCAGCATTCCCTTTGTGATATGGAACCTTGTGGTACAATGTCAGAGAGATCCATACACTAACACACAAGTTATGTCTGGAAGTTACAAAATTGCTTATTTTGGGCCCCTTTTTGGCCCCTAATTCCTTAACTGTTGGTACCATAACCCCCAAAATCAATCCCAACCTTCCTTTTGTGGTATTGAACCTTATGGTAAAATTTCATAGAGATCCATTCACTTAAACTAAAGTTAGAGTGCGAAAACCAATGTGTCTTCGGACGACGACGACTACGACGCCAACGTCATACCAATATACGACCGCAAAATTTTTTGCGGTCGTATAAAAACTACAGTAAGGTTATTCCAATTCAAATGCATTACAAAACAATTAACGCATTAGAGCTTAGAAAATAATTCTGCAAAATTCCATGTATGATCTTGGTGCATTAATGTCATGTCAAACCATGAGATCATACGAATGAAAACTCTCAAGTGAAGATTTTTCTGTTACTTGTTAAAATGGAGTTTTGAGGTACGTGATGTTCCATTATCTATTCTATTGCATCAATCGAACATTTATGGATTTTAGCATGTCAATATGGTAGCTCATTCCTTAGTTATGACATGTTAGCTGTGGATTTAACATCAAATAGTTAACATCAAATAGTAGCCAATGAAACAAAATATAAATCAAAAACTGCAAATGTTTGGGTGTGAACTATTATAAGGATAAAACACATTTATTCTTGAGGTTTATTGAGAAATAAGTCATGCAAGCCAAAGATTTATGAGATATTTTTAGGTTTATCTTATAGGGATAAAACAGAACAGCAACACATACAGCACACTTACTTGCACTTCAGTTTTTTAAATTACCATATTTGTCCTATTAGAATCAAAATAATTCGTTAACATTTTCCCATGTTTTTTTTCAGTTTTGTTTTACTTGGGAAATCTCAGTATTGTTTTATAGATTTGAGATATTTCTATTTTGTCATTTAAGCAAGGAAGCTTTATTTAACTTTATTATATTATGATTCAAGTTTTTACCAGAGCTCCAGATAAGAATTTACTAATTAGAGTTTTTACTCCTTATTTTTTAAGTAATTGAGTGAAATAGTTTTTCATGATGATGGATGGTTATTTTAATGTCAAGTGTCATTGCACACAGAGTTATTTTTCTCTATTCCTCAGAATATGTGTCAGTTTTGAGATAAATTTATTAACTACGTCTTTGGCACAAGAGGTGCTTTTTCTACCTCTTCTTTTCCGTGTTATAAAAAGAAAATTTTATGAACTGGTGCCGATTGTTTATCGGAATAAAAAATTTTAGCAAGGGACAAACGATTTAAAGATTCCAACAAGGACCCAGTTCTGCCATTTGAAACTTCTCGACCTTTATCCCTTCACTAACATTTACATTAATGTAAGTGAGCGAGAATAACCGAGTAGTTACAATTGCTTTTTGATTGGTGCTCTATTTTAAGAACGAAAGTAGATTTCTTTAAATTACAAAATAGATTTATAAATTACACAATAATATTTCATTATTTAGAGTAAATAACGCACTTGACAGCGACTAATAAGGCTGGGAATGCATAGTTTTAATAAATAATTGGGTTCCTTTGAATGAATTGGGTTTTTAAACGCTGAGAAGGACAATTGAATTGGGTTTTCTATTGTTTTAATTGCGTAATTACGCAAATACGCAGCTTATCTGGAGCTCTGCTTTACTGACACTGAACATAGGTAAAAGCTGCAAAAACAACATAAAGAGGTCAACATATGGAATTCAACAATAGACAATTCAAGCATCTATAAAATATGTCAAGCTCTAAATCGCAAGTTAAAAGTAGTTGTAAACAGATTTAACTGAGACAATCATATTTCAAAACTGAAAAAATCAATTTCAAATGAAATATAAACATATAATAAAACTAAAATTTCTTACTTCAGACGGGCTTATGACCATATCTTTGCTAAATACTGTGGATTCATTATTATTCGTAGAATACCAATCTTTGTGGCTTTCTTAGGTACAATTAAAAACCACAAATTTAAATGTTCAACAAAGTACAACTATTCTATAGGCTTTTATGAATAATTTGGCAAAACAAAGAAATCAATTATCCAAGAAAATACAACTTGTCCTCAATCCACGAAAATTGGTACCCACGAAATTAAATGAATCCACAGTAACTGTTTTATACTCACTGGAAGTAAGGACCAGACATTTCAAATCTAGAATTAGGTTCATTAGCTAGAGACCATGCTATGACTGCTGGCCTGTTCTTATCTCTGGATACAAGCTCCCTCATGGCTTGAAGGTGTAAGGTCAAGGTCTGGTTCCCATAATTATTTGCACTGTAACAATAGGTAATAAAAGCAATGTTGGCATTACAAAAAAGATTAATTAACAAATGTTGTGCAAAAGCTAAGTGTTTTTAGACTAAGCAAATATTACAAATCATACTTATTTGTAGGAGCACAATTTGTTTTATGCAATATATATATATACCAAACCATGCACATCATGAAATCATAATGCTAATGAGTCTTCACTTTTAAAGTCTTAATATTTGTGTGCATTTTTTTTTATTATATAACACTTCAACAGTTGTTTCATTAAAAATATCAAAATAGATTTGGGTTTTTTTCACAAATTAAATATATCTATAAAAAAACAGTGAATTTAAACATGTTCAACTAATTTATGTTTCTTAGAAAAAGTTTCCACTTGAGTAAATTACCCAGGGATATTCAATAATTTAAGAAGTACATTTTCTAAATAACTGTGTAACTGTATGGGTAATGTTTGTTCTTTTTCTCAACACACATAATGTGTGTCTGATGTATCTGTCATCTGATGCAGCATAAAACTAACCCCTCTTAACTTACTGAAGTAATCCTATGGCAGGTGATTCATCAATTACAACAATGCCTTGCTGATCAGCCTGGTCCATTATTTCCTCAGCATAGGGGTAGTGGGATGTTCTAAAACAGTTCACACCTAACCATTTCAATATGTTAAAATCTTTAGCTACACTGACCATATCTAAACCTTTACCTCTAAGCTAGAAAAAAGAACAGTGTTTCAGAGATGACTGAGCCATATAAACATATTCAATATATCTTTAACTTCTTCTGTTGTAATTAAAAGTGAAGTCCTATTGTTTCCAAAAAGGTCATCCTTGGCTTTTAAATCTTTGGGTATGAGCTTTACCTATAAAGTAAATCAAGAAAAATGCTTTAGATGCTACTTAACACTTTTTCACAAATATTTCATATACCAGAGAGTATCAATATTTCTGTATCAAGTTTTTCTGAACTGACATGAATTTTATCACACTTTTCATAAATTATCCATTCCTAAATTTATAAACTATTCATGTTATTAGCAAACCAAATCTCCATCTTGATCAGCAATGTTAACCTTGGATAGATTTGGCTATGCATTTAGGTTCCTTTCAGTTATGTAGAAGGGTGTGGATGGGGGTTTACAGAACAGAGAATAATGGGCGAAAAATATTAAGAATAGAGAAAAATGGACAAAAAATATAAAGAATAGAGAATAATGAGGTGCTAAAATATAAAAAATAGAGAATATTGGCAAAAAGTATAAAGAATAGAGAAAAATGGCCTAAAAAATTAAAGAATACAGAAATGAAGGACCTCCCATCCAGACCCTCTACACATATTCAGGTATTTTTACATCAATAGCTTTTCAAATTTTTTGGTTTCTCAGGTATCAGACTTATAAGGTGTTATAAAAAGATTGTATATGACTGCTTGTGAGACAACTGTACATTGTTAGTTATAATTATATTTTCAGCTTTTCATGAGCATACTTACATCATAATCCTCATGTTTAGCCACACCATGACAATAGAATGGTTTGTTGTTAATCAGCAGCTGTGTGTTAGTTTTGTTAACAGTTCTGAATCCAAATGGCTGTCTATAAATATCTGTTGATGCACTTGTAGAATCTTTAACTGTGACCTGTTTATAATATGATGCATGTATATATTGAAATAATTCAATCTTATTATCAAATTTTAGTTTAAATTTGGTGGTTTTTGTTTATATCCTCTTAAGGTATTAGCTTTAAACAAAAGCCTGCATGGTCCAGCATATAGGAATAAGCTTCAACTTTGAAGATCATCTGTAACACTAACTATAGTGCATTCTCAGGTAGATAGAATACAACAAACATGACCTATTGGATCAATGAGAGGTCGAATTTAAAATAACAATACTTTTCATTAACTTCATTTTTACACATTTAAAATACTTACTTTTAATACATAAAATACTTACTTACTTTTAGTACATAAAATACTTACTTTTAATACATAAGATAATTTCTTTTAATACATAAGATACTTACTTTTAATACATACATATAGGCAGCTCCAGTTTTAACCATTGAATATGGCCACCATAGCTTTACATTTGAAACAGAAGCTTGACCTTTGATACCTTCTCCCATGACCACAGTGTTACTATCAGCATCAACAACTTCCACTTGAACTTTGGCCTCTTCAGAGTTTGTTGTTATCATCCAATAAACAGTACCTGTATATGAACCTGAATTCATAGATAGAAAAACAATTTTCAATTGAGATATTAAAATAAGTCTCATTAAATATTCTCATTCCATTTACTAGCTTTTATATGTTGTTTTTATTGAGATATTTATAGATAATTACATTTTGTTTTCTTTATTTTTCATATCTCAATGAACCAAAATCACTGCCATTTGTTTGATCTGAGTTCACAGATGACATCAACGGATATTTGGACCATAGAATAATAGTCTATGCATCAACCATATATTTAGCTCCATAAATCTCTCCCCTAAATCCGCCTCCGTACTTTTATAACTAATCAGAAAAGCTAACAAAAGTTCAGAAAAATCAAGTAGAAGACCAGTTGATAAAACTCAGCATAGTTCAGTAAAATAACGGTTATTTCAGTCTATGCATTTGTAATTTGTAATTCATTTTAAATTGTGAGAGAAATTAAAGGAGGCTTATACTAAGAAAATGGGGAATGTGTCCATGGGACACAGATGATGCCCCGCTTGTCTATCATATAAAGTTATAAAGGGACATAACTGAAGAACGGTAAAAGTGACGCTACCCAAATTTGTACTTGATCTGAGTATTGTGGTAATAACAATTGTGTATAAGTTTCATAACATTTGGTTGAGGCAAACTTAAGTTATAGAATGGAAACAAAAAATTCAGCAATTTTTCCATTTGTAAAGGGGCATAACTCTAGAACAATAAGAGTGACACCCCAAAAAAACAAATTTGATCTGTATTTTGTGGTAATAAGCATTGTATATAAGTTTCATAACATTTGGTTGAGGCTAACTCAAGTTAGAGAACAGAAACAAAAAATTCAGCAATTTTTCCATTTGTAAAGGGGCATAACTCTAGAACGGTTAAAGTGACACCACCAATATTCCGACTTGATCTGTATTTTGTGCTAATAAGCATTGTGTATAAGTTTCATAACATTTGGTTGAGGCAATTTAAAGTTAGAGAACGAAACCAACTTTGGGACGTACGGACGGACAAGGGTAAAACTTAATGCCCCCTCTGCTACGGCGGGGGCATAAAAATACTGTGGATTCATTATTATTCGTATGGTACCAATTTTCATGGGTAAAGTTAATACACGTACAAATTTAAATGTTCAATGAAGTATAAATTTTCAATAGGTTCATATGCAGACTTTGGCAAATCTACTAATTGACATATCCATTTAACAAGTGAAACTGCAAGCTACTGTTCACTGATGATACCCCCGCCGCAAGTGGATAATTTTAATAGTGTAAAAATATGTAAGTGTTCGATAAACAGGAAGTTGTTGAGTGATGAATCTGAAAACGCATCACACGGTATAGCTGACTTATATAAACCCTGAAACCAAATTCCAGAAATCCTTGTACTGTAGTTCCTGAGAAAAATGTGACCAAAATTTTCAACTTGGCTATCATGTGTAAAATGATACAAGTGTTCAGTAAACAGGAAGTTGTTGAGCGATGAATCTGAAAACGCATCACACAGTATAGCTGACTTATATAAACCCTGAAACCAAATTTCAGAAATCCTTGTAATGTAGTTCCTGAGAAAGATGCGATGAAAAATATAGGGACGGAAGGACGGACTGAAGGAATGAAGGATGGACGGACGGACGGACAGACAGAGGTAAAACAGTATACCCCCACTTTTTTAAAGCGGGGGTATAATTAGATTTATGATCTAAAGCTAAGGTATCACTTGCCTCCACTTTCTGTGAAATCTGTTACAACATGGACATCAGATACATATACCAGTGGTGTTGCATACAAACGAACCTGTCTGTCTATACCAGCATAGTTAAAAAATCCAAAGTTTAATGTCTGAATGAAGAAATACGGAGGATAACTGTAAAATATAAAATCAGTCATAATTATTTTGTGTACTTATCTTGCTTATTTCAATATTAAAATATGATATTAATTACTTTTCAGGCCTCGTTTAAAAAAAATGATGAAGGCAGCAAGAGAACAACATTGATGATGTTCCTCTTAAATCACACTTATAATTATGTATGAATTACATTAGTTATCAATT
This sequence comes from Mytilus coruscus, assembly GCA_017311375.1. Lineage (NCBI taxonomy): Eukaryota > Metazoa > Mollusca > Bivalvia > Mytilida > Mytilidae > Mytilus > Mytilus coruscus. The sequence goes on from CM029598.1 coordinate 43,445,934, forward strand.
ATTATGGTTCTTCAAACAAGAGGGACTATTATGACTAAACTCAAGAGAGAAGATTTTCACCATGTTCACTATGTTTTCTTAATAAAGGGAATTCTTATCTTACAAGTAGGTTTATTTTGTCAATGACTACAGATCTAGATCAAAATGTATTTTCTTGAATCAGCCGATTAGGTTTTTTTATGTAACAAAAGTACACTCAATGTGTTCAAAGGTAGACAAGTCATGCTACTTGTGTAGACCACTATATACGAAAATTTTAAAACAAATGAAAAATGACCAAAAAAATTTAAAAAGTTATAATGTCATGATTGCATTTTATAAGTTGTTTTATTCCATTCAAACTTTATCTGTTAGCAAATATCATTGCCCATTCAGAACCAATGCATACGGTCTTAGAAAGGCAAGGAGCACATAAGAGAGGGTTCGGATGGGGTTTACAGAATAGAGAATAATGGATCAAAAGTACAGAAAAGTTGACAAAAAAATAAAGAATAGAGAATAATGGACCAAATGTACAGGAAAATTGACCAAATAAAATAAAGAATAGAGAATAATGGACCAAATGTACAGAAAAATCAACAACAAAAAATAAAGAATAGAGAATAATGGACCAAATGTACAGGAAAATTGACCAAAAAAATAAAGAATAGAGAATAATGGACCAAATGTACAGAAAAATCAAAAAAAAAAATAAAGAGTAGAGAATAATGGACCAAAGGTACAGAAAAATTTACCAAAAAAGTAAAGAATAGAGAATAATGGGGTGCTGAAATATAAAGAATAGAAAATAATGGGCAAAAAATATAACAAAGAGAAAAATGACCTAAATAAATAAAGAATACAGAAAGGAAGGACCTCCAATCCAGACCCTCATAAGACTCGGACATACAATCTGTAGTCAGACACAGCACTTGTTTATGTTGTCAGAATCTGTGAAAAAAAGTTATACTGATTTTCATGTGCATGGATGATTTTGTTCATGTATTATTTCTATTACACTACTTAAAAAGTGGTAAGACCAAAAACTATGAGCCATAATGGGTCTTCACGGCCAAATGTTAGTGTTTCTTTACATTCAACCAATAATATAGAAGTCTTTTCAATATGGATCTCAGACAGAAAAATTCTAGGTTGCCATTTTTTATCCAACAAAGCTTTATTTCCAAGATAGTCCATTTTACCGTGCCAAATTTCATTTTACACACAAATGTCACATGATAACGTCAGATATCTATGCAATGTTGGGATCAGTACAACATCATTGGCATGAAAACATCAACATATGGATGATGTCACCATACGGTAGGTTGTCATCAGGGTGGGGAAGTCAAACCAGAACAGCCTGGTTGCCTTTTTTAAGGCAGAAATCTAATTAAATTATAACTTTTTCCAAAATCACCTGTGTAAAAATCTAGGCATGTGCATAGAAAAATGTCACATAATACAACCTTTTCAATCTCCACATTGAAACAACAACTATCCCGGTACTCTCCTATTGCCATATCTATATGTGTTGACTTACTTGCCATGTTGATACACTATTTCACCAGGTGGCAGTGTATTGGGTGTTAGTGTATTATTGACAGCTATTGTTAGATAATTCACTAATCCAAACTTCGCAATATCTTGTATCTCTGCCTCAAAAGGCAAATGTCCCATCTCATGTTCAACTAAAAACACAGAATTTATCCACTGAAAGTACAAAAATGTATAGCTCAATTTTAAAATTTATTTCTTTCCTCTAAATGTTTAATTTCATTCAAAGCTAGTGTACAATAACTACAATAAATATATTGTACAATGAAATATCATTCAATATTGATTTTCCTTATATATTTATAAAACAATTTCTGACTCAGTTCAGTTAAGAGGAAACATCTTGTAATAAGCTTTCTATGATAGATTTCATTGTCACAGGAAATAATACCAGATTTTGTATACCTACAGCTGTGATTCCTTATAACTTTTAATTTGTTCATCTGGGGTGCAAAACAGATGAGGTTTACTTATTCATTCTCTACAAAACCAACACAATAACATTACAAAAATTATAATTCAATGCATCTGTACAATGAACAAAATGTGTGTGTGCCCTATATGGATAACATCAGTTTGATTTAACACAGAGCTTCATAACTTAGTATTTTACTGTTGTTTAAAGAGTTAAGAATTTCCAAACAACAATAATTTCAAAATGAAATATTTTTTTCAAGAAAATGAATTCATACAAAATATTATAACAAAACTTTGAAAAAAAAAAATAAACTGTAGAAAATATGTTATACAAATAACAACAATTTGAAAACATTTGAAATAAGTGTATTTGAACTGTTTTTTTAAATAGATATTGAGAAAAATTATATACAGATCTCTATATATATAAACTCAGCAAACAATGGTTATTCATGAAGAATAGAGTACTGAGAGATCAGTAAAATGTCTCATACAATTCCTAAAAAAGTAAATTCCAACTAACTTGCAAGTATTATATAATATATACATGTGTATACATGATATAGTAAATACATGTATTTGCTATAAACATTTTCTTTTAAAATATAGATGTACAAAAATGTAGTTGAATGCATAAACTTAAGACTTTAAACATACCATTTTAGCATAATATCTTGCGCTATCCACTCTAACCACAACCCTCTGTCCTTTCCATGATAATGGCAAAAAGAACTCCTTGTCATACCAAACCCATCCTGTGAAGTCTCGTAATGATTTATCTTGTGTCACATCATTATAACTTGATGGTACTGGCATTGGGATGACTGGTCCAGTCTGCAAAAAAGATGCAGTTTTATGAAGGTACAATCCTTTTATCATTGTTTATGATTTTTTTAGTGGTCATTTACAAATATTTATTGAAATTTATTTAAATGTTATGCAAGCAAGAGCTGTCCTCATATATAATCATAGCAGGACCGATACCCAACAAACAGTTGAGAAAAAAACTGAAATTTTGTGAAAGAAAAAAACTTTGACCAAACTGATAAAAAAGAGAATTTGAAATTTTGTTATAAATTTCATCCCCCTCCCCCACATGTATTTTAGACTGATATTCAACTGTCAAAGTTTTACTGGATCATTTATCTGTTGTTACTGGTTACTACATATCCATTTAAGGGCATACAATACAGTTACAGAGAAGATAATGATGACGCTAACATGAAATGTTATTTTTCACGAGGTCAAACTATGACATATCAAGAAAAGATGCATTTTTCGACTGATTTTAATCATTAGCATCATGAGCATGAAAACCAGTAAATGGACCCCACTTTTTTAAAAAGACATTTAGCTTGATTATGTATGAAGATTATTTGTATCAGTTTAATGAACAATTCACCGTTGTATTTTTTAAAAATTAGAAATACATTTGTACAGCAAAAATTGCTGTTTTTAATGGGTTTTTTTTTTTCTAAAATCATGAAAATTTCATTAAAATGAAATATTAACAAAGAATTTTTACATAAAGTTAAAGCATATTTATGTTAAGAAGATATTCTAAGTGTTAAAACAAAAATCAGTTTGTGTTTTTCATATGAATCAAAAAAGTTACGCAGGAGATAAAGGGTTATAAGTATCGTGAAATTCTATTCCTTCCTCCATCATGTCCATTTTTATGTACATCTCTGTACTTTAAACAGGGTTTCCCCTGGGTCAATTTTCTTTTTCGCCACCTCTTTCGCCAAAACAATATATTTTTCGCCACTTTCAATTTTTTTTTCGCCAACAAAATTAAACAAAAACATATTTTTCGTTTGAAATTTCCTTTCTAACAAAAATAGTTAGTTTGCCACATTGCTACAAGTATATGAAAATAAGAAGATGTTGTATGATTGCCCATGGGATAACTCTTCACAAGAGACCTAATGACATAGAAGTTACCAAACTATAGGTCACCGTACAACCTTCAACAATGAGCAAACCCCATACCACATACATGACATAGTCAGCTATAAAAGGCCCGAAATGACAAGTGTGAAACAATTCAAACCAGAAAACTAACTATGTCTTTTATAATTCTAAATATATATTTTTTAATCTCATTGTCATAAATAAACACTCAATAATAACAAACATTTAGTTTTTAAAAGATACTGTAATATTGCAATATAGAATAAGATCATGAAATCATCATGTTGACTTCTGCAAGGGAGCACGGGATTCATCTATAATAGTTTATAAGATATTTCCCGTCTAGTTGAAGGATAAAATCAGAGATTTTTTTTACTTTTGAATATTTTTCTTACTTTTGAATATTTTTCTTAACAATAGATTTCTTTTCCGGACCATCATTAAAAAAGTTTGGACGTAAAATTATGCCTCAAACAAGTGCGTTGCTAAAACGATTGTAAATTACCAATTTCAAAAGAATTATTACTCTCAAAAGTTATAAGATAAAATTTAAAGTCAGAGATTTTTCTTACTTTTGAACATTTTTGTCATAACAACAGATTTTTTTCCAGACCATCGTTAAAAGAAAAAGAGGAGACGTGAAATGTGCGTCGCTAAAAGGATTGTAAAGTACCCACTTCAAAACAATTATTTCAATCAAAGTTGTAAAATATCCTTTAAGTGACATGTGAAGCCATCTAACCACACCATTTCACGAAACAATACAATCAAGGCATTTATTAATCAGTCAGGGGACTTCCTTAAATGAGTGATTTTCTAAATCACTGATTCAAGTAACATTATGTCCATAAAGGTTGGAAGTAGGAGTTGTCTTTCTTTAATAATCACCTATTTAAGTAGTACAAATTAATCACTAGACCTAGTGATTTAATTTTATTGTAGCTTTAAATATAGATTACTAATGATCTAGGGACTAATTATGTTGCTAAAATTATCAGAACCAACATCTGTGTTGATAGGATGACCGGGTCATGTCAGGTGATGACCTGGTACTAAATCTAGGATAATGACATGAAAATCACTTGTTTAAGTATCATACCTCAATTTCCTTCCAAAAAATCACTTCTTTAAGTATCATTATTTTAATAACCTCCACTAATTTCAACACCCCCGAACAGTGAAATTTTGATCGCGAACAGTAGAATTTTATTACATAATCTATAAGATGAAACCTTGAATTTTACAGGAAAAATACTCCCACTGCTGGGTAAAAATCTGTTAAGAAAGTATCAGTTCATTATGTAAAGCCATTTTTTATAGCATTTTTTCAACTAAAATAGAATTTGCAGCTAAATGATTGCATCAAAGGCATAAATTAAACCTTGCTGCTTAAAAGAAGCAAAAACTTCATTTTTTTTCAATTTTACTAATGAAAAGATATTATCTAAACCTATGTGTTTAAAATTTTGGTAAAACTACAAAATCACAATTTGTGACAAAACCTCGATTTTGCTACTTAAAATAAGTGATTTAAAAATCACTTATTTCAATAAGTCCCCTGACTGTTAATTATAATCCTTTGTTGCCGATGGCTATAAAATGCAATCAGATGATTATTGTCATATTCAAGGTGAATTCCCAGTATTGTCTGATCAGGGAAAAAGTCTGAGAAACACGAAAAAAAAGTAAACAAGATGGATGCAGTCGAACAGTTATATTTCTTTCGACAAATTCTTTCGCCAATAACGAATTTTTATCGCCATAATTTTTATTTTTTCGCAAAATGCAAAAATGGCAACCGCCAGCGGAAACCCAAACTTTAAACATCCTTGGTTGGAGTGAAGTAGAAATTGATTGCTTAGGAGCAATATTTCAGGCTTCATATTTACCACAAGCCCTATGTCCCAGGCCAGTAAAAATGTTGTCGAACCAGTAAAATTTTTTTCTTACCATGCTTACTCACAAGTCATAGATTAAGTTAAACAATTTAAAGAAATTTTACGAAAGATTTATTTTCATGCATGTATGTATTAACATTTTTCGTCAATTCAATTCAATTGAAAGTTTTATACAAAGTTGATATTCATGAAACTAACTGCATCATATACATAAACACAAACTTCAATCAACTACATGTACTTAAGACAATAGGCTTTTTCTCAAATCATGTCTTTCACCATGTTCACTGGAAAAGATCGTCAATTATGACGTCGTTTACCAGATAGAAGGCGCGCCTGTATCCCTGCACTATTAAAGTCTGAAGCATTTTCAGGATCATCATTCTGAAGGGTAGTCTTGAAATAATCTATGTTCCGTAAGTACGTAATCTCAATCCCCGTACAACTAAAGGGAGGGTGACAATCTAATTAGATTTTCATATCTCGAATAATTTGTGCAGTATTGCATCAAACTTTTTCACCTATTCGCTCAACATGTGTTGGAAGTGACGATGTCTAAATTTTTTTCATGTGGTGATGGAAGTCGTATGACAGTTCACAACAAAATGATTCAACTAACTACCGTATCTCGGAACTGGCATATGAAAGACTGTTTTATAGCTCTTTTCTTTTTTAGTTCTGTGCAGACATGAATAAGATGGTGTGAATTGGTTTGGCCTGCAACTGAATATGTTTAATCTAACCTTTTCAAGTCGTGACATAAACCATTTTTCTTCAAAGCCTTGACTTCTGTTCACTGACATATCTGCTCTGAAGTTCCATAGTCCATTTAGCTCTTTGATTTCCCTTGTTTCTGATTCTCTTGGGTAAAGGGTTGGAAAATAATCACAGCGAACCGCATCAAAGAAAATAAACAGTAATGGTAACCTAACAAATATAGACTTGGTTTTCATACGGAACAATCTATCTACCATTTTGAAATCATGTGATCAACAGCTGTACAAAAGATACATAATTTTGAATCAATACCGGTTTATTAGAGTTGCGGAAATACGTATGGAACTCAAAATGATAAACATTGATAAAGGAAAAATAACTATATAATTGAATTCATCGACCATCATATGTTGCTTTTCATAAAACGTATTAAACTCAAACTGATAAAGGAAAAATAACTATAATTGAATTCATCGAACACCATATGTTTCCTTTCATAACTTTCACAAAGTACATTTATGTATTAAAAGACATAAGACATAAGACATAAAGCTTTATTTAGAGTCGGTATAAGCAGGAACATACTGTTCCCAGGTATAAGCAATACAATTACAAACATAAGCTCTGAAGAGCTTTTAAAACCGACAGAACAAAAGCACAACAAACAAAACATACATATCAATGTTTTATCGTGTGTTTTTCTATGTTGTGATGTTATACTATTGTTTCAGAAAAAGGGAGAAGGTTTGGTACCATTAAAACGTTTAATCCCGCTGCAAATGTTTGCACCTGTCCTAAGTCAGGAATCTGATGTACAGTAGTTGTCGTTTGTTTATGTAATTTATACGTGTTTCTCGTTTCTCGTTTTTTATATATACTAGACCGTTGGTTTTACCGTTTGAATGGTTTTACACTAGTACTTTTGGGGCCCTTTATAGCTTGTTGTTCGGTGTGAGCCAAGGCTCCGTGTTGAAGGCCGTACATTGACCTATAATGGTTTACTTTTATAAATTGTTATTTGGATGGAGAGTTGTCTCATTGGCACTCACACCACATCTTCCTATATCTATATCAAGTCATGCACACATACAATTAAACATATATAGAAAGCACGAGTTCATATTAATATATGTAAACATGCAACACAAAAGTTATATAAAGCAGCTTAAACACACCCACAGTGAAGCATGCACTTATGAGGTAAAAACACAAAAGCAAAAGTAAAATGGTTTGCAACATAAAAAGCACTTAGAGATTAGTTAAGTAACTAAAATAAGCACAAAATAGCAGAAGCACTATAGTAAACAAAACAAAATAATTTTGCCATGTTGAAAACAAAGCATTAAACTAAAACAATGAACAGAATTAACTGGTTTTGCAGGCGAAACATTGGCATGAGCTGCCAGACCAAGAATTTTAGTGTATTATTAATGCAGTGAAAATAACTTCTTTTTGATTTGGTTCTTCTTCTTTGCATGACTTGTATAAGCTTTCTATGGACAGGGACACCTTTCAAAACATTAATAATAAGAATAAGGGCAATTTTGTAGAAAAAATAAATATCTACTTGTTTATTTTATTTTATTTTTGGTCGGTTTTTAGGGTGTTTGGTGCATGTTGTTCGTGGTGAAAAGACCCTTTTTTGTATTGTATTTCATCAAAATATGTACAGAAAACTATTTAAAAGTTATACATATACAGTTCATATAGGCTTTTATCTTGTTTCATTATTACAAAATTATATTATTTATGTGACAGTGTCATAGATATAGGAAGATGTGGTGTGATTGCCAATGAGACAACTCTCCATCCAAATAACAATTTATAAAAGTAAACCATTATAGGTCAATGTACGGCCTTCAACACGGAGCCTTGGCTGTACGTATGCCAAAATCAGTAAATCATCCAAAGCTCTTTTATCACTAATAACGAGTTTTACTTTTTTTATTTTGGCTTTCATCATGAAAACTTCGAGATAACACCGAAAATGATAAAGACTAGATTTATAAATCCGAAATTGTCAGTCTAGAATGACTTTTTATCGTTTTTTTTTGCGTTTTGTGTCCGATATATATATTGTAAAAATGCTTGAATTTGTAAATTTTAGCATTAGCTACTTTTTATGTTGTGTTTGTTTAGAATTTTTTAAATGGGGCCCAAAGACCCCACCTGCCTACCAAATTAGATATGACCGAAGTGATTAAAAATAGCACATACGGATAAAATGTAAGTTTTGTCTATTATCTTCCCTGAGCCGCTATATATAGAGAAAATCTGACAGGTGCAGAAATGTTCAGAATAGTGAGTTCTACCTTCTGTCCCGTCATGTCTAAAGTGCCAAACGACTTCTTATAGAAGTTATTGCCATTATATTACGTTTTTTACCATTATTTTCATGTTCGCCTTTCCCTTGATAACTTTAAGAGATACTTTATTAGAGAGAAACTTTTTAAGCAAAAATGATCAGCAAGACAAGATCTACAAACAAGACAAATTGCCGAATAGTTCGTCAACTCCTTATTCAGTGCAGTTATTGCCCATTAATGACTCTTTTTACCCTTTTATTGTTTTTTGTATTTTGTTTTGTTTTGTTTTGTTTTTTGCATTTTTGTTTAATATCTTGAAAACGAATAGTTATATATATAGCACGCCTTATGCGAATTAACGTATTTAATTCACGAAAAGCGTAGCTTTGAGTGGATTAAATATGTTAATGAGTAAGGCTTGGCTATATATGATTTGTAACATTAATGGGCTATGACACACGTCAAAGGTTAAATGCTGACCAATAAAACTTTACTGTACTTTTCTGTATGTCAATCAAATAGTGGCGTGATACTATATCTGATTTCCAGAAAATTAACACATGCAGCAGATGTCAGTTGGATTTGTGTGTCAGATACAGGTACATTTATATGAAATGTTGCCGTGGGATTCAGGCTCCCCAAAAACTCTTGAAAAGGGGTGGAAAAGGGGGTTGATGCAAACATTTTATACGATGTTTATCTGCCCTCCAACTCGAAAAAAATGACGTGTAGTTTTTTTCGTTGTGATAAGAAGGAAACATTTAATAATACCAATTATGAAGGTAACTAATACTAGTCTTCTATTCTCAAGAACTGGGAAAAGATCGGTTAATTGATTGCAATGGTTGCATGTTGAATTCGTGTAAGATCCAGGGACAAATATTTGAAGCATGATCAATTCACGGAGATAGGCCTTTATATAATGAAGAAAATTACTAAATATCCAGTGACATATATTTTTTCATTAATTTCGACACGATAAAAACAGGTATCCAACCAAAATAACAGTAGGAAAATTTAGTCATGTCTATTACTTTTTGTTTTATTCTTTCATTAAGTGGAAGAAATTAAACGACTAAACTTCCAGTGACAATTTTTTTGGAACATTTATATTGTCACGATAAAAGCAAGTATCCACCTATTTATCAATATCGCCTCTTCGTTTATAGACCACGTTATTCCTTTTTGTAGCTCTCCTCGAGCATTCATTCACCCCCCCTTTTTTCTCGATTTGTTTTTGATATATTGTTGTTAATGCATTTTGTTTACATTTATTAGGACATTTTATGGTCATTGATTTCATAGTTTACTAGGCCAAGGAGGAGGAGCAAGACAGTGAAATAACAACTTTTGGGATGGAAGTTAGAGCACTGGTCTAAGCTCCTCTCATTCTTTGCTTTTCCTATAACAAGCAACACACAGCGGGACTGGAGAGTGCAATAACTAAAAAATCATTCAGTTAACGCACTCCTCTAAAAATAACCGAAGTTAACTCACTCGAAGATCAAAGGAAAGATTACCATTCATGTTACAATAGATAGATATAAACTTAATCAGCGAGACATGATCTACATATAAGTCGTATTGCTGAAAATGTCAGTTGACACCTTATTGGAGTTATATTTAAATGACGATTTTATTTTACAGATAAGTCAACATGTCCCAAATCGTCGGTCAACTCCTTATAGGTGTTATTGCCCTTAAATGATTTTTACCAATGTTTCTGTCTATCATCTTGAAACTATAATATATAGATATAAACTTTAAGAAGCAAAAATGATCAGCAGGACAAGATCTACATATATGTCAACATGACTGAAATTTTCAGTTAACTCTTTATAGAGTTATTGCTCTTTATAGATGATTTTTACCTTAACGTGACCATTGTTGAAGACGCAGATGAGCGACACAGGCTCTTTAGAGTCTATAGTTCTATTTTTCATTGGTCGAAAGTTCAGGGTCATATGTTAAAAGAAAAAGGTTAATTTTGCAAGAAGAACAGTTGAAAAAGAAAGAGAACCACGTAATGCACCCCTTGACCCCGCGCTCTATCTACCAGTAGCGACGGGTTAATGTATGTTGCAATGGTTACTTTTCTGTAAATATTTGTTTTTGCACTGACGTTCATGTTTGAAAATGGAAAAATAAAACACATTAACTTTCATGTATTCAGTCTCCTGTATTGATATACAACAACTTACTTGTATGGACCATATATGTCAGCCGAAATTGGACTAGGCCCGCTTGGGATGTACACCACAGACTATTCTTATTTGGACTTGATCCATGCTGGACTAGCGTGACCATAAAATTATAACTAACAAAGGAAATAACATTTGTTAATCACATCATTTGGACTAAGAGAGAAACAGTTTACTATCAACAACAAAATGATCAGAAAAAGAAGGACTACAAATAGGTTACAAAGCTGAAATTATATGAGTAATTGCCGTTCAAGGAGGATTTATATCCATTTTTGGATTTTTGGCGAAAACTATAGTAGATATATAAAAATCTGAACAGCAAAAATGATCAGAGAGACAAAATCTCCAAGTTAGTTATACCATAGCCAGAATTGTCAGTCAAAGAAAGGTTTGTTATAAGTTATACCAGTGCCGAAGCCTCAAATAGTGAGCTGATGATACCATCATGACTAACAGTCTAACAGCAGTGGCCGTATCCATCCACTACTAGAAAATAAAAATAGGAGGTTTATAAATTATGTGCATCCGAAGCGCTTTTCTGGATTAAGCTTTATCTGGAACTTCACAAAAATTGAAAGACTTGAGTACGGGAGGAGCTGTAGTATGCACAAAGGGTGTAAAGAGTCTTACGTCAATTTGATTCAGGGAGTTGAAACCTAGTTTAGGTAAGAGAACATATCTTGCAACATCCAAATAGACTAAAGTGAATTTTTATTTGTATATTATCATTGGGTTACGAATGATTTAGATGTAAAAACTGACACACGGACAGAAAACGATTAATGTACGTATATATGGTATACTGACACCATAAAATATTCATTGGGTGTTGATAGCATATTTTTTTATACCCCACGCAACGAGTTGCGGAGACTATAATGATTTTGACCCGTCCGTCCGTCCGTCCGTCAGTCCTGTTTCTTGTCATCGCAACTCCTCTCAAACCACACAACAGAATTTCACGAAACCTTTTTAGATAATAAGGACATACTATGTAGTTGTACATATCGACAGGAAATTACGATTCAATTCTTTTTCTAGGAGTTACGCCCTTTGAACTTATTTACTTTAATATACTACTGCAACAGTTTGTCATCGCAACTTCTCTCAAACCACACAACAGAATTTCATGAAACCTTTCAGATAATAAGGACATACTACGTAGATGTGTATATTGACAGGAAATTACGATTCAATTTTTTTTCCAGGAGTTACGCCCCTTTGAACTTATTTGCCCAATATACTACTGCAACCTTTTGTCATCGCAACTCCTCTCAAACCACACAACAGAATTTCATGAAACTGTGTAGATAATAAGGACATACTATGTAGATGTGCATATTGACAGGAAATTTTCTTACACTTATTTTATTTCTCCAATGACAATGTGGGGACGTGGGGTATGTGAGCGCGTTCACTAAGGTTCTTTCATTTGCATTGTATCTGTTTAATTGGTCACAACTTTTAAAGAAACAAATGAGAACTTGATGGTGATAGGTGGCTGTTTAACGTTCAGTAGCAAAATAAATACATACTGAGGAAGAGAATAACTGCGATATGAATATATGAACCTTTTTACTGATTTATACGAGACCGACATACTGAGCCGGGTATTCAATGTGCTCGCTGACAAAATAACAGTTCGCAGGAGGACATATCACCATACCCGGACACATTATTCTGAATCCGAGCAGACCAGTCTTTGCTCTTATTCCTTAATGCAGTATGCAAAGAGAAGAAGCTGCAAATACCAATGTTACAGCCTTTGGATGACCCAATCGTGGATCAAGAGGCGTAAGCAGACAGTTTATAATTGACCGCCGATGACCACTAGCGGGTACATGACAGAGCCTTGTTAGAGTACCAAGGAGACAAAGCCCAAACTTGCGCTAATATTATTTTAGAAAAAGTGCTTATTTGCACCTGTCCTAAGTCAGGAATCTGATGTTCAGTAGTTGTCGTTTGTTGATGTGGTTCATAAGTGTTTCTCGTTTCTCGTTTTTTATATAGATTAGACCGTTGGTTTTCCCGTTTGAATGGTTTTACACTAGTAATTTTTGGGGCCCTTTATAGCTTACTGTTCTTTGTGAGCCAAGGCTCCGTGTTGAAGACCGTACTTTGACCTATAATGGTTTACTTTTATAAATTTTGACTTGGATGGAGAGTTGTCTCATTGGCACTCATACCACATCTTCTTATATCTATTGTCAGTATCTTAATGTACTTATATATATATCTGCTGATCCAAGTACCACCTTAAGAGAAAAAATGTTTTAGACGCCAATAAACAGCAAAAATCAGATACTATTAGTTATCTTGGTGTAATCAGGGGTGCACAGAATTTTACACAGGTGTGGAAAAATCATACACCCTGAGGCGCACCATCAAGGTGTAATTCCATCAAGTGTCATTCTACCAAGTACCATTTCATCAAGTGCAATTCCACCAACATATTTCTTCTTCAGAATTACATATCTATAATTAAGTCTAAAGCATTTTTTTCTACTTGTTTAATACATAATTGGTAAAATTCTTGTAAATTTACTTTTCATATTTTTTTACAAATCCTATGTGTTCACGAAGTTCCATTCCACGTATCATTCCATCAATTGTCATTCTATCACGTGCCATTCAACCAAGTGTTATTCTATCAAGTGCCATTCCACAAAGTGTCATTCTATCAAGTTCCATTCCACCAACTTGAAAAGCCATTACAAAAAGTGTCATTCCATCAAGTGCCATTCCATAAAATGCAATTCCACAAAGTGTCATTCCATCAAGTGCCCCTCCATTAAGTGCCATTCAACCAAGTGTCATTCCATCAAGTGTCATTTTATCAAGTGTCATTTCATGAAGTGCCATTAGTTGTGATTTCTGTTGATTTTGTATTCACCGTTAATTGTTGTATATTTTTATTATTCTTTTATGATTAAAAATGTATATATTAGTTTGTGATTCAATTTGGCAAAAAGGGTCCATATTCAGATCTCGTCACCTTATGGCTTATCCTGTATTTTGCTTATAAATGACTTTGTTAAGTTTAACATTAAGGACTCCATCTACAAAATCATAGGTAAAAGAAGTACTAACATTTTGTCAGTCAATAAATGCAGACAACAATTAGGTAAAGGATATAAGCCGATAACAGTCCATTCTGTAAAATATTGGACAGGTCTGAGGCCAATATTTTACAGAATAGACTGTTATAAAAGGCTTATATCTTACTTAAAACATTGTTTAACATGTCAAAAAAGGTGAATAAAGCAAACAAATACAAACTTTTGTTAAGATTTATTTTCATCAAGAGTGTAAATTGTTTTGTGGATAAACTTTATTTACATTATCCTACATGTTGGCCCCTTTAAACAGTTGCTCAAATTAAACAGTAGACAAAAATAAAGTACAGTTGAAGGTAAACAACAGATATTGCTAAATGTACACAAAGACACAGTGTATGCGTATCATGCTTTCTGCGTGCGCTAGGACTACTTTATATATTTTGCGTGAATACCTTCACAAGCGTTTGGTGTCTCAAAATGGATAAAGACGATGAAAGTATATTTTTAATGCAAAAAAACGAAGAAAGAAAGTGATGTCGTAATTAGTGATTGTGTTGTTTCAAATTTAGGATTAAAACCAAATGTGTAGTCAGATGCATTCGATTTCAGTGCGGACAACGAAGAGGATATAGTTATAGCAGCTATAATAATGGCAAGTTTTATGTACATATATTTTAAAATGTAGTCCTCTCCGATTACTTCCTTATTTCTTCTGAGGTTTTATTTTCTATTAAGTGAACGAGAAAAAGAAAAACATGTGAAGACAGGTTCATGTTGAAGAAAAAGGTTTAATAAAATTGAGAATGGAAATGGGGAATGTTTCAAAGAGACAACAACCCGACCAAAGAGCAGAAAACAGCTGAAGGCCACCAATGGGTCTTCAACAAAGTGAGAAAATCCCGCACCCGGAGGCGTGTTTCAGCTGGTCCCTAAACAAAAATGTGTACTAGTTCAGTGATAATGGACGTCATACTAAACTCCAAAACATATAAATGATCTAAAATATCCAAATCAACCATATCGAGTGCACCGCATTCGATTTTATTTCAAATATAACACTATAAGATATAATGAATGAGCAAAAATGAAGAGATAACAAGCAATTTAAATTATTTTGTTGTTCATCAGAATTTTCCCATCTTGTATTATTTCAATGAATTTTAAGAGAATTATGTTCCAAATATTATATCTGTTATTTGTAAAAATGAATTGATATAGCTATAATATCTAAATTCATCGCCATGAAATGTCCGGAGATCAACATTCGATCAGACCTATTCCCCTACTATACATGAAAAAAATATATGTTCACAATTTTCCTGTATGACAGTATGACGCAGGCCCCCTTTCCTTCCTCGTTCACCAAAATTTATCTTGACCCGGTGGTTCTCTTGCAAGAGACGATTATTGTTTACCCAAACGGTACCACCAGAATATCCCCCCTTATTTGTGTTTTTTTTTTTTTTTTTTTTTTTTTATTATAAATCCCACCTTTTTCAATCAGTTCAATCCAAGTAGGGGTTTTATGTTCAAATTTATATAACACAATCACAAACTATCTAAAACTTATTTAACAAACATATGATTAAATCTAGCACCTACGTTTATTTAATTTCAAGAGAGTACATTTGTTTAAAAAAAAAAAAACGATCACTACGAACAAAGTGCGAATCGAACACATGATTGATTTGTTTAACAGATAACCTGCGGTAAAGTGTTCCTTTATTCTGCTTCCCATATTCATCGTCGTTGATAAGCGAAGTTTTGCATTATATTCCTATACAAGCAATAATATCAGATTCATTTCAAAACAAAAACTTGTGCATCAGCCGAACGCCGATACCTGAAAATTATAAAACTATTGTAGTCCACTAGTTCATGAAGCAAGTTCTCGATGTGCACTTTGTATACAGGATGAGGGGGTGTTAATTAAATTCTCCATTAACTATTTGTCCAAGGAACAATATGTGGTTTGCACATCAACACTTGGTAAAACATTTGCTGCAGATGAACGATTTTCTCTTGATTATGACAATACAATTATTTTACTTGTGGTCCTTGTATTGCGTCATGATCTATCAAGCGTTAAAAGCATTATTTTATTTTTTTCATTTTAATTTTAGCTGAAAATGATGTAAGGAAGAATAAGACCAACACCGGATGTCGATTTTTATATCCAAAGACAGACGAGGATAAATCTTTTGCAGAATGAAATACCTAAAAGCAACAAAAACAAAACTTACAACGAGCATTATCAACCTAATAGATGCTTAAGGAGACAACCAAAAACATGAGAAAAATGGCTGTGAAATAAGTATTGGCAGTGTTAAAAGCAATTTGAAAGGGTTTTTTTTTCTCAAGAAACCTTATTGATTATTGACAAAATTATTGTATTGGAAGGTGACTTTAATAAAATGTTTTTGTGTAATTGTCATTTGTTCTTTCGTTGTATTTTTTTTCAGTTTTTGAATTATCATTTACCTGTAAGAATCAATAATGCTACCTTCAGATGTCCAATATTTTTAAGAAAGAGGAGGGTTATTCTTAAAAATATTGGACAGTTGAAGGTAACATAACGTTTTGTTACAGGTAAATGATAGTCCAATCACTGAAATAAAGAACGGGTACAACAATAGAAGTAAAGACTAAAGGATATAAGCCGATAACAGTCCACTCTGTAAAATATTGGACAAGTCTGAGGCCGCAGGCTGAAGACAGTAGTGTAAAAAGGCCGATTCTGCGGCACTTTCCATTTTTAAGGGGAAATTTAGCATGAATCCAACTTTAGATTTTTTACAATGTAAACGGACCAGCATTTTAATTAGTCTAAGGGTAAATACAAATATGGCTTTCACAAACAATAGTAGAGACACCTTAAAGGGATGTAATCCTAGGGTAGAAACAAAATATGACTTTCGTACAAAAGATGGAGGAACTTAAAAGTTCAAAAATCACAGACAACGATTTTATCAACGATAATGTTTTTGAGGAAAAGGCAAAGGACCAGAGCCTGGAAACCCTAAAATGGAAGGAACTCCCGACTGGTGTGATCTATAAAATCCTGGAAGTTGTAGAAGTAGATGGGAAGTTTGGGAGGAGTAAGATCCTTACTTTGAAAAACAGAGAAGGAGAAACGACAAGGGTGTGGGCTTGCAGTATACTGAACAGAGAGAAGGAACCCTTGGAAGGAGCCTACGTGAAAAGTACAGGCTTAGAAGTTAGCAAAAAGACCAAACAGAAGTACTTTTCTTGCAACCTTGTGAGAAAGTAAGTCTGAAAAAAAAAAATAATGGGCCGGGTGGGGTACAAAAAAATTTTCTAATTCGACATTTTTGCCGGATTGGAAAGTTTTTTTTTATGTTTGAAACGGAGCACATCATGAAGTGAAGCGGAATGGAGCACATCGGGAAACGATGTGTGGAGTGAAGTGTAACGAAATGATGTGTGACGTTTTTTACGGCGCATGCGCATTTGATACGCACAAGATTTTAGAAATGCCCTTATTGTATAGCCAGTACGTCAATAGTCCTTTTTACGCGGGCTTTAAGACGTTATCGTTTTGCAGTGTTGCAAACTGCCTTTGTGACGTTGTCTTGTTTGGATTATACAGCAATGAATGGTGTTAGACTTTTTATAGCGGGAAAATAGTATTACGGCGTTAGACTTTTTATAGCGGGAAAATAGTATTACGGTGTGAGACTTTTTATAGCGGGAAAATAGTATTACAGCGTTAGACTTTTTATAGCGGGAAAATAGTATTACGGCGTGATACTTTTTATAGCGGGAAAACAGTATTACGGCGTGAGACTTTTTATAGCGGGAAAATAGTATTACAGCGTGAGACTTTTTATAGCGGGAAAAGAGTATTACGGCGTGAGACTTTTTATAGCGGGAAAAGAGTATTACGGCGGGAAAAGAGTATAACGGCGTGAGACTTTTACGGCGGGAAAATAGTATTACGGCGTGAGACTTTTTATAGCGGGAAAAGAGTATTACGGCGTGAGACTTTTTATAGCGGGAAAGTAGTATTACGGCGTGAGACTTTTTATAGCGGGAAAGTAGTATTACAGCGGGAAAGTAGTATTACGGCGTGAGACTTTTACGGCGAGAAAAGAGTTTTCAAGGTGAGGGGTTGACGGTTAAAAGTTATGGGTTTAAAGAAGGTTCGGGGGATGGGATATCCTCTCATTGGAAAGCCTTTTTTGGGGATTAGGAAGCGCACTTCGAAAGCTCCTCACTGAAACTGGATAGGGGTTGTCGCAGCTGATCTTTCTCATTGTAGTAGTTCTTGAGGCAGGTAACGATCTTCCCAAACTCAGCATTATCGATCTGTTCATCACCAGCCAAAGCAGTACTAATACATTGTTCAACCAAACATTTTGTGGACTGTGCCAATTGCAAGGTGTCGCGATGTTTTTTCTTCTTTTTCATGATACGCCTTGAGATTAGTGTGAGTACCATCACGCCAGTGGCACTTAAGCAAGCAAGGGATCCTAGGGGAAGGGAGGCTATAATACCTATACCGGTTAAAGCTGAACCCATGGTGCAGCTGGTTAACACCAAACTGCCCACAGAACAAGCACCCAGTGCTACAGATGCAAATTTGTCCAGACGTTTATAGATCTTCAAGCTACGTTGATACTTATGAATTTCTGCATCGAGTTGATCCTCCATACATTCGACTCTAGTCTAATCTAAATCATCCATTTATTTATAGGAGCATACCGAGGAGGGGAATATTTTTGAAGGGGCTGTTAGCACCTAAGATCAGACCAGCTCCGTCGTGGAATTGCTGACCACGCTTCAAGTAGAGTCCATCACCATAGGTGATCCGGGCGTTTGAAGGTTTGAGGTAGAGACCGTTGCAACTAGGTTTCACGGTGCAAACGCATCCACCACGTTTTAGGTACAATCCAGACCCTAAGGCCTTGTTGACGGCTACACCACCCAGACCGCTCAAGGCTCCAACACCCAAGGCGGGTAGAATGGTTTTTGCTAACATGGGGAGTACCCTCATTGCCAGCCCCGCTAACATGGGTAGGAAGCCACCCACCTTCTGCATGTTTTCCTTCAATTGAGCCGCACTCAACTCTAGGACCATACCACCAGTACCCTTCTGTAGGAGCTTGGCGATCTTTTGAACCTGGCGGGTGGTGAGCCACATCTTGTGTTCACCTTGCAGGTTTGCGTGGGACAAACGAATGGAGACCGGACAACCTTTTTGGCAGCCCGTTGTAGTTTATCAGCTTGACCTTTGTCAAGTTCAAACCTTGTTCGTGATAAGTCATTTATTTATACCTCACGAAGATGAAAGCGGATGGTGAGATGTTCACCCTGAAATCGATGGGCCTACCATCTTGATCGATGAGATACGTTTGCATGCGATTGATGGTTCGCAAGGTCACCGGCAAGTATACTAGATTCTTTGGGGTTTGAATGATCTTCATACCAGGACCGTCTGCGGGAAAGAAGCTGTAGATGGTAGACTGCTGTGTACCATTCACATAACTTCCATGGATGATATCACTATTCACCAGAATGCTGTTGATGCTGATGATATTTACAATTTGTTACCCTTCCGTATAGCCGTTTGTGATTATATCGAACGTGTAAATCTGCCGCTCGAATCCCAAGACGGTGTTGATGCTATTGACAACGTTGAAGTCTACTTGATAGTGTCTGGCGAGGGTCAGCGTTGCTCTTAGGGTTGCCCGGTTGGCATCGATGATGATCTTCGTTTTGTGTTTGTTGAGCCGTAGCCGCCGCTGGATCTCATTGTTGATGTCTTCGATGTCATAGGAACCTGTGCTTAGTGCGATGGGAAACCAGTTGGCACCATCGTCGGGGGAGTAGCGGAAGGAATTGTTACCTGTATGAATGTTGGGGATGGAGTTATAGGTTTCCAGGTTTACCAATGCCATCTCATAGGCCTTGGATTCCTTGAGTTGTAGTGGGGTTGAACCGGGTAAGGATTTGGCTATCGTTTCCAGAGACGATGAAGGAAAACCCATGCTTGGGGTCGGTGTTATTAGCAATTTGCTGCAACAATGTGTTATCCATTTATTTATGGTAGACCATTGTTACATATTTTTGCTTCCACTCTTCGATACCGTCATACTGCTCCTTGAGTTGTTTACCAGCCTTCACTACGATTGCATAGACTTCGGCGGGGCGACTGGCAAAGAGGAGTTGTAGGTGAATTTTATCCATTTACTTTTTAGTACACAACGTTCATCTTCTGACCATCAGATTCAAACTGTAGGATTCTGTCTGAAATGATAAGTGCAAACGCTTCGGTGTTGGCTGGAACATTACGGGCGAATTCAGCTCGAATCTGGATGTCCACCGTGGATTCTTTGAGACGCTCAGACTGATGACTCACATCAATCACAAACAAGGGGTACAAGTCGATGAAATCGGAGGGATTGATACCACCATTACTGAGGAGAGTGTCCATGTTATGGAATTTCTTTCTGAAGTCTGAGGCCTCTTTGAACACTCTGGCGATCCTATTTTCGTTGAAAGCTGCATTATAGTCGACTGCTGGATAACGTTCAGCGTTGAGGGTGACATGGATATTTCGCAATCGACAGTGATCGAACACGGAAGCATTATGGGTTTGATCACCACTTCTGTTAGTTTGGAAGGCAACAATGATATATCTAGGCTTTTCACGACCACTCTTGGCAGCTAGACGCCAGTTAAACTGTGAGGCTTGGGGAACGGCTATGGAATCACACTGTCTCATGCGATATCCACAGTGGATCTTGGATTTACTTTGGATGGTTTTGTACAGTTGCATCTTATTTTCGTCTGAGGGGGTGACGTGAGGAACAAACCACGATAGTTTACTCAGGACGATCTTTGCCGCATCGTTAACGGCAGCTGCTCTCAGAATGGCATTAGCATTTGAATCGCGAACGAGTGAGAGTTCGTGCCTCAACCCGTACACTATTTTGTTGTAATCATCTGCGAATCCAAAATATGTTTTAGGGGATGGCAAACGAAAACGATCCTTTGTTGGTGGGCTTGGTGATAATGTATCCATGACGGGCTGCAAATCCAGTGTTTTCAGCCTCAGCATCGGCGGAAGAATCCTTATACCACAGTTGGTTGAGACCCTGCGATTTGGAGAAGTCGTCGGGGTAGGTTAACATTCCTAGCATAGTGGTGGCGATGCCGGGGTCGTTAATATGTTCGATCTGCTGACCGGAAAGCCTGTAACTGATGCTCTTGAAGAGATACATGATACCATTATGGGTGAGCGACACAAGATCGCCATCGGCATATGCTGTGTCATCATTCTTGAGAAGTCGACCTTCTACCACGAGATAACTCTCGGCGGGGTGTAGGAACAAATCCTGGGTTTCGATGTTGATTCGGATTTCAGCACCGGCATTGTTCAGCTGGGCACCGGCTTGTGGTTCGTATTCTCGAACCTGATATTCCTGGAGACTTTCGTCGAAGGTCAACCCTTCGGTGATTGTAAGGATGTTAGACATAATGTATTTATTTATAGCGTTGGACGAAGTCGTGGATGGTTTTGATACCAGAGCCGGAGATTAGATTGTTCAACCGAACTTGCTCTGGCTTCTTGCGTTGAACACTAAGCTGTTGAGGGTTTTACTACGTTTCCTGGGCGGGTCACTTTATTAACCACATGGTCGACGGCTTTGAGGCTCCTTTTCAACACCTTTCAAGGCCGCATTGGTGGCAGTACTCACGGCCTTACTTCCTAGGGTTTTGGCGGCAGAGGAAGTAAACATGCGTCCAGCCAAACTGGCGATTGTGTCAAACAATCCTTTACCACCGTAGGCGTACTTTCGAGCGTAACCTTTCTTGATTTGCAACATTTATTTATAGGATACTACGATGAAGTGCCTTATATTCCTCGATGCTGATATGTCTACCCTTTTCATAGCATCGATAATCGACACAATTTCGTTGCGCACACCATTGTTTCCTGCTCGGTATGCTGCAGCACACAGTTCCAAGCGATCGAGAAGCTGCTTGAAGTTGGAAGGAAGAAACACGGTTTGCAGCCCACTGCCAAACTTATCCTTCTTGTAGATGTGGGATACGATTTCCTTCCACTTGTAACTCTTATTCGCCTTCGGGGTTCTCGAGAGGGTGTAATTGCCTTGATACATGGCACCGGAACTTTTCAGGATCTCTGCATAGTCGTGAAGGTCGTCGGGCTCAAACGATTCTGGTTTCTTTTTCACCATGAGTTCCCAGAGGCCAAGGGTTCCTTTGTACCTCACACCATCCACGAAAATATCATCACCGTCAAAAGTAACTGGTGAGCTTCCGTTGAAGATACCATCATTTTCAGATCGCAATCCAAAGGTGTGGTCGGCGGAAGGAGTCATACTGAGCTGCAAATACTGCTGTGCTCGAGGTCCGAGGACGGTGTCTGTAGGTGGTGCGATGGGTAGTGTGTCGGCAAACTCGGGCGGTGGAGGAGGGAGGGCTGGCACTGCTGGAGGTAAATCTTCGATTGTTTTGGTGATTTGTGAAGCTGCTTCCCGCTGAGCCTCAACCACAGGCTTGAACACCCTGGAAAGGTCTCGGCTGAGTCCAATCTTGTCGAGACGATGTTGCATGTTGCTGGCTTGAATGCTCCGCTTAGTTTCATGCAACTCCTTTGCGAGCGCCTCACGCTGCTTAGGGTCGGTAATCTTGATAAACGTCATTTATTTATAGGATCGAACGCTGTTGAACGCCCCTAAGCGTTGGTTCGAACGCCCCTAAGCGTTGGTTCAAACGCCCCTAAGTGATGGATCGAACGCCCCTAAGCGATAGATCGAATGCCTTTAAGCGTTGGTTCGAACGCCCCTAAGCGATGGATCGAACGCCCCTAAGCGATGGATCGAACGCCCTTAAGCATTGGATCGAACGCCCCTAAGCGTTGGGACCCATGCATTTGGAGGAGCAGAAAGGCTCGCCAGCCCTCTGCACGCCTTTGAGGACATCGTACTCCCCCACCATCCGGACTTTTACTCCCGATCAGAGGGTGGCAAATTTGGGTACGCATATAGTCTCCTCGTGGATACGCTGCAATCTTAACACCGCACCGTCAGCAATCCTTGGGGAAAAGCTTCAAGTGCCTCTTGCATTTATCACTGCCCGATATGGATGGGTATGTGCACTGATGGCCGCGGACGGTCTTGATGCAGCACGCTGGTCCGAGCGGCTGCCGAGGCTTGCGGTAGGAGTGGAAATTATAGGTCCTTCCTTTGAAATCCTGATCATCGATGCGGTTGTACCACTCAGCACCGCATCTACTGCAGCTGTATCCCGGGATCACACCGTAAATAAGCACACGCTCCCACTCGTGTTCGCATTTAAGGGGCTTGGGAGCATTCTCAAACTCCCGATCCAAGTCCCGTTGATTTTCTAGGAAAAATTCTTGTAAGTGATCCATTCTTTATCTTAGACTCGATAAAACTCATCTAATTTGTATCGGTATTTTCCTGATGACTTGGGGCTCGTGAGATCGATGGTTACAAATCCATAGGGTTGGGACCAGCAATGCTTACACAGAGCGTCGAACTGTTCCTTGGTAAGATCGTTGCAGTGATCGCGTCGGATGTGGTCGAGATTCTTAGCATCTTGCTGGAAGAGACAGATAAAGTTTGCATTTTCTCGGATCGTTTGTCGGGGTAGTTTGAAGTAGTTCTGACACAGGTAGAAACAATCGACGTTGTTGTGACGACCGCGCACGTAGTAGTCTTCACACGTGTTCTGTTTGCTCAGCATCAAATCGTCGAACACCATGAGGTTCTTGCGACTGGGGTCGAGTTCCCGGGGGTCTGGTACATCGATCCCTTGCTCGAAGAAAACAGTGTCGATACCACTCGGGTGTCGTGGTGGTGGTAAGGCGTCGACCACATCAATCAACGAGTAGGGTGACTTACCCCTACACTGTAGGAGGTCTCGGATATCTTCCTTAGGAAGCCTTTTCCCAGCGCTTGCTGCAACAGCTGGTAGATGGGCTGGTGAAGCGATTTTCCGAAGACGTATAATCGATCGTAGTCGAGCCATCCATCGCGCAGGAGTAGGTTGTTTAATAGCGTTGTTTTACCACAGTCCGACTTCCCAATGATCAACCCTCTAATCGACCGCTGCGGAAGGAGGTAGTGATTGCTCCTCTTGGGGGCGTTGGCACTGTAGGAAATGTCTTCGACGTTCATTTATTTAAATAAAATAACGATGATCTTCTGCATGAAATGTCGTAGGAAGACGGACACAGTTAACCCTGGCGAAACAATTACCAGCAACGGGCGACGGAGGAAGGTTGGCAACTGCAAGGTGTGCGGTGCCAAGAAGTCTCAGTTTGCTGCTACAACCGGTGCAGGGTTCATGAACAAACTAATCAACCGATTACCCATGGAAATGCATCTCCCGGACACAACTTTACCGGACCAGGGACTAAACTTAGCAAGCGACTACTCCCCGATGGCACCCCAAAGGCTTGGTCCAAACCCATTAATCGAGTGGACCAAGCTGCATATCACCACGATCTCTGTTATGCCCAACATAAGGATACAGCCGCACGCAACTCCATCTGTGACAAAGCTATGCTAGCCTCGCTTAACACCATTCCCAACCCTACCACACGCGAACGCATGGACCGCAGCATCGTCGGACCCATCATCGGTACCAAAGCTCGATTCGGTCTGGGTATTAAAAAAAAAAAAGTTCGCTGGACCGATGATTTAGCTGAGGAGTTGCACAAACCAGTTCGACGTAAGTTTCAGAAACGTCGTGTGGTAGTGGGTGGTGTGGATGAGACTTGGGCGGCCGACCTTGTTGATATGAGTGCCTTTTCCAGGGACAACAAGGGAAATAAGTTCATCCTGAGCATCATCGATGTCTTCTCCAAATATGGCTGGTTGATACCACCCAAAACAAGAAGGGGTGACGGTGCGGGATGCCTTTCAAGCGGTGTTCAAGGAGCGTATGCCCAAGAAGCTTTGGACAGACAAAGGCACTGAGTTTTACAACAAGGATGTAAATCAGCTGCTTCAAAAGCATGATATTGAGCTCTACTCCACCGAAAATGAGGAGAAGTCGAGTGTGGTTGAGCGCTGGAATCGCACCATGAAAGAGAAGATGTTCAAATATTTTCGGCCAACTCTACACGCACCTACATCAATGTTTTGGATAATCTTGTTCGCCAGTACAATACCACCAAGCACCGATCCATCAAATGACCCCTGTCGCCGCAAGTCACAAGGAGCATGAAAACAAGGTGTATTGGAACCTTTACGGCAGCATACCTACCATGAAACCACCGCGATTTCGTGCTGGGGATAAAGTCCGAATCACCAAGAAGAAAGGTACATTCGAGAAGGGATACACACCCCGCTGGACTGAGGAAGTATTTACCATTTCCCTAGTGTTAAACACTCAGCCGCCCACCTATCGCCTCAAGGATTTCAGTGGCGAGGAAATTCAGGGATCCTTCTATGAGCCCGAACTTCAAAAGACTGATCAGGACGTCTACCGCATAGAGAAGATCCTCCGCAGGCGAACCAAGAACGGGATTAATGAGGTGTTTGTAAAGTGGAAAGGTTATCCTAAGAATTTTAACTCGTGGGTCCCACAATCAGATCTACAATAATCCTCAACAACCTTTCCGGTCTCAACCTTGAGACTGGAAAGATTTGGAAAACTAAGCATGCTTCAATTCGACAAAAATCCTCAATGCATCCAAATCCGACTGTAAACGATCGTAAAGGGCTTTGGTGATGGGTTCGTTGTCAGTTTGTGGGAGCGGAAGATTCATCATGTGAAACTTTCGCATGTCCAAGTCTGTTTTCATCTTACCACCGTTGGTTGAGACGCATTCTGACTTGTTGACTTTACCATTTTTTACGGCCATCAGCTTTTTTGTGAGTTCTTTGCTCGATGATTCAAAGTCCCTTTCCAGTCGCTTGATGGTCATTTGAATCTGTTTGCACACCGATTCTAGCTCGTCGAGATCTTGCATACCATCTTTTAACTGTTGAGTTACCCAACGTTTTGTCACAGCATCCGAGCTGTCCTTGGGATGTCCTAGACTAGTAATGCTATTGTCGTTCATATCCAAATCCTGTAGCATTCGACAAAGGGATGCGCGCTTTCTTGCATGAGATCCAAACTTATCCATTTATTTATAGAGTGAAAAGATTGTATCTTCCAGCGATTTTCCAGTTGCCAACACTTTCAACACAAATAGGCAAAAGTGGCCACACACCACCGAGCCTCGCTGCTGTAATTCATCGGTGCTATATCGAATTTCAGGCTGTAAGTAGTTCACCATCTCGTCAGGCGGTGGTAATCCATAAGAGTCAAAGTAATACCTTACCAGACCACGTTTATACCAGCAGGTCCAATGCGTTCCAGGACCTTCCAGCTATCGTGATTCAAGATTCCACATTCGATGCGGCGCGGGCTGGGTGGTAGGGTATCTCGCATGAACACCCCTCTGAAACATGGAATTCCTAGGTCCTTGGTGGCTTTCACGAGGTCTACATTTGAAAGAGGTTTATTGGGGAGGGTTATGTTGTGCACACGTATGCTGCTCATTTATTTAATCCTAGCTTGCTGAGGTGTTGTAAAATCCTGTAATAATTTTGGTAAATTCCATCATCGCTAAGATCTTTTCAGCTTCTTGTTCTTTAATCTCTTCAGCCTTTCTCTTCTCCAAACGGTCTCTGAGTTTATCTTGTTTTTCATAGAGTTTCATCTTCTGGCGATATTCATTAATACATTCTTGACCCGAACCAGCATACCTGGTGAATTTTGTATAATTGTTGCGTTTACTTTTACCCATTACTTTATTTATATGAATCAAAAGAGGCCTTTAGATATCCTTTTCGATTTTGTAATGTCCATGGGCAAGAGTACTGATCCCATCCTCCAAAATATGTCGCTTGTCATCCTTGGCCGAGAGTGCTATTTTGTTAATTTCCTCAGTGTAGATCTGGTGAAGGCGGCTGCGGATGATGTTCATCGGCTTACATATTTCCAGCTGAGTGTCTAGGCATTGTTTGTACTCATCAAAGGTGATGTTTTGTTTGATGACAGACTTTGTTACTCCTTTGCTCTCTTGGTGGTAGTGTGGTCGTTCATCTTGTAGGAGTATAACTTTGCCCGAAGACCTACAAACTCTGTCATCACTTTACCACCACACTCGTCCTTAAACATTCCAACTACCTTTTTGTTTACACCGGTGGGAATGCCTGAAGGATGTTCGGTAGGGTAGCTGGAGGTATCGAATTTTTCTTGGACGTGTGGTGTAATGTCCTTGTAAAAGTCCTCGGTCTTAATCTCATAGGCCAAGCTGTCAGTGTCGGTAAAGAGCAGCTGGGCGTTGTCACCGTACATCTTCCTGATAAAACCGTAGTGAAAGTCATACATCAGGGTCTTTGAGATGTCCAGAATGCAGGCTCCCAAATACACAGGCTTATCAAACTTAAGCTTGGTCTTTTTCATGTGGACGGCTGCTAAGTTGTTGGTAAAGACGACCCGACGATCAAAGTTGGGTTTGGCCACAAGCTTAAGTGCCTGCTTCTCACTATTGACCAGTTTGACGTCTACCCTCTTGCGGATGTTCTCCATGGTCTTTCCGAAAACTGAGACATTCATAAGTTTGAAAAAGTCTTTCTCGGTGTTAAGATCGATGTAGTGTTTGAGCCATGGGGATTGTCTAAACCTGATAATCCGACGTGTTTTGGTGAGTTTCATGCCCATCGTCAGGTACATTTTGAGATTTCCGTAGTGGAGAGTATACTTTTCGCGCTTACCTAGGTGAGGCACTAGCTTTCGCACCTTATTTATCTCCACATTCTCTGGAGCTAGTGGATAGTCATTGTGAGCATCATGAAGCTTTTCGGGGTACTCCAAATCACACTCCACCATGGCACCATATTCATGGTCATCGGGGTACTCTAGAATCTCCTCAATCTCCTCTGGCTCTACCCACTCAAAGTCTCCCGTGGGCAGAGATTGTACCATCGCCCATCCGTAGAGGTTGTTGGCGTCAAGATAGGTCAAATACTTAGTTGGCTGGGAGCTATCAAAATTCTTCATATAGGGATTGTTAGCCTTGCCATGTCGATGAGAGATCGTGGCGACACCTCCTCTGGTTGCATTCTCAAACATCATCAGCATATCAGGGTCCGAGAGGAGTTCTAGTCTCACTCCTGTACATTTTAGCATTGCATCGTAGGATAGTCCTGGAGATGTGAAATAGTGTGCAGGGTCGAGTTTATAGTTAGCCATACATATATTCATGAAGTCCTCAAAAATATCCTCCAATATGGCTACATCACTTTCCAGGTATAGATTGTGGTAGTCCCGCAAAGTCTTACACCTAAATTCCTTAAACACCTGCTGAGCATGTGCATAGTCCTCGTCGCTGATGTGTGTGCCATAGAGTTTGCTGAAGAATTCTTCCTTAGGTGGTAGTTGTGTTTCCTCTAGCTTGGCAGGTCCATCCATGTAATCATAGGGATATACTCCTTCCTGATCATCAGTTCATATCGATCGCCAAAGCACTTCTTTATTGCCCCTGAATTGTTCCTTTGTAAGATTCCCTGCCAAGGTTTCCAGGAGTTCGGTAGAAACCTGTATGAATCTATGAATCTCATCTCCAATGCTCCATCTACTTCTTTCGAGAAGCTGATGTATTTCTCATCGGTGTTAGGGATGCAGTTTATCTTACCTTCTCCAACTCCTAATTCGCTCACAAAAAGATGGGCGTCGTATCCACTCAAGTTGTGGAAAACAATGGGTACATGTCTTGGAAGTTTAAAGTCCAAGTTGCACTGGTTGTGTGCTGCGCCGCGATACTTACCTGTGAGGTGATCGTGGTCGCGAACCTTGTCACCAGCTAATTCACCACCGCAAATGTGACAGTTTGTGGTTGCTTCAAAATCTCCTTATCAGCGTCGGTCATCTCTATAGGTTTGTTTTCCTTGTAAAGCTTAGCAATCTCCTAACTTCCTGCTCCATGCACTGTACAAACTTTTAGCTGCATCCTCTCCACAGTAGATGACTGAGTCTTTGTAATCACCGTGAGCACATTTCACCCTATAGCAAAACCTGATGGTCGATGTTGTTGATATGCCTTTGTGTAGGCCTGTGATGGATCTGGCTGGCAAGTGTCGACCTTCTCCGTAAAACACTCGAAATCCGCATAAATGACGAATGGAACCCTCATCAACTTTTTGTGGTTATGGAAGGCTATGTGGGTTCCTTCCTCTGGCATCTCGATCCTTACTGCATCCTTCTGACTGCAATACTCCATATGCTCATCCAGGATATCCTGTCTTGAGAAGTGAGACAAACACCTGCGGCAAAAGAACAGTTCATGACCATGCTCTGAGATTTGACAGCTCAAAAGTCGAGATAGGCTCTTAATCCAGCAATAGTGCTGCTTGCTCTCATTGGTCAGGAACAAAAGATCCACATGTCTCGAACCTGTATTCTAAGATATTCTGAGGGATATATTTGGAGGTCCTCTTCTTCATCTTCACCCTTCTTTACACCGTCAAAGCCATAGACGTTAATGTTTAGGTCGGTGTTCTGCCTCTCAAATTTGTCAATGGCCTTTAGCGAGACTGGAAACTCAATGCCATCAAAATTGAACTCATCAGCCCACTTTTTGTACTGACCCACCCGTTTGGTACAGTTTTTGTCAACTTCCTCATGATGTAGGGCTGAAAGAATGGCCCAGCGTAAGCATTCCTGATCAGTATTCTGCACATTGATGATAGCTTTCTTTTGAGCGAGCGGTTTTGGCAATGCTATGTAGGAACTGCCCTTGAGAGGTTTAAACTTGTTTAAGTGGATTTCTAGCTTTTCAATATGACCAAATGTCCACCCACTACCTTCACGCATGTATTTAGTCATATTTTCTTTGACCTTCTCGACCATAAATGCTATTTCCAACTCAAGGTCTGTGGATTCGGTGATGGTGGTAAGGGTTGATCTAAAGTGGGGAATGACGTAGATATTTTCTCCGGTCGCTGGGTTTGTTTTTACCATCTCCACCTGTAGTACTAATTGCACTTTTAGGGCCTTCTTTTTGGTGAGTGCATCTGAAATTGTGCTGGCGATAGTGCTTTGACTTACATTAAAAAACGTTAGCATATCATGCTGTTTCAAGGGTTCAATGGTGATTGTGCCAAATACACCTTTCAATGCATCGCGTCGGTCAACAATTTTGATTTCCTCTTCAACGGGGGCATTTTCAATGTTCTTCTTCACCAGTTCGGTCAGGTCAGCTCTCCCTAGTCGGGAATAGTTGGTAATTCCCCGTTTTTTGGCAATGGTCTTCAGTTCCTTTTGGTAAAACCTCTTCATGAGTAAATTTGTGGGCAGTATTGGTCTCAATTAACTTAACCAATTCCCCTTGGGTTTCCTACTATATCCCTTAAGACCCTCCTTCTTTGCGATTTTTCGAAGTTCTTTCATGGTGGTTTTCACCACAATATTCCTACAACTGGGGTATCCTCCTGCTGGCGTGGTTCTTTACTGTGTCTCCAGCAAAGCCCATCTTTCCCTGGTTTACTCTTACAAAACTGCCCCTTCTTTCTTTTTAGTGGAGCACCACAAGTTTTGAGTTCTTCATTTTCTTTGAACTGATCCATATTTATATCAACACTATTGGATGCCATCTCTTTATTTATTTCAATTTCATCCATCTTACTTGTAGCAACACAGTCCTTTAAGGTGTTTCTACAATTGTTTGCAAAAGCCATATTTTGTTTCTACCCTAGGATTACATCCCTTTAAGGTGTTTCTACCATTATTTGCAAAAGTCATATTTGTATTTACCCTTAGACTAATTAAAATGCTAGTCCATTTACATTGTAAAAAATCTAAAGTTGGATTTATGCTAAATTTCCCCTTAAAAATGGAAAGTGCCGCAGAATCGGCCTTTTTACACTACTGAAGACATGTCCAATATTTTACAGAATGGACTGTTAGAGGCATATATCTTACTTAAAACATTGTTTAACACGTCAAAAAAAGGTTAAAAAAGCCAACAAATACAAACTTTTGTTAAGATTTATTTTCAACAAGTGTGTTAATTGTTTTGTGAATAAACTTTATTTACATTATCCTACATGTTGGCCTCTTTCAACAGCATCTCAAGTTAAACAATACACAAAAATAAAGTACAGTTGAAGGTAAACAACATGTATTGCTACATGTTACTTTTGTACATGAAAACACAGCGTATGCGTATCATGCTTTTTGCGTGCGCTAGGACTACTTTATATATTTTGCGTGAATACCTTCACATACGTTTGGTGTCTCAAAATGGATAAAGACGATGAAAGTATGATCTGAATGCAAAAAACGAAGAAAGTGATGTCGTAATTAGTGAATGTGTTGTTTCAAACTTTGGATTAAAATCATATGTGTATTCAAATATATTCGATTTCAGTGTGGATTACAAAGAGGATATATTAAAGTTATAGCAGCTAATAATGGCAAGTTTTATATATATATATTAAAATGTAATCCTCTCGTATTACTTCCTAATTTCTTCTGGGATTTTATTTCTTATTAGGTGAACGAGAAAAAAAAAAAAAAAACATAAAAAAAAAACATGCAGAGACAGTCAGGTTCACGTTGAAGAAAAAGGTTCAACCATATCGAGTGCACCGCAATCGATTTTATTTCAAATATAACACTATAACATATAATTAATAAGCACAAATGAAGAGAAAACAACATGCAATCAATTTAAATTCTTTGTTTGTTAATCGGATTTTTTTTTACCATCTTATATTATTTCAATGAATTTCAAGAGAAATATGATCCAGATAGTATATCTGTTATTTGTAAAAATCAATTAATATAGTTATAATATCAAAATTCATCGCCATGAAATGTCCGGAGATCAATAAATCGATCAGACCTATTCACCTACTATACATGAAAAAATGTGTATATTCACAATTTTCGTTTGATAGTATGACGGAGGCCCCCTCTTATCTTCCTCTTTCACCAAAATTTATCTCGACTCGGTGGTTGTCTTACAAGAGACGGTTATTGTTTACCCAAACGGTACCACCAGAATATCCCCCCCTTTTCTGTTTTTTCTTTTCTGCAAGGTCGTGCGCTCTTTTTTCGTTTATTTGCGTATTGATGTCCCTTGTTGTTTTTTTAACATGTTACCGAAACATAATTTTGTCTCTCGATTTCCCTTTGCAAAAAAACGCTTCCTTATTTTCTTTCGAAACAAAGCATTGCAGGTGTACATATCTTTGTTCTGTGCTTAATGTATAATTGTTGCCCTCAATCAAATTTACCTTTGAGATCTCAACTAAAATAAAGTGTCTGAAACTGTGTGGAAAGTACATTGGAAAGAAACAATTGAATTCGTATTTTGATGTTATATATAGTAAAAAAGCTGTCTAAAACTTATTTAACAAACATATGATTAAATCTAGCACCCACGTTAATTTAATTTCAAGAGAGTACATCAGTTTAATAAAAAAAAAAAAAAAAAAAACATCACTACGAACAAAGTGCGAATCGGACACATGATTGATTTGTTTAACAGATAGCGTGCGGTAACGTGTTCCTTTTATTATGCTTCCCATATTCATCGTAGTTGATAAGCGATGTTTTGCATTATATTCCTATTCAAGCAATAATATCAGATTAAAAAAAAAAACAAAAACAAAAACAAACAAAAAAACTTGTAAATGAACGCCGACACCTGAAAATGTAGTCCCCTAGTTCATGAAGCAAGTTCTCGATTTGCACTTCATACACAGGGTGAGGTTTAGGTTGTGAATCAAATTCTTCGTTAGCTATTTTGTCCAAGGAACAATAGGTGGCTTGCACATCAACACTTGGTAAAACATTTACTTCAGATGAACGATTTTCTGCGGCTTGATCTATCAAGCGTTAGAAGCATTATTTCATTTTTTTTTTAATTTTAATTGTAGCTAAAATGATGTTAGGAAGAAAAAGAGCAACACCAGAGGTCGATTTTGATATCCAAAGACGGACGAAGATAAATATTTTGGAAAAAGAAATACGTAAAAGCAACAAAAACAAAACTTACCACTAGCATTATCAACCAAATTAGTGCTAAAGGATACAACCCAAAACATAGAAAAAT
Source organism: Mytilus coruscus (assembly GCA_017311375.1). NCBI lineage: Eukaryota > Metazoa > Mollusca > Bivalvia > Mytilida > Mytilidae > Mytilus > Mytilus coruscus. The sequence goes on from CM029598.1 coordinate 43,479,126, forward strand.
GGCTGTGAAATAAGTATTGGCAGTGTTAAAGTCAATTTGAAAGTGATTTTTTTTTTCTCAAGAAACCGTCTTAATGAGTGACAAAATTAATGTATTGGAAGGTGACTTTCATAAAATGTTTTTTGTGTAATTGTCATTTGTTCTTTCGTTGTATTTTTTTTTTTTTTTTTCACAGGAAGAAAAAAATTGTGGGAATTGATTGATTTTTTTCAGTTCTTGAACTATAATTTACCTGTAAGGATCAATTATTCTACCTTCAGGTGTCCAATATTTTTAAGGAAGAGAAGGGTTATTTTTAAAAATATTGGACAGTTGAAGGTAACATAATAGTTTCTTACAGGTAAATGATAGTCCAATCACTGAAATAAAGAACGGGTACAACAATAGAATGACGTCACAACAATGTTTTAATGACTCCACAACAATGATCAACACTGTTTTGAATTACATTAACTATCGGCATATTAAAGGTATATGTAATAGTGTCAAAATCTTGTCAACTTTGATGTAAAAAAAATAGATAAAGGGAATCGTATTTGATTGTCACTGTTCCATTTCTTTCTAGATTTTTTTAATTTGAACATGGTGATTTAGGGTATCATTGATTGGTCCATGTAAGAAATAGCCAATAACCTTTTGATGCTTTATTGACTTTTATGAATGAATGTAAGTGTTGCATACAGAATATGTTGGTGTAATGTTTAAATGGGTATATAAATAAAGGTTACTGGGTAATCCATTATAATAAAAGGTCAATGTATGGCAAGCTGTTTTACTATTTATTCTATTTTCAATATATCTAAAAACTTTATAAGATATCTCACATAGTTTATAAGATATCTGATATAGTTTATAAGATATCTCATATAATTTTCTTAATAAGATATCTTATAAATTATATGAGATATCCTATAAACTTTATAAACTATATAATATATATTATAAAATATACGAGATATCTTATAAAGTATATAGGATATGTTATATAAAAATATTTATTTGATTTTATATACTTTATATCTTATACACTTAAGAAGATATCTTACAAAGTATATACGATATTATATAAACTATATGAGATATTTTATATACATAAGATATCTTATATAATATATAGGATATCTCAGTAAATATCTATTAAGATATATTATAAAAGTTAGATTAAAGTATATATAAGATATCTTTTATAAAAATAATTTAAAGATATATTATAAACTTTATAAGATATCTTATATATTTTATAAGATATCTTATAAACTTTAGAAGATATCTTATAAAGTATATTAGATATCTTATAAAGTGTATTATATATCTTATAAACTATATGAAATATCTTATAAGGTATAAAGTTTATAAGATATCTTATAAAAACTAGATTATATAAGATATCTTATATATTTTATGAGATATGAGATATCTTATATATTATATGAGATATGAGATATCTATATATATATATTGAGATATCTTATATATAATATAAGATATCTTATATATTTTATAAGATATCTTATATATTATATACGATATCTGATATATTATATGAGATATCTTGAAGTTCGAATAGATAGTAAAACGGCTTGCCATATTAATGACCTATTTAAAGTCAAGTGTTTTATGTCTTGTGTTATGAAGTAAGTATATTAGTTGGGTTTAAGTTTTAGTAAGTTTTGAATTTGGGTGTTTTTGATTTTAATGGGTTTTTAATTGGGATGTATTGAATTCTGAAGGCTTTTTAATTTTGTGTTTTTTTTTTTAATACAGGGGTTTTTAATTTCGGTGTTTTTAATTTCGGCGTTATTTTAATGGGTTTTATAACAGATATGATTGGGTTAAAGGACCCCTTATGTAGTAATATATCGAAAAAGAGAACATACGTGTGATACTGCGCATATGTTTCTGGAATGTCCTGTACATACATCATGTTTTCTCGTTTAAGTAATTATATCTATTTTCAGGCCGGGGTCTTTATTAGCCTACAATATGTATGGGGTTTACATGTTGTCGAAGTTATGATTTTTAAATTAGATTTCATATTTATGCTATGGGAATAACAATGCTATAACATCGCAACTAAGAATATATGTGTACAGACATTTAAAACTCTAGGTATTATTAGTTACATAGTGTGCTAGTGACCTAATACGATATATACTTTAAATGTGTTTTATGAATTTATTTCAATCGGGTCAGTAAATTCCATCGCCTACTAACCCAATATGGAACCCTACTTACCTAATATGAAATATTCACGGTCTCCACGCGGTTGCTTTTAACCAATCATATTCCTAGAAATGTATAGGAGGTAAGATAAAAGTCTGATCTTTACGGTTATTTATCAGTTGTAAAATACTCTGTCTCCAACCGAAGATAATACATTTGTCTCGCTGTTTGACTATTTTGCTTGCAAAAGATACAAAACCCATGAATTACGATATGGCAAGTATATTGACAGATTCTAACATTCACTCATTCGAAAGTCAAATATATCGTTCATTAATCGACGAAAAACTATACGATACACTATAAATATGTAAAAATGCAAAGAGGTAGGCCAATGTAAGGCCAATTTCCCCTGTTCTTTTTTCACAGCAAGGTCATTTTGAAAAACTTTTACGATGATGATGATGGGTGACTGCTTAATGTCCAGCGAAAATTAAATGCATATTCAGGACGAAAACATGTTAATGTTATACGCATATTAACTATGCTTTGTATTAGACCGACACGCTGAGTCGGTTTTTTAATTGCTTGTTCACAGAGAAATAACAGTCCACAGGAAGACATGTCAACCTAAATGGACATATTGTTCCTTCTCAGAGTTGACCAGTCTTTGCTCTTACTTCCTATGCCGCGTACTTAGCGGAGAAGCAGCAAATACCAATTTTACAGTTTTTGGTTTGACCCGGTCGGGATTCGAACCAATGATCTCCCGCACTCGAGGCGAACACGATACTACGAGACAACCGAGTAGGTTCAAAAAGAGTAAACATCTTTATTTGAATTTCTAGTATATCAGCCCTATGTCTGTACTGTAAACTTTAAACAATTGAATGTAATATATTTCTAAACAGACCAACAAATTATCAATACCTGAAGATGGCCATAACCTCAACTCTAACAGATTTTGGAAAATGTTGAGTATTTATCCCGAAAATATATAAGAAGGACGCCAATCAAAAATAAAATTGCATGTTGGAAGTGAAGCTTTGTGTTATCTTGCAGATACAAATTAATTCAGTGGTTAGCTACGACCTACGTTAAAAAAACGACCAAACATGTAAAATTTGCAATTTTGTATCAAAATGCCTTCAACAAATACATGTTGCACTGAATATTATTTTAAGATTATGGAAATTGTTAAAAAATATTTCAAGTATATGATAAAGACATTCAATCTCTAGATTTTGACCTTTTGAGTGAACCAAATACAGGAGAAATTGAACCCTACCTCGGCGTTTGAGTTGTACAGGAGCATGAGCGACAACTGTGCAAATTGTCGTTTATGTAAGTAACTTTTTCTCCATAAAGGTTAAACACAAATTTACAAACGAAGCAACACAATTATATTTGTACAATTTGATAGCTTCCTACTTTTTTATTTGTATTTCTTTCTATTCAAATGTTTCTATTCTAAAACCCCGAAGATGAAATCAGTGTGGATATACTTCTTCCCTGAAATAGAAAACATAGTTTACTTAAATATAAAGTATGAACATACAAAGGGAAATACAAATCGTCAGTCAAAAATATAGCAAAAAAAAAAATAAAACGCCATAGGAACAAACATAAGTCAACAAAACCTTACTATTTAAATTAAAGATGCAGTGCATGCACGAATCCCATTTAAATTTAACTATCTAGATAAGTGGATTTGAAATGTCAACGAAGCTGCTCCACAATTGACAACAGTCAATTTCTCGACACGTGTAAAATTAATGAGAAACACAAGTTTTCGGGTATCGTCAAAACCAAGTTCAAAAGGCAGTTGGTACTGAAATACTGTTTCATAAAAATGGATAGTTTACTATTGGAAAATTTAAGTTGTCTGCATGTCATAAGGTCAAAATAAAACATTTACTTTCTATGTCTATTGTAAAGCAAAGTAAAGCTTAGACTGTTCTACTGTGTTCTTCTGTTATGCTGTTTTACGCTACTGTTCCTGGTTAAGAGGAGGGTTGAGCGCTCACAACATGTTTAACACCGCCACATTTTATATGTGCCTTTCCTAGGTCAGGAGCCTGTAATTCAGTAGTTTTCGTTGGTTGATGTCTGTTCGTTTTTATATTTGTCATAATGAGGCTATTAGTTTATTTCGTTCGAATTGTTTCACATTTTGTGGTGTCATTGCCTTTTATAGCTGACTATACTGTATGAGTTTAACTCATTGTTGAGACCATACTGTTGTCATGGAATAGAAGTTGTTTTATAATATAAGTTCTTGGAGAATACTGTTCCTGGACCTATATTTGCGTAAATCTACTTCATTTTAACTCTGTTGTATAGTTGTCTCATTGGTAATCATACCACATATTCTGATTATTTTATAATGAACAGGTGATTCAGAATATATTTTTTTCAGGTAATAGCTAACTCTTTGTTAGATTTTTTTCACTCGCTTACATGTAGCAACCTAAACTGTGCACCAACTTAAAAAAAAGTAAATGTATGCTGCTAATATCAAAATTCTAGTTATATATGAACCATAAACATTTGTTGTACTAAATGTGTTTTTTTTAAAGATTTAACCAGGATATTTCATTCTATCTCTCTTTTTTTTTTTAATATTTTAACATCATTATTTGTTTTCTTCTCTAAAACAAGACAAATTTACGTTGAATATAAAAGCTACCATAGTTTTCTCTCGCATATGTAGAATTCCTTGACTCTTGGCATACTGTTGAATGATGTAATGCAAGGAAACGAATATGCTCCAATATCTTTAAAGTATATCCAATCTCCAGTAGATAGCTCGGGTAGTTTGACATTTTCTATAATTAAATCCAATGCATCACAAGTTGGTCCCCAAATAGTACTGATATATACTTCTTCATCATTTGCCTAAAAGGTAAAAAGTATGATATTCTTAACGTAATCAATATTTTCTCATATCTGCAAAAAGTGCGGTTTGCCATTTAAAAGAAGTCAAATAAGAACCATTTGATATATACTGCGTCCAAACTTTGGAAGGAGCAATTGTTAGGAAAAAAATCAGTAAATTTCATAAAAAAAATAATACTACAAAATAAGACGTTATCTTTCAACATTTTCCACATGGAAGAGGTGTGTTTGTTAGGTCTTTTTTTTTAATCCCTTAAGTGGTCTAAATACATTTTTTTAAATCTTGTGAAGTAATAAATTTTTTAAGCTGTTATAAGTTCTTGCAAACTATATAGAACTCGTTTATACTATACTAAACCTTTTTTCAACTTCTTACTTGATTTAGCTTTCTAACTAGTTTGATTCGAACGTCATAATGGACAAATCTTATGTAGATGAAACGCGCATCTGGTGTACAACATAATAAGCTTGGTATATGTGATGCATTTTCTTAAAGGGTAACAAAAGATTAAGGAATCATTCGGTTTAGAATTTATAACAAGAAATTACTATTTTAGATGTTTGTTGAAATTTGAAAAACGGTTGGCGGATATGTCTGCTTTTTATATCCGTGTAAACTACATGGAACTTTTTATTTGTAATACTATACATATTTGTATGCAATGTACATTTTTCTGAAATTCATAAATTTATTGCTTTATATTATTTATTATTTTTATTGAACATTTTTAAAATTCTTTAGTTTCGCAAATGGCGTATCACGTTTAATCGATTGTGTTTTGTGAAACTTGTTTGTCTTTTGATCGTTTTTCGTTTTCTGCAATGACGTTGTTGGTTTGTCTTCGACTTATGAGTTTGATTATCAATTTGGTATTTTCCACTTCTCATTTAGAACTGCAAAGACTAATATACAGATCGAATCTCTACAGAAACCTAAGTACTAAAGGATACAAATTGTAAAAGTTCCCCTACCTTTAAATGTGAAGGTACCCAACATTTTGGGTCAATAAAACAAGGAAAAAAGCATCCGTGTATACCATTATTGATAATATACATTCTGACGGGTTCGTTCTGTGTTGTAGGATCGTCACCACAGTCTGTTAAATCTGAAGATGAAAGCTCCAATATTAGACTCGATTTAGAGCTTTACATATTGTACAAACATTGATTTTTGTCGAAGACCGTACATTGACCTCGACATTTTTTTTATGTCGTTAGATTTCCAACTCATTGTCGTGCGCACAACATCTCCTTTTAGTCATTTTTGTAGATGGCTTTATACTTTGTTTAAAATACTGTTCATTTAGTTTTGTTTAGAGATACCACTTCAGTCTGTATCTTGCTCAGGGAAGCTGCGTTAATAGTAAAAGTGCACTCGGCAAAGTGGTATAATTAAGCTTCATTTCGCAAAATCTTTCGGAATTTTGGATCCTCAATGATCTTCAACTTCGTACCTGTATTTGGCTATTTTTGATTCGAAGGTCACTGATGAGTTTTGTAGGCGAAACGCGCGTCTTGCATACACAATTGTAACCCTAGAATGATTTCTTTTACAACTTGCTGTACATGTTTTCCCTACATATACACTCTAGTTTCCAATAAAGAGAAGCACCATACAGTTGTATATTAAGTGCATATAACCACAAGTTAGTCCATAATATCTATTATTTGCTACATTCAGTTTGTTTAAATTAATTGTGTAAGAATACGCACTTGGTTGTACGATTTCTTCGTTCATAACGATTTTCTTTGTTATAACATTGACGGCAATTGTAAATGCTGAGGCGACGTAGTATTGCCCTGGTTCGGCTATAATGCGAACATCATTTCCGGGAAAATATTTATCTAAGGATTTGTTTGCAACTCGAGCTATCTGCAAAACAATAAAATAAGAATAATATATGCCATTGGCGATTGCCAAATAAACGGATCACCGATGTAATAAATGGATCTTATTTATAAATTTAATACTAATCAGAAAACGATAAACTTGCGGAAAAGATGGTATACCGCAAAAATATATACAGACGTTTACTAGACTGATCTAAATATTCTCTGTCTATTCTCCTCATTACCAAATTCTACATTAATTTGATTATTCTTCCTGTTAATTTTGACTTTCCGTATCGTTGAAATATTTAACAACATGTCCCAGACGGCCATCTTTGATCTTAGTAATCGCATATTTAAAATCTAAAGCAGAGTTCTGGGATGTACTCATTCTAACGACAATTTACACATTCATTTACTTCTTAGACAAGTTAAACATTATCATAAAAAATTTAATACAATAATAAAATGTAAAATTGGAAACGGAATGTGTCAAAGACAGAACAATCCGACCAAAGAACAGAAAACAGTTCAAGGTCACCAATGGGTCTTCGACGCAGCGAGAAAATTTCACACCCGGAGGTGGGCTTAAGCCGGCCTCTAAACAATACTGTATACGAGTTCAGCGAAATGGACGCCATACTTAATGCATAGCAAAGAAATATCAAACCACCGATTAATGCAAATGACAAGTTAAGCATGCAACAGACCACTAATAGTTTGCAAAATACGCCAGTTTTATGAACTAGCACAACTGATCTATGAATTTGACAGGACAGAATATCTTTTGTTCGGTTTTATTTGTTGTCTTTGTGTCTTCTCTCTATAAGTATTTCTTATGAACTGAATTTTCCTTTCCAAATTATAATTGATGCAAATGAAAGAAAAAAACCCTTCAAATTCTGTACTTCATACTTGTTCTTCCCGGCTTTTTTCACAATTTTTGATAACTATGAAGTTCTTAAGATAGAAATAAGAAGATGTGGTATGAGTGCCAAAAGAGCTTATAATGGTCACTTGGCATCTATGCATAACATTGAATCATCCCTTGGACTATTTCGGTGAAACTACAGTTCTTTAGGGGAAAGTCAATTCATAACAAACAGTTTTGTGATCAGATTTAATCTATATTGCCAATATCGTATGATAAATGTTTGAGTGTACTTTGTCGTAAGGTTCTATGTGAAATCTTTTTAATAAGATGTAGACATGGTGGTTTTTTTAAATGTCTGACATTTGATGCGACACAAAAAGTATGAGGTCAATTTCAAGCTTGATCCGTAACGAACCTTATTTACGAAATTTATTTAATCATTCACAATTATAAGATTAAGAATTATTATATGAGCAAATATTCAGAAAGCCAAGCTTCGCAAAACATCCACACAATATAGTCTAGCGCGTCGGATACAGTGCAGGCGATTTGGTGTCACGATATCTCAGTAGCATGAGTTCGAATCCCGGCGAGGGAAGAACAAAAAATTTGCGAAAGCAAATTTACAGATCTAACATTGTTGGGCTGATGTTTAGACGAGTTGTATATACAGAATGTACACAGCCATGTATCACCATCACTGCTGGTGATCCGATGGATAAATCTGTTGTAGAGTTGTCACTTCTTCAGACGTACTTATAAATATAATTATTTCTGTGACTGTATCTTGCATTAATTTGTAGGATCCTTTACAATACATATTTCAGCTGATCTGTAACAATTCCATCTTCATGCCTTATATATCATGTGCTGTATTACGACGCTAGATTAAAACTGACGAGGAAAGGTAACACCCGGCCACCGAAATCTTTATTTTTTGTGAAGCCTAGGTGGTCGAGTGGTCTAGCGCGTCGAATACAGTGCAGGCGATTTGTTGGCACGATATCTCAGTAGCATGAGTTCGAATCCCGGCGAGGAAAGAGCAAAAAAAAAAAAAATTTGCGAAAGCAAATTTACAGATCTAACATTGTTGGGCTGATGTTTAGACGATATATATATATATATATATATATATATTGATGAAGTTATGATACTGGAAACAATTCATAAGTTTGATGTATTACAATAATATTTCTTTGACCTTTACCCTTTAATCCGTTTAAACTAAGACTTATAAAAAATATTGGTGTATAATAAACAATGAGAATAGAATCCATACTGTCTTTATCACATAACATAAGTCATTAAGATGTCTAAGTTTTCTTAGCCTTACCTCTTCAAAAGTAATGTTCGTTTCCACATTTTGTATTTTCTGTCCAGGAAACCCACCACCTATGTCCAAGAGGTGCATGTTAAATCCCATAGCCAACCCAATGTCAAATACTTTTCGTGACTGCTCAATTGCTGCCTCGAAAGCTCCTGCTTCTAGACAACCACTTCCAACATGAAAACTAGGTTTTAAAAGATTCATACGAAATTATTGTCAGAAAATTGAGAAAATCTCAAAAACTATAAACCATTTTATTGTATTCGGTCTTGATTTTATATGTTGAATTTGGTGATTGTTACTCAACTTTCATGAACTACTAACTTAACAAAACGCATTGAGTGTTAAGTTTATTTATAAAAATCCCCTCCCGTATTGATATCTTCTATCTAACGTACAAAATGACTTCCTTAGAACTTACAGAGTTTTCTAATGTTATGAAATTCAGAGGCATCATTAATGTATTCAATTTATCATTAAATGGCCATAAACAGATCGTATATATATGACCAACATGAACATTATGGTCAATGAGTTCACGAGAAACAACAAACTCTAGAAACATTTCTGTTAAGTTTAAACCAACCATCAAAAAGTTTGTAATGTAACAGTCATATCCACATTTTCAAAGTAATGGTATATTAATGTTTGCTTTTAAGGAGATTAAACAATGCAAATATCACTGAATGTAACAGTGCGTCATTACTGTGATGGAGGAGTTTTAAGTCCTTAGGTAAGTGCTTATAAACTGGGTTAATTTAAACATATCTAAGTGAACAAAACTGGGTTGATTGAATGATTCAGTTTTGTTGATATTTAATTCAATTAATTTAATTAATTATAAATATTGCCTAATTTGGGGATAACGGGAGGAGATTGTTAATGTTCTTTGTTAAATTCATTGACCACTTGTCAAGGTTCGTGGCATTGTATAACTTAAAATACTGCACTGTACATAAATGCGGATGTCTATTTGTGTATCTAGGATGCTTTCTCATTTACGTATACCTCACAGCTAGTTTTTGTAGTACGTATACTGCACAATAAATTAATGTAAACCGTGACTTTTCTTTAGGAATGATAATCGTGTGAAACAGGCTCATTCAAGACAAAAATATTCACAAATTAAGGGAAAGCCACACTGTATTTGTAGAATAAGATGTCATTTAACAAACTATACCTATTGGCACTTCAGTTAATTGTTTGCGATTATACATCGTATCTTGATGGCCTTACCTTACACCAATCACATTTAATTTGAGTTTCATAGCAACTTGCAAGAGTTCCGATGCTCTCAAAGGATGGCATCCAAACTTTCTCTCTAGGTTAAATTTCACCTTGTAGTTTGATTGTGGACTGATTCTAAGCACCAATCTACAAATAAAAACCCAGTTTTGTAATAAAACAATTTTCTTTTTTAGGTTTGTAGACGTCTTTTGATTTTGTTATTGCAACCCGCTGTCAAGCCACATCAAGCACAACCAGCCCACATACATTCCATTCATATCATAATTCAAATCAAGGTCTGAATAAAAAAAAACTATTTATAACTTGTACAATTTTTTATAATCTTTTCTTCAAACGATCATATCCAAACCAATTTGCCAATTAAAATAAAGATCATAATTATTTGACCCTGACAGTAGAATTAAATTCGAATAAGTCAAAAGCGATAAAAGAGGGACGAAAGATACCAGAGGGACAGTCAAACTCATAGATCGAAAACAAACTGACAACGCCATGGCCAAAAATAAAAAGACAAACAGACAAATAATAGTACAGATGACACAACATAGAAAACCAACGACTTAGCAACACGAACCCCACCAAAAACTGGGGGTGATCTCAGGTGCTCCGGAAGGGTAAGCAGATCCTGCTCCACATGTGGCACCCGTCGTGTTGCTTATGTTATTACAAATCCGGTAAATATTCTAATTCGGTAAGTCACATTCGTGAAAAGGAAGGGTATTGTAGTTACGACATAAGGAACATATCCGATATCATCTGTGAAACGGTTATTCCATAACGGTCAACCAACTCGTGATGGCGTCCGTAAAATTTACGAAGGGATGACTTCAACTTCACCATTTGGAACTCTTGCTTTAACAGCTTCCTTGTGAGCAGCAATCCTCTATCAAGGAAATCATGAAAGGAAACACAAGCCCGGGAATATCAATTGGGATATAACGTTTTGATTGAAATTTTAATGTAGAAACCTACAAACTATACAAATTTAACATATTTTGCATGTATTTGAAGATGGAGTTAACATTATAAAAAGATTTTTTTTTTAAATCCAAATATTACATACTTTGCCTCTGGGTATTCTTTCTTGATCTTTTCTAGTTCATCCTCACAATCGAATGTCATCAAAGAAACACCATTTTCAGCCGCAAATTTGAGAAATGAAGGTTGTTTGAATGTGTTGGCGTAAATAATCCTTGATGGATCAACTCCAAGGTCTAATATCTTCTTTATCTCAATCTGTAAGTTACATTGATAAGTATAAAGTATAGTTCTGTGTTTTATATTGATTACTAAGGTGTTCTACCTCCGGGTATATATTGCCTTCGCAGTATTTGGACAATTTTGAATATTTTGGCTTTTAATGCTCTTCAGCTTCATGTTTTATCTGACCTTCGAACTTTTATTCGAGCGCCACTAATGAGTCATATGTAGACAAAACGCGCGTGTTGGGTAACACATTATAAGCCTGGTATCTTCAATGAGGTTTCACTAGTATCTTCAAACCAATATAATATATTTCCAATTATGAAACTGAATTTCCTTCTTCTGTAAATTTTTGCTTATATCAATGCAGCAAACAAAATAGTTTGTTAGGACTTGATATTTGATGATTTATAATAAAGACATCTCACAAAATTAAATACGTAAACAATTGTCGTCATGTTTGACAGAAACAAGCATTTCAAAATCATTGGGTTCCTGCTTTAAAAACATCAACAGTACCACTTTTTCTGCACCAGATGCACATTTCGACAATAAATGTCTCTTCAGTGATGCTCGTAGTAAACTATGTTCTATTATTAGTCATTATGCAGTTGATTTGTTTACATGTAAATATCCCAAATTAGCAAGTCATGGTTAAACATTTTCTGCAACCATGATTTGATTATCAAAAACAAGTTCGATTACCTTGCTTGCACAATCAAATGAAAGTCCCATATCTGCTAGGATCCTAATGACAGGGTCAACATCATTACATTTTATTGCTGTAAACAGAATAAATAACACTATTAGGGGGAGGGTTGGGCGCCTGCCACAAGTCAGGAGGCTGTAATTCAGTGGTTGTCGCTTGCTGCTGTAAACCATGTTTGTATTTCGTTTATTGTTTATTACATAAATCTGGCCGTTAGTTTTCTCGTTTTAATTGTTTTACATTTATCATTTCGGGGCCTCTTATAGCTGACTGCGGTTTGGTTTTTGCTCATTGTTGAAGTCCGTACGGTGACATATAACTGTTAGCTTCTATGTCATTTGGTCTCTGGTGGAGAGTTGTCTCATTGGCAATTATACCACATCTTCTTATTTTTATACTTTATCAAAATCGAAACAAAAAAACATTATTATAATGATCAGGTAATTTTATAATTCCAAGTAGGAGGATGAAACAAATGAAACTACATACACTTTAAAAGGTATGAGAAATAACAATATGTTTTCTAAAAACTAAAATCACCTACTTCAGTTTAGTATTATTGGTAGAATGGCCGTAATTTCTTTACAATTTCTTTTATATCATATATAAATGTTATATGACAGGGAAAACATAGATACTCATACCATACTGAAAAAAGATTGTCTTTATATTTGTCAGCATTTTCAGTAACATTACTATTCAAAAATCTTATTTCGTGTAAGAGGATACAGAACATCTAAGGAAATTAACTCTTTAAAAATCAGCCGAACGATTTAATCACATACAATAGTAAAGAAAAATCAAGCTTCTCAATTATCAAAATAAGTGTTCGTCAAACTGCTATCTATCCAATGAAATTATTTCTGTAAATTGTGTGGTTCAAATGTCTTGAAATTTTTATAGTTTTGTAAGCAGGTCAAAGTGTATTTGTCAAAGTTTTATGAAAATTAAACGAGCCAAATTTGTTCTAGTTGAAGTGTTGGGTACCCCTTTAAACATTACCGGTGCCATTTTCTACTGCGCCAGATGCACATTTTAACTATAAATGTCTTTTCAGTGATGCTCGAGGGCAAAACGTTTGAAAATCCAAAACTTCTCACATTGAAATCTTGAAGAATTAATAAAGCCAAACAGGACGAAAGGCATTGCTTAACATGAACAACGAATCACCGCTATGCATGATTTAGATACATTTCTTAATCTTATATGATTTCGAAAATTTCAAAAATTCAATTAAACATTTTCTGCATAATTTGCCTTGCAGGACCGAAGTTCTGGGTACTACAAAAAGAGGATATTTCATTGCCTTTTTTTTTTTTTTTTTTATCTCACTTGGCCTAATGTTTACATATTAGGATTTTGCCAGTTGCGTAAATGCTTACTGGATCACAAATGCTAAAAACTAAGAACTGTAATAAAACATATTATTCCGCAGAATTGTAAGAAGCAAATTTTCCTTTACAGGATTTCAATCAGACTGGCATGGCATCACATTAATATAAATTCTTAAAAAATTTCACTCGACCAAAATTTAAAAGAAATGATTAATGTTTTGGCTATCCAGCTACTCCATGTGTATATATTTTTGATTCATGTTTTGTTCTTTTAAAAATGTACTGGTTTCAAACATTTCATACTTTCGCATTTTTAATCTTTATTTTGCAACATTTTCGTGACTTCAGTAAATGTGACATCTACTTTTAACGACAAGTGGATTGATTATTATTTTATTATTAGCCATTAGGAGCATTAATTCATACAAATAGACGTTACAAAATTATATAATCCTATAGCAATTATGTATAGAAGCAATGTTGGTCTTGCCACGGATAGGATAAACGAATAAAGACGAAAGACCCCTCCCCGAGGTTCGTCAATCAAAGTTTTGTTACCACTGTTGTGCGTAGAAGAAATGTTGAAAGGTCTTTTTATTCATTTACTTTTCACTTATATTAGGCTTTTAAATACGCACCATAAAATGGCTCTATTCGAGGAAAACACTCCTGCCAAGTTCTGTGTTTTCTTATGATATCTCCAAGGTTTCCGATAGTAAATGCATTGTCCTGTAGTAGTTTAGATATATAAAGATTTTGAAATCATATAGAATGGTTATATATGTATACATATATGATAAAACTCGACAACATCGCGAATTTCTCATGCAAAACATCTGTATTACTACTTTTCATAAGTTATATTGATATTTGATTTTGTTCTTTTGTGGGATTGTTTGTATAATGAAACTTTAATAATTCAATATTAGGAAAAGCTTTTAACTGTATGGTGGCATAATTGTGTTAACAATAGAAAAAAAAAATCACAAATATTTCTTGATGGTTTTGAGGTTTGAAAAATGCAAGGCATATCATACTACATGAACGACATCGTTGAAATTTCTGTAATTTTGGAATTAAATAAGAAGGATTAAATGATTAAGGGGTATAGTTCATTGATTTATAAACTCAATTACACAATAAATCCACTTATCTCTATATTATTTTTTTCAAACTTCAAATATTTTATTGCACTCATAGTTGTCCCTTAGCGCTAACAATAACACTAAGATTCCTCCCTGTACACAAATGTAGTATGATGATGATGGATGGCTGCTTAACGTCCACCGGCAAATTAAATACATATTCAGAACGAGCACATGTCAATGTAATATGAATATTAACCCTGTTTTGTACTAGACCCACACTCTGAGCCGGATTTTTAACGTGCTAGTCACAATGTAACAGTCCGCAGGAAGACATATCACCTTGACTTTGAGCCGACCAGGCTTTGCTTTTACTCCTTAATGCCACGTGCTTAGCAGACCTAGAGAAGCAGCAACTATCAATTTAAAAATTTTTGGTTTGACCCGGCTTGGATTGAGGCGAATACGCTACCACAAGACCACCGAGGCGGTTTCTCCCTGTAGAATTAACTGTTAATAAAACTAGGGGGTTTAATTAGCAAACGTATTATACATTTGTACTTTGTGTTAGTTGCATTTTACAAAGTATTTCTTCAAGTACATCCACAATCAACGGCTAAATGATAACTCGATCAACGTACATCATAAACCTATATCATACTATTCTGTCATATTACTTTGTCATGAATATACTTTTGTATACTATGAAGACATCTTGATAAAACACGGAGCTACCTTTTCATACTGGTCATTTTACTATACTTTTATGGGACATTGCTATGTCATAAAGATGCATTTCATTCTTTAAAGACATCTTAATATAACACTGAGCAACTTTTTCATACTATTTTATCACCTCACTATACTATTATGTCATGTAATTATCTTATTACGATAAATTTGTATACTATACAATCATCTCGATATAACATGGAGCAAATTTTTATACTATTCTGTCATATTACTATCTTATGACGATAAAGTCGTATACTACAAAGACATCTTGATATAATATGGAGCCACCTTTTCTTACTAACTTATCTTCTCGCTATACTATTCTGACAGATTACTATATCATAATGATACATCTTTATACTATAAAGACGCATTGATATAACAGTAATGCTAACAAAGGATTATAAAAAAAGACGGGTTTTTTTTTTTTTTTTTTTACGTAGAATTTAATAAATTCGAGGTGAATATGGCATGTGAAAAATTGCCTCCCCCTTTATATATATAAAAAAGTCCATAATATAAAAATAAGAAGATGTGATATGATTGCAATGGGACAACTCTCCACAAGAGACCAATTGACATAGACATTAACAACTATTGGTCACCGTACGACCTTCAACAATGAGCAAAAACCATACCGCATAGTCGGCTATAAAAGGTCCCGAAATGACAAATGTAAAACAACCCAAACAAGAAAACTAACGACCTGATTTATGTACAAAATAATGAACGAAAAACAAATATGATATATAGCAACAAACGACAACCACTGAATTACAGGTTCAGTCTTGGGACAGGCACATACAGAATGTGGCGGGGTTAAACTAGTTTAACTCTGGACGAAAAAATCAAAATTTCACCAAAAATTATACAAACCATTAGAATATCATTAAAAACGACAGTGTAAAGTTTGAAGTTAATCAAGCAAGGCATTGTCAAGATACAGCTTGACGTGAAACCCCCCTTTTTACTGAATAAAGTCCATAAAACTAAAACGAAAGGTTAAAATTTCACCAAAAAGTATAAAGACCTTGAGACCATTACCACAAAAACCTGAGTACATTTTAATGTTAATCAGGCAAGGCATTCTCAAGATACGGTGCGACATGTGAAAAATTGCCTCCCTCCTTTTTGAATGAATAAAGTCCATAACTCTGGAAGGAAAAATCAAAATTTCACAAAAAAGTATAGAGACCGTTAGACTATCATAATAAAGTTTGAAGTTAATCAAGTAAGTCATTCTCAAGATACGGTGCGACATGTTTACGACGGACAGACGGACATTTGTATACCATAATACGTCCCGTCAAAATTTGACGGGCGTATTAAAAAACTTTTTTAAAAAGGAATAAATGTTTTATACAGAAAAAAAAAAGGATAGCAATTGTCTACCTTGAGAAACTATTCCTACCAATTAACCCGTTCGTCCTTGAAACTCTTGGGATGTGAAAGTAACTTGATGTACATGAACAAACTTGACCCATTTGGCAGTTCATAACAAAACGTCTAAACATGAAAGCGTAAAAAACAAGATCTTGAACTAGCAAGAAAATCAACACTGAATGCAATGCATTAAACACAAGCCAACAATTTAAACAAGCAGAAGCTGAAAAACGGGACCTTGTTGTTTTCTGAGCTGCACAGATTTGGGGAAAAATTACAAATTCAGTAACGAAATTAATTGTTACTACATGTAAATGTAAATGTCATTTCCCTAATATTGTTTTTAAAGATTTTTGGTAAAGTAACACAGTGTCTTGCTCACACTTCTTTATGAAATTACTGAGAACACATATTTCTCAATTCCTTCTGGAAATCAATAGCTTTCAATAACTTAAAAAGAAATAAAGTAAATTTTATTCACTTTGACCTTTGTCAATTATCTTTTAAATTGGTGAACAATCGTCGCAGTTAATGAATTTTAGTACGACGAAATTCCTGGTATTCATACCAGGAGCCGCACAACTGACGCCTGGCGGCTAATCGTACGAATTGTTCGCTTGTAGAGCCACTGGCATATTTTTACAGTGATAAAATTCAAATGTTTGTATTGCTGACTATATACTCAAAAGGGCAACAGTTAATATCAATAGCAATTTCTTTTGCAAAAGAAGGGCATCAACATTTTGAGAAAGTTGTAGGTCCATAATAGTGCAGATTACATGGGCATACAACTTTTAGCACATGGAAAATTATATAAGTATCATTTCTTATCAAAAGTTATTGCATAGGCCTGTTACCTTAATAAGTGCGCTTTATAACAAAAACTATCAAATCCCAAATTAAGCATGTTATCACTATGAAAATGAACTTCAAACTTTAGACTGTTGTGTAATGGTCTGTATAATTTTTGGTGAAATTTAGATTTTTCCTTCCAGAGTTATGGACTTTTTCATATGAAAAGGGGGGAGTCAATTTTCACATGCCATATTCGCCTCCAATTATTAAATTCTACATAAACAAAACAAAAAACACTTTTTTTATATTCCTTGGTCACCATTACTGTTATATCAATACGTATTTATACATTGTAGTATCAAGATGTATCATTATGATATAGTAATCTGTCAGAATAGCATAGTGAGGGGATAAGCTAGTATGAAAAGGGTGGCTCCATATTATATCAAGATGTCTTTGCAGTATACGACTTTCTCGTCGTAAGATAGTTATATGACAGAATAGTATGAAAAAGTTGTTCCATGTTATATCGAGATGATTGTATAGTATACAAATTTATCGTAATAAGATAATTACATGACATAATAGTATAGTGACGTGACAAAATAGTATGAAAAAGTTGCTCAGTGTTAAGATGTCTTTATAGAATAAAATGTATCTTTATGACATAGCAATGTTCCATAATAGTATAGTAAAATGACCAATCAGTATGAAAAGGTAGCTCCGTGTTATACCAAGATGTCTTCATAGTATAAGAGAGTATCTTCATGACAAGGTAAAATGACAAAATAGTATGAAAAGGTAACTCCATATTATATCAAAACGTCTTTATAGTATATAAATTTATCTCAGTGATATAGCAAATTGACAGAGTAGTTTAGTCAAATGACGTAATAGTATAGAAAATTTGCTTCATGTTATATCTCAACCCTTAATGATATGATCACCGTTCCATAGTATCTGAACAAAAATTGATATCACTGCAAGTATGACATAATGATAGACAGACAGACTGTTTCACACAAAAACAATATGTTCTATATACAAGAACATTCTCTATGGTGAATTTCACTTGCGCGAATGTGAGGTATATGAAATTTTGCGTAATTCTTTTTGACTTCTAATAGCCATACATTGAGTGTTCAATCTGGTTTATTTTCATTATGTTTTATTTATGGTTTATTTTGGTTTTTTGTTTGTTTCCGTTTTTAATATAGGGATTTGATTGTCTCCGTCTTGCACTCGTTCGTGGATAAATTAGTTTTCTTTGTAGAACATTCACTTATGAACACGTTTTAGGCTTATTTATGTCGAATTGGCTTTAGTATTCATACCACTTTATATATTCTTAGCTATATGATAATAAAAGTACATAAAAAGTATATGAAAAACAACTGATTACCTCATGTTCAAAAGCGTTAATTTTCCCCTGGATTTGGTTGCTGATGGGTATTAATTTTTCCACTATTTCTACACGTTTATTAACATCGACACTGGTCATACTGAATCTCTTTTTAGCCTGCAAAATATCTTCAGCGTTATGAAAATCAACCAATTTTCTATATGTACATACGAGTATATCTCAAAACTATAGAAACAAAAGTCGCTCAAACTAAAAGAGAGGTGAAAGATACCAAAGAGACATTCAAACTCGTTAGTCGAAAATAAACTGACAACGTCATGGCAAAAAAAAAAAAAAAAAAAAAAAAAAAACAACAGTACACAAAACACAACATAGAACACTAAAGACTGAGCCAAATGAATCCCACAAAAAAAAAAAAAAAAGAAAAACAGGGGGTTATCTCAGGTGCTCCGGAATTGTAAGCAGATCCTGCTCCACATGTGGCACCCGTCTTGTTGCTCAGGTAAGTACAAACCCGGGGATAAGTCTAATTCGGTGGGTCACATTTTCTAAAGTAATTATGAGTTGTTTGTGCTTCTTTGTTGTGATGCTGTCTTTTTTACCTGTATGGTGTACATTAATTTAACGGTTCTGTCTACCCTGTACTCCTTAAATTTAGATTTTCATATCGAAGTTTCATAACTGGTCATATGTAAGGGTGAGATAATTAAATGTACTGACGGTTTATGAATTTGTTAGCGTCTTTGGATTAGCTAAATAAACTCATTATAGATACAAGGATTGCAATTTTGTACGCCAGAAAAAGTTAAAAAGGCAAAATAAAGTCATTTGACGACTGGCAAAGTAACAGATTAAGTAGGTGCTACACCTGTTTGTTATCAGAAAACAGCTAAACTTTACTGATTTTACTTTTTATATTACATTATAATTCATGATCATGACTTATTCCCTCCTATTTTCAGGAGGATACCGTACATTCAGAGCTGATTTTTTGTATAATAACTGTATAGAATAGTTTTCTTTAACCTGAATAGTTTTGAAATGCTTCCTTTATTATTCATATTATCTCAAAGAACGTAATCGATATAACATGTCTGACCGCTTAATGGGTTTTAAAGCTTTGATAAGTTAAGTGTAGCAAACGCTGATATGTACTAAGTAATGGATTTAGATAATGGACTTAATGTTTATTTTTCACTGATACCGTTTTAATGGACAAGTGATGTGTCAAGCAATAAGTCCTCTTAAACTGATACCATCAGAAAGTTATATTTATTATATTTGGTTCTTATTTTTATCAACAGACTTGCTTGTTCTTTTAACCGTGTGAGACAGATTTAATGCGGGGCTTCTTAAGACCGTTAAGAAGCTATTGAAAGCCTTCCGCGTTCCGCTACTTAAAGAATGTCTCTTACTCATCTTTCGATACAGTTTAGTTTTCTGATCTGTAATTTTACCGATTGTGTTTTATTTCCGATTGCAACATTTTGACTGAGTGCGGATTCGCATGGCGGGTCCTGTATGCATATCAAGAGACGCTCACTATGTCGACGCAAACGGTCTCCTTTTGAAGTGCTTGCAATTCCCTCAGATTTTGTTTGTTACCTTAAATTGTCTATTCACGAGATTTGAACATATGTAAACTACTGTTGCCTTGATTTTATTCTTCTTTGAATTATACACTCAAGTATATCCATAGTTTTGTTTTAACGAGGTTCATATAGGTCCTGTTGTAGTTTAAAGGGTTGTATATTATTTTATGTCTTTGTTGTTTCTACCGGGAACAGTATCCTTATTAAAAATCTGTTTTGTGAAATCTAGGATTAGATAATTTTCATGTAACAATAGTTCATGAATTAGATGATATCATAATGTGATATAATACGCTTTTAAGCAATCTTTCATTGAATGTTGTATCATCATCGTATACAGTTTTAGGAAAGAGGGGTAATTTTGAGACATAACACACAGTGCAATAAAATGTTTGAAAAATTGAAAATGTGAAATATCGTCAATCAATATACGATTCGAATGTACCGGAAGTTATAATTATCTTCTAAAGAAACAGTGAAAAGAACATCTGACATTTTAATGGTGCTTAAGAATATATCTTATATGCGTAAACATGCTTCAACAGTTTAATATATGTATGGTATATAGTATCTATTGATAAAACGTGGAGGTGAAGGCTATGAGGCCATTTTGCACTACACATTGTTTTTAAAATAATTGATAATACTATACTACAATAATTAAACCGCGAAATATACTTTCAAATAAACAAATAGTCTTGGATACATAATTTTTTTATCAGTTTTAATGGCTTTGAACTAGATTTTTAGTGACGGCGAGTACTGTCAGATCTGTACTTTGTGTGTTTTGTGTTTTGTGTTTTTGTTAGTTGTTTTTGATCTTTTGTATCCACTAATGAGTTAAGCCCTTTTCAACTGATTGTTATAGTTTGTTCTAATAATGTGCTGTTACACCAATGTCCCTGGTTAATGGGAAAGTTGGCATCCCCGCAGACATGTTTATACCGCCACCTTCTGTGTATGTCTGTCCTAGTCAGGAGCCTGTTATTCAGTGGTTGTCGTTTGTTGTTTATCATATTGGTTTCTCGTTTATTTTTTTACATAAATCAGGCCGTTGGTTTTCTCGTTTGACTTTATTTACATTTGTCATTTCTGTGTCCTTTATAGCTTGCTATGCGGTTTGGTTTTGCTCATTATTGAAGGCTGTATAGTGATCTATAGTTGCTTACCTTCTACGTCATTTGGTCTCTGGTGGAGAGTTGTCTCATTTGCAATCATATCACATTTTCTTATTTTTAAATCAGGATATTAAGATACTTACAGTTCACTATACGTTAAATTGACACGTAATGCGTTTCAGACTTATCAATGACGATATTAGATAACGTTAATAGTTCAAGGATCACAGGATACAATATGAAGGTACAAGAAATTATCACAGGAAAAAAATAACTACAAATTCAAAACATAACGAAAATTCTACTAAAATTATCAGACGAGTTTTCATTTGAGTTATTTAGCTTAAATGGTGAAGTTTTAAAGCTTTTAGTTAATATAAAATAAGGAAATGTGGTATGATTGCCAATTAGACAACTACCCACCAAAGTTCAAATGAAGTGGATGTAAGCAATTATAGGCAACCGTACGGCCTTCAACAATGAGAAAAACCCATACCGTATAGTCGGCTATAACAGGTCCCGACATGAAAAATATGAAACAATTCAATTGAGAAAACTAACGGCCTAATTCATAACACAACAAATATCGAAAAACAAGTATGACAGACATGAACCAGCGACAACCACTGAACTACATGCTCCAGACTGGGGACAGGCACATAAAGAATGTGGCGGGGTTAAACATGTCTGTGAGCGCTCACCCCTCCCCTAACCTGGAGGCAGTGGTGTAACAGCACAGCATAAGAACAAACTATAAAAATCAATCAGTTAAACAGGGCTTAACTAATCAGATCGATACAAAGCAGAAAAACATATAACAAAAACACAAACCGGACGTGGCAGGGTATTTATACATCCCTAACAACAAAAAAGACACAAAGTGCAGATATGAGAGTACTCACAGATACTGACAGCTAGTTCAAAGCCAATAACAACTAATAAAAAATCATGTATCTAAAGTATTAATTAGTACACAACCAACATCAAATGGATTTAGTGTAAAGACGTAATTACCAGACAGATAAAAACATGACCCTGTGCAATGCCAAAATATAGGTATCGAAAGATTGTAGTACCGCAAAAGTGCATATTTGTATAACATTAATATTTAGTATGGTTTTAATTTACTGATAACAAAATCAATATTTATACCAATAAAAACAATATTAAAAGACCTAATTACAGTGTTGAATCGGTAACCTTTTACAATATTCTTATTCAAAGAATTGGTAAATTTACCCGGATCGTATCTACATTCCCGGGCTCGGTAAAAAACATCACCGTAAAATTTGGGATGTGCTATTCCGTTTGAAATAAGTTTTCTACAGGTTCAGCCAAACTTGCAAACCAAATGTTTGTATCTATGCAAGAATTTAGTAAAGGTTTAAGTAATTTGTGGTAACGAAATCCTTGACTTAATAATTTACATGTAATGCATAGATGACGCTCATTGAAATCCAAAACGTGACTACAACCACGGGCATAGCGAACGAGTTGGGATATATAAACACCGTACTACGGTGCTAAAGGAACATCACCGTCCAAAAAAGGAAAATTAACAATAAGGAAAGTAAAATCCTCCCTTTTGTCTTAAATTTATGGTTTCTGGTTTAAATCTGAAATATCAAAATTTAGAAAAGGACAGTTATTGCTGTTAATATTTGATTTATTTAAAGATAGTTCGTTTGGGTAAATTTCAGCAGTATATTTAGAGAATTCTTTATTATTTAACGAAAAAATATCATCAAGATAACGGTAAGTGTTATTGAATTTGTCAATTAAATGGAAATAAGACGGGTCTTTACTGAGTTTGACCATAAACTATAACAGGACAGGAACAAGTCTTTAATTAAATGGGCACAATTGGTGCCCATAGGAATATCTACAACCTGTCTTTAAACTTTATTGCTGAAACGTACATAAAACGTTAGCAAGGCGAAAATTTACGACTTTAATCATCTCATCACACCTCAAGTAAGTATATCTAGCATATTTACCTTTCTCATTTGAGAAAAAGACCTTTTTTGTGAGTTGCAGCAAATAAATTTGCAATCAGATTTATCAAACTACTTTTTACTTAAATAGGAAAACTTTTGTGTACAAGTAATAGCTATATTATTTAAAAACAATAGGGACAAACCGTAAATTTTCAAATTAATAAACCAGTAATAGACATAATTATACAACATCTCGTATGTTATTGATATGTTTTGGATTGCATTTGAACTCACCATAAAAGCTAACAACAGATACAGTTACGTCTGCCTCATATCTTGACTTTCATATAAAACTTGACAATGAGGGTCGATTTAGAAAAAAACTTAATGACAAAAGAGATTATTTCTGCTTTTCAATTGTGAAAGTTCCATTTCTATGTAGCAACATTCTAGCAGCGAACAAGAAAGCTATTAAACAAAGAGTTCCAAGAGATGAAGTTGAAATCATCCTTTCGAACTTTTTACGGACGCCATCACGAATTGGTTACCAATGTATATAATAGGCCACACAAAACAAATTAGGCCAACTAAATAAATATGATAGATACAATATCATAACAGTATGTATGTTTCTCTAATTCATAGCCGATTCATCCTATTTCCTGACCTGTTGATCATTTCTTTGTAACCAACGTGTGGTTCGTTTGATCTCAGTTCTTCATTGGTCAAAATACAGTTCTTGCGTTCCTCTAAATTTCCTATTGTGACGTCGCGAAAAAAGACGACTATGTCTGATGACGCTACATAGAAAGAACACATCTTTTTGCAGATCATTGGAAAAGAGGATAAATTTTGTCAGCACATCGTCTAAAAATCATCAGAGAAACAGATTCAACCTCCAAATCTCGTACGATATGATATTTCTGAACTCTCGACAATTTCAAAATTGAAAATTTAACTGTCTCGAGTGTAGAAATATCGTATCGCACTCGATGCAGTGGTAGAATCTATATGTATAGTGTGTATGTATGCGTGCCTATATGTACGTGTTGTCATGCTTTAAAGTTGTTTGAATAAAAAAAGCAGCAAATATGTAATGAAATCTTTTTTTATTGCATTAAAATTTGTTGAAATATTTTTTTATTTTAAAAAATATTAAGAATAAAACAATGCTTTTTTTCAAGAACCGAAAGTTAAAAAAAAATCCTTGCCAATAATGCTAAATATAACAAATGTGGTAATTCCATTGTAGATAGTTTGCTGTCTTATCTGGATTTAAGTTAGCTGATCAATTCTATGAAAGTCATTCATTGATGCGGATGTGGATATGAATATCAAAGTGAAGAGCGACCAGAGAGTGTGATCTGTTGAAGACAGTTTTCAGATTGAAAAAACGATTAAAGCCCTTTCATTTTTTTCAAGTGTGCAAACAGACATGTTTATTCTTATAAATTACATATACAGAAGAAAGAAATGAAATTTTCTTCTTGTACAGATAATCATCTGCTCTTGATATATTGCATTTCTTATGGTTCTGTATAAGTGTTGTACGATTCATTGTATACATTTAAAACACTATTATCAATTGGTTACATTTTGTCCAATAAAATATCAGAACCAAAAATGTTTATAGTTTTCCGTATATACCATGTATACAATGGCACGTCTTAACTCATTTCGCAAGATAAAGATCAGTTATTACAAGTTGTGAATGTTTTATATATTCGACATCACGCAATGTGTTCATCATTCCCCTTGTGTTATCTTAATTAGACGAGTTTGCTTTAGTGGATATATTTCCTCCCTAAAATAAACAAAAAAGTTATCAATTATTATTGTATACTCATTTCATTAAAATATCTTAAAATGAAGTTTGTCTTTGAAAAGGTTAAATAAAACGTTTCAATTCAATATTTTTTAGATGTTTGATTGATACATAAAAAAGGATAATACAAATTTACAAAAATGTTGAACAGTACAACATATCACACGGTCCCGTTGGAGGTTTTATGTTGGCTTTTTACCCAACATTTTATGCGTTTGGCTGTCAAAGCTTTGGTCTTGATTGTAAATAGTGGAGGTTATTTTACAGCATAACAAAGGAACGTAAAAAGTTGTAATTGAAAATTACATTGTTTTAGAATACAGGTAATTAATAGAAAAAGATATATGTTAAAATTAAAAGAATCATTTTTCTAAATATAGCATAACATTTTTTGAATTTTCGTTTTTTTTCAACTCTACTACTTCATGTTAGATTTGCCTTTCTAACTTTTGTAATTCGAGCGCTGCTGATGGGTCTTATCTTAACGAAACGCGAGTCTGACCTACAAAATTATAAGCCTGGTATATTTGTTGAGTTTTAACAGGCACATATACATGTTTTGGGATAAAACCACGTTCCCTTATATTATGTCAATCATTGGATTAATAAGTATTCAGTAAATATCTCGTAAAGTCTTTTCTAATGTGACATAATTTTATAGAATTATATCGAAACTTAGATTGTGTTTTTTTTTTAATTTTAATAATTTCTTGTGAAAAGGTTAAACCTGAAGGATAGCATAATGAAAAAAATAGTCATTTGGTGTATAGATCCACAATAAGAAGTCCATATATATGTTTGAAAAGCAGAAAGCAAAGAAAAAGGATAACTATTGTTGTTCTTCATCTCAAAGTCTCATTTATGGTCTTTAATAACGATAAAGGTACCAATTTTACTGCATAATATGCATCTTTCAACGAATAATTTCTCTTTGTTGATAGTCGAGGGCAAAATATTTGAAAATCCAAAACTTTATAAAACATTGAAGAGCTGATCATAAGTATAGCCAAATTTGTACAAGGAGCTTTACATGAGAAAGAGATATTCCTTAATTTGAATTGATTTATAAAATTTTATAACTGTTACAGCAAATTTCAATTTATTATGCTTCAAAAGCTCACACCTCACTGTTTAAATTTAGAATGATCGTAGCATTCTTTTATTCGCTTATTTCATACGTTGTCACACATTGGAATGCTCCCATATTCTTGAAGAAAATCCACTCTCCTCTTTTTAAGTCTGATAGTTTGATGTTTTCTATAACTAAATCTACAGCATCACACGTCGGTCCCCTTATAGTGCTGTCATATACTTTTTCGTCGTCGTCCTGAAAAGAAATAAATCTTTATGCATATCCACCTGCCCTTAATTCTTCGATTCGCTTGAAATGATATCTCCAAAAAGACACAACACATCCTTAACTATTAAAAATAGACTACAATTTTTCTAGCAAAGGTTAAAAATGTAAATATTAAACTATGCCTGACGTCTTGTATAAATTTTGAAATGATGTTCATATTGGAAGCACGTACGAAGTGTATAATAAGATAACCGTATACTCGATGCATTTCAGGATAAAGCATCAACAAGCGTCTATAATCCAACCAAATCTTCGAAGAAATAGTATATGCTTGTATCTGGCATTTGCATACAACAAATGCATTGACAGTGCAAAACTGTGTGACAAGACCTTATGGTCACAACAAATAATGCCACAAATGCTAATGACCTAACGAAGCTTAATTTCTTCAATCTTATATTCATTAAAAATACGCTTGAACCTGAAACTTGTCGTTTAACACTCATCTGTAGAAACAGATACATACTGTTGTGAAACACCTGACTCGTGTGACTTTATATTGTTACGCATGACCATTGTGTCAAGTTATATGCCTGACTTATCTAATATAAGTTCTTAATACTACAGACGTGTATATTTTATTACTAAATTATGTAATATGGATTGTGGAGGTGAATATTCTGGACAATACATGCATGTAAAGGTAATTGTATGCAGTATCACTGACATTTAATTTGAACAAAATAAAATCTTTGATTGTAGTTATATTTTCCACATGATGATTTGAGAATTTAACCACAACAAAAACAAATTCAAGTGGAGAGATCTATAGCAATAAAAATATATTACCTTACACCAATTACGGTTAATTGCAGTGTCTTTACAAATTGAAGCAACTGTGATGCTTTCAAAGGATGACATCCGAACTTTTCTTTTTAAAGGATGTTTTACCTTGTGACTTGATTGTGGACATATTCGTAATATCAGTCTTTAAAACATGAAATAAACATATTAGATAACAGTAACATAAAATGCCAAGTTTACAAAATTAATATACCAAGTCATTGCAAACATAAGGTGTAACACAGCGGGAGAACAAGAACCCTACACCTTGTACCTTTTTTATGTTAGAAATATAACTTATATCTATGTGATGTGTTCTACCTAATTATTTTAGTAATTAATTGAATAAAGGGGATGTTGGGTATTTGTCAATGAGACATTATTCCTGCATTTTGTCATTTGTGTATATCCATTTCGATTGTTTGAGATTTCTTGGAATAATTTTTGTAATTGCTAAAACTAGTTTGATCAGGAACGTTCAAATATAGCTAGAAAGTGTTGGCCAGTTGGAGAAACAGGAAATTCCAGCCAATAGCAACGAGACGATTGCTATCAAACAAAATATGGGATGTGTCATTTTTATATCATATAACACTCACGTTTATTGATTTTTTGAAGTATCATCAATGTATACTATTCGCGACATTTGATACTAGTGGTCACGAACAGGTTGACGGTTTCATAGCTTGGAGCTGCTCTATTTTGTTTCTCCTAGAACAGAGGAATTGTTCCTCTTTTATTTACGATTTTAACTGTATTTACCAGTTAGTACAAAATATAAGTCATTTCGGTAAAGTAGTTTGCATCATGACATTGTATAAAATTATAATTCTGATACGTTTTTATGAAATAATTTTTATCAGATACGTCTCAGAAAAACAAATTAGAAAGGCGAATTCACAATCATCAAAGCAAACATACCTAAACAGAACAGCAATAATTGTTAGAAGTCTACTTTGCCTGAGGGATTGATAACGTTTGTTTTAGTATAGTTACACAATCAAACTAAATCCACAATCAAAGAGTATCAGTCAAATCAAGTAAATAGTGAATCACTGTCTACTAAGCAGATGATTTCAGTGCAGATTGACAGTCTATTGGCAGTGGCATAGACCCTATGGCAGTAACTTGTCAGTTATGGTCGAGACTGACAGTATTTTAATCAAAATCAATACAATATTTGAGACCATCATAATCAAAAGGACATTGACTCCACAATGAATATAAATGTATAACATCAAGTATATGCCTAAATACTTTGCGGCATGATATACTTCTTTGATCTTTTCTAGTTCATCCTCACAATCAAATGCAATCATAGCTACGTCATTATCAGAGGAATATCGCAAAAATGATAACTGCTTATATGGGTTGGCATAGATTATTCTTGTCGGATCAACCCGAAGACCCAGAATTTTCTGTATTTCAATCTAAAGAGAAAACAAGTATCTTAAAAAAGATTATCGCTTCATAAATTAATCAATTATCCCTAAAAGTGTAAATCAACATGTTAAAACTCAGGGAATAAAAGCTAGCAGTACATATGTGAATAAAACCAGTACTACATACGTCTTCATTGCATAGTGTTACGTTCATGCGATATGTAGAGAAAACTCTTCAGCTTGTGACATACTATGACATGACCACATGCGAATCGAACTGTTTTTATACACCATATTTTTTTCAATCACAAAGTTATTTTATGTCATACGTTTTTTCTTTCTTTCTCATTTAGTACAACAATTACGAAGCGTCAATATTTATGAGCAAATATTTTAGGAAATTGTCTCCCTTGAAAGCATGCAGTTTTATATAACCTGCAAGTATCAGTAAAGTACACCATAAGGTAATTCTATAACACAATTATGTAGGTTTATATTTTCTCACCGAACTATGGTTTTTTTAAGCTTAACGTGCACTGTTGGTACAATAAGAACGTACTCTGTGTACGCTGGGTACCTTTTATGTAAGGAAAATTAACTGTGATGAAGTTAAAGCTGCTAAGGGTGCCCAGGTTGAATTTACCTCAATCTAAAAAGCGTACCCGGGCTGCTGTTTTCGGAATCTTTTGGTATCTAAATTGATCAAGCTGAACCTGAATTTGCATCATGGCAGCATTACTTGGAATCAATAAAAACTTTTAGATATGCTAAAATTCTAAATGATTGGGGTATTTATTCTTCCTTCCAAGTTAACCTAGTTATTATTACACAATGGTACCATTTGATAAAGTTTGAAATTATGTACCTGCACAATATTTTCTTATTGTATCAAGAACAACAGGACCTGTTTTGCTTTTATGGAGTTCTTCCACAATTTAGTGTTTGTTAAGTGATGGTGCAGAGTGAGTCTTCCGCCAATAGACCACTTTCGAGTTATGTCCTTTACTGGAAAAGTTGGTCAATTATATGACGTCATTTACCAGATAGAGGGGACTGTCTGTAACCCTGCACTATTTAAGTTCATCAAGCATCTTCGTGATCGTCATTATGCAGGATAAACTAGAAATAATGTTTGTTCAGTGGGTACTAAATAACAATTCCCTAATGACAGCAGTGCTGATTATCAATTATAGGAATTTAATTTGCCGAATAACTCGTGCAATATAGCATCATATTTTTGTCATGGGGAGGAAGTGACGATGCCCCTAAACACACGAATGATGTATGAACACTAAAACCAAAGTTTTTGACGGAAATGCAACAAACTTAAAAGTAGTCTATTGGGCCCAATTAGTTATAATCCCTTTTTGCAGAAATATCATTATTGTAAAGAGATATAAGCTTGCGAACCGAAACAAGATTAGGGTCGCAAACATTGTTATTCAGATTTACTATTTTTTATAGAATGTTACCATGAACATATATTTTCCATGTCAAGATCTTTCTTATTGATATTTATATCACATGTTACAATTCTTTAAACAAACATGACAAAGCAGAACCATCAGGTCAGAACTTCCCAAATCATGTGCAGTCCATCTTAATCATGTTAATAATGTGAAAATTAGGAAATGTTTTGTTGGAACTTCTGAATCAAGAATTATGGACCCGAAAAAAGAGGAGAAAAACATGATACACAGATTAAAATAGAAATTAATGCGGTGTTAGATTGTAAAAGTAAGGTACAAAATGCATACTAGAGACAACAACAAATGGTTGCCCTTCTTTATCAAAATTGTAATCTATTAAATCATTAATGTGACAGAAGAACCATGAAATAGTGGTAGCATGTAGGATACAATTCGTATAATCTGACGTCGTAAAAGATTATAGAATAAGGTTCCAAATCTTCGTTTATACAATGAAGAGAGGGGAAAGATACCAAAGGAAAATTCAAACAAACTGACAATGTTGTGGCAAAAAAAAAAAAAAAAACAACGAAAAGACAAACAACAATACATAAAACACAACATAGAAAAATAAACACTGACAAAAAAAAAAAAAAAAAAAAAAACCTGTGGGTGATCCCAGGTGCTCTGCAAGGGTAAATTTGCAACATATATGTACCATCAAGCAGGCTGATAGTAATTAATAACTGCTGCATGCATGGCCTATTTACAAAAATAATCAATAAAGTGGCCCGAGAACACAGTTATTTCGTAGTCCATTTCTTTTAGACAATAAATTCAAATTAAAAAAATCGCACCTGCTCTATCTCGAAAAGATGTTTACAGTGTAGTGTACTACTATTAGGACAAATAATATCAAAATTATAGAAAAGTCTACCAGCTCTAACTCAAAATATTAACAATTCTATGTTAAGGGGGTCTAAAACTCAGTTTGACAGCTTCAGACATACAAGTTTTTGACCTTTTTTAACTGGACCAAATCACAACTTAACATAAAGATTCAGCACCCAAATTTTTTTAACATGTAATTTCATCCCCTTACTTAATATTTCATGCATAAAATATAAAGGAATAAATTTGGAAAGTGTATGAAAAAAATTTGGAAGTTATACACTATCCACACTAGGGACTATATTTGTAGACAACGAAAATCTAAGGACGATAACTGTGTCCTCGGACCAAGTAAAATAAAATAGTGTACATGTGCCTCTAATTAAAGTTTCGTTTTGATCATTCTCATATCTACATACACATCCAGTTCTTGGATAAGACCTCATACTTTAAAAAAGTTATTTGTAACAAATTAAATAAAAAGTATAATCTAAAGGGGTAATAACTACGAGATTTAAAAACATTTTTTTTTTGTTCAATTAATAATGAAAGTGAAATAGTGCAATACTAATTCAGATTAAACAGCCAGTTTGGTTCAATTTTGTCAAACTAATCTAAGAAACATCGCTGCAAGTGCATAATTCGGACTCATTGAATCCGTATTCATGTGACCTTCAATTTAATCACTTAGCTGGAGATGGGTTACGCATGTATACAGCTATTAAAATGAAAAGAATGTCAACGTTGACAGTGAAACAAGGATAAACCATTTGGTTGACTGATTCGAACCACAAAAAATCATTTTTATACAGGTAAAATCCATGATAAACATACCGTTTAACCTACAATATGAAATTAAACAGACCTAGAAAATCCAATTGCACGTGGTCGTTATCTATTTGTATTTATGTTTATATCGGATTATAAGACCGTCGACAGTCTTCGGAGATCATCCCGGTTGTTAATTAGATCACATCTAGAAAAAAAAAAATACTCACAAAACGCTGATACATATTATCGAGTCCATGCATTGTCATTTGTTTATTTTAGACTTTTTGTAATTTGAGTATGTTTTAAATCACATATCAGAATTTGAGTCAAATTGGGGAACATGAATTTGCTTTTGGTAACTTAGCTCTATTTCTATATTCATTACTGTTAATTTAGAAATTATTGTGACTGTGTATTTATTATTGTGAATTTTGTAGAATGGACTACATGGACTAAAATGGAAGATTAATTATTGAGATTTCATTAAAATCTACATTAAGTTATATGTATCGGATATAAGAATACGCATTATTCACATTAATAAAAACCTTGCAATAATTTCTGAATTTACAGTACTTTCAATTAAGAATTGACACATCATATAAACAGCGGTCTATTATTGAAGACTGTATCTTGCCCTTTGTAGATATCGTTAGGTTGTCTTTGTTGATTGGTTGCTGTTGCAGTGATGTATATACCCACATCTCCTTTTATCCATATAGATATGAAAGTAATAAGGCAATGGGATCAAGTGGATCAACATTTTCCACATTATTATATATATATTAAATTTCAATGTCCATATAAATTGTTGTCTGGGTTTTCATTTATGCATGCACGTTCTATTATTATGTTTTAGTTGATTCTTTGGGGCAAATTTTGTTTCTTTTCATAATTCAACTAAATCATTATGATTTTTTACATGTACAATAATATACATTGTACATTGTACATGTACATAGTGTATATATATATATAAATACTGTTTATGTTAAGCCAAATTGGTCAGAAAATACCCTGAGTTTTTTTGTTTTTTTTTTTCATGAGAAAGGAGATTTTTGAATGATATTGATACATGGAACCCAAATCCAATCCATCTTTGGCTAAAATGTTCAATTTTTCACTGATTGTTCTTTTCTAAAAACGACCCATTTTGTATAATTTATTTTTTTAGCATGGAAATCCCTATCAAAAATATATTATAGGACTGTCACAAATTTAATCAGACAAACGGCAATGGGTCATTCGACCGACTGAAAACCAGTCGGACCAAACATTTTTGAGGAAAATGTGTTATTGGTATAATAAGAATTTAAATGGTATTGCCCAAAACAGGTTCTGAATTATAATCTGTATCCACTTTTAAGCACATGTTTGGTAAAAACAAATATAATTTTAACAGAACATTAGTATTGACGGAGAATGCCTCCTTAGGATATTGAATTTTGTTTTGCTTTGACAGAACTTTAACCGTTTGATTTAAGGCAATTATTCACCTATAGCGCACAAAGTACAGTATGCCTGGGTTTACTTTCTCAAAACTTTACATTATTGTTGAGATTGATAAAAGGAATCTTCCTTTTGGATTCTGTAATTGTCTGTGGGGTTTACCGTTCAAGAGTAACTGGACTTAAACCGGTTAAATTAAGGCAATTTTTTACATATCGCGCACTAATTCCAATATGCCTGGATTGATTTCTTTAAGGCTGAAAGTTATTGTTTTGGTTGATAAAAAGAAACTTTCGAGATTTGAAATTTTCTGTTTTTCCATTTCAGAGTTACAAGACTTGAATTGCCAAATGTATCACATATTTTTTGGGAATTGATGAATATAACACACCGTTCGATTAAAAAAAAGTGTATGATGTGTCATTTAAAAGTGATAGGCCCTTTATAGCCTGCTGTTCGGTGTGAGCCAAGGCTCCGTGTTGAAGGCCGTACTTTGGCCTATAATTGTTAACTTTATATACATTGTGACTTGGATGGAGAGTTGTCTCATTGGCACTCATTCCACATCTTTTTATTAACTTTGACTGTCAGATAAAAAAAGACATTTTTTGAATGTCATGTGCTGGCTATAATATGCTCAAATCAAATTACTACAAACTTATCACTGCTGTCCGGATAGTTGAATGTACACAAAAATGAACTTTAGATTTTGAAAAGTTTCTGGTTTGTCACTTTAGAGTTATGGACTTTATCAACAGCCATAATTGGCATAAAACTATATGTCAAGAAGGGTATCTTCATGCATGTGTTTCCACAGTATAAATAAGAAGATGTGGTATGAGTGCCAATGAAACAATTCTCCATCCAAGTCACAATGTATAAAAAGTTAACAATTATAGGCCTTCAACACGGAGCCTTGGCTCACACCGAACAGCAAGCTATAAAGGGCCCCAAAATGACTAGTGTTAAACAATTCAAACCGGAAAACCAACCATCTAATCTATGTTAAAAAACCGAGAAACACCTATGAACCACACCAACAGGCTCTTGAATTAGTACAGGTACTTAAAAAATTAGCGGGTTTAAACGTTTTAACAGGCGCCAACCTCCACCCTAACCTGAGACAGTAGTGTAACACTACAACATAAAAAGACACACTATAAAATATCCATTTAAATGGCTTATCTCGATCAAAAAGATATTTAAACAAAACCAAGAAAACATACACTGAACGAATGAGTTTGATCAATTACACAATATAAATACAATATTAAAACGTAGGTGCCTATATAACATAGACGTTACAGGTAGTAATAAAAAAGATCGCGAAGAGTGTCAATAAAGCAACTCTTACATATAAAAAAATTATAATTTTATCGTTAGGAGTACGGAAGTAAACATTTTTTTACAAAACTAATAAACTTGTTGTTCAGAGTACGAGTACAGAAGTGAAAATGTATCGTCATACTAAATACTTATCAAAGGTGGTACATATTAAAAATAGCGAGACGAGAGCCACTTATTTTGCTTCTGATTAAAATTCATTCTAGCAAATTCTAGATATCCCATTATTTTTTACAATTTGAAGATGCACAATAAGTCCCAATTTTATTTTTAACTTAACATTGAATTTAATGGCAAAATCTCCTAATCAGAAAGTTATTTTTTTCACTTCTGCTTGATCAAAATATTTATTTCTTGAAAAGAGAGACGAAAGATGAAAGGGCCGGGAATGGTGTAATTTTAATCAACACCATTGTCCTTTATTAGTTATACACTTTAAATCTCGTTGTCTCGAACTCGGTTGACTCGAAATTTCGGATGAGTCGAAGTTTTCTCATGGTCCCGAACTTTGTCCCATATAAATATATGTATTTCGACTCCTGATGAGTAAAAATTGGTTGAGTCGAAATTTCGATTGACCCGAACCAAATTTACGGTCCCAAGTTTAACAAAAGCATCCAAATTGCATAATTTATCTCGAGCTATGAATACACATATTTCAAAACATGATCTCGGGGATTTAAATAGTCTGACAATACACGTGTAATTAGATTTCCGGTCACTGACTACTGCATTGATTTATGACATTCTTTTTCAACGAGTGTTTACTTAATCTTTGATCACCATGATAAATAATGAGTGATACATTTTAAGAAAAATAAATTAAAATGTTTTAAAAGCAATTAACCGTAATCATACATTAATGAGCTTGGTTGTGCATAAATTAGGGATTAAGATATAGTGATTAACCCAAAACTACATCATGTACATAATCGGCGTCTTTCGTCTTTTTCTATTTTCTCTTGCAGAAAAAGATTGAAATGAAAGAAAATGAAAAGAAGTATAAATTTTCTAAGATATCTTGTATACCATAATGAACAATTTTGTTAACTTTAAATCACGCTAAGATCAATTGGAAATTACTCTCTAGACTAAAATCCACACGAAAAAATTGTAACTATACACAGAATAGATAAGGGACAAAAAATCATATGATTTTATTATAATGACAAAAGACAATTACAGAATATCGACCCCCTACCCATATTCATCTCGATTTATTTTAATCTTACCAAGCAAAGCAAGAGTTATGTTTCTTTTCTACCAAACTGCCGGTATTCGTTTGAGTCGAACTACTGGTTTCTCGAAATATTTCTCTGGTCAGGTTAACTTCGAGTTAACGAGAGTCAACTTGTATATAAAGATGAATTCTTTGATTCGTCGTTTTTACGTCATGCCGGCTAACAATTTGAGTAGAATAGATGAATATATATTGGTCGATTTGTGAACTAGAGTAAAACAAATCAAAGACAAAAAGACAAAAACATACTTAATCTTTGATCACCATGATAAATAATGAGTGATACATTTTAAGAAAAATAAATTAAAATGTTTTAAAAGCAATTAACCGTAATCATACATTAATGAGCTTGGTTGTGCATAAATTAGGGATTAAGATATAGTGATTAACCCAAAACTACATCATGTACATAATCGGCGTCTTTCGTCTTTTCTATTTTCTCTTGCAGAAAAGATTGAAATAAAAGAAAATGAAAAGAAGTATAAATTTTCTAAGATATCTTGTATACCATAATGAACAATTTTGTTAACTTTAAATCACGCTAAGATCAATTGGAAATTACTCTCTAGACTAAAATCCACACGAAAAATTGTAACTATACACAGAGTAGATAAGGGACAAAAATCATATGATTTTATTATAATGACAAAAGACAATTACAGAATATCGACCCCTACCCATATTCATCTCGATTTATTTTAATCTTACCAAGCAAAGCAAGAGTTATGTTTCTTTTCTACCAAACTGCCGGTATTCGTTTGAGTCGAACTAGTGGTTTCTCGAAATATTTCTCTGTCAGGTTAACTTCGAGTTAACGAGAGTCAACTTGTATATAAAGATGAATTCTTTGATTCGTCGTTTTTACGTCATGCCGGCTAACAATTTGAGTAGAATAGATGAATATATATTGGTCGATTTGTGAACTAGAGTAAAAACAAATCAAAGACAAAAAAGACAAAAATCCAATGTTTGTTACCCAGCGATATATGTTGTGAGAGTTAGTGACTACAACTAGATTAGCACTGAATAGTTTTGCTACAGCTTCCTTTGTAATCAACAGCTAATAGAATTTTTTTTTAGGATCTCCATGCAGTTTGGTGACAATCATTTGTAAATTATTCAGGTTATCATGATTATAGCTAGTATTACAAAGTATATCACGGAATTGAACTTTCTGTCTAAGTGTAGTTTTAAAGTCTTTGCATTAAGCTCAGTTTATTGCTATGCATATACATTATGTATGGAATTCAAATTTGAAAACAGACAACCCATATCTACATGAACATGATATGAACTGTAAGGTAAGATGGTTGAAACATTTTGTATAATCTATGAACTCTTTAACGACTGTCAGCACATGGTATTATTGAAGCATAACATTAACTATTAAGGGAAATTAGAGATATTATTTGCATTAGAACATAAAATTCTCAGTCTGCCAGACAGCCAAATAAATAGAAAAACAATTATATACACAAACAAATGCTTATTGCAATATATGTATGGTGCCAGGTGTTTTTGACAAACAATTTTAACTATCTGTACTGCCTACGGAAGAGTCCCAAGTACAAATGGTCATTCATTCATACTTCTTTATTATGTAAAGGGGCGAAACTCACAAGGCCTAACTGACTTGTAAACTCAAATTACATTGTTTAATTTATTTGTTAAATCTAACTTTGTGGTTCTAACAGCACTGCTCTTTTTTTGTTTGATGATGTAAAAACTAATTTCTATTTGAAACATTTTGCTTCAAGGTTCATTATTTATATCTTCCCCCACAAAATGAAAATTTTAAATTTTAAACAAAATTGATTCTGCATTACATGATTCTGCATTACATTTTTCCATTTCAAATTCATTCAAATACTATAGTCATGATACGAAAATATTTGTTTCATATAATAAACCATTTCTCACTCCTAGAAATCAATAATCATGAACAAATAAATTGAATTTACCATTTCATAAGAATTAGTTTTATATTATGTGAACAAAAAATAGTTTATTTAATTTCAACCAGGCCTTGGCAGTCTAGGTAGAAAACATTTCCTTCCAGATAAATAATGAAAGTATAGTTTCAACACCTATTAGTTCACCAAGGGTGAGCTCCGAAGGGTCATGTGAGGTATTGTCATAATTCTTTTCACATTTTTGATATACTGCAAAGTTTTCTTGCCAACTAAAACCAAAATTGGCAGGAATTTTCTTATTTGTAGGTACTTCACAAAATTATTATTGGTGTGGATCTGAAATTTATAGTTGCAAAGGGCAAAATGTATTCTGATTACATGAAATTGCAAATATCTTGGAACTTCTTTGCATATTTATTTAAAATATTGTAAAAATGATCCATAGATAACCTTTAACCAATTTTGAGATTTTGTTGCCAATCAAAATACTAGCTGGCCACCACCACTGAACACAATTTAATTGATAAACTTTCTCAAAGTTCAGCACTACTTTATTTAAGGAAAGTGTTTCTGTGGGTGAAAATATACAAGAGACGCATCAGTATGCATTGTATATCCCAGGTAAAGCACATGGGCCTTGGAAAATAGTTTTATTCCCAGCATTTTCGTCGGAAAGAGAGCATTTAATGTTTCCAAATAACAATCCTGAGCTGCTCTGTTATAAGATGACACAGCAGCTTACTCTAGTGAAGTTTTTTCGGCAGAAATACAGAAAGCTTATTTTACATAATTTTACGTCTGTAAATGGCAATATAGAAAATTCAGAAAGTTGTCTCTTTCAGCAAGTGTTCACTTGGAAAAAGGGCAAGTTGTTTAAAAACAAACTTATGTCGAACCCTGCAATTTTTAGCTTTTGCTTCTTGTTTTAAAAGACAAAATGACCGTCGCAGTTGAACACAGTTTAACAAAGAACCCTATGTGAAAGACAAAGAAATAGCTCGCCAACATCTGGAGGGGACACAACCAATACATAAACTCGGTGATGATAACACTGTCAAACATACTTACACAAATTTAACAATTACTATCCACACTGATTTGTGTCCACACTTGTAAATTAAAATAAGATATATTTAGTACGTCAGAAACTTTAAATTATGGAATTTATTTCCATAAAAAACGCAGTTTTAATTTAAAGTGTTCGTGCTTATACATGTGTTGTAGTTTGTTTTCCGAAAATTGATAACGGAACTTGCACAAGCAAGTACATTTCTGTAATCTTGTGTACAAGATAACGAAAAATAAAAGGTGTTATCGATGATCACATAATAAGAACTAGTGTTGCATTAATGTTTCAAGAACATTGAATTAGACAAGTAAATTGTATCATTTTATCTATTATTTTGTGATATGTTATAGATTTTCTATCATTGTCAAGGTTAGGAGTCAAGTTGTAACTTTGAGCTATCTAACTGTACTACTGAGATTTGTTTATTGCCGAAGTTGACCTTGACAAATGTGATACTAATATATTCATCTTTCATTATTCAAATGATTTTAATGAAACCTGTTAAAGGACTAGATAACATTTCTTGTTCCGATTTCAGAGTTTCATTGTATTAAAATCTATCAGAATGAAAAAAAAAAACCTCATCTTATCTATGTCATCTTTCAATGTGGACTGTTTAATATTTGTTTTATGTCGTTTTTCTTGTTTCGAATAAAGTCATGGTTTGCATTTCTGCTCTTTGAAAATACAAAGTTAATAATGTTATTTGTTTTATGACAAAAAAAAAAAAAAAAAAAAAATCATTTTTGTCAAATGTGTAATACGTTTGAAGAAAACATCAATAAATTTGACCATCTAGAAAAAGGTAAAAGATACCAGAAAGCAATGAATTATTCATCAAAGGAGTAACCGCCTCTTTTAATCTCTAGTATTTAAATAACAAA
The DNA here is from genome assembly GCA_017311375.1 of Mytilus coruscus. Lineage (NCBI taxonomy): Eukaryota > Metazoa > Mollusca > Bivalvia > Mytilida > Mytilidae > Mytilus > Mytilus coruscus. Next base: position 43,519,040 of record CM029598.1, read on the forward strand.
ACTAACGTCTCTCTTTCAGACAGATTAGTTTTATACTTTGTTGAGAAGGGAATATTTTATGGTAAGCTAGTACGTATTGCTTAACAGTTAATAACAATCACATACGTTTTATATTTAGCAGTATGTCAGATAATAGGTTGAATTGATTTTGTTTAACTTCATTCAAAACATTGTTCAACATTTTATTAAGAAAAGATAGGTTTAGACATCTATGATTCCGAACATTTCACTAAATATATTCGAAACCTTCCTTGTATTTTATATGATATAGCGGAATTGGACTTTAAATTTGCAGAAAAGAATAAAAACAATTTTGATTAAAAACTACAGTTCTCTTAAAACATTTTAAAAAATGTCTCAACTTGATTTGAAAAAAAAAAATTGACACTGCAGTAAATATGTTCATTATAATTTACTACTTTTCACCTCAACATTCCTATAATATTTTTTAATTAAGACTTACACATGTTATATGATGATTTGTTCGAAATATGTACATACTCAACGATTGATGTATGTGTGTATGTGTGTGTGTGGTCCAAATGTCCCTCCCCAACTTATTTATTTACACACATAGAAGTAGTTAATATCAACCTATTATAATGTTACGCTTTATGATTAAAATATCTTATGTAAATATTAACATTGTAAGTTGAATGGAATCAAAATATCACAAAATTTAAGTTTATTTTGTTACTAGAAAATAAAGCAACATGCATCCGATCCAATCCGGTTAATCTTCTCTATGATTAGACTGTCAATGGAATGTTGCCTTTTAGTAATTCAACGTGGCTTTTTATGCTATTTCGGACATAGTTCGTCGTACTTCCTCAGGTTTACCTTAAAATAATAATGTTCAATTGCAATAATCAGATTTTTTATGTAGCAATGCCTTCCAAAATACAATGTACCAAGTTATCATATTTGCCATGGTTTAGTCTGTCCTTTTAAATCCGTCAGGTTGAATAGCTCCCCGTTGTTTAATACATCTTTAGCTTTATAAACATTTACTCCGTGGTCTTCTACTGCAACTCTAAAGAAGCGCTTTGAGTTCATGAAATTTCGCTGTTCTAATCTTAACTGGTATCTGTAACGTCATAAAGAAAATTTCTATAGTATATTAACTCAACCCTTATGATTTAAATCAAGAATAGCACAACTACGATTTTCCATACACACCTCTTTGGATTAATTGCCAATATGTGACAGTATTTGTTAAATACATTCTCATATTGTTAGCTTTGCGCGATTGAGAGCCACAATTATATATAATTGCCCTTACGTGTTTTTTATTTGTATTTAATTTGTTTCGTGTAGAAAGTAATATGACAAAAATACCGAACACCAAGGGATGTCCTTTATAAAATGGAAAAATCAAAAGCTCAAACACATCAAACGAATGGAAAACAACTGTCATATTCCTGGCCTTGGTTTTCCTTATGTAGAAAATGGTGGATTGGTTTTATAGGTAGCTAAACCTCTAACTTGTATGACAGTCGCATAGAATTCCATTATATTGACAACAATGTGTGAGCAAAACAAACAGATATAATAGGTATAAATGTCAAATATTGAGGCACAGTAGTCAACATTGTGTTATAATCTTAATCACTATAAAACAAATAACTATTTCAACAAAGGAAAACAAATTTGCATAGAGACACTCTATAGACAAATTACATAAGCTAAAATGAAAGACAAGAATACAAAATTGAACATAGCACACTAACACAATGGCGGGATGTATAAGTACCGAGCCAGGCCAAAAGTATATTATCAAAAATGGACTAAACAGTAAAGGTTAAAAATGTACAAGGACAAATAAAAAGACCACTATAACACGTAATTAAGATGATAAATAAGGTCAGTAAGTAGAATCTATACTTTAAGATCATCATGTATTATTAAGGAAGTTGATACGGAATATTTATCAACACAGTCTTGGTATCTTCCAATGAACTTTTTTAGAAAAAGGACGAGACGTTCTTTGGCATAACCTTGGCTCATCAACTTTTTGTTTAGATACTTTTGATATTTTATAAAGTCTGAGTAGCAGCTGCAAGCACTTGAACACCGAATGAGTTGGGAAATGTATATCCCATATGCAGGTGAAGATGGTATAGTGCTGCTAAAGTGGGGGAAATTCATAATTTCAAAATTAAATCGTCTCGTTTGTCATAGATTCTGGTACTGAGATGACCGTTTATGTCAAATTCGCGATAAGTCTTAAAATGAGACAGAGGAAGCAGTGTCTGTTGTTTCTTTAATTTCTAGTTCTAGAGGATATATTAATAGAACCGAATCTGTTAAGTTTGAATTGGTAAAGGAAAGAACATCATCAATATATCTAAATGTGAAATTAAATGATCTGTTTTCTTTGATCTTCTTGTTTTTGACAAGTGTCTGAAGGAACTCCGACTCATATGAAAATAAGAAGATGTCGGCAAGGAGAGGCGCACAGTTCGTTCCCAATAGTTTAGTAATTGATTCATTATCGTTTATCCGACATCTTTTATTCATATATAATATGTCTTTGATTAGTTGTTTTTTAAACGTATGTCGTATGAGTGTATACGTATATAATATATAATCAACAAATTAGTGGTGCACGAATAAAATTGAATAGCTGTCATGTTAAAATTCATACAAGGATTAATATTCAATATGTTTGAGGAACATGAAAGATATTTGATATCAAGTACTCATATTTTCAAACTAGTCCGTCTTTTAAAATCCTTTCATACGATCTTGTTACGCCCTCACCACTTGCATACAAAATACAAGGTTTCATGTTTCATTGCCGTCCAACCATTGTATTCCTTTAATGTGTATTCTTAAAATGTTTATTTAAAATACCTTTATACTTCAATTTATTTTGTTTAATAAATTCTGTGTATTTTGTTCAGTCATTTAAAGATAAAATGATACTAGTATGCCCTTTATCATCTTTATCTAAATGTTATGTTCATCATGAAAATCGAAAACTAAACATTTGATTGTAAGTATTACGTCCATTTTAAGGTCATATATTGTAAAATCAAAAGCGCAGAACATTTATTGTAAATCTAAAAATATTGAACACCTTTATGGTCTTATGATATTTGTGTTCGATTTGACATAGATTTCATTAAAGTTTCAAAAGTTATCTCCTTTGTAACGCATTCTTAACGATATATATCGTCTATGCAAAGACTATGAATAGCTATTTGCTTTATATTACACACCAAAGTTGTGATAACATAACTGTTTTTATTCAATGTTTATTACCCAAATGCGTTTATATATATAAATAACATTACTATATATTATCAGCATTAATTATCAAAAATAATCAGTGAAATGGTAAGGATATATTGTAGAAGATTCTTTAATGCAGTACATGTTGATCCGGTTTCGAAGTGCTATCGCGTTATGGATGTGCTGTCTTGTCAACATTTTAATACCTGATGTATTAAGCAAATGCAAGTCATCTAAATCCACGGGTATGTCAACAAGGAAACGAGAACTAGGATAACGATTGACATAAACTAACACCAATATAGACCCTCAAAGTCGTCAAAACGGTTTTATTGATAAGATAATTCAGGATACACAGATCTATCGTTTAATTATGTTCATTTATCTTATAAATGAACAACAATATGTTCTGACCTATATTTATTTGTGTACAGAAATGACAGTTTTAATGTTTAGACAGTAAAACCGCATATTTAGATTCATTTTGGCATATATGCTAAAATGTTATAGCAAGTATATAAGTTACCAAAAAGTGAAAATGTGTATTTGGAAGCTAAATGCACCACTTTTATAAATATCTTTTTATTCTGAGGAACCTAAATGCACCTCCTAAATGAGTATATTTTATTTCAATGAAGCTAAATGCACCTCCTATGTTGTCCAGAATGCGCTATATAATTCATTATACTGTATGGAGCTAAATTCAGTCCATACATATAACTATGTCCCTAAATCCGTTCCATACAAATTAATATCTACAAAGTAGACGTGGCAAATTTTGTTAAAGACGTAAGTACTAGACCCCTGCCACCATTATCGTAATTTCTGCTTCTTGCTATGTCTTATCCAGTCACAAAGCAAAGAAATACGAAAGATCCTTGCAAAAATGTAGCTACAAGGAATAAAAACTATGGTGTTGTCTGTCCTTATGCCTACGTTCTCAACAGTAAATATTGTTAGCGTAAATGAATAATTCGTTGCCGAAAATAAAACGTTTATACGGCACAACGAAACAATGAACAGAATAAACTATCAGAATAATTGTTAAATGTACATGTAATTTTAAATGTATTCAACAGATATGCTTCTATCTAAGGTGTCATGTAAATTTACATAGGTAGGCGGGACTAATTTAAATATATTAATAGTTTTTTCAACCATATCAATAATGATATTAAACTTAGTTATGCTTAGCAATTCGTTTACCTGTATTGCACTTGTCGCTCTGAAGTATCCTGAACTTAGCGCAAATGAAATACCGATATTTGATATACTGGTTACTTTCTGTAATTGAATGGTCTCGCTGTTGTGTTATAATACTTACTTTACAGTTTAACTTATTAATTTTTTCTAGTTATTCAGACTTAAGAAAGACACTTTCGAAAAGTACATGCTTAAAATATGCTTGCTGTTTATATCTTATTTTACAACAGGTTCTAGGAAGAGATATATGAATATGGATTTTGGAAACAACATATTTGTAGATATACAAGAGAAACCACAACCCATCAGCAGTCAAATCCAGGAGAAAATTAACCTTTGTAGTCATGACGTAATCATTTATTTACTTTTATTTATATTATCGTTTAGAAAACTAATTAGAAACAAACATATCACAAACTAATGGATTGGTTGTTACTTGCTGAAAATATCAGTTCCTTTAAAGGAATACGTTTTACAGCTAAGAATGTATGAAACTGATTTATGTTAAATTCGGTAAAATATCTGACAAGGTCATTTCAAGAAGTCTTTCTCCAAAAGCTAGATTTAAAAGTCACTTGAAGACACTTCAATGAATATTTCTTTGCACGCGTTTGTCATTTTTGTATTGGTGATGGAGGTGGCATGTATATCATGTATAATAACATGAATAATATTATTATGTCTATGTACAATGTACACATGGTACATGGTTTCGTTTTATCTGATTATGTTGTTCATCTGCACATAAACTAATTAGATTAAAGCAAATTATTTATACCATCTTCATATAAATTCCTATAGGAAAAGCCGTTTCTATAGGCGACCTTGGTGATATAATAACGAAACACAAAAGTGGAAGGAATGTTTACCAAGAATTGAACCATTTTATGGTAAGTTATGTTCTCCTTATGATAATATATACTTATAAATACAACTTCTGCCAGGCCTATTAAATCGAAGTTTTACAAAGAATTGAATTTCTTGAGATATGATCATGGTCTGATTCCGTAAATCATGTTTAACCAAATTTTGTTCAACATAAGACATGAAGTATAAAGCTATATCAGAATACAAAATTTTATATTGAACTTCCTTTACATGTAAACAATCACTTTTACATTTTATATTGGTAAGGAAGTTGGTGCAAACGCTGAGACAAGAGACAACATACCTTTTTTAAATTAATTTGAATTACCATGTAGAAAAATTGAACCAGATATACGTACAAAAATGAGTCGGAAAATATTTCTATAAAAACAAATTTAGGAATAAATAGAAGTATGGGTAATAAATAAATTTTAAGAGACCCTCCCCTTCCCCCAAAAAAAAATCCCCGTCTATAGACTAACATAGGCTTTGAAGAATGGACAATATTCGAAACAATAAATCGACTCTAACTAAGAAAAAGTGGTTGATAGATTCGATTGGTACTATAAAATATCTTAGGTTCATCAAAATGACAACTACAGCCTCTGAAAGGGTTCACTTAAGTTTAATTGCGATAAGCAGATTCAAATGTGTTATTTTATTTTCAAATTCCAAAGGTACATTCAATTTATCTGATCAGAACTTGAAAAACGCGATTTTGAAAACGCAAAAACAATTACAGGCTGAAGTTTTGAATTCTTGCAAGCAAATGTATTGTCCTTAAAATTAGTTAGCATTACTTTAGTTTGGTTACGTTAACTTTAGAATATTATAAGAATAAAACCTAAAAAATCAGACGTGAGCACTTATAGAAAATGAATTAATATTTTAAACAAACATGTAGCACATGTAGCGGGAAAATGTCTCACGAAAATTTACTTCAAAACAACAAAAAGATTTTTTTGTTTTTCTAAATCAATGCGTTTTTGAATATATCATCATATGGAATCATTGACAATGAGCTAAAGTTTATCAGTTCATACTTTTAAAAAGCCTTTTAACTATTTATTTACTATTTTGCTGTATACTTTAGTGTCAACACTGATTTAAAATTAAAACAATTTCAAAAATTCAGACAGTTTAATTAAAAGTTCAATAATTTGTATTCAACCAATTGACGTTTTCAGCATAATGAAGAATCCTACGAAAATATCAGTTTTAAAATAACTGCCTTTTCCTTCAGAGCCTTAATCACAATGACTAATAACATTGATTATCGCTATTTTCTAAACTTTTGGAGAACATTTTCATATCACGCCACTCGAGTGATATGTCTTTTTAAGTCGAGTTAAAGAGATGTGTAACGCCATGAGCCTATGTCATTGACGTTGCATAGAAAAACAGCGATAAAAAGATTATCAATGGTCTTTCAAACTTAAGGATGTTTCTAGGCTACATCTCATATCAGGGCTGTCGCCCTTCGAAGAGATTGTAGCTGCAAAACACCCTGTCGTTTGAAAAACCATCAATAATCTATATAAATATTTTTGTTTGTACTTTATATGTATATTTAAAATGAACATCCATTGAGAATGTTTCAATGTATCAGTATTGTGTACAACAGACAAACAGATTTAGTAAAACAAATAAAAAACGGCATTTCTTATTAATATTATTAACGATTACAGTTTTTTTGCAGCTGTAAAATGCAATGATATTGACCCTGTAATTAGACTGCTAGCAGATATGGGCCTTTCATTTGACTGCGCAAGTAAGGTAAATATTAAAGATGATAAATAAAGCTTTAAAAAAATATAAACAGAATAAAGTCAAAAGATATTGTACCCTAGGACAGACAACAAAAAATACAAGAAAACTACAAAACTAAATAATTAAAGTAGTATACCTATGTTCAGTTAAGATTTCATCAGTCTTCAAAAAATCTATTCAGATCTAGAGACACCAGGCTTATCTACATACATGTAACACTCATCAGTGGCGTTCGATTCACCAGTTGTAAGGTAAAAGTGAATACAAAGTTGAAGAGTATTTCAAACAAAATTCCATAAACTTGTGCAAGATTTTACTATGGCCATCTATGTCTGGGAAGGAAACCTCAGTGTTTCGATAGGAAATTAAAACATTAAATTAACTCAAACATTGAAAAGTAATTACAGAAAACAAATTAAAAGATATATTTTCACATGACTGGTTATGCATGATACGCTGGCAATGTGCGCAATCTCCTTTAATCCAAGATTGAAAAATAGTTTTGTTCCTAACTCAAAATGGCGGATTCCAATGTTTACATTTTTCCATCACAACAAGAGCTGACACAAAAGCGTGGCCGGGGATAAATTTGCATATTATGTATTGTGTAGGATAGCTTATCCAATGGCATTTACTGTTATATAAATGGCTATACGTTACCATCCATTGTAACAAAAGTGGGTGTGTTTGTGTACACCTCAGGAATGCTGTGTATTCATTTTGTACGGTAAAATCAATGTTATCTTCATTATATTTCTATGCATACACAAGTCATAACAACAAATACATTTTTTTATAAAACTTATAATGGAAAGTGACATGTTTAATTGTCTGCTGTAGCAAAATTCGTGTAAATAAAGCTGATCCGTTTAAATTCAAGCACAGCAGACAAACACGTGGTCGTTCATTGATGTTTGTTTACTTAAATTGCACGTTGTTGTTACTGAACATACTTATTGTGTTATTATAGTTTAAGAGCAGATATAATTAATCTTACAATTGCATTTTAAAACTTTCAAGAGTTATATAATACACCTTGCTTAAGAAATATGTCTGGCTAGGTCCAGGGACTTCCTAAACTAGGTCCTTACAAAAAATGAGACTGTAATCATGATGTTAATTACCATATTTACTTTGCATTTGTTATTTTTCATATGCATGTACATGTATGTACATAGAGGAAAATAGAGAATATGGACATACTTGGGTTTAATTCCACCATAGGCAGTAATTTTAATAGGTTGGAGCAAATAGGGCAGATTGACCAAAATGCACAAAATGTAGTGTCTCACACATCTTTTTCTAAGTATATAGCAGCTCCTCTAAGGATTAGTAAGGCAGCACTTTATATACAGTCCAGTGGCTAAGTCTCTCTATTTTCCTTATTTATATTATTATATTTCTTATATTCTCTTGTAGTAAGCCAAAAGCTATAATTCCTCTTTTCCTAATCTGTCTATAAATAATGAAAGTTTGTATTCATTGTTGATGTTTGTAAAGTGACTTATAACTGCTAACAGACACATTTATTTGGACTCTGGTGGATAGTTTTAGATTGTTATCTCATTTGCAATCATACCACATCTCTTTATTTTAGAACAGGTTAAGTATTTGAAGTAAATGACTAACAAACATTAAATCATTTGAAAAATAGTTCTGCAATGATTATGCATGAAAATAAAATTGTATTAATGGTGTCACTATGTTTAAAATGACCACTGTAATTGTGAACTGCCATGACTGTCTTGTGCAAAAATTTCATTTAATAAGTTCCCTAATGAATAGTATACAGGTATATAGATGTATAAAAACACATGTATATACTGATTCCAGGCTATCAATTCAAAAATAATTGATGTTTTTAATTAATTGAATAATAACTTATTGCAATTATCATGATCATGATGATAATACAAACTAGCATTCTGAAATGTAATACATATCATACAACTTTATGCAGTTTTTCTTAAATAGTAATAATCCAGTTATGTCATAAAAAAGAAATTTTTTGGTAAAAGTTAGCAAAATTGTCAGAATTTCAACCACATTTAGGCCTAGAAACTTATTTTTTAAGTATAGAGGTTGATAAGCTAAGTACTGTAAATTCAGAAATTATCATGAGGTTTTAATTAAAGTAAATAAAGTTATTAAATTGATTATCGCAATAATAAGAACTTGCATTCTGATTTGAAGATTTTTTCTAATATCAGAATAATAATTATCTTATTTTGTCCATTATTTAAAAAATTCTGAATATACTGTATTTAAGTCAGCTTTGTTTTTGTTTTGTATTTCAACTGCCAATGCATTTTAGAGCAGTTAAATGTGAATTTGGTTTAAATTTGAAGTTGATTCAGTATACTTTGACATATAAATAACACTCATTTATTTAAAAAAAAGCATTTTCATACTTTATTTACTGATCAGCTTAACTAATCATTCATTATTCAATCAATAATTTAATTAAAGGTCTCAGCAGTTATTTAAGGACTTTTGAATTCAAATTTAAGAAAAATCCAAAAACTTGTAATAATAGAAATAATATGAACTGCATGATATCATATTCATCACAGCTTTTGTTCAGTTTTCTTTGTGTTGATTAATTTATAATGTTTTAAATCCCTTTCTGGCCTTTTGTTTTTAAAAATTTTTCTCTTGATTTAGAGCGAGAAACAGAACTTATACATCTTATATAGTTTCTTATATAAAAGCAGGTATAATAAGAAAAAAGATAATTCTGTCCACTGCAAATTATCTTTTTTTCATTCAATATTCACAAATTTGAAGTATGTATTGTCTACATTTCTTTTTATCCATATTGTATTTTAATGTAATGCAAATTTATATTGTACTGCTGATGAACCCTCTGGTATATAACTTTTGGCATGAAATCAAAATATATATATTTTTCTGTTATAGGAATAATCCCTACTCTTTTATAAAAAGCTGGATCTGCTGAAAGGTTCTTGCTTTTCTCAGAATTTGCCATATGCATTGTTACATCAGGAAAAGGGCTACCAATAATTAGCCTAATAAACAATGATGTCACACAGAAAGAACCCATCTCTTTGCAGATCATAGTAGAAAAAAAAGATAGTTGGTAACATAAATTAACTGTTTAAAAATATCAAGAGAGACATTCCCATACAACATATCTGTCAGAAAGTTATTTCGCCACTCTTAACAGAGAAATCTTAAATATGTATATTGATAAGCAAGACTTGCATCTTGAAAACTAAAATGTCTAGAGGAGTGAACTATTGTTTCTCAATTGATGCTGTGTTAGAATGTATAATATCCCTCTTTTTTCTCCATATGATCAGCATAGATAAGTTCCTCAGGCTAAATAACTTTGTTTAATCTCATTTCTGGTGCAACATTTTCAATGCACCAGAGTAAAACTTTCTATTTTAGATACTTTATTTATATATATAAATTGAATTAATTAAAGTCTAATTTTAAAGGAAATTAATATTAAAACTGTTCTACTATTATATATTAACATTCTACATGAACAAACACTGAGTTTATTTTCATAAGCTTTCTAAGAATATTGATACAAAGAAAGTAGAACAAATACTATTATTCCATCTATCAAAAGAGTGTTGAGAATATACTATGTATAGCAATTTATAAGTCCAAGTTTCAGAGAAAAGTTACTTATCTAATATCTATAATTTTGTACTTTGGAAGTTTCAAAAACCTGAAATTACTTGAAAAAATGTCATATTCAACTATAACAGAACTATTTTGCTGTTACGTGAGTAAAGGAACATGCAATATGGAATAGTTATACAAGAAAGTGTCGAAATATAACTTCAATCATTAATTTTACTCGAATTTACTGTTTTGAACTTGCAATTTCCTACGATGCATGTACGGAGTTATCTCCCTTTGATCTCCGCTTCGCCACGAATAAGCTGACACAAATTCGTTGCCGGGGAATTTGGGATCAATAATGAATAAAATAAGAACCAGAAAATGATTTTACTTCATATTTTATACCCCTCCATACGTTACCAAACCCATTTAAGGAATAATTTGGGATTTTCAGTAGACCAACGCAAATTTTCTAAAAAAAATTTCCACTTCCATCGTCGTTTTAGAATACTTTTACAACACCTTTCTTTAATAAGTATACAGAATAATGAAGCTTATTTACTCAAGATTTGGACACTACAAGTTTTATTTATGTACGAGTTACAATAAGACGATACGAGGTAAAAAACCACGAGGTGTACACGTTCACAAAGAAAAGGTAAACTCTGACCTTTTATCACGTGACCAATGTCTTGACCTTAGACGCCATTAAATCGTTTGCCGTTCAACTGTTCTATCTAAGGTGTCATGTCAATTTACATAGGTAGGCGGGACTAATTTAAATATATTAATAGTTTTTTCAACCATATCAATAATGATATTAAACTTAGTTATGCTTAGCAATTCGTTTACCTGTATTGCACTTGTCGCTCTGAAGTATCCTGAACTTAGCGCAAATGAAATACCGATATTTTATATACTGGTTACTTTCTGTAATTGAATGGTCTCGCTGTTGTGTTATAATACTTACTTTACAGTTTAACTTATTAATTTTTTCTAGTTATTCAGACTTAAGAAAGACACTTTCGAAAAGTACATGCTTAAAATATGCTTGCTGTTTATATCTTATTTTACAACAGGTTCTAGGAAGAGATATATGAATATGGATTTTGGAAACAACATATTTGTAGATATACAAGAGAAACCACAACCCATCAGCAGTCAAATCCAGGAGAAAATTAACCTTTGTAGTCATGACGTAATCATTTATTTACTTTTATTTATATTATCGTTTAGAAAACTAATTAGAAACAAACATATCACAAACTAATGGATTGGTTGTTACTTGCTGAAAATATCAGTTCCTTTAAAGGAATACGTTTTACAGCTAAGAATGTATGAAACTGATTTATGTTAAATTCGGTAAAATATCTGACAAGGTCATTTCAAGAAGTCTTTCTCCAAAAGCTAGATTTAACAGTCACTTGAAGACACTTCAATGAATATTTCTTTGCACACGTTTGTCATTTTGGTAATGGTGATGGAGGTAGCATGTATATCATGTATAATAACATGAATAATATTATTATGTCTATGTACAATGTACACATGGTACATGGTTTCGTTTTATCTGATTATGTTGTTCATCTGCACATAAACTAATTAGATTAAAGCAAATTATTTATACCATCTTCATATAAATTCCTATAGGAAAAAGCCGTTTCTATAGGCGACCTTGGTGATATAATAACGAAACACAAAAAGTGGAAGGAATGTTTACCAAGAATTGAACCATTTTATGGTAAGTTATGTTCTCCCTTATGATAATATATACTTATAAATACAACTTCTGCCAGGCCTATTAAATCGAAGTTTTACAAAGAATTGAATTTCTTGAGATATGATCATGGTCTGATTCCCGTAAATCATGTTTAACCAAATTTTGTTCAACATAAGACATGAAGTATAAAGCTATATCAGAATACAAAATTTTATATTGAACTTCCTTTACATGTAAACAATCACTTTTTACATTTTATATTGGTAAGGGAAGTTGGTGCAAACGCTGAGACAAGAGACAACATACCTTTTTTTAAAATTAATTTGAATTACCATGTAGAAAAATTGAACCAGATATACGTACAAAAAATGAGTCGGAAAATATTTCTATAAAAAACAAATTTAGGAATAAATAGAAGTATGGGTAATAAATAAATTTTAAGAGACCCTTCCCCAAAAAAAAAATTCCGTCTATAAGCTAACATAGGCTTTGAACAATGGACAATATGCGAAACAATAAATCGACTCTAACTAAGAAAAAGTGGTTGATAGATTCGATTGGTACTATAAAATATCTTAGGTTCATCAAAATGACAACTACAGCCACTGAAAGGGTTCACTTAAGTTTAATTGCGATAAGCAGATTCAAATTTGTTATTTTTTTTTTCAAATTCCAAAGGTACATTCAATTTATCTGATCAGAACTTGAAAAACGCGATTTTGGAAAACGCAAAAACAATTACAGGCTGAAGTTTTGAATTCTTGCAAGCAAATGCATTGTCCTTAAAATTAGTTAACATTACTATAGTTTCGTTACGTTAACTTTAGAATATAATAAGAATAAAACCTAAAAAAAATCAGACGTGAGCACTTATAGAAAATGAATTAATATTTTAAACAAACATGTAGCACATGTAGCGGGAAAATGTCTCACGAAAATTTACTTCAAAACAACAAAAAGATTTTTTGTTTTTCTAAATCAATGCGTTTTTGAATATATCATCATATGGAATCATTGACAATGAGCTAAAGTTTATCAATTCATACTTTTAAAAAGCCTTTTAACTATTTATTTACTGTTTTGCTGTATACTTTAGTGTCAACACTGATTTAAAATTAAAACAATTTCAAAAAATTCAGACAGTTTAATTAAAAGTTCAACTATTTGTATTCAACCAATTGACGTTTTCAGCATAATGAAGAAACCTACGAAAATATCAGTTTTTAAAATAACTGCCTTTTCCTTCAGAGCCTTAATAATAATGACTAATAACATTGATTATCGCTATTTTCTAAACTTTTAGGAGAACATTTTTCATATCACGCTACTCGAGTGATATGTCTTTTTTAAGTCGAGTTAAAAGAGATGTGTAACGCCATGAGCCTATGTCATTGACGTTGCATAGAAAAACAGCGATAAAAAGATTATCAATGGTCTTTCAAACTTAAGGATGTTTCTAGGCTACATCTCATATCAGGGCTGTCGCCCTTCGAAGAGATTGTAGCTGCAAAACACCCTGTCGTTTGAAAAACCATCAATAATCTATATAAATATTTTTGTTTGTACATTATATGTATATTTAAAATGAACATTCATTGAGAATGTTTCAATGTATCAGTATTGTGTACAACAGACAAACAGATTTAGTAAAACAAATAAAAAACGGCATTTCTTATTAATATTATTAACGATTACAGTTTTTTTTTTTTTGCAGCTGTAAAATGCAATGATATTGACCCTGTAATTAGACTGCTAGCAGATATGGGCCTTTCATTTGACTGCGCAAGTAAGGTAAATATTAAAAGATGATAAATAAAGCTTTAAAAAAATATAAACAGAATAAAGTCAAAAGATATTGTACCCTAGGACAGACAACAAAAAATACAAGAAAACTACAAAACTAAATAATTAAAGTAGTATACCTATGTTCAGTTAAGATTTCATCAGTCTTCAAAAAATCTATTCAGATCTAGAGACACCAGGCTTATCTACATACATGTAACACTCATCAGTGGCGTTCGATTCACCAGTTGTAAGGTAAAAGTGAATACAAAGTTGAAGAGTATTTCAAACAAAAATTCCATAAACTTGTGCAAGATTTTACTATGGCCATCTATGTCTGGGAAGGAAACCTCAGTGTTTCGAATAATTCAACATTTTATAAGTATGAAATTTACAGAAAATTACAGCATGGATGAACGTTCATTCAAAATCGCGGACTACTTGGTTGGTTATATCCTCGGAGACGCAATTCCACAAGAAGTCGCATCGATCCAGTGGTTGCAAAATCTCATCACTGATATCAGGCTGATATCAGAACAATAAGTAAAAAAGTAATTCATTAGCAAATGCAAAAAATCCAATTAAAATTTTCTTCGTCAGTATTAGTTGCCAGATATAAAATGGCGATCAAATCATATTATTCATTGTTAGGAATCCTAATATCTGTGAAAAATGAATAACAATACGGGGTTTTGCGGTCTGTAAAGAAAGGAAAACTTAACCGCATACGGGAGAAAATTGATACACTGTGGTTAATGGAATATTTGTAAAACAATTTTGAACAAAAAATCCCAAACATCTTGGTATATTGAAAAGTCAATGCACGTACACATACCACCTGTAGAAAAAATCACTCCAAACGATTCCAAAATGAAGCTGTAGGCCATTGAATGTCATGGTCCAAAAATTTGAATATTAATTTGCATCTATTCTCACAATGCATCACAGTAATTTTAATTTAATCGAAATCTCGGATTTAACGTTCCCGAACCGGAGAGAAATTGTTTTTTTATCCTGATATGCGATTGGTGTTCTATATCAGATACGTTTTTCCATCGGTTTACGAAAATTGTCTTAGATTAGCTTGGCCAGAGAAATTTGCAAACTAAGTTTTAGACTATTACATAATTATGTATTGAAAATGTGCATTTATATTTCATCTGAATCAAGTCAGGGATAAAATTTTGGCTTACGGTCAGATAAATCTCTCTGAGACCAGAAACCCATCAAAGCAAATTCATTTAAACGAATATGGTACAAATTAATTAAAACAAGATTAAAACAGAACCGTTTAGATATAAGCTCATTCATTCAAATTGTCGGAACGAAAATATTGCAATGAGTAGTGTCATATGTAATATATTGTATAAACAATTTCATTTATAGGCTGAGATACAGAAGATTTTAGACCTTGGAGTTGATCCCTCTAGAATAATATATGACAACACATCTAAACAACTATCATTTATCAAATATGCTGCTGATAATGGAGTCACTTTGATGACATTCGATTGTGAGGATGAACTAACAAAGATCAAGAAAAAATACCCCCAAGCAAAGTATATACTATTTTAATTGAAGTAGCTTGAAAATATACCTTTGACATTTTTAATAATCTGTAATATAGTAATTGATACGTTTATGCATCTGTAGAAAAAAGGGGGATAGCAATAAAAATCATCGATGAAAAAAAAAATGAAAACAACACGTTATAATATTCATGCGACCGAAGCGCTTTTCAAAGCCGTTAAAAAAACAAAAGATCACTTTACCAAAAAAAAAAAAAAATCACGATTTATCAACATAAACCCACAAATAACAGGGTTGAGCCGAGGTTCATCAGATTGGTAAGCGGTGTTGCTCTAAGTCCCAACTGTGTTACTCTTGACATGTAAAGAGCTGCCCATTTCTAGTGTTTGACAACAAGCACCTTAAATAGTTACCAATACAAATCCATGGTGTGGTGTCTTCTTTTGAGGCATCTACCATTTTGTAGATAATTCTGATAGGAAGCACAAACTCTGGACTGTTCGTTGTTATTAGGAGTAAACACTCCGCTAAAATAGAATTAGATAAATGTGTTACAAAAGTTCAATTTTAAACAGCAAAACGGTATAAAAAATGTGTGTCGGTTGGTTAAAAAACAAAAGATATTCAAGAAGTGAGAAGTTATGTAGTTCCGCATAATATTCAATATGATCACAACACCTTTTCAGAGAAGGCATCATCGTAAACACAAAGATCAATTTTTCTATTTTTCTAGTAGTACCTTAATTCAACAAATTCAAACAGACTCATAGTTGATATTTTGCGAAGTCTTGACGTGTATTCAATCAATCTCAGAAAATGAATACCAAGTTATGTTTTACCTACAAATATAATATCCTTAATAATTTTATATTGACCATCTTGTATCATACATGTATAAGCATAGAAATTATATTAAGATGTTTTCGTCATACCTAATATATAAGACTAAAAAACTCAAAACTGCACGATTCCTTACCATGAAACAATTCTATTCTAATTAAAGCTTAGTGCTGAGAATCAGTCCACAATCAAACAACAAGATCATTTATCATCTGGGGAGAAAGTTCGGATGTCACCCGTCGACAGCTTTAAAACTGCTACAATTTGCTAAGAATTTGGAATTAAATGTCATCGGTATAAGGTAAGAATGGTATATCTTAATGTTGTTTGAAGAATATTGTTGAAGGTAGATTTGCAATAGCGTCTGTTTAATTTATTCACCCCCACTTTTTTTTAATTCAGAACTAAAATGGATATTTTAGCTGGATTTATAGATGTCTTTTGGTTGTTTGCGCCATAAGGGTTTGCAGTCTCGTTCCTTGTGCACAAACTATAAAAAAAAGGAATCAGTATCTTAACTTTTAATATCTAAAATTCGTCTTTCTCATTTTCAACAATAAGATGAATGTCACTAGTTTTCAATAGTTTTGGTTTGCTTTTCTTTAAATGTTTAAAAATACAATCTACATATATATACCAATAGAAATATTTGAGTGAATCCACTTCAATTTCGGTGTTTAGCTTTATCGGTTTGCCACAACCTACATTGTAGTATAACAATTTTGGTGTAGCCAGTATATATCATATATCTTAATGACAGTCGCCTTATGCAATTTACTTGTTAAAAAAGATATTCTGCCACAGTTAAACCAAAATATAATGCTTATTATGATATCAAGATATAATTGTTAAAATTATGGCAATATGATGCTAATAGAGATATCAAGATATAATTATAAAATTTAAGAAAGAATCGTTTGAGGCGTTAGAGACAAACAATGGTTTTTCGTAGACTGATAAAGTCTGAATTTTTTAAAACTAGCTTTCATATTGGGAGTGGCTGTTTAGAAGCCGGTGCTTTTGAAGCTGCGATAGAGCAGTCAAGACGTGTATTTGATTTAGGACTCTCTGTTGGATTTAACATGCACATCCTTGACATCGGTGGGGGATTTCCTGGCCAGAAAAATGTGCAGACAAATATTACTTTTGAAGAGGTAAGCCTCGATCAATACAAATTTATAGTCCTTGTGTATAGAATTCAACGGAATCTCCGTTAATTGATGTATTCAAATGAATGATTAATCGAAGCCTTGGAATGCGCTTTTTTTCGAATTATAGGTACCGTTTCAGGCTGAAAATATAAGCAAAAGTCAACTTATAACGAAAACTACATTCGAATTGAAATACACCAAACTTAATTTATGTAGAAATTCAACAAATTTTATTTACTTTCTATCAATTTATTGTTAGAAGTAATAGATTGGATTTAAGTAGGCATTCATATTTTCCCGCATAAACGTTCTTCAGATATTCTTCCGCATGCGTTAACACAATTTTTCTGTACGTGTGCATAGACATTAATGATTTTTACTTACAAATGTATATATATATTTCTAACGACACAACATTTTCATATTATTAACTTAATATGTTCTACAAAAAAATGTCTTTTTATGAGTATTCCTTGAAGCGACAAGGAATGCTATTTTGCACTCGATAAAGTCTGCGTTTTTATACGATCAGTTAACAGTCAAAAACGAAAGTCAAATCTCTGTTGCGACAATTAATACATCGGAATGCCCTCACGGTCATCGTGATGTAAGCATGAAGAGTTGGCAGGAGCACAGTTGTACTTCCTTGTTCCAGGACAAACATATTTTCGACTTTATTGCAAAATACACTTTTTTTTAAATAATATGGTTATTTTTTAATTTCATTATTGTTTTATTTTTCTCTCATTTTCAATGGAAACAATTATTTTGATTCCTTCTGAAAAGATAAACTATCTTTCAAGAAACTTGGAATCAAACATTTACAAAAACATGCCTGCCCCATCGCAATCACCAAAACAAATTCAATGGTCAGTATGTAAGCCCTGTTGACGGAGTTGTATATCTGAACGACTTTCTTCTTATATTACGGGTAACTGTCTAGTGGCGGTGCTTTCATGGTAATATGTTAGCCTCTAGTGTTGCTAGTCGCAGGTTCGAATTCCGGTCAGTTCAAAACCAAAGAATTTAAAATTGGTATTTGCTGCTTCCCTGCTAAATTAAGCAGTAAAATCAGAGACTTGTTCGGCTCGGAATCAGAATAATCTGTCCGGGTAAGATGAAATGGATTTCTGTGAACTAGCATGTTAAAAATCCGACTTAGGGTGTTGGTCTAATACAAAATAGGGTTGATATTCATTTCACATTAATATGTTCCCGGACGAATATGCACCTGTCCCAAGTCAGGAGCCTGTAATTCAGGGTTGTCGTCTGTTGTAAGCAAGTACACACACACTGCATACATGGCATATATGCCTTATGTATACAATTTGTGTTATTCAAAAACTACATAGTAACGGTTAATTGACCCAATTGCAGGTTAAAAATATTAACCTTTTAAAGGTATTTCCATTTATATTATTTTTCGTCAACAAACTTTAGTCAACTTAACGGTCACAATTATTTAACTAGATATGGATTTCGACGATTATTGTCTCATCCATAATACAAAACGACCAAACGTAAATGCAAACAAGGGCAAGGAATGCGACGAATTTGCATGAAAAGGATATGTTGATAAAATGATTTCATCAATTTGATAACAGCAGATTTCAATTCAACGATATTCATATTTCAATGTTAGTAGCTAAGTACTGGCTACTTTGTCAGGTGATACACTCGGTGTCTAAGAATCTTCCAGTATAAGTATCGACCAATGCCAGTGTTAGTAATCCACCATATGCGCAATTCGACAATCTATGCCTCGTAAATGATGGTCAGTGCCAAACTATTTGAAAGTCGGAAACCTACTATTGTGGATTTATTATTTTTCGTGGGATACCAATTATCGTGGATTACGTGGTTATAGGTAAACTACGACTTAACAAATCAACGAAGTACACATTTTCTAAAGCCTTGTATACAAGCTTTTACAAATCCACAAAAATATAAGTTTTCCCCAATCAACAAAAAATCGTATCAGCAAAAAATAAATGAATCCACATTGGAAACGATGCAAAGCTGGTAAAACCAAAAAGAACCAAAGGTAGCCAAATTTGACAAGGCATCAAGCGCTATGCATGAGGGAGATACATCCCTTAATTCAAAATTATTTCCACAATTCGGTACAACAAATTTCAATAAAGCAATAACCGAAAAAGAGGCTACTGGGCTAGTGATATTCGAGGGGACAAACAGTCAACAAATAGTGGTATCGACCAAGTTGTAGTAATACATTAAAGGTATAAATTATACTGCACAAAATGCGTATTTGACAATTAATGTCTTAAATTTCTATATATAAAAATAAAAGATGTGGTATGATTGTCAATGAGACAACTCTCCACAAAAGACCAAATGACACAGAAATTAACAACTCTAGGTCACCATTATGGCCTTCAACATAGTCTTGTTTGAAGTTTCCTTTATACAGCAGCTGTATATATTAAAATATTCAAATGTCAAGAGCGTCAATATTTGCATGAATTTACGAATGACAACAAGGTCCATTGATTGAGTAGGCTATTGGTCTTTTAAAAGTAATTTGTGTAAAAGTTCCAAAATCTTTATAGATTGAATCTTATTTGTTCAAATTCGATGTTTTTTTTAAAAGTTCAAAGTATTTAGCCAAGTTGTTCAACATCACGTTTAAATCAAGAGTCACATGTTTGTTATCTCTGCATAAAACTGGAAGGCGACAAAAGTAAATCAAATCTTCCTTACAGTCTGTTTGGACATATATGATAAAATTATAGGATGGAAATAACGGGCCAAAATTACACTTAGCATGACAAGAGTATAAAAGACACTAAATAAGATACCTAAGAACTAATCAATCAAGAGTATGGAAGAAACTAAATGTGATGCCTAATAACTAATCAAGAGTATGGAAGAAACTAAATGTGGAGCCTAATAACTAATCAATAGTGTGAAATAAACTAAAAGTGAAGCCTAATAACTAATCACGAGTGTGGAAGAAACTAAATGGGATGCTTAATAACTAATCAAGAGTATGGAAGAAACTAAATGTGAAGACTAACAACTAATCTAGAGTGTGGAAGGAACTAAATGGGATGCCTAATAACTATTTTCCTAGCAAAGAATTCAAAATAAAATATATCTTCATAAAATTACAATTTAACTCTCAGTTGATGAGAAACTTTAACTCACTCCGCTTACATCAAGTAACCATCAAATGAATGGCAATATCTTTGTTCTTAATGTTTAAGTGACACTATAAAGAGAAAACAAATAAAGTGAAGTGAATACATACATGTTTCGCAATCACTTCGGTGAAATTTCTATAGTTCGTCGTGAGTACGAACATGTTTAATTCATTGGGAATACTAAAGCCCCAAGCCTAACATTGGCCTTCTTTCTCAGTGTTTTAATCCTTTAGAAACAATTAAAATAAAGAAAGTAATCAATCAGCAATAGAAGAAAAACTATATCCGACACTTTAGAATTTGAATAAAGACGATACAAAAATTGTATATATATAAAATAAAACAAAAGTTTACCGAATAAAATCAAATAAATTTGCATACAATTAATTTCCTTATTTTTTTCTATTTTCAACTAAAAAGATTTTATTTTAACATAGAAGTTTATTGCAATTGTTGAGTATAACGTATACTGACACTTGTTAAATGATATGTTCAGCTCTAGAACTGTCGTATGTAATGAATTTGATATAACAAGAGGCTCGAAAGAGTCTGCGTCGCTCACCTAGGTCTATGTGCATCTTCGTCAATGGATTTCAACATTGTAGACTAGAATATTATTCATAACTAAAATCACTTTTTTTGTAGAATTTGCATTGCGGATATTTTTTTTTTCTGTTTACAGTTTACAGTTTATGTTTATCTTCTATAGTTTTTGCCCAAAACACAATAAGTGTAAAAATCTACATTTAAGGGCAATTACTACTAAAAGAAGACAACTGATTAATTCATCTACCATACATGTATGCTGATCTATTTGCAGATCTTGTCTTGATGATCATTCTTACTTTAAAGTTTCTATTAAACTTTTCAATATCATAGCCAAACACGCACAAAAATATTAAAAATTGTCATTTAAGGGCAGTAACTCACATAATGAGTTGACCAAGGATTTCAGCAATATCAACCTGTTTGTAGATTTTGCCTTGTGGGTCGTTTTTGCTCTCAAATCCTCTCTATCTGTTATAGTTTCATAAAAATAAGCAAAGACGCAAAAAAAAAAAAATAAATAAATAAAACAAAAATGATATTACTCTATCTGTTTTAATTTTCAAGATAATATGCAAAACGGGAAAAAATATAGAAATCGTCATTAAAGGACAATCAATCCAATAAGGAGCCAACTGACAAGTAGATCTTGTCTTGCTGATCAGTTTTGCTGCATAAAACTCATGTCTATCTATTATAATTTTCAGGTTAATAGGCAAAAATTAAACAAATTCGTAAAATTCGTCATTTAAGGATAATAACTTCTTCGGAAGTCGTCTAACTGATTTGATGTAAAACAAAAGGCAGATCTCCTTTTGAACATTTTCCCTTGTCAGATTTTCTTTATCTATCGTGATTTTCAAGATAATAGACAAAACTTCCATTTTATCCCTGTGTTTTATTTTAAGCCATGTTGGTCATGTTGATTGGCAAGCGGGGTCAACGGACACATTTTTAAAACTAGTTACCCCATTAATGATTGTGGCCAAGACTGGTCAAATTTGGTCCAGTAGGTTCAGAGGAGATGAACATTGTAAACGTTAACGGACGACGACGGACGACGGACGCCTAGTAGTCCTGTTATTGACTTTATTGATTGTTGTCTACAAAACCTAATTTACAAATAGATCATGTGTGCTCTGGACTATAACGAATTAATTTCTGTGAGATATGTACAGTTCGTTGATATTGGTCGGGGTAATGTAAAAGAGTGTAGACTATATCGAATAATGACAGAAATTTGACCTTGCAACTGGCGTTACGGACCCCTCAAGAAGTTACTTCAAGGGATTCTTTACTGGCATTGGTTGGATTCCACTGCTAGTTGACTGTTAGTCCTGGAGGGTATCAGCAGCTTGGTAGTCGGTTCTTTGGTACTGACATGATTAATAACATACTTTTCTAAAATTCTTTGTTTATAAATAACGAAATTATTTAGAAACAATTGTCTATACTTTGGTTATGCCTTTTTGTTTATACAGCTTCTCACGTATAAAGGATGTTGGCTCCTCTGTTTAAAAATAATAAGCGTTTTAAAAGTCTGTTATAAATTGATAATATATAGATAAGGGAATTTAAAAAGTAGCAAATGATAGGTCCATGTACTTGTTTTTGATATATATTATCAATAGAAAATTTGGCGGGAAATGATTCTCTAAAGATTTTTCATACATTTAACATTGGCACCCTTTCTCTTTTTGATAAGGAACTATTAAACAATATGTAATAAAATTATGAAAAGAAAAGTAGGGGTAAGCGGGCAAAATTTTAATTTGCACTACA
Organism: Mytilus coruscus; assembly: GCA_017311375.1. Classification (NCBI taxonomy): domain Eukaryota; kingdom Metazoa; phylum Mollusca; class Bivalvia; order Mytilida; family Mytilidae; genus Mytilus; species Mytilus coruscus. The sequence goes on from CM029598.1 coordinate 43,542,232, forward strand.
TGGATAAAGTTAAAGGATTCTGAATATCTGACTAAAAGTAAAAAAAAAAACAAGAATAGCGAACAGTCTTAAGATATTAATACACCCCTGGGTTAAACATGTTTTCATTAACGTGTAGAGTGTATGGCCCTCACAATAGATTAGACAAGTGAATAAACGTCCCTATTCTGACAGGACATGGTTGTGTATTTTCACAATTGTTTATATTTTCTTCAAATCATATGCATATATACAGTCATAAACGCCATTATCTTCTTATTAAAATATAATAAATGAAAGAACATATGTGAGTATCATATAAAGAAAAGTAACATATATTTGTGTTTTACATGAATTAACAAGTACACAGTAATAAGTTAAAATTAACAGTGAACCATTTTACAGATAGCTGAAGCTGTGAACCTCTCCTTGGATAAATATTTCCCTGGTAATGACGTTCGGATAATAGCTGAGCCCGGACGGTACTATGTTGCTTCAGCGTTCACAATTGCCACCAATATCATAACAAAGAAAATCGTTACGGAAGAAGAAAATGTGTTACCAAGTTTGTTTTTTTTTAACATTGGCTACACATGATACACTCAAGTCGAGTTAAGTATCAAAGGATGTTGCCAAAGTAAAATTTAGTCACAATGCATCGAAATTTCTGACTTGTCACCCACATTGATAATTATGTTGCTTATTACTCATTTAAGCATGTGTTAAAAAAGAGCCGATAATAATATGAAAAGAAATTATAGACTCTAAATAGTCTGCGACTAATTTCACAAAAATCTTCGTCAGTCATGAATACTGTAGTTAAATTATAATCAATTTTGTCGTATGATTTTAAGAAAAATGAGCCACTGAATAGCAAAATCGGCAATATTTTCGACTTAAATTTTTTTTTAAATCTTTGAAAATGACAAATAAAAAAATTGCGAAATTGGTACCAAATTAGGATTATTCGAAGAGAAAATTACACATATCATTTTTGCCTTTTTCGGTTAAAATTCGCCTGGAAGATTCAAAAATAATTAATAGGAAATTAGCGAACTGTGGACGGGCGACATAACGGAAGAGGACGATCAAAAAGCGAATTGCAAATGTTAAAATAAAAATGGCAATACTAATACATGTCAACTATGCGGAACAATCAAAGTCAACGAGCATTGAATAAACGCAGAGGCTAAATATTCTCCGTTGAGTTGAGATATACCTATATCAATACAACTGCATATCAAATACATGGACTTAATATAAGAGGTTCCCCTTAAAGTAATCACAAATTTTAATATCGTTAGAAGAAAACTAAGAAAATGTTTCAGTCAATAGACCATGAGTGAGGGGGCAGGATCAGACAATCTCCATGGGTATGAGATGTTGCAATGTTCATACAACAACACATTAAATATCTACTTACTATAATTGTTCCTTTTAAACTGACCTAATCGCAAACAAATAGTTGGCGCCGCCAACGCCTTCGCTGGAAACAACACACCTAAGTTTCCGAGGTTCTTCAGTAACATTGTCGCGTTTCATATGATAAGTATCAATCCAGTAACATGCGTTATAAAAAGAATATGCTACACAGATCAAACAAGCTGTGATTGTACCCTTAACACATTGGGCTAGGGGATTTCTCAGTTTAAAAAACTCATATCCAGTTATAAATTAATGTTTCTATACAGTACAGTAACTTTTGCTTTCAGAAGGAGATTTACATGACCATCCAACAGCAACGAATGAACACCTCAGAATGTACTATGTAAATGAAGGTATATTCGGAAGTTTTCTGACATGTTTGATTGATCCAGGGTGTTATGTACCTTCACACTTTAAAGTGAGCGTTCTTTCTAATATCTATTCTAGTGACATATATTGATTTTTTTTGCAAGCATATCGCATTATAAATTCCAATACCTGGCCAAAATATACATGTTTCATTTCACATAATTATTAAGTATAAAAAAAAAAAAACAGATTCAAATAATAAAAATAATTTAGATGATTACCAATTATTATTACTATCAGATAAATATAACGCTTTATAAGTATTGTGTGTCAAAGCGCATGTCTGAAATGACGTCATCGAGAACGCTCAAACCCAAACATTTGATTGACAAAGATGTATCAAAAATGTTTCTCGTTGTTCAGAATTACGATCACATGACCTTGTCAACTGTAGGGTTTCCTTTGAGTTTCTGATCAAGTCCCCTGTCGAGGGTGGCAATATTATCATAATCCTAATGACAACATCAGACGATTACCAGAAGTGGCCCATAATTTGGTTGAGTATTCATTGTCACTCGATTTCTTGTCGCCTTATATTAATAAAACAACAACTGCACGTGTTGTCGTGCTTAGCATATCCCCACTCGAAAAAAAGCACTCACACATTACAGATCCCCAATGTTAACCTGCTGACCAAATATAAAGCCATTCTGTTCATTAGTAGATGAGATACATGACGGAAATATTTGCTAGACAAACAGACTTTAGAACGGACGGTCACGGTGATCACAATATAGTCCCCTCCAAGAGTTATGGTATGATTTATCATATTGAAGATGTTTGATAGTTGTCACATCACTATTTTCTTTTTTATTTCTAGGCCTTGTTTGTTTGGTTAGTTGAAACGATTTTGGGCATCCTGAATCGCCAATTTTTGAGATTTTGTTTTTCCATGGGCTTAAGCCCTCTGGAAGTCATCCCGAACAGGTTCACCTACTAAGAAGGCCATACTTATATAATACACTAACGATTAATCGTTCAAATATGTTTTTATGTCTTCTTAAATAAGATTTATCTAAATACATGATACACAAATCAAAAACTATTAAAATCTTTCGTTTTGTGATTCGTTGTAACTGAATCATATGAATGTTCTTACCAGTGGAATTTCCATTATTGTAAAGCTGCTGTAACACACAATAAATCTATTTCCCCAAAACTAAAATTAATCAGAATTACTTTATGACATGTTTGATAAAATACGAATATAATAATCACTGGAATTTAGTTTATCCGACAAAAAAAAAAAAAAAAAAAATAAAGACTTACTTTCCTTTTCTTTTTAAGTGGTCCTTGGTGTTGATGAACACGAGAAAAGTCTTGTGACACAAAAATGGCACAAGAAAACATCCAATAGCTTAAGGAGGCAGCGCATTTTTTGCTATCATCTATCTGTACAGTCGTTAATTGATTATCATTAAGATCTACAAAATTCAATTAACACGAGGGTTGACTTTGGCAATATCCGATTCCCCTTAAATTAGATATCAATCTTTTTTTTTGTGTGGAAAATGTTGTGAAATAGTCATATTCGATAAGTTCGGATTTCCAACTGTGTTTTAAAATTAGCAATCTATTGTTTTACACAGATGTCAATTTAAAATGTATCTCATTCAAGGGCAATCATGAAGAGGTATTATATAACAGTACTATTTGGGGACCAACTTCTGCTGCAGTGGATTTAGTTATAGACAAAATCAAACTACCCGACCTATCTACTGGAGATTGGATATATTTCAAAGATATGGGAGCATACTCCTATACTACAGCAACTAATTTTAACAGTATGCCAAGAGCCGAGGAGTACTTCACATGTGAAAAGAAATTATGGTATATTGTCTTTCTTTGCAACTTTCTTTGTTTTTATTTTAGACGAAAATGTATATTTAGAGGTTAACATTCACTATAAAAAGCATAGTCCTTGATCAATGTAAAGAGGAAATATATGTTTAACAAACGAGAAACAGAATTAACAACACCTTGCAAAAAATTATAATTCAAGTTATCATTATGGCAATTTAGTGGGGACTTAAGGTAGCACTACAGCCTTAAAATATTTTTAGTGAAATTTTCTTTTTATAACATTATTTCAAAGTATTTATCAATCTGAACATTTTTAAAAATCCCAGTTATTATCATGTCACAACAGGGAGTTAATTAATAACTAAATTATCTAGATAAAAGCACATGATAAATATTCTATACTAAGTATATGACTGCTTATGGGAGGAGCTAATTTTTCAATTATACACTATACTTAGTATATGAGGACTTATCGAAGGAGCTAATTTTTCAATTATACGCTTTAACCTAGTATATGAGTGCTTATGGGAGGAGCTAATCTTTCAATTATACACTATACTTAGTGTTTGAGGGCTTATGGAAAGGACTAATTTTTCAATTATACTCTTTACCTAGTATTAAGTGCTTATGTGAGGAGATAATCTTTCAATTATCTTTTGATTCCAATCGTCCAACTGTTAATCTCTGACCACAAGATAAATAATGTGCTTTTACCTTATTATGCTGCTATCAAAAGTATTTTATATAACTAGTGCGGCGAACAAAGAAAATCTAATAAAGAAAAATATTTAGAGGGGAAAAAAACTAAAGTGAAGAAATAGATGGGGAAATTTGTAAAAGTAGCCTTGAAAACCCCTGACAAATGTTCGTATTTAGGCAAGAACAAAAGGCATCTGAATCTGACACCAGCAGCAGTGACAACAATCTTTATTCTAGACAAATCACCTGGATAATAGAGAAATGAAGTTTTTCTGAAACTTCATAATTATATTCTTCTCTTTGGTCTTTTACATCTAAGTAATGAGCCGGCATTCTGTCGGAAATTTAAGCATTTAAACATTTTTGTGTTTGTGTACATGTGTTATTTTTAATTTCATATACCTCAAACATCATGCGGGACAGTCTATTCTCAGAAAGGGATGGTCTTAATAATGGCTTTGTACGAAAATATCTTTTGTGTTGCACATTTTAAGCTTCTGTGTTTTAGTTAATTTCACAGTACCATATACTTCTTTTTGAATATGAAACATTCTTATTATTTCATAGTGAAAATGATGTTGAATTTTGATTGTATACAGCTGGTCATTCTTAATGTTCTCTTATCTTAGACTGTCTGGACAGGGGATGAGCTCTGAACATATTTAATTAATACATTACAGCAGTTGGTCAAATCTGTGACCTCAAACTCCAGCCAACTGCCTAATTAGTGTTGTTAAGGGATGGACAGTGTACAAATAATGCAAAATTTACAGTAAAAGTGTATACAAGACACAAACTGAGTGGTACTATTGATGAAATGATGGTGTCAGATCACTTCTTGGGTGTTCCCAGTAGAATTTTTATATGTTTGTTGCATTTATGGGGGTTCAACCAGTTGTATACAATCAATATTCAACATCATTTTCACTATGAAATAATAATAATCATTCATATTCAAAAAGAAGTATTCAGTTTTAAAGTGATTTTTATCACAATTTTAATGAGAATTGTTATAAAAAATGGTAGTAAAACTTTTTTATGGGTTTGGCTTTGATATATATGATTTAAAAGAGAATTAACAACAAAATTATGTCCCAGTTTTTGAATAATTTGTTTCTGAATCAATTTATAGGTCTCCAAAGATAAAAGGTGAAATTAGGTATGGCACCGAGCAGTTAAATCAATATATCTTCTAACTGGAGGCATATTAACCAGAGGCTCTAGAGAGCATGTGTCGCTCACCTAGTCCTCTGTGCATTTTCAACAAAGGACACTTTCGATCATTGTAGACTAGAATAGAATTCATGTTAAAAATCTCTTGTAATGCTGATCGTTTTGTCTATTTAGTTTCTCTCTATCTTCTTTAGTTTTTACTCAAAACACAAAAGAGGTTAACAAAAATCCTCATTTGAGGGCAATCACTCCTATATAGCGTGGCAGTCTACTAACTGTATCGGCAAAATTTGACTTGTTTGTATATCTTGCCTTGCTGATCAGTTTTGCTATCTAAAGTTTCTATTTATCTATTCTAATTTTTATCATACAAAGCAAAACGCAAAAAAATGGTTAGAATCATCATTTAAGGACAATCACTTCAATAAGGAGTCGTCGGATGATTTCGTTCATGTTATAGATCTTGTCCTTCTGATCATTTTTGCTTATTTAAGTTTCTATCTATCTATTATAATTTTTAATCAAAGGATAATAACTCTAATAAGGAGTCGACTGACGATTTCGACCATTAGACTTATTTGAAGAACTTGATTTGCTGATTATTTCTCCATTTAAAGTTTCTCTCTATCAATTTTAGTTTTCAAGATAATAGGCAAAATGAAAAAAGTGATAAAAATTGTCAATTAAGGGCAATTACTCTTATAAGAAGTCGTCTGACTGATTTGACGTATATACACAATTGGTAGAGCCCAACATTCTGAAAATGTTTGCCCTGTCAGATTTTCTCTATTATAACAGTTTTCAAAATAATGGAAAAAAAACTTGCATTTTACCCTATGTTATATTTTTAGCCATGTTGGCCATCTTGGTTGGCAGGCGGGGCCATCGGACACATTTTAAAATTAGATACCCCAATGATGATTGTGGCCAAGTTTGGTAAAATTTTAGGTCAGCTAAAAATCTGAGACACAATTTTGTATCTTGTGTATGGTCAATTAAAGTGATGAAAACAAATTTTTACCACCATTTGACCTGAATGTGTTATTTTCATCAAAGTTGAAAGATCACTTTTTTTTCAATAAATGAGCTTTATTTTTCAATTGATCATACGAAAACAACTTTATCTATAGATTAAGAAAGAGTAACATTTCAGATTTAAAATAAGTTAAAGATTTAAAAAAACCATTCAGTAATTTTGGAGAAATTAATCTTTGAAGACTGTTTGTTGGAGTCAGAAAAGTTGGACTGTATAGTGCTATTTTAATAGAAATCGCAGTAATAAATTAACCATATCAAACCTGGACCTGTACATTTTAGGCACTGATTAGACACTTTATTATGGAAAACATCATCACATTAATAAGTTCTGAATTAAAACACGTACGAGCACCTTCACAAATAATGTCAAGGTTTGTCTTATGTTGTGAGAATATCTCGTGTTGTAAAATCACTTGTGGCCATGCATTGCCACTGTTCATTTTTGTATTTGGTCTTCCAACTGTTTCGACTAAACACACTTCTGCCGCACCAATTTATATGCCTGGTATCTTTGATGAGTTTTTATAATGTGTAGAATAAAGCACACTAGATTGACATGCTTACAATTATTTGTTTGTGATGAACAGATAGAAATATGGTTCCATCAATGTCAATTGCATGGTGTACATATATATATATACATTTTTATCGAAATTGTTATTGAAACGGAACCTTATAGCATGCCTTGTGTGGATAATTAAGTAATCTGAAAAGTCACAATGGTATTATACTATGACAGATGGATATCCTTACAATACCTTCTTATATATATTCTATATAGTTGTTTTCTGCTTAACCTTTTGGAGCTCCAGAGATCACCCCCACCTTTTTTGTAGAGTCCTTAGTTTTCTATTTAGTGTTTTGTGGACTTGTCTTCTTTTCTTTTCCTTTTTGTTTGTCTCATTTTTTGCCATGTTGTAACGTTGTCATTTTCTATCCCACAAATTAGATTTGAAATCCCTTAAGTATTTTCCGCTTCTTTTTTATTCAAAATTTGATGGAAAGTAAATCAAGAAGGAAGATAACGATTACAGGCAGATCTATATTTTTTCCTCAATCCACTAAAATATTTCCACATTAAATTATCCTAATAATTAGATCTATAAAGATAAATTGCATGAATTGATTGAATAAAAAATGTTATAAATTCATTTCTTGTTTTTCTTGCACTTTTGTTTAATTGTATTTTGTATTCTACCAGCATTTTTATAGTGCCATTTTCATTGCTTTTCCGCTTTTTTTCTTCCCTAATTTTTTATATGCGATTTTCACATAATTTAATATAAAAAAAATACAAAGGGTTCTCGATTTTTCAAAAAAAAAACAAAAATATGATTGATTTAATCAAGGGGAATTGGAGAAGGGACACACCATAAAATTTGTCCTTTTCTGAAATTACTATAGGAATTTGATTTGTTGAACCTCCTCCCCCACCCTCGCAGAACGTTTGTATTGGCAATGCATTGTATGCCAATGTTATTATTTGAAGATTTTCAAACAAACTATCATGCAATAACAGAAATAAAAAACTGCTACAAAAATTTCCAATAACATTTATGAATTCATTTTTATTATTTTTCAGGGAACAAGTATATCAACATGATCAATTTTAACTGCAGTCTTGTTATAGCAGAGCACAAAGTGAATATAAAATGACTTCATAATTTATATGACGTACTGTAACACTTATTATTATTATATCTCAGTATGTTTTTTTTTTCTATATAAAAAAAAAAAAAAGAAATAGTTGTGCTATTTCATTCCACCGACTATTTTCTAGTCAATAGTTTAAAAGACTATTACCCCGGTCAATAGTTTAATAAAAAATATTTCCCGTACTTTTTCATACTAATTTGTCATTGGACAACAATGACGTCATTGACTATTCTGCTTTATTTGTGCGTTTGGAAACGTTAAACTCTGAAATATCGTCAACGGTATAATCTGTATGTGTTTTTCGTAGTTATTTCAAATTAATATATTACTTACACATGTTACAAAAGCAGTTAAAAAAGAAAAAGAAAATATATGCGACATATTTTAAGAAGGAAAACAAATGTATGGTATGGGTCTGTCGTCAAGGCGTCTTCATAATCTGGGATTGCTTTGGTAAACGGTAGCTAGCATTTATTATACATGTTATATGCACGAGAACTTTTACACAAGGATTTCCAGGTCTTGATTACAGTTATCAGAATATTGACAAATACCACACGGGCAAAAACGACCCTGATAGTTCATCTTGTGCATGTTTATGTGACTATTTTTTTCCTAGTGTTGTATGCAGATCGACTTTTTAGAAAGTTGTATTGTTCGGTATAATGAAACACTTAATGGCTGGTTATGAGTGTAATAGCAAGTTTATTGTCACTTTGATACTCGAGCAATAGTTGGTATCTCAGGGACAACAAACTTGCTATTACCCTCATAACCAGTCAATAGGTGTATACTATTGTTATTCGTCATTTACTATATATTATTGCTTATATAATTGGAAACATGTCCCTGATAGAAGATATTTAAAACGGATAAAATTTTAGTATGGATATTGAAGATCCGATCTTTTACCCGATCAATCAATACTGGTTTACCTTGCTATATTCGAATGTTGCGTCAAATTCATATTGATGAATAAGAGAAGGAACAAAGATGAACAAGTTTCTGAGTGCTAACCTGACTATATATGCAAATACACCTACACTTAAATACAAATTACTTCCAATGATCTTCAAGAATTTTCACAGAATACATGTTTTCCATATAAAACCACAGGCGGTTTTGATTGAGTGGGATGGGGCTACTTATATGGTTGATGCATAGACTTTTTACATGTTTCACTTATAATATGCTGACTACTTTGCTACTTTGGGTCACCCTTTTCCAAAATCCAGGATCTGCATCTGATTTAAACCAAAAGATCGAAATCCAAGGAAAATTCAAAACGGAAAGTCCCTAATCTAATGGCAAAATTCAAAGCTCAAACACATCAAACGAACGAATGGATAACAACTGTCATATTCCTGACTTGGTACATACATTTTCTCATGTAGAAAATGGTGCATATTTTGGTGAGAAAATTAGCTAAGACTTAGTGAATTATCTGTGTTTTCCAATGACTATTACGTGATGTGTCCCAATGACAATATTCAGTGCAACTGAAAATTTCGTGACCCGTTTCAATGAAAATTTCATGCTGTGTAAATGTTGATCATATGTTATCTGATATCATTTAATCATGTTGATTGTATCTGTTAAAATGTTTGAGGCGTTGAGCGTACATTTTTGCCTTTTCCAATTTCTCTATCTATCCATTGTAATTTTTTTCAAAAAATGCAGAAATAATTAAAACATGTTTCAAGGGCAATAACTCCTACAATGGGTCAATTCAAGATTCTTTTCTAAAATTTCCCGTTTATACTAAGGTTTTAACTCCTTCAGGCAAAGTTGACCTTAGATGGATTTGGCTATTTTTTTTAGGTCCTTTTTCTTCGTTAAGCTCTCCAACTGTTTGGGATCTTATACATCCTTGGCTTTCAAATATTCGGCTTTGAGCGAATGAGCATTCCTGATGAAGGTCTATTCAGGAAAGCGCTTTGAAAATTATATCGTGCTGTTTTCATTTGTTTTCGGCCATGTTGACTTATTTGTAGATTTAATTTTGCTAAACATTTGTTGCTATTTTCTCTCTATCTATTATAGTTTATGCAATAAAATTCTGACACAGAGAAATGTTTCATTACTGTACGCAATTTTGATAGTTAAAAAGAAATGTTGGTATTAAAATAGCAATATTTCAAGTCAATGTACAGTAAATGGGCTATGTCACATAGTGTATCTGTTTTATTTCCTGTAGTATTACTAAATCAATTCTTTAAAAATAGATGCACATTGAATAGAGACCACATATTATAACTCACCAAAAAAATACTGAAATTTATCTTACAATCATAAAATAAAATATACCGTCCACAAAACATGGATAAAACTGTCTTGCAAGGGCAATAGCTACTAAAAGGGATCAAGAGACAATTTCTTCCATCTGGACGTATTTGTAATGGTAGGTCTTATTTTGATGAACAATTTTATTAACAGTTCCCACTAAAAATGCCAAAAAGGTAGAAATCAATATTTAAAGACATTGTTGACTTATATTTGACCAATGAATCATGAAAACGAGGTCACGGTCAAATGACCATGCCAGACAGATATGTACACCTTACAATTGATCCATACACCAAATATAGTTGACATATATACTGCTATAGTATCTGAGATAAGGACCAAATAAAGAAACTTGACATTGACCAATGAACTATGAAAATGAGGTCAAATTCAGAGGATTCCTACCAGACGGACATGTACACCTTACAATCATTTCATAGACCTAATTTAGTTGACTTATTGCTTATAGTATATGAAAAACTGGCTAAAACACAAAAACTTAATATTGACCAAAATCAAAAATCTGAAAACATGTTTAGATTCGGCATGTCAAAGAACCCATTGAATTCAATTTTTGATAAAAACAAACTGAGTTTAATATTAGACACTTGGCCCTTAATGTGGACTCATTTGAAACCCGGGTCCAAAATCAAAAATCTAAATACACAATCAGATTCAGCATATCAAAGAACCCCAAGAATTTATTATTTTTAATCAAACAAAGTTTTATTTTGGACCCTTTGACCTTAATGTGGACCAATTTGAAAATGGGCCCCAAAATAAAATATCTAAATACACGGTTGATTCTGCATACCAAAGAACCCCAATAATTCGATTATTTATGAAATTTAACAAAGTTTAATTTTGGACAATTTGAAACTGAATTTGGAACATTTCAAAAACAGGGCCCAATATCCAAAATCTAAATACTACATGGTTAGATTCAGCATATGGGGAACCCCAGGAATTCAAGACTTTGAATTAAAGTACATAGAAGTTGGTCAAAGGATAAGCAATTTATACAAACTATTAGAAAAGTCTCCTTTTGGTCCCTTTTCCTAAACGGTTAGGACCATAACCCTCAAAATCAATTCCTTTTTTGGTATGGAACCTTGTGGTGCAATTTCATAGAGATCCATAGACTTATATTCAAGGAATTGTCCGGAAACCAGAAAACCCTAATGTTTTTCCTTTTTTTGGCCCTTAATTTCTAAATGCTTTTGGCTATAACCCTCAAAATTAATCCCAACCTTCTTTTTGAGGTACAGATTCTTGTTGTACAATTTCATAGAGATCCATACAATTTACATAAATAATTGTCCTTTCATACACAACATATAGGTGATCTACTGTTTATAGCATCTTAGAAATTGACCTAATTACGTAACTTTAACCAGTGATTTCGCTAGCAGTCGTCATTTTCGCCATTTATAAAACGATATTCGAAATGACAAAAGTATAGATGTTTCGTTACTTAAATTTATCAAATTAAAAAAAATAAAGTGTGCAAAATTTTACATGGTGACATGTTTATGACAAGTTTACATCACAAGCTAATCAACAGATACAGCAGGTGTCATACAGGTAATCAGCTTATCCGCTGCATCTAAATTAACTCATACAAATAGAATTGGTCAGTCGACATTTCGTCATTTAGTATGAAGTTGTTCATACCACATGTTTATTGTAGTTTCATGATGTAAACGTAATTGACAGAAAGACAAAAACCGTAATGAACTTATTCAAACACATCGTTTTTCTAGAATTCTGTCAAAATGTTTAATTGAATTTCTATCACAAAAATACGCAGATCGGTAATATTTGGACTTTGTTAACTCACTGCTTTCATTTGGATTAAATTGGACTAATAACAGCTTAATGAGACTGAAAAATGCTATTTTCTATTAAGACACTGAAGCTTTTTATAACCTTGACCATGTAGACGTGCGTAAAATATATTTCAAAGTTTTTCTTCAAGATAATACAGTTTGTAAAGCATGAAAACGCATGATCTGTAAAGTTTCTTAAATTTCTAAACAAAGCGCTATTTCATATTGTAAAGATTCACTGTATTACGAAAATTTCGTAAAAAAGTAAGAAATGCAAAATCAAACCTTTCATACCTTTTGTTTATTTAATGAAAATATCATGAACTCGTCCAGTATACAGTTTGATGGTCAATTGAAGCACACGTGTGTGTGTAAACAAAATGCATATTAATCTGTTTTCAGATATACAGAATATAATTATACTTTAAATGCATTCAGAGTAGAAACGTCAAGCAAAGTTAAATTGTGAATTGTTAAGTATGAGGGTCTGGCTGGGGATATTCATTTCTATATTCTTTAATTGTCATGACATTTTTCTCTATTCTTCACTTATGTTGCCCATTATTCCAAAGATTGACTCTCTAGATCTGAGCGTCACTGAAGAGTCTTATGTAGACGAAACGCGCGTCTGGCGTATTAGATTATAATCCTGGTACCTTTGATAACTAGTTATACCACTAGGTCGATACCACTGCTGGTGGACGTTTCGTCCCCGATGGTATCACTAGCCCAGTAGTCAGCACTTCGGTGTTGACATGAATATCAATTATATGGTCATTTTTATAATTTTCTTGTTACAAAAATTTGAATTTTTCGAAAAACTAAGGATTTTCTAATCCCAGAAATAGATTACCTTAGCCGTATTTGGCACATCTTTTTTTGGAATTTTGGGTCCTCAATGCTCTTCAACTTTGTACTTGTTTGGCTTTATAACTATTTTGATCTGAGCGTCACTGATGAGTCTTATGTAGACTAAACGCGCGTCTGGCGTATCAAATTATAATCCTGGTACCTTTGATAACTATTTTTACCACTGGGTCGATACCACTGCTGGTGGACGTTTCGTCCCCGATGGTATCACTAGCCCAGTAGTCAGCACTTCGGTGTTGACATGAATTTCAATTATATGGTCATTTTATAAATTTCCTGTTACAAAAATTTGAATTTTTCGAAAAACTAAGGATTTCTTATCCCAGAAATAGATTACCTTAGCCGTATTTGGCACATCTTTTTTGGAATTTTGGGTCCTCAATGCTCTTCAACTTTGTACTTGTTTGGCTTTATAACTTTTTTGATCTGAGCGTCACTGATGAGTCTTATGTAGACGAAACGCGCGTCTGGCGTATTAAATTATAATCCTGGTACCTTTGATAACTAATTAAAGAACATTGGTTTAATCGTATTAATTAAAAAATAATATTTATCAAAATTCGACTTGACCTTTGAGTATAATATAAGGACAGACAACTAAACACAAACCATAACTATAATTGTTAATCCACAAACAAGAGTATTTTTATAATTTTTAAAGATTTTTAACTTCGGATCTAGAGTTGCCATCCTTGTCTTCAAAAACAATTATTATTGTTACTTAATAAAATTTGGCGTGCTTACAGAATACACACAGGACAAATTTAAACAGGTAAAGGTGAAGTAATAATAACTTCATCCAACCAAATGGCGTAAGATTTAATAACAATGAACAGTCCATATCAGATTAAGTTTTAGGGGTAAATTGGGTAGAAAGAAAATGTGAGATTTGTTAATACAATTTCTTGTTAACACTACAAAACACTCCTCACCAAATTTCTTTGTACGAAGCTCTAAAACCTATTTGTCTATATTAGCATTCTTTTTCTATCTCTCAGCAGCGTATTTAAAGCAATAGAAAGTTTGGGCTTCAAAGTCAACAAAATTATTGACTTTATACATAAAATTAACCTTCTTAAAGCGTTTATTTATTATAACATAAAATACACAAATACTTAGCAAAATCATTTCTGAAAATACTGCAAAAGATTTAATTCCGATTTATATTCAACGGTATTGTCATGAAGTGCGTTTAAGTGAACCATGGTGTAGCAAACATAGAATTCCCTCACACAATCTTATCATATACTATAGTATTGAAATACCAAAATAATGGTCTGTCTACATACTTCTGACATTTAGAGCTCTTTTGAGTTATGGTGCAAATTAGGGGGTCTAGGATGAGGGGCTTGGGTATTCTGTATTCTTTATTTTTTATACAAATTTTCTCTATTCTGTATATTAAAGTACCTATTTTTCTCTCTTCTTTATTTTCTCTATTTTTAATATTAAAACATTTTCTATTCTGTAGCATATGCAGACCATACGCAAATTATAAGAACAGGAACATTTACCAATAGGTTCATTATATTAGTCCCATTAGTCCCTGTTCTGAGAATACAAATCAAAACAAAAACATACAATATGTATCTTTTGAAGAAATACGGCTGTTTTGTTGAATCTTAATTGTTATATTTTTATTTGTACATGTATACTTCTATACTCTGAAATACTGAAAAGAAAATACGCATGTTCTTGTTCATGTATTAAACCCTTTGTAATAACTACTTTAGTACTACTAGTATCATGTGTATTTGGCACATCTTTTGGAATTTTGGGTCCTCAATGCTCTTCAACTTTGTACTTGTTTGGCTTTATAACTTTTTGATCTGAGCGTCACTGATGAGTCTTATGTAGACGAAACGCGCGTCTGGCGTATTAAATTATAATCCTGGTACCTTTGATAACTAATTAAAGAACATTGGTTTAATCGTATTAATTAAAAAATAATATTTATCAAAATTGACTTGACCTTTGAGTATAATATAAGGACAGACAACTAAACACAAACCATAACTATAATTGTTAATCCACAAACAAGAGTATTTTTATAATTTTTAAAGATTTTTAACTTCGGATCTAGAGTTGCCATCCTTGTCTTCAAAAACAATTATTATTGTTACTTAATAAAATTTGGCGTGCTTACAGAATACACACAGGACAAATTTAAACAGGTAAAGGTGAAGTAATAATAACTTCATCCAACCAAATGGCGTAAGATTTAATAACAATGAACAGTCCATATCAGATTAAGTTTTAGGGGTAAATTGGGTAGAAAGAAAATGTGAGATTTGTTAATACAATTTCTTGTTAACACTACAAAACACTCCTCACCAAATTTCTTTGTACGAAGCTCAAAAACCTATTTGTCTATATTAGCATTGTTTTTCTATCTCTCAGCAGCGTATTTAAAGCAATAGAAAGTTTGGGCTTCACAAGTCAACAAAATTATTGACTTTATACAGAAAATTAACCTTCTTAACGCGTTTATTTATTAACACATAATACACGGATACATATCAAAATCATTTCTGAAAATACTGCAAAAGATTTAATTCTGATTTATTCAACAGTA
The DNA here is from genome assembly GCA_017311375.1 of Mytilus coruscus. Taxonomy (NCBI): domain Eukaryota; kingdom Metazoa; phylum Mollusca; class Bivalvia; order Mytilida; family Mytilidae; genus Mytilus; species Mytilus coruscus. Next base: position 43,557,934 of record CM029598.1, read on the forward strand.
TTGTCATGAAGTGCGTTTAAGTGAACCATGGTGTAGCAAACATAGAATTCCCTCACACAATCTTATCATATACTATAGTATTGAAATACCAAAATAATGGTCTGTCTACATACTTCTGACATTTAGAGCTCTTTTGAGTTATGGTGCAAATTAGGGGGTCTAGGATGAGGGCTTGGGTATTCTGTATTCTTTATTTTTATACAAATTTTTCTATTCTGTATATTAAAGTACCTATTTTTCTCTCTTCTTTATTTTTCTCTATTTTTAATATTAAAACATTTTCTCTATTCTGTAGCATATGCAGACCATACGCAAATTATAAGAACAGGAACATTTACCAATAGGTTCATTATATTAGTCCCATTAGTCCCTGTTCTGAGAATACAAATCAAAACAAAAACATACAATATGTATCTTTTGAAGAAATACGGCTGTTTTTGTTGAATCTTAATTGTTATATTTTTATTTGTACATGTATACTTCTATACTCTGAAATACTGAAAAAGAAAATACGCATGTTCTTGTTCATGTATTAAACCCTTTGTAATAACTACTTTAGTACTACTAGTATCATGTTAAGCTGCTGCCCAAGAAAGGTCAGGTTTCTTATCACGCAAAAGTGACTAAAAGCCTGCTGAAAATCCTAGCGTAAATCTTGCTATAACCTTGATCACTGATCCATGAAATGAGGTTGAGGTCAGGTGAACCGTTTCTAACTGACATGTAGACGTTGCAAAAGGGAGGGAAAGATACCAAAGGGACATTTAAACTCACAAGTCAAACATAAACTGACAACGCCATAGCAAAAAAAAGAGAAAAGTCCAAAAGGCAAACAACAATACACAAAACACAAAATAAAAAAAAACTAAAGAATGAGCAACACAGTCCCCACCAAAAACCAGGGGTGATCTCAAATGTTTTCATTGTAACGGTATATATTTTATATGTTTTTGTTTTGACCAAAAAGCTGTTCACAACTGATATTTGTCAGTGTCTTGATTAGTACATACTTTACTTATATACTAATTTTCCCTTTTACTCCTGGTTCAAGTACACACCTGGTAACACAAAAAATTTGCAGGCTGCACGCATGGACATTCCTCTCTCCTTCACTATATAATAAGCATCCACTAAGGATTGGTAATCATACAGCTTACACTTTTCTTAGTTCTTAGAGAATCAAAAATTTCCTGAAAAAAAGCAAAAGATACCGACATGACGTATTGGATTATCAAAAATGTATAAGTCGAAGAAAAATACACAATAAATTTGCCTAAACAAATTATTGTGATCTAAATCACTGATGGAAAGATTGAAATAACAGTGCGTACAATCTTTGTATATTTAAGTATTAATTTAAGGTATGGGGGTGGATCTAAAATAAACTGATATAGCACTATTACATGTAGTTAAATTGCATTACTTCAGTTCTTTAGATTGAACATGATCATGTTTTTCAGTAGATTAAATTCAATGCCAATGGGTCATTAAATTTGCATAACAATTTCTTTTATATTGTACGTCAATATTTTCATGAAATCTTGTTTACAGTTACGATTTTTAGTTTTATCGAATAGAAAATATTATCAAATAAGGTTCATCAAAAAGATATTAATTCTTGTATTTAGTCAGTATACAGCTAATGGGACAAAGGGAATCGAAATTATGATAGATCTATAAATACGATGTATATGCATTGTATACTGCACTTACCAACATAATTAATGATATACTATTGAATGAGAAAGGACAGTTTTGCATTCATGCTTTTAATTTCCTCTATTTTTTATATTTCCCTAAATCCAAAAGAAAACAAGGTAAAAGAGTCATAGGTTTTATCTACTCCAATAAGGAAGAAGATCTCCGTAAATCACTACACAAATGTACGAATTAAAATATTGTCTCTTTATTATGTAACATAGTAAAATGCAATGTGATAATATCGTAGACACAGGAAAAGAGATTTAATTACAAACCAATACCGGAATCCCTTTCCGGAATTCGGTAATTATCTGGCGCCAATTTTAATTTTGCAGCAAAAAGTGTGAATTTGTGTTAAACAACTACACATGTGGGCATTTGTGCTTTAACATCTTTAAAATATATATTTTAAAAGTTAAAAATTTCAAAAAATTGCCATAAAATAAAACCAATTTGTTTTCATGGTCAATGACATTGTTAAATATTAAGTGTCATTAAAGTAAGTTCATTTTTCTCTTTCTTTCCTTCTTGTTCTTTTTTCATATTAACTCCTCCATCTATCTGATTATCTTATCCAGTAAACAGGTTATCACAACCTCTACATATGTGCTGTCCATCTTTCTTTTCAACATAATCTTTTGAAGTTTTATGACAAAGTTGACATTTCTACTGTTGTTTTTCAGCTTTAAATGAACTACCCATGCTTGTTGATATAGTTTTTGATCTTACTGAACTACCCATGCTTGTTGAAAAAGTTTTTGATATTTCTGAACTACCAATGCTTTTTGATAAAGTTTTTGATTTACCTTCATGTAACTCAGTAGCTCTTCCATCGTTACTTGTTGGCAGATTTTCATCTATATCTAATACCGCAGTACATATCAGGTCAGACATTGTTGACAGGCTTTTAGTTATATCTGAAAGCTCATTTTTATCGTGTATTTTTAAATGTGTAATCACTCTGTAGGGTGCTACCTTGACTATTTTGAACATGGTGAACAATTTTGAGTTTTTCTTTTTCTAGTTTTGTCTGATGTGTAAAATATCTGTCCTTGTTTGAATATCATTTATTGGTTGGTTTGAAACTCTTGCCTGTTTCTTTGGAATGTCGCTGTCAGTATTTGAAAAAATCTTTTTCATGAGTTCCAGCAAATAAATTTGCAATCGATTTATCAAACTACAATTTAATTAAATAGGAAAACTTTTGTTCAGTAAGATTGTGTGGAAGTAATAGCTATATCATTTAGAAACTATAGGGACAAACAGTGAATTTTAAATCAATAAACCAGCAATAGACCTATACATCATCTCATATGTTATTAGATATAAGAAGATGTGGTATGAGTGCCAATGAGACAACTCTCCATCCAAGTCATTTCTAAAAGTAAACCATTATAAGTCAAAGTACGGTCTTCAACACGGAGCCTTGGCTCACACCGAACAGCAAGCTATAATATGTGTTGGATTGCATTCGAACTCACAATAAAAGCAAACAACAAAGTTCAAAGTTCAAAGTTCACATTTCTTTATTTCTAATTAAGGACCCCTGACGGGACATAATGACAACAACACTGATACACAATACATTCTCATTCATATCACATAAACATATAAATAAAGATAAAATTGAAATTCACATAAAGTGGATGAGATTATCATAGAATATATATATAATTATATAAAATATCACAACATAAAATAATTGTTATTGTCATTATCTATAAGTTATTTTAGTTCTTCAAAATTTCATATCTTTGATTTAACTGCCATGCCAGAGTGCAAATACAAATAATTTAATAATTTCATCATATAGCTTGCTAACAGAGGTCCACCTTGTCTCTTATCCAGAAAAGCAAGTTGAAGGAATAATTATACAAGTCACTACAATGGAAAAGAGACCAAGGGCAAATGCACTTGGACATGTTAGCAAGTGTGATTTTAGATACCATCTTAACCTCCTCGTGACTAGTGCACAAAAGTAATTTTTTTTATCACTTAATGCAAAAATCATCAAGGGCTGATACTAAAAGGTTTAGACATCTATTTGTCCAAATGTTTACTTTTAACAACACACTTTTTATAAAGCATCAAGGAAGTGGTTACTGCATTCAGCAGTGGCAGCAATCCACAAAATTTATTGAATATTTTTAGATATAATGTTAAAGACTTTTAACTGACCGAAATAAAATCTTCATTGAGATCATTATTAAACATTAATATATAGCTGTAAACCGTATATAATTATATATACATATGCATATATATATATGCATATGTATATATAATTATATACGGTTTAGCTATCCTATTTAATTCCTACAAGAAGGTAACACCTCCCGAAACGAAAGCTTATTTTAATAAGCTAGAGTTAGAGGAGGATAAGGTCTCTGCAATGCTAGCGGTGTTGTCGTAGAAGTTAGAAATAAAAGTACAGGTTCCAGCCCCGGCGAGGAAGTTACGAATCAAATCTACTCTAACATCGTTAGGTTGATTTTCTAGGCACTTTATACATATTCTAAGGCCTGGTATTTTAATCATAAGAAATCCGATGGACAAGGTATAATTTGCAGTTGTCACTACACAGGCAGACATATATATTTATTTACAGTGATTGTATGCTTCTAAAATAGATTAGCATCCTGTAATTATACTGAAGAGATGAGTAGATGATCATTTCTGTACACTAATAAGAATACGTGTATTGTATCAGCGATCCTTATTTAATTCCTAGCTAACACCTCCTGAAACGAAAGCTTATTTTAATAAGCTAGAGTTAGAGGAGGATAAGTCTCTGCAATGCTAGGCGGTGTTGTCGTAGAAATAAAAGTACAGGTTCCAGCCCCGGCGCAGGAAGTTACGAATCAAATCTACTCTAACATCGTTAGGTTGATTTCTAGGCACTATATATATATATATATATATATATATATATATACCTCATTAGGATGTTCATGTTTGGCTATAAGGCAATTGGGTAAAATTAGGACATTGCATACTAATAGCATGAATAAGATTACAACGCTCAACTTGATACTTTGTACAAGTCAGTGAAAAATGGTTCTCACCTACCACCTCGCCAGATGAGCAATGAGTACACAATCTATTTTGCCTGATGATACCTTGATATCTTTCTAACTCTATTTGAAGTCTATGAGCTGACATTCTGAATCTGGTGAAAATTCTCCTCTGCCCAAAATCTTTTATAATATTTAAATAATTTTCAAATCCAAAGTTTTGTTTAAACTTGAAGTATGTACACAGTTTGCCATCTGATAATGAGTTTTTTTGCTTTTGCCAAAGATTAATATAATGAGTTTTCATATATTTTTTACATATCTTCTTAAAACTATTTGTTTTCATTGACCTTAAGTCAGTTTGGTTGTCAAAAATTACTTTTTTCTGTATATTCACAGAGCCCTACCAAGAAAGATGTTTATTTTCGTACAACTCTATGGAAGTTAAATAGGCATCTTTTAAAATAGGAAATTGATTATCTAAATTTTCTAAGCGGTGCCAATATTTAAGCATTGCAGTGACAACATTAAGATGTGTGGGTAATCTGCCAAGCTCTGACAAGGAGGCAAAATTTGAACTCGTTTTCTCACAACCCAAAACAAATTTACATAATTTAACAAGCAAATCTTCGCATTTAAGTCTTTTATAAATTTCATCAAATGACAAATCAGGGTTTTTTTTCAATCTTGTCGTAAAGAGATTAAAGTAACCCCAAATTTCACAACCGTATAATAATATTGGCATAATTGTTGATCGAATACATGTAATGAGATTTTGGTTGAAGGACAATGAAAATAAAGTCCTTGCACAGTTTAAATAAGCTTTTAGACCCTTCTGATAAAGTTCATTTTGAGCGTAGGAGAAAGATCCAGATGAACAGAAAGTAATGCCAAGATATTTACATTTAGTTACACATTCAACAATTTTTCCATTGTATTTGAAATTATATTTGAGATGTCTGCCTGCCTTATTGAATATAAGTACTTTTGTTTTAGATAAATTTACAGTAAGACACCACTGTTTGCAAAACTTATCCAAAATGTCTAGTTTTTGTTGAAGACCATGCGATGAGGAAGAGAGCAGAACAATATCATCTGCATACATCAAACAATGTATAGGCCGAGAGGTTAATATAAGCGGATCCGATGTTTGTTTCAGTAATAAAGGAAGGTCATTAATAAAAATTTTGAACAAGTAAGATTGTCGCCTTGCTTAACTCCCAATTTACTTTCAAACAGCTCAGTGCGAGCAGTGTTACTTGTTTTAATACAAGATTTACTTACAGAATACATATTCTTAATAACATTATAAAACTTAGTACCAACCCCTATTTCTAAGAGTTTAAGTCGCAATCCTGTATGAATTACAGTGTCAAAAGTCTTTCTTAGATCAACAAAGCAGGCAAACACTCTACCATCCTTATGTGAACAATATCTATCAATAATACATTTTAAGATAAACATATGGTCAGATGTTCCAGCCTTTTTAGTAAAACCAATCTGAGAGTCATCTATTATATTATGCTTTATTAAAAAAATATCCAATCTAGAGTTTAATATGCAGTTGAATAATTTACCAACACAGCTGGTGATTGTCAAGCCTCTATAGTTACTTTATGCTTTATTAAAAAAATATCCAATCTAGAGTTTAATATGCAGTTGAATAATTTACCAACACAGCTGGTGATTGTGAAGCCTCTATAGTTACTTGGTTCATCTTTATCGCCACCTTTATGCAGTGGTTTTATATATCCTTCCGCCCATGATTTAGGATATAAACCATATAATAAACTGGTATTAAACAATTTAATTAAACATTTTGTTAAGAAACTTTGACCACTTTTCAACATGTTGTTGCTGATATGATCTAACCCAGGAGCTTTATCCCTTTTTAATCTACCAATAGCAGAATATATTTCTGAGTCCTTTATTGGAAAGTCTATATCATTGAAAATTTGGAATATACTTTACTATAATTGAAAAGATTAATTCTCATTTTCTTTAGATCATTATCAAACCAGTTATTTTGTGGCGGTTGTTTTTTGTTATTTTTTTGGGGTCTAGGTTTTCGTAGAGATTTATCTGCAGCATTATTGAAGATGTTAGATAATTTAATTGCAGCAGCATTTAAAGAGTCTGGTAAATTTTGAATAGTGCTTTTTTCAAAGTCAAAAATCATATTTTGAATATCAATAGAAGACAACACAGCCTAAAATTTGTCTGAAGAATCATCTGACCATACATAGTTGCATGATAAAGGCAAAATATTATCATTTACCTCTTCATGAGTTGTTGTAAAATGAGCTGACATTTTCCATTCAATTTCTGAATGACAATCTGACAATGTAGGTATAAAATTATTAACTTTAAAATATAACACCTGGTTGAGAGCACTCTCAGACATGATTCCATAGTCAACAACACTCGCACCTACTGGTTTGTAACATGTATATTTACCAAATAAATCACCAATATTTCTACCATTTAAAAGTCTTAATTGATGACTAATACACAAATCAATTAGATCTTTTCCCCTTGTGTTAACTTTAGTATCATAACGTTTTCTAAGTAAAATCTGTCTATCCGATTGATATGTGTCAAAAATGGGAACATAATTGCTGTCATCATCAACTATGAAATCAAATTCAGATCCAACTCGGGCATTAAAATCCCACAAAGAAGGATATAACCATCATTTTTAAAGTTGAGTATATCCCTTTCTAAACAATCAAATATATCAGTCTGCAAATTTTGGGTATATGATGATACAGCGGGTGGGAAATAAACAAGACAAATAAATAAATCTTGCTGAAAACCAAAATATGCCTTCTCCAATTTTACCCATTGATAATCAGGATTTGAGTTTGGTAAAGTTTTAACATATTTTTTTTATGTTTTCTTTATATAAAATTGCAAGACCACCAACATATCTCTGATTACCTTTAGTTATTTTTTCTACATACTGTATGAAATCTGAAAGGCCCAATATACCCTATATTTACCTCTGGACCAATATGTGTCTCTGCTAGAAAGACTATGTCAAATTTTTCTTATTTCTTTTAAAAATAGGGATCTTGTGTTTTGTCTGAGGTTTTGGATATTAAACCTCCAACATTCCAAAAACACATATTCAGTGATCTATGTCTTGTGATTTTCTTAATTGTACCTGATTAAAAGTCTTGAACTTACAAATTAATAGATCTACAATATCACAATAAACAAAATGACTTTTTTCAAGACTAGAAATAAAAAATACAATATGTTAGCTAAACAAATTATGCTTCAGTAAATACCTTCACTGGTCAATGATTTATATTGGTGAAGTTAGTTCTTCACACTTCAGAAATTATATATCAAAAATAGATACAGTTACGTCTGTCTCATATCTTGACTTTCATCTAAAACTTGACAACGAGGGTCGATTAAAAAAAAACTTTGTGACAAAAGTGATAATTTCAGCTTTCAAATAGTGAAAGTTCCATTTCTATGTAGCAACATTCCAGCAGCGAACAGGGAAAAAAAGTAAAATCACAAAAATACCGATCTCCAAGGAAAATTCAAAACGGAAAGTCCCCTATCAAATGGCAAAATTAAAAACTCAAACACATCAAACGAATGAAAAACAACTGTTATGTTCATGATATTCCTGACTTTCTACAGGCATTTCCTTATGTAGAAAATGGTGGATTAAACCTGGTTTTATAGCTAGCTTAACCTCTCACTTGTATGTCAGTCGCATAAAATTCCATTATATTGACAACAATATGTGAACAAAACAATCAAAAAGCTATTAAACAAAGAGTTCCAAGATATGAAGTTGAAATCATCCTTTCGAACATTTTACGGACGCCATCACAAATTGGTTGACCGTTATGGAATATCTGGTTTAGAGATGACGACGGATATGTTCCAATTATAGTAACCCCAATTCCGTCCTCTTTTCCTCGAATGTGACCTACCGAATTCGACTAATCACCGGGTTTGTACTTACATGAGTAACACGACGGTGCCACATGTGGAGCAGGACCTGCTTACCATTACGAAGCAACTGAGATCACCCGATTGTTGATGGGATTTGTGTTGCTCAGTCTTTTGTTTTCTATTTTATGTTTTGTATACTGTTGTTTGTCTCGTGGTCTTTTCGTTTTTTACATGGCGTTGTCAGTTTATTTTCGACTTATGAGTTTGAATGTCCCTTTCATATCGTTCGCCTCTCTCCATAGGAATACTATGATAATTTATAAAACGAAATGTGCTCTAAATGTTCATTAGTGATGAATGCATCTTAAGTCTCAATTTACAGTAGCAGACATACCTGAAATAGAACAACGATTACATAAAAATCATCTAAATAGACTGCAGATGGTAAAAATCTGCCGCACAATTTGGTAATATACGAAAGGACACAGAATATATATTCATACATTATTATTTCCTACTCCTAAGGGATTTGTTCGCCATTTTTTATTTCTAAACCCAAAGACTTTTTTCAAAGAAAAAAAAAAAAAGAGAGGGTACATGTTAACCGTCCCACTCCGCTAGCAAAACAGACATCAGAACGGTTATAATCTTTGTAGCTCACAATATAAAGCCCTGTACGTGTAAATGCTAGAAAACAATTGTCTGATCCTGCTCAATGGTGAAAGATATTATCCGGCAGTCAATAATACATTTACGCAACAATTTTTAACATAATGATAAGTAAAGGTTTCCCTTTTTGCATTGATGATCATTAAAACAAAATCAATATTTCGCTCCTCTAATTTTTCGCTTTTACCATACCTATAGATGAAGGTTACTTACTCCATAATCCTTATCATACGCATAGTGAATATGTTTAATTATTTTTTTTATGTGTGTGTATTGTTATGAACAGAAAAATCGACTTTTAATTGTAGCCAACAAAAGACACAAATCAATAATAAAATTTGGCAATATTTATTATACACTAGTTTACAAGAAGTATTACACAAAGAGTAATGTCAACTTAACTGACAAAATATGAGTCCAATCTTTTTATCTTTTCTTTATCCGGAAATCTTCTCGGAATCAACAGAATATTATATCCAAATGGTCACAATCTAGTATGATGTAGTTTGTAAATAAAAGTGTCAATCCAACTGCTGAGAATGTTGATGTCTATCGATGTCTAAGTCTATCTATGTCTAAGTCTATCTATGTCTAAGTCTTTGGGTCTGCATTCTTTTATATATATACTCAAATGGAAACTTCTAGACAACGCTAGAAATTTAAATTATGCATCTTTTGTTATGATCATTCTGGAAACGTTATGTAAGTGAAATAGAAAGTTCTAATCATTCCATGAGTATCAATGATTGTTCCAGTGAATTCTAAACTGCATAGTTGTAACACAATGTATATTATTTTGTACACAATGTATATAATAGGCCACACAAAACAAATTAGGCCAACTAAATAAATATGATAGATACAATATCATAAAAGTATGTATGTTTCTCTAATTCCTAGCCGATTTATCCTTTTTCCTGACCTGTTGATTATTTCTTTGTAACCAACGTGTGGTTCGTTTGATCTCAGTTCCTTATTAGTCAAAATTCAATTATGACGTCAAACGTTCTTGCTTTCCTCTGAATTTCCTATTGTGACGTCACGAAAAAAGACGACTATGTCTGATGACGTTACATAGAAAGATCACATCTTTTTGCAGATCATTGGAAAAGAAGGATAAGTTTTGTCTGCAAATCGTCTAAAAGTCATCAGAGAAACAGATTCAACCACCAAATCTTGTACAATTCGATATTTCAAAACTCTCGACAGTTTCAACATTAAAAATGTAACTGTCTCGAGTGTAGAAATATCGTACCGCACCCAATGCAGTGGTAGAATCTATATGTATATTGTGCATGTATGCGTGCACATATGTACGTGTATGGGTCCATATATGTACGTGTTGTCATGCTTTAAAGTTGTTTGAATAAAAATCAGAAAATATCTAAAGAAATCTTTTTCCATTTCATTAAAAAAATGTTGAAATATTTTTTATAATTCTTATATGATTTGAATATTAGGGAATACGTTCATATGATTGGTCGAGAGGGCTTCCGGTAGTGGCTCTTGACGTTATTTATTTTGCGATAGACGACGTTGACCGAACTATTTTTCTGTAACCAATGTAAACAAGATGGCGGCTATAATAACACAAACCGGCTCGACGTTAAACATCTATATTTTTACTTTGCGTTCATCTTTAAATTAAATGATAAACACAAAACATTCATTTGAGTGATGATAAGATATTTTTGTAGTTTTTTTTTCCTTCAAATAGCAAATTTGATGGAGTACATTTTATTGCGTTAACCAAAAGATATGCTCATGCGCCAGGCCGATTCAATGACACCAATACTTGTGAAAGAGGTTTCGAGTGGTAAAAGTAAATTCCTTATCTCCAATTTTAAAGAATTATAAGGATTAAACGTATTATTAGGATTAAACGCCTTTTTAAAGGAATTATTGGTGTATAAACTGAACCAAGTCACTCACAAACATATCATAAAAGTCCTTCGGACTTTTATTTGTTTGTGAGTGAATTGGTCCAGTTTATACACCAATGAATTCCTTTAAAAAGGCGTTTAATCCTATAATTTCTGGAGGAGTTGGCTTAATACGTTAGAAATATTAAGAATAAAACGATGCTTTTTCCAAGAACTGAAAGTTTAAAAAATCATTGCCAATAACATGAATAATGCTAAATATAACAAATGTGGTAATTTCATTGTTTGCTGTCTTATCTGGATATAAAGCTGATAAAGCCTATAAAAGTCATTCATTGCTGCGGATGTGGATGTGAATATCAAAGTGAAGAGCTACCAGAGAGATTGATCTGATGAAGACAGTTTTCAGATTGAGAAAAACGATGAGACAATTTTCTTCTTATAAATTACATATACATAAGAACGAAATGAAATTTTCTTCTTGTACAGATAATCATTCTGTATAAGTTTTGAACGATTTATTGTATACATTTAAAACAATATTATCAATTGGTTACATTTTGTCCAATAAAATACCAGAACTAGAAATATTTATAGTTTTCCGTATATACAATACCACGTGTGACCTCATTTCGCAAGATTAAGATCAGTTATTACAAGTTTTGAATGTTTTATATATTAGATATCACCCAATGTGCTCATCATTCCCCTTGTGTAGTCTTGATCAGACGACTTTGCTCTAGTGGATATATTTCCTCCCTAAAATAAAAAAAGTTCTCAATTATTATTGCATAACCATATCATCAAAACATTGTAAAGTTTGTCTTTGAAAAGGTTAAATAAAAATTTCAATTTAAGATATTTAGACGTTAGGGTAAAACATAAAAAAGGATAATAAAATTTACAAAAATGTTGGTCAGTACAACAAATTACACTGTCCAAATATCCAGACATGGTACTGGTCCAAAATATTGTTGTGTTTAACCAGTTGTACATTTTAAGAGTAGGTATGTTACGCTACAAATATACAATTATTTAAAAACCGCAAACAATTATCCCAAATGAAATATACAAAATATCTCGTTATAAATGATGTATCATGTGTTTGATTAAGGTTCGGATTCAGTTGATATCCGTGTTCATTTAAATATCTATACAAGCAGAAAGGGTTAGGTCAAGAATGATGTAATACAATTTTATTTGATGATACATAACTACTTTATTTCTAAAGAAAAAAAAAAAAAAATAATCGTATAAATGGTTTGACTTGTATTAAATCTAAAATTAGGTTCACAGACATCGTTGTACTTTAAAAGATAACCTGTGTATTAAGAATATTCAAACGAAATTTTGGGGATCTAAACTTTGAAATGTTTGATTTAGTTGTGGAAAAGATGGTATACCACAAACATGAGGTGCAAAACTTTTTATACACCATATCCGGATTTCGACAATTAATGTCTCTTCAGTGATGTTAGGGATCGAAACGGTATTTGGAAGGCCATATAATTTACCTCAATTTAGAATAGACTCTTGAATTTTAAAGAGTCAAAATAGGATGAACGGATCATATAAACCCAAAGGAAAATATAATACAAGCCCAAACGGAAAATATAAACAAGTTAAATTGAAAACTACGTTCAAACCTATGATTGCGTTGGATAAAAATCTCAATTTTTATAGTGTGCATGTAAAACAAATTTCTTTTAGAGAGGTCTAAATACAGCACAAACAACAAAATATACTTTTCACTATTTTGGTCTTTTGAAAATGTTGTTTGTGCTGTATTTTTAGAAATTTGTTTTACATGCATAGGTTTGAACGTTGTTTTTAATTTAGACTTGTTTATATATATATATATATATATATATATATATATGCATAGGTTTGAACGTTATTAAATCGTGTTGACAAATATTTGTTAATTTATACTAGTATCGTTGTGCAAATTTTAGACTTATATAATTTTTCCTTATGCACATATCGTCTATTCTAGACGATCCGGTACATAGTAAATTTGCTGGTTGGTCCTTTTATAGACTTCTATATATATATATATATATATATATATATATATATATATATATGATATGAGTCTAAACGATTGTGTAACAATACCGATAAATAGATGGAAAACAAAACACTATAAAGTGTTGAATATCATCGCACAAAGATGGAAAACTGAAGATGATATAAATTATACAATAATTGCAAATATTTCGGCTCAACAAATGGCCTTCCTCAGTGTTAAAAGTTTTAACAATACTTATATATAATGTATAAGGTGTAAACATGTTCAGGTTACCAGATCACAATCTGAAAGATTTTGATCACATGAAGATCCTTGTGATCGAACAGGACTGTACATGGCAAAATAGGCAAAGAGAGAATCGGGAGAAGTTTTGGATAAAAACACTGGGTGTCCTCCATCCAGATGGAATCAAAAGAAAGAAATAATTAAATTGACAGTCTAATATTTATATTATGATGTTCGGGATTTTGGATTAAAATCAATCGACCAAAACTCACCTGTATTATTACTGATCTATGTTAACACCTTATACATTATATATCAGTATTGTTAAAACTTTAACACTGAGGAAGGCCAATTGTTGAGCCGAAATATTTGCAATTATTGTATAATTTATATCATCTGTTCAGTTTTTCCATCTTTGTGCGATGTTTTGTTTTCCATCTATTTATCGGTATTGTTACACAATCTTTAAACTCATATAATTTTCCCTGTTTGTGTAGTATTGTCAATTTTGATGATCCAATAGATATAAGAAGATGTGGTATGAGTGCCAATGAGACAACTCTCCATCCAAGTCAAAATTTATAATGTAAACCATTATAGGTCAGCACGATCTTCAACACGGAGCCTAGGCTCACACCCAACAGTAAGCTATAAAGGGCCCCAAAATTACTAGTGTAAAACCATTCAAACGGAAACCAACGGTCTAATCTATATAAAACGAGAAACGAGAAACACTTATGAACCACATCAACAAACGACAACTACTGAACATCAGATTCCTGACTTAGGACAGGTGCAAACAAATGCAGCGGGTTTAAACGTTTTAATGGTACCAAACCTTCACCCTTTTCTGAAACAATAGTGTAACATCACAACATATACCTATTAAGTTTACTGGTTGGTAGATTCTTAAAGACTCTATATATATATATATAACATTGTTAGGTTGATTTTCTAGGCACTTTGTATATATACAAACATTTCTATGTTGTGATGTTATACTATTGTTTCAGAAAAAGGGAGAAGGTTTGGTACCATTAAAACGTTTAATCCCGCTGCAAATGTTTGCACCTGTCCTAAGTCAGGAATCTGATGTACAGTAGTTGTCGTTTGTTTATGTAATTTATACGTGTTTTCGTTTCTCGTTTTTATATAGACTAGACCGTTAGTTTTCCCGTTTGAATGGTTTTACACTAGTAATTTTGGGACCCTTTATAGCTTGTTGTTCGGTGTGAGCCAAGGCTCCGTGTTGAAGGCCGTACATTGACCTATAATGGTGTACTTTTATAAATTGTTTTTTGGATGGAGAGTTGTCTCATTGGCACTCACACCACATCTTCCTATATCTATAGAACAAACCCACGACATAGCAGATACGTGACTGAATGAAGTACCTACGCCTAATTTTTAGCCTGGATTTTTAGAATTCGTTTTTTCATCTGATAAAGTCATGCTGATTATAAGGTGCATAATTTTCTATGCTTTCAAAATCTTTCTGTTTGAACCCGTCCAGGTTTCTTACTACAATATGTCCTTACCGGTTTCAACTTCGTTGCCATGATATTTATGCGGCACCAGGGGTGACCTTGTCATTTGTTTTTTTGCATTTAACTGATTTTATATAAAGTTTTGCATTTTTTATACTTTGAGGATGAGCAAATCCAGTAAGTGTATGTTCATATGTTTTATTGCATTGTAATTTTTGGAAGGATAACTTTCTGGTAGTAAGACCCGAGGCTGTGAAACTCTGTAGGCAAATGCTCACATTATAGCTGTATCGATACAGTGTTAAATGTCTTCCTTTATACCACCGGAATAATAACATATACTATTGGTATCGGTATCGGATTCGATCCGGAACTTGTAAATTATTGGTAGTATTTATTATGTGGAAAACAAAAGGACCTGGAATGGTGTAATTTTTAATCAACACCATTGTCCTATATTAGTTATATATAAAGTTGAATTCGTTGACTCGTCGTTTTTACGTCATGCCGGGTAACAAATTGGACCTCGTTATTTTAGTAGTATAGATATATATGTAAACGGAGATGTGGTTTGATTGCCAATGAGACAACTATCCGCTTCGATCACTTCGCAACTGTTTTTTTTTTCAAGTTTGCTCTTATGTTTGAAAAATTAAGTACGAAAAACACGTCATGCGTATAAAGCCATGTAAATTTGTTGAGTTTTTACCGGCACATAAACATGTTTCGGAATAAAACCATGTTCCCCTTAAAATTTTGTCAATCATTGGATAAATTAGTATTCAGTAAAAATCACAAATCCTTTTTTAATGTGATATAATTTTATTGAATTATATCGAAACTTAAATTTCTTCTGCCTTATTTTAATAATTCAAAGGGTAAAACCTGAAGGA
Organism: Mytilus coruscus; assembly: GCA_017311375.1. Taxonomy (NCBI): domain Eukaryota; kingdom Metazoa; phylum Mollusca; class Bivalvia; order Mytilida; family Mytilidae; genus Mytilus; species Mytilus coruscus. The sequence goes on from CM029598.1 coordinate 43,573,759, forward strand.
TAGCATAATGGAAAAAAGTCATTTGGTGTATAGATCCACAATAAGAAGTCCCTATATATATGTTTGAAAAGCAGAAAGCAAAGAAAAAGGAAAAGTATTGTTGTTCTTCGTCTCAAAGTCTCATTAAGGTCTTTAATAACAATAAAGGTACTAATTTTACTGCATAATATGCGTCTTTCGACAAATTAATTCTCTTTGGTGATAGTCGACGGCAGCATATTTGAAAATCCAAAACCTTAAATAAACATTGAAGAGCTGATCATACCATAAGTATAGCCAAATTTGGACAAGGAGCTTTACATAAGAGAGATATATTCCTTAATTTGAATTGATTTTAAAATTATATAACAGCAAATTCCAACTTAATATGCTTCAAAAGCCTACGACTCACTGTTTATATCTAGAGGTTGCATTTCTGTAAATATTGACAATGCAATTTCCCATAGGAACTCCTTTTACGGCTAAAACTGTACCACTTTTACTATGAAGTTTTGAAAAAAATCATATCCTAGAATGGAAAGTTCATAGGCACTACAATTTTTTTCAAAGGTCAAAATATAGGGCTGTGCGGCATATTTTCAACGTTTATATGCCCCGAACTTCTAAGAGTTTAAACTAACACTAAATTTCTTAACTATCCCTACCTTGACTGTAGGATTACCACAGATTTCTATATAGACAATATGCATATGTATATTTACTGGTAACATTCCCAAGTTATGTCTCTATGAGATGAAACCTAGGGATCATAACTTGGAACCAGTATGTAAACAAAATTAATTATCTATGAATATTCTATATCTCCCTAAAAGAGGCGTGGCTTGAGAAACAGCTGTATTTACAAAGTGTAACCTATACAAACATTTATTCCAATAGAAAATTCTCTAAAAACACTTTCTCTCACATTAATACTTATTTATCAGAATTATAGCCTTAAAGAAATCACTGCATAAACTCTAAGTTTTGTTTTACTGTTCATTTGATACCCCCTACCCTGTTTCAATTTTTTAAAGAATTTGAAAACAAGACTTTAATTATTGCCAGCTTACCATATTTGCATGTTTTCTGACATAAAATGCCTAAAACCTGTTTAAAACTGTTCTGATAACATATTGAAAGCATTTCAGAATACTGTAAATGTTATGTTTAGCAGTCAATCATTCCAACATTCAAGTTTATATAAAGTATCAAATCCTGCCTGTGTCTCCAGTCCACATTTTACTGTATGCCTATTTGTCAATGAAAGTTCACAATTTCTGCCTCAAATGGTCAGTTTAGAATTCTTGTCACAACAGTATCATCTCTAACCATATATCTGACATAATTTAGCAAATATATAAGCTAGAAGTGTTAAAACAAAGCCATATTTGCAATAGTTGTATGTATGCAGATACCAGTCTGATGTATAAATTCACTTAAAATTTTATAGAAATGACTGCTAACATCTAATTTTTGCATAACTTCCAAGCACAGTTATTGTTTTCTATATAAATACCTTTAAAATCATAAAATCATAGCATTTACAAATCAAATTATTTGTCTTATGACCCAGGGGGTAGGCAATTTTCTCTGTTTTTTGCCCCTAGGGCCTCAAATTTCCTAAATTATTCTGCTGTTTCTAGCAATATGGAATATTTAGTACATATTCAGGATAGAACACACTATTGTAAGTTTTGTTGAGATATTTTGTATTTCTAGCTTGTATTTTTATGCCGCGGTGATAAAAAGCACATTTAGGCGTTACGGCTTACTTTTGGGTTATCGACAGGACAAAAACACCCCATCAATAACATTCAGGAAGAATCTATGAGTTTCAATGACTGCGAAGAGTAAATATAAGCACTTCAAAACAATTTAACTTACAAATATGCATATATTATGAATTTATTTTGCATTCTGGGCTTAAAGTAAACTAAGCATACTGTAAACTGTGAATTTATGCTGAGTCATCATAGTTAAAGCCCAGGATTTTCTCAATCTTCATGAAATATTTATAAAACTTCATATTTGAGTTAATTTCTTTAAAATCTGCGAGAAAAAGCCAAATATGGTTAAATTCTGTATGTTCTCTTTTTTCACCCAATATAGGTTGCATTTCTGTAAATATTGACAATGCAATTTCCCATAGGAACTCCTTTTACGGCTAAAACTGTACCACTTTTACTATGAAGTTTTGAAAAATCATATCCTAGAATGGAAAGTTCATAGGCACTACAATTTTTTCAAAGGTCAAAATATAGGGCTGTGCGGCATATTTTCAACGTTTATATGCCCCGAACTTCTAAGAGTTTAAACTAACACTGAATTTCTTAACTATCCCTACCTTGACTGTAAGAGTACCACAGATTTCTATATAGACAATATGCATATGTATATTTACTGGTAACATTCCCAAGTTATGTCTCTATGAGATGAAACCTAGAGATCATAACTGGGAACCAGTATGTAAACAAAATTAATTATCTATGAATATTCTATATCTCCCCAAAAGAGGCGTGGTTTGAGAAACAGCTGTATTTACAAAGTGTAACCTAGAAGGATCGTAGCACCCTTTTATTCACTTATTTCATAGTTAGTGCTGCTTACAGTCAGGTTCTTAACCTTACCGAAATAAACACAAAAGAACTTACCACAACACTCTTTCGCATATGAAATATTCTTTGACTTTGGGCATGCTATTGAAAGATGTCACACATTGGAATGCATATGCTCCCATATTCTTGAAGTAAAGCCACTCTCCTCTTTTTAAGTCTGGTAGTTTGATGTTTTCTATAATTAAATCTACAGCATCGCAAGTCGGTCCCCAGATAGTGCTGTCAAATACTTTTTCGTCGTCGTCCTGAAAAGAAATAAATCTATATGCATATCCACTTGCCCTTAATTCTTCTGTTCGCATGAAATACTATCTCCAAATGGACACTTCACATCATAAACTATACAAAATAGACTACAATGTTTCTAGAAACTTAAATTTTCAAATTTGTGAAAAAACATTTTTAAAACATTTAAAATTTCAAGACTGCAGTCAAAGGTTAAATAATGTAGATATATAACTATGCCCGACGTCTTGTATAAAACTTGAAATGATGTGCATATTGCAAACACGTAAAAAGCATATAAAAAGATAACCGTATTATCGATGAAAAGCATCAACAAGCGTCTATGAGCCAACCAAATCTTCGAAAGAATAGTATATGCTTGTATCTGGCATTTGATACAACAAATGCATTGACAATGTAAAACTGTGTGACGAGATAATGGGCACAACAAATATTACACCAAACGCTCAATGAATTTCATCTGTAGATAATTGTCTAGATAGATGCCAAATGAAAATAACATTATAACTATAAATTGTATTATACCACAGAGCCAAATTTAAACCTTATGTTTAACATAATTTAATATATTTCAAACTTAAATTTGTAATACTTGACTTGAAATATTTTATCAATATTTTATGCAATATCAAGCGCAATATTTAAATCTACTGTTGATATCGCATTGTATGTTACCTTAAAATGCGATGGAACAAACCAACCAGGGTAGAGAAGACAGTCGAAAAAGCAGCCATAAATTCCATCATTGACATAATACATTGTAATTTGTCTATACAGTGTATCTGTGTAACCATGAAGTTCACCATCTGAAACTAACATTCAACAATATGTGATACATGTATGTTAATAATAACTCAATCTACAGCAATAAGTAAAGCTAAATCCGGACGAGGAATGAGAGTTGTGCACACGAAGATGCGTTCCTTTGTGTCAAATGATTTCCAAGATTCATTTCAATGAACCAATTCGTATGTTCATGCCAGTACTGGCTACTGGGCAGGTGAAGACCTTTTTGACTTGTAACCAGAGGTATCGATATATACCGAACGAAATCTCCAGCATTTGGAAGTGCAAATGCTATATTATATTTATCATTAGTTTACATTATTAATAGATATTGATATTTGTGTTGTTAATATATACCGAATTAATACAAACCAGGTGTTATATTTTCAATTTCTTTATCAACCTTTTTCTTCGCAATGATATTGGTTGCTATTGTAAAAGCTGAGGATACATAAAACTGTCCAGGTTCAGCTATTATTCTAACATCTTTCCCTATGAAATATTTTTCCAAGGATTTATTTACTAGGGCAGATATCTATAAGAAGATGTTGCATTAATGTGTAAAGTTGTATATAATGACAACTTTTTAAATGAAGCAATGTATATATAAAATTAATGTTTTCTCTGTTGGTTTGTGTAATCTTAATATATCTATGAGTTTTACCCTTTACAAATGTTTTAAACATCGGTTAATAAGTGTTGCATCTTACCACTATCAATTTGCGCTCTGTTGCTTTTGATTGGAAAAAAATATTGTTATATGGTAGTATCAAATATGTATAGTAATAAGTTCTATTTCTTCAACTTTTTTCTCAATTAAAATATGGAATACTTTGATTTTAGTTCATTTACTTACTGGTGCTGTCAACGTATATTTGTTCCGCCTTATAAAAGTTCCCTTAGAAACTTTGTTATAACCTATGCCATTATACCTGTTCCTGTTCCTATAACCTTTATTCCGTAAGGAAAAAAATACCGTGATATTTGTTGCAGTGGAAATAATGTTACAGAATATTTCTTCCACTTGGAACTTATATTATGAAGGAACTTCTATCTCGTGACAGTGCAATTGCTTTAATCAAAATTGATGTCGACAATTTGTTCCTTATCTCTTATCTGTTTCTAGAAGAGCATTGCATTGCATGTAACGTTGCAAAAAAAAAGTGTTACAATTGTTGAATAAATCATTTCGTTTAATTACTTTTTGTTGGTAACAGCTCAGTTGACAATAAACAATAGTAGATAAAAGTATATTTAAGTAGATATAAGATAAACAATTTTTTTTTATTATTTTCCAGTTATTGTTTTGTTTTCAGAGCAAGACAGTAAATTATATAAAAAATATATACAGTAAATAAAACAAAGTCCTAAATATAACAAAATCTCGATATATCGATAATCATCTTTTCTGGAGTACATATATGATATATACAGACATTTCAGATATCAGTGGGATCATAAACAAAACAACAAATCAGAACCCTTGATTGAATCAAAAATTACGCTACTTATATTAAGCTATTTTATTACCTCTTTAAAGGCGTTTGTATCATTTTGGACGTTTCTTCCGGGATAACCCCCACCTATGTTCAACAGTGTCATATCGAACCCCATAGCAAGTCCTATATCAAATACATATCTTGACTCCTGTATAGCTGCTTCATAAGCTGCGGCTTCTTGACAACCACTTCCAACATGGAAACTGTAATATCGTTAAAACTGTTAGACACCCGAAATATTCCCCCCTAACTTTCTTTCATTTAAAATATATTTTGAATACACCTTTGAAGGACTGTCTATAGCTTGTTATTATCTAACACATTTGATCACTTTTTAGATGATTTTCAAATTGAGCTCTCCTGCTTATTTGACTTTCTTTCAATTATTTAATGAACAATACGAATTAAACATAATATCTCTTTAAATAGTGAATCAAAGTACGGTTTACATACGAAATGGTATCAGTTTGCTAAATTTTGTTTGAATTTACTTGCATCAGCAATTTTCTCTGAACTTTTTCATTTCAAATGAACAAAAAAAGCGGGAAAAATATGTAATGACCTAACGAATCGAAGTTTCTTAAATTATATATTTATTAAAAATACGCTTGTAACCTGAAACTTGTCGTTTTACACTCACATGTAGAAACGGATACATACTGTTGTGAAACGTCGGTACCTGACTCGCGTGACTTTATATTGTTACGCATGACCATTGTGTCAAATTATATGCTTAATTTATCTAATATTAGTTCTTAATACCACAGACGTGTATATTTGACCAAATTATGTAATATTGATTGTAGCGGTGAATATTCTGGATAATACATGCATGTGCACTTTGAAGGTTATTTTATGCAGTATCACTGACATTTAATTTTAACAAAATTAGATTTTTAATTGTAGAGAGTTTAACTACAACAAAAACAAATTCAAATGAAGAGATATATATCAAAATAAAAATCTTACCTTACACCAATTACGTTTAATTTCAGTTTCTTTGCAAATTGAAGCAGCTGCGATGCTTTCAAAGGATGACATCCGAACTTTCTTTTTAAAGGATGATTTACCTTGTAACTTGATTGTGGACATATTCGCAATATCAGTCTTTAAAACATGAAATTAACATTTTAGATAACAGTGACATACAATGCCAAGTTAACAAAATTAACATACCAAGTCAATGCAAACATGAGGTGTAACACAGCGGGAGAACACAAACCCTACAACTTGTACCTGTTTTATGTTAGAAATATAACTAATATCTATGTGTTCTACCTAATTGTTTTAGTAATTAATTGAATAAAGGGGATGCTGGGTATATATCCATGAGACATCATTGCTACATTTTTTCCTTTGTGTATATTCATTTCGAATGTCTGAGGTCTCTTGGAATAATTTTGTAATTGCTAAAACTAAAGTTAATTTGATCAAGAACGTTCAAATATAGCTAGAAATGGTTGGCTAGTTGGAGAAACAGGAAAATTCCAGTCAATAGCAACCGGACGATTGTTACCAAACAAAATATGGGACGTGTCATTTATACATCATATATCACTCACGTTTATTGATTTTTCGAAGTATCATCAATGTATACTATTCGCGACACTTTATACTACCGGTCACAAACAGGTTGACGGTTTCATAGCATGAAGCTGCTCTAACTTGTTTCTTCTAGAATAGAGGAATTGGTCCTCTTTATTTACGATTTTAACTGTATTTACTTGTTAGTACAAATTATAAGTCATTTCTGTAAAGTAGTTTGCATCATGAAATTGTATAAAATTATAATTCTGGTACGTTTTATGAATAGATTATTTTTTATCAGATACGTCTCAGAAAACAAATTGGAAAGGCGAATTCACAAGCAGCAAAGTAAGAATACCTTAAATATGTGATAACAGAACAGCAATAATCAATAGAAGTCTACTTTGCCTGAGGGATTGATAACGTTTGTTTAAGTATAGTTACACAATCAAACTAGAGCCACAATCAAAGAGTATCAGTCAAATCAAGTAAATAGTGAAGCACAGTCTACTAAGCAGATGATTTCTGTGGAGATTGACAGTCTATTGGCAGTGGCATAGACCCTATGGCAGAAACTTGTCAGTTAAAGTTGCGGCTGACAGTATTTTAATCAAAATCAATACAATATTTGAGACCATCAATATCAAAATGACATTGAATCCACAATGAATATAAATATATAACATCACGTCTATGCCTAAATACTTTGCGGCAGGATATACTTCTTTGATCTTTTCTAGTTCATCCTCACAATCAAATGTCATCATAGCTACGTCATTATCAGAGGCATATCTCAAAAATGATAACTGCTTATACGGGTTGGCATAGATTATTCTGGTCGGATCAACCCCAAGATCCAGAATTTTCTGTATTTCAATCTAAAGAGAAACAGACATTTTAGAAAAGGCAATCGCTACATAAATTAATCAATTATCCTAAAAGGAATATATTTTCAGCGGGAAATGAACAGGTTCGAACTCAGAGAATTAAAGCTAGAAGTATATATGTGGAAAAGCAATACTATATATTACGTCTTCATTGAATATAATTACTTTCATTCTATATGAATGGAAAACACGCGAGCTTGCGACATACCATGACATGACCACATACCAATTATATGTACTGTTTCTTTTTTGTACAATATATTTTTTTCAATCACAAACTCCTTTTATGTCATATTTTTCTTTCTTTCTTTCTCAGGTACTACAACACTAATGAAGCGTCCATATTTATGAGCAAATATATTAGGATTATTTACAATGATAATTTTCATTAATAAAATCATCAGTGATTCGAGTCTTATATTTCAGAATGTGAGACGCGTGCGTTTCGTCTACATAACACTCATCAGTTATGATCGAATCAAACATGAAATAATGCCTTGGCTAATTTTTAGACCTTTTGTTTAAAAGCAGAAGTTACCAGGGACAATAAAATTAAAACGCAATAATTACTTTGGTCATGAGAGTCAAAATCCACTGATAAGTTCAATTCAGTTACTTCACAATCAATTAAGAGAAGAAGTGATTTAGGTTATGACAAGTGAAGCATATTATTGGTCATCTGTAACAAAAACATTCAATAACGTTCAACCAAAGTAAGCAATTAAATGGTAATAGGAAAAGACGACGAAGATAAACAATAGCTTCCCAAAAATTATAATTATCATACACATTACTTTATACCAAAGTATTTTTTGCTTTTGTTCAGTTGTTGCGTGCTTGGTGTAATGACAAGTAAATTATCCAATGATAATTATTTTCTGATGACACATCATAACCAAAATGAATGACAGTATTCTGACAGCAGTAAATGGAAAATTAAAACAAAGGAAATTGCAAACAGGTAATCACAAACATCATGTCGAATAAATACAGACAACGCTTAGGTCAAAAAGGAAGGAAACACAAAAAAGTAAAAAACAATACCAAAACATTACACACAAAAATAATATTGAACAACATGAACCGCATCGAAAACCAGTAGTGAACCAAGTTGTTCCTGTAGGGAAAGAAATTCCTGTTTCACACATGACATCCGTATCATTTTTTTTTCTAACGCGAGTCAAAATCCGCTGATAAGTTCAATTCGATTATTTTGCAATCACTTAAGAGAAGGGAAATCGGTTGTGGCAAGTACGAAAATATTTTGACCATCTTTAACATAAATGAGGGGGGGCAAGGGGTTTAACTGTTATGCTGTTTTGGGGTAATTTAATTCTTTGTTATCTGTTATTCAGAAAATGTATTTGCTGTTAGCTGTTATTGTCTTATTCCTTGTTAGCTGTTATAGGACTATTATTTTTTTTGTTATCTGTTATTGTGAGTATGTATTTCCTGTTAACTGTTATTGAAAATTGGAATGTTAGAAATTTTTGACAGCCAATATTCAGTAGAAATTGAAGATTGTGACTTGGATGGAGAGTTGTCTCATTGGCACTCATACCACATCTTCTTATAACTATTGGGGTCTTTCCACTGATAATATGGTGGTCCTGTATTTGCAGAAGGATTTCAGTAACATACATCACATCAATGAATTCTAGTCAAATCGGCACCTGGTCAAATCAGCACCTAGTCAATTTGGCACCTGGTTAAATCGGCACCCGATGAAGTAATTTCAGCACCCATGTTACATATGTTTAATATATTTTTCAGTATTTTGAACAAAAAGATTAAAATAAAGAAGGGGTTATCCAAATATTGACTTATTTACATTTTTGGGGGTTTCTGTATGTAGTTTTTCGTTCAATTTAATGTGTATTTAAGGTATTGGATTTTTTTTTATGCATGCATTTTGAATGACTGTTGGTTTAATGCTGTTTAAAGTTTCCTGAAAAACCACCTTAATTGCTACCAATTTTCCATGCGAGTTTGACGGCCTGGGACATTTGCGCTTTTACATAGGACGTTTGCACTTTTTTAAATGGACATTTGCGCTTTAATTCATAGGACATTTGCGCTTTTACAATATTTAAGATATAGAGTTAGAGCTGATGAAGTTTTCTATTATTTTGATATAATTTGTCCCAAAAGTAGGACAACAGACTGTAAAAATATTATTGAGAAAGCGCAGGAGGGATTTTTTTCATTTTCATTTATTGTCTAAAAGAAATGCACTACGAAATAACTGTGTTCTCGGACCTTATGTTGTACTGTTACACCACTGTCCCATGTCAGGGGAGGGTTGGGCGCCAACTAACATGTTTAACCCCGCCACATTCTGTATGTGCCTGTCCCAAGTCTGGAGCCTGTAGTTCAGTGGTTGTCGTTTGTGGCTGTGTTACTAATGTTTTTGTTCATTGTATTGTAGTTAAATTGGGCCGTTAGTTTTCTCGTTTGATTCTTATTATACAGCTGTCATTTCAGGGCCTTGTATAGCTTACTATGCGGTATGGGTTTGCTGTATGGGAATCATACCACTTCTCCTTTTATACTTATTTACAAAATACAAAAATAGTTATGTATCATTTTTTGAGCATGTGAGTGAATAGTGGCTTTGGGAATTACACAACACGTTTTGCTTTTAGCATTTACATTTAGAAGTGCTACTTCCCCTCTTTACATTTACATGAAAGAGAACCCTGACCACCAGTTTTCTTAAAGCTTTTTAACTGCTTCACATACATGACATAGCGAAAGTTGAAGTTCAGAAACTGTTGCTGCAAACAGAGATGTGTTATTTTAATGTTGTATTGTTTATTTTGAAGATCGTTTGCTTTGTATATATGTTGTGTTTGTCACAGATCATGTTTTTGATTTATATGGCAATAAAGTATTTGATTTGATTTAGCAACTTCAATTTAATGTCTCGACAATTATCCTTTTAAAAATCCTACAGCTGTTCCAATATGGTACCCAAATTCTCAATATTAAATAATTTCACAGAAGATACATGATTTATGTTTCACTTGGTGTCATCCAAATTGTCACTCGGGCCAATTTCTATTATATCATCAGAATAGACACTTGAGCCAATTTCTTTTATATTATCAGAATTATTTGTACATGTAACTGGCATGCATGTATCAACTACATTTCCTGTCTTCATCTGGGTATTTTTGTATTTTATAACTAAGGTTTATTATGTGGTCATTGAATAAAAGTTCTATAGTGTTTTTTTTATAACAAAATCCATACTATAAATTGCTTTTCTGAAAAGAAGTGAAAAAAATCAAATTAATATAAGGTGTCACTGGCTTCATTTTCTTGAAAAATTAGAAAACAATACCAAACACAAAAATTTAATGCCTTGATTTAAAAATATTTAACAAAACAGAAACTTGTAATTTTCTTAGTAAAATTCAACATAATCCGTACTATAAATTATTGTACAAGTTTTAAGTGGATTTAAGTCGAAATTTGTACTAATTGTACATTGTATATTTTTTGGTGCAGATCATAATTTGTACAAAATTATAACTTGTACACAACATATATCAACGGTGTTTATGTTAAGGTCGTATGGACATAGGCCTGTACTCATCAGGTATCCATATGTCCCTTTTTCTTGATTATTAAGAATTTGAATGTGAATTTGAATTTTACGTATATATGGGGATAATATTCCTTGTATCCCCATGCGTACATATTAAATTCATATCAATTATTTATTTAACAAAAAGGAAAACATATGGCAAGGGATTCCTGATGATGATCATAATTAAAATGTATATACAGGTCTCTGTTAAGACCTTACTAGGTCCATACAACCAGTTATATATATTAAGATATACTGGATTGGTCCTGGACCGTACTGATTTTAAAATTTCATTTACTGTTATCTGTTATTGTCCCTTTTCAATTCCTTGTTATCTGTTTTAAGCCAAATTAATTTACTGTTTTGCTGTTATTGGAACCCCCCTTGCCCCCCCTCATAAATGTTCAAAAACGGTCAAAATGAGCAAAATAAAATCCAAATATTATCTATAGTCCAAATACTATATGAAATGTGGTTTATTATCAAATTGGATTTATTGTTACAACTTTATTTGATTTCATTCACTTTTAGATTCCATGTCATTTATCTTCAAATATATTTCTTCATACATGTCATATTTTAAAAATACGATATTAATTCACTGCGCATGTGCATTTAATTTTGTGACGACACTAACAGAGTGCAGTTTTTAATAATAATATAATAGCATATTTAGGAAAATGGTAATATGCAAGACTAAGCCTTTGTCCTATTTTTGTTTTGAAATAGAAAATAGAAATTGTTAATTGTTGGTCGTGTATCTATAGATGATACGTTATTTTAAACACCTGATATTCCCTACCATTTTAATAACTATTATATCACCTTGCTTGCACAATCAAAGGATAGCCCCATGTCTGCCATTAGCCTCAGCACAGGATAAAAATCATTACATTTCACTGCTGTAAAGCAAGAATAAAAACAATACTTTATGAACAAACAAAATCCTTAAAATGTCAAAATAATACTTTATACAGTGACTTTTGAGTATGAGTATTGGTTTTTTAACTGTTATCTTGTTTCGAGTAGCTCAGTCATTAGTTTTCTATGTTGTGTTTTGTGTACTGTTGTTTTTCGTTTTGTTCTTCTTTCTGTTTTTCCATGGAATAGTCAGTTTGTTTTCGACTCATACGTTTGAATGTCCCTTTGGTATCCTTTGCCTCTCTGTTACAATGATTATCAAGTATTTAGTTATGATCATACGTCGTATGTGGGATAATTTATCACAACCTCGAAAACATTAAAATTTGCCATGATAATGACAGAAATAACAGACATTTATAATATTATCATAGGTATCATAGTTTAGTGTAGAAGTCGTCGTTAGGTCATGTATGTCATATTTGTTTTATTTTGGTAAATTGTTTTGTTAGAAATTATGCCGTTAGTTTTCAAAATTTGATTCATATTTATCATGTCGGGGCTTTTATAAACCGTAAATAAAATGGGTTTTTTCTCATTGTTAAAGGCCGGTCGTATGCCCATAATTGCTTACATGCCCTTAATTTGAACTTAAGCGGATAGTTGTTTCATAAGTAATCATACCATATCTCCTTATTTTTTTATTAGTACGAGCGCCACTATTGAGTCTTATTAAGACAAAACGCGCGTCTGTTGTACAAAATTATAAACCTGGTATCTTGGATAAGATTCTACAACCACTTGGTTGATACCTCTACTCGTAAGGTTTCGTCCCAGATGGTATCACCAACCCAGTAGTCAGCATTTTATTGTTGATATGACATATAATTGATATGCTAATTTTCTGTAATTTTCTAATTACAAATTGCCATAGTCTTTGATACGTATACGCAATAGAATGTGAAGATGACAATAGGAATACTGAAATCATTGTGTATGTCATAAATCCTATTTAGCAATTATTGATTAGCATCATTTTCAAGAAAATTTAGTTGATAAGACAAGACCTGTTTGTCTCTTAAGGGAATGGTCATTGTTTATCAGCTGAGGGGGTCGGTTCAAATTTTTCACATTAAATGTTTTGTTGGCAACCCCCATGATTCTTATGAACCACATAATGACCCCCCTGAGAACATAGTTTGAAAAGTATGACCCCCCCTTCACCAAACAAAAATTTCATTCATTAACAGTTGGGAAAAGATGATAACTGCAAGCTACATAGTACAAAGTTGCAGGCATTGACTTGAAAAATAGCTATGAGAAATATGTGGATATTGACACTATCCGTAACAGAATACAGCATAAACAGATTTTCCTTGATTGGGGCAATGATTGCAGTACTCCTTTTCTTTGATTTTGAACTGATATTTTATAATACATTCTACACTATAGTTCTGTTATTTTATATAGTTCTGTTATCTTATTCTTATAAGTAGCTTGAACTAATTAATTTGATAAAGATAATTTACTTTGTCTGGTTAGCAAACACTAGTAAGTAATATTCTGTAAATATTATATTGCCTTGATGTTTCATCATGACCTTCCATATTCTTTGTTTTGAAGCTGATGCAACTGATTTTAGTAAACATTTTTCAGTTGTATTCTTCTTTGAGAAAACCTTGAGTATACAATAGAGTTTTTCTTCTTGTTTTTTTTCTGTTTTCTTTCGAAAATGAATATCTGACACATGCAAGAAGAAAAATGGACAAAATAAGCATTTAAATGAAGAAAAAAAATATATCGCATTTTAACTTGAATCTTCATGAACAGAATGAAGTCATATCTTAATACAGATTGTCCCTGGTTTTGAAACTGCTAATCCTTCACAAGTTAAGCTTTTAAAGGCACAATAAGCCAAATTTGTTTATATACATGAGCATGTGCTCTTATAAATAAATGAAATGACGTAAAAAGAAGAAAAAAAACCCCAGAAAATTCTTTGTTCCAATTTATTTGACTGAAACCTTTAAAATTGTACAAATTTTATATATAACCTTTCAATAATGATTTTCCCTCTATATGAATAAATGTAAATTTACTGTCTGACACAGAATTATTTGTGAATGAAAAAAAAAAACATATAAAAAAGAGTAAACAATATGTCTCAATTCTTTTAATGCCTTGATTAAAATTTTCAAGTTTTGTAAATGTTTTGTGAATTTTAATTTTCTCATCATATAGATATTTTTTTATTTCAATCCCACACTTGGAAGTGCAACTGAAAATAGAACATTACAAATATTGTTGATTTTATGGTTCTAGTCCTTCCTGGATCAAATATGTACAAACATTTACATGATTTATTTGAGATAAAGAAATATATATGTAGGTTAATAATTATATGAACATTCAATATTTTATTTCAATGTGAAAAAAGTTTTACGAAACCCCAGTGTATTGTTTAGTGTGTGTGAATGCCGTGCTGCCCTACAAGGGCCCTCGATTTGAACATTAAAAATTCTGATTATTGTTCGATATCTTTGTAATAATTTCATAAAATAATTATACATATTTACAAATTATTTTAGAACGTACACACCTTTTACAGTCCTATATCTATCCTAAGAAATCGCATAAAAATGATTGGAACACTTTAGAAAGTTGTAATACACATGTTCAGAAACTTTTAAAACTCATTGTTTCCTGTGGTCAAAACTAGAGACAAATGTTATACAGTTGTTAATCTTGAGATAAGTCGGATTGTAAACTTTCACATCCTATGGATAAAGGGTCAATATAATATTCCTTGGGATAATGAACCATAACAGATGACTGTGATAAGGAGTGACCAGATTCACTGTCCTTGAGAACTTAGGCATCCTGCTAGTGCTGTACATGATCAATGATTTAATAATGACAGAAATTATTTAAAAGATTGCACACTCACTTCAATATCGTCAACAATTTATATGCTTGTCAGACATAAAAACTTTCATTGTGTGACCCCCCAGTCAAATGAAATTTTTGATGGCAACCCCCCCAGCTGTATGATATTTTTGGTAATGACCCCCGCCCTAAAATGATCCGACCCCCTCAGCTGATAAATAATGACTGTTCCCTAATTTATCCAAATGGCAAGTTGGTAGAGTTACAAGTTATCATTCAGTCGACACCAAATCAGTTTTGTGCTTTGTGTACTGTCCTGAAGGGATCCTTTTTGTTACTCAAAACTGATTTTGTAAAGTACAGAAAACATTATCATCTATAGATATTTACCATAGAATGGTACAACTGTCGGAAAGCATTTTTGCCAAATCCTGTGTTTTCTGATTATGTCTCCTAGATCGCCAATAAAGAAGGGATTCTCCTATCAAATATATAGATTGATCTATAATTTCGTAACTAGTGTTTGAAATATCATGTTTGTAAACAACCACTTCAATGATTGAGTATAACAGCTTCTCTTGTTTTTGAATGCACTGTTTTATGTGTATATTATTATTGTTGTCGAGGTGTCACTTAACGCAGCCATAAGTGTCAATTGTTCTTCTTCTTAAATGCTCATTTAACGTAAAATTTCAATCATAAATCTTTAATTTGTGATTGTGAGAGAAATCAATGCTTTCAATATTTGCACTTGTGTGTAAGAACTATACTATTAATTTCTTGTAATTGGTCAATTTTTTTTTTTTTTTTTAATGCTTAAAAAAATTATACTGCATTAATATGTCCATTACTTTTCGTCACCTAAGATTTCAATAAAATTTTGAATTAAGACTTATATGATGATTTGTTCGAAATATGTATATACTCATTGATTTATATGTGTGTGTGTGTGTTTCGAATGTCTCTCGATCCCCAACTTATTTATTTACACATATAGAAGTAGTTAATATCAACCTATTATAATGTTACGCTTTATGATTAAATAATCTTATGTAAATATGCAATCATAGTATACTTTGAAGCTCTGTAGGTTGAATTGAATAAAAATATCACAAAAATTAAGTTTATTTTGTTATTAAAAATAAAGCAACATACATCCGATCCAATCTGGTGAATCTTCTCTTTGATTAGGCTGTCAATAGAATGTTGCATTTCCACTAACTCAATCTGACTTTTTGTGCTATCTTGGAAATAGTACGTCATACTTC
This sequence comes from Mytilus coruscus, assembly GCA_017311375.1. Classification (NCBI taxonomy): domain Eukaryota; kingdom Metazoa; phylum Mollusca; class Bivalvia; order Mytilida; family Mytilidae; genus Mytilus; species Mytilus coruscus. The sequence continues at coordinate 43,589,908 of CM029598.1, forward strand.
CTCAGGTTTACCTTAAAATAATGATATTAGATTGTAATAATCTCACATTTTATAAAGGGATGCCTTTAAAATACAATGCATTAGTTATCATATTTTCCATGGTTTAGTCTGTCCCTTTAAACCCGTCTGATTAAATAGCTCCCCCTATTTTGATACATCTTAAGCTTCATAAACGTTTACTGGTACGGGGCACAGTTATCGTCCTTTGAATTTCGTTGTCTACGAATAGAGTCCCTAGTGTGAACAGTGTATAACTTGCAATTTTTTTTCATACACCTTCCAAATTTATTTCTTGATATTTTATGCCTTAAATAGTTAGTAAAGGGATGACATTACATGTAAAACAAATTTGGGGCATGCATTTTTAGGTAAAATAGTGATTTGGTCCAGTTTTAAAAGGTCAAAAATTAGTATGTCTGAAGCTGTCAAACTGAAGTACAGACCCCCTTAACATAAAATTATCCATTTTTTGAGTTAGAGCCGATATACTTTTCTATAACTTTGATATAATTTGTCCCAAAAGTAGTACACTACACAGTAAAAAAATTGTTGAAAGAGCAGGTGCGGTTTTTTTAATTTGCTTTTTTTGTCTAAAAGAAATGCACTACGAAAATGCGAAATAACTGTGTTCTCAGGCCTTAGAGGTGAATTCAGTAAACGTCGATTCTGTACCTTGGCAACTTCCCTGCATGATTTGAGGGTATCAGCTTGTCAAACTTAATGAAATTAAAGGATTTTTATCTTTATTGGATTGTAATTCTGTCAAAAAATGTCCAATTTTAGCATTAATGGATGAAATAAGCATGTTTAAGCCATTTCCATTTCTATGCCTGAGGAGCTAGCCGACTTTCTATATGACAGGTTTTCATGTTTTGATATTTGTGTTTCTTTTGGGTATTTCAAATTTCTATAATCATATGTGAACCTTAAATCTGGTGAAAAGTAGATTATCTCAGAAAAAATGTTCAAAATGTGTTGTAATTATGGTCCTGGTCTAACAGCCTGTTTGAAGGAAGTGAAATGTAATTAGCTATGTACATAAAAGTTGAAGTCCATTATAAAGAGTTCATTAAATATATATAAAAAGCGAATAAAGAAGTGCTTTGAGTTTGAATCTTAACCGTTATATGTAACGTAATTTAGAATATTTCGATAGCTCATTATCTCAATCCCTATTATTTTAATCAAGGAATAGCACAACTATGATTTTCCATATACACTTCTTTGGAGTTATTTCCAATATCTGATAGTATCTGTTACATACATTCTCATCTTGTTGGTCTCGGGCGATTCAGAGACAAAATTATATAATTGCCCGTGTTTTTATTTGTATTTAATTTGTTTCGTGCAGTTTAGTAATTTATATAAAATTCATTATCGTTTATCCGACATCTCCTTTTATTCATATATAATATGTCTTTGATGAGGTATTTGTACAGTAGGTATAATCCATAAATTAGTAGTGCACGAATAAACCTCCGCATCAAAATAAAATTGAAAAGCTGTCCTGTAAAAATTCATACAAGGGTTAGCATTCAATTTGTTTAAGAAACATGAAAAATATTTAATATCAGGTACGTATCAATTTAACATGTTTAAGCAAGTCCGTCTTTTAAAATCTTTTCCTACAATCTTTTACACCCACACCATTTACATACGTATACAATGTTTCATGTTTCATTGCCGTTCAACCATTATATTCCTTTAATGTATATTTTATGTTTATCTAAAAAAATCTGTATACTTAAATAAATTTTGGATAAATTATGTTTATTTTGTTGAGTCATTGAACGATAAAATGATACTGGTATGACCTTCAGCTACTTTATTTTAATTTTATGTCCACCATGAAAATTGAAAACTAAACATTTGATTGTAAGTCCACTTTGAGATTAGTTACTGGTCAATATAAAAATATGAAATCAGTTCGGAAAATCTCTAGGGTCTTATGATATTTTTGTTAAATTTGATATAGATTTCATTAAAGTTTCAAAAATTATCTCCCCTTTAACACATTCTTAATGATATATTTCGTCTATACAAAGACAGTTATTCCGAACACAAAAATGCTGAATAGTTATTTGCTTCATATTACACACCAAAGTTGTGATAACATAACTGTTTTTATTCAACGTAAATTACCCAAATGCGTTATATTATATATATAGGTTTGAACGTTGTTTTCAATTTAGACTTATTTATATTTTTTCGTTTGGGCTTGTATTATATTTGCCTTCGGGTTTATATGATCCGTTCATCCTATTTCGACTCTTCAAAATACAAGAGTCTATCCTAAATTGAGGTAAATTATATGGCCTTCCAAATACCGTTTCGATTCCTAATATCACTGACGAGACATTAATTGTCGAAATCCGGATATGGTGTACAAATTTTGCACCTCATGTTTGCGGTATACCATCTTTTCCGCAAGTTTATTGTTTTCTGTTTGGTATTGAATTAACAATAAAGATCCATTTTGTTACATCTTGTGATCCGTTTATTTGGCAATCGCCAATGGCAGTCAGCAGGGTTTAAGAACATCCGTTGTTCGACCTGTTAGTCAAATGCGTTTTGTTTAAATATACTTTTTCACTTTTTTGGTCTTTTGGAAAATGTTGTTTGTGCTGTATTTAGACCCCTCTACCAAGAAATTTGTTTGGCATGCACACGTATAAAAATTGCGGTTTTTATCCAACGCAATCATAGGTTTGAACGTTGTTTTCAATTTAGACTTATATATATAAATATATATATAACATTACCAAGTCTAAATTGAAAACAACGTTCAAACCTATAATTGCGTTGGATAAAAACCGCAATTTGTATACGGTATACCATCTTTTCCGCAAGTTTATTGTTTTCTGTTTGGTATTAAATTAATAATTAAGATCAATTTTGTTACATCTGGTGATCCGTTTATTTGGCAATCGCCATGGCAGTCAGCAGTGTTTAAGAACATCAGTTGTTCGACCAGCTTGTCAAATGCGTTTTGTTAAAATATACTTTTTCACTTTTTTGGTCTTTTGGAAAATGTTGTTTGTTATATATAATATTACTATATATTATTAGCAATAACTTTTAATAACAATCAGTGAAATGCTAAGGATATATTGTAGATGATTCCTAAATGCAGTACAAGTTAAGTGCATGCTTATTTGAAATGCTTTCGAGATATGGATGTGCATGTTGTCAACATTTCAATACGTGATGTAGTTTGCAAATGCAACTCGTCTAAATCCATGTGTATGTCCACAAACGAAACGAGAACTAGGATAGAGATTGGCACAAGCTAAAACTTAAATAAACCCTAAAAACTTCAAAACGGTTTTATTGTTAAGTTAGTTCAGACTGCAGAGATCTGTTCAATGATAAATTGACAACAATGTCTTCTGACCTTTATTTATGTGTTTACATAAATGACAGTTTTAATGTTTAGACCAGTAAAACCGCATTTTTGGATTAATTTTGGGGTATATGCTAAAATATTGAGACAAATATATTAATTAATAAAATGTGTAGAACGTTAGATTGTTAATCTTTGATCAACTGAAGCAAATGCCAAGGAATAAAAACTCACTAGGGATGGTTATATCTAAAATTATGAGGAACACAATCGGCCATCCTACAAACTATTGTATTCTTATAAATGTTATACAAGATACAAAAAATGTTGGACGAGTACCGAGGTATAACACGACTTGTACAGCCATACCTTTTCTTACAAGATAAGAGAGAAAATATGTTCCTTTTTTGCTTTAACATCCACATATAACGGCTAGCTTCATACCATTATAAAATTATAAGACCCTTTCTATATTTGTTCTGTCTCTGTTTTCATGAATCTCTGCCTGTATAAATGTAATTCATCATTAGTTATTTCATATAAATCATCATTCATGAAACTAAGAATAATCTGATATTGTAAATTCAGAAATTTTTGCGAGGTTTTTATTATTGCGAATTATGTAATTGGATGAGTATCACAATAACACGAACTCGCATTCTGACATCAGATAATATATCTGTATGCAGATTTACCTGATATTGCAATAATTAATCTCGCATTTTCTACGTTGTTCAAAAATCACAATAATAAATGCAGGCAATAACTTATGAATTTACAGTATATAAACTTACCAGTAAACCTGCTTACTGCCAAATAAATGTAAAAACGTTTGATTAACAGACCGAATACAAACGGGTGAATTAGTGCATTTATTTTCCTGTTTCATAAGTTTCATAACATGTAAATAAGTTGTTAAAAAAGTAAAATCTTATCTCTAGTCATTGGTCGTTACAGTTTATGAACCCTTACAATTTTATTTTATCCATGATTTCACAATTTCAGCACTAACAAAATATAGATCTCGTAATAACTTTGTGATCTTTCCCTTTTTCACAAGACTAAATATAATTAAATTATCAAATCTAAAAGATCGTCCATATTCCATCAGCTATTTTGTCATGCCGTCCATATGTAATAAAATTATTATAACTACAATGGTTATAATTAAAAAACCGTGAGTTCCCAGTGAAATAAAAACCGATAATTTCCAATGTGAGATAAATCCTCCTATTATTTTACTCCACTGACGTCATACAACAAATGGGTGTTTTCGAGTCATTGTCGATGACGTTGCATCAAAACAAACAGGTAATGCGTAGAAAAAAGATGTAGTTTCTTGTAATTCATACTTTATTTTCATTAAAAAGCCCATGATCTGTGTAATAAAAATAGTAATTAACCGAAGAATTCAAATATCGAAAAATATTCATCTCGTGACCGAACAACATAGATAATGAACTCATACGCTGCACGTTTTTTGAATAAATGTGTTGTTCGGTAACTCGTTTAATATTTTACTATATTTGAATTAGTTATTTTATAAATATCTCCTTGTTTCCTTATTCACCATTTGCTTTACAAACCTTACGATCTTCGTCTTCAGGATGGAGGCTACACGAGAAAGATTTTATGCTTTTTGAATCTTATTCATATAAAACGGAAATCATTTACCCTTTCAGTGCCAGCACAAACTTTCAAAATTGCCAAGACCTTAGAAACGTAAAAGAATTCTGACGTCACAATATCTGTTTAATTTGCGTAGATTTTACGTTCTAATCGTACCTGTTTCCAACCGTTTGCATATAGTTTTGTACTCTTAAAATCGAGTCAGATAAACAGAAATGATTCTGTGATTCTGATCAAGACACAGATACACAATTGCGGTATCAAAGCCTGATTTTATTACGGTACTAACGTTTATACACGAAAACTTGATGAAAACAAAAAGCAAAATCACGAAAAACAACAAAACAAAAAACAAAACAAACAAACCGAAAGGTTTGATATACACACGAAAAAGGTTTTAGGTGCTTTTATAAGTAAATCACCATATTTTTAAATATTGTTTCTCATAGTTGTTCATCTTGAATTTGTTTTGGCACATAATTGCACTTTTAAACAAATCCAAGGGAAAAAACTAACCTAAAACAACAACACAAAACAATACACAAACAAATTTACTAGAACAATAAATGTTATGTTAGCCGCTAATGCAAATTCTTACTAGATCGCTTTCCTTTTGCACATTATTTTATTTAGCTCCAGACTGTCAGCACAATCTTTAATAATTCATTAAGTACTCGTTTTAAGTTTTCTCGTTGCAATATACAATTTGTAAGCGATTAGAAATGTTTCTTAATACTAATGTATGAACAGTTTGCAGATTAAAGTATGCGAAAGGATGCAAATCTAAATTTTAATTAATATCGACTTTTTGATTTAAAGGTTTGAGCCCAATTAGAAAAAAATAACCACTGGTTAAATAAGTGTTCAAACAGTTTGTAATTATATCAAAATATTCGTTTTCTAATACAATTTACCAGTACCATTTTTGGATAAAACAACTAAGTTATCATCCGGATATCAATTTATATAAGCCATACGAAGCATACTTGCATTATCTACATTCGTTTTCGAATGCTATTTAACAGTATAAATTTGGGACAAAACAACTAAGTCCCGTATACGTGTCAACCTATCCTTTTATTCCATAGGGTTGACCAGAACTTAAAATTATAGACATCTGGATCGATGCTTCTAGCAGGGAATGTCATGCATTTTAGAAACTTAACAACCACATTTTGAGCTGGCATAAATGGCCAACGCAAGTCAACATACCATATTCAACATCTCTCGTTCCGTCTTTCATTGGTAATATTAACAAAAGGGTCTGGAATGGTATAATTTTTTGATCAACACCATTGTCCTATATCAGTTATCTATAAAGTTGAATTTTTTGATTCGTTGTTTATTCATCATGACGACAAACAAATTGGAAAGTACCAACGCCTTATTTTTAGCTTGGATTTTTAGTAATTGTATTGACATCTAATAAAGTCACACTGATTGTAAGTTGCACAGTTGTCTCTGCTTTCAAAAGTTTCTGTTTGAGTTTCTTACTACAATTGGAAACTTACGGGAAATATACTATTGGTATCGGTATCACATTATACACGGAACTTGTTAATTATTGGGTCTAATTAAATTATGTGGAAGACAACTTAAATGGCCTGGAATGATGTAATTTTCAATCAACACCATTGCCCTATACTAGTTATATATAAAGTTGAAATCTTTGATTCGTCGTTTAACGTCATGCCGGCTAACAAATTGGACCTTATTATTTTAGTAGTATAGATATAATATAAGACAATATCAATGAGGAGTAAGTTGGGAGTAACTTTCACCGGGGTATCATCTCTTCGGGGGAATATAGTTTCTAACTAATTTCTTTTGGGATTCGGAGTGAGTGCGGAACGATTTGTTTATTTGACCAAGTTGACCTCCTCAGAATTCCTTATCAAGCCCTATCAAGTCTATTCGGGAAATTTTTTGCCAACTACCTCAACTCCAACCGGCGTTTTTAAACCTATAACACCATTCCCTACACCCGAAGCAAGAATTGATCAGAAGACAAATCAGTCTTTCAGAATCCGTTAAAATGTTGAAAATACCTTACCTTTTTTTATTCCAAAATTTACCAAAAAATACGCCCTTTTGTTAGCAGTTCATGTTTTTCTCGCGTGATCTGTATTGTAAAGCACACAATTTTCCCGTCAGTTTTTCAATAAACTGGATGTCCGGTGCCATTGACAAGCACTTTCAATTCTTATCAATTTTTACTTGCGTCGGGTGTACGAATTGGTGCTGTAGGTGTAGAAGGCGCCCATCCGAGGTGTAGTAGTTGGCAAATATTTCCCTGAAAAGACTAGGTAGGGTTTGATAACAGACTTTGAGGCGGCCGTATCAAAAAATCGCTACGGTATCCAAAAAGAGATGCGTATTTCTCCCATTTTGCCAATAAGATATCTCAGCGTCGTACAAAATGTTGCTATTCCAGCCTAAAAATACGGGGTTTATTTTTTCACTTTTCAATTCTAAGTCATCTTAAAATGAAAATATTTTCTGGAAAAAACATCTACTCCTTTATTTTAGAAAACGATGAAAGATACAATTTAGATGTCTTTGATTATTAAATTCACTATTGAAAATTGTTTTTAAGGTATCATGTATTGGTTTTCTTTATTTAAATGATAAGATTTCAATTGCATTTTTATACTGCTTGAAATCTAAATGTCTAATATTAGTGGAGTCAGAAAATCTATTAATATTAATGAAATGTGGATGTGTGACAATGGGAGTATTTCTCTAGTAAAATTTAATTCTAAAAGATCACCGAGTACGGTGGCCTGTAACTGATTACATCCACTTCATTTGAACTCTGGTGGATAGGCGTTTCATTGGCAATCATACTATATCTCATTTTTCCATTCCGAGACAAAAGAAAATACTGACATAAAACATTAATGAATATGAGCGTATTCACATAGTACTCTAAGCCATTTTGAACGAATTGTTCTTTTAATGACTTATCAGTAAATTATGGGTAGAATTGTTTATATAATCAGTGAATATAACATGTCAATTTTTTTTGGATAATAGCAAATCTTTCTGTCAGGGGACGCATTTGCATGGGATCCTGAATCAGGCCATTATATCCGAGAGAAAAAAACTTATTTCAAACAAGTACTTAACGTAACGCGACGGTTGCCACAAGTGGAGAGGAATATGATTACCGTTCTGGAGTAACTTTTACCTTTTTGTTGGGGTTCGTGTTGTTCAGTCTTTTTTTTTATGTAGTGTTTTGTAGACCTTGGTTTCTCTGTCATTTTTAAGTTCTTTGCCATTCTTTTGTCGGTCTCTCTTCTACTTATAAGTCTTTATTCCTGTCTCTTCAGCCTTTATTACATTAAGTTTTTTAAAACTTGAACATGCAAAGTTTTCAAGGATGAGCCTTATGAATTCATCTATATTTTGTATAATGTTTCTGTTGCTCAAAGTGTTTGAAGAGGTCTGTATTGTTTTAGCTCATTATTGACAGACGGTGCAATAGAACGGAACGATTGTAAGGTTGTATGCTGGCGAATAACATGGCATTTATTAATGTTTCTTTGATGAAGATGTGAGAGAGCTCTGATCTCCATTCCAGATGAAAATGGTGTGAGCTGCAACAAAACTTGTGATTTAAAAAAAGCGTGTGTCTTTTCAATGAAGATTACATTTATATTAACTCTGGCTCAATGGATCACGGGATTTTGTGTACCCAACTTGGAGGTTGTTTTTGAGTGTATTGTATTAGGTGATCATGATGATCAACTTCTGTTTACTTCTGGTTACGAATTTTGTAAACTACTGGGCTAGGTATTTCCTTTATCACATATTGCTCTTCTAAAGTAAAGACTCAACCGTAAACCTTTTTCAATCAGTCGGCGATCGTAGTCTCTTTTTCGCCGTTCTGCTGTTAACTACAAGCTTGCTCTACTGGTTTTATATATTTCCTTCATGCTGTGACGAAGTTTGGAAGCATACTCATTAAAGCTCAAAGATTCATGTCTAGGTAAAGGGAATAGTATATTAGGCAAATTTACTTCCTTTCCAAACATTAAAAAAGTTGAAGTAAATGTTATGGCTAGATTTGAAGTGCCACGAAAAGCAACAAGTAATAACTCAACAAATTGATCCCAATTCGTCTTCTTGTTATTTATGAAACTGCGCATCATTTTCTCTCTGGTCTGGTTAAATTTTTCTATAGATACATTTGATGATGGTAGATAAGGTATCGAGCGAGTTTTCTATAACTCCAGTAAAGAGCGTATCTCTTTGAAAAGGTCAGACTTTCTGCCTTGATCAATATGAATTTCTAATAGTAGACAAAATCTACCTTTGAATTCATGTACTAGCTTCTCTGCCATTCTTGATTTCTGTTAGTTGGAAAGTGGATAAGCTTCCATCCAGCGTGTGAAATGGTCCCCGATTTCTTAAATATATTAATTGCTTCTATTTGTTCTTGGAAATGGGCTAATCACATCTAATGTTAATTGTTTGTTTTAGAGACTCGTCTTTCAGATTCTCAAAACTCCTGTCATATAGATCATTATGGTAGTCTGGTAGCTTGGGAAATTTTAATTTATTCTCCAGGATATTAGATCCCATAACATTATCACAAGTATAAACTTGCTTGATTTTAGAAACCTGTCTTTTCACTTAACAGGTATTCTTGGGCAAGACGAATTCCCCTTTTCATAATAGGATGCATTTTCCAAAAAGGTAATTTTTCTTAAATTTTATCAGGATATTTTCCAACATTGGCCACCTGTACTGGGATTTTCTCATTCAAGGGTTCAACAAGACACAGGAGAATCAAAATGTTATTTTTTTCTTTACATGGCTCAAATCTTGTGTATCTAGTGTCAAATTATTCAGTCCTTTACCCTCAAGAATACCCTCACTGTTTGCTGGAATTGTTATCGACTCATTTACAAAAATTCTTGAGACATTATCAGATCTGCGTATAACATGTATAACTTCACAATTTACCCATGTACCCTCGACCTCTTTACCCCGTCTCGTGTTAATGGTAATATCAAATTCTTTAATACTTAAACATCCTAATAAAATATCATCTCTTATTGGGCTAGTGTAAACTTCCTAAGGAAATGAGAATTTTCCTATTACTATATCTACAACAGCAACCCCTTCCGTTTTCATGTTATCCTTGCTTCGGCAACAACTAATCTCATTTTCGCCTTTTTCGAGTTTGAGCCATGTCGCTTCTGGAAACCTGTCTAGTAATGTTTCCTTACCGCAGTTACTTCTGCCTCCTTTATCTATATCAGCTATTACTGACTGACCTCCAATAGACACTGGAGTCTTATTTGTAACTGCACTAGCCTTATCAATAACTACTTCAAACTCTTCAGAGCTACTAAAATCTTCAATACCAATTCTGTCTGGTTTCTTAACATATATTTTACTAGGTAAAGTATGAGTACTCTGGGTCTCTATATTTTGAATTTATTTATACTCTTGTTTGTTATCTGTCTGTTGTCGCCTTTAATTTCTAAAATCTCGTCAAACTGACTTACATAGTCTGCGACTTGGCCAACAGACCCAGCCGTTGTAGTTTAACTTATTCTTATGATTTTGAACAGCCAACTGGGGCTGATCATTCGTTAAAGCTCATCTTTTCCCAATCTTTTATCTTTTATCACTATCTCTTTTGAATGGACAGTATCTGCATATGTGTCCTTCTTTATCACAGGCAAAACAAGAAACTGGGTTCTTATTTGCTAATTTGTTGCTTAAATCTTTATGCAGGTGTCCCCCTGGTTCTCGTCTGAAAGAAACCGTTTCCCTTTTTTTCAGATTTTATGACAGTTAATATTTCCTTCTGTCCTTGTTTTACCTCTTCAATTGCAACCTGGTATTCTTTTCGAAACTTAGCTTATCCATATTTCAACTCAAAATGAATCACATACTGATCTTGCGTCCCGCCTACCTGCAAAGTTTCATTATTGTTCTGACCGTGTTAATTTCACAATCGTGCCTCTTGCAATGAAGCTGGTTTCTGTATGAGGACCTCATACGCAATTGATTGATCTCTGACAGCCATATAAAAAGTATCTTGTCCTAGGCAGCGATAAATCGTAATTTTTTAAAATTGCTACGTTTGGAGGACGTGTTTTTCAACAAATGATCGGCATTCAATGGAAACCATTCGTGCCCCTCTTATTGCCGACTTGTTCTTTTTATTCATATGAGGCTGACTTCATACAGGAACTTCTTCAGAAGATAAAAATAAGTAAGCATCATCCTTTAACTTTACTTTCTGCCATATAGATGATGTTCTTTTACTACAATATTTAAACGTTGGTGACTATGTTGCACGCAACTATCCCACTATTGACTTTGAGATAAAGGATATATATAAAACAGGTAAGTCTGTCTCATAGAACCTGACAATGAGGGTCGGTTGAAAACAAACCTTTACGACAGTAGAGATGATTTCAGCCCCCCAATTGTGAACTCTTCATTCTATGTAGCAACATTCCAGCAGCGCCTGCGTACGGAGTATATGTCTTATCGCTGGTACGATATTCCAGGGCTTGTGTTTCCTATCATGATTTCCTTGATAGAGTGTTGCTGCTCACATGGAAGCTATTGAACCAAGAGTTCCAACTTAAAATCATCCCGCCGTAACTTTTTTTTGACGCCATCACTAGTTGGTTGACCGATATGGAATATCTGTTTCAAAGATGACGAAGGATATGTCGTAATTACAAACCCGTCCCTTTTTCCCGAATGTGACCTACCGAATTAGACTTATCACCGGGTGTCTACTTACAAGAGCAACACTACGGGTGCACCATGTGGAGCAGACTGAATCTGCGTACCCTTCCGGAGCACCCGAGATCATCCTCAGTTTTTTAAGGGTTCTTGTTGCTGTGTTTTTAGTTTACTATGTTGTGTTTTGTGTACTGTTGTTTGTCTGTTTGTCTTTTTCTTTTTTAGTCATGGCGTTGGCAGTTTATTTTGGACTGATAAATTTGAATGTCCCTTTGGTATCTGCAGCCTCTCTTTTACTAGTCTCTCCACTCGATATGAGTATTCTTGGTTGCTTTCTTTGTGTCCCTGTTTAATAAACTGCAAAATATTCCTATATGTCACTGGTAAAACTTGATGCCCCAGATCTCTGAGAAATGGCATCATTTATATATTTTAATTCTTTGTGTTAATATATACTAGGGCTTCATCTCTAGGGCAATTCAGAATGAGCTCCACCATATGTCTGTCATTGGACCAACAGAACCTGTTACTCAATAACCTAAACTATGTCCAGAAGGCATTAAAATGTCCCTTACCATGAAAGAATGGTCTTCTAGGTTTTGAATACTCCTTTTGTAACTGCTGTAAATGGCTTCTTACTCTTAGAGGACTCTAACGTACTGGACAGGATGTATAAGAGTCGTCAGTATTTGGACCAGCTGCTATGTGTGGGGCTTCTTATACCTGGTTACGTTGTTTAATGGATGTCTTGTGAAAAAACAAAGCTATTTTGTCTGAAATCATTGGTTTTATTTTCACAGTATTGTTAACACATTGTTAAATGCACCTCCTTTATAAATATCGTTTTATTATTAGGAAGCTAAATGCACCTCGTTTATAAATATATTTTATATTAAGGAAGCTAAATGCACCTCCTTTATTTGTCCAAAATGTGATATTTATTTCAGTATAATATATAGAGCTAAATGCACTCCATACACATGACTATGTCTCTAAATCCGTTCCATAAACATTAATATTTACAAAGTAAACGTGACATTTTGTTTCAAAACGTAAGTACTAAAAATCCAAATAACAAAACAACCGAACTCCAAGGAAAATCCAAAACGGAAAGTTCCTTATCAAATTGCAAAATCAAACACATCAAACACATCAAACTAATGAAAAACAACTGCCATATTGTTGTGATACTATTATCGTTATTTCTGCTTCTTGCTATGTCTTATCCAAAGAAAGACGACAGTGACTCGCCTAAATGTAACTACAAGAAATTATAGCTATGGTGGTGTCTGTCCTTATGCCTACGTTCTCAACAATACATATTGGTAGCGAAAATGAATAATTGATTGTCAAAAATAAAACGTGAATTACGAAACAATGAAACAATGTACAGAATAAACTATCGGAATAATTGTTACATATTTTTTTTCAATGTATCATGTGTATTCAACAGATATACTTCTATTTAGGTTGCCATGTAAATTTGCATTAGTAGGTGGAACTAATTTAAATATATCAATATTTACAGATAACAGCTGTTTAAACCGTATTAATAATTATATTAAACTTATTTTTAGCAATTCGTTTACCTGTATTGAACTTACCGCTCTGAACATGCTGAAGTATACTGAACTTTGCGGAAATTGAATACCAATTGTCGATATAATTGGTACTTTCTGTGATTGAATGTTCTTGCTGCTATGTTATAATACTTACATTACAGTTTATCTTATCATTTTTTCTAGTTATCAAGAACAAAGAAAGACTTTTTGAAAAGTACATGCTTAAGATATGCTTGCTGTTTATATATTATTTTCCAACAGGTTCTAGAAAGACAGATGAATATGGATTTTGGACACAACATATTTGTAGATATACAAGAGAAACTACAACCCATCAGCAACACAATCCAGGAGAAAATTAAACTCTGCAGTCATGACGTAATCATTTATTTACTTTTATCTATATCATCGTTTAAAATTTACTAAGAGACGATAATTGATTGGTTGTTGTTTGGTGAATGTATAAATTCCTTTAAAGGAATAACTTGTAAAGCTAAGAATGTATGAACATGATTTATGTTAAATTCTTTAAAAACAAATAGAGAAATTTTATTTGCAGAAGTCTTTCTTTCAAAGCTAGAACTTACAACCACTTGAAGACACTGTAAAGTAATATTCTTTGCACTCGTATGCCATGTTTGTAATGGCGATGGATGAAGCATTTACATCAAGTATAATAAAATGAATAATATTAGTATATCTTTGTATATGGGTTCATTTTATCTGGATTATTTGTTCATCGGCACATAAACTAATTAGATAAAAGCAACTTATTTATAACATCTTCATATAAATTCCTATAGGAAAAAGCCATTTCTATAGGCGACCTTGGTGATATAATATCGAAACACAAAAAGTGGAAGGAATGTTTACCAAGAGTTGAACCGTTTTATGGTAAGTAATCCTCTCCCTTATGAAAGTATATAAAAGTCATCATGGTTATGAATACAATTTCTACAAGGCCTATTAAATTTAAGTTTTACAAAAAATTTAATTTCTTGGAATATGATTTAAGTATACTATAATACCTGTATAAATCATGTTTGACCATCATTTTGTTCAAGATAAGACATAAAGGTTAAAGTTATATCAGAATACAAAATTTTATAATGAACTTCCTTTACATGTAACTATTCACTTTTTATATTTTATATTGGGAAGTTGGAAATTTTCAAACGCTGAGACCAGAGGTAACATACCATTTTTTTCACAATTAATATGAATAACCATGTAGAAAAAAATTGAAACCAGATAACCGTAAAATGAGTTAGAAAAAACTTCTATAAAAAACAGGTTTATGAATAAAGATATGTGTGGGGTATAAGTCAATTTTAAGAGACATTATCCCCTCAAAAACAAATCTCCATCTATAGGTAAGTTTAGGTCCTCATCAATGGATAATACGCGAAACAATAAATGACAGCTACAACCACCTAAAGGGTTCACCTGAGTTTACCTGCAATACGCAAAAATATTTATTGATTATTGATGGTCTTTCAAACTTGAGGATGTTTCTCGGCTACATCTCATCTCAGGGCTGTCTCCCTTCGAAGCGAATGTAGGTTTGAAACCCCCTCTCGTTTGAAAAACTATCGATATCAATATTTTTGTTTGTACATTATATGTTTATGTATAAAATGAAAATCCGTTGATAAAGTTTCAATACATCAGTTGTTTTGTTAACTATTGTATAAATATAAAAAAAATACAGACAAAAAGATTTAGTAAAAACAAATAGAAAACGGCATTTATTAGTGGTATTATTTAAGATAACAGTTCTGTTTTGCAGCTGTAAAATGTAATGATATTTATCCTGTAATTAGACTGCTAGCAGATATGGGCCTTTCATTTGACTGTGCAAGTAAGGTAAATATGAAAAGTTGATAACTATAAGTATTAAAAAAATATCCATCGAATATTAGTGGACAGATATTGTATCCTACCACAGACAACATAGAATACACGCACTACAAACTGCTCAGAGTCTGAAAAGACCATATTTTGTGCTCGACCAGTAAGGTCAAGCACAGATTTTACTTGACAAGACTGACATAATCTCGACAGTACTTAACTGTACTTAACTGTACTTGACTTTGGTCTCGACTTTACTGAAGAAGTCTGACTCAGTACTTGATAATCTTTGTATAGTCTGAAATGGTCTCGACAAATGCTCGACCAGTCTCGACTCAGTCTCGACCTGTCTCGACCAGTCTTGACCAGTCTTGACCTTCAAATTTAGTCTAGACTGGTCTGAATCAGCCCATCGAACTCAATTATATATTGATCTTAAAAAATTCCAGGTTATTTCGTAGTTTGGTTCATTGCTGTCAAATTAAAGGATTTAATTAATAGGTAAAAAAACTAGAAATTTCAGTTTTCATTAAATTCAGATAGTCACCTTTAATTATTTCTATAACTTTTTCAAATCAACTTGGATTTTCATTAAACTCTACAGCTATCTCAATTATACATTGAGCTTAGAGAATGCCAGGTTGTCTGGTAGTTTGATTTATTGCTGTCACATTTAAGGATTTAATTAATAGGTAAAAAAGGCTAGAATTTTCAGTTCGGACTAAATTCAGACAGTCACCTTTAAATTTTTATAACTTTTCCAAATAAACTTGGATTTTCATAAAACTCTACAGTTATCTCAATTATATATTGATCTTACAGAATGCCAGGTTGTTTGGTTGTTTGGTGTACTGCTGTCAAATTTAAGGATTTAATTAATAGGTAAGAAAAAGCTAAAATTTTCAGTTTTGACTAAATTCAGATAGATACCTATAAATTAAATATTTAGATTTGACAGCAATAAACCAAATTACCAATTAACCTAGTATTTTGTAAGATCAATATATAATTGAGATAGCTGTAGATTTTGATGAAAATCCAAGTTGATTTGAAAAAGTTATAGAAAGTGTTAAAGGTGGCTATCTGAATTTAGTCCAAACTGAAAATTCAGCTTTTTTTACCTACAAATTAAATCATAGAATTTGAAAGAATTAAATAAACCAAATTATCAAACAACCTAGCATTCTGTAAGATCAATATATAATTTAGATAGCTGTAAAGTTTGATGAAAATCCAAGTTCATTTGAAAAGTTTATAAAAAAATTTAAAGGTGACTATCTGAATTTAGTCTGAACTGAAAATTCTAGCTTTTTTAACCTATTAATTAAATTCTTAAATTTGACAGCAATACACCAAACTACAAAACAACCTGGCATTATGTAAGATCAATATACATTTGAGATAGCTGTAGAGTTTTATGAAAATCCAAGTTTATTTGGAAAAGTTATAAAAAATTTAAAGGTGACTGTCTGAATTTAGTCCGAACTGAAAATTTTTGCTTTTTTTACCTATTAATTAAATCCTTAAATTTGACAGCAATAAATCAAACTACCAAACAACCTGGCATTCTCTAAGCTCAATGTATAACTGAGATAGCTGAAGAGTTTTTTGAAATTCCAAGTTGATTTGAAAAAGTTATAGAAATAATTAAATGTGACTATCTGAATTTAATCAAAACTGAAAATTCTAGCTTTTTTTACCTATTAATTAAATCCTTTAATTTGACAGCAATGAACCAAACTACCAAAAAACCTGGAATTTTGTAAGATCAATATATAATTGAGTTAGATGGGCTGATTCAGACCAGTCTAGACTAAATTTAAAGGTCAAGACTGGTCGAGACGGGTCGAGACTGAGTCAAGACAGGTCAAGACAGGTCGAGACTGAGTCGAGACTGGTCGAGCATTTGTCGAGACCATTTCAGACTATACCAAGATTATCAAGTACTGATTCAGACTTAAAGTAAAGTAAAGTAAAGTCGAGACCAAAGTCGAGTACAGTTAAGTACAGTTAAGTACTGTCGAGATTATGTCGAGTCTAATCAAGTAAAATCTGTGCTCGACCTTACTTGTCGAGCACAAAAATATGGTCTTTTCAGACTCTGAGCAGTTTGTAGTGACGAGAACTACAAAACTGAATTATAATGTAAATTACCTATGTTCAGTTAAGATTTCATCAGTTTTTTTAAAAACAACTAAGGAGATCAAGAGACAAAATGTTTGTCTCCATAACTCTCATTATTGACGTTCGATTTACCAGTTGAAAGACCAAAGTAAATACAGTGTTGACGAATTAAAGGAAAATTCCATAAAATCGTGCCAGATTTGACTATGGCCATCAAAACCTGGGGAGGAAACCTTAGTATTTGGAATGATTCAACACTTTATAATTATAAAATTTACAGAAAATTACAGTATGAATGAAAGTTAATTCAAAAGTGCTGACAACTTGGTTGGTTGTACCTTTGGAGATGCAATTCCCACAAGAAGTCGCATCGATGCAGTGGTTGCAAAAACTATCTCATCAGTGATATCAGGCTTATCATTGGGAACGCCATACACGCGTTTTGTCTACTAAAGACTCATCAGTGGCGATCTAATCTAAGCAGAATAAGTACATATAAAATCAAGCAATGAAAACCACAAACTCTTAAAGAAAAGGGCACGCAACATTGGAAAGAAAACAAACGAATGATAAAAATAGTATGAGGAATTTAAAACAAAATGAGGAAAGAACAATTAGTAAAAAAGAAATTCAATAGCCAATGCAAAAAATCCAATTTTGAACAAAAATTCAAATCTCTTGGTATATTGAAAAGTCAATCCACGTACACATACCACGTAGGCAATACATCACTCCAAACGATTCCCAAACGAAGAAGTAGACCATTGAATGTCATGGTCCACGAATTGGAATATTAATTTGCATTAATTCTCTCAACGTATCACAGTAATTTTTATTTCCTCGAAATCTCGGATTTAACTCGAACCGGCGGGAAATTGGTTTTTATCCTGATATATATGATTGATGTTCTATATCAGATACCTTTTCTTTCGGTTGACAAAACTTGTGTCAGATTAGCTTGGCCAAAGAAATTTGCAAATTCAGTTTTAGACTATTTAATAATTATGTATTGAAAAGGTGCATTCATATTTTATCTGAATCAAATCAGGACTAAACACTGGTTTTTGGTCAGGTAAATCTCTCTGAGAATAGAAATCCTTCAAAGCAGATTCATTTCAACGAATATGGAAGCAAATGAATAAAACAAGATTAAAACGTAACGTTTTATATATAATCTCATACATTAAACGAAAATTTCGCAATGAGTAGCGTCATATGTAATATGTTGTATGAATAATTTCATTTATAGGCTGAGATACAGAAGATATTAGACCTTGGAGTTGATCCCTCAAGGATTATTTATGCCAACACATTTAAACAACTATCATTTATCAAATATGCTGCTGAAAATGGTGTTTCTTTGATGACATTCGATTGTGAGGATGAACTAACAAAGATCAAGAAAGAATACCCCCAAGCAAAGTACAAACTATTTTAATTTAAATAGCTTGAAAATACACCTGTGATATTTTCAATTATTTGTTTTAAATATAGTAATTGAAACGTTTATGCATTTATGGAAAAAATGGAGACAGCAATAAAAATCATCGATGATGATCAAACAGATGAAAGCCGTTAAAAAACCAAAAGATCACTATTATTAAATTATATAAACACACAAAAAAACAGGGTTGAGCCGAGCTGGATCAGATCGGTAAGCCGTGTTGCTCTTAGCTCCAATTGTGCTACTCTTGACATGTAAAAATCTTGTCATTTCTAGTGTTTGGTAGCAAGCACCTTAAATAGTTACCGTTACAAATCCATGGTGCAGTGTCTTTTTTCGAAGCAGTAACCATTTCGTAGATAATTCTGATAGGAAACACAAAATCTTAACTATTCGTTGTTATTGGGAGTAAATACTCCATTCAAAGAAAGTTAAATAAGATAAATGTGGCACAAAAGTTCAAATTTTAAACAGCAAAACGGTATATAAAATATGTGTCAGTTAGTTTATAAACAAAAGATATTCAAATGGTGAGAAATTAAGTAGTTCCGCTTAATATTATGATTACATCATCCTTCAGAGAAGGCATCATCGTATACACAAATATTCATTTTACTATTGTTCTGGTAGCTCGTTTATTCAACAAATTAAAAAAGACTCATAGTTAATTTGTTGCGAATTATTTAGTACGCGTATTCCAACAATCTCTTTCAATTTTTATAAGCAATTCAGCAAATGAATACCAAGTTATTTTATTAACAAATATAATATACTTATAATCTTATATTGAACATCTTGTATCATACATGTACAGACATGGAAATTATAGCCAGATGTTTTCCTCGTGACTAATATATTGGACTCAAAAACTCAAAACCGCCATATTCCTTACCATGAAACAATTCTATTCTATTAAAGCTTAGTATTGAGAATCAGTCCACAATCAAACAACAAGGTCATTTATCATCTGGGGAGAAAGTTCGGATGTCACCCGTCAACAGCTTTAAAAGTGCTACAATTTGCTAAGAAATTAGAATTAAATGTCATCGGCATAAGGTAAGAATGATATATCTTAATGTTTTTTGAAAAATATTGTTGGAGGCATATATTTGGTAGATCTATTCTGTTTAATTTATTCACACCTTTGTTTAAACTCAGGACTGTATGGAAATTGTAGCTTGATTTATAGATGATTTTTGGTTGAGCGTGCAAAAGGGTTGTAGGCTCGTTCCTTATTCACAAACTATAAAAAAACAAATCTGCATCTTAACTCTGCTTAATATTTAAAAATCGTTTTTTTTTTTCATAGCAATAAGATGAATGTCAATAGTTTTCAATAATTTTGGTTTGCTATTTTTTACTCGTTTAAAAATACATTCTACATACATCTACCAATAGAAATATTTGAGTACATCCACTTCAATTTCGGATTCTAGCGTTATCGGTTTGTTGTATAACAATTTTGTAGAAGCCAGTTTATCATATATCTTGATGACAGTCGCCTCATGCAATTTACTTGGTATATATAAAAAATATTCTGTCACAGTCAAACGTAAATATAATGTTAATTAAGATATCAAGATATAATTGTTATATTTATGGCAATATGATGCTAGTTCAGATAACAAGATATAATCATAAAATATAAGCAAGAATCGTATGTGGCGTTAGAGACAAACAATACATTTTCTTTTAGTTATAAAGTCTGATTTTTCAAAACTAGCTTTCATGTTGGGAGTGGCTGTTTAGAAGCCGGTGCTTTTGAAGCAGCGATAGAGCAGTCGAGACGTGTATTTGATTTAGGACTCTCTGTTGGATTTAGCATGCACATCCTTGACATCGGTGGTGGGTTTCCTGGCCAGAAAAATGTGCATACAAATATTACTTTTGAAGAGGTAAGCCTCGATCAATACACAATTAAAGTCTGTGTGTATAGAATTTGATAGAATCTCCATTAATGGATGTATTCAAATGAATGCCAAATCGAAATCTTGGAATGCTGGGTTTTTTTCTCGATTTAGTAGAGTTTCAGGCTTAAAATATGAGCAAAAGGAAATTTATAACGACAGCTACATTCAAATTGAAATACACCAAACTTAATTTATGTATAAATTCAACAAATTTTATGCACTTTTTATCAATCTATTGTTAAAATTAAGCAAGTACACAAGCACTTCATAGCTGTCTTATGCATATATTTTTTTGTTATTCAAAAACTACACAGTAACGGCTAAGTGACCCAATTGCATGTTAAAAATATTAACTTATGAAAGGTATTTCTATTTAAAGTATTTTTCTTCAACAAACTTTAGTCAATTTATAACATTAACGCTCATAATTATTTAACTAGATACGGATCTCGGCGATTATTTTTTCATCCATAATACAAGCGTCGAAGAGCTGGAACACCAAAAAAAAAAAAAAAAACAAACGTGAAGGCAAACAAGGACAAGGACAAGATACATTGATAAAATTATTTCCACAATTAGATAAACACAAATTTCAATTATTCGATATCCATATGTTTATACTAGTACTGAGTACTGGCTACGTGGCTGTGATACACGTGGTGTCTAAGACTCTTCTGGTAGAGGTATTGACCAATGCCAGTGTTAACAATCCGCTATATGTGCATATTGATAATCGTTGCCTCTTCCATAATGTTCATGTGACGCGCAGTTTGTGGTGTCCTGTGCTGTCGTTAATTCATGGGAGATGTCAGTTGCTATTCTGCAGTTTACACGTTGTAATGCATTATTATATTATTTATTGATGTATTTCTCCGTGCTGAGTGTTCTTGCGTTTGTTTGTACTGTATTCCTGTCACGTAGTGTTGTCATTTTAACGGTATTTTTTAACATTGCCATATAAGCGAGAGGTTTGGCTAGCCATAAAACCTGGTTAAACCCACCGTGTTTTTCTTAAAATGTACTGTACCAAGTCAGGAATATGGTAGTTGTAATCAAATAGTCTGTTTCTATGTATGTTGGCGTTTGTTTTTGTTGCAGTTCAGTGTTTCTGTCGTTCGGTGGTTTTCCTCTTATAGTTGATGTGTTTCCCTCGGTTTTAGTTTGTAACCCGGATTTGTTTTCTCTTAATCGATTTATGACTTTTGAACAGCAGTATACTACTGTTGCCTTTATGGTCGGTGCAAAAATATTTAAAAGTCTGAAACCTACAATTTATTATTATTCGTGGGATACCAATTTTCGTGGATTTCGTGGTTATAGGTAAACCACGATTTAAATAATCAACGAAGTACACATTTGCAAAAGGCTTGTATACAAGCTTTTACAAACTCACATAAATATAAGTTTATCCAATCCACGAAAAATCGTATTCGCAAAAATAAAGGAATCCACATTGGAAACGATGAAAAGATGTGTGTATTCAGTTTGTAAAACAAAACAAAAACAAATGTAAAACAAAATCGGACAAGGCATCAAACCTATGCACGAGAGTGATACTTCCCTTAATTCAAAATTATTTCAACAATTCTGTTACAACACATTTCAATAAAGCAATAACCGAAGTACAGCTGGTGATATCCGCAGAGATAAACAGTCAACAAATGGTGGTGTCGACCAAGCTGTAGTAAAATATTAACGGTGGATATTGTACTGCACCAAGTGCCCATTTGACTATAAATGTCTTAAATTTCAATAGTTTTGTTTGAGGTTTCCTTTACAGAGCAGTTTTATATATTAAAGTATAGAAATGTCAAGAGGGACAGTTTTTTAATTAAGGACTACGTCCATTTATTTACATTTGCATAAATTTACGAATGACAACACGGTCCACTGATTGAGCCGGCTACTGGTCTTTATTTTTGAAAAAGTTCCAAAAACTTTTTAGATAGATTATGATTTGTTCATATTCGTAGTGATTTTTTTTTTGAAAAAAACATTTCTAAGTTTCTAGCCATATTGTTCAACATTACGTTTGATTCAAGAGTCAAATGTTTGTAATATCCGCATAAAACTGAAAAGCGACAAAAGTAAATCAAGTATTCTTTTTACACTCTGTTCCGACATTTGTGAAAAATTGAAGGAATGGAAATAACGGGCCAAATTTACACTAAGCCTGACAAGAGTATGAAAGAATCTAAACGTGATGCCTAATAACTAATCGAGAGTACGGAAGAAGCTTAATGTGATGACTTATAACTAATCAGAGTATGAAAGAAACTAAACAAGATGCCAAATAACTAGTCAAGAGTATAGAAGAAACTATATGGGATGTCTAATAACTAATTAAGAGCATGGATGAAACTAAATGTGATGCCTAATAACCAATCAAAAGTAAATATGATGCCTAATGACTAATCAAGAGTACGGAAGAAACTAAATGTAATGCATAATAACTAATCAAGGTTACAGAAGAAACTAAATGAGATGCATAATAACTAATCAAGAATAAGGAAGAAACTAAATGGGATGCCTAATAATTAATTAAGAGTATGGAAGAAACTAAATGTGATGGCTAATAACTCTTCAAAAGTATGGAAGAAACCAAATGTGATGCCTAATGACTAATCAACAGTACGGAAGAAACTAAATGTTATGCATATTAACTAATTAAGTGTACGGAAGAAATTTAATGTAATGCATAATAATTAATCAAGAGTATGGAAAAAACTAAATGTGATGCCTGATAACTAATCAAAAGTATGGAAGGAACTGAATGTAATGTCTAATAACTAATCAAGAGTATGGAAGAAACTAATTGCATTGCCGTATTACTAATTCAAAGTATGGACGAAACCAAATGTGATGCCTACTAACTAATCAATAGTACGGAAGAAACTAAACGTGATGCTTAAGAACTAATCAAAAGTAAATATACTGCCTAATAACTAATCAAGGGTATGGAAGAAACTAAATGCGAAGCCAAATAACTAATCAAGAGTATGGAAGAATCTAAATGCGAAGCCTAATAACTAATCGAGAGTATGGAAGAAACTAATAACTTATAACTAATCAAAAGTACGAAAGAAACTAACGACTAAATGTGATGCCTAATAACTAATCAAGAGTATGGAAGAAATTAATGTGATGCCAAATAACTAATCAAGAGTAAAGACACAGCAGTAAACATAATATTGTGTTATAATCTTAATGACTATAAAAACAAACAACTATAAGATAAAACAAAAGATTATCGAATAAAATCAAATGAATTTGCATACAATTCATTTTCTTACTTTTTCCAATTTTCAATTCAAAAGATTTTAGTCGAATTAGGAAGTTTATTGCACTTGTTCAGTAGTAACAGTATAATAGGAGTTAATGATGATTGTGAATGTTAACGGTCGACGACGGACGACGGACGCTTGGTAATGCTGTTTTTATTTGATTGTCTACAACACTTAATTTACAAATAGTTCATGCGAACTTAGGAAAATAACGAATTAAGAATTAATTCAATGGGTGAGATCTGGACAGTTGGTTGAAAATGGTCGGGGTAAAAGAAAGGAGTTTAGACTATATCGAATAGTGACAGAAATGTTGTCCTGCAACTGGCGTTACGGCCCCCTCAGGGAGTTATTGCAAGGAAATCTTCGCTGGCGATGGTGGGATTCCCCTGCTAGTTGGCTGTTAGTCCAAGAGGGTATCAACAGCTCAGTAATCCGTTCTTCGGTATTAACATGATTGATAACATACTTTTCTGAAATGCATTGTTGATAAAAAAAGAAATTATTTAGAAACCAATTGGCTATACTTTTTATGCCTACAGTATTTGTTTACACAGTTTCTCACGTATTACGATATTAATACACTTCTGGCTATCAAATGTTTTGTTTTAGCGTTCTTTGTGAATGTTATTCAGAAAACAGATTGGACGTAACAAATTTATAAAGTGGTATTTTCATTAACATGTAGAGTGTGGCCCTCACAATACATTAGGCAAGTGATTAAACATGCCTATTCTGAAAGAACATAGGCATTTTTTTACAATTGTTTATACATGTATTGTCTACAAGTCATAAACGACATTATCTACTTGTTAAAGTATAATAAATGAAAGAACATATATGACTATCATATAAGGAAAACTAACATATATTTGTGTTTTACATGAATTGACATGTACACAGTAATAATGTATAAAACAGTCAACAATTTTACAGATAGCTGCAGCTGTGAACCTCTCTCTGGATAAATATTTCCCTGGTAATGACGTTCGTATTATAGCTGAGCCCGGACGGTACTATGTTGCTACAGCGTTCACAATTGGCACTAATATTATA
This sequence comes from Mytilus coruscus, assembly GCA_017311375.1. NCBI lineage: Eukaryota > Metazoa > Mollusca > Bivalvia > Mytilida > Mytilidae > Mytilus > Mytilus coruscus. The sequence continues at coordinate 43,614,831 of CM029598.1, forward strand.
ACGAAGAAAATTGTTACGGATGAAGAAAATGTGTTACCAGGTTTGTTTTTCTTTTATTATTGTTTACACTCAAATCAAGTTAAGTATTACATAATGTTGCAAAAGGTAAGTTAAGTTGCAATACATCGATATTTCTGACTTGTCACCAACATAAATAGGTTATTAAAATCAAATCTTTAACATTCTTTATAATGTTGCTTACAACTGAGATAAGCATGTGTCGAAAACGAGCCGATGATAATATAAAAAAAGAAATATAGGCTCCAAATAGTCTGCGACTAATTTCACAAAAATCTTATTTTGAATTATGAATTATGCAGTAAACTTATGATCAATTTAGTCGTATGATTTTTTAGAAAAATAAGCCACTGAATCGCAAAATCGACAATATTTTCGACTTAAATTTTAAGAGATCTTTGAAAATGATAAAAACAAAAAAAGTCTTTGATGCCATGCTTATAAGCAAAATTGGTAACGAGAATTATTCGAAGAGAACATTACATACATCATTGTTGCTTTGTTCGGTTAAAATTTGCTGACTGGTAGATTCTAACACCATAAAAAAGAAATAAGCGAACTGTGGACGGACGACGTAACGATAACGACGATCAAAAAATGAATTGGACAAGTTAAGATAACAATGGCAATACTATTACATGTATTACATGTCAACTATGCGGAAGACTCAAAGTCAATGAGTCATGACTAAACGTACAGGGCTAAATATTCTCCGTTGAACTGAGAAATACTTATATTAGTACAGCTGCATATCAAATAATAGTAGTAAGTAGACTTAATATAGCCGGTTCCCCTTAAACTAATCACAAATTTTACATAATTACAAGAAAACTGGGAAATATTTCCGTCAATAGACCATGAGGTTGGACCAAATACTCGCCATGGGTATATGAGATGTTGCAATGCTGATACAAAAACACATTAAATATCTACTTACTATTAGTTGTTCCCTTTAACCCAACTAATCACAAACAAATGGTTGACGACGTCAATGCCTCCGCCGGAAACAGCACGCCTAAGTTTCGTCTTCTAGACAAAAATAAACTTAGTCTTCATAAAAATCGGAGTTGAACTCAGGTTCTTCGGTAGCATTGTCGCGTTTCACATGACAAGTATAAATCCAGTTACATGTGTTAAAAAAAATGTATGCTACATCAATCAACCAAGCTATGATTGTTACCTTAACACATTGGGATAGGGAATGTTTTTAGTTTAAAAAACACATTTCTAGTTAGTTATTAAAAAAGGTTTCTATACAGTAAATCAAATTTTGTTTTCAGAAAGAGATTTACATGACCATCCAACAGCGAAGAATGAAAACCTCAGAATGTACTATGTAAATGAGGGTATATACGGTAGTTTCCTGACATGTTTGACTGATCCAGGGTGTTATTTACCTTCACACTTTAAAGTGAGCGTTTTTTTTTAATATCTATTTATTGATACATATTTAACTTTTTGCAAGCATATCGTATTACAAATGCCTATATAGCTGGCCAAAATCTAAATGTTTCATTTCACACAATTATCTTTATTACTAAAATAATGAAGTCCAATTTGTTAGCCGGCATGACGTAAAACCGTGAAAACAAATGGAACTTTATATATAACTAATATAGGGCAATAGTGTTGATTAAAAATTACACCATTCCAGGCCCTTTTGTTTTCGACATAATTAATATTACCAATAATTAACAAGCTCCGGGTCGAATCCGATACTTATACCAATAGTATATGCCACATGTAGTTTCCAGTTGTAGTAAGAAAACCAATACGGGTTTAAACAGAAAGATTTTGAAAGCAGAGAAAACTGTGCACCTTATAACCAGCACGACTTTACCAGATGACAATAGAAATATTTAAAATCCAACCTAAAAATAAGGCGTAGGTACTTTAATGTCGCGGGTGTGTTCTAGTTAACATGGTTAAGTATAACAAACATTCGTAAGGGTTCCGCGGAACCCAGTGTCTCGCCTACTTTTGCTGTTGTCTATGTTTTCAGTGTGATAGGAGAATGCACATAATAGATTTACAGTTAATGAAATAAAACGTTTTGAAATGTATGAAAAAAGTTATGCTTGTAAAAAATGAATACAGTATGCAATCAAATCTATAGATTTATAAAAGAATTGAAACATAAATTTATTGAATAAACAAATGATAAAGAAGATAATTTTTACATTGCTTGATGATTTATCCCTTAATTCAGACGACGACGGAATGTAGGATCGCTATGTCTCGCTTTTGCGACAAAATTCGCAGGCTCAACAAAAATGGAGAAAAAATTATTAAAAATTTTCCTCTAGATACTATCGTTTGACTGTAAGAATCTTCTGTCCAAGATTGGTCAAAATCCAGGATGGTTTATGAATCTTATAAATGTTTTAAAAACTTTAACTGCAGACTGTACGTAATGTTAACTGGAAGAAAAACTAAGTCCATTAACAAGTAATATACGGAAAAACAGGAAATAAAATTTTTACAAAATTTCCTTCTAGAAACTAGCTTTTGATCATAAACAAGCTTCTGTCCAAGTTTGGTACACATCCAGGATAGGTTAAGAAAGTTATTGAAATTTTTAAAACTTTACCAACAGAGTGAATGTAATGTTAACTGGCAGAAAAACTAAGTCCACTTATAAGTAAAATACGGATAAACAGGATTTTTTTTACCAAATTTACCTCTGGATACTATCTTATGATCATAAACAAGCTTCTGTCCAAGTTTGGTAGAAATCTAGGATATTTTAAGAAAGTTATTAAAATTTTAATAAAATGCTTCGCTGAGCGCAGCCTGATACGACCACAGAGGTCGCACCCTGAACAGTTGGGACAAGTTTGGACACAATATTCAAGCTTGATACTGTCTGAATTTGGATTGTGATAAAATTTTTGACATAATATAGGTTTCTGACACAAAATAAATGTGGTCAAAGATCTTAAAAATTTGAAATGGGACATTTAATTTACCTAGAATGGTCTGATATCCAAAATCTAACAACATGGTTAGATTCAGCATATAAAAAACACCAGTAATTTAATTTTAGTTGAAATCTAACAAAGTTTAATTTTGGACCCTTCAAACCTTAATATGAACTAATTTGAAAACAGGGCCCAAAATAAAAATCTAAATGCACAATAAGATTCAGCAAATCATACAGCCGCAATAATTCAGTTTTTGATGAAATCAAAAAAGTTTAATTTTGGACCCTTTTGACCTCAATGTAGACCAATTTAAAAATGGGGCCCAATATCCAAAAAAATTATACAAGGTTAGAACCCCCAAAAATTAAAGAATTAATTAATCCCATCGAAATTGGTTAAAACATTTGTATTTGTTTTCAATTGAAGATTTCTTGCTATTGCGCAATACTGTGCAATTGAAGATTTCTTGCTATTGTGCAATACTGTGCTATTGCCCAATACTGTGCAATTGAAGATTTCTTGCTATTGCGCAATACTGTGTTGTTGCGCAATATTGTGCAATTGAAGATTTTTTGCTATTGCGCAATACTGTGCAATTTAAGATTTCTTGCTATTGCGCAATACTGTGCAGTTGAAGATTTCTTGCTATTGCGCAATACTGTGCTATTGTGCAATACTGTGCAATTGAAGATTTCTTGCTATTTCGAAATGCAATACTGTGATATTGCGCAATACAGTGCTATTGCGCAATACTGTGCAATTGAAGATTTCTTGCTATTGCCCAATACTGTGCTATTGCGCAATACTGATTTCTTGCTATTGCGCAATACTGTGCTATTGTGCAATACTGTGCTATTGCGCAATACTGTGCAATTGAAGATTTCTTGCTTTTGCCCAATTCTGTGCTATTGTACAATACTGTGCTATTGCGCAATACTGTGCAATTAAAGATGTCTTGCTATTGCGCAATATTGTGCAATTGAAGATTTCAAAAATTGAAAATTTCAAAAATTTTGAAGAAAAAAAATGAACCCCCCAAAAAAATTGGAAAAAAAAATCCCCCCAACTTTTTTAACCCCCTTTTTGGAGTAATTACCCCCAAACTCAATCCCAGCCTTCCCTTTATGGTATGGAACCTTGTAGTACAATTTTAGAGAGATCCATACACTTAAACACAAGTTATTGTCTGGAAACTAGACAAATGCTTGTTTTTGGCCCCTTTTTTGCCCCTAATTCCTGAACGTTTGGGGCAATTAACCCCAAACTCAATCCCAGCCTTCCCTTTGAGATATGGAACCTTGTGGTACAATGTCAGAGAGATCCATACACTTACACAAAAATTATTGTCCGGAAACTACAAAAATGCTTGTTTTTGGCCCCTTTTTGGCCCCTAATTCCTAAACTGTTGGTACCATTACCCCCAAATTCAATCCCTACCTTCCTTTTGTGGTATTGAACCTTCTGGTAAAAATTCATAGAGATTTATTCATTTTAACTAAAGTTATTGTCCGGAAACCAAATGTGTCTTCGGACGACGACGACGACGAATTTGCGGTCGTATAAAAACTTTAACCACAGAGTGAATGTAATGTTAACTGGCAGAAAAACATTTGATAAAGTCCATTTATAAGTAAAATACGGATAAACAGGATTTTATTTTTTTTTACAAAATTTACTTCTGGATACTATCTTATGATCATAAACAAGCTTCTGTCCAAGTTTGGTAGAAATCCAGGATAGTTTAAGAAAGTTAATAAAATTTCAAAAACTTTAACCACAGAGTGAATATTTGTGGACGCCGCCGCCGCCGCCGACGACGACGACGGAATGCAGGATTGCTATGTCTCGCTTTTGCGACAAAAGTCGCAGGCTCGACAAAAACCAGATTCAAATAATAAAAATATTTCAAACGATTATCAATTATTATTACTCTCAGATAAATATAACACTTTACAGGTATTGTGTGTCAAAGCGCCTATCTGAATTGACGTCATCGAGAACGCTCAAACCCAAACATTTGATTGACAAATATGTATCAAAAACGTTTCTTGTTGTTAAGAATTACGATCACACGACTTTGTCAATTGTAGGGTTTCCTTGGAGTTTCTGACCAAGTCCCCTGTCGAGGGTGGCAATATTATCATAACCCTAATGACAACATCAGGCGATTACCGGAAGTTGCCCTTAATTTAATTGAGTATTCATTGCAACTAGATTCGTTGTCGCCTTATAATGATAAAACAACAACTGCACGTGCTCTCGTTCTAAGCATATCCCCACTAGTGAAAAAAGCGCTCAAACATTACAGCCCATGACTGTTAACCTGGATATCATATATGAAGCCATTCTGTTCAGTAGTACCGGAGAAACATGACGGAAATATTTGTTAGACGAACAGACTTTAAACGGACGGTCACTGTGAACGCAATGAAGCCCTCCAACAGTTGTGGTATGATTGATCTTTATCTAAACACATGATACAAGTGATACACGAATCAAAAACTGTGAATGTCCTTCGTTTTGTGATTCGTTGTCACTGAATCATATGAATGTTCTAACCAGTAGAATTTCAATTATCGTACAGCTGGTGTAACACATAATTTTAATTATCTGTTTCCCCAAAACTAAAATTAATCAGAATTAATTCACGAAATAAAAGTTTAATAAAGTACTGACGAAGATAATAATCACTGGATTCAGAGACATGTCTCCCAGTGTATCAAAAAAAAAAAAATAAATAAAAGTCTTACTCTGTTTCTTTTTTTTTTTTTTTTTGAGAAATGAGAAAAATCTTGTGGCACACAACTGGCACAAGGAAACATCCAATAGCTTCTTAAGGACGCAGCGCATGTTTTGCTATTATCTTTCTTTACAGCTGTTAATTGATTATCCATGAGATCTACAAAACTTAGTTAACAGCAACCAGAGGGTTGACTCTGGCAAAATCCGGTTCCCCTTAAATTCGATATTCCCCCGTATTTGTTTGCACAATGTTGTGAAATCTCCATATTCGATAACTTCAGATTTCAAACTGTGTCTCACAATTGGCAATCTTTTGTTTAACATACATGTCAATTTTAAATTTATCTAATTAAAGGGAAATCCTGAAGAGGTATTATATAACAGTATTATTTGGGGACCATCTTGCGCTGCAGTGGATTTAGTTATAGACAAAATCAAACTACCCGACCTATCTACTGGAGATTGGATATACTTCAAAGATGTGGGAGCATACTCCTTTACTACAGCAACTAATTTTAACAGTATGCCAAGAGTCGAGGAGTACTTCACATGTGAAAAGAAATTATGGTATATTTTCTTGCTTTACAAAATTAAAAAATACAATAATCCTTGATTTTTATGTTAGAAAAAAATGTATATTTAGAGGTTAACATTTACTATACAAAGCATAGTTCTTGATCTATGTGAAGGGAGAAATATGTTTAACAAAAGAAAAACAGAATTAACAACAGCTTGCAAAAAATAATAATTCAATTTACCATTAATGACATTGTGGCAATTTAGTGGGGACTTAAGCACTACAGTCTAAAAATGATTTTTAGTAAAATTTTCTTTTATAACATTATTTTAACATGTTTATTGTATTAATCAATCTGAACATTTTGTAAAAATCCCAGTCACCATGATGTCACAACAGGGAGTAAGTTAATAACTAGATTATGTAAAAAAAAAATAAACTGTTAACACAGAAATATGTCTCGCCTATTTGTTATTTTGATAATGCAAATGTTAAAAATAACATAGCAATACTTTAACATGTAAGTTATGCAAATATTCAGTCAATGAACCATGACTGAAGGTACAGGGCTAAACAATCCCCATAGAAATCAGATGTGCCAATGCTAATACAACTGCATACTAAATACCATTGACTTTTCATAAGGTGTTACCTTTAAAGAAACCTAAACTGAGGAGTAAGGACCAAATATTCTCCATGGAAATGAGATGTGCTAATGCTTATACAACTGCAAAACAATTATCATTGACCTACCACTAATGGTTCAATTTAAACTGGCCTAAATTCAAACTAATATATGAAAACTAAGCAAAAGTTTCAAAGTCAATAGACCATGACTGAGGGGGCGGGGCCAAATAATCCCCATAGAAATGCAATATGCCAATGCTTATACAACTGTATACCAAATATCATTGACTTACCACTAGTGGTTCCCCATGAACTGACCTAATCACAAACTAATACATGAAAACCAACCAAAGTTTCAAAGTCAATAGACCATGACTGGGGGCATGGTAATGAGATGTGCCAATGCTAATACAACTGCATAATAAATATCAATGTCCTACCACTAGTGGTTCAACATAAACTAGACCTAATCACAAACTTATACATTGTTGACGCCTCCGCTGCCACCTGAAACAGCATACCTATGTCTCGCTTTTTGACTCGAATAAGGCGAGACAAAAAGCACATTGTAAATACTCTGCACTTAGTATATGAGTGCTTATGAGAGGAGCTAATCTTTCAATTATTTGTTGATTCCAATTGTCAATCTGTTAATCACTGACCACCTGACAAATAATGTGCTTTTATCTTCTTATGCTGCAATCAAAAGTATCAGCAGCTTAGTAGTCAGTGCTTTGCCACTGACATTTTTTATTTACATGACTTTGTATAACATACATTTTCCAATAAACTGTTAATCAATTAGGAAAGTATTAAGAAAACTTAGTCCACAATCTCTCAGACTAAGGTGACCTTAGATAGTTTTGTTTTGTTTTTTATGTTTGGGCTATTTGCTCAAATAATTCCCGAAGTATTAATATATCCTAAACTTTAAAATCAAAGGTCTCGAGCCTTCCTGTTGAAGGTAGATCCAGAAAATAGATTATAATGCACCAAATTTTTGTAATTTTTGTTTTCTTCTTTTTCTTTTATTGCAGTGAAACAACCACACATTCTATTCCAATAGGTAATTAAAAATACTGATTGGAAACAAACTTTAATGCTAGGTACAACATTATAAAAGTCAATTCAAAGTCATGTTCAGTTAGTCTCTTTTTCACTACTGTAAGTTCAGACATTATTGCGTTCCTATATTATTGCAAATAATTCATAGAGTGAAAAAAAAAAAAAATGCAAGACTAATTATTGTGCTTTCAAAAAAGTCTTGTTGCAATCCTCACAAAGTCACATTATTCCCATTAATGAAAACCTTGCAATAATTTCTGAATTTACAGTATTCACATGGAACAAGAGTGCACACATTAAAAGGTCAGTATAACACATTTATAAACGTATAACAAAAACTTAATTAATATTATCAACATGATCAACGAAACATGAAAATCAGGTAAAAGTAAAATAATCAGACAGACCATTACACCTTACTGTCATTCTATTAACATGATCAACTTGCATAGTTACATTGTAAGCAATTTCGATTTGAATCTAAGAAATAGACCTTATCATTAAAACTTTACTTTGACTAAGGAACCTAGATAATCAGGTCAAGGTCAGAAGAACCTGTCAGACAAACTTGATACCCAACAATCATTCTATACACCATATATAGAAGGTATATTATGAAGTCCCTGAGAAATAGTCCTCATCACCAAAAATTAAAATCGACAAATAAGCTATGGAAATTAGGTCAAGGTCAGACAGACATGCATACATAATTGAGTATACTAAATATACTTAACCTATTGCTATAGCATCTGAACAAAATGGAACTAATCACGAAAATTTTACTTGATTTATGTTCAATAAAAAAGAGGTCAAATTCAAATAGACCCCACCTGTTACACAAACATGTCCACCCTAGAAATAGATCTAATCAAGAAAACTTTATTTTACCACTTAACATAGAAAATGAAGTCTATGTCATGTGAATCCATGCGAATAAGTAGACACCTTAAACATGTTAAACAATCATTCTAAATTGAATACATGTGACCTATTGCTAATACAACTGCATACTAAATACCATTGACTTTTCATAAGGTGTTACCTTTAAAGAAACCTAAACTGAGGAGTAAGGACCAAATATTCTCCATGGAAATGAGATGTGCTAATGCTTATACAACTGCAAAACAATTATCATTGACCTACCACTAATGGTTCAATTTAAACTGGCCTAAATTCAAACTAATATATGAAAACTAAGCAAAAGTTTCAAAGTCAATAGACCATGACTGAGGGGGCGGGGCCAAATAATCCCCATAGAAATGCAATATGCCAATGCTTATACAACTGTATACCAAATATCATTGACTTACCACTAGTGGTTCCCCATGAACTGACCTAATCACAAACTAATACATGAAAACCAACCAAAGTTTCAAAGTCAATAGACCATGACTGGGGGCATGGTAATGAGATGTGCCAATGCTAATACAACTGCATAATAAATATCAATGTCCTACCACTAGTGGTTCAACATAAACTAGACCTAATCACAAACTTATACATTGTTGACGCCTCCGCTGCCACCTGAAACAGCATACCTATGTCTCGCTTTTTGACTCGAATAAGGCGAGACAAAAAGCACATTGTAAATACTCTGCACTTAGTATATGAGTGCTTATGAGAGGAGCTAATCTTTCAATTATTTGTTGATTCCAATTGTCAATCTGTTAATCACTGACCACCTGACAAATAATGTGCTTTTATCTTCTTATGCTGCAATCAAAAGTATCAGCAGCTTAGTAGTCAGTGCTTTGCCACTGACATTTTTTATTTACATGACTTTGTATAACATACATTTTCCAATAAACTGTTCATCAATTAGAAAAGTATTAAGAAAACTTAGTCAACCTACCTCAGACTGAGGTGACCTTAGATGGTTTTGTTTTGTTTTTTTTATGTTTGGGCTATTTGCTCAAATTATTCCTGAAGTATTAAAAGAGGGGCGAAAGATATCCTAAACTTTAAAATCAAAGGTCTTGAGCCTTCCTGTTGAAGATAAATCCAGAACATAGATTCTAATGCACCAAATTTCTGTAATTTTCGTTTTCTTCTTTTTCTTTTATTGCAGTGAAACAACCATACATTCTATTCCCATAGGTAATTAAAATACTAATTTGAAACAAACTTTAATGCTAGGTACAACATTATAAAAGTCAATTCAAAGTCATGTTCAGTTAGTCTCTTTTTCACTACTGTAAGTTCAGACATTATTGCGTTCCTATATTATTGCAAATAATTCATGAGTGAAAAAAAAAAAAATGCAAGATTAATTATTGCACTTTGAAAAAGTCTTATTGCAATCCTCACAAAGTCACATTATTCCCATTAATGCAAACCTTGCAATAATTTCTGAATTTACAGTATTCACATGGATCAAGAGTGCAAACATTAAAAGGTCAGTATAACACATTTATAAACGTATAACAAAAACTTAATATTATCAACATGATCAATGAAACATGGAAATCAGGTCAAAGTAAAAAAATCAGACAGACCATTACACCTTACTGTCATTCTATAAACATGATCAACTTGCATAGTTAAGCTATTTCGATTTGAATCTAAGAAATAGACCTTATCATTAAAACTTTACTTTGACTAAGGAACCTAGATAATCAGGTCAAGGTCAGAAGAACCTGTCAGACCAACTTGATACCTAACAATCATTCTATACGCCATATATAGAAAGCCTATCATAAAAAGTTCCTGAGAAATTGTCTGCATCACCAAAAATTGAAATCGACAAATAAGCTATGAAATAGAGGTCAAGGTCAGACAGACATGTAAACATCATTGAGTATACCAAATATACTTAACCTATTGCTATAGCATCTGAACAAAATGGAACTAATCACGAAAATTTTACTTGATTTATGTTCAATAAAAAAGAGGTCAAATTCAAATAGACCCCACCTGTTACACAAACATGTCCACCCTAGAAATAGATCTAATCAAGAAAACTTTATTTTACCACTTAACATAGAAAATGAAGTCTATGTCATGTGAATCCATGCGAATAAGTAGACACCTTAAACATGTTAAACAATCATTCTAAATTGAATACATGTGACCTATTGCTAATAGTATGAATAGTATCTGTGAAATGGACCTTAAATCAAATAATTTAACATTGGTAACAATTGTCATGGTATAAAACCTACCAAACAAATATGTACACTTAACAATCATTGCATACACCAAATATAAGTGCCCATTTAATTATTGGATCTGCAAAACAGACCAAATCCTGAAGCCTTAATCTATACAACTCATCCAATAAATCAAAACAAGCATAACAAAAGCTCGATCTCATCTCCAAACATTCATGGATATCAGTAACAAGTTTTCTCTCATTTACAATTTCTGCTACTTATCAACTATTGTCTTCATTAAGAAAATGTAAGTCAATCATGTTCTCGACCTGACTTTCTTCAATGTTTCCAGTGTCACTTAGACATAATGCTTCAGATGGTTCCAGTGGCAAGTCCATGACATCTTTGGTGAATGGATATATTCCTGTTTTTCTAAAAGCTGATTGCAAATTATTAGTTGATAATGCATTTTTGTACGCTTTGCATACCATGGCACAAACATCATTGTGATCAAGTGCACAGTTTTTCGTTCTGATAGTTTTATGACACAGACTGTTGTAGATATCTTGGAGAAGGCCATAACAACCTACATCCAGTGGTTGCAAAAAATGGCTGGTGTGTGCTGGAATTAACTGAAGTACAATATTATGATTCCTTGCCCATTCAAATGTGCCAACAGGGATATGAGATGTATGTCCATCTAACAATAACAGCACAAGTCCATTATCTGGGACTATTTTCATGAAATGATTGCGGAGAAAACCATAAAAATGTCTGAATTAGACTCTCCAGTCTTAGAGACTGTGCCAACAGTTCCTGGTGAAGACCCTCCAGCAGCTTGTCATCCATTTTCTGCCCAGGGAAGATAAAGAAAGGAGGCAATGCATTGCCAATTGCGTTTCCACACCCCAAAATAGTGACTGCTTCACCGTTTCCTGAAATGGCAACACTTTTCTCATCAACATTGTAAATTAAATGAGGTTTGTCTATAAGGTTGTATTTAAGTAAAGCATTTTCAAGTTCATTAAAGTACTTAGAAATGTTCTCCTTGTTAGCAGTATTTGCTTTAACAACTTCCAATGCCCTTTGTTTTACAACTTTAAGATCTGGCCATCGTCGAATCATCCCATAAAACCAGGCCAGACTCAAGGGTTTATCATCCTGATCAAGCGTAATTGCATAGTCTGTTGCTATGTCCAAAAATCCTGACGATAATATCCATATCCAAGTTCACCCATTTCCATCAAATGAGTCACCAACCTGCTTTCTTCGTCTAAGGTAAATAAAGGTGCATTGCCCATGGTAGTACAATCAGGATCTATGTTACCAGTCACCCTATCCCTGAGAGTCTGGAATGGTACACCATGTATCTTTGATGCTGAACAGATAGAAAGCTTGTCATCAACGACAGCTTTATAAGCTGCTGCCATAGTTGATGTACTATAAGGTCGATATTTTTTATTACGCTTACAATGTATACAACCAGTAATTACAGTATCATGTGGATTGATCTACAAGAATACAAACAATGAGTAAATTACACAATTGCATTGAAACAATAGATTTGAATATAGTTTTTATAACCGTGGATTCATTGTTATTCGTGGTATACTAATTTTTTGTGGATTTCGCAGATAAAGGTTAGCCACGAATTTAAATGTTAAATGTTTTCTAAATGCTTGTACATGTATAAAGACTTTGGCAAACAACAAAATAAAATATCAACAAAAATATATATTTTTCTGCTAATCTACTAAAATAAAACCACAGTAAATTATCTTAATAATTAGATCTATAAAGCTTAATTGATTGATCTGAATAAAAAATGTTTTAAAATCGTTTATTAGTTTTTTTTTGTATTATTTTTAAATTGAATTTTGTATTCTACCAGGAATTTTCATACTTGTTTATTTTCATTGCTTTTCTGCTATTTTCTTCTCTATAGGTAATTTTCACATCTTTTAAATTAAAAATCACAAAAGTGCTTTGGAGAAGAGACACACCATAAAATTTGTCCTTTGGTAGAATTACTATAGAAATTTGATTTGTTGAACCTCAGATTTACATCGATCCTCACCTACTCTTGCAGGACATTTGTTTTAATATAAGTCAACACATTGTATACAACCGTTTTAGATAGAACATGTATGCCAATGTTATCATTTTAAGATTTTCAAACTGTTGAAACAAAATATAACAGTAATGAAAAACATACTACAAACGTTTGGAATAACATTTTTTAATTCATTTTATTTTTATTTTTCAGGGAACAAGTATATCAACTTTAACTGCAGTCTTGTTATCTGGTTATAGCATAGCACAAAATGAATATAAAATGACTTCATGTATCACCTACTGTAACATTTATTGCTATTGTTATTTATATCTCTTACTGTATATTATTACGGTGCAAAGCTATTAAACTCATACAATAATCATGGCAACTTGAAATAAAATTGAGAATTGAAATGGGGAATGTGTCAAAGAGACAACCACCCGAACAAAGAGCAAAAAACAGCTGGATGCTACCAATGCGTCTTTAACACAGTGAGAAAATCCCGCACCCGGAGGCGACCTTCAGCTATTACAAAACAAATGTCCATTCTCATTGGTTGCCTCATGACGTGGAAAAGATTCTATTGACAAGATGATTTATATAATAGGAAACCTGTCCTGGATAGAAGATATTTAATACAGACAAAATTTGAGTTTGGATATTCGGTTATAACGATTGATTGGTGTTAAACACCACTTTCAACACTATTGTGCTATTTTGTGCAGTCAGTTTTTATTTGTGAAGGAAGCCGGAGTGTCTGGAGAGAATTACGAACCTCCGGTGTGAAAACTGACAATCCTAGTCAATTAAGATTGGAGTCCAGTGCACCTGCCATGCTGTAGATTTGAACTCACAACCTCAGAGTTCACAGGCTAGTGATACGGTAGTGGGACTACTTAGACTACACGGCCACCTAGTCTCTCTCTCATAATACTGAGTATATAATCTATATCCATTATGATTTGTGCAAAAAAAATGCAGAAACAATAAAAACCATGTTTCATATACAGCTCTTCAACCGTCTAAGTTTTAATACATCCTTGGCTTTCAAATATTTGGCTTTGAGGTTTGTGAAGGTAAATCCAGAAAAGCACTTCTGATGCATGAAATTTATAACATGCTGGTGTTTTTCTGACCGTATTGACTAATTTGTTGATTTTACTTTCCTGAACATTTTTACTTGACAATTTCTCTCTATCTATTATAGTTTATGCAAAAAATGCAGACACAGAGAAAAGTCTCATTACTGAATGCAATTTTGATAATTAAAAAGACATGTTGATATTAAAATGGCAATATGTCAAGTCAATGTACAGTAAATGGGCTATGTCATATATTTTATCTGTTTTATTTCCTGATGTATTGCACAATTATGTATTACTGAATTAATTCTTCCGAAAAGGTGCATATTGAATAGAGAACACATAACTCAGTGAAAAATACTTAAATTTTTCTTACAATCATTAAATTGATTAAAAGTACTTTCCATCCAAGACCATATATATTTTAAAATGAAAATATTAGAATCCAGTTAAAATGTCATTTCTGTGTCAGATAATAGCTTAATAAATGTTGGTTATACACTTTTGTTTGAAGTAAGGGAGATAATTTATTACTTCCGGTTTGAAAAATGTCATTTCTTGTATCATATGATAGGTTACTTGACACTGATCACAAAAATATATGGTTCTACACAAAAAATGTATATACTTTTACATTAAAAAACTACAAAAACAGCTACTTCTAGTTTGCACAAGGTCACTTACAGTTGACTCTTTCAAGATCATATGGCTTGCAACCAAATGCAAAAGGTCCAATGGTTTTATCATGAATAAATTTATAGATATAGCAAAGGTCCACATCTAGAACGTCATATTCACCATTGACCTTGACCTTAGGTCTCTGATATCTGTTACAGTTGCTAAGGAGAATCATGCAAAAGCAAAATTTTAAAATATGAAATTGACCTTTGACCTTGACCTAACTTTCTTTATGGTAGGCTCAGAACCTCAAATCAAAAGACCTTAGGTCTCTGTCACTTATAGTTTATGAGTTACTATTACATTTCACCTATGTCGAATACATTAAGAGAAATAACTCTCATATGGAATCTCCAGATCTCTTCAGTCAAAATATTTTTTTAGATTTTAGGATATAATGAGCAAATTTGTGAAATAATTTCGTTGTGATCTTTTACGACTGCAAAGGAGTAGCAAACACGAGAAAAACAGTGTTTGGGGATATAACTCTTACAAAGAAATGTGCTACTTAAAGCGGGGTCAGTTATAAAAGCAAATAAACTGTTCAAATCATATATATCAAATATCTAAGCAACATCTTGTGAAACAACCAAATAGCAGAAGAAAAAATTTGGCGGAAAAAAAAAATAATAATCAGAACAAAATCAATAGGTGTTTCCACAGAGAAGTCAAATGGAAGTGGAAAGACCTAAAAACATGAAATATAAGTATAAAAGAAATAAATGCATTATTTTTCAATTTTCAGTTATTGTAGTTCAAGGAGCCAAAGTTGTATGCAAAAATTTACCAAGAACTATCACATAGCCGATTTAGGCCAACAAGTACGTTTCTGTCGCCCAACCAACCCAAATTTCTAGGCCCAAACCCTAACTTTTTTCCAAAAACAATTAAATTATAAAGCAATCTGAAAATTATTCCTTTAACATTTCCAAAAATTGTCTGGGTCTAATGGTTTTTTTGTTAACGCAATTTTTCGACCATTAATGATAACAAACAATGGCCATCTCTAATTTGTATGTAGAACTAGTGTGCTTGCAGTTCAGTTGATAAAATGGGACCATAAACCTGATATACAAAAATTCATGACAGTTTCACACTCAAAAACATTTGAACAATGGTTTAATAAACTTCCTGATAAGGGCTATGAAAATAAATTAAAAATTATAAATCCTGACCTATAGCTACCAACCCTATTTTTTGGGGCATGCATCAGGAAATACACCAATTTTTTTTATAGCCTTACTGTACTATGACCTTACAAATGTAAACTATTCTAAACATCCAAAAGTCAAGAAAGGTTTTTGGTAAACGGGCATATAAAAATGAAAAAATCGTAAAATTTGTCATTAAAGGGCAATAACTCCTGTAAGAAGTTGTCCAACAGTTTTGACATATAAAACAATTAGTAGAGCTAAACATTCTGAAAATTTTTGCCCATGTCAGATTTCCTCTATTTATAAAGGTTTCCAATATAATAGACAAAACTTCCATTTTACCTCTTTGTTCTATTTTTAGCCATGTCAGCCATCTTGGTTGGCAGGCGGAGCCATCGGACACGTTTTTAAAACTCGATACCCCAATGATGATTGTGGCTAAGTTTGGGTAAATTTGGCAGAGTAGTTTCAGAGGAGAAGATTTTTGTTAAAAACAACGACTGACAACAACGACGATGAAAACAGATGTCTATCATGTCTATGGACGCCAAGTGATGAGAAAAGCTCATTTGGCCCTTCGGGCAAGGTCAGCTAAAAAGGGGAGTGGTAATTTCAGAGAATGTAATACTATAAGAAAAAATTTGGACAATCTTATGCTTAAATTCATATATATCGTGAGGAACTCCAGATACTTTTTTTGTGATCAAAGGGTGGTTGGGTTGTACCCCCTATTCTGGATCTGCCACTGAAGTTTCGGGATGGTTCTTCCTATGTCTTGCATACTTTGACTTTGACAAAGATGAGACAAAATTTACAGCTTAATTAATATCAGTACTGATCAGATTTAATTGCAATTCTTCAAAATTTATCATTCCTACAGACATGACAGATGTCCTAGTGCCTAACATGTGATATGTGCTTTTTGTCCAAGGTTATGGTTGTCTTTCTGATATTGTTTAACATCTCACTCCTTATTTTATTGATTTTGTATTTACATGGTGTCATAGATCAAATTTATTCGTTCAGTGTATGTTCACTTGTTTTTATAAATATGTCTTTTGATTGAATTAAGCCATTTCAATTGATATTTTATAGTGTGTCTTTCTATGTTGTGATGATACACTATTGTTTCAGGTAAGGGTGAAGGTTGGTACCTATTAAAACGTTTAAACCTGCTGCATTTGTTTGCACCTGTCCTAAGTCAGGAACTTGATGTTCAGTGGTTGTCTTTTGTTGATGTGGTTCATAAGTGTTTCTCGTTTCTCGTTTTTTTTTATATAGATTAGACCGTTGGTTTTCCTGTTTGATTGGTTTTACGTTTGTCATTATTGGGGCCCTTTATAGCTTGCTGTTCAGTGTGAGCCAAGGCTCCGTGTTAAAGACCGTACTTTGACCTATTGTGACTTGGATGGAGAGTTGTCTCATTGGCACTCATATCACATCTTCTTATAGCTATTTTAGTGTCAGCTAATATTTTACGAAAAAGACAATTATATATGCAAGTTGCAAGCATAATAATGTTCATTACTTGTTTTTATTGTTACTGTATATCTATATGTTTTTGTTTTCACCAAAAAGCTGATCAGAATGTATGTTCTTAATGTCAATATCTTGATTAATACATACTTACATCTATACTAATTTTCCCGGTTCAAGTGCAAATTTGGTAACACAAAAATGTTTGAAGACTGCCCGCATGGACATTCCATCCTCCTTCACTGCATAATAAGCATCCACTAAGGATTGGTAATCAAACTGCATACACTTTCTCTTATGACAAATTTCCTTTAAAAAATGTCAAAAGATACCAACATGACTTGTGAAAGTATAAGTCCAAGAAAAATAGACAATAACTTTGCCAAAAAGAATTAAAGTAATCTAAATCACTGATGGAAAGGTTGAAATAAATGTGCTTACAACATGTGCAATTTAAAAAAATAGTATTCCTTTTGAGGTATGGGGGGTGGACCTAAAAAAAACTTAAATAGCACTATTATACATGTTATATGTAGTTGAATTGCATTACTTTAGTTCTTAAGATAGACAATCATGTTTTTTTCAGTAGATAAAGTGAGCTTCTGTCAATGTCAAATGGTCAATAAATTTGCATAACAATATCTGTTATCATGGTTATATTGTAATTTAATTTTTTCATGGAATCTTGTTCACTGTTTCGAGTTTTAATTTTATCGAATAGAAGAAATAACTAAATAAGGTTCATCCCAATAAATGTTTATCCTTGTACTTTGTCAGTAAACAGCATTGGACCAATGGGATAATGGGACTCCAAATTATGATAGATCTATAAACATATACAGTGGATTCATTATTATTTGTTGGATACCAATTTTCGTTGGTTTTGTGGGTACAGAAGAACCACGAAATTAAATATTCAACGAATGACAAATTTTCTATAGGCTTGTGTGCAGACTACGGCAAAACCGCGAAATTAAATATCCACGAACATGTGAGTGTTCCTTCATCCACGAAAATTGGTACCCACGAAAATAAATGAATCCACAGTATATACATTTTAAGAGGTTGTAGATGGGGTTTACAGAATAGTAAATAATAGACAAAGAATACAAAGAAAAGAGAAAAACTAACGACAAAAATTTTTAGAGAATAACGAGTTACTAAAATATAAAGAATAGAGATTAATGGGCAAAAGTATATATATAGAATATCGAAAAATGGCCTAATAATAAAGAATGGAAAAATTGAGGACTCCCCATCCAGACCCACTTGTATACTGCAATTACCAATATAATGTAATGATATACTATTGAATAAGAAGGTACAGTATTGTATTTAATGCCTTTGATTTCTTTATTTTCTTTTATTTTTCCCTAAATCCCAAAGAAAACAAGAGTAATTTGTTTTATCCACATCAATAAAGAAGAAGATCCCCGTAAGTCACTACAAAAACGTACAACTTTAAGACATAACAAATGCAGTAAAATGCAATGTGATAATATGGTAAGTACAGGAAGAGAGAGAGAACTTTACTTTAAAATGTAATACCAATACCGGAATCAAATCCCTGAATTTGATAACTATCTGGCATCAACTTTACTTTCACCAGCAGCGAAAAGTGTGAATTCGCGATAAACTATAAATGTTGTCAATTGTGCTTTAAAATCTTTAATATATGTTTAAAATTTTCAATTTCAGGAAAAAATGGCCTAGAAATTAAAAAAAAAAAATTCATGGTCAATCATGATGTTAAATTTACTAAACTTGTGTCATTATACTCAGATTAAAGTAAGTACCTTTTTCTCTTTCTTTACTTCTGGTTCATTTTCCATATTTCCTCCTCCATCTGTCTGATTATCTTCTCCAGAAAACAGGCTATCACAGCCTGTACATATGTGCTGCCCATCTTTCTTTTCAACAAAGTTGACATTTCCACTGTTGTTTTTTAGTTTTTAACTAAACTACCCATGCTTGTTGATAAAGTTTTTGATTTTTCTGAACTACCAATGCTTGTTGATAAAGTTTTTGATTTTTCTGAAGTACCCATGCTTGTTGATAAAGTTTTTGATTTTTCTGAACTACCCATGCTTGTTGATAAAGTTTGCGATTTTTCTGAGCTACCCATGCTTGTTGATAAAGTTTTACTTTTTGAACTCGCCATGCTTGTTGATAAAGTTTTGATTTTTCTGAACTACCTTTGCTTGTTGATAAAGTTTCCGATTTTTCTGAACTACCCATGCTTGTTGATAAAGTTGTTGATTTGTCTGAACTACCTTTGCTTGTTGATAAAGTTTTTGATTTTTCTGAACTACCTTTGCTTGTTGATAAAGTTTCCGATTTTTCTGAACTACCCATGCTTGTTCATAAAGTTGTTGATTTTTCTGAACTACCTTTGCTTGTTGGTAAAGGTTTTGGTTTTTCTGAACTACCTTTGCTTGTTGATAAAGTTTTTGATTTTTCTGAAATACCCATGCTTGTTGATAAAGTTTTTGCTTTTTCTGAACTACTTATACTTGTTGATAAAGTTTTTGATTTTTCTGAAATACCCATGCTTGTTGATAAAGTTTTCCATATTTCTGAACTACCCATGCTTGTTGATAAAGGTTTTGATTTATCTACTTGTAACTCAGTAATAGTTCTGTCACTTCTATTTTCATCTTTATCAGTAATAGTTCTGTCACTACTATTTTCATCTATATCAGTTATAGTTCCATCCGTACTATTTTCATCTACCTCAGTATATATCAGGTCAGAAATTGTTGACAGTCTTTCAGTTTTTTTCTGAAACCCCTTTTTTATCATGTACTTCAAATGTGTGATCACTTTGTATGGTGCTTCCTTGACTATCTTGAACAATTTTGTTTTTTTCTTTTTCTTGTTTTATCTGTTATGAAAAAATATCTGGCTTTGTTTGAACCTCATTCTTTGATTGTTTTGAAACTCTAGCCTGTTTTTTGGGAATGTCACTGTCAGTATTAGATGAATCTACATTGTTTTTTCTCTTGTTATTATCTACACAATCTGAATTCAAAATCAATGTCCCATTCCTCTTTGAAATTTCTTCACTAGATTGAGGATTTAGACCTTTAGTATTAAAAGTACTGTCCCCTATTCTTTCCATAATAACGTTGTCTTCCAGTAGCTTCATAGGTATCTTCAGTGGAGCAGAAAAAGAGTCTTGGCAATTTCTACTTCATAAAATACACAATTCTTGTTGTCGCTTTTTTGTCTCTTCTCCACTTCCTGTTTTAAATTGGAATCATTGTTCACAACACTTTGAACAGAAGTTGTAAATGTACTCACATCCACAAATGGGCAAAGATTCAACATTTCAAATGCCCGATCATGATTCAAGGTAAAACTTCCTGTATATAGAGCTTGTACAAAATCATAAACACTTTTCAATGAGTAATTTTTCAAGAAAATTTGACACTGTGTACTAGTACTGGTATCTGTTGAGAGCTGCTGCAGAAGGTAAGCACTGCCACAAGCCATCAGTACCAGTTTATGTACAAAGACTACCCCATCTTTACACACGAGCCATGCATCACAAAACAGACCAGATGCTGTAACTGGTACATGTGTTTTGATAGATCTCGAGAGTATTCAGGAATAGTGATATTATAATCCATGATGGACAGACGGACACTGCTACCTAAAAAAGAATAAATTTGTTATCATAAATTATAAATTTCAAAAGTTAATTCTAATAGAACAAACATTACTCAGGCCATTGGTTTTCACATTTTGTAATGTTTGGGCCTGTTAATGCTAACTATATGATATGGGTTTTGCTTATTGTTGAAGGCTAGACAGTGACCTACAATTGCTAATATCTAACTGATTTTTCTCTGGTGGATAGTTGTCCGAATGACAATCATACCACATGATAATAAAAAGTTGGAATAACTGTGGTTTTCCTTAGGCTAGGCGATACCCTCATAATTGGGTAATATTGACCAATTTGATTTTTAAAGCTTACTCTTACACAACATAGTGAAGACATACGTATACTGTAATTTTATAGTACTATTGTTCATGTTGCTAACTACATCTACATATATTTTACATGTTAATATATAGACAATGACAAATAACATCAATTGTAAATTAGACATGTACAGATAAAGATTAAGATTTATTTTGTACCTGTTGTAGATAAACATTCAGTCATTGTCAGAGAACAAAAAATGAAAAATTAATCAGATATGGTAGCTCCCAAATTAATTTCTACATTTTCTCAAATAATTCTAAATAAACATGAGACACACATGTGATATAGGCAGAATACAAGTTTTCACATTTTTGATACTTTTTTATTGCTTGATCAGCTTTACAGGCTGATATATATCCAGTTGAAATAAAACAAAGAAATGGAACTCTTTATTAAAATTGGCCAATATAAAAATAAGAAGATGTGGTATGACTGCCAATGAGACAACTCTCCATCAGAGACCATATGACATAGAAGTTAACAACTAAAAGTCACTGTACTGCCTTCAACAATGAGCAAAACACATACTACGTTCATATAGTCAGTTATATAAAACACCCCAAAATGACAAATATAAAACAAACGGTCTGATTTATGTACAAAACAATGAACAAAAAACAATATGACAGGCACATGTATACAGAATGTTGGTATACATGTTTCTATGGCCTTTAAAAGTATAATGTAGGTAAATAATTGATGATTTTTTTTGCATCTTATATAAGTGTTTATACTTAATTTATAGTATGGAGCTACAAGATATTTGTAAACTTTTAAATTAAAGACAAATTTTCACTAAACAGTCGATTATGGTAGGTGCTAATACTTGTGGATCTTTTTTGTGCATAAGCATAAATTCCACAGAAAAAAAAAAGATTGATAAAGCATTCAAAAAAATTAGGGAAAAAATCCTAAAAATAGGCAATAATCTCATCAAAAAGAAAAAGTCAGGTACACCTTTTTTATGTTCAGGCATGTTTCTTCTTTAATTTTTGCTCAAAACACAAAAGAGGGTAATCACTCCTGTGAAGAGTGACATTCTACTAACTTCATGTGCAAAAATTTGACTTGTTTGTGGATCGTGTCTTGCTGATTTTATTTGGTTTTTAAAGATTCTATCTGCATGTATCTATTATAATTTTTATCATATAAGGCAAAAACGCAAAAAGTATGGAAAAATTGTCATTAAAGGGCAATAACTCTAATAAGTAGTCATACGAAAATTTCCTCTGTATTGTCTTGAATGTAGATCTTGTCTTGCTGATAATTTTTGCTTCTTTCATTTTCTATCTATCTATTATAATTTTTAAGATGTAAGGCAAAAAAAAAAAAAAAAATAAATAATGCAGAAGTCGCCTGACAATTTTGACATTAATGAACAATTGGTAGAGCTCAACATTCTGAACATTTTTGCTATTGTCAGAATTTATCTTTTTATAAAGGTTTACAAAATAATAGACAAGACTTGCACTTCACTCTTATATTTAATTTTTAGCCATGTCAGCCATCTTAGTTGGCGGGAGGGGTCATCTGACACATTTTTACAACAAAATACCCTTCTGATGATTTTGGCCAAGTTTAGTAAAATTTGGCCCAGTAGTTTCAGAGGAGAAGATTTTTGTAAAAGTTAACTATAAACGGACAACGATGGACACCAAGTGATGAGAAAAGCTCACTTGACCCTTTGGGCAAGGTGAGCTAAAAAGCACTTGACGATCAACTTAACAAGTGGATCTTAAAAATGCATATCTTCAAAAAATGAGATGTGTGTAATATGTAGGGTAATTTGTCTTCAATCTCAGAAAATGTTTAGTCTGCCCTTCCATGAAATATTTAATAAGAATTTTTTTAATGTTTTTTTTTTTACTTTCAAAAAAACAGATCAGGCAATATTTTTATGTATCATTACAATAAAGTCGCAGGATCTCAAAAGATTTTAAAACTGGAGAACTGTCAGATCCTTTTGCATGTTCTGAGCGTATAGCCTGGTGTCCTGGACACAGGGTCTGTATTATCATGATTATAGTCAGATTTTAAATATCCTAAAGTGCACAAGGCTCAATGACCTCTTGATTGGTTTTAGCAGTCAGGGGAATCACTAAAATAACAGACTTTCTAATGATTTTTTAATGATTTTTTAATAATTTGTTTATTTATTATGTAATAAGTTTTTAAACATATTGTGACTTTTGGTGATGGAAATTTAGGGGATGATTTTCATTTTTATTGATATTGTTAAACTGTAAGTATTCAGAAATTAATATTGATGATTTACAAATTTAAGAAATGAATGATGTATTGGAAGTGAAATGCAGAATAAAACTATATCTAAGTTAAAAGAATAATAGAAATATATTATAAATGAACTGAAGATTTTTTAGATTTTTTTCCAAAATAGGATAATAGTGATAATGTGGGATAAAATTGTGGCATGAAATTGGGCGTGGTTTATATGATTCTAGTTCTAAGTGATTAGGATGTTATTTTAATTAGATTTGTGAATTTGTGATTAGAATTTGTTTTGAAAAGTGATATCAAAAGGTGACATACATGTTGTGTGTTTTTGGGTGGATTATCATTAATTTGTGGTTTGAATTATATCCCTTTGAACAGAAATATTTTTGTGTCTGCTAAAATTTCATATTCGTTTCTAGTTATCAAGGAATTGATTTTTTATATATATTTCTGTTTTTGGAAAATAGCAGAAATACACCACACCAACAACAAGCATATCCAGTACAAGCTTCTGATTCCAAAAGTACTCAACTCATTTTAGAGTGCTTTGCTTTGCAATTAAGTCAATACAAATGTGGATTACAGACTTTCTTCATCTTATAAAATGCATTTAAGCAGAAAAAAATGGCTAACTCTAAAGACCGAATGACATGGGTAATCGCATTGTTCGTACACCAAAATGAAAATAATGTTTCGTCATTGGTTGAATTTCCATTGTTTAGAACGTTTTTAACCAATCACAACGTTTTGGTGTATGCTTTTGAAAATACTACCCAGAATGCATTAGATTCTGAAACAAAGAATTATAATCATGATAATGACATCTTTATGAACTTACCTGCTTCTATAAATTCTTTTATGGTATATATCATAAACCGAGAGATCATAAAGGATTATACAAACTTGTATTAATGAACATTACTAAAATACAAAAGAGATATAAAATCACATCTGACCTGATGTCTAAAATAGAATTTCAAGCAAGAAGGCGAGTGTTCCTCATACACAATGCACGATATCAACTGGTGATGAAAGACCAAGCAAGAAAATAGGATGCCTGGGAGTGGGTGCAAGGATGGGAGGGGCAGCAATGAATAATTAAATAAATAATCAATAATGTACTTAAATATATTTTTGAAAGCATAATTCTTCTATTAACTCTTATAGTTCACAGAAAAAAAATTTTTGCGAATTATTTTTAAAAATATCTTTGAAAGAATAATTCTTCTATTAACTCCTTTAGTTCACAGTAAATATTTTTTAAGAATTATCTTTAAATATATATAGGTGAATTCTTATAGTTTACAGTAAATATTTTTTTTTTTTTTTTTTTTGCAAATTATCCTTAAAAATATATAGGTGAATTTTTCTCATTCTTAAATTT
This sequence comes from Mytilus coruscus, assembly GCA_017311375.1. Taxonomy (NCBI): domain Eukaryota; kingdom Metazoa; phylum Mollusca; class Bivalvia; order Mytilida; family Mytilidae; genus Mytilus; species Mytilus coruscus. The sequence goes on from CM029598.1 coordinate 43,639,875, forward strand.
AAAATCAGACCGCAAAAACTTAAAACTTCCAGATGTAAAAAGTCATAGAAAACTTTAAACTTCCTGATGTAAATAGTGTATATAATGTTCTTTTCTGTTGTGATTTTTAATTTTTATTATGTTGTATATTTTTGGTGCTGGAACTGTTCGACATACGAAAGTATGATTACCCTATAAAGGGTGTAAAGATCCAGAGAAGTTAATGTAATATTATTTATTAATCAATGTTTAACCATCACCAATAAGTGATATATTTAAAATTTCAGGTGTCATTCAGTCATTCCACATGTTTAATTCAGAAAATGAGGCGTCATTCTGTCTTTTGAGCTATTGAAAAATTCTGCTTTGCTCTATGCATGAGACAGAATATGCTCATGATAATATTACAGTATTGACAAAATATAGCCTAGTCCAAATAATTATGACGTCTTGAAAGGCTATTTTAATTTACGACGTCATACATCATTCTACATTTGTAGGATTAGCCCTCTTGCCGCCGAGTTTATTTCTTGCTTTGTCGCGCCAAAAGCATCTTGACGTTTCATATTTGTGTCGTTGCAAAATTTGTGCCTCTCTGTAGAACAGCGCTTTCCCGCCATCCATAATTTTTCCCGCGCCAATTTAGCCGTAATTAGAAAAAGCGATGTAAAAGTAATTCTATAAAAATTGTTGCTCTAAGATTGTTATAAACGATGTTTTTAATACAACATTATTTTCATGATTTTAAAATACAACTTTTAACCTTGAAATATAGTTTTTTTTATATATTTCTTATCTTTAAAAAAATGAAGATAATATACTCATTGCTAATTTTACAAGCGCTTTAGTTTTATCTTTGTCAAGTGAAACGCATAACTGATTCTTAACCACTTCTAAAATACTAGAATATATTTGTCCTTGTTATCTGATCAGCTTAGTAAACCTTGTTATAATTAATAAATACCGTAAAGAATCTCTCAAATAATTATATAAACAAAACAACGGCACCAAATGAAAATGAAAATGAAAGAACCTTAGTGAGCGCGCTCACATACCCCACGTCCCCACATTGTCATTGGAGAAATAAAATAAGTGTAAAAAAAAAATTGTATCAGAAAAAAAAATTGAATCATAATTTCCTGTCAATATGCAGATCTACATAGTATGTCCTTATTATCTACACAGTTTCATGAAATTCTGTTGTGTGGTTTCAGAGGAGTTGCGATCACAAACTGTTGCAGAAGTACATTGAAGCAAATAAGTTCAAAGGGGCGTAACTCCTGGAAAAAATTGAATCGTAATTTCCTGTCGATATGCACATCTACGTAGTATGTCCTTATTATCTGAAAAGGTTTCATGAAATTCTGTTGTGTGTTTTGAGATGAGTTGCGATGACAAAAGGTTGCAGTAGTATATTGGGCAAATAAGTTCAAAGGGGCGTAACTCCTGGAAAAAAAATTGAATCGTAATTTCCTGTCGATATGCACATCTACGTAGTATGTCCTTATTATCTGAAAAGGTTTCATGAAATTCTGTTGTGTGGTTTGAGAGGAGTTGCGATGACAAACTGTTGCAGTAGTACATTAAAGTAAATAAGTTCAAAGGGGCGTAACTCCTAGAAAAAGAATTGAATCGTAATTTCCTGTCGATATGCACAACTACATAGTATGTCCTTATTATCTAAACAGGTTTCGTGAAATTCTGTTGTGTGGTTTGAGAGGAGTTGCGATGACGAGAAACAGGACTGACGGACGGACTGACGGACGGACGGACGGACGGACTGGCGGACGGACTGACAGACGGACGGACGGGTCAAAAACATTATACCCTCCGCAACTCCTTGCGTGGGGTATAATAAAAAGAATGCATGTACAAATAAAAATAAGTAAAACTCCGACCAGCCGATTCTATGAACTACTTCGTGTTGTAAAGTATTATATGTGTCAGATTAAATTTTTCATTCCAAGAATTGTGTCGGTATGGGCGAAGAAAGAATTTTTCAACGTTATTATCCATATTCTCTTTGTTTATTTCTTAATCATATTTATTATTATTTTGTTGACAACTTATTGCCCAAAATTTTAGAGAAATGTTTGAAATAAAAATTTGAAAAACAGCAAAACGAGGGAAGAAATTAAAATTAATTTCTGTTGTCTACATGTGTCTGAGCTGAATCAATCATTATTGATGACTTGAAAATATTATATTTCTATTTTTATTTTCTATAATGAAATACACATTGTATTTGGCATACATGAAATGTCTTGTTAAATTCGTTGATTGATAAATTGTTGTTAGCTCAACGTTCAGTGGCAGGTATTTCATACAATATTAAGGACGACTGAGATCTAATGAACAATGAATATGTTGATCAGTAGGTCCAACAAAGTGAAAGATCTGAGATGAATGGCTAAAAATTGGGAAAGGATGATATGTTGGATAGGAAGAGAAATCATTGGGTCACCTATTAATTAAACAACCCAATTTCGAATGAAAAATAAAATTTTTGATAATGGCTTCCATGATGAAACAGGTATTAAATGTATTGAAATATCATATTGCAATACAAGTATATCGTATTACATTTGTGTACCGTCTTTACAAAAAAAAAAAAAAAAAAAAAAATAAGAAGTCAATCACAGCATTTGAGCCTAACAATATTTTCCAGTTCTCTTAAATAAAGCGTGTATTGTGAATATTTATGTTTCGCGTAATTAAGTATAACAGTTTCCTTCACTGTGATTATTTATAAGGAATGCGATTATTAATTAAGATATTATGATTTAAAGAAACATGAAATTTTTTTAAAACAAATTTCTCGAAAGTATGCGAAATTTTGCATGAAAATGACGAAATACACAATTAGTAAACACGTTAAAAAAGTTGGTATTATAGTGCTAACAAACTTATGACCTTGCATCATTTCTTGACATCCATTTTAAGAATAAAAATAATGCATTTAATTTGGTTTGCTTCGTTCCTGCAAAAATTTGTTTTTGATGTTGAGTGCACCTCTGTATTGTGACGTTACCATGGACCATTGACGTTCTACACAATAAACACGTTTTGTGTGTAGAAGCCATACATGTCCCTTTGGCAGCAAGAGGGTTAAGGCATCACAGAAAAAAATAATAAAAATAGCCTTTCAAGACGTCATAACAGAGACATATATACACGTATGTATATATGTCTCTGGTCATAATTAATTTGATTTAATTTTCCCGTGAATAAAAAGAAAAGGTTGCTTATGATCACTATCTAAAGTCAAAGGCGTGAAATTATAAAATCATTTTATAGATTTTAAAAGTGTAATATACTTTTATCAGGTGTTGATTTACATATACTTTGTCTGAGGCTTTGTATGTTAAAATAGATCATACAGTGTATATCAATGGCCAGGTTATTACTACCCAGAGAACTATTGTACATGGTACGAGTTGAACCTAACGTGAGTTTAAATTAACAACGCACCACAACCGATTTATTTTAAATTCTATAACTTATGCATAGACATTCCTTGTATCAGAATGGTTGTTAAGAAATAGATCTCAGCGGCGGATCCAGCCATTTAAAAAAGGGGAGAAACCAGGAGAAAGGGTGGGGGTTCCAACTATATGTCCCCATTCAAATGCATTGATCGTCCCCCCAAAAAAAGGGGGGCCGGGGTTCCAACCCCCGGAACCCTCCCCCTGGATCAGCCACTGGATCTTTTAAAAGAATAACTATATTTATTGATGGTAAAAAGTTTCATATAAAAAAATATCGAAGCTGAGTTGAAATTATTTTTAGGCCAACTCTTGAAATCATATAATTACAGAAAAAAATAATAGTAAAGTAATTCAAATAAGGATTTTACAAAATAAGCGTTTATTTTAAAGATAAAAAAAAAAACAAAAACAATGCCGTAAAAGTTTAAAGAATACAGAAATTATGGACTCCCTATCCAGACACTCCGATATGATAACTGCATTTTAAATGGTGGAGTACCGTGATTTTGATATGCTAGACTGTGATAAGAGATATCTGTGATATTTTCATTTGAAAAATATAGTTAAACAACCAACTGGTTTTCCCAAAATAGCTAGATATAATTTTAACCGGTAAGAATAACAACTAAATGTTGAAAGTGTTTTAATTTTGTCACAAAAAATTGTGATGTTCACAATTATGTTGTTGTCTAACATGATTGATTGCCGATTGGTATTATTATTATTTAACTGTAAATAAAATATATGCATATATGATCATATAAATGTAAGCCTCTAATTTGTGTCAAACCTCAAATCTGTGATCTTTCCTCCGATCTGTATCCTCTTAATCTGTATTGCGCCTTTTTGGCCCCTTACTCCTAAACTGTTGGTACAGTAACCCCCAAAATCAATCCCAACCTTTCTTTTGTGGTATTGAACCTTCTTGTAAAATTTTATAGAGGTCCATTCACTTAAACTAAAGTTATTGTCCGGAAACCAAATGTGTCTTCGGACAACGACGACGACGACGCAGACGCAGACGCAGACGACGACATCATACCATTATACGAACCCAAAAAAAAATTTTGTGATCGTATAAAAATGAGGTCAGGGCATGATGAAACAGACGAATATATACACCTTAAAATCATTTCATAAATCAAATATACTTGACTTTTTTTATTTTGTTTTAATAAACACAGACACTTAATAATGATCACTGATCCATGATATAAAGTCAAACAACCTATATGAGTCATCTCAACTAGCTTCATGAATATTAGTAAAACCTTCTCTCTCATTGGCTCTATTTACTAGTTGTAAGTCAATCAGATTCTCAAGTTGGCTTTCATTTTTTGCAGTGTCACTGTTGCAGGCTTTTGATAAAATCTGGGGCATGTCATTTATAAAATCTTTGGTAAATGGATAAATTTCAGTATGTCTAAAACCAGATAGCAAATTATTAGCTGATAATGCACTTCCGTATGCTTTGCATGCCAAAAAGCAAACATCATTGAGAGAAAGTGCACATTGCTTTGTTCTGATAGTTTCATGACACAAACTGTTGTATTCATTTTGAAATGGTCCATAACAACTTACGTCCAGCGGTAGTAAAAATGGATGGTGAGTGCAGGAATTAATTGTAGTAGAATATTATGACTCCTTGCCCATTCAAATGTGCCAATAGGGATATGAGATTTATCTCCATTTAACAATAACAACAAATGTCCTTCACCTGGGACAAATTTTTTGAAATGATTGCGGAGGAAATCCATAAAAATTTCTGAATTTGACCATCCATCCTTTGAAACGGTGCCGGAAGTTCCCGGCGAAGACCCCTCAAGCAATTGATCATTCATTCGCTGCCCTGGAAAGATAAAGAAAGGGGCAATGCACTACCAGCTGCGTTTCCACACCCCAAAATAGTGACGGTTTCATCCTTTCCCCATATGGTAACACCCTTCTCATCAACATTGTGAATTAAATGAGGTTTGTCTATGAGATCGAATTTAAGTAAGGTTTTTTTCAGTTCACCAAAGTACTTTATAATGATTTCCTTGAATGCAGTTTTGTCCTTGCAACTGTAAATGTCTTTTGACTAACAGCATTAAATTCTGGCCACCGTCTAAGCACCTTTTGAAACCATGTCAAACTCAAGGGCGGACTATCTTTAGTTTTCTTAGCAAGCACAATTGCATAGTCGGTAGCTATGTTCGCCATTTCCTGACGACTATGTACATATCCCAGTTCATCCATTTCCATCAAGCGAGTCATAAATATTTTTTCTTCCTCTGAAGTAAACATAGGCATATTTGCCAAGTTAGAACACACAGGAACTAAGTTTTCAGCCACCATATACCCCAGTGTCTCGTAAGGTACACCATAAGACTTCGCTGCTGAATGGACTGGAAGCTTGTCATCGATAACAGCCTTATAAGCTTTTGCCATTGCTGACGGATTATAACCTCGATAATGTTTCTCTTTATCTACAAAAGTAACCATATAAAATAGAGGTTTACACATATGTCATTAAAAATAAGACTGTGTTGGGATTGTGTCCGGAGCTATTTTCTGACTTGGGCGCCTTTAGAATCACTTAACAATCCCTATTAAGTCTATTCGGGAAATGTTTGCTGAATTCCTCATCTCGAACCGGTGTCTTTTATGCTTATATCAACATTACGTACATCTGGAGCAGGAAAGAATTGAAAAGGAAACATAATTGCCTTTCGGAATTCATAATTTAAAAAAAAAACAAACCTTACCTTTAAAGGTGGTTATAAATTAATTAGGAATGTTGTTTGAGCTTTATAAAGTAGGATTCTTTTCAATAAAATCATTGAGCATTTTAAATAAACTCGGGATAATCAACAAAAAAAGTGCGTAATCAAGATATCTGGTGTATAGTTTAAAATGTAGATTCATTTGTCAAAATGTTTTTTTTTACTCGGAAACAATTTAGCAGGAAGCTTTCATACGTCATTTTGACTGATTTCCAACAGAACAGTGACGGGGAACATTTCACTACAGCATAGCGATCTTGTTGTTTTTTTTTTTTCTAATTTAGTTCTGATTTGCATATGCAATAGTTTTGTTTTTTTCACTTACTAGTATACTACATTAGACTTGTACTACTGTTGTTGGAATTTCCCTCTCGTGTGTAACATCCGCCTATTTACCATTGCTGACCATATAAATAGAACTAGGTATTTTGAATGTCAATTTCAATTTATAAATAAGGTTTTTGTGCTGAAACTTACATTCAGGCAAAGTTGATCTTAGATCATGATATTAATTGTTTTAGACTGTTTTGGTTAACAAATGTTTTGTTATTATGTTTCTTTCTAAACTTTTAGATAACGAGTGTGTCTGATGAAGTATACTCCGGAAACAAGTTTTGTTCGTACAGAATCCTTTATTTTTACTAGCACTGGTTCAGTACCATTATTTTGATCTTTCTTACATTCTCAGCATGTGAAGTGTTTTGTGGACTTTTGTTTTGTCTTTTCGTCATAATTCTCTTGGCCATATTGTGTTCTGTTCGACTTTTATAGATTTCGATTGGTGTTTCGTTGATCTCCTTTATAACATGTGAGTCATCTATTCTCAAGGATTCAAATGGCTAGGTTGAACAAAATATTTCTTAAACAAAATATGGCATACAAGTAACATTAATATACGAAAAAATCAAACGCAATTAATCTATAAACAACGCAATATTGATTGGTTCATAACTTCAATACGTGTGCAATATTTCTGTGACGTTTCAATACGGGTTGAAAACTGTCGACGGAGTTGAATAATACAAAAATCAATTTCAACAAACAATTCCATAATAATAGATCCACAACTGAACTGCAACAGGCTTGACAAAATCAGTAGAGGAAAAGCACTTAATGACATTACAATTTCAGTATAGATTCACGATTTTTTTGAAATACGAAAACATATCTTGACATAGTGTTCAACGTTTCAATGACTTGTATCTTAAGCTCTGTTCGCAATGAAATAAGGAAGCTTCGCATACAATTGTGACAACTGAAAAAAAACTTATATCTGCAGTTTCGTACAGGAAGTTTTTCAAATTCACAAACAGAATAATGAAATGCCCGATAAAAGATTGTGATTTCAATAAGGAAATTTCATACATTTTTCCAGCCATAGACTGGAATATTATTGAAAAGATAATTAAAATGTGTTATATTCAACAGATGAGGAATCATAGCTGCTACTTTATTATCTTAATCGCTATCATCAGTCCTATGAAAATTATATTATTAGGCTTTGGAAGTCCCAGACCAGAACCAATATGAAAATTAATAAATTGACTCAAGAATTGTCCTTTTTGGAACCATGTTATTTAATAAATTTGAACAAAACTGTGAAATATATAAGAGATATTTTTTGAAACAATCTTTAATTATTCTTTTTGTTTTATTCGACTTTTTTTTTATAGTAACACTCTTACATAGTCATAAGTGGTACTACGAATAATTCATAACGGCTACTGTAATGCTCTAAATTTAAAAATAATCTTAATAACAGCTACTGTACTGATCTTAATTTCAAAAATCTTAATAACGGCTACTTTACTGCTCTTAATTTCAATATCTTAATAACGGCTATTGTACTGCTCCTAATTAAAAAAAAATCTTAATAACCACTTCTGTACTGCTCTTAATTTCAAAAATTTTTACGGCTACTGTACAGGTCTTAATTTTAAAAACCTTAATAACGGCTACTGTACTGCTCTTAATTTAAAAAAAATCTTAATAACAGCTACTGTACTGCTCTTAATTTTAAAAATCTATATATAGACTATTGTACTGCTCTAAATTTCAAAAATCCTAATAACGGCTACTGTACTGCTCCTAATTTTAATAAACTGTTAACACAGAGATATGTCTCGCCTTTTTGTACTTTTGATAATGCAAATGTTGAAATTAAAATAGCAAAACTTTAACGTGTAAGTTATGCAAATATTCAAAGTCAATGAACCATGACTGAAGGTACATGGCAAAACAATCTTCATGGAAATGAGATGTGCCAATGCTAATACAACTGCATACCAAATACCATAGACTTATCATAAGTCGTTCCCTTTCAACAAACCTAAACACAAACATTGACTTGTAAACTATGTAAAAGTTTCAAAGTCAATGAACCATGATGAGGGGGTGGGGCTATATAATCCATGGAAACGAGACTTGCAAATGCCAATACATTTGCATACCAAATATCATTGACTTAACATTAGCGGTTCATCTTAAACTGATCTAATCACAAACTAATACATGTAAACTTAGCAAAGTTTCAAAGTCAATAAACCATGACTGAGGGGCGGGACCAAATATTCTCCATGGAAATGAGATGTGCTAATGTTTATACAACTGCATTGTGCATTATCATTGACCTACCACTAACGGTTCCCCTTGAACTGGCCTAATCACAAACTAATACATGAAAACGAAGCAAAAGTTTCAAAGTCAATATACCATGAATAAGGGGGCTAATACAACTGCATACCAAATATCATTGACCTACCTAATCACAAACGCATACATTGTTGACGCCGCCGCCGGCGCCGGAAACAGCATACCTATGTCTCGCTTTTTGACTCCGTCTAAGCGAGACAAAATCTTAATAACGGCTACTGTACTGCTCTTATTTTCAAAAATCTTAATAACGACTTCTGTACTGCTCTTAATTTCAAAAATCTTAACGGCTACTGTACTAGTCCTTATTTTGAAAATCTAAATAACGGCTACTGTAGTGCTCTTAATTTAAAAAAAAATCTTAATAAGGACTACTGTACTGCTCTTACTTTTAAAAATCTTAATAACGGCTACTGTACTGCTCTAAATTGAACCAAGAGGCTGTCAGAGAGACAGCAAACCGGATTGTCCTGCAGAGGTCGAACCCTGAACAATTGAGCACACAACATTTAAACTTAAAACAGCTCTGAATTTGGATTGTGATTGAATATTTGATACAGCATAGGTTTGTGACACAAAATAAATGTGGTCAAAGAACTGAAAAATTTGAAATTGGACGTTTACCTATTATGGTCCAATATCCAAAATCTATGTATATTGCTAGAATCAGCATATCAAGGAAACCCAAGTATTCAATTTTTGATGAAATACATCTTAGTTAAACCATTTCTGTTCAAAGGGAAATACCTTTATTTCCATGAACCAATAATGTAAATCTAAAATTAGATATGATGTTATATTTATTTTCAAATTATAATCTATTATAATTAATAGTTTTCAAATAAATCTGTCACTTCAATTATAATTGGGTGATTGACAATTACCAGATGGTGTGTTATCTTGATAAAAGGTGAAAATCATTTAAAAACACTTAGCGTAATTTAACTTTATATATATAGTTAATAGTTCCCAATATTTTTTCTTTCATTTGTAACAAACTAATAAAGATCTGCAACTTATCTATGAAATTCTACAACTTTATCTACACAATGCAATGTAATGAAATATATCCTTCAATACAAATGGATTATTATCTAATGAATTTGCAAACCTGGAACAGGATCAAGTAAAAATTAAAATTAAAACACACTCAGACAATTAGTTTATACAGAATAACAAACAAACCTACCACAAAATTGTTCAAACAATTTACCAAAGAAAAGAAAAAAAAATCCAAAATGTCATTCATCATTAATACAATGTCTTTTAAAAATCTTTTTAAAAATGAGTTATTTCCCTGCGTACAGAAAATGATTAATTCATCAAAAATTGAATTCTTGGAAAAGGGCTATAACTGACTAACGAAAAAAGCTAAAATCGTGAAAATTGAACTTGACCTTCATTTAGTCGCAGGAAACAACATATCTAAATTTGAAAAAAAATTCTTCAAAGCGATTTCATGTAAATGATCGGACACTGTTTGGAACCCGCCCACCCGCCGTACATCGCCAAATCAATAACCGATTTTTACATCGAAAATCCGGTTAAAAATCTTAAAAACGGCTATTGTACTACTCTTATTTTCAAAAATCTTAATAACGACTTCTGTACTGCTCTTAATTTCAAAAATCTTAACGGCTACTGTACTGGTCTTTATTTTAAAAATCTTACTATCGGCTACTGTACTGCTCTTAATTTTAAAAATCTTAGTAACTGCTACTGTACTGCTCAATTTTTTAAATCTTAAGGGCTACTGTACTGCTCAATTCTAAAAATCTTAATATCGGCTACTGTACTGCTCTTAATTTTAAAAAATCTTAATAAAGGCTACTGTACTGCTCTTAGTTTTAAAAATCTTAATAACAGCAACTGTACTGCTCTTAATTTCAAAAATCTAAATAACGGCTACTGTAGTGCTCTTAATTTCAAAAATCTAAATAAAGGCTACTGTACTGCTCTTAAGTTTAAAAATCTTAATAACGGCTATTGTTCTGCTCTAAATTTCAAAAATCCTAATATCGGCTACTGTACTGCTCTAATTTTTAAAAATCTTAATAATGGCTACTGTACTGCTCTTAATTTTAAAAATCTTAATAACGGCTACTGTACTGTTCTTAATTTCAAAAATGTTAATAACGGCTACTGTCGTGCTCTTAATTTCAATAAAATGCTTCGCTGAGCGCAGCTGGATACGACCGCAGAGGTCCAACCCTGAACAGTTGGGGCAAAAATGAACACAATATTCGCGCTTGATACAAGTCGCAACTTGGATTGTAATTAAATATTTGACACATAATAGGTTTCTGAGACCGAATAACTGAAGTCAAAGAACTTAAAATTGTTATATGATTTGAATTTATATTCAATTTTTGCTTATGTGCTATACACTATGCTGTTGCAAATTGACCCCTCCCACCCCCACCCCTAAAAAATCCCCCCTTTTTCTGCCAAAAAAAATATTTGAAGAAATTTTGTTTTAATTTCAGAAATCTGAAATGAAAAAAAAAATTGCTCCCCACAATTTCTTTTTTACCTCCCCACCCTCCTTTCCAAAAAAAATTCCCTCAAGATATGGTCATAATCTCAATTCAAATTTCCAATGGAGTTTGCAACCATAATTACCAATTTAAATACATCATAAAAGTTTTAAATAGATAATTTAAAAGCAGTGTAAGGAGGTAATCCAACATTGTACAACATTGTACAATTTTTTTTGGATTACCTCCTTATACTGCTTTTAAATTGTCCATTAAATAGGAAACCCTTGTTTTCCCCTTTTTGTCCCTATTTCCTAAACGGTTTGAGCCATAACCTCCCAAAGCCAATCCTAACCATCCCTTTGTGGTATGGAAACTTGTGGTATAATTTCAGAGATACATACACTGGAGGTTACAAAAAGCAATCCCAACCTTTCTTTTCTGATATTGAACCTTATGGTAAAATTTCATAGAGATCCATTCACTTAAACTAAATTTATTGTGCGAAAACCAATGTGTCTTCCGACGACGACGACGACGACTACGACCGCAAAAATGTTTTGCGGTCGTATAAAATCTTAATTTCGAATACTGCAGTGCTCTTAATTTCAAAAATCATAATAACGGCTACTGTAGTGTTCATATCTTTAAAAATCTTAATAACGGCTACTGTACTGTTCTTAATCTAAAAATCTTAATAACAGCTACTATACTGCTCTTAGTTTTAAAATCTTAATAACAGCAACTGCACTGCTCTTAATTTAAAAATCTTACTAACGGCTACTGTAGTGCTTTTAATTTCAAAAATCTTAATAACGGCTACTGTACTGCTCTTATTTTCAAAAATCTTAATAACGACTTCTGTACTGCTCTTAATTTAAAAATCTTAACGGCTACTGTACTAGTCCTTATTTTGAAAATCTAAATAACGGCTACTGTAGTGCTCTTAATTTAAAAAATCTTAATAAGGACTACTGTACTGCTCTTACTTTTAAAAATCTTAATAAAGGCTACTGTACTGCTCTAAATTGAACCAAGAGGCTGTCAGAGAGACAGGAAACCGGATTGTCCTGCAGAGGTCGAACCCTGAACAATTGAGCACACAACATTTAAACTTAAAACAGCTCTGAATTTGGATTGTGATTGAATATTTGATACAGCATAGGTTTGTGACACAAAATAAATGTGGTCAAAGAACTGAAAAATTTGAAATTGGACGTTTACCTATTATGGTCCAATATCCAAAATCTATGTATATTGCTAGAATCAGCATATCAAGGAAACCCAAGTATTCAATTTTGATGAAATACATCTTAGTTAAACCATTTCTGTTCAAAGGAAATACCTTTATTTCCATGAACCAATAATGTAAATCTAAAATTAGATATGATGTTATATTTATTTTCAAATTATAATCTATTATAATTAATAGTTTTCAAATAAATCTGTCACTTCAATTATAATTGGGTGATTGACAATTACCAGATGGTGTGTTATCTTGATAAAAGGTGAAAATCATTTAAAACACTTAGCGTAATTTAACTTTATATATATAGTTAATAGTTCCCAATATTTTTCTTTCATTTGTAACAAACTAGTAAAGATCTGCAACTTATCTATGAAATTCTACAACTTTATCTACACAATGCAATGTAATGAAATATATCCTTCAATACAAATGGATTATTATCTAATGAATTTGCAAACCTGGAACAGGATCAAGTAAAATTAAAATTAAAACACACTCAGACAATTAGTTTATACAGAATAACAAACAAACCTACCACAAAATTGTTCAAACAATTTACCAAAGAAAAAAAAAAATCCAAAATGTCATTCATCATTAATACAATGTCTTTTAAAAATCTTTTTAAAAATGAGTTATTTCCCTGCGTACAGAAAATGATTAATTCATCAAAAATTGAATTCTTGGAAAAGGGCTATAACTGACTAACGAAAAAAGCTAAAATCGTGAAAATTGAACTTGACCTTCATTTAGTCGCAGGAAACAACATATCTAAATTTGAAAAAAAATTCTTCAAAGCGATTTCATGTAAATGATCGGACACTGTTTGGAACCCGCCCACCCGCCGTACATCGCCAAATCAATAACCGATTTTTACATCGAAAATCCGGTTAAAAATCTTAAAAACGGCTATTGTACTACTCTTATTTTCAAAAATCTTAATAACGACTTCTGTACTGCTCTTAATTTCAAAAATCTTAACGGCTACTGTACTGGTCTTTATTTTAAAATCTTACTATCGGCTACTGTACTGCTCTTAATTTTAAAAATCTTAGTAACTGCTACTGTACTGCTCAATTTTTAAATCTTAAGGGCTACTGTACAGCTCAATTCTAAAAATCTTAATATCGGCTACTGTACTGCTCTTAATTTTAAAAAATCTTAATAAAGGCTACTGTACTGCTCTTAGTTTTAAAAATCTTAATAACAGCAACTGTACTGCTCTTAATTTCAAAAATCTAAATAACGGCTACTGTAGTGCTCTTAATTTCAAAAATCTAAATAAAGGCTACTGTACTGCTCTTAAGTTTAAAAATCTTAATAACGGCTATTGTTCTGCTCTAAATTTCAAAAATCCTAATATCGGCTACTGTACTGCTCTTAATTTAAAAAAAACTTAATAAAGGCTACTGTACTGCTCTAATTTTTAAAAATCTTAATAATGGCTACTGTACTGCTCTTAATTTTAAAAATCTTAATAACGGCTACTGTCGTGCTCTTAATTTCAATAAAATGCTTCGCTGAGCGCAGCTGGATACGACCGCAGAGGTCCAACCCTGAACAGTTGGGGCGAAAATGAACACAATATTCGCGCTTGATACAAGTCTGAACTTGGATTGTAATTAAATATTTGACACATAATAGGTTTCTGAGACCGAATAACTGAAGTCAAAGAACTTAAAATTGTTATATGATTTGAATTTATATTCAATTTTTTGCTTATGTGCTATACACTATGCTGTTGCAAATTGACCCTCTCCCACCCCCACCCCTAAAAAATTCCCCCCCTTTTTTCTGCCAAAAAAAAAATATTTGAAGAAATTTTGTTTTTAATTTCAGAAATCTGAAATGAAAAAAAAAATTGCCCCACACAATTTCTTTTTTACCTCCCCACCCTCCTTTCCAAAAAAAATTTCCCTCAAGATATGGTCATAATCTCAATTCAAATTTCCAATGGAGTTTGCAACCATAATTACCAATTTAAATACATCATAAAAGTTTTAAATAGATAATTTAAAAGCAGTGTAAGGGAGGTAATCCAACATTGTACAACATTGTACAATTTTTTTTTTGGATTACCTCCCTTATACTGCTTTTAAATTGTCCATTAACCAGGAAACCCTTGTTTTTCCCCTTTTTTGTCCCTATTTCCTAAACGGTTTGAGCCATAACCTCCCAAAGCCAATCCTAACCATCCCTTTGTGGTATGGAAACTTGTGGTATAATTTCAGAGAGATCCATACACTGGAGGTTACAAAAAAGCAATCCCAACCTTCCTTTTGTGATATTGAACCTTATGGTAAAATTTCATAGAGATCCATTCACTTAAACTAAATTTATTGTGCGAAAACCAATGTGTCTTCGGACGACGACGACGACGACGACGACATACCAATATACGACCGCAAAAATGTTTTGCGGTCGTATAAAAATCTTAATTTCGAATACTGCAGTGCTCTTAATTTCAAAAATCATAATAACGGCTACTGTAGTGTTCATATCTTTAAAAATCTTAATAACGGCTACTGTACTGTTCTTAATCTAAAAAATCTTAATAACAGCTACTATACTGCTCTTAGTTTTAAAAATCTTAATAACAGCAACTGCACTGCTCTTAATTTAAAAAATCTTACTAACGGCTACTGTAGTGCTTTTAATTTCAAAAATCTTAATAACGGCTACTGTGCTGCTCTTAATTTTTAAAAACCTTAAAAACGGCTACTGCACTGCTTTTAATTTAAAAATCTTAACGGCTACTGTACTGCTCTTAATTTTTAAAAACCTTAAAAACGGCTACTGCACTGCTTTTAATTTAAATATCTTAACAACGGCTACTGCACTGCTCTTTATTTAAAAAATCTTAATGAAGGCTACTGCACTGCTCTTTATTTAAAATATCTTAATAACGGCTACTGTACTGATCTTAATTATAATTTCAAAAATGTTAAGGAGGTAAACATGTTTATTTTTTAATGCAGTCCTTAGTCTAAGATTTAATCATTTGTTTTTATAGCGATTAAGATTATAACACAATGTTAACTGCTGTACCCCTAATTTTGTCATTTTTACCTATTATGTCTGTTTGTTTTGTTTCACACATTGTTGTCAATATAATGTAATTTTATGCGACTGTCAAACAAGTGAAAGGTTTAGCTAGCTATTAAACCAGGTTAAATCCGCCATTTGATACAAAAGGGAATGTCTGTACCAAGTCAGGAATATGACAGTTGTTTTCCATTCGTTTGATGCGTTTGAGCTTTTGATTTTGCCATTCGATAAAGGACTTTCCAATTTGAATTTTCTTGGAGTTTGGTATTTTTGTTATTTTACTTTTTCAAAGATTGTTCGAATTCTTCTAGGTTTTGAAGACCTTAAATTAAGTGACCTCTTTTTCCATGTTATTTTTAGTTTGCTAACAATTTTTCTTTACACATGTTAGAGTCAACACGAGTATTAATTCAAATTTGTTCATACAAACTTTTTATAATAATAAATGGTGAATGTGTCCATTGGACACAGATGATGCCCCCGCTTGCATATCATATAAAGTTATAAAGGGACATAACTGAAGAACGGTAAAAGTGACGCTACCCAAATTTGTACTTGAATCTGAGTTTTTTGGTAATAAGTATTTTGTATAAGTGTTATAATATTTGGTTGAGGCTAACTTAAGTTAGAGAAAGGAAACTAAAAATTCAGCAATTTTTCTATTTGTAAAGAGGCATAACTCTAGAACAGTAAAAGTGACACCACCAAATTCAAACTTGATCTGTATTTTGTGGTAATAAGCAATGTGTATAAGTTTCATAACATTTGGTTGAGGCTAACTTAAGTTAGAGAACGGAAACGAAAAATTCAATAATTTGTCCATTTGTAAAGGAGCATAATTCTAGAACAGTAAAAAAGACACCACCAAAATGCAAACATGATCTATATTTTGTGGCAATAAGCATTGTGTACAAGTTTCATAACATTTGGTTGAGGCAAACTAAAGCTAGAAAACGGAAACCAACGTTGGGACGTAAGGATGTACGGACAGACAAGGGTAAAACTTCATGCCCCCTCCGCTACGACGGGGGCATAAAAAATGAGAGCTGCTAATAGACTATGTAGACGTGATTCAACACACATTGAAGTCTTACTGGGCAAATTCCAGATTAAAGATATTTTACAATATAAGTTTTGATGGCTTTATTCTTGTTTTGTGGTCAGCATGATAGTCAATACTAATGTATCATGTGTATTGCGTTGTCGTGCTTAACAGCCCTTACTCTTAATTTAAAGTATCAGAAAACAAGACGTAAATGACCGACACATCCGAAAAGCGCACACAAATTATGTGACATTTCAGTTCATCACTGTTGATATCTTGAGATACTGACTAAATATAAAGGCATTATGTTCCGTAGTATAAGAGAAATGAGTGACGAAAAAAAAACGTTCCTTAAAGATTTGAGAAATTTCAATTCAAAGTGTAAAATAAACAGGAGAGTTTAACCACATTACAAAGTTAACTGATCACTGTCAAGCTGCTGACATAATATAAAAGCATTCTGTGCAGTATTGTGACTCTCTATAACAAGTGTGAGGAAAATATTTGTTGGACGAACGGACAGACAATCAGGCTGAGAAGGTAATTGCGATATGGGGGTATATTTATCATATTCAATCATACATCAGGATGCTTCAGGTAACTTTTTCTATCATATACCAAGTTGGACAATATTCTACTGCCAACTGTATTCTACTGGGTATAGAACCAATAGAATCAACTGTGGACCGACTGCAACTCACATTTTTGGAGGCATAATTCACGAAAACACCAGCATAGAATACAGAATTATAGAAAGGCAACTTATAATGTCAAAACAAAATGCTACTTCATTCATAAGTAGATTAGAAACTGCTTTATCAAAATATAAACTACCAAAAGCTCAGGAACTATTATTAGTCAAACCAACTAGGGAAAAATGGAAAACAACTGTTAAGTGTGCAATTCAGCAGTATTGGACAGAGAAATGGGAAATAGAAAAATCAGAAAAATCTACAATGAAATTCATTGATATTAAAACAAGGCCAATTGGAAATTATCATCAAATTTGGAAATTCACTTCAAACAATACTTTAGAAGTAAAAAAAGAAGAAATAAAAGCAAAACTCATAACTAGGATTTATACACTTCAAGCAGACCGTGCCAAGTTTAGCAGAAATGTAGAACAGGACATATGCTCATTATGCGGGTCAGCTAAGGAAGATACAGTACACTTTATGCTTGAATGCAAGGCACTGAACCCTGAGAGAGATAAGCATTTAACAACACTTAAATCATAAGTGTTCAACAACGTAGGAAATGAGACATTTGACAAAATTGTGAATGAAGGACTTATGGTGCAGTTTATTCTGGACTCATCATCTGAAAAGATCAAGCCAATTGTTAATATCAAACATCAAAATATCAGAGACATTGAGAATATCACACGAACTTTATGCTATGGTCTACATACAAAACGGACAACCCTGATGGATAAGAGTTAAACTTATCTATATCATGTATATGAACTATATATCAGTCTAAGTGAAAGTAGGAGTTTCTTGTTTTATGGTGTTACTGTACAGGTATTGATATTTAAAAAAAAATTTAAATGTACAACTGCATATACTGTAAATATTTTTAACCTAAATAGATCCCATTGGGAGTGAACCTACCAGACAGGTAACAGGTAACAGGTAAGTGGTATCGATACCCTTATGCGAAGGAAAGGTCACTAGCAAAATATCATATTCTGGTCATTTCAACAAAGTGAGCAAAATATACATCTTACAAGCTCCATGTACACGAAACAAAATAAGACTTCAGAAGGCAAATAGTTAAAACAGGCATCTATCTAAAAGTCAGGTTCGTACGTCACAAGAAACAAGACAATATATATATATGTATGCTGTGAGTTTTCTTTTTAGAATCATAAGATTATGTTTTTATACATGATCGGCTTTTTAATGTTCTCAGGACTGCTAAACAGTAGAATTATTTTCAATGCTGCATAAACCAGATTTTACAAATGCTTCGCCGAGAATTTCTTCAGAGAATGCTTCGTTGTATGCTTCACATGCCACGTCACAAAAATAAATTGGTTCATTTGAATGAATTTTTCTAAGACAAATTTCGTCATAACAATCCTGAAGCTGAGCGCTACAGCAATGTTCTATTGGGCTGAGACTTCTATCACAGTTAGCAGGTATAAACTGTGTTAAAATGTTATTGTCTTTTGTAAAACCAATCAATTCAACGCAAAGGTGTGACTTAAATCCATCTAAAATCAATAGCACAGATTCATTTTTGCGTTCTGGTAAAAACTTGATGAAGTGGTTTTTCATGTAGTCAACAAATACAAAACTAGTGTAACCATTCTCAGACACAACTGTTGGGATGTTATTCATGCTGTTTACAGCATTATCGCGAGTTTCTTGTTCTTGAAATATGAAATATGGAGGAATGGCGATCCCGGATGCACTTCCACATCCAATTACACCTACACTTTGAGATTCCTTAGTTTTGATTACTGATACATGTAAACTGAACACGAAATGTGGCTTAAAAGTAAAATCATGTTTATCCAATAAATCTCCAAACTCTGTAAAAAATCTTTTTTTACTCTCAGCTGCATCGGACAATACATCACTCTTTCTAGGCCTTTTAGTATATAGCATTTGCAAGTCTGGCCAGCGTGTGAAGAATCCACGGTACCATTTGAGAGTCAGATGTTGATCACTGGTTCTCTTTTCCATCAGAACACAATAATCTGTGGCGATATCTGTAATCTCTTTACAAGTATAATAATAACCACATTTTGCCATACGTTTTACCTCAGTGGCTAATTTGGTCTCTTCTTCTTTGGTGAAAATAGTTCCTCTACCGGTTGTCACACAATCTATACTCCTTTTCCCGTTTATACGATCTCGGAGTGTTTCCCGGGGAACACCATAAAGTCTACAAGCGGTACGTACTGGTATTCCTCCATCCTTTACGGCATAATAAGCATCTAATAAGGCTTGGTAATGATACTGCTTATTTTTCCTTTTAGATTTTGGAGTATCAAATAAATCCTGAAAAAAGAGGCAGAAGATACGGATGGGGACAATAAAAAAATCATCAGTCGAACAAAAATATAAATACCACACACTGTATAGACGACGTGTATAATTTGTTCAAAATCCGACTGTTTGATTTGCTCCTAATTTAAGTTTCTTAGATTAACTGACTGGAGTTCTGTTTTACATTTTAGTCTAAGTGGGAAGGTATAGTTATTCAAAGTGGGAAGGTATAGTTATTCAGTGTGATATTTGCTCTAGTTTTGAACCGTAAATAAAACAAACGATCTTAACCCTAAGTTATAAATGATTATATGTTGTTATCAGCAATTACTTTAAAACTCGTCCAAGACATTGCTGATATTATTTAACCTTTCATATCAGTTTCAAAAAATCTGGCAAAACTTTTACGCGTTGGTTCGAAAGGATAGACATGGGGATGGACACCCTGTATTTATATGCCCCAACGCCACGTTGCAGAATGTCTGGAACAAAATATTAAACTAGAGGATTCATTAAGAAGCCCGAATTAGCTCATCTGGTAAGAATATTCCATATTGATAGTAACAGGAAAATCATTTACAAAATCAATCCATGGCTCCCACATGTCCCAATACTGGTCCTCCCCCATAAAGTCATCAAAATGCTAGAAGAATACAACATTTGCATGAAAGAAAAATAAATTTAATAAGGAATTGTCCTGTAACTTCAGAGAATTTTTGTACAGTGGCCATTTTATTGTTACAGTGGTATTGATATTTTTGAAGATCCTTTTCATGTGTTGTTTTGTTGATATTTTTAATTTTTGTTTACAGTTTCAGCCTGTCTATAATAACATATATAAAGGGCTAAATGAGCCAAACAAGTCATCAATACGAATGAATAGGACTATTCTGATAGTATGTAACATGTAACAAATTCACACAGGAAACACATGCAGATGCCAGAATGTTTCAATGTTTCAATGTTTGTGTACATGTTCCTTCTGGTGATGACATTACTAAATTGTGAAACATGTTTCTCATTGGTTTGTATAGTAATCATGGTAATGAATACTAAAAACAAGTCCGATCTGCTTACCATTCCGGAGCACCTAAACGTGCTAAATTCACTCCCGGTTTTTACTGGCATAAATTATTATAAGGCTGGTATCTTTGGTCATTTTTACAACGTACGGGTCGATGCCACTGTGCATTGTGAAGGTTTCTTCCCCGATGTTATGACCAGCCCAATAGTCAGCAATTTTGTGTTGACATTGATATGTTCATTTTTCTGTCAATTTACTGTTTATGAAATGTTGAATATATTTGAAACACTAAGTTTTTCCACCCCAAGGTATAAATTGCCTTAAGCCGGCCTTAATTGGTACAACTTTTTGGGAATATTCGGTTTTTAATGCTCTTTATATTCGTATTTCGATTGACCTTAAATTTCAACTGTTTGATTCGATGATCACTGATGAGTCTTATGTAAACGATACGCGCGTCTGGCGTACACAATTATAAGCCTGGTATCTTCTATGAGTTTTTACAGTACAATGTATATGTACAACGTCACTGGAGCTGACAGATACTTATTTCCACCTCGATTTCGAACGTTCACAAGAGGTGTCATTGAAGACCAGATGTATGCTTTCAATTCAATACATTTCGTCCTCTATTGTATTTACCATTTGTCCAGGGTGTAATATCTCACTTACATACCAGGCGATTCTAATTCAATTTTATTTGGACGATTCGCTTTTTTTGAGGTAACTTCTATTGTCATTGATACATTTTCAGGACAGTATTTGCTGTCAACTTCAGGCACTAAAACGATAGTTGCTTATCCCCAGAACCAATGATGCTGGCGGGACACAATTATTTTCTCTTTCCCTTTCTTACAAAGAAATACTCTTGTTTTCCGACAGTCGCCATGCACTAATAGTGGATGCTCTATCGCGATTCCATGTTCCAGTGAATACAGTGGGAGTTTCATCTAATAGTTTCCAAAGAATAACTCTTGATTTGGATCGCCCCCAGATAGATCTATTTGCAATCTGTTTGAATCTCAAATTGCACACATACGTTTCTGCGATCCCAGCTAGATTTAAATGTATGGGCAGGGGATGATTTACATCACTATATCCTAACGCCTTCTTCATGAAATCATTCATAAGATTAGTGAGGATTGTTGCAAGACCACTTTTATTGCTCCTGCTGAGCCAAGACATGCATGGTTCCGGATCTACTACAATTTTCTTGCGCACGACCACTTCATCTTCTCTTGTGATAGGACCTATTCACGGGGAAGAGGTTTCATCACGGTTTGGACAAAATTGAAGAACCATATATATTCATGCTTTAAGGCTTTTATGTCTTCCCTTAGACAAAAAAGAATTTTCTGATAAAGCAACAAATTGTATCACAGGAGCAGTCTGGTTAACTTCATGTGCTGCGTATTTTTCAAAATGGTCAATCGTATGTTCTTTTTTTTACCAAGGGATATTGATCTATGCAGTCACTGTCATCAGTGTTCAACATGTTAGCTGAATTTTTCCATATTTCTTTCAAGAAAATTTTTAAACACTTACTTTCAAAGACTACAGATGAGCTATTCGTCTCTCTGGAGTGGATGTCAAGGTTTCGGTGAAAATGAACTTGTAATGCTGTTTTTCATAAAAGTGGTGAAGGTATTGGGCATAAATGTGCCAGAAATGGGGTAGATGTATATGAGACAATTAAAGCATGTAAAGTTAAGTATGCCGTATAAGTGTGCATGTACATGTACATGAGATACACCTAATTATTAATAAATACATTGATTAATATCACCGTTAGGATTTCATCAGTGAGTTCATTTATATGTATGCTTTAACAGGGACTGTTAAGACTTATTCATATTTTATTTTCTGACTCCATAGTAGTATGTCTGACTAGAGCATCTGGTTGTCGGTTGAACCTCGTCCGGGTCATACCAAACATTCTAAATACTAAAATTGATGCTTCTCCGATAAGTAGTAAGAGCAAAGACTAGTCGGCTTGGGGTCAGAAATATGTGTCCATGCAGGTAGGGTGATATGTCTTCCTGTGGACTATTACCTTGTAAACTAGCACGTAAAAAAATTATGCTCAGCATGTCAGTACAAGCAGGATTAATATTCAGATTACAGTAACATGTTCTCGTCTTGAATATGCATTTAATTTGCCGCTGGACTTTTAACAGCCTTCCATCATCATCATCATCATTATTATGACTCCAAACTGTCTTGTCAGGATTGACTCCCATTTTTAGTGAGTAACAGTCCTGGGACTCTGTTATACAGATAAACTTTGAAAACCCTGCATTTTTGTATTTCATGGCTTTTCATAAAGTTCACTTTTTTCCTTTTTTTCAATTTTTCCATAAATCCAGAGACCAAAGGAAACATGGTAAACCAGCAAATACTTTTATCTCAGTTTATTTTCACATGTAAAGAAAGGTGCCAGTTTTTCGACACGGTAATTTGTGTTTAATCATGCTCAAAAGATGAATATTTGGACATTCACGCTGGGTTTATATTAAAATTAGAGATTTCAAAATAAATTTTCAGAAATAAAACAGGATTTCTTCAATTGTGTGAAATTTTAACATACTTTTAGTGTAACAAATTACCTTTTTCTCTTTCTTTCCTTTTGGTTCTTGTTTCTTCTTTTCTCGATCTGTCTGTGTATCTTCTCCAGTAAACAGGCTAACACAACCTCTACATATGTACTGCCCATCTTTCTTTTCCCCTGAATCTTCTGATATTTTCTGACAAAGTTGACATTGTTCCTGGTGCTCTCCATCTTTACCTGATTTACCCATGTCTGTGTTTGTTGATAAAGTTTTTGATTTATCTAACTCGGAAATGGTCCCATCACTATTTGTCAGCAAGTCTTCGTCTATATCGGACAACTCAATACATGCTGGATCATCACTTGTTGACAGGCTTTTGGCTATATTCAACAACTCTTTTGTATTGTTTGCTTCATATGTGTGATCACTTTGCATGGTGCAACATGGACTTTTTGGAACACTTTTGGAGGGTTCTTTTTCAAGTTTTGTCTGAAGTGGAAAAATATTTGGACTTGTTTGAACAACATTGAGTGTTTGTTTTGAAACTCTTGCCTGCTTTTTTGGAATGCAGCCATCAGCATTTGTGTTGTTTTTTCTCTTGGTATGTTCTGCTGTATCAGATTTTATAATCAATATCCCATTTCTCTTTGGAGTTTCTACACTTGATTGAGAAATTTGATCTTGGGATTTAAAGCTGCTGTCCACTATTCTTTCCATAATTATATTCGATTTCTGTACCTTTACAGGAACTTTAACTGGAGCAGAAAATGAGTCTTTGGCAATTTCTACTTCATAAAATACACAATTCTTACTATTGCTTTTTCGTCCTTTCTCAACTTCTTGTTTTAAATTTGGATCATTATCAACAACACCTTGAACAGTAGATGTAAATACTGTTACATCCAAAAATGTGCAAAGTTTCAAAATATCAACTGCCCGATCATGATTCAAGGTAAAACTCCCTGTATAGAGAGCTTGTACAAAATCATAAATAGTTTTCAATGAGTAATCTTTCAAGAAAACTTGACATTGTGTACTAGTACTGTTATCTGTTGAGAGCTGTTGCTGAAGGTAAGCACTGCCACATGCCATCAGTACCAGTTTATGTACAAAGACTACCCCATCTTTACAAACAAGCCATGCATCACACAACACACCTGTTTGTTGTAACTGGTACATGTGTTTTGACAAATCTCGACAGTATTCAGGAATAGTGATATTATAATCCATGATGGACACTGCTACCTAAAATAGAATAAATTTGCCATTAACATAATTATAATAATATATGTCAAAGTATAATACCTAAAAACACATTGAAAAATATTATTTATAATTTATTCAAATTAATGCACAGTTATACTCCAATTTGGTTGATGGCATACATGAGTTCAACAAAATAACACAGTACATAATACATCACAAGAATAATAAAACTACAAGACATATATCATGCAGTTGTTACGTCCACTCTCCTCAGTAACCATGACTTTTTAGAAAATGCAGTCGCATACTGCACAACTGACAGACATGAATGACATTAAAAACCAATTGATCATGGTTATCAATATCACCTATATTTGAATAGATATTTTAAATTTTCTATAAACTGGTAAAAAAATCAAGTCTAAAGTTTTCATTTTGTCATGTTTGTGTACATTTAAATAAGAAACGATCTTCATCATTTATTTTATTTGAACTACATTGTTGACATAAACATGATAAATGCTCTTCTCTTTTCATAGTTCTGTACCTCCTCCTTTCAATTTGTATAGTACCTATAGTATAACAACATATAAAAATTGGTATGAAAACAAAAACAAATCTTTTTTTTAAGCTTGGACTTAAATATTTATAAGTGTAATCATGGTAATAGTTCCATATTAAAGGATGTAAGTGCATTATTCACGTACCATGTGTATTTTCATCATTATTAGCCTTACATTTTTTAAAACTTTTTTATTTTACAAATATATATATATATATAATATATAAATCATCATTGTCTTTATTAGTTTTAATTTTTTTCTATTAAAAACCAAAATCTACTACTGAACTCCAGGTGCATTACATTTGCATGTAAAATCATTCTGTTTGTGCTCAACTTTTGATTACATTTGCATGCATTCATTTTACAGGTAAACATAGCTAAATTTAGTTTAATATGTTTCAAAATTTATTTAAAACTTAAGGTGGCTGGGGTGTCTTCCTCCATCTTGGATTTTGAAGTAGCAGATAACAATTGGTCTAGATCTTTAATGATATGTGCAAATATTGAAAGTAATATGTAATTCATGTGTAAGACTTTTCATGTTAATATAGAAAATTATGTGTTTTATCATATTCACGGCTGGTTTTTTCTAAAAAAACACATTATTTTTGTTTGATTCATTTTTTTTCAACTTTGCCAAACAAGGGGAGATAACTCAGATAATAGGGGAGAGATAACTCATATAATAGGGGGAGATAACTCAGATAAAGTAATTTTTATAATAGAAAGTGTTATGAATTGACCTATTTTAATATGTAGCAAGAAAACAAGTCCGGTGACCCCATTTTTTCTTTTTCTTATCTGAAAGCATGTTATAAAAGCTATCTTCTCACATTTTATCCTAAAATTCTATGGTGAAGTTTTCTTTTTATCACACAAAATTTGATTTTCCGTGCATAATCTATACAAAATCTGACAATTCTGCACAAGCTGTAGCTTGAAAAAAAGTCCAGTGACCCATACTTTTTATTATATTTTGGAAAAAAGCATGATAAAAACTACATTTTGACAAATTATTAAATAATTCTATGGATTTTAATTAAGACCCCCCATCCACCTTAACTGGATTTTTCTATTCATTTTTTTTTTCATTCCTGCAGAAGGTGCCAAAATAAACTAAGTTTGGAAAGAGGTTTGATTTTATTTCCACTTTCAGGTCCAATTTTTGGAACCAAACAAATATTTTTCATAATTTTGTTTTTGTCACTTTCAGAATTTATTATATTTTTCTATAACAAAGATTATAAAATTCAAATTTCAAGGAGACTGTTTGAAAACTAAAAAAGTTACAGAACTTGAATAAATCGGACTGGAGATTTTCAAGTCAATTCAGGTAATTTAATTACTCGTTCAGGTCCGAGTTTTGACACCTCAAAAATTATTTTTCATAATTTCTTTTTAAAGTATATTGATAATTTCATTTTACAAAATCTACACGTGAACTTCAAAATCCATTGAAAAATAAAAAAGTTATTAAAGTTTGAATAAGTCTGAACTTTTCAAGATACACAGGTTTGTCTGTACTCTCAGAGTACCTGAAAAGGTTCATGTGGACCTTTTGGCTAATATGGCTGCATTTTCACCTCAAAGTTTACTCTGAGTACAGACAAACATGTGCATCTTGAAAAGTTTTAAGGCGTAGCATGCCCTAGATAAATAAAATTCAAATATATTTTATGTATTCAGGTATTAGGAAATTAAAAACTTGACAGGATTTTGCCTTGCACTTTTTTTTCATTCCTCCAGTTGTGAAGTTGTGAAAGAGGTTTGAGAACTTCCCCACGGGTAATAATTGAAGTGAACTGTATTGATTGACATGGACAACAGATGGACAATAGATACCTGACAATAATTGGTGATTTAAACTGTGTACCTGAGTGGACCATATCAAGTGAAACTCAACTGTTTGTTAATTTCATTATCTTCTGCAGGGACGAAAAAAGTGCACTGCAAAATCCAGTTCAGTTTTAAATTTTCTAAGGGAGCTACCATTTGATTTTTATTCTAGTGTCAAGCAATCTCGCAATTCTCATCCTGCAATTCTCTTTATAAAAATCTATCCTGCAATTGGTCATCCTGCAATTGCGTTTGGAAAACTACTTGAGCGACAAGTTTATTTTTCTTTAAAATCATAGTTTTTGACTTTTTGTTCGAAAACAATATATATATAGAAAATCAAAGATTTGTATATCCCATTAACAAAATTCTAAATTTAGTTTGCAAATTTGTAACTCATATTTACGGTTTTGTAATTAGCATTTACAATAATATCATGATGACGATTCAAACAAAGTATTATCGGTTAATAAGTCCAGAATGTGATTCGTATAAACCCATGTTTAAACCACATTTGCGATTTTCGAAACTCATATTAACGACTAAAAATATAGAATTTTGATGTAAAATAAATTTTTTCATGGTATACCTACAACACAACTTCTATTTGAAACTGGGTCACCCACTTGTTCAAAACCATTGCCCCGGCAGTTCTGTATGGCTAGAGATTATAGATTCTGCTCTAATAAATAGCTTTTGGGTAGTACTACAACGAGGGGCCAAAGAATTTCTGGGGTAAGCATTCCTAGAGGACAAAAATTCCGTCTGAAACATGGAAATAAAGCCAAATTCGATAAAATACGCATTGGAGGCACTCACTTTCCGACCCATTGTCTCGGTAGTTCTTTATGGCTAGGCATTATAGACGCTGCCCTAAGGAATAGCTATTGGATAGTACTACAACGTGAGGGTAAAGAATTTCTGGGGTAAGCATTCTTAAAGGCCGAAAATTTCGTCCGTAACACGGAAAAAAAGTCATATTTGATAAAATATGCACTGGGGTCACCCACTTGTTCAAAACCATTGCCCCGGCAGTTCTGTATGGCTAGGGATTATAGATTCTCTCTAATAAATAGCTTTTGGGTAGTACTACAACGAGGGGCCAAGGAATTCCTGGGGTAAGCATTCCTAGAGGACGAAAATTGCGTCCGAAACATGGAAATAAAGCCAAATTCGATAAAATACGCATTGGGGGCACCCGCTTTCCGACCCATTGTCTGGGTAGTTCTTTATGGCTAGGCATTATAGACGCTGCCATAAGGAATAGCTATTGGATAGTACTACAACGTGAGGGTAAAGAATTTCTAGGGAAAGCATTCTTAAAGGCCGAAAATTTCGTCCGTAACACGGAAAATAAGTCATATTTGATAAAATATGCACTGGGGTCACCCACTTGTTCAAAACCATTGTCCCGGTAGTTCTGTATGGCTAGGGATTATAGATTCTGCTCTAATAAATAGCTTTTGGGTAGTACTACAACGACGGACCAAAGAATTTCTGGGGTAAGCATTCCTAGAGGACGAAAATTGCGTCCGAAACATGGAAGTAAAGCCATATTCGATAAAATACGCATTGGGGGCACCCCCTTTCCGACCCATTGTCTTGGTAGTTCTTTATTGCTCGGCATTATAGACGCTGCCCTAAAGAATAGCTATTGGATAGTACTACAACGTGAGGGTAAAGAATTTTTGGGGTAAGGATTCTTAAAGGCCGAAAATTCCGTCTGTAACACGGAAATAAAGTCATATTTGATTTAATATGCACTGGGGTCACCCACTTGTCCAAAACCATTGCCCCGGCAGTTCTGCATGGCTAGGGATTATAGATTCTGCTCTAATACATAGCTTTTGGGTAGTACTACAACGAGGGGCCAAAGAATTTCTGGGGTAAGCAGTCCTAGAACACGAAAATCGCGTCTGAAACATGGAAATAAAGCCAAATTCGATAAAATACGCATTGGGGGCACCCACTTTCCGACCCATTGTCTCGGTAGTTCTTTATGGCTAGGCATTATAGACGCTGCCATAAGGAATAGCTATTGGATAGTACTACAACGTGAGGGTAAAGAATTTCTAGGGTAAGCATTCTTAAAGGCCGAAAATTTCGTCCGTAACACGGAAAAAAAGTCATATTTGATAAAATATGCACTTGGGTCACCCACTTGTTCAAAACCATATTGCCCCGGCAGTTCTGTATGGGTAGGGATTATAGATTCTGCTCTAATAAATAGCTTTTGGGTAGTTCTACAACGACGGACCAAAGAATTTCTGGGGTAAGCATTCCTAGAGGACGAAAATTGCGTCCGAAACATGGAAGTAAAGCCATATTCGATAAAATACGCATTGGGGCACCCTTTCCGACCCATTGTCTTGGTAGTTCTTTATTGCTCGGCATTATAGACGCTGCCCTAAAGAATAGCTATTGGATAGTACTACAACGTGAGGGTAAAGAATTTTTGGGGTAAGGATTCTTAAAGGCCGAAAATTCCGTCTGTAACACGGAAATAAAGTCATATTTGATTTAATATGCACTGGGGTCACCCACTTGTCCAAAACCATTGCCCCGGCAGTTCTGCATGGCTAGGGATTATAGATTCTGCTCTAATACATAGCTTTTGGGTAGTACTACAACGAGGGCCAAAGAATTTCTGGGGTAAGCAGTCCTAGAACACGAAAATCGCGTCTGAAACATGGAAATAAAGCCAAATTCGATAAAATACGCATTGGGGGCACCCACTTTCCGACCCATTGTCTCGGTAGTTCTTTATGGCTAGGCATTATAGACGCTGCCATAAGGAATAGCTATTGGATAGTACTACAACGTGAGGGTAAAGAATTTCTAGGGTAAGCATTCTTAAAGGCCGAAAATTTCGTCCGTAACACGGAAAAAAAGTCATATTTGATAAAATATGCACTTGGGTCACCCACTTGTTCAAAAACCATATTGCCCCGGCAGTTCTGTATGGGTAGGGATTATAGATTCTGCTCTAATAAATAGCTTTTGGGTAGTACTACGACGAGGGGCCAAAGAATTTCTGGGGTAAGCATTCTTAGAGGACGAAAATTGCGTCCGAAACATGGAAATTAAGCCAAATTCGATAAAATACGCATTGGGGGCACCCCCTTTCCGACCCATTGTCTCGGTAGTTCTTTATGGCTAGGAATTATAGACGCTGCCCTAAGGAATAGCTATTGGATAGTACTACAACGTGAGGGTAAAGAATTTCTGGGGTAAGCATTCTTAAAGGCCGAAAATTTCGTCCGTAACACGGAAAAAAGTCATATTTGATAAAATATGCACCTAGGTCCCCCCACTTGTTCAAAACCATTGCCCCGGCAGTTCTGTATGGCTAGGGATTATAGATTCTCTCTAATAAATAGCTTTTGGGTAGTACTACAACGAGGGGCCAAGGAATTTCTGGGGTAAGCATTCTTAGAGGACGAAAATTGCGTCCGAAACATGGAAATTAAGCCAAATTCGATAAAATACGCATTGGGGGCACCCCCTTTCCGACCCATTGTCTCGGTAGTTCTTTATGGCTAGGAATTATAGACGCTGCCCTAAGGAATAGCTATTGGATAGTACTACAACGTGAGGGTAAAGAATTTCTAGGGTAAGCATTCTTAAAGGCCGAAAATGTCGTCCGTAACACGGAAAAAAGTCATATTTGATAAAATATGCACTGGATTCAACTAGAACGGGATAGTGCGCCATAAGTTAAATTAATATTATTTTTTCTTTGCTTGCCATACATTGATTACAAAAAAACCCACCATCTTATTATATTCAAGCGGAAGCCACTTGCACGAAAAATGCGTAATAGACTTTTTCTGCTTTGTTTGACAAGACATTTGCTATAATACAGATAATATCAGTTACTCATTCAACATAGACATATTGTTATTTTTTAGGAACTACTTTACAGGATGCCGAGAGTATGGAGGGCCATTTCACAGTATGACTGCCAAAATGAATATAGTGAAAAAGTTATTAGATAACACTACATTAAGATATAATCGGATTTTTTGGCGTAAACATTCCTTAGATGCGAACATTCGAATCTTTGAAATATAGTATGTGTTTGATGAAGATCTAGCACATTAAATGACATTAAAGTAGTCTAAGAGATATGGGACGCTCAAATCCAAAGTTTAAAAGCCACAGATGTAAGAGTATCCGACAATGTGAAAATCAAGATGAACAAAAAAAGAGCTAAAGAAAGCCAATCGATCAACAGATCAGCTTTGCCACGAAGGATTGTAAATGTGTGCAAGTTATGTACTTCCGTAAAAAGTGGGGATTGTATTACAAGAATAACCGGTCATTTAGTGTTTTGTTTCCTACACAACAAAACCATTTCCATTTACAAACTCCTCCTGGAAAACAATATCCGCATGAACTCATCTATGCAAGTTATTTGTAAATAGTATAATGTTGCTGTAATCAAAACTATACATATGTGATTGTCATGAAAAAAATGACGAAATCTGAAAAAAAACAAGTTGTGTCGTAAGGAATGTATATACCGATAAACGTGGAAGATGACGACAGTAGAAACATACTGTTCAAGCATATTGTTTTTCTATAATTGTTTAACATTTCACAGCGGTATAACATGTTATTTTAATTATTCTTCCCTTAGTTTATTTATTTTGTATTAACATTGTATCATAGATCAAATTTATTTGTTAAGTGTATGTTCACTGGTGTTAATACGTCTTTTGATTGAGTCAAGCAATTTCAATTGATATTTTATAGTGTGTCTTTCTATGTTGTGATGTTACACTATTGTTTCAGATAAGGATGAAGGTTTGGTACCATTAAAACGTTTAAACCCGCTGCAATTGTTTGCACCTGTCCTAAGTCAGGAATCTGATGTTCAGTAGTTGTCGTTTGTTGATGTGGTTCATAAGTGTTTCTCGTTTCTCGTTTTTATATAGATTAGACCGTTGGTTTTCCCGTTTGAATGGTTTTACGCTAGTAACTTTTGGGGCCCTTTATAGCTTGCTGTTCGGTGTGAGCCAAGGCTCCGTGTTGAAGACCGTACTTTGACCTATAATGGTTTACTTTTATAAATTTTGACTTGGATGGAGAGTTGTCTCATTGGCACTCATACCACATCTTCTTATATCTATTATAAAGAAAATGTTATGTAATTGCTAATAAGACAACTATCTCTAATTGACCAAATGACTCGTAAAGGTCAACGTACGACCTTCAACATTAATCAAAACCAATACTACATTTTTAAAATATCCAACCAAGACAACGTAGATTAGTTTAAACAGGTTTATATCTAAGTGAACTAAATCATCAATCCGTGCACATCCATTAGATTAAGCGTAAAGACGTCGTAAAAGTGTAGATATTGTTAATATTCAAGTATCACATTTTTAAAAGAACTTGGAAATTGTTAATACATGTGCTTATATTTCTAGAATTATATAAACTCCAGTTACACTAGCACTGTTTTGCTATACCGACCTTCAAAGTAGCCAAGCATGTAGTAGTAGTATTAATAGACATTTGCGAAAACTGTCGGTCACCTACGATTAAGACTACAATTAGTACCATTCGAATCTTGGGTCGTCTCAAAGCGCAAATATAAACCGTTTCAAAGCAAAGTCTAACCAATACATGATGTTTTTCTCTCGTTGAAAAATGCGTTTTTTAAAAGAATTATATGATGTAATGTGTACACATTAATCATTGTACATCGTGTTATCCAGATACAGCATGCTGTTAATGTGCGGGTTATAACAGAATTGACAGACATCATTTAATAAATTTTACATGAGACATAAAAAAAATCATTTTGTTGTTGGCAATGCGTACGTAAAGAAATGTCGATCAATTAAGAAGCAAGGTTGACAATATTCAATGTTTATGCTATGACATAAATTTTCCATATAGTTTTTTTTAAACAAATGAGTGGATACACAGGTTTGTGTACTTAAGAACAGTTCATTGTTCATAGCATTAGACTTGCCGATTGGTTTATATTTATTTTTTTATTTGTCTATGTTTTCGGTATAAATTATTCAAAAATATACGAAAATATCATTGTACATTATCAATAGGTGTATTTGTGTCTAATATTTGTCAAACTCTGTAGACAGTAAAATAGATGTACTCAAATAGTTGGAATTTTACTATCATTTTTTTCAACATGATTAAACAAGACCAATACCAGACGTGGACTTGCGTCAGCGCATGTAATTGATTGAAGCATACATGACCATCACCTTCCATCGAAGGCAAGGGAAGAGAAATTTCCTTAAACACTGAGTCTTATAAAATTCAAACTATCGGAAAACAGGACGTGGCCTCATGGTTGATATACAAATTTCTCAAACGCTGCAACTCATAACTATTAAGCAGCAGACCTAATATCAATTCATTCCCTTCTGTACAACCCAAAAGATGTTTGACGAAAATTTATCTTGCGCGATGAGTCTTGTAAAATTTCAAACCATCGGAAAATAGGATGTAGCTGCAAGGCAAATGCTTACACGTCGAAACTCAAAATTATTTAGCTGCAGACCAAATATATAATCATCTTCGATAGAGACCAGGAAAACTTTTAAAGTAAAGTTTTGTATGCAAGGTCTTTTGATGGATGGACGGATGGACAAATTTGAGCAGTTACTAGACCTGTTTTCGCCTCCATCGACGAAGGTAAAAATGACTTCCGAATTCTGATTTGTTTTTGTGCAATTTTATTTATAGTGATTTTGGGAATCATTTGAGTATAGACGGGGTTTTTTCATGGTATCGCTATTTCTTCTTCTCCAATAAACATGGTCTCTAATCCCAAGCTATTAAGAACTACCCAGACAATTGGTAGGACAGTGAATGACCCTAGAGCGTATTTATCGAATTTGGCTTTATTTCCGTGTTTCGAACGAAATTTTGAGCCTTTAAGAAAGCTTACCCCAGAAATTCTTTACCCTCCCGTTGTAGTACTGTCCAATAGCTATTCATTGAAGCAGAGTCTTTAATCCCTAGTCATTAAGAACTACCCAGATAATTGGTTAGAAAGGGAGTGACCCTAGAGCGTATTTTATCGAATTTGGCTTTTTTCCGTGTTTCGAACGAAATTTTGGGCCTTTAAGAATGCTTACCCCAGAAATTCTCTACTATCCCAATATAGTACTATATAATAGCTATTCATTGAAGCAGAGTCTATAATCCCAAGCCATTAAGAACTACCCAGACAATTGGTAGGAAAGTGGGTGACCCTAGAGCGTATTTTATCGAATTTGGCTTTATTTCCGTGTTTCGAACGAAATTCTGAGCCTTTACGAAAGCTTACCCCAGAAATTCTTTACCTTCCCGTTGTAGCACTATCCAATAGCTATTAATTGAAGCAGCGTCTATAATCCCTAGCTATTAAGAACTACCCAGATAATTGGTTGGAAAGTGGGTGACCCTAGAGCGTATTTTATCGAATTTGGCTTTATTTCCATGTTTTGGACGACATTTTCGGCCTTTAAGAAAGCTTACCCCAGAAATTCTTTACCTTCCCGTTGTAGAACTAACTTATAGCTATTTATTAGAGCAGAGTCTATAATCCTTATCCATAAAGAATCACAGAATTAATGGGTCGGAAAGTGGGTACCCCAATGCGTATTTTATAGAATTTGGCTTTTTTCCGTGTTTCGAACGAAATTTCGGTCCTTAAGAATGCTTACCCCAGAAATTCTCTACTATATCAATGTAGTACTATATAATAGCTATTCATTGAAGCAGAGTCTATAATCCGTAGCCATTAGGAACTACCAAGATCATTGGCTGGAAAGTGGGTGACCCTAGAGCGTATTCTATCGAATTTGGCTTATTTCCATGTTTCGGACGACATTTTCGGCCTTTAAGAATGCTTACCCCAGAAATTCTGTACCCTCCCGTTGTAGTTACATTCAAAAGCTATTCATTAGAGCAGAGTTTATAATCCCTAGCCATAAAGAACTACAGAAACAATGGGTCGGAATGTGGGTACCCAAATGCGTATTTTATAGAATTTGACTTTTTCGTGATTCGAACGAAATTTCGGCCTTTCAGAATGCTTACCTCAGAAATTCCCTACTATATCAATGTAGTACTATATAATAGCTATTCATTGAAGCAGAGTTTATAATCCGTAGCCATTAAGAACTACCCAGATAATTGGTTGGAAAGTGGGTGACCCTAGAGCGTATTCTATCGAATTTGGCTTTATTTCCGAGTTTCGAACGAAATTCTGAGCCTTTACAAAAGCTTATCGCAGAAATTCTTTACCTTCCCGTTGTAGCACTATCCAATAACTATTCATTGAAGCAGCGTCTATAATCCCTAGCTATTAAGAACTACCCAGATAATTGGTTGGAAAGTGGGTGACCCTAGAGCGTATTTTATCGAATTTGGCTTTATTTCCATGTTTTGGACGACATTTTCGGCCTTTAAGAAAGCTTACCCCAGAAATTCTTTACCTTCCCGTTGTAGAACTATCTAATAGCTATTTATTAGAGCAGAGTCTATAATCCTTATCCATAAAGAACTACAGAATTAATGGGTCGGAAAGTGGGTACCCCAATCCGTATTTTATAGAATTTGGCTTTTTTCCGTGTTTCGAACGAAATTTCGGTCTTTAAGAATGCTCACCCAGAAATTCTCTACTATATCAATGTAGTACTATATAATAGCTATTCATTGATGCAGAGTCTATAATCCGTAGCCATTAAGAACTACCCAGATAATTGGCTGGAAAGTGGGTGACCCTAGAGCGTATTTTATCGAATTTGGCTTATTTCCCTGTTTCGGACATTTTCGGCCTTTAAGAATGCTTACCCCAGAAATTCTGTACCCTCCCGTTGTAGTTACATTCAAAAGCTATTCATTAGAGCAGAGTTTGTAATCCCTTGCCATAAAGAACTACCGAAACAATGGGTCGGAATGTGGGTACCCAAATGCGTATTTTATAGAATTTGACTTTTTTCCGTGGTTCGAACGAAATTTCGGCCTTTCAGAATGCTTACCTCAGAAATTCTCTACTATATCAATGTGGTACTATATAATAGCTATTCATTGAAGCAGAGTCTATAATCCGTAGCCATTAAGAACTACCCAGATAATTGGTTGGAAAGTGGGTGACCCTAGAGCGTATTCTATCGAATTTGGCTTATTTCCATGTTTCGGACGACATTTTCGGCCTTTAAGAATGCTTACCCCAGAAATTCTGTACCCTCCCGTTGTAGTAATATTCAATAGCTATTCATTAGAGCAGGGTTTATATTCCCTAGCCATAAAGAACTACCGAAACAATGAGTCGGAATGTGGGTACCCAAATGCGTATTTTTTAGAATTTGGCTTTTTTCCGTGTTTCGAACGAAATTTCGGCCTTTAAGAATGCTTACCCCAGAAATTCTGTACCCTCCCGTTGTAGTAATATTCAATAGCTATTCATTGAAGCAGAGTCTATAATCTCTAGCCATAAAGATCTACAGAAACAATGGGTCGGAAAGTGGGTACCCCAATGCGAATTTTATAAAATTTGGCTTTTTTCCGTGTTTCGAACGAAATTTTGGGCTTTTAAAATAGCTTACCCCAGAAATTCTCTACTATCGCGATGTAGTACTATAAAATAGCTATTCATTGAAGCAGAGTCTCTAATCCCTAGCCACAAAGAACTACCCTGACAATTTGTTGGAAAGTGTTTGACCATTGAGCGTATTTTATCGAATTTGGCTTTATTTCTGTGTTTCGAACGATATTTTGGCCCTTTTCAAAAGCTTTCCCCAGAAATTCTTTACCCTCCCGATGTAGTTCTATATAATAGTTATTCATTGAAGCCGAGTCTATAATCCCTAGCCAATGAGAACTACCCAGATAATTGGTTGGAAAGTGGGTGACCCTAGAGCGTATTTTATAGAATTTGGCTTTTTTTCGTATTTCGAACGATATGTTGGGCCTTTAAGAATGTTTACCCCAGAAATTCTTTACCTTCCCGTTGTAGTAATATCCAATAGATATTCATTAGAGCAAATTCTCTTATCCCTAGCCATAAAAACTACCAAAACAATGGGTCGGAAAGTGGGTACCCAAATGCGTTTTATCTCGAATTTGGCTTTATATCCATATTTCGGACGAAATTTTCGGCCTTAAAGAATGCTTACCCCAGAAATTCTCTACTATCCCAATGTAGTACTATATAATAGCTGTTCATTGAAGCAGAGTCTATAATCCCTAGCCATAAAGAACTACCCAGACAATTGGTTGGAAAGTGGGTGACCCTAGAGCGTATTTTATCGAATTTGGCTTTATTTCAATGTTTCGGACGAAATTTTCGGCCTTTAGGACTGCTTACCCCAGAAATTCTCTACTGTCCCGACGTAGAACAATATAATAGCTATTCATTGAAGCAGAGTCTTTAATCCCTAGCCATAAAGAACTACCCAGACAACTGGTTGGAAAGTGGATGACCCTAAAGCGTATTTTATCGACTTTGGCTTTATTTCCGTGTTTCGAACGAAATTTTGGGCCTTTAAGAAAGCTTACCCCAGAAATTCTTTACCCTCCCGTTGTATTTCTATCCAATAGATATATATTAGAGCATAGTTTATAATTCCTAGCCATAAAGAACTACCAAATTAATGGGTCGGAAAGTGGTTACCCCAATGCGTATTTCATCGAATTTGACTTTTTTCCGTGTTTCGAACGAATATTGAGCCTTTAAGAAAACGTACCCCAGAAATTCTTTACCTTCCCGTTGTAGTACTGTATAATAGCTAATTATTGAAGCAGAGTCTTTAATCCGTAGCCATTCAGAATTAAGGGGTCGGAAAGTGCGTACCCCAATGCGTATTATATAGAATTTGGCTTTTTTCCGTGTTTCGAACGATATTTTGGGCCTTTAAGAATGCTTACCCCAGAAATTCTCTACTATCACAATGTAGTACTATATAATAGCTATTCATTGAAGCAGAGTCTATAATCCCTAGCCATAAAGAACTACCCAGATAATTGGTTGGAAAGTGGGTGACCCTAGAGCGTATTTTATCGAATTTGGCTTTATTTCCATGTTTCGGACGAAATTTTCGGCCTTTAGGAATGCTTACCCCAGAAATTCTCTACAATCCCAATGTAGTACTATATAATAGCTATTCATTGAAGCAGAGTCTCTAATCACTAGCCATAAAGAACTAACCAGACAATTGGTAGGAAAGTGGGTGACCCTACAGCTATTTTATCGAATTTGGCTTTATATTCATGTTTCGAACGAAATTTTGAGCCTTTAAGAAAGGTTACCCCAGAAATGCTTACTTTCCGTTGTAGCACTATCCAATAGCTATTCATTGAAGCAGAGTCTATAATCCCTAGCCATTAAGAACTACCCAGATATTTGGTTGGAAAGTGTGTGACCCTAGAGCGTATTTTATCGAATTTGGCTTTATTTCCATGTTTCGGACGACATTTTCGGCGTTTAAGAATGCTTACCCCAGAAATTCTTTACCCTCCGTTGTAGTAATGTCCAATAGCTATTTATTAGAGCAGAGTTTATAATCCCTATGCATAAAGAACTACCAGAACAATGGGTCGGAAAGTGGGTACCCGAATATGTATTTTTTAGAATTTGGCTTTATTTCCTTGTTTCGAACGAAATTTTAGGCCTTTAAGAAAGCTTACCCAAGAAATTCTTAAACATGCATAAAAACGAACCATAACCGGGACTTCACTGATAGATATATAACTCTTTGTGAATCGTCATGATTTTTCTAATTGTAAATTCTAGTTATAGACCGTAAAGATTAGTTAGAAATTTGCAAACTAAAGTTAGAAATTTGTGAATGGGATATAAGAAACTTGATATTTATCTTTTTTTCAGACAAAACAAGTCAAAAACCATGATTTTGAAAAAAATAAAATTGTCACTCAAGTTGTTTTTCGAACGCAATTGCAGGATGACATATTGCAGGATTGCTTTATCGCAAGAGAATTGCAGAATGACATATTGCTGGATAGCTTGACACTAGTGATTTTTATGGGGGGCTAGGATGAAAAATTTTGTCCGGCATTTTTTTTTAGTTGTAATCTCTGTCCTGCCTTTTTATCTTTCACTCTATTCGGTCCTTATTTATTTTGGAATTGGTTTTGTAGTTTCAGAGGAGAAGATGTTTGAAATAGTTTACACCAGACGGACGACGACGACGGACGCCAAGTGATGACAAAAGCTCACGGAAGGAACGGTGAGCTTAAAAGTCCAAATAAAAATCAAAATCCTAGAACAAATTATATTTGTAATTTTTCATCAGTATTATTAATGCAGTTGGTCACACATAATTCGAAGTCATTAATTATCATGCAGCTTTATTCATGCTTATTCATGTTTGTTACACAATCGAGAAATATTCTAAGTCCAAATTTCATTCATCATTATTCATCCTTATTCATGTAATATGCATTAGATAAATTCTAAGTCCAAACATTCAAGTTTATTCATGATTATTCATGTCCCAAAAAAAGGTTTCTTTTGTCCCCAAATAAATTTTAGAATGAAAAAAACTTCATTATAGTAAGTTTAAGGCATTTTAAGAATTCTTTTTGGCTGTCTCCATACAGTTATTAAGAATTCATGTATAATTCAGGGATCACCACAACCTATTTAAGCATGGCGGTGCGCCACGCTAAACTTTCTAGCACCACGTTAAAATTCCCAGCGCCACGCTTATTTTACTGTCCGCCACACTTGAAAATTCAATAGACAGAAGTTAAATTTCAGATATCTCTAATCCAATTATCATGTCAGTGGCAATTAAGAAGTCTAATTATTGTTAATTGCCTCAAGGGATATACACTGACAGCTGATTATATTATTTACATGGTCTGGCGTGGTTGAACAAGGTATTAAACAACCAATGAACGATCATGACCCAATTTCTTTAATTTGAAAAGTAAAACTTGTTAACTAACTATACAGTTATTTTATAAATGCATATGTTTGACTATACCTTAAATGGAATGTTTATATCCTAACTAGATTAATAAAAGCAGTAATCCAGAAAACAAATGACCACATGGTCCTTTTGTTGACAACAATGTCACATGATCTCTTTTGGCGGGAAAATACTGGGGAATACCTATATAACAGACAAACATTGTCTGGTTATTTGTAGCCAGTCAAGGTCGTTAAAAACTCCCATCATCATCTGGTTATTTTCAGACAGTTAGATCTGGGATAGGAGTTTCCTAATCTTAAAACTCTTTTAAAGTAAGAAAAGAGTAAAACTGGAATGATATATAATTCCTTTACATAATTGTATTGGAAAAGAGGGGACTTAATTTAATAAAATTCTACATAACACATATGATTTTATAAACTGCTAGATAGGCTTAATTTGGTTGAAATGACTGAAATTCTGTGACTGAATATTTTTTTTATTATTAATTTCTGTATCTTTTTAGACCTTTTACCATGTGGTTTTCCATAAGACAATTAAGATAAAATTTTTCGGAATATTCCTGCAATCTGGGAAGCCACATCAGGTGTTTACTCTCCCTGTTTAATATGTTCCTACAAGTGTGGTGACCACTAATAAGACCAACTACAAAATCTGTGTGAGACCCCTTTCCAAATTAGCTACATATATGACAAATACATGTAAGGCATATAATTAATAATTTATGCACAAGGAATCGATTCAACAACGCAACACAAAATCTCCGATTTGATGAACTTATAATATTCCAGTTTATTCATGCTTCTTATTCATGAATCATTTGACACTGGAATAGTACCCATGAATAAAACTGGAATATTCATGAATATTCATGAATATTCTTCCTAATTCATGAATACATGAATATCATGAAAGCAGGGTGCCTTTTTTTCATTAGTTTATCCCGACTTTTTTTTACATAAATTGTCATCCTGCCTTTTTTTTGCCAAGTTGCTCATCCTGCCTTTTTTTTTTACTCAAATCTCCTGTCCTGCCTTTTTTTTCAAATTTCACCCCCTTTTCCCATAAAAATTAATGGTAGCTCGATCCTAAAACATACAATGCATTTGAATTTTATTTATCTAGGGCATGCTATTCCTTAAAACTTTTCCAGTTGCACAGGTTTGTCTGTACTCAGAGTAGATTTTGAGGTGAAAATGCAGCCATTTTAGCCAAAGGGTCCACATGAACCTTAAGACCCTTTGCGTAATAATTTAATCCAAGATGCCAACTATAAAACGGTGCAGAGCTAAGACAACGGATAATGTAAATTCTTTATATTCTTTAATATCTGTTTTTAAGAAGCAAAACAGATCAGGGGCGGATCCAGCCTTTTTAAAAAGGGGGGTTTCCCAACCCAGGATTAAAAAAAAGGGGGCGGTTCCAACTATATGTCCCCATTCAAATGCATTGATCGTCGAAAAAAAGGGGGGTTCCAACCCCCAGAACCCCCCTCTGGATCCGCCACTGCAGATAAAAAGTACAGTTAGATAAGTTTAATTTTATGTTTTGGCATCACGGAAGTAACGAAAAACAAATTTAGGGTGTAATTAGGTCAGTTTACCGTTTTGTCTATCAATAAAATAAAGATTGACTTTGGTTCTCTTATAACACAATCGCAAAATTCATGTGTGATAAATTGATGTTTACCTGTTTAAACCAAGCTGACTTCTATTTTTAATCCTTTTACTTTTTTAACAAATTTCTATGTTTCGTCCATGGGTGAGGGCAAGGTCTTCATGTCTCAAATTACGCCATAAGCAAGGTGTCTCTGGACAGATTGTTTCCGAATAATGGTGTATAATATACGAGTTCATTTCAGTTCAGTTTCTTGTATGTTCCTCCATTAATTGTGGAGCACTACCCATAGGGTATAATTGTAGCAACTATATACACCTTAAGACATAAGGAAACATAAAATTATGTACAGATGACTGACAATATATATATAAAAATTAATAAATAATTAATAAGAAAAGGTTAAGTAAGAACTGGATATATTTACAAATAAGTATTAAGAATTTGATTAGTCTTATAATAAATTTAAATTATACTTATAATTGTTAGTTAACGGTGCTATTCTTACATCAGAATTTATAATGAAAAGATTATTTAAAAGACTGTTATGTAAAAGGGTTGGGTTTTAGAACAATTCAAATACATAAGTTTTCCTTCACAGTTTAAAATTACCTATTTTAAGGATCTTGTCGTTATTCTTTAAAGGTACTTGATATCTTAAAACTTTGCAAAGGTTATTTTAAGACCTAATTAGTCATAAAATAATAAAAGGATAAAAGTAAGGAACTATTTTATTTTAAGATTTTTTAAACTTATACTGACGTACTTGTGATCAAGTTTTTATCCTTTTTGTGCGCAGCATGTGCATCTCATAGCACATATTTCTAGCCAGAGTTTCAATGTTTTCATACACAGTTGAGTAACAGTTTATGTCCTTGCTAGTACAGCTAGTCCATTATGAGCTGCAGTAGATAATAAATTATAAATGCAACGAGTATAAATTTATCGAAAGTTTAATTTACAACGCACCACAACCAACGGTTAATGAACCAAATTTATGCAAAGAAAAACCGCCCGGATTCGTCTTTGATGGAGACACACTGTATCCATGACTTTATTAAACAAAATGAACAACCATGTGATGTTTTGTGCGAAACCTTAAAATAATTTTGACATCGCAAGTGTATCATGCATCACTGAGTACGGTGCCGTTTATTTAACTTTTTAATATATACATGTTTGCCATGCAGGATCCAGAGTAAAGATGGATCTATATGCTTGACACAAACTGATCTGGCTAATTCTTGTCGTTTTGCTTCGATTTCTTTTCGTTCCAGACCATTGAGTTGTTTCCCATCGATTCCCGTTCGAACACCTCTTTGGTCAGAGTTAATTTTCAGGGTAAACTCAAGATTTATTTCATTCTTTGTGAAAACGCAGTCTATATCATTGTGGTTTTAACTATAAGTATAAGAAATGTGAATTGAGACTGAATATTCGGAACCTTGAAATAGAAAAAAGTAAAATCACAAAAATACTGAACTCCGAGGAAAATTCAAAACGGAAAGTCCCTAATCAAATGGCAAAATCAAAAGCTCAAACACATTAAACGAAAAGGTGGTATAATAAATTGCTAGAAATTGAATTTTGAAAAGTATGTATGCAAAACAAAACTGAAGACGAAAACCACTTCATGTGGCATTGTCAATATTAAACCCTTGAGACAAAAATATCTAAATTTTATTTAAATTGATAGTGTTAATTCAATTTATTATTAAACAGTGGGTCTTTACAGATACTAAAGATGTGTACTTCTTATATTGCTGAATTGTTTAAAGTTTAAAAATGACTATTACAAAATATTAATTACATAACATACAGTTAACTTGTATACAACCTACTGAGTTGCCAATCATATATGTTATGTATTATTATGCAATGCACTTTGTATTGAGATTATCGATTGTAGTGATTGCGTTTGTGCCAATATGTATATATATATATATATATATATATATATATATATATATATATATATATATATATATATATATATATTGTCTATTGTGACAGTGTCTATAAATTAAGATGGGATAATTTATAAAAAAATCAACTAAAATTCTGGTCAGCAAATGACTCAAAGTAACACTATCTAATTTCAATGAAGCATAAAATGTATCAACATGTATTAAATTACCTGCAAGCAGAGTAAACATGCCAAAAAATAATTAACGTCCGCTGTACTTCCATTCTGTTGTTTACTTTTGGGTTTAGTTTTGCTTCTTAATGATTCTGTAGGTATATGAACCTCCAAAGTGATTTACGTCTGCAAACCGAAAGCATAGAATGTAATCAAAGAACCAAAAAATCAAGGTAGCGTCATGTCTGACCTACCATGATCGTTCTTAACAGTCTAGTGAAGATATAGTACAAGGAAACCTCGTAATGTTTTATGAGCTCCTTTTTTGACAATTTGATTTCTAGGAAAGGGTTAGTGTAAAAAATCACAAACTTTGAACTTGTTTTTTTTTTAGCATAGCTAAATATCCACGATCAACTGAGTCTGAGGTCATCAACTGAGCCTTTTGAAGTCCAAATAATTATGACGTCTTGAAAGGAAGGCGTCACAGGAAAAAAACAAAGCCTTTCAAGACGTCATAATTATTAGGACTAAGCCTTTTGCTACATGTACATCCATCAGCACAACGGAAAGAACATGTTATTGAAAATTTATATGATTTACTTTGGCTATGTTTATACCACAAAATCCACTTATTTTAAGGTTTCACACTGACTAAGGTGTACATGGAAAAGTTTATCTGCGCCAAATGCAGTCTTTGTGCTCAACCACAGGCCCACCAGCCCAGGCTGTAAAAAAACCTGACTGGCCGGTAAAAATCATCTATACAGGCCACAGGCACTTGTCTCAGAAAAAAAAATTCCTATATACCTTAATATAACACAAGGTACTGAACTAAATTTTTGAAAATGTCACCCAGTCCCAATTTCCGTTATTTTCGATTTCTCGGTTGTCAAACCTACTTAAACTTATTATGCCGTAAATCTAAATTGATTTATCTACACAATGGTATATGACACGACTACCATTGTGGTGGGATCATTCGTAGCAGGCCTCAGAAGTCGGTCAACGTGATTTTTTTGCATACCGCTCAAGACTTGGCAACACAGAGTCCATGAGGTAATGATATACCGGTTTCTCATTGGTCAATCGTCTGGCTAAAAATAAAAGTGGGAAATTTTGGTCAATTTATAACTCAACATTAGTGTCTACATGTCTAACGTTGTACACGTGTGTTTCATAACAAAATGAATGTCAAACAGCTTATAGCATTGAATGAGGTAAAACATGGCCATAACCTTTTGCTTTTTTAATAATTTTTATAATAAATCATTCACTGCGGACTCGGTGTTGCCAAGTCTTGAGCGGTATGCAAAAAAATCACGTTGACCGACTTCTGAGGCCTGCTACGAATGATCCGACCACAATGGTAGTCGTGTCTTATACCATTGTGTAGATAAATCAATTTAGATTTACAGCATAACAAGTTTAAGTAGGTTTGA
Organism: Mytilus coruscus; assembly: GCA_017311375.1. NCBI lineage: Eukaryota > Metazoa > Mollusca > Bivalvia > Mytilida > Mytilidae > Mytilus > Mytilus coruscus. Next base: position 43,684,825 of record CM029598.1, read on the forward strand.
CAACCGAGAAATGGAAAAATAACGGAAATTCGGGACTGGGTGACATTTTTCAAACAATTTAGTTAAGTACCTTGTGTTATATTAAGGTATATAGGAATTTTTTTTTCTGAGTCAAGTGCCTGTGGTACAGGCCAATAGAATCTAACTAAAATTTTCATAAATTTCAGCTTCGGGCCTGTAGATTCAAAAGTTTATCGTGAAGACTGCAAATTAGGGGTACCTGTGCTTAATTTCAGGGTAACGGTTCATTTTAAACGTGGTTAGGTTAGAGTTTAAGTCCAAATAATTATGACTTCTTGATAGGTTTTTAATTTTTTTCTGTGAAGTTCCTACACCATCATAGTAGACCTTATCGCTATTTTGAAATCTGTGACACTTGACCTGAGAATTTGTGACACTTGATCTATTGACATCAAACAACAATCACTTATTCTTTGTGGCATCAGACATTTTCTATTGTGACGTCCAAAATTATATGGGAACCTTTGTGATGTCCAGTAATGGCGGACAAATAGCGATCAGGTGTATGCCAAATCCATTTTTTTTTTTGGTTGAACTCTAAGAGAGAATTTACCTCTGAACTTTGACACCAAATCTTCACTGCCAGCTAGAAATTTTTGGATATAGAACTGTATACAAATTTCTTCCTTTTGTGTGCTTGTTGGTGCAAAATATTTCCCAAATTAATTGTAAAATAAGTTACAATTCCATCCGAGATACCAATGATGGGGGTCCTTCATTTCTGTATTCTTTAATTTTTTAGACCATTTTTCTCTATTCTTTATACTTTTTGCCCATTATAAATTCTCTATTCTTTATATTTTAGCACCTCGTTATTCTCTATTCTTTATTTTTTTTTTATCCATTTTTCTCTATTCATTATATTTTTTGCCCATTATTTTCTATTCTGCAAATCCCCATCCACACCCTTGTATATATATATATATATATATTAAGTGATTTCTGTCCGGTGGTTATACATGTATCTGTCCATTTCCCCAGTAATTGACCAAGTAGGGACTAGTTTTTATATGACCATAAAAAATTTTGTGGTTGTATATTGGTATGACATTGTCGTCGTCGTCGTGCCGTCGTCCGGTCGTCGTGCCGATCCGAAGACACATTGGTTTTGCACTCTAACTTTAGTTTAAGTGAATGGATCTCTATGAAATTTTACCATAAGGTTCAATACCACAAAAGGAAGGTTGGGATTGATTTTGGGGGTTATGGTACCAACAGTTAAGGAATTAGGGGCCAAAAAGGGGCCAAAAATAAGCATTTTGGTAACTTCCAGACATAACTTGTGTGTTAGTGTATGGATCTCTCTGACATTGTACCACAAGGTTCCATATCACAAAGGGAATACTGGGATTGATTTTGGGGGTAATTGCCTCAAAATTTAAGGAATTAGGGGCCAAAAAAGGGGCAAAAAACAAGCATTTTTCTAGTTTCATGACAATAACTTGTGTGTAGGTGTATGGATCTTTCTGAAATTGTACTACAAGGTTCCATATCACAAAGGAAAAGCTGGAATTGAGTTTGGGGGTAATTGGTCCCAACAGTTTAGGAATTAGGGGCCAAAAGGGTCCAAAATTAAACTTTGTTTGATTTCATCGAAAATTGAACTATAGGGGTTCTTTGATATGCTGAATCTAACTGTGTATTTAGATTCTTAATTTTTGGCCCCGTTTTCAAATTGGTCTACATAAAGGTCCAAAGGGTCCAAAATTAAACTTAGTTTGATTTTAACAAAAATAGAATTCTTGGGGTTCTTTAATATGCTGAATCTAAACATGTACTTAGTTTTTTTATTATGGGCCCAGTTTTCAAGTTGGTCCAAATCGGGGTCCAAAATTAAACTTTGTTTGATTTCAACAAAATTGAATATATGGGGTTATTCGATATGCTGAATCTAACCATGTATTTAGATTTTGATATTCGAACTCGGTTATCAAATTGGTCCACATTGAGGTTTAGAGGGTCCAAAATTGAACTTTATTTGATTTCATCAAAATTGAATTCTTGGGGTTCTTTGATCGCTGAATCTAACCATGTATTTAGATTTTGGATATTGGAATACCACAAAGGGATGGTAAGAATTGTCTTTGGGAGTTATGGCTCAAAGTGTTAAGGAATAAGGTGCAAAAAGGGGAAAAGGGTTTGCAGGTTAATGGACAATTACTTAAGTACAAAACATAATTTAAAAGGCAGTGTAAGGTTGGTAATTGAAACTCATTTGAATATCTCACCTAAACTGCTTTTAAATTATTTATTTTGAAATTGCCAAAAACTTTATTATTAATAAATTCCATTGGTAATTTGCCAATAACTTTAGTTTAATGAACTTCATTGAAATTTGCCAATATAAAATATTGCTGATGAAGCTTTTTGTTTATCTCACCTAAACTGCTTTTAAATTATGTATATTGAAATTGTCCAAAACTTTATTATTAAATATCTGATTTATATATAAAAGCAAATAATAATGATAAGGCAAGAGATACACACCAAACAGGATGTGTAAATTAATATATTAAGTATTGTGCAATAGCAGGAAATTTTCAATTGCACAGTATTGTGCAATAGCAAGAAATCTTCAATTGCACAGTATTGCTAATAGCAAGAAATATCCCATAGCACAATATTGCGCAATAGCAAGAAATTATCAATTATACAGTATTGCGCAATAGCAAGAAATATTCAATTGCACAGTATTGCGCAATTGCAAGAAATATTCAATTGCACAGTATTGTGCTAAAGAAGATACTTTGTATAAATTGCTTATTTCTTGACCAATTTCAATGGTGTTTTATTCTTGAATTCTTGGGGTTCTTTAATATGCTGAATCTCACTGTGTATTAAGTTTTTGGATTTTGGTCCCCGGTTTTAAATTGGTCCACATTGAGGTCCAAAGGGTCCAAAATTAAACTTTGTTTGATTTCATCAAAATTGAATTATTGGGGTTCTTTGACATGCCGAATCTAACTGTGTATTTAGATTCTTAATTTTGGTCCCGTTTTCAAATTGGTCTACATTAAGGTCCAAAGGGTCCAAAATTAAACTTAGTTTGATTTTAACAAAATTGAATTCTTGGGGTTCTTTGATATGCTGAATCTAAACATGTACTTAGTTTTTTATTATGGGCCCAGTTTTCAAGTTGGTCCAAATCAGGGTCCAAAATTAAACTTTGTTTGATTTCAACAAAATTGAATATATGGGGTTCTTTGATATGCTGAATCTAACCATGTATTTAGATTTTTGATTTTGGGCCCGTTATCAACTTTGTCCACATTGAGGTCAAAAGGTCCAATATTAAACTTTGTTTGATTAGATCAAAATTGAATTATTGGGGTTTTTGATATGCCAAATCTAACCGTGTATTCAAATTCTTAATTTTTGGTCCCGTTTTCAAATTGGTCTACATTAAGGTCCAAAGGGTCCAAAATTAAACTGAGTTTGATTTTAACAAAAATTTGAATTCTTACGGTTCTTTGATATGCTGAATCTAAACATGTATTTAGATTTTTTATTATGGGCCCAGTTTTCAAGTTGGTCCAAATCGGGGTCCCAAATTAAACTTTGTTTGATTTCAACAAAATTGAATATATGGGGTTCTTTGATATGCTGAATCTAACCATGTATTTAGATTTTTGATTTTTGGGCCCGTTATCAACTTTGTTCACATTGAGGTCAAAAGGGTCCAAAATTAAACTTTGTTTGATTTCATCAAAATTGAACTCTTGGGGTTCTTTGATATGCTGAATCTAACCATGTACTTAGATTTTGGATATTGGACCATAATAGGTGAATGTCCAATTTAAAATTTTAAGTTCTTAGACCACATCAGGGGCTGCTCTGGCTCCCAAAAGTTGGAGCCAGAAAATAGCCAGCTCCTATATTTTGTCGCCAGTTTTGAAAACTTGAAGCAAACTTTAGAGCCAGCTAGAGTCTTTAATTCTTCTATCAAAATTTAAACTATGTTCAATTTAAATTTCTTATGCACTCAGCCTGCACTTTACATCATTTAACATGTTACACTAAGTAAGTTATTGCATAGGGTTTCTATACATACAACAAAACTGACATGTGTACTTTATTTTCTTTGTCAGTATGTAGAAGAATATACATTAGCTTATGGTCTGTAAATGCTACAGAATAGAGAATTTTTTTAAACTAAAAAATTAAAAAATAGAAAAAAATGGGTAATTGTATGAAGAAAACAGAATAAGAGGTGTTTAGATTTACAGAATAGTGAAAAATTGTGTTAGAAATGAAATAAAGAATACAGAAAAAGATGACCAAGGCACCCTACCAACTATACCCATCCTGCTACTAAAACCCTCTTTAACTCTTCCTATAACTCAAAAGACCCAAACATATAAATTCTAAAGCCTGAAGTATGTAGCCATGTCTAAGACATGTCTTAAGTAGGTATCTCAATGCTAGGAAAAAGTAAAAGTGAGTTATCTTTCTTTATTCGGGTGTGCTCCCTCTTTGGAGGATTATACACAGTACGTAGAAGAAGTAAACATGACCAATAATGGCGGTCGTTTTTGTTATTTTCGTATCATAACTGAGGGCAGTCAAAGACAAATTTCGTTTGAATTTGCTATTTTTTTTTACGGAAAACAAGTAAAACAATGTTTTTTAACAGTTTGATTATGGTTTTCAACTTCCTGTCAATTATGTTTTCTTCATTTAACTACGGTAAACATTGAAAATTGTGTTGTCGTATGAACATTTCTTCAAATGCAATAGACAAATGCAGATTGACCAATTCTATTTGAATTAATTAATGTTGATGATCATTAATGACCCATCCGATAAATGGATTACCTGTAACAACAGATTATGACACCTGTTGTAACCGTTGATTAGCTTGGGGTTGTAAACAAAGTCATAAACTTGTCGCCAGGTAAAATTTTGTACAATTTATTTTTAACTTTTACCAATTAACATGAAGATCGATATTGTCAAGAAATGAAAATTTTACATAGGAAAATGTTGGCACCAGAAATATCGCCAGCAGCCGTATTTTGTCGCCAGATGAAATAAAAATCGCAAATTGCGACATTGGCGACGCACAGCGGTCCCTGCACATTCATTCTGTATCAGAAACCTATGCTGTGTCAAATATTTAATCACAATCCAAATTCAGAGCTGTATCAAGCTTGAATGTTGTGTCCATACTTGCCCCAACTGTTTAGGGTTCGACCTCTGCGGTCGTATCAAGCTGCGTCCTGCGGAGCATTTTATTATAGTTATGTACTATCAAAATTTAAATTGACCAGTATATTTGCCAGTATTTCCTGGTATTAACCACCGACATGGTCAATATCAGTCAAGGGTATAACTTAAATAAGTTATTAGAGAAAATAACATACATGTTGTTATTACAGATAATTTCATGAGTTGTCTACTCTTGTTTCTAGATTAACAAGTATAATAACAACATAATATATTAAGTATTAAAAGGTACTGAACACTCATTTGATTTATCAGATTTATTACAATTATTCAAAAGTCAAATTTATATGCGCCTGTGCCTGAAAATAGAGATTTTCGAATTAAGGGGTGGCTTATACAGTCAGGGGTACTACTTGTACAAGTAATTTTTATTTACTTGAAGAAGTAAATATTAATATACTTATATAAGTAAATTTGTAGGATACTTATACAAGTGTATTTTATTTACTTGTATAGGTAAATTATTTTTTGACTTAGTTATGTCCCTTAGACATTCAGATTTTTTTACTTATACAAGTAAAAAAGTCATCCTATCTTCTTTTCTTGAATTTCTTAGGACTTCTTTGCTCTAATAGAATTTTTAATTGTCTGTCCTTTGCAGATCTATGTCGTTACTAATCATTTAAGTGTAATTTCATGGACAATGAAAATCTCATTTGTCTGTTATCTTTAGAACACTGCTCATTTACAAGCCCCCCAAGGGGCAATTTTTGAAGGCCTTGCGCAAATACTTAAGATCTTTGCACAATTAGTTTCTTTGTTGAATTAATGAGATGAAACATTGAACTCTAATAAAAAAATTATGAACTTATCTGAGAAAAATTGTTAAAGGCATGTTTTTACATCTCAAAACTTGAGAATTTTAGGGATTGTAAAAAAAAATTACTTATACAAGTAAATTTTTTAGAAAATTAAGGGGAGATTATTCAAACATTATAATTTACTTATATAATAGATATAAGAAGATGTGGTATGAGTGCCAATGAGACAACTCTCCATCCAAGTCAAAATTTATAAATGTAAACCATTATAGGTCAAAGTACGGTCTTCAACACGGAGCCTAGGCTCACACGAACAGTAAGCTATAAAGGGCCCCAAAATTACTAGTGTAAAACCATTCAAGCGGGAAAACCAACGGTCTAATCTATATAAAAGCGAGAAGCGAGAAACACTTATGAACCACATCAACAAACGACAACTACTGAACATCAGATTCCTGACTTAGGACAGGTGCAAACAAATGCAGCCGGTTTAAACGTTTTACAATTATATAAGTATATTATTATTTACTTCTTCAAGTAAATAAAGATTACTTGTACAAGTAGTACCCCTGACTGTATTACAGGCATGTAACCTATAACATGTAAATATACGAGACACTTGAGCAGAACCTCATTACATGCTCTGATCATTATTTCTTACAATATATAAATTGAAATACATTGTGATTAAGCATGATGTATGTCTGAGCAAAAGCTTTGAAGTTATGTAGAGAAGCTGTTATAACAATGTATAACACCCTTTAGTTATTACGGGCATATAGGTGTACAATGCATGATTGCCAAACTATGAACTATTATATCTTACTAAAGTTTAGTACACATAAAGGCAATAACAATGATAACAGAACTTGTATACATTTCAACAAAACTGAGGATGTATATTGCCACTTTGAAACATGTAACATACATATGTTATCACAGTTTTTTGATATTTTAGCCCACAATAACGACATGTATGTTATTTTTTCTAATAACTTATTTAAAAGAGGGACGAAAGACACCAGAGGGACAGTCAAACTCATAGATCGAAAACAAACTGACAACGCCATGGCCAAAAATAAAAAGACAGACAAATAATAGTACAGATGACACAACATAGAAAACTAAAGACTAAGCAACACGAACCCCACCAAAAACTGGGGGTGATCTCAGGTGCTCCGGAAGGGTAAGCAGATCCTGCTCCACATGTGGCACCCGTCGTGTTGCTTATGTTATTACAAATCCGGTTATTTAAGTTATACCCTTGACTGAATATATTGACCACTTTTTTTGCCAACCTTGGACGGACAACACCAATTGTCCTGCCAAGTACATGACTTCTATACATGCAAAAAACACAAACTATCATGATTATAGTCCAGAGTCCTGTAAAATTATACAAACATGCTAAGTTAGGTTCAGTATTTCCTGCAACCACCATGACCACATTGAACAAGAAATACTCAGATAAAGGTATACAACAAATAGGTATCTTGCAAGGTTCTCACTTAGGTGAGTCCATGAGTCCTGGACTCATGAAAACCTGTGTGGACTCATCATTTTTAAACTGATACGTCCAAAGATGCATCAAGATTGTAAAATGTTGTATCAACTGAGCCAAGATAGCAGCAGTTTAGAAATTGATGTAAGTTTCAGAGCTCCAGATAAGCTGCGTATTTGTGTAATTACGCAATAAAAACAATTGAAAACCCAATTCAATTGACGATTGCAGCATTCAAAAACCTGATTCATGGAAAGGAAAACCAAATTATATGTCAAAACTAGATGCGTTCTCAACCCTTCTAGTCAGTCTAAATTACTCGTCAGTGTATAAACAATGGCAAATAAAACAGCTATCACATATACTTGAAAGAAACATAATCGAGAAAACAGTGGACGAACATCTTGATTCATAACATTCAGGACATTATAAAATGCTTCAATTCAGTATCTTGATGATGATAAAACCCAATACATTCAGGAGCTTGGTGGTGAAAACCCCAATTTGATATTTGCTTGAGGGGACCCCAGTGAATTGGAATTAATTATGCAATTGAAAAAACTGTTTCAATTACAAAAAAAAAGGTGGGTAAAAGCCTCAATTTTCTTATCTGGAGCTCTGAAATTTGAATCTATTTTTGTCTCGCCTTGACGGAGTCAAAAAGCGAGACATATATCATGTATATGACATAGGTAGGCTGTTTCAGGCGGCGTCAACATTGTATTAGTTTGTGATGCAAGGTTGGCAAAAGCGGTCAATACTAGTATTGACCATGCCGTGATAAATACCGGTAAATACCGGCAAATACTGGCAAATACTGGTCAATACTGGCAAATACTGATCAATTGAAATTTTGATAGGACTTTACTATAAAACTAGTCCTTACCTCAGGTCAATTACTTGGTAAATGGATAGATATAGTCACAAGGCAGAAAGTCACTTATTTACTACATTGTAATAGGACAAAAAGTAACAATTAATAAGTTCATGAACATGGTTTAATGAAGATTTATCAAATATTAATTTAATCATACAACAGATATAGTCATTAACACCATGAAGTCAGTCACTTAAGAGAGACTATAACAGTCAGGGGACTTACTGAAATAAGTGATTTTTAAATCACTTATTTGAGTAGCAAATTTGAAGTTTTGTCAGAAATTGTGATTTTGTAGTTTTACCAAAATTTTAAACACATAGGTTTAAATAATATCTTTTCATTAATAAAATTGGAAAAAATGAACTTTTTGCTTCTTTTATGTAGCAAGGTTTATGCCTTTGATGCTATCATTTATCTGCAAATTCTATTTTAGTTGAAAAAATGCTATAATAATGGCTTTACATAATGAACTGATACTTTCTTAACAGATTTTTCCCAGCAGTGGGAGTATTTTTCCTGTAAAGTTCAAGGTTTCATCTTTCAGATTATGTAATAAAATTCTACTGTTCGCGATAAAAATTTCACTGTTCGGGGGTGTTGAAATTAGTGGGGGTTATTAAAATAATGATACTTAAATAAGTGATTTTTGGGAAGGAAATTGAGGTATGATACTTAAACAAGTGATTTTAATGTCATTATCCTAGATTCAGTACAAGGTCATCACCTGAAATGACCTGGTCATCCTAGACAACACAGATGTTGGTTCTGATAATTTTAGAAACATAATTAGTCCCTGGATCATTAGTACTCTATATTTAAAGCTATAATAAAATTAAATCACTTCTTCTAGTGATTAATTTGTACTACTTAAATAGGTGATTATTAAAGAAAGACAACTCTTACTTCCAATCTTTATGGAAATAATGTTACTTAAATCAGTGATTTAGAAAATCACTCATTTAAGTAAGTCCCTGACTGTATAACATCTGGTTTTCTTAACAGTTATTTGAAAGATGCAATTAAAAATTTTTAAAATTGTTTTATATATATATATGTTATACATTTAATATAAAAACATTTCCTGCATTTAGAACAATTTTATCATGCTGTTGAATAGTCAGAAATTAATTCATTGTTTAAAACAATCTTTAGAAATCACTTTTATGACTTTTTTCCTGTTATGTCAACATTTATTAGGGGACAGTTGTTATAGTAATTAAACTTTTGACACCTGTTAGCCATATAATAGGTAATGCTCTGATAATCTATATTGTTAGTCACTTGTAATTCTATTTACCTGTAAAATTCAAACCTTTTCAAGAAAAAAAATATCTTGATTTATACATGTTAAAATAACTGATATAGCTGCTCAATTTTATATGTATACCAAAAGTATGCAATATCATTACCCCTAAGAACTAAATTAGTCATTTTTAATGTTTTAATAATTAATAACATACCAATATCATTCATTTTTAAACTGAATCATGCCAAAGGAATAAAGTTTTCCCTCATCAACCATTTTTACTAGAATTGATAGATAAGTCAGTCAAAGAAGCATGAAAATTTCAATTGACCAGTATTTGCCAGTATTGACCACTTGGGAGTATTGTCCGGGCGGTAAATACCGGTAAATACCACTGGTAAATACCGGGTGGTAAATACCGCCCAACCTTGTTGTGATGAGGTCTAGTTTATGGTGAACCACTAGTGGTAGGTCAATGATATTTGGTATGCAGTTGTATTAGGATTGGCACATCTCATTTCCATGGAGATTAGTTGACCCTGCCCCCTCAGTCATGGTCTATTGACTTTGAAACTTTTGTTTAGTTAACATGTATTAGTTTGTGGTTAGGTCAGTTTATGGGTAACCACTAGTGGTAGGTCATTGATAGTTGGTATGCAGTTTTATAAGCATGGGCATATCTCATTTCCATGGAAATTATTTGGCTCTGCCCCCTCAGTCATGGTCTGTTGACTTTGAAACTTTTGCTTAGTTTAAATGTATTAGTTTGTGATTAGGTCAGTTCAAGGGGAACCATTAGTGGTAGGCTAATGTTAATTGGTATGCAGTTGTATAAGCATTAGCACATCTCATTTCCATGGAGAATATTTGGCCCAGCCCCCTCAGTCATGGTCTATTGACTTTGAACTTTTTGCTTAGTTTACATGTATTAGTTTGTGATTAGATCAGTTTAAGATGAACCGCTAATGTTAACATGGTTAAGTCAATGATATTTGGTATGCAAATTAATTGGCATTTGCAAGTCTCATTTCCCTGGAGATTATAAAGCCCCACCCCCTCATCATGGTTCATTGACTTTGAAACTTTTACATAATTTACAAGTTAATGTTTGTGTGTAGGTTTGTTTAACATGTTTAAAGGGAACGACGTATGATAAGTCAATGTTATTTGGTATGCAGTTGTATTAGCATTGGCGCATCTCATTTCCATAGAGATTGTTTAGCCATGTACTTTCAATCATGGTTCATTGACTTTGAATATTTGCATAACTTACATGTTAAAGTATTTTAATTTCGACATTTGCATTATCAAAATTACAAAAAGGCGAGACATACCTCTGTGTTAACAGTTTATTTTTTCTATTGAGACTTAAATTATGGATTATATGGCAATCACATTTCTTATTTTCACTGTTGGACTAACAATGGTTTAAAAAGGCAAGTCCTTGGACTCGCCTACTATAATCAGTTCAAGCTTATAATTATTGGAACACACCTCAGGCCAAAAAAAGGTTTGTTTTGGTTGCATGCCCCAAAAAAATAGGGTCGGTACTTCAGGAGTCAGGATTTTTATGCCGCACCTACGATAGTAGAGGGGCATTATGTTTTTCAGTCTGTGTGTCCGTTCCTCCGTCTGTCCGTCTGTCCCGCTTCAGGTTAAAGTTTTTGGTCAAGGTAGTTTTTGATGAAGTTGAAGTCCAATCAACTTGAAACTTAGTACACATCTTCCCTATGATATGATCTTTCTAATTTTAATGTCAAATTAAGAGTTTTTACCCCAATTTCAGGGTCCACTGAACATAGGTGTGGGGCAGGTTCATTTATAAAACATGAAACCATACACCTTATCACGCCTATAAACAGTCAGGGATATAACTCATAAGGTTATTAGAGAAAATATCTTGCATGTGTTATTACAGATACTTTCATGAGCTGTCTACTCTTTATTCCTTAAATTTTCTAAATCTGTAGTAACATATGTTTGTTATTTGTTAAATAAATCATAAATATTTTAATTTTTAGTGGGCACTTGGGAATTCTTGAAACTTTGCACAGGAACTAAATACATATAGCATTGATAACTAATTTTCAAATTAAATTAATACATGGTATTAATATTGATTCACTCATAGGGTCTTTGCATCGGAAATAAACACATTTATTCTAAAACCAGTTGTTGGCATGATACGGGTTATGTTTTTCTCATATATTTTATGATGGTATGATACTAAACCCCTAACAGGAGGGATTGTACTTGATTTTCATATGATGAAGACATAATCTTTCAATCAGTATGATTGAGGTCTGGAGCTGGCATGTCAGTAACTGCTAGTAGTCCTTTGTTCATTTATGTATCATTGTCATTTTGCTTAGTTTCTTTTGTTACCTATTCTGAAATCGGACTCAGACTTCTTTTAAACTGAGTTTTACTGTGCATTTTGCTATGTGTTTCTTTATTCTACATTGGCTATTCTTTATTCTACATTGGCTAGAGGTATAGGGGGAGGGTTGAGATCTCACAAAACATGTTTAACCCTTCCACATTTTTGCGCCTGTCCCAAGTCAGGAGCCTCTGGCCTTTGTTAGTCTTTAATGTTTTTTAATTTGAGTTCATTTATATGTTTTGGAGTTTAGTGTGACGTCCATTTTCACTGAACTAGTACACAATTTTATTAAGGGGCCAGCTGAGGACCACCTCCGGGTGCAGGATTTTCTTGCTGCATTGAAGACCCATTGGTGGCCTTGGCTGTTGTCTGCTCTTTGGTTGGGTTGTTGTCTCTTTGGCATATTCCCCATTTCCATTCTCAATTTTATTTTCATCAACCATGGTAAATCAATGAGACAAGGCTTTTTTTTTAAAATACATTGTGATTAACAATGATTAAGCATGAAGTATGTCTGAGCAAAGGCTTTGAAGTGATGTAGAGAAGCTGTAATAACACCTTTTAGTTATTACAGGCATATTTTTTCTGTAATAACATAGGCATGATAGGTGTACTATGCATGATTGGCAAACTATGAACTGTTATATCTTTCTATAGTTTAGTATTATACATGGTATACATAAAGACAATGATAATATCAATAGAACTTGTATACATTTTAACAAAACAAATGTCATGTATATTGGCCCTTTGAAAAAATGTAACATACATATGTTATCACAGTTCTTTGATTTTTTAGTCCACAATAACAAATGTATGTTAATTTTTCAGTAATATTTTTTGTATCGTACCAATGAGCAGTAAAGAATATCTTCTCAAAGAATGTTTTGAGAAATAAAATGTAAACAAATTGTCATATTTCTTGACTTCATATTCATGGTTCATTGGTCAATATAAAGTTTTCATGGTTTGGTCTGTTTCTTGTATACTATAAGCAATAAGTCAACTATATTCAATGTATGGAATGATTGAAAGGTGTACATGTATTTCTGCCTTGGTTTATCTGACATTGAACTCATTGTCTTGGATCATAATAAGTTAATGTTATACATGTAGTAAAACTATATATTTAGGGCTATCAACATAAAATCAATGGTAGTAAAGCAGGCGAGACATTTCAGCATGTGCATTCTTATTTATTTAAATTTATTACACAAAACAAAGCAATGCATTTGTGAAGTTCTGTATTCTGGTATTCCTGAAAAAAAGAAGCTTATCAAAATTAATTTTAATCTTAAAAATTATCCTTTCTTTGGGTTTCTTTTCTTCATGTATTTGATTGACCTGAAAATAATACCTCACTTTAGATATATTAATATATCTAAAGGGCTATAAACTGAATGAAGGGTTTACCTAACCAATTCATAGGACTTAAAAAGTTTACTTGTATCACAATTTTAAAGGATTTTGGCAGTCTGCTTTACGCTCAGTATGTCCATGATGTCAGCTTTTACGAGATGCATACTGATATAAATTGTCATAAATGATTTTCATAGGTCATAATAACGTTAACAGAATTGATGCATTTTTTGTAATGGATTTTTCTTTCTTTGCATTTTATGCTTTATTTGGTTGTACACCTGATTTTATCTGTCACTCCCAACCCCCTAAGAACGTTCTTTTCTAGGAAAGCACTTATTATAGATATGTCTGTTTTGAAGAAAAAAATCTGAAATATGTCAAGTAAATTAAACATGTTAAAGTTCCACTCTTTTGTGATATACAGTGTACCAGCTAAAAACTGACTTAAACGAGGGTCTGGATTGGGGTCCTTGAGTCTCTATTCTTTCATTTTTTAGGCCATTTCACTCTATTCTTTATACTTTTTGCCCATTATTCTCTATTCTTTATATTTTAGCACCTCATTACTCTCTATCATGTCTATTCTTATTGATTTTTGGCAAATTTTCTCTATTCTTTATATTTTTTGCCCATTATTCTCTATTCTGTAAGCCCCCATCCATGCCCTCATAAACTAGGCAGTATCATCCATCTTGACAAAATTTTTACAAATTACCTTTTATGGTAATAAGATAAAATATTTTGCCTACCTTCCTACCCACATCTAAAATCACAAAAAACGCTTTTACAATTAGTGCAAATTAGATCTAGATGATTTTGGGACACATACATATGCTAAAGGAAGAGCTTTTTTCCGATCACACTGAAAGTTATCAATTTTTTATTTAATTTAATTTTTTTTTGGAGGGGGCGGGGGGAGAGGGAGGTAGGGGGGAGCCTATAAATTAAAGTTGGGAGGGCGACTGGAAACATGCCTAATCTTTTATACGACCGCTAAAAAATTTTGCGGTCGTATATTGGTATGATGTTGGCGTCGTCGTCATCCAAAGACACATTGGTTTTTGCACTCTAACTTTAGTTTAAGTGAATGGATCTCTCTGAAATTTTACCTTAAGGTTCAATACCACAAAAGGAAGGTTGGGATTGATTTTGGGGGTTATGGTACCAACAGTTAAGGAATTAGGGGTCAAAAAGGGGCCAAAAATAAGCATTTTTGTAACTTCCAGACATAACTTGTGTGTTAGAGTATGGATCTCTCTGACATTGTACCACAAGGTTCCATATCACAAAGGCAATGCTGGGATTGATTTTGGGGGTAATTGCCTCCAAATCTTAGGAATTAGGGGCCAAAAAGGGGCCAAAAATAAGCATTTTTCTAGTTTCATGACAATAACTTGTGTAAGTGTATGGATTTTTCTGAAATTGTACTACAAGGTTCCATATCAGAAAGGAAAAGCTGGAATTGAGTTTGGGGGTAATTGCCCTAAACATTTAGGAATAAGGGGCAAAAAGGGGCCAAAAATAAGCATTTTTCTAGTTTCCAGACAATAACTTGTGTTCAAGTGTATGGATCTCTCTGAAATTGTACTGCAAGGTACCATACCACAAAGGGGAGACTGGGATTGATTTTGGGGGTAATTGCCTCAAAATTTTAGGAATTAGGGGCAAAAAAAAACAAGCATTTTTTCTAGTTTCAGGACAATAACTTGTGTGTAAGTGTATGGATCTTTATGAAATTGTACTACAAGGTTCCATATCAAAAAGGGAAAGCTGGGTTTGAGTTTGGGGGTAATTGCCTAAAAGTTTAGGAATTTGGGGCCAAAAACAAGCATTTTATCGACCGCAAAAAATTTTTGTGGTCGTATATTAATATAACGTTGGCGTCGTCGTCGTCGTAAATCGTCGTCCGGCGTCGTCGTCGTCGTCGAAGACGCATTGGTTTTCGCACTCTAACTTTAGTTTAAGTGAATGGATCTCTATGAAATTTTACCATAAGGTTCAATATCACAAAAGGAAGGTTGGGATTGATTTTGGGGTTATGGTACCAACAGTTAAGGAATTAGGGGCCAAAGGGGCCAAAAATAAGCATTTTGTAACTTCCAGACATAACTTGTGTGTTAGTGTATGGATCTCTCTGACATTGTACCACAAGGTTCCATATCACACAGGAATGCTGGGATTGATTTTGGGGTAATTGCCTCCAAATTTTAGGAATTAGGGGCCAGAAAGGGGCAAAAACAAGCATTTTTCTAGTTTCATGACAATAACTTGTGTGTAAGTGTATGGATCTTTCTGAAATTGTACTACAAGGTTCCATATCACAAAGGAAAGCTGGAATTGAGTTTGGGGTAATTGCCTGAAACGTTTAGGAATTAGGGGCCAAAAGGGGCAAAAACAAGCATTTTCTAGTTTCATGACAATAACTTGTGTGTAAGTGTATGGATCTTTCTGAAATTGTACTACAAGGTTCCATATCACAAAGGAAAGCTGGAATTGAGTTTGGGGTAATTGCCTGAAACGTTTAGGAATTAGGGGCCAAAAGGGGCCAAAAATAAGCATTTTCTAGTTTCAGACAATAACTTGTGTTCAAGTGTATGGATCTCTCTGAAATTGTACTGCAAGGTACCATACCTCAAAGGAAGGCTGGGATTGAGTTTGGGGTGATGAATCATAAGGGGTTCAAAAATTTGGGGGGTTTCTTTTTTCCTTTTTTTCTTTAAAATTTTCCATTTTAAGTTGGTTTTATGATTTATATTTAAAAGCAAATAATAATGATATGGCAGGAGATACACACCTAACAGGATGTGTAAATTATTATATGATAAGTATTGTGCAATAGCAAGAAATTTTCAATTGCACAGTATTGCGCAATAGCAAGAAATCTTCAATTGCACAGTATTGCACAATAGCAAGAAATATCAATAGCACAATATTGCGCAATAGCAAGAAATTGTCAATTGTACAGTATTGCGCAATAGCAAGAAATATTCAATTGCACAGTATTGTGCAATTGCAAAAATATTCAGTTGCACAGTATTGTGCAAAGAAGATACTTTGTATAAATTGCTTATTTCTTGACCAATTTCAATGGGGTTTTATTCTTGAACTCTTGGGGTTCTTTAATATGCTGAATCTAATCGTGTATTAAGTTTTTGATTTTGGGCCCGTTTTTAAATTGGTCCACATTGAGGTCCAAAGGTCCAAAATTAAACTTTGTTTGATTTCATCAAAATTGAATTATTGGGGTTCTTTGATATGCGAATCTAACCGTGTATTTAGATTCTTAATTTTTGGTCCCGTTTTCAAATTGGTCTACATTAAGGTCCAAAGGGTCCAAAATTAAACTTAGTTTGATTTTAACAAAAATTGAATTCTTAGGGTTCTTTGATATGCTGAATCTAAACATGTATTTAGATTTTTGATTATGGGCCCAGTATTCAAGTTGGTCCAAATCGGGGTCCAAAATTAAACTTTGTTTGATTTCAACAAAAATTGAATATATGGGGTTCTTTGATATGCTGAATCTAACCATGTATTTAGATTTTTGATTTTGGGCCCGTTATCAATTTTTCCACATTGAGGTCAAAAGGTCCAAAATTAAACTTTGTTTGATTTCATCAAAATTGAATTATTGGGGTTCTTTGATATGCCAAATCTAACCGTGTATATATTCTTAATTTTTGGTCCCATTTTCAAATTGGTCTACAATAAGGTCCAAAGGGTCCAAAATTAAACTTAGTTTGATTTTAACAAAAATTGAATTCATAGGGTTCTTTGATATGCTGAATCTAAACATGTATTTAGATTTTTGATTATGGGCCCAGTTTTCAAGTTGGTCCAAATCGGGGTCCAAAATTAAACTTTGTTTGATTTCAACAAAATTGAATATATGGGGTTCTTTGATATGCTAAATCTAACCATGTATTTAGATTTTTGATTTTTGGCCCCGTTATCAACTTTGTCCACATTGAGGTCAAAAGGGTCCAAAATTAAACTTTGTTTGATTTCATCAAAAATTGAACTCTTGGGGTTCTTTGATATGCTGAATCTAACCATGTATTTAGATTTTGGATATTGGACCATAATAGGTGAATGTCCAATTTAAAATTTTTAAGTTCTTAGACCACATTCATTCTGTGTCAGAAACCTATGCTGTGTCAAATATTTAATCATAATCCAAATTCATAGCTGTATCAAGCTTGAATGTTGTGTCCATACTTGCCCCAACTATTCAGGGTTCGACCTCTGCGGTCGTATCAAGCTGCGCCCTCATGGAGCATTTTATTCTAGTTTCAGACAATAACTTGTGTTCAAGTGTAAGGATCTCTCTGATATTGTACTGCAAGGTACCATACCACAAAGGGAAGGCTTGGATTGAGTTTGGGGGTGATGAATCATAAGGGGGTTCAAAAAATTTGAGGGGGGATTTTTTTTTCATTTTTTTCTTTAAAATTTTCCATTTTAAATTGGTTATTTCTGATTTATATACAAAAGCAAATAATAATGATATTGTATGAATAGGTAAATTAAAAATTTTTAAGTTCTTAGACCACATTCATTCTGTGTCAGAAACCTATGCTGTGTCAAATATTTAATCACAATCCAAATTCAGTGCTGTATCAAGCTTGAATGTTGTGTCCATACTTACCCCAACTGTTCAGGGTTCGACCTCTGCAGTCGTATCAAGCTGTGCCCAGTGGAGCATTTTATTTATATTTATATTGCCTCAACACCACTTCTTACCGCAACAACTTTTTTTTTATTTCAATAGCATTCATGACACAGATAATAGATAGTTTTTGTGTCAATGTACATGTAACATACACATGATACATTGATGCTACTCCTTTATCATTTAAGTGCCAATCTGCTAAGAATCAGGCAGTGGTGAAAACATGTTCTGGTAATTCAAGATATAATTTGGTTGAAATGCACTAGAAATCAAAAATTAAGGGGAGCTAACTTTGTAATTTGCTCTCATTCTAACCAAAAGATATCTAGAGATTTCTTGAATTACCAGACACGTTGAAACGAAAGACCTACCATTTCTAACTCAGGATGAAGGTACAAGTAACTTTGAAATAGGATGGTTAGGTCAGTGGGTTTTTTTTGGGCCATGTTTTGAAATTCTTGTAAATTGCCCGATTCTTACAAAGACTGGCACTTAAGAATTAATTGAGATATATACTGGTATTGAAAATTAAATCTGAATGTCTGGTAAAAAGTACAAATCAGTCAAACATTTTACAAAATTGATGAAAAAATGATCTATTTAAGTTTTTTTTTTTTTCAACTTGTCCAATATTATTTAAAACATTTTGAAATCTTGCCCATACATGCCATATATGATAAATGAAATGATTTATATCATTGATCATTAAAATGATACAGAAATAAAATTAAACAAAGTCAAAGTGAAAATGGAACTGACCAAATTTGATGGAAAATTAACTAGTATAATCTGAATGATGTTAACCTTCTTAATGGTCTTTACATGCTATAAATTAATAATGTTTTATCACAATGTATTTTTAAATAGGTGCTTGAACATGGAAGGCAGTGTTACCATTCCTAGTCACATAGAGGACCTGACAAAATGCAT
The DNA here is from genome assembly GCA_017311375.1 of Mytilus coruscus. Lineage (NCBI taxonomy): Eukaryota > Metazoa > Mollusca > Bivalvia > Mytilida > Mytilidae > Mytilus > Mytilus coruscus. The sequence goes on from CM029598.1 coordinate 43,703,807, forward strand.
GTATGAACTACAACAGGATGGAACATTCTGTGATGCAGGCCTCGAGTGCAAAGATGGCGTCATATTTGTTCATAAACTTGTTCTTATGGCATGCAGAAGTCCATATTTAAGGAATCAATTGGCGTCTGAAAGTAAAGGTGAAAGAGTTTATGTCAGTCTCAAGAATTATTCATTAAAAACAGTATGCTGTTTAGTGCAGACCCTTTATACAGGACAGTTAAATATTTCCCAGGAGAATGAAGTAGATTTTAGTCATTTGTGTGAGACGATAGGTCTTGACAATATAAAATCTGCTGCTGAAAATATTATTCAGCAAGATCGAAATATTTATGAGGTCGAAAGCATGAACCCATTTTGTGCTGTTCAAGTTGAAGAGGAAATAATAGAATCACAGGATGGGATCACAGCACTGGTGGCATCTGTCAATCATGGACCAGATGACAACTTAGTTGACAGTACAAACACTGTTGATAATGTAGAGGATCTCAACTATGACAACAGTGATCTTAAAGTTGGTAGTGATATGGCTAAAAGAAGTCAAGATTCCAAAGAAGAAAGGGATGCTGAAAAATCTTTGGATCTGCCCACAGGAAGAGAAACCAGAAGCAACAAGAGAAGAAAAATTTTCCACAATGATAGCACTTCACAAGCAAAAGACAATGCAACCTCATCTAATGTGGCAGACATATTGGCAATTGCAAAGCAATTGTCTGGAATAGAGGAAGCCCAGACATCTAAACCTGCTACTTCTTGTCTAGATCAAACTAAATCCAGTTTATGTTCTCTATGTAAAAAAGAATTTGTTAATGAAGAGGAAAATGTAACAGATCCAAGCAAGACTGTTTGTACAGAATGTATGGATTTATTTAGTGGAGAAACCAATGATGACCACGAGATGGGAACTAAACCAGACCAAACACAAAATTACTACAGTGAAGATGGTGGAGAAGACAGCCAAAAGGTATTAGTAATGATAATTTAAACTTCTTATTATACAATTTTTATATGACCGCAAAAAGAATGGCTTTATTATAATGCGATCATGTCGTCATGGGTGTTGTCGACCAAAGACGCATATGCTTTCCAGATAATAACTTTAGTTTAAGTGATGAATGGGTCTCTGAAATTTTATACGAATGTTCAATACCACAAAAGGAAGGTTGAGATTGATTTTGAGGGTTATTGTACCAACAGTATAGGAAAAAATGGTCCAAAATCAAGCTTTTTTGTAGTTTCCAGACAATAACTTGTGTGAAACATGTGTGTATGCATCTCTCTGAAATTGTACCACAAGGTTCCATATCACAAAGGGAAGGCTCGAATTGAGTTTGGGGGTAACAGTCAGGAATTAGGGGCAAATACACTGTACATGCCATATTTTGCCATTTAAGGAGCACTATGGACCCAGTCCTCAAATTTTAACGGGCATCAAAATAGTGCTACATGTGTATAATCATGATGATAATTCATAGCAATATGTGCGAGACCAACTTATCAGCCATTTTTACTTTCACCTAACATCTCTCAGATTGTTTAGAAGCATCATAATGGAAGTATTGACTGCTTACAGAATATCGTAATCTTTTTAACCGGATTTTCGAAGGAAATATCGGTTATTAAATTGGGGATGTACGGCGGGCGGTCGGATGGGCGGCTGCCAAACAGTGTCTCCACAATAACACGAAAACACTTTAACAAATTTTTTTCAAATTTTAAATATGTTGTTTCCTGGGACTTAATGAAGGTCTAGTTCAATTTTCAAGATTTTAGTATTTCTCCTTTTTGAGTTATCACCATTTTTAATATCCAAAAGTGGTATTTTTAAATATTTTTCTTATGACTAAGCATATGGTAAATGTCTTATCTCACAATAAAGATTGGAGTGACAGATTTATTTGAAAATTTTCTATTTCCTAAGTGGTGATGATTATAAGCTATATTATTGGACATTTTCAGTATGATTTTCATTATTAATTAGATCTGGGAAATATCTTAGCATATGACAATAATCATGACAATTGGAGTGACAGATTTATTTGAAAATTTTCTGTTTCCTGATAAGATCTGTAGGACTGTATATATAATATATAAAGTTTGAAATTTACTAGTAGGACTGTATAAATGAAGTTTGAAATATACTGTTCATTATTAGACATTTTGTAGATACTTAAGTCTCCCTATACCATATATATTCTTACCCCCATCCCCCTTCAATTTGAGAATGTGCTTTTATCTTGTAAACGGTCGAGATCCCCACCCCTAAACCATATATATTCTTGTATGGGACAATAAAATAAATCAAATGAAATATTGGGGAAGTCCACGGGGGTAACCCCCACCCCCCTTCTTTTTGAAAACTTGTAAACGGTCAAGATCCCCACCCTGAAACCATATATATTCTTCTATAGGACAATAAAACAAATCAAATGAAATAAAAGGCCAGTCCCCTGGGGTTACCCCCACCCCCTCCTGTTTGAGAACTTGTAAATGGTCGAGATCCCCACCCCGAAACCATATATAATCTTCTATGGGACAATAAAACAAATCAAATGAAATATAGGGGAAGTCCATGGGGGTAACCCCCACCCCCCTTCTTTTTGATAACTTGTAAACGGTCAAGATCCCCACCCAGAAACCGTATATATATTCTTGTATGGGACAATAAAACAAATCAAATTAAATATAGGCAAGGTTGGCAAAAAAGCGGTCAATACTAGTATTAACCATGCCGGCGGTAAATACCGGTAAATACCGGCAAATACTGGCAAATACTGGTCAATACTGGCAAATACTGATCAATTGAAATTTTGATAGGACTTTACTATAAAACTAGTCCTTACCTCAGGTCAATTACTTGGTAAATGGATAGATATAGTCATAAGGCAGAAAGTCACTTATTTACTACATTGTAATAGGACAAAAAGTAACAATTAATAAGTTCATGAACATGGTTTAATGAAGATTTATCAAATATTAATTTAATCATACAACAGATATAGTCATTAACACCATGAAGTCAGTCACTTAAGAGAGACTATAACAGTCAGGGGACTTACTGAAATAAGTGATTTTAAATCACTTATTTGAGTAACAAATTTGAAGTTTTGTCAGAAATTGTGATTTTGTAGTTTTACCAAAATTTTAAACACATAGGTTTAAATAATATCTTTTCATTAATAAAATTGGAAAAATGAACTTTTGCTTCTTTTATGTAGCAAGGTTTATGCCTTTGATGCTATCATTTATCTGCAAATTCTATTTTAGTTGAAAAATGCTATAATAATGGCTTTACATAATGAACTGATACTTTCTTAACAGATTTTTCCCAGCAGTGGGAGTATTTTTCCTGTAAAGTTCAAGGTTTCATCTTTCAGATTATGTAATAAAATTCTACTGTTCGCGATAAAAATTTCACTGTTCGGGGTGTTGAAATTAGTGGGGTTATTAAAATAATGATACTTAAATAAGTGATTTTGGGAAGGAAATTGAGGTATGATACTTAAACAAGTGATTTTAATGTCATTATCCTAGATTCAGTACAAGGTCATCACCTGAAATGACCTGGTCATCCTAGACAACACAGATGTTGGTTCTGATAATTTTAGAAACATAATTAGTCCCTGGATCATTAGTACTCTATATTTAAAGCTATAATAAAATTAAATCACTTCTTCTAGTGATTAATTTGTACTACTTAAATAGGTGATTATTAAAGAAAGACAACTCTTACTTCCAATCTTTATGGAAATAATGTTACTTAAATCAGTGATTTAGAAAATCACTCATTTAAGTAAGTCCCTGACTGTATAACATCTGGTTTTCTTAACAGTTATTTGAAAGATGCAATTAAAAATTTTTTAAAATTGTTTTATATATATATATGTTATACATTTAATATAAAAAACATTTCCTGCATTTAGAACAATTTTATCATGCTGTTGAATAGTCAGGAATTAATTCATTGTTTAAAACAATCTTTAGAAATCACTTTTATGACTTTTTTCCTGTTATGTCAACATTTATTAGGGGACAGTTGTTATAGTAATTAAACTTTTGACACCTGTTAGCCATATAATAGGTAATGCTCTGATAATCTATATTGCTAGTCACTTGTAATTCTATTTACCTGTAAAATTCAAACCTTTTCAAGAAAAAAATATCTTGATTTATACATGTTAAAATAACTGATATAGCTGCTCAATTTTATATGTATACCAAAAGTATGCAATATCATTACCCCTAAGAACTAAATTAGTCATTTTTAATGTTTTAATAATTAATAACATACCAATATCATTCATTTTTATAAACTGAATCATGCCAAAGGAATAAAGTTTTCCCTCATCAACCATTTTTTTACTAGAATTGATAGATAAGTCAGTCAAAAGAAGCATGAAAATTTCAATTGACCAGTATTTGCCAGTATTGACCACTTGGGGAGTATTGTCCGGGGCGGTAAATACCGGTAAATACCACTGGTAAATACCGGGGGTGGTAAATACCGCCCAACCTTGAATATAGGGGAAGTCCACGGGGGTAACCCCCACACCCCTTCTTTTTGAAAACTTGTAAACGGTTGAGATCCCCACCCCTAAACCATATATATTCTTGTACTGGACAATAAAACAAATCGAATGAAATTTAAGGGAAGTCCCCTGGGGTAACCCCCACCCCTTCTTTTTGAAAACTTGTTAACGGTCAAGATCCCCACCCTGAAACCATATATATTCTTGTATAGGACAATAAAACAAATCAAATGAAATAAAAGGCAAGTCCCCTGGGGTCATCCCCCCCCTCCTGTTTAAGAAATTTTAAACGGTCAAGATCCCCACCCCGAAACCATATAAATTCTTGTATGGGACAAAAAAAAACAAATCATATGAAATAAAGGGTAAGTTTGAGTTATTTCCCTTTGCACAGAAAATAATGGATACAATTAACCTGTGTTTCATTTCAACATAAATTAACCATATATAGGGTTCTTTCAAATGCTAAATCTAAAACTGTATTTGAATATTAGATTTTTGGGCCCAGTTTTCAAGTTGGTCCAAATCAGGGTCCAAAATTAAACTTTGTTTGATTCAACAAAAATTGAATTCATGGGGTTCTTTGAAATGCTGAATCTAACCATGTATTGAGAGATTTTGGATTGTGGGCTCCATTATCAAATTGGTCCACATTGAGGTCCAAAGGGTCCTAAATTAAACTTTTGTCTGATTTCATCAAAAATTGAATTCTTGGGGTTCTTTGATATGCTGATTCTAATATGTACTTAGATTTTGGATATTGGACCATAATAGGTAAATGTCCAATTTCAAATATTTCAGTTCTTTGACCACATTCATTTTGTGTCACAAACCTATGCTGTGTCAAATATTCAATCACAATCCAAATTAAATGTAGTGTCCATACTTGCTCAACTGTTCAGGGTTCGATGTCTGCAGGAAAATCCAGTTTGCTGTCACTCTGACAGCCTCTTGTTACCAGATGCATCAACATGATCAATGCAAGGTATTATTTTAGGGATTTTTCAAGCAACACTGGTCATGCTGGTTATAACGTGGTCACATTTTGGTGGCAGTAGTTGAAATTGAATTATTTTTTATTACTGCCATAATAAGGTAATGAATCAATAGATGAAATATTTTTTCATGATAAATTATCAAATTATGAAATAGGATGAGTTTAATAGCAATTAAAATGTGAAATTTTGAGACATTTTTATAGTTTGTCAATTTAACACTAAATGAAAACAGAAAAAAATTAAGATTTATGACCCCTTCTGTGGCCATGTGAATTACGATTTATGACCCCTTCTGTGGCCATGTGAATTACGATTTATGACCCCTTCTGTGGCCATGTGAATTACGATTTATGACCCCTTCTGTGGCCATGTGAATTACGATTTATGACCCCTTCTGTGGCCATGTGAATTACGATTTATGACCCCTTCTGTGGCCATGTGAATTACGAAATTTTCAAACTGCAATACTATCAAAACAGCAAAGATAATGAATAATAGAGATGGTCCGTTTTGTAAATATACCAAGGGGAAACTTGCAAATCATTATTATTTATTGTTTCATTGCATATATATAATAGAAAAAGGGCATAAAACCAAGATTTTTGTAGAAAATCCAGACTTTAATACAGAGATTTTTGTTATAAAATTTTAAACATAGATTACTCACTTGTTTATTTATGATGTGCTAGCATTTATTGTCTACAAAAAGTCATAAACAACCTTTAAATTCCAAAAAACCTTGTGCTGAGTGACAAAAGTCGAGCACACCCTAGAAGGTGTACTTGAATTGGCCCATATTTATATTTGTTTTAACCAATATCTAAATATATAAACTTGTTTTAAGGAAATCATTGCTAGCACTGCATGCAATAATCCTCTATCTAGCAAGCACAGAATTGCCAAATATGCGAGTATAACAATGTATAAGGGGAAAGGCTGTGGATTTTCTATAAAATTTCCATATGTTTAGCATTGAATCAACACAAGGGTACACAATCCTTAAGCATGTTTAGTTTAGTGTCTCCATATGATTTCAGTTGGAGTTGTTTCCCTTTACTGACATGTTGAAAGGGAATTGCCATTCTGGCAATGACTGGTTGACTTTCATATTAAATGAACAAAAACTACACTATGTACATTTATACATATTTGAATCTTTCGTACAAATGTACCATGTGTACTGTTCATGCAAGTCTCATAATTAAAAAATCTTTACAAAATCATACATGTACTACAGTATTGATGACGGCTCAAACAAATGATAGTTTTTCAGAGTTTTTTATTTTTTTAAGTCTAATGTCAGCATTATCAGTAAATGTATATAACAAGGTGCACATGAGTTTTGTTGATTTACAAAATTAAGGTTCAACAAGCTTTTGCACGTTCTGACAATGACCAGCCTCCCCTTAGACTTGTTTGAAATATTTAAGATATAAATGTATATACGTAGTTTTAATTAATTGTATAACATGTATTATTTTGTAGGTTAAATTTATCATGTTGCAAAAAATAGATCTGTGTGCATGTATAGCAAAATGAAATTGAAATTGCAAATGTATGTATATTAGGCCAAATAAAATAGTATGTGTGGTTCCAGTTACATCTATCATGTCCAAAAAAAGGTAGGGAAGGTAGGTAGTGATTTTTTTTTTATTTTATGTTGTTTTTTTTTTTACATTGAGTATATATATATATATATATATATATAAACAAGTCTAAATTGAAAACAATGTTCAAACCTATGATTGCGTTGGATAAAACCGCAATTTTCATACGTGTGCATGCAAAACTAATTTCTTGGTAGAGGGGTCAAATTCAGCACTAACAACATTTTCCAAAAGACCAAATGAGTGAAAAAGTATATTTTAACAAAACGCATTTGACTAGCAGGTCGAACAACTGATGTTCTTAAACCCTGCTGACTGCCATTGGCGATTGCTAAATAAACAGATCACAATATGAAACAAAATAGATCTTATTATTAATTTATTACCAAACAGAAAACAATAAACTTGCGGAAAAGATGGTATACCGGGCTGGAACCTGTAAATATATATATATATATATATATATATATATAAGGAGCAACATTCTGACTTTAACAGTGCTTAATGAAATATGACAAAAAAATCTTTAGGGTAGGCTATTATTAGTCCCCTACCGACGAACTTGAAGTGGACTTTAGGTTTGTACTCTGTCCATCTGTCTGTCTGTCTGTCCATCTGTCAGTCCGGCAAATCAGTTTTCCAGACATTTTTTCTTCGTGCTTGAAGATATTGATTTGATATTTGGTTTATTGATTTATCATGACAAGTTATTTGCAGGTCAAGTTCAGTTTTCACGATTTTAGCTTTTCTCTTTGTTCAGTTAAAGCCGTTTCCTTAGAATTAAATTTTTGATGAAATACTTATTGATTAGTAGATTTCTGTTCAAAGGGAAATAACTCATATTTTAAAAGACTTTTAAAAGACCAAATGAAAATTTGGAATTTTTTCCTTTTCTTTGGTAAATTGTTTGAAGAATTTAGTGGTAGGTTTGTTTGTCATTCTTGAAGATATTGGTTTGATAATTAATATATAGTTTTATCATGGTCAAGTTGGAATTTTGTTCCAGTCTGATAATTTTGTGCAGTTTATGGTCTTTGGACATAGAAAATTCACTTAAATAATCAGTTTTCAACAGTTTTTTTCGTCATGCTTGAAGATTTTGACTTGATATTTTTATGTAGTTTACACCATGACAAGTTATAGATCAAGACAGAATTTTGTTCCATTACAATGAATTTGTAACCGGTAGGGGACTATGTATTGCCATGCAATACTCACAGAATGCTTGTTAAAACTAAAAAGTAGTGTAGGTCATGTAGGTAGGGTAACTGGAACCACACATATATTTTTATTTGGCCTTACATGTAAAATTGAGAATGGAATATGTTATTACATGAAATACATGTATAACATGTGGTAAATACTGTCGATATATTTATTTTTTGTTAATTGACAAAACATTGTGATGATTGTACTACTGTAAATTCAGAAATCATTGCGATAATGCGAAAAATGTGACTTGGTTATAATCGCATTAATTTAAACTCATATTTTGAAATTTTTTATATGAATTAAACAGGATTTTTCTCAATATCACAAAGATAAAAAACGCATTTTTGTCTAAAATGACAAAATCGCAATAATAAATGCATGCAATAATTTCTGAATTTACAGTATCTAAATTCTTGGATATCTTATTTCCTGGTCTTGCCAAATTCAGCATACCAGGCAATATAAGATATGACCTTTTGATAAAAGTTTGCTTACAAATGTATATATACAATGTATATATGTTGGTAAACGCTATATGAGTATAATTTTCCTGTATAATTTTCCTGTAGGATGTAGGACAAGTAGTCACATGACAAAAAGTTTTAATGTAAGTTTTGATCCCAGTAGTCAGTACACTAGTTTAATTTTACCCACTTTTTAGCTCACCTGGCCCGTCCATCGTCCGTCGTCCGTCGTCGTTAACTTTTACAAAATCTTCTCCTCTGAAACTACTGGGCCAAATTTAACCAAACTTGGCCACAATCATCATTGGGGTATCTAGTTTAAAAATTGTGTCCGGTGACCTGCCAAACCAACCAAGATGGCCACCATGGCTAAAAATAGAACATAGGGTAAAATGTATATTTTGGCTTATACCTCTGAAACCAAAGCATTTAGAGCAAATCTGACATGGGGTAAAATTGTTGATCAAGTCAAGATCTATCTGCCCTGAAATTTTCAGATGAATCGGACAATGGGTTGTTGGGTTGCTGCCCTGAATTAGTAATTTTAAGGATTTTTTCCGTTTTCGGTTATTATCTTGAAAATTATTATAGATAGAGATAAACTGTAAACAGCAATAATGTTCAGCAAAGTAAGATCTACAAATAAGTCAACATGATCAAAATGGTCAGTTGACCCTTAAGGAGTTATTGCCCTTTAAAGTAATTTTTACCAATTTTTGTAAATTTTGTAATCTTTACAAAATCTTCTCCTCTGAAACTAATGGACCAAATTCAACCAAACTTAGCCACAATCATTATTAGGGTATTTAGTTTATAAAATGTGTGCGGTGACCCAGCCAACCAACCAAGATGGCTGCCATGGCTAAAAATAGAACATAGGGTAAAATGTAGATTTTGGCTTGTAACTCTGAAACCAAAGCATTTAAAGCAAATGTTACAGGGATTAACTTGTTTATCAAGTAAATATCTATCTGCCGTCAAATTTTTAGATGAATTGGACAACTGGTTGTTGGGTTGCTGCCCTGAATTGGTAATTTTAAGGAAATTTTGCTGTTTTGGTTAATATCTTGAAAATTATTACAGATAGAGATAAACTGTAAACAGCAATAATGTTCAGCAAAGTAAGATCTTCAAATAAGTCAACATGATCAAAATGGTCAGTTGACCCCTTAAGGAGTTATTGCCCTTTAAAGTAATTTTTTACCAATTTTTGTAAATTTTGTAATCTTTACAAAATCTTCTCCTCTGAAACTACTGGACCAAATTCAACCAAACTTAGCCACAATCATTATTAGGGTATTTAGTTTAAAAAATGTGTGCGGTGACCCAGCCAACCAACCAAGATGGCTGCCATGGCTAAAAATAGAACATAGGGGTAAAATGTAGATTTTGGCTTGTAACTCTGAAACCAAAGCATTTAAAGCAAATCTTTTAGGGATTAACTTGTTTATCAAGTAAATATCTATCTGCCCTCAAATTTTCAGATGAATTGGACAACTGGTTGTTGGGTTGCTGCCCCTGAATTGGTAATTTTTAAGGAAATTTTGCCGTTTTGGTTAATATCTTGAAAATTATTACAGATAGAGATAAACTGTAAACAGCAATAATATTCAGCAAAGTAAGATCTTCAAATAAGTCAAACATGATCAAAATGGTCAGTTGACCCTTAAGGAGTTATTGCCCTTTAAAGTAATTTTTACCAATTTTTGTAAATTTTGTAATCCTTTACAAAGTCTTCTCCTCTGAAACTACTGGACCAAATTCATGGAAATTGGTTTACCCTCCCCTCAGTTATGCTTTATTGACTTTGAAATTTTGCTTAGTTTACATGTATTAGTGTGTGTTTAGGTTGTTTAAAGAAAACTACTTAAGATAAGTCAATGGTATTTGGTATGCAGTTGTATCAGCATTGGCACATCTCATTTCCATGGAGATTGTTTAGCCATCTACCTTCAGTCATGGTTAATTGACTTTGAATATTTGCTAAACTTACATGTTAAAGTGATATATTTTTATTTCAACATTTGCATTATCGAAATTGCAAAAAAGCGAGACATATCTCTGTGATAACAGTTTATTTAGCATTTATATCTAGTATCTTAAAATCTATCATACATGGATAAAAACTATTACAGCATAAATGATCAGCAAGACCAAATCTACAAGTAACTTAATATGGCCATAATCATATCTTGACTCCTTGTTGTTTAACTGTGTTTTTGTCTATTGTCTTGAAGCTATAAAACATGGAAACTTTGAATACAAAAAGATCAACAAAGCAATTCAAAACCACTTGAATTTTGCAACAACAAATGAGAGTTTTAACGACCTCAGCTGGCTATACAACTCTTGCACAATCAACTGAATTTTGCAGAAATCATTAATAGGAAAGATTGCCCTTAAATGATAATTTTTATTACCTTTTGTTTTTTTTGGGGGTGGTTGCAACAACAAAACTTCACAACAAACTTTCTCATCACTTAGCATTTCTCGTTAGATAAATTTTACAAAATTCTCCCTGAAACTACTGTCAAATTTAACCAAACTTGGTTTAAATCACCACTAGGATATCCAGGGACCACTGTGTATGATGACCCTGCCTGCCAACATGGCACACATGGCTGAAATAAAACATAGGTTTCAAATGCACTTTTTAGTCTTATATCTCTGAAACTCAACGACAGTACAACAGTTGCATTTATCATGCATCAATTGTAAATAAAAATATCAGGTGAGCGACACAGGGTCCTTGGAGCCTCTAGTTTAAAGTTGAATAAGAAAAAAACAAGCAAATATATCAAATTGAAATTACATATATTATATGTATACAGTCCTACAACTAAGCCCAAGAAATCACATCAAAATGATGTTGGATTGAAAATCAGCTTATCAGATACACCACTTAAAAAACACAAAATTTTCAAATAAATTTGTCACTTCAATTATAAGTTTGTTTGTTGATGAATACCACATGTTTGGTTTTCTTGATAATAGGTGGTAATTGTTGCATGAAGGAATTAATAGTAAATACACAACACATTGTGTATTATCATCTCTACTGAAAAGAAACTCAGTTTTTTTGTTTTAAACATCTGTTTGTTAAGTAATATTATCTGTCCCTTTATCAGCATGAAAGGACAGATTTACAACTCTAGTTGACCATTTTATAATTGAAAGAAGATATGAAATTTTCACTCTGAAGGGCTTAGATGCAAGACTGTATATACATGATATATATAATCATGATAATATATATGCATTATCTTGAAAAAACAAATTAAATGAGCAATGAACAGATGCATGATATTTTCTTAACAAAAGTTAATAACACATGATTTAATAATACATGTACAAGTACATGCAGTAATGTACTTGACTCTTCAGTGGTAATAAGACATTTGGGCTGATTCAGACTGATATTTAAAAGTTTATGTACACAAACCCATTAATCATTTATAAGATTTAATGTATAAAATACAGCGTTTTCATTTTGTAAAAATACATTCAGGAAGGGAAATATGATTTTGGTTTGGGAGGATCATGAGGATGCATGGAAGGAGGTTTATTTGAGAAGGAATTTTCATTTCCACCTCTTGATTTATGTTGAAATATTCATTTTATCCTACAAACATGTATCATGGACAAGACTGTTTTACAAGGCCAGAATATTTATTTCTAAAATCTCCTGGCCACCCAAGGAAAGTGAGATTTTGCTACAGATATTTATGAAAATGTCTTTGATTTTAATGGCAGGTCAATATATACCTACCTTAATCTTGATTCAAATACACATTACCTTTTAAAAAAATACTTGTTAATCACTTCCTTTTAATAAAGCCAGAGTTGATTCCCTTTTTACCCTTTTAAAAATCACTTCTACCGTGATTTGAAATATTAAAAAAACAACACTCTTTCAACTGATTTTGATGATTGGAAAAGTGTCCTTTTTATAAGTAACAAGAACATGAAGAAAGAAAAAAAAAACAGTAGCATGAACATTAGTATATGTGGGACATGTTTTCATCATGCAGAGGGGTCAAACCACCAAAAGTCATTTTCATTTGAACATGCATGTTGAAGCTTGTATAAAATTAAGAATGGAATTGGGGAATGTGTCTAAGAGATGACAACCTAATCAAAGTGCAGAAAACAGCCCAAAGCCACTAATGGGTCTTCAACACAGCAAGAAAATCCTACACCTGAAGGCGGGCTCCAGCTGTTTATATGATTTACAGCGCTTGAACTACAAGTAGATATATATACAAATGTACATCTAATTGTCTTCAAAGTTCAACAGAAAATGAAATTTTGCTTGTATTCAGAGATGGGTCTGATTACTTTCAATGTAATTGATTAAATTACAATGACTTTGTAAATTGTACGATTAAATTAAATTAATTATTACATCATTTCTCAAAGTACCTGAATAAATTAATGATAACAGTGGCAAGTAATCATGATTACGCCTGATTACAATGAATTTCAAAATACAACAATGTAACCCATTTGAATGATGTAAATCATCTATTAAAGGTTTTAAGTTATTAAATGATCAAACTTCATCAATTTAATAAATCAAAGATTCGCAACATATATAGATGAACATTCTGTCACTGGAACCCATTGAATTTTTATCATCAGTAATCTCTGAATTATTTTGACTTCAATTGAGTAAAGGTTTGTAAAGAATTTTGGTTTTCATACATCTTCCAGACTATATATGTATTTTCGGATGCAGTCTTGGGAAGTTAAAATATGGATGAAGTAAAGTTACCAGTTAAAACATATCTAAAATTGTAATAGAATTGTTCAAAAACCCTACATAAAATATAAGTATTAAAAATCATTACATTTTATTTGCCCATGTATGCCAACATTTGTTAATTTTAAACAACATATTTGTCACACTTTTTGTTTGTACTAATCATAATAATTAGATAAATTTTCACATGTCTGGTTTATCTTTTATCATATATAGCCCTACAGCTACACATAATTGATAATTGCAATAAAACAGACCTTAATTGGTGTTCTACCTATCAATTCAAAGGTGACAATAATCACAATATTGACAAAGGATAATAATTCAGGGGTTAAAGAAAAGTATTACTTGAATGTAACAGTCAAATATACGGGTACACATTTAAATTGTGAAAACATGTACAATACTTTTTAATTGGGCTAATGATTACTTTCAATACTGTATCAGTTTGTTTTGTTACTGAAGTAAATGTATCAATATCATGCTTAATGTATTAAACAAAACTATTTGAACATGTTAATTATTTATTAAATATGAATAACAAAAAGGTTAATTTAAGATGTGACCTATTAACCATGAACACCATTTCAGACTTTTTTTTATTGTAATCAGAATGTAATCAAAAGTAATCAGGATTACAAGGTATTTTGTGAAAAAATTGATTAAATTAAATTACATGTAATCAGATTTTTGTCTGATTAATGATTACAATGATTATTTGAGAAATTGTAATCAATTACAGCTGATTAATGATAACAATTACAATTACCCCAAGTCTGCTTGTATTTTCACTAGAACTTTGGAGGGCTTAATACTTTTAGCTTACATGTTCTTAGTCAATGTTAGTATAATATTATTTGTAAAAAATCTGAAATTTCAAAAGAATTTCCATATCAAAATTTGAATGAAACTTAGCAAAACAGGGTAACATTTATTCGCATAAGTGTAAGCTCTGCAAGAATAAAGTGAATTTGAAATTCTAAATGAAAAAAACAAAGAAGATATACCAAGATGCAGACAATATGTAACAAAGATAACGGATTTCTGTTAATGACTTGTACCGATTCTGGTTCAGAGAAGGATTTGTGTCTGTTTAGGACATGTAAGAAGTTTTAATTCATTAAAACATACCTATATGGTCTATATACTCATATGGTCTGGCCTGTTAAAAACCAAACGAGTATATCTCATATGGTCATGGTCATACACCATTGGTCAATATACTCATATGGTCCTGAACATAGACACACAAAACAAAAAAGCAGAAAAAGAGTGATTTTTCTTATTCTTACATGTCTTATTATTATTTTTCAACTGTTGATAAGAAAAATTTTAAGCCATTGAACATGTTAAAAGCTCATTAAAAGTGTAAATATTTTCTTTAAGGAAAAGAAAAGGATTGTGAAAAAAATAGGTGGCAATTAAGTATGATTTCATTGTGTTCAGACATGCTATTTTTCAAACTATTATGTCTTTCCTATTACCATGGTAATTATTGTCAACAAAATTGGCAAATGTTGCAAAGGGAGCCATTAAGTATTTTATAAAGTATCTCACCTTTCTATGGTTCTCCTTATACCATGTATACCATTCTTTTTTGAGTGGATTTTAGTATACAGTGGTACCACCTTTTATGTATGTTTATGCCCCCGCCGTAGTGGAGGTCCATTAAGTTTCACCCTTGTCCATTTGTACGTCCATCCGTACATCCCGAAATTGATTCTTTATCTTCAGTATACCTCTTCCAAATGTTATAAAACTTAAACAGAATGCTCATTACAATAAAAACAAGAGTGCATACGCTGAAATGTCTCGCCTTCTTTACTAACCATTGATATTATGTTGATAGTCCTAAATGAAAGCTTTACTACAACTATTACATAAACTTAACATGATCCAAGAAAAGGAAGTCAAGGTCATATAAACCAAACGAGAAAAACATATACACCTTACAATCATTCAATACACTAAATATAGTTGACCTCTTGCTTATAGTTTCTAAGAAACAGACTTAACCAAGAAAACTAAACATTGACCAATGAATTGTGAAAATGAGGTCAAGGTCAGATGAACCATGCCAGGCAGACATGAACAGCTTACAATCCTTCCATACAACAAATATAGTTGACCTTTTGCTTATAGTTTAAGAAAACCAGACCGAAACACATAAACTTAACAATGAGCAATGAACCGGGAAAATGAGGTCAAGGTCAAATAAAACCTCGAGACTGACATGTACATCATAAAATATTTCCATACACCAAATATAGTTGACTTGTTGCATATAGTATTAGAAAAAAAGACCAAAACTCAAAAATTTAACTTTGACCACTGAACCATGAAATTGAGGTCAAAGTCAGATAACACCTGCGAGTTGACATGTACACCTTACAATCATTCCATACACCAAATATAGTAGACCTATTGCATAAAGTATAAGAAAAACGGACCAAAACACAAAAACTTAACTATAACCACTGAACCATGAAAATGAGGGCAAGGTCAGACGACACCTGCCAGTTGGACATGTACACCTTACAATCCTTCTATACACCAAATATAATAGACCTATTGCTTATAGTATCTGAGATATGGACTTGACCACCGAAACATATTAACCTTGTTCACTGATCCATGAAATGAGGTCCAGGTCAAGTGAAAACTGTCTGACGGGCATGAGGACCTTGCAAGGTATGCACATACAAAATATAGTTATCCTATTACTCATAATAAGAGAGATAAGGCATCTATATACAAAGTATGAAGCATCCAGGTCTTCCACCTTCTAAAATATAAAGCTTTTAAGAAGTTAGCTAACGCCGCCAGATCACTCTCCTATATAGAGCTTTCTGCGACAAAAGTCGCAGGCTCCACAAAAACCAGATCAAGTTTAAATTAAGGTGTCGTAATATTTACCTTTCTACGAATTTGCCCCTTTACAAATGGAATAATTGCTTTTTAGCTCACCTGGCCCATAGGGCCAAGTGAGCTTTTCTCATCACTTGGCGTCCGTCGTCTGTCGTAACTTTAACAAAAATCTTCTCCTGAAACTACTGGGCCAAATTTAACCAAACTTGACCACAATCATCGTTGGGGTATCTAGTTTAAAAATTGTGTCCGGTGACCAAGCCAACCAACCAAGATGGCCGCCATGGCTAAAAATAGAACATAGGGGTAAAATGGAGATTTTGGCTTATATCTCTAAAACCAAAGCATTTAGAGCAAATCTGACTGGGGTAGAATTGTTTATCAGGTCAAGATCTATCTACCCTGAAATTTTCAGATGAATCGGACAACCCGTTGCTGGGTTGCTGCCCCTGCATTGGTAATTTTAAGGAAATTTTGCCTTTTTTGGTTATTATCTTAAATATTATTATAGATATAGATAAACTGTAAATAGCAATAATGTTCAGCAGAGTAAGATCTACAAAAAAGTTGACATGACCAAAATGGTCAATTGACCCCTTAAGGAGTTATGGCCCTTTAAAGTCAATTTTCAACAATTTTTTGTAAATTTTTGTTATCTTTTACAAAAATCTTCTCCTCTGAAACTAGTAAGACAAATTTAACCAAACTTGATCACAATCATCATTAGGGTATCTAGTTTAAAAAATGTGTCCGATGACCCCGCCTGCCAACCAACATGGCTAAAAATAGAACATAAGGGTAAAATGCAGTTTTTGGCTTATATCTCTGAAACTAAAGCATTAAGAGCAAATTTGACATCTGTAAAATGTTCATCAGGTTAAGATCTATCTGTCCTGAAATTTTCAGACGAATCAGACAACCCATTGTTGGGTTGCTGCCCCTGAATTGGCAATTTTAAGGAAATTTCGCAGTTTTTGGTTATTATCTTGAATATCATTATAGATAGAGATAAACTGTAAACAGCAATAATGTTCAGCAAAGTAAGATCTACAAATAAGTCAACATGACCAAAATGGTCAGTTGACCCCTTAAGGAGTTATTGCCCTTTAAAGTCAATTTTTAACAATTTTTGGTAAATTTTTATAATCTTTTACAAAAATCTTCTCCTCTGAAACAACTGAGACACTTAACCATTTAACCAAACTTGGTCACAATCGTCATTAGGGTATTTAGTTTAAAAAATGTGTCCGATGACCCTGCCTGCCAACCAACATGGCAGACATGGCTAAAAATAGAACATAGGGGTAAAATGCAGTTTTTGGCTTATATCTCTGAAACTAAAGCAAAAGTATAACGGTTGCATTGATTTATGCATCAATTGTAAATAAAAATATCTGGAGAGCGACACAGGTTCCTTGGAGCCTCTAGTTTTCGTTCTCTAACTTAAGTGTGCCTCAACAAAATGTTATAACCCTTATACACAATGCTTATTAGCACAAAACACTGATCCGGTTTGAAATTTGGTGGTGTCACTTTTACCATTTTGGAGCTATTAGAAATAAGAAGATGTGGTGTGAGTGCCAATGAGACAACTCTCCATACAATTATAGGTCAAAGTACGGCCTTCAACATGGAGCCTTGGCTCATACAAAACAGCAAGCTATAAAGAGGGCTCCAAAATGATAAACTTGTGTAAAACAATTCAAACAGGAAAACCATTGGTCTAATCTATATAAAAATAAGAAAAGAGAAACACTTATGAACTACATCAACAAATGACAACCACTGAACCACATCAACAAACGACAACCACTGAACCACATCAACAAACGACAACCACTGAACCACATCAACAAACGACAACCACTGAACCACATCAACAAACGACAACCACTGAACCACATCAACAAACGACAACTAATGAACAGCAGGTTACTTTACAAGTGAAAAAAACTGGAGTTTTTCGTTTCCATTCTCGAACTTAATTTAACATTGACTCATCATGCTCATGGCATTTGTCATTATAAAGAATGAAATAACGCGATATTTATTTCATGCGTCCGAACATACAATCATTATATATACGCAATAACATTCTATGTGGCATTATACCTGATTTTTATAAATCTATGATTGTTTTTAAATGCTTGAAATTGTTCAAAATGGTCATTTTGTTTAATACTTTTATTTGTACATGTATTTAATAATTACCTGTATAGGCATGAACATGATAAAACATGAATTTAGTTATGAAATGATTTAAGATCATTTAAGATATAGTCTTAGTAGTATTACATTTGTACATGATTGATAGGTTAAGTTTATTATGTTGGGATAATTGCAAAAACATAGATCTGCATGTATTTATAGTAAAATAAAGTTGAACTACTGTAAATTCAGAAATTATTGCGATGTTTTTATTATTGCGAAAAATGCGACAGGGTTATAATCGCAATAATTTAAACTCGCATTTTGAAATTTTTTATATGAATTAAACAGGATGTTTTCTCAATATCACAAAAATTAAAATCGTATTTTAGTCTAAAATGACAAAATCGCAATAATAAATGCACGCAATAATTTCTGAATTTACAGTATTTACTTACTAATTTTCAAATAAAATTGAGAATGGAAACGGGGAAATTGTTCAAAGAGACAACACCCCACCCACAGAGCAGAAAACAGCCTGAGGCCACAAATGGATCTTCCTATGGGATCTTCAACACTGCGAGAAAATCCCCCAACCAAAGGCTAGCTTCATCTGGTCCCTAAACAGTAATGTTCAGTGAAAAAGCACACTAAACCCTGAAACATAAAAATGAACCCAATTAAAAAAGCATACAAGACTAACAAAGGCCAGAGGTTCTTGACTTTGGATAGGCACTAAAATGTGGTTGATTTAAACATGTATTGTGAATGTATATTACATTTGTACATGTATAAATGCTATGAACTCATTTATTTTTGTGGGTAATCAATATTAGATTGACGAAACATGGACATGTTGTACTATTTACATTTTAATTCCTGGATATTTTTAGTCACCTACCGAAGAAGTGAAAGGGGACTTTAGGTTTGCACTCTGTCCGTCGGTCTGTCCATCCGTCAGGCCGGCAAATCAGTTTTCCAGACTTTTTTTCTTCATGCTTGAAGATATATTGATTTGATATTTGGTGTATTGTTTTATCATGACAAGTTACAGGTCAAGTTTGATTTTCACGATTTTAGCTTTTCTCCTTGTTCAGTTAAAGCCCTTTCTCTAGAATTAAATTTTTGATGAAATACTTATTAATTACTAGATTTCTGTTTAAAGGGTAATAACTCATTTTTGTCGTGCCTGCGACTTTTGTCGCAGAAAGCTCAACATAGGGATAGTGATCCGGCGGCGGTGGCGGCGGCGGCGGCGGCGTTAGCTAACTTCTTAAAAGCTTTATATTTTAGAAGCTAGATGACCTGGATGCTTCATACTTTGTATATAGATGCCTTATGTTACGAAGTTTCCGTCTGTCATATGTCCATTGTCCTTGACCTCATTTTCATGGTTCAGTGACTACTTGAAAAAAAAGTCAACATTTTTTGTAATGTTAATTTCTTTCTTATTATGAGTAATAGGATAACTATATTTAGTATATGCGTACCTTGCAAGGTCCTCATGCCCGTCAGACAATTTTCATTTGACCTCAACCTCATTTCATGGATCAGTGAACAAGGTTAAGTTTTCGTGGTCAAGTCCATATATCAGATACTATAAGCAGTAGGTCTACTATATTTGGTGTATGGAATGATTGTAAGGTGTACATGTCCAACTGGTAGGTGTCATCTGACCTTGACCTAATTTTCATGGTTCAGTGGTCAAAGTTAAGTTTTTGAGTTTTGGTCTTTTTTTCTAATACTATATGCAATAGGTGAACTGTAAATGGTGTATGGAAATATTTTATGATGTGCATGTCAGTCTCACAGGTTTTATTTGACCTTGACCTCATTTTCACGGTTCATTGCTCAGTGTTAAGTTTTTGTGTTTTGGTGTGTTTTCTTCAACTATAAGCAATAGATCAACCATATTTGATGTATGGAAGGATTGTAAGGTGTATATGTCTGTCTGGCAGGTATCATCTGACCTTGACCTCATTTTATGGTTCATTGGTCAAGGTTAAATTTTCATGGTTAAGTTTGTTTCTTAGATACTATAAGCAATAGGTCAACTATATTTAATGCCTAAATTGATTGTAAGGTGTACATGTCTCTCTGGCATGGTTCATCTGACCTTGACCTCATTTTCATGGTTCATTGGTCAATGTTAAGTTTTCTTGTTTAAGACTGTTTCTTAGAAACAATAAACAATAGGTCAATTATGTTTGGTTTATTGAATGATTGTAAGGTGTACATGTATTTCTCGTTTGGTTTGTCTGACCTTGACCTCAAATTCTTGGATCATGTTAAGTTTATGTGTTACTTGTAGTAAAGCTTTGTATTTAGGACTATCAACATAAAATCAATGGTTAGTAAAGAAGGCGAGACATTTCAGCGTGTGCACTCTTGTTTAACTTTTCCTAGAATTAAATTTTTGGTGAAATACTTATTAATTACTAGATTTCTGTTCAAAGGGAAATAACTCATTTTTTAAAAGATTTGTAAAAGACATTGTATTAAGATAAATGACATTTTGGATTTTTTTCCTTTTCTTTAGTGAATTGTTTGAAGAATTTAGTGGTAGGTTTGTTTGCTATTTTATGTAGTTTACACCATGACAAGTTATAGATCAAGTTAGCATTTTGTTCCATTACAATGCATTTTTAACCGGTAGGGGACTATGTATTGCCATGCAATACTCACAGAATGCTTGTATTTCCTGGTCTTGCCTGCATACCAGGTGATATAAAGTTTGGACTTACTTTTGATAAAAGTTTGCTTACATGTTGTTAAAATTAGGTTACATACAAATGTATATGAGTATTATTTTCATGTAGAATGTTGGACAGGTAGTCACATGACAAAAAGTCTCAATTTAGTTTTTATGCCCCACCTAGGGGCATTTTGATTTTCGGTCTGTGTGTCCGTCCATCCGTCTGTCACGCTTCAGGTTAAATTAGAGTTTTGATTCGAATTTCACTGTCCACTGAACATAGAAAATGATAGTGTGAGTGGGGCATCCGTGTACTATTGACACGTTCTTGTTAATTAAGTGATGATCCCAGTACACTAGTACGTCTAGTTCAATAACTCTGTCCTTCTTTGTTGTTTTTGTTAAAGTTGAACAAGAATTTACAAGAATAACAAATTAACAATGAATAAATACATGCACATGATATTTTCCGTAATAAAAGTATATAGATGATATAGTAAGGCACTTGACTGATCAGTGGTAATAATACAAAAAGACTGACTCAGACTGATAGTAAACAGTTTATGAACACAAATTGCTTAATCATTTATCAGTGTTGATGCATCATATATTGCCTCTTTGCTGTTAGAAACCATGTTTGTAAAATACAATAAGGAAGTGGCAATTTGATTTTGATTTGGGAGAATAAAAAGACGTTGATTTGAGATTAAAATTTTTGTTTGGACCTCTTGCTATGTTTACATATTCATTTGCATCATACGTGTTTCAAGGGTTTAGATTTTTTCATTTTTTCCAGGCCAGAATAAATCCTTTCTGAAATCTTCCTGGCCACCCAAGGAAAGTAAGATTTTGCTTTAAATATTTATAAAAATTTCTTGATTTTAATAGCAGCTAGGTCAATACCGATCTTAATCTTGATTCAAATACAAATAACTGTATAACAAAAATAGTGAATCATTTCCTTAAGTGTTTTTTATGCCCACCTTACCGGAGGGGGCATTAAGTTCTACATTTGGCTGTCGGAATGTCCCGAAATTTTTCTCCGTTCTCTAACTTAAGTTTACCTTAACCAAATGTTTTGAATCTTATACACAAAAGCTTATTACCAAAAAATACAGCTCAAGTTAAATTTGAGTAGCGTCACTTTTACCTTTCTAGAGTTTTAATTACCATAACAAATGGAAGAAATGCAGAATTTTTCGTTTCCGTTCTCTAACTCAAGTTTGCCTTAACCAATGTTATGAAACTTATAAACAATGCTAGGTACCACAAAACTCAGTACGAATTTGGGTAGCGTTACTTTTAATGTTCTTGAGTTATGTCCCTATATAACTTTATATGTAATCGGGGGCATCTTCTGTGGTGATGGACACATTCCTAATTTATTTTTAATAAAGCTCGAGTTGATTCTCTTTTTTCCACTTTTAAAAATAGGTTTTACCAGTGAAGTCAACAATGGTGAAGACACCTGTTATATAAACATACTGCCCTTGAATGAATGTGTTGGGATTGATTAACACAACAAATTTTCACAAAGGGCAGTATGTTTTTTTATTATACTAAACGCCTTATTATTCACGTGTGCACTATGTCATGTATGTTATACGAAGGAAAATCGTAAAAGATAAAGTGGTAAAATAAGATAGTTGACTAATAACTGAAATGACTTTAATTGAGCGCATTTCCTAACAATGTAATAACCGCTTTGAAAAATTGTTTGTTATTTAAATTTTTTTTAAAAATGCTAAAAGAGGGGTGAAAGATACCAGAGGAACATTCAAACTCGTAGATCGAAAATAAACTGACAACGCCATGACTAAAAGAAAAAGACAGACAAACAATAGTACACAAGACACAACATAGAAATCTAAAGACTAAGCAATACGAACCACACCAAAAACTGGGCGTGATCTCATGTGCTCTGGAAGGGTAAGCAGATCCTGCTCCACATGTGGCACCCGTCGTATTGCTCATGTTATTACAAACCTGGTAAATAGTCTTAATTCTAAAACTTGAGCTCTGCAAGAATAAATTGAATTTGAAATTCTAAATGAAAAACAAAGAATTTCAATCTGATTATAGGATAGAGTTGATTTGGAAGAGGAATGTTTAAAGAAGACTTGTGAAGAAAGATCACCACTTCCAGACCTCATTTCCTTAGAAGAAGGTGACAGTGATCCATTAACATGGTTACAAGAACAGATAGACATTGATGGATGTGAAAACAATGAAATATATGACAGAAAGCTTAGAAATAAGAACCAATCAGATAAAGTAAAGAGAGAATCAGGTGAGACCAATCATGAAAAGTTGTGGCATTGTAAAAAGTGTGAATTTTCAACAGGTGATAAGAAGGAACAAGAGAGACACAGAAAACATCACTCTTACATGGAACGAAAACTCAGAATGTCTAAACTATGTGAACCTCCAAAATATTCCTGTGATGAATGTGGAAATGAATATAAATCAGAAGACGGTTTGATAAAACATCAAAATTTAGTGCATTCGGGTAAGCCTATATTGAGATGTGTGCTTAGAGGGTGTAAATCACGTTTTGTGGAAGAATCTGTCTTACAAAAACATTTGTTATGGCACAAATCACAAGGTGTTCTGAAATGTAGGAAATGTGCACAGGTATTTGTACTAAAGGGTGCACTAAAAAGACACGAAGATTATTGTGTCAAAAGATTAATGTTTCGATGTGACATTTGTAATAAAGTGTATAAAGCCCAAAAAAATCTCTCTGAACATATGAGTAAAATGCATTGTCAGGGGGGTAAAGGCTTCAATTACAGGGAATCTTTAAAGTTTAGCAGAAATAACAACAGTATGACTTCTGCAGTTGATCAGAATAAAAGAGCAAGTATAACAGTCGAGAATACAAGTTTAGAAACTTCTTTGGAAGAGTTTAATGCTGATAATGTTGAGGAATTTGTTGAAGGGATGAATTCAATTTTACTCACCCAGCGGAATGAAAAAAAATCAAGACAGACACAAGACGTTTACCGTTGTATACATTGTGAATTCTCAACAGAAGATAAGATACAGTATACTAAACATAGAAAACACCATGCTTACCTTATTCGCAAGCAAAAGGATGCAGAACTCCAATCGCATACTTGTGATAAGTGTGAAACAGAGCATAAAACTACACTTGCATTGAAAGTTCATACGGAAAAGGTACATTCTATGGTATTTGAATGCCTAGAGAAAGGTTGTTTTAAATATTTTTCGGATAAACACAAGTTAAATGAACATTTATTAGAGCATGAAGAAACTGGTTTAACAAAATGTGGGAAGTGTGCAAGATCATTTGTTACAAAACATGATTTGAAAGAACATGAGAATAGCTGCTTTCCTAACGAAAATGGTGGTGAAAACGATGATAATAACGATGATGTTGATGATGATGACATAGATGATGATGGTGATAATGATGATGATATTGAGGGTATTGTAAAAACGTTAAATGATGCTATTAATAAGAAAAGGTCAAAGGTTTTTAAATGTGATAAATGTAATTTTTCAACAAAAGATCATAAGAATTATGAAAAGCATTCAAGCCACCATGGTTATTTAAAGAGGAAGGAAACACAGATATATATTTGTAGATATTGTGTGATGACCTTCAGGACCAGATCAGGAATGAGTAAACATGAGCTCACTTTTCATTCGGACCAATTTTATGAATGCAAGGTTAAATCCTGCACTAGTGTATTTAAGTATAAACAGCAATTAGAAAAACACATATTAAAGCATAAAAAGAGGTCTTTTGAAATGCAAGAAATGTAACAAGAAATTTGTTTTTAAAAGCCCCTTATAGCTCGCTGTTCGGTGTGAGCCAAGGCTCCGTATAGAAGACCTTACTTTGACCTATAATGGTTTACTTTTATGAATTTTGACTTGGATGGAGAGTTGTCTCATTGGCACTCATACCACATCATCTTATATATATTTACACCACATGAAGATAAATGTATAAGGAATATGACATCAAATGAACAGACTCAGTGTCACTTATGCGGAAAACAGTTTGGAAGCAAATCAGGATAGTTAGGGCACATGAGAAAACATAATAATGGAATGTTTGATTGCTTTTGTGGAAAAAACATTTGACAGTATTAAAAATCTTAATCAGCATAAAAAATGTCATAATGATCCTATGCTTAAATCATTTTGTGAAAAAAAGGTTTCCGAGAAGAGTGAAAATAGTGCAGATTCAGATGAAATGGAAGATAGCACATCTTAAAGTTCAAGTGCAAAGTATAATTCGAAAAGTACTAAAGCAAAGCAAACAGTATCTGGATAATGGAAATGAAGAGTGTGTTATAGAACATGTTTATATCGCAGATTTTCACAATTTAACATCGATTAAGGAAGAAGTGTCAGCAAATGGTGGACCCTTACCAAATGGTGCTAACATGTTGCACATAAGATGCTCACGTTAGAAACTAACATGATTGCACATGAGGTTTTTAACATGCAAATTAGGTGAGCATTTTGTGAGCAAAAAAATTGCACATATGAAACTAACCTAATTTTGTTCCACATGTGCATTTTATCAGATTGCTCATATGAGCAGCTGCTCTCATGTTGCACACGTGAATATTAGTTGACCAATTTGATTTTGGTATCTAATTATTTCCAGATGATGATTAAATTGTATCTAAAGATCAAAACAAAATGGCTGCTTCAAAATAGGATAATTTTTTAATTTAAATGAAAATCTTAAATAATTGAAAATAAAATAAATGACACATCATGTTAAGTGTGATTCTTTAATACTGTCAGTTATGATTTTCATATTATTTTGTCTTTTGCTATTTAAACAATAATGACTAAAACATTACATTACATTATAAAACTAGTGCAGGGACAAGCAAGTTTAGTACATAATGAATGTCTTTGATTAAGTACTGTATTTCAGAAAGTTTAAAACAGGAATTATCTATATACATGTACACATGTAGTACTTATTTGAAGCAACATGCATACTCCCATAAAGGACTTAAAATTGTTATATATTTCAGAATCTGAAACAAAAATGAACATGATGAAATAGAAATGATAACTTACAAATAATTAACCACAGCCACACTGGTTTTATCAGATTCCAACAATGCCATTAAGTTCAAATAGCACAAAATATGGCTTAAAATTTTTCATCTCCATCTCCCTCCAAATTGATGCTTTGAATTTGAATTTACAGGAAGTACATGACTGGGCATGTCATTTTGAAAAAGCTCATATGAGCAATGATCTATGTTAGTTTTAAATGGTTAGAAGAATGGACAAACTTTTCAAAGTACAAAACTAACATAAACTAACATAGATGATAAAAGCTCATCTGAGGTTTGAATTGCACATACATGTATGAGCATTATGTTAGATTTTTTTGGGCACATATGAACTACCAAACTGCACATGTGAGCAATCTGATTTGCATACAATTCTTACTTGCATCTCATGTGCTTCACACGTGAAACTTATGTGCTTTTGTAAGCAATTTCTGTACGGGTAATAACAACAGAAAATGATGAAAATAATGAGTCAGATGTGAGTAAGGAATCTGACATGACGTTTGGTGATGAAGGGGATGAATTGATATTGAAGAATAAACAAAATGATGGTGACATGCTTAACATTGGCATTGAACATGTTGAATGAATTTATCTCTGATGTTGTTATATGAAGATATTAGTGACTATACGTAGTGACATTGAATAGTCTGACGAATATATAGACATCCAAAACAAACAAAGAAGCAAAAAAGTGTGAATTTTAAGTATTAACATTTTTCTTGAGCATGCGACTTATGTCCCAGAAAGCTCGACATAGGGAGAGTGATCTGGCGGCGACAGCCACTTTAGTGTTAACAAACTTCTTTAAAGCTTAATATTTCAGAAGGTGGAAGACCTGAATCTTTTATACTTTGCATATAGATGCCTTATGTTATAAAGTTTCCGGTCGGTCATATGTCCATTGTTCTTGATCTCATTTTCATGGTTCAGTGACTACTTGAAAAAAAAAGTATTCTTAATTCATGTTATTTCTCTCTTATTATGAATAATATAACTATTTGGTATGTGCGTACCTTGCAAAGTCCTCATTCACGTCAGACAGTTTTCACTTGACCTTGACCTCTATATATCAGATACTATAAGCAATAGGTCTACTTTATTTGGTGTAAGGAATGATTGTAAGTTGAACCTGGCCAATTGGCAGGTATCATCGGAACTTTACCTCATTTCCATGGTTCAGTAGTTAAAGTTTAGTTTTTATGTTTTGGTCTGTTTTTCTAATACTGTATGCAATAGGTCAAATATATTTAGTGTATGAAAATATTTTACGATGTACATGTCAGTCTGGCATGTTATATTTGATTGTGACCTTATGTTTACGGTTCTTTGTATTTGGTCTGTTTTTATACGACCGCGTCGTCAGCGTCGTCCGAAGACATTTGGTTTCCTGACAATAACTTTAGTAAATGTGAATAGAAATCTATGAAATCTAAACACAAGGTTTATAACCACAAAAGGAAGGTTGGGATTTTGGGGGTTATAGTCCTAACAGTTTAGGAATAAGAGGCCAAAAAGGGGCCCAAATAAGCATTTTTCTAGTTTCCAGACAATAACTTGTGGAACGGTGTATGGATCTCTCTGAAATTATACCATAAGTATTCATACCACAAAGGGATGGTTAGGATTGGCTTTGAGGGGGTTATGGCTCAAACCGTTTAGGAATTAGGGGCAAAAAGGGGAAAACAAGGGTTTCCTGGTTAATGGACAATTAAAAAAAAGTACAATGTTAAGTTTGGATTACCTCCCTTACACTGCTTTTAAATTATGAATAAAGAAATGTTGTATTGTCTTGAGGTGATTAGCTGTCAATTTATTTTTAGAAGTTACTATTTAAAAATGCTGATGTATGTCATTTTCTATATTAAGACTTTATGATGTATTTAAATGGGTAATCATGGTTGCAAACTCCATTGGAAATTTGAATTGAGGTTATGACTATATCTTGATTGCACAAAACAAAAATTGGTTCTAAAATTATTATTCTGTGTCAGAAACCTATTATGTGTCAAATATTTAATTACAATCCAAATTCAGACCTGTATCAAGCGCGAATATTGTGTCCATTTTTGCCCCAACTGATTAGGGTTGGACCTCTGCGATCGTATCCAGCTGCTCTTGGCGAAGCAATTTATTCTCATATTATAAGCATTCTAGGTCATCCATGGATGGAATGATTGTAAGGTTTATATTTGTTTGGTAATGATCATCTGACTATGACCTCATTTTTATGGTTTATTGGTCAATCTTTAGTTTTCCTGGTTAACTTTGTTTCTAATATACTAAATGCAATAGGTTAACTATATTTAAAGCATCTAATGATTTTAGGGTGTACATGTCTGTGCGTTAGGATCCTTCTGACCTTGGCCTCATTTTTATGGTTCATTGATCTATGTTAAGGTTTCCTGGTTGAGTTTGTTTCTTAAATGTGCAATACATGTAGGTCAACTATATTTAAAGCATATTTGGTGTATCGAATGATTTTAAGGTGTTCTTGTATTTGCAGTTTTGTTATCTGATCTGACCTCATTTTCTTTGACCATTTTAAGTTTATGTGATAGTTGAAGTAAAGCTTTATATTTAGGACTGTCAACTTAATATCAATGGTTAGTAATCAAGGCGAAACATTTCATTGTGTGCACTATGGTATTTTTCAACTTTTGATTAGAAAAATATTAAACCACCAAAAGCTCATTAAACATGTTAAAAGTGTAAATATTATCTAAGGAAAAGAAAATTATTCTAAATAATGAGTAGATGGCAATTAATTCTGAATTTTTTTCAGACATGTTCATGATGCTATTTGTCAAACTATCGCTTTCATCTAGCCATTGTCTGAACAAACATGATAAAATGAGACACTAAGTATGAAATTTATTTCTTCTTTCTTCCATTTTTTTTGGTGTTTTTTAGTACACAATGGTACATCCTTTTATAGACATTTTTACATTGACTCATGGCATTTGTCATTAATATGCTATTATTACATATAAGCATTCAAGCCATTAAATCTATAGCATTGTATAGTGAGAGTTCTTACAAATTATATCAAAAAGTGTTATAATAGAAAAACAATGTTCTCCTTATATATCTGCCTGTTGTTATGTTGAATGGTTATAACACATGTCATACATCAAAGACAATCTATATTTATAAATTTTAAAAATCCTACTTGATATACTTTGGTATGAAGTCGGGTCAATTAGCAAATTAGATATTACTGTTAATAATTTAACCTTAATAAAACATGTCAAACAACAATTATATATGTTAGCATGGGGAATCTTGTCACTGTGTTAACTTATTTGTATTGCTAATTTGCTAGTTGACTACATCTTATTGCAAGATGATTGCTCAGAAACTTAAAAATATTTTTGTCGAGCCTGCGACTTTTGTCGCAGAAAGCTCGACATAGGGATAGTGATCCGGCGGCGGCGGCGTTAGCTAACTTCTTAAAAGCTTTATATTTTAGAAGGTGGAAAACCTGGATGCTTCATACTTTGTATATGGATGCCTCATGTTACGAGGTTTCCATCAGTCACATGTCCAATGTCCTTGACCTCATTTTCATGGTTCAGTGACTACTTGAAAAAAAAGTTAAGATTTTTTGTAATGTTAAATTCTCTCTTATTATAAGTAATAGGATAACTATATTTGGTATGTGCGTACCTTGCAAGGTCCTCATGCCCGTCAGACAGTTTTCACTTGACCTCGACCTCGTTTCATGGATCAGTGAACAAGGTTAAGTTTTGGTGGTCAAGTCCATATCTCAGATACTATAAGCAATAGGTCTAGTATATTCGGTGTATGGAAGGACTGTAAGGTGTACATGTCCAACTGGCAGGTGTCATCTGACCTTGACCTCATTTTCATGGTTCAGTGGTAATAGTTAAGTTTTGTGTTTTGGTCTGTTTTTCTTATACTGTATGCAATAGGTCTACTATATTTGGTGTATGGAATGATTGTAAGGTGTACATGTCTAGCTGGCAGGTGTCATCTGACCTTGACCTCATTTTCATGGTTCAGTGGTCAAAGTTAAGTTTTTGAGTTTTGGTCTTTTTTTCTAATACTATATGCAATAGGTCAACTATATTTGGTGTATGGAAATATTTTATGATCTTTATGTCAGTCGCGCAGGTTTTATTTGACCTTGACCTCATTTTCACGGTTCATAGGTCAGTGTTAAGTTTTTGTGTTTTGATCTGTTTTTCTTAAACTATAAGCAATAGGTCAACTATATTTGTTGTATGGAAGAATTATTAGCTGTACATGCCTGCCTGGCATGGTTCATCTGACCTTGACCTCATTTTCATGGTTCATTGATCAATGTTTAGTTTTCTTGGTTAATGTTAAGTTTATGTGACAGTTGTAATTAAGCTTTATATTTAGGACTATCAACATAATATCAATGGTTAGTAAAGAAGGCGAGACATTTCAGCGTGTGCACTCTTGTTTAATTTGTGACTGTTTTTTTTTTTTTTTTTTAATATCTAAGGATTCAGGGAACAAATCCTGTGAATTTGTTAATCATGTAAATAATGTGTACAGTATTACTACAAAATCGTAAGTCAATTTGCACTTACATTGTAAATGCAGTTTTTTGAATTTTCAAAAACTGCATAATTTCATTAAATACTACCTGCCTAACATACATATGTAAAAGTAAAGAAAGAAGATTTCAATGGTTTGCACATACTTGAACTTCAACATGTTCAAAGAATCTAAATCATGAACATAAAAGAAGTTTATAATTTTCATTAAAAAAAAATGTTGTATATAAATGATACTGTAGAAGTTGAATCGCATGCACTTTTAGATTGTCCACTTTATCAACCTTTTAGAAAAGCCTTGTTTAATGGAGCTGAAAATGTTGAACCAGAATTTCTGAATTTGGATAATTTTTTATTTTCTGATATCAATGTATGAAGATTTAAAGCTATATCCAACATGTCCAATCTAATTTTTTTAAGAAGCCTCGGGGCTAAGTGGTCTAATTAGTCAAAATACTGTATTCCTAGCCTGTCAACTCTGAGGTTGTTAGTTCGAATCCCGCACATAGCAGTTGCACTCAACTCTTATCTTAACTGACAAGGATTGTTAGTTTTCCTTCCAAAGGTCTATGGTGTTTTCCAACCACTATTGCTTTCTTCAACAATAAAAACTGACCACTACAAAATAGCACAATAGTGTTAAAAATGGTATCAAACACCAATCAATCAATAAATTTAGGACGAAATCCTACAATTTTGCCTAGTACTTAAAAAAAAATCAGAGTTTATATTTTGTCAATAGTCCTTTAGTTTTATCACTGGGGCATATACTTTTTGTGTATTATATATATAACTATAATATTCTCTCATAACTCTGAGTGGCTTTTTATTTGATAGGAAATAATATGTTTTTTTATAATCATGATGATGTTTATATATTTGTACAAAAGTTTATTTGTTAATAAAATATTGATTTAAACTTGTATAACATTTCAATTTTTATACAAATGCATAAGGAATTTAAGTGCAAATGACACTCAATATGAAATATGAGGAAAACATTTTTGTCTCGCCTTGACGGAGTCAAAAAGCGAGACATAGGTATGCTGTTTCCGGTGGCGGCAGCGGAAGCAGCGTCAACAATGTATTAGTTTGTGATTAGGTTTAGTTTTATGGTGAACCACAAGTGGTAGGTCAATGATATGTGTAATGCATATGTATTAGCATTGGCACATTTCATTACCATGGAGATTATTTTGCCCTGTCCCCTCAGTCATGGTCTATTGACTTTGAAACTTTTGCTTAGTTTTCATGCATTAGTTTGTGATTAGGTCAGATTATGGGGAACCCCCTAGTGGTACGTGAATGATGATTGGTATGCAATTGTATGAGCATAAGCATATCTTATTTCCGTGGAGATTATTTGGCCATGTCTCCTCAGTCATGGTCTCTTGACTCTGAAACTTTTGCTTAGTTTTCATGTATTAGTTTGTGCTTAGGTCAGATTAAGATGAACCACTAATGTTAAGTCATTGATATGTAGTATGCAAATGCATTGGCATGTGCAAGTTTCATTTCCATATAGATTATATTACCCATGCATTCCTTCATTATGGTTCATTGACTTTGAAACTTTTACATAGTTTACAAGTTAATGTTTGTGTTAAGGTTTTTTTTTAAAGGGAACAACTTATGAAAAGACAATGGTATTTGGTATGCAGTTTGTAATGTTAAATTCTCTCTTATTATAAATAATAGGATAACTATATTTAGTATGTGCGTACCTTACAAGGTCCTCATGCCTGTCAGACAGTTTTCACCTGACCTCGACCTCATTTCATGGATCAGTGAACAAGGTTAAGTTTTGGTGGTCAAGTCCATATCTCAGATACTATAAGCAATAGGTCTAGTATATTCGGTGTATGGAAGGACTATACGGTGTACATGTCCAACTGGCAGGTGTCACATAACCTTGACCTCATTTTCATGGTTCAGTGGTTATAGTTAAGTTTTTGTGTTTTTGGTCTGTTTTTCTTATACTGTATGCAATAGGTCTACTATATTTGGTGTATGGAATGATTGTAAGGTGTACATGTCTAGCTGGCAGGTGTCATCTGACCTTGACCTCATTTTCATGGTTCAGTGGTTATAGTTAAGTTTTTGAGTTTTGGTCTTTTTTTCTAATACTATATGCAATAGTTCAACTATATTTGGTGTATGGAAATATTTTATGATCTATATGTCAGTCACACAGGTTTTATTTGACCTTGACCTCATTTTCAAGGTTCATTGCTCTGTTAAGTTTTTGTGTTTTGGTCTGTTTTTCTTAAACTATAAGCAATAGGTCAACTATATTTGTTGTATGGAAGAATTGTTAGCTGTACATGCCTGCCTAGCATGGTTCATCTGACCTTGACCTCATTTTCATGGTTCATTGGTCAATATCTAGTTTACTTGGTTAATGTTAAGTTAATGTGACAGTTGTAATAAAGCTTTATATTTAGGACTATCAACATAATATTAATGATTAGTAAAGAAGGCGAGACATTTCAGCGTGTGCACTCTTGTTTTAAAAGGGAGCAACTTATGATCACTTCCACCAAACCATATATTATCAATGTCATGTTAATAGCCTTAGCTATCTAAGCTAAAGGATGTAAATCACCAAGCTATCGGAATTCTTTAGGATAAAAAAACTCTATTTTAATTATTGGTCGTTCTTGTACCATGTCATGAATCTTCCTCATAAATTTGAGTCAAATGAAAATAAAAAATTCTAACATAAAAGAAGAGTACTAGATACCTTGATTTAATATTTATTCCTGATAATCAAGAGATAAGTAAAAATGCTGACATAATGTACCCATAGTGACTTAACCTAGATAAAGCTGCTGATGCAATAATATCAGTCCTTTTTGTCCATTGTAGGTATATTTGTGTTTATGCAAAAGAGAAAATTGCAGCTTAAATCTGCTTACCCTTCCGGAGCACATGAGATTACCCACAATTTTTGGTGGGATTCGTGTTGCTCAGTTTTCTATGTCGTGATTTGTGAACTGTTGTCTGATTGTTTGTTTTTTCTTCTTTGGCCATGGCATTGTCAGTTTATTTTCGACTCCTCGACTCATGAGTTTGAATGTCCCTTTAGTATCCTTCGCCTGTCTTTTAAAAATACGAATAAGTTTTGGTATCATCTTGACGATGTTCACTTCTTGCATTCTATGACGTCTGCATTTCACAATTTGCATAATTTGCTTGTATACATACACATAAGGGCACTTAAATGAGCGTAACTTTGCATTAACATTTTCCGAAGTTTAGTGGTTTTATCCGATCCACCGACTTCTTCCACCATTAAAACAGATCGTCCCAATATGGGGCAATGATATTAAAAGTAACGTTGAACACCAACAATCGATCAATCTAAACGAGACTAAAACCGGGCTAGGATGAAATTTGATTTTGCCTTTGAAAAATAGGCAGGACAGGAGTTTTGACCCTACCCAAAGGTAAAAAAGACATTTTCTTTTCTTTTTTCGACAAAGAGAAATTGAAGGATGAGACACATTTGATTTTTATGGGGGGGGGGTAGGATGAAATTTTGCAAAAAAAGTCAGGATGACAATTTAGGTAAAAAAGTCAGGATAAACTTTAAAAAAGGCAGGATCGAATAGAGTGAAAAATAAAAAGGCAGGACAGAGATTACAACTAAAAAAAATGCAGGACAAAATTTTTCATCCTAGCCCCCCCATAAAAATCAAATGGTAGCTCCCTTAGTTGTCATACCTATCTGATTAAAAAGAAACTTTTTCACATCAGGACAATGAAAGATTTCGAGTAGGCAGCTATTTTTATACGACCGCAAAAAAATTGGCGGTCGTATATTGGTATCGTCGTCGTCGTCGTTGGCGTCAGCGTCGTGCGAAGACATTTTGTTTTCGGACAAAAACTTTAGTATAAGTAAATAGAAATCTATGAAATTTAAACACAAGGTTTGAAACTACAAAAGGAAGGTTGGGATTGATTTTGGGGGTTATGGTCTTAACAGTTTAAGAATTAGGGGCCCAAATAAGCATTTTTGTAGTTTCCAGACTATAACTTGTGTGCAAGTGTATGGATCTTTCTGAAATTGTACCACAAGGTTTAATGTCACAAAGGGAATGCTGGGATTGAGTTTGTGGGTAATCCCCTAAACATTCATGAATTAGGGGCTAAAAGGGGCCAAAACAAGCATTTTCTAGTTTCCAGACAATAACTTGTGTTTATGTGTATGGATATCTCTGAAATTGTACTGCAAGGTACCATACCACAAAGGGAAAGCTAGGATTGAGTTTGGGGGTAATTTTTTAAAGGGGGGTTAAAAAAATTTGGTGTTTTTTTTTTTTTTTTCATTAGTTTTTGGGTTTTTTCTGAAAATTTCCATTTTTATACGACCGCAAAAAATTTTTGCGGTCGTATATTGGTATGACGTTGGCGTCGTCGTCGTCGTCCGAAGACACATTGGTTTTCGCACTCTAACTTTAGTTTAAGTGAATGGATCTCTATGAAATTTTACCATAAGGTTCAATACCACAAAAGGAAGGTTGGGATTGATTTTGGGGTTATGGTATCAACAGTTAAGGAATTAGGGCCAAAAGTGGCCAAAATAAGCATTTTGTAACTTCCAGACAATAACTTGTGTGTTAGTGTATGGATCTCTCTGACATTGTACCACAAGGTTCCATATACAAAAGGGAATGCTGGGATTAATTTTGGGGGTAATTGCCTCAAAATTTTAGGAATTAGGGGCCAAAAAACAAGCAATTTTCTAGTTGCATGACAATACCTTGTGTTTAAGTGTATGGATCTTTCTAAAATTGTACTACAAGGTTCCATATCACAAAGGGAAAACTGGGAATTTAGTTTGGGGTAATTGCCTAAAAAATTTGGAATAAGGGGCCAAAAATAAGCATTTTTCTAGTTTCCAGACAATAACTTGTGTTCAAGTGTATGGATCTCTCTGAAATTGTACTGCAAGTTACCATACCACAAAGGGAAGGCTGGGATGGATTTTGGGGGTAATTGCCTCAAAATTTTAGGAATTAGGGGCCAAAAAGGGGCAAAAAACAAGCATTTTTCTAGTTTCAGTACAATAACTTGTGTGTAAGTGTATGGATCTTTATGAAATTGTACTACAAGGTTCCATATCACAAAGGGAAAGCTGGGTTTGAGTTTGGGGGTAATTGCCCTAAACGTTTAGGAATTTGGGGCCAAAAAGGGTTAAAAAAACAAGCATTTTTCTAGTTTCCAGACAATAACTTGTGTTCAAGTGTATGGATCTCTCTGAAATTGTACTGCAAGGTATCATACCACAAAGGGAAGGCTGGGATTGAGTTTGGGAGTGATGAATCATAAGGGGTTCAAAACATTTAGGGGGATTTTTTTTCTATTTTAAGACTTTTATGATGTATTTAAATTGGTAATTATGGTTGCAAACCCATTGGAAATTTGAATTGAGATTATGACCATATCTTAAGGAAAGAATTTTTTTGGAAAAGGGGGTAAAAAAATTTAGGGGAGGGTAAAAAAGAAATTGTGGGGGCAATTTTTTGTTCATTTCGGATTTGAGAAATGAAAAAGAAAATTTTTTCAAATATTTCTTTTTGCAAAAAAAGGGGGGGATTTTTTTTTTTTTGGCCGGGGCGGGGGGTCAATACGCAACAACATAGTGTATTTCACAAAAGCAATTTCGCAACAGCATAGTGTATTGCTCAAAAGCAAAAAATTGAATATAAATTCAAATCATATAACCAATTCTAAGTTCTTTGACTACAGTTATTCGATGTCAGAAACCTATTATGTGTCAAATAATTATTTACAATCCAAATTCAGACCTGTATCAAGCACGAATATTGTGTCCATTTTTGCCTCAACTGTTCAGGGTTGGACCTCTGCGGTCGTATCCAGCTGCGCTCAGCGAAGCATTTTATTACATTGATTATTATCTGATTTATATATAAAAGCAAACAATACTGATATGGCAGGAGATACACACCAAACATGATGTGTAAAATGATTATATGAGGTATTGTGCAATAGCAGTAAATCTTCAATTGCATACATGTAGTATTGTGCTATAGCACAGAATTGCGCAATAGCAAGAAATCTTCAATTGCACAGTATTGCGCAATAGCAAAATATCTTCAATTGCACAGTATTGTGCATTAGCAAGAAATCTTCAATTGCACAGTATTGCGCAATAGCACAATATTGCACAATAGCAAGAAATCTTCAATTGCACAGTATGGCGCAATAGCAAGAAATATCCAATTGCACAGTATTGCGCAATAGCAAGAAATCATCAATAGCAAGAAATCTTCAATTGCATAGTATTGCGCAATAGCAAGAAATATCCAATTGCACAGTATTGCGCAATAGCACAATACTGCATAATATCTAGAAATCTTCAATTGCATAGTATTGCGCAATAGCAAGAAATAATCCAATTGCACAGTATCGCGCAATAGAAAGAAATCTTCAATTGCACAGTATTGCGCAATAGCACAGTATTTGGCAGTAGAACAGTATTGCGCAATAGCAAGAAATCTTCATTTGAAAATTAATACAAATATTTCAACCCATTTCAATTTTTATACTGGTATATTGGTATCACGTTGTCGTTGTCGTCCGAAGACAGTTGGTTTCCGGACAATAACTTAAGTAAATGTAAATAGAAATCTGTGAAATTTTAACAAAAGGGTTATAATTACAAAAGGAAGGTTGGGGTTGATTTTGGGGGTTATGGTCCTAACAGTTTAGGAATTAGGGGCCAAAAAGGGGCCCAAATAAGCATATTTATACGACCGCAAAAAATGTTTTGCGTCGTATAATGCTATCATGTCGTCGTCTGCGTTGTCCGAAGACGCATTTAGTTTGCGGACAATAACTTGAATTTAAGTGAATGGATCTCTATGAAATTTTACCATAAGGTTCAATACCACAAAACGAAGGTTGGGATTGATTTTGGGGGTTATGGTACCAACAGTTAAGGAATTAGGGGCCAAAAAGTGGCCAAAAATAAGCATTTTTGTAACTTCCAGACAATAACTTGTGTTTAAGTGTATGGATCTCACTGAAATTATACCACAAGTTTCCATACCACAAAGAGATGGTTACGATTGGCTTTGGGTGGTTATGGCTCAAACCATAAAGGAATTAGGGGCAAAAAGGGAAAAAAAACAAGGATTTCCTGGTTAATGGACAATTTAAAAGCAGTGTAAGGGAGGTAATCCAAAAAACAAAATTGTACAATGTTGGATTACCTCCTTACACTGCTTTTGAATTATCTATTTAAGACTTTATGATGTATTTAAATAGGTAATTATGGTTGCAAACTCCATTGGAAATTTGAATTGAGATTATGACCATATCCTGAGGGAAAGAATTTTTTTTTTTTTGGAAAAGGGGGGGAAGGGGTATAAAAGAAATTGTGGTGGCAATTTTTTTTTTTTTTTTTCATTTCAGATTTCAGAAATTAAAAAGAAAAGTTCTTCAAATTTTATTTTTTTTGCAAAAAAAAGGGGGGGTAATTTTTTTTTTTTTTTTTGGATGGGGGTGGGGTCAATATGCAACAGCATAGTGTATTTCACAAAAGCTAAAAAAGGGGGTAATTTTTTTTTTTTGTTGGGGAAAGGGGGGGGTCAATTCGCAACAGCATAGTGTACTGCACAAAAGCAAAAAATTGAATATAAATTTCAATCAAATAACCAATTCTAAGTTCTTTGACTACAGTTATTCTGTGTCAGAATAGATATAGGACGATGTGGTATGAGTGCCAATGAGACAACTCTCCATCCAAGTTACAATTGATAAAAGTAAACCATTATAGGTCAAGGTACGGCCTTCAACACGGAGCATTGGCTCACACCGAACAGCAAGCTATAAAGGGAACCTATTATGTGTCAAATATTTAATTACAATCCAAATTCAGACCTGTATCAAGCGTGAATATTGTGTCCATTTTCGCCCCAACTGTTCAGGGTTGGACCTCTGCGGTCGTATCCAGCTGCGCTCAGCAAAGCATTTTATTCTAGTTTCCAGACAACTTGTGGAACGGTGTATGGATCTCTATGAAATTATACCACAAGTTTCCATACCACAAAGGGATGGTTAGGATTTGCTTTGGGGGTTATGGCTCAAATCATCCTAGCCCCCATAAAAATCAAATGGTAGCTCCCTTAGTTGTCATACCTATCTGATTAAAAAGAAACTTTTTCACATCAGGACAATGAAAGATTTCGAGTAGGCAGCTATTTTTATACGACCGCAAAAAAATTGGCGGTCGTATATTGGTATCACGTCGTCGTCGTCGTCGTTGGCGTCAGCGTCGTGCGAAGACATTTTGTTTTCGGACAAAAACTTTAGTATAAGTAAATAGAAATCTATGAAATTTAAACACAAGGTTTGAAACTACAAAAGGAAGGTTGGGATTGATTTTGGGGGTTATGGTCTTAACAGTTTAAGAATTAGGGGCCCAAATAAGCATTTTTGTAGTTTCCAGACTATAACTTGTGTGCAAGTGTATGGATCTTTCTGAAATTGTACCACAAGGTTTAATGTCACAAAGGGAATGCTGGGATTGAGTTTGTGGGTAATCCCCCTAAACGTTCATGAATTAGGGGCTAAAAAGGGGCCAAAAACAAGCATTTTTCTAGTTTCCAGACAATAACTTGTGTTTATGTGTATGGATATCTCTGAAATTGTACTGCAAGGTACCATACCACAAAGGGAAAGCTAGGATTGAGTTTGGGGGTTATTTTTTAAAGGGGGGTTAAAAAAATTTGGTGGATTTTTTTTTTTTTCATTAGTTTTTGGGTTTTTTTCTGAAAATTTTCCATTTTTATACGACCGCAAAAAATTTTTGCGGTCGTATATTGGTATGACGTTGGCGTCGTCGTCGTCGTCCGAAGACACATTGGTTTTCGCACTCTAACTTTAGTTTAAGTGAATGGATCTCTATGAAATTTTACCATAAGGTTCAATACCACAAAAGGAAAGTTGGGATTGATTTTGGGGTTATGGTATCAACAGTTAAGGAATTAGGCAAGGGCCAAAATAAGCATTTTGTAACTTCCAGACAATAACTTGTGTTTAAGTGTATGGATCTCACTGACATTACCACAAGTTTCCATACCACAAAGAAGATGGGTTAATTGTTTGGGGGTTATTGCTCAAACATTAAAGGAATTAGGGCCAAAGAAAAACAAGAATTTCCTGGTTAATGGATTTCAGTGGTAACAAACAAATTGTGTTTACAATGTTGGATTACCTTACTCTGAATAATATTTAAACTTTATGATGTATTTAAATAGGTAATTATGGTTGCAAACCCATTGGAAATTTGAATTGAGATTATGACCATATCCTGAGAAAGAATTTTTTTTTTGGAAAGGGAGGGGTATAAAAGAAATTGTGGGGCAATTTTTTTTCATTTCAGATTTCAGAAATTAAAAGAAAAGTTCTTCAATTTTTTTTGCAAAAGGGTAATTTTTTGGATGTGGGGTCAATATGCACAGCAAGTGTATTTCACAAAGCTAAAAAGGGTAATTTTGTTGTTGGGGAAAGGGTGGTCATTGCAACAGCATAGTGTACTGCACAAAAGCAAAAATTGAATATAGAATTTCAGATCAAATAACCAATTCTAAGTTCTTTGACTACAGTTATTCTAGTGTCAGATAGATATAGGACGATGTGGTATGAGTGCCAATGAGACAACTCTCCATCCAAGTTACAATTGATAAAAGTAAACCATTATAGGTCAAGGTACGGCCTTCAACACGGAGCATTGGCTCACACCGAACAGCAAGCTATAAAGGGAACCTATTATGTTCAAATATTTAATTACAATCCAAATTCAGACCTGTATCAAGCGTGAATATTGTGTCCATTTTCGCCCCAACTGTTCAGGGTTGGACCTCTGCGGTCGTATCCAGCTGCGCTCAGCAAAGCATTTTATTCTAGTTTCCAGACAAACTTGTGTGAACGGTGTATGGATCTCTATGAAATTATACCACAAGTTTCCATACCACAAAGGGATGGTTAGGATTTGCTTTGGGGGTTATGGCTCAAATCATTTAGGAATTAGGAGCAAACAAAGGGGAAAACAAGGATATCCTGGTTAATGGACAATAACTTTAGTACAAAACATAATTTAAAGCAGTGTAAGGAGGTAATTCAAATATATCATGAAAGATTTGACACCATATTTTAAATTTTATTATAAAATAGATTAAGTTAGCACTATGGTAAATTTAAATGAGTAATTATGGTTGCAAACTCCATTGGAAATTTGAATTGAGATTATGACCATATCTTGAGGGAAAGAATTTTTGGGGAGAAGGGGGATAAAAAGAAATTGTGGGGTCAATTTTTCTCATTTCAGATTTTATAAAGAAAAATTCTTCAAATATTATTTTTTTTTGCCAAAAGAAAGTAAGGCGGGGGGTTAATACGCAGCAGCGTAGTGTATTGCTCAAAGGCAAAAAAAAAGGGGTGGTTATTTTTTTTTGTGGGGGGAGGGGGGGTCTTTTCGCAACAGCAAAGTGTATTGCTCTAA
This sequence comes from Mytilus coruscus, assembly GCA_017311375.1. Taxonomy (NCBI): domain Eukaryota; kingdom Metazoa; phylum Mollusca; class Bivalvia; order Mytilida; family Mytilidae; genus Mytilus; species Mytilus coruscus. The sequence continues at coordinate 43,745,249 of CM029598.1, forward strand.
AGCAAAACATTGAATATCAATTCAAATCATATAACCAATTCTAAGTTCTTTGACTACACTTATTCTGTGTCAGAAACCTTTTATGTGTCAAATATTTAATTACAATCCAAATTCAGACATGTATCAAGGGCGAATATTGTGTCCATTTTTGCCCCAACTGTTCAGGGTTTGACCTCTGCGGTCGTATCCAGCTGCGCTCGGCGAAGCAATTTATTTAAGATCTTTCACTACATTTATTTTGTGTCAGAAACCTATATTATGTCAAAAATTTGATCAAAATAAAATCAGTCTCTATTATATTGTAAATTGCTTGAATATCCCTACCATTATTAAATTTGAATGTCTAATACCCTAAGCATATCAGTTCCAAATTGCCTTGAGAATATCGTTTTATAGGGGAGACATCTGTTTTAGTCCATTTAAACATTGCAGTCTGATTTATTATTTTAAAGTCATCCATCAAAACACGAAAGTAGCAAAGAAGACATCATATACGATCCAATATCATTATTTCACTTCAAAACTTGCAAAATTGATTGTTGCTCTACATGAAAAAATGTATTGACAAAATATGGCTGTGTTACATCGCTAATTCACACAAACAGATGCATATAAGGAAGGTTGGGATTGATTTTGGGGTTATGGTCTTAACAGTTTAAGAATTAGGGGCCCAAATAAGCATTTTTGTAGTTTCCAGACTATAACTTGTGTGCAAGTGTATGGATCTTTCTGAAATTGTACCACAAGGTTTAATGTCACAAAGGGAATGCTGGGATTGAGTTTGTGGGTAATCCCCCTAAACGTTCATGAATTAGGGGCTAAAAGGGGCCAAAACAAGCATTTTTCTAGTTTCCAGACAATAACTTGTGTTTATGTGTATGGATATCTCTGAAATTGTACTGCAAGGTACCATACCACAAAGGGAAAGCTAGGATTGAGTTTGGGGTAATTTTTAAAGGGGTTAAACAAATTTGGTGGATTTTTTTTTTCATTAGTTTTGGATTTTTTCTGAAAATTTTCCATTTTATACGACCGTAAAAATTTTTGCGGTCGTATATTGGTATGACGTTGGCGTCGTCGTCGTCGTCCGAAGACACATTGGTTTTCGCACTCTAACTTTAGTTTAAGTGAATGGATCTCTATGAAATTTTACCATAAGGTTCAATACCACAAAAGGAAAGTTGGGATTGATTTTGGGGTTATGGTATCAACAGTTAAGGAATTAGGGCCAAAATAAGCATTTTGTAACTTCCAGACAATAACTTGTGTGTTAGTGTATGGATCTCTCTGACAGTGTACCACAAGGTTCCATATCAAAAGGGAATGCTGGGATTAATTTTGGGGGTAATTGCCTCAAAATTTTAGGAATTAGGGGCCAAAAAACAAGCAATTTTCTAGTTTCATGACAATACCTTGTGTTTAAGTGTATGGATCTTTCTAAAATTGTACTACAAGGTTCCATATCACAAAGGGAAAACTGGAATTTAGTTTGGGGTAATTGCCTAAAAATTTGGAATAAGGGGCCAAAATAAGCATTTTCTAGTTTCCAGACAATAACTTGTGTTCAAGTGTATGGATCTCTCTGAAATTGTACTGCAAGTTACCATACCACATAGGGAAGGCTGGGATGGATTTTGGGGGTAATTGCCTCAAAATTTTAGGAATTAGGGGCCAAAAAGGGGCAAAAAACAAGCATTTTTCTAGTTTCAGTACAATAACTTGTGTGTAAGTGTATGGATCTTTATGAAATTGTACTACAAGGTTCCATATCACAAAGGGAAAGCTGGGTTTGAGTTTGGGGGTAATTGCCCTAAACGTTTAGGAATTTGGGGCCAAAAGGGGTCAAAAACAAGCATTTTTCTAGTTTCCAGACAATAACTTGTGTTCAAGTGTATGGATCTCTCTGAAATTGTACTGCAAGGTATCATACCACAAAGGGAAGGCTGGGATTGAGTTTGGGAGTGATGAATCATAAGGGGGTTCAAAACATTTAGGGGGGGATTTTTTTTTTCTATTTTAAGACTTTTATGATGTATTTAAATTGGTAATTATGGTTGCAAACTCCATTGGAAATTTGAATTGAGATTATGACCATATCTTGAGGGAAAGAATTTTTTTTTGGAAAAGGGGGTGGGGTAAAAAAAATTTAGGGGAGGGTAAAAAGAAATTGTGGGGCAATTTTTTGTTCATTTCGGATTTGAGAAATGAAAAAGAAAATTTTTTCAAATATTTCTTTTGCAAAAAGGGGGATTTTTTTTTTGGCCGGGGCGGAGGGTCAATACGCAACAACATAGTGTATTTCACAAAAGCCAAAAAGGGGGTTAATTTTTTTTTTTTGGGTCAATTTCGCAACAGCATAGTGTATTGCTCAAAAGCAAAAAATTGAATATAAATTCAAATCATATAACCAATTCTAAGTTCTTTGACTACAGTTATTCGATGTCAGAAACCTATTATGTGTCAAATAATTATTTACAATCCAAATTTAGACCTGTATCAAGCACGAATATTGTGTCCATTTTGCCTCAACTGTTCAGGGTTGGACCTCTGCGGTCGTATCCAGCTGCGCTCAGCGAAGCATTTTATTACATTGATTATTATCTGATTTATATATAAAAGCAAACAATACTGATATGGCAGGAGATACACACCAAACATGATGTGTAAAATGATTATATGAGGTATTGTGCAATAGCAGTAAATCTTCAATTGCATACATGTAGTATTGTGCTATAGCACAGAATTGCGCAATAGCAAGAAATCTTCAATTGCACAGTATTGCGCAATAGCAAAATATCTTCAATTGCACAGTATTGTGCATTAGCAAGAAATCTTCAATTGCACAGTATTGCGCAATAGCACAATATTGCACAATAGCAAGAAATCTTCAATTGCACAGTATGGCGCAATAGCAAGAAATATCCAATTGCACAGTATTGCGCAATAGCAAGAAATCTTCAATTGCATAGTATTGCGCAATAGCAAGAAATATCCAATTGCACAGTATTGCGCAATAGCACAATACTGCATAATATCTAGAAATCTTCAATTGCATAGTATTGCGCAATAGCAAGAAATAATCCAATTGACAGTATCGCGCAATAGAAAGAAATCTTCAATTGCACAGTATTGCGCAATAGCACAGTATTTGGCAGTAGAACAGTATTGCGCAATAGCAAGAAATCTTCATTTGAAAATTAATACAAATATTTCAACCCATTTCAATTTTTATACTGGTATATTGGTATCACGTTGTCGTTGTCGTCCGAAGACAGTTGGTTTCCGGACAATAACTTAAGTAAGTGTAAATAGAAATCTGTGAAATTTTAACAAAAGGGTTATAATTACAAAAGGAAGGTTGGGGTTGATTTTGGGGGTTATGGTCCTAACAGTTTAGGAATTAGGGGCCAAAAGGGGCCCAAATAAGATATTTATACGACCGCAAAATGTTTTGCGTCGTATAATGCTATCATGTCGTCGTCTGCGTTGTCCGAAGACGCATTTAGTTTGCGGACAATAACTTGAATTTAAGTGAATGGATCTCTATGAAATTTTACCATAAGGTTCAATACCACAAAACGAAGGTTGGGATTGTTTTTGGGGGTTATGGTACCAACAGTTAAGGAATTAGGGGCCAAAAAGTGGCCAAAAATAAGCATTTTTGTAACTTCCAGACAATAACTTGTGTTTAAGTGTATGGATCTCACTGAAATTATACCACAAGTTTCCATACCACAAAGAGATGGTTACGATTGGCTTTGGGTGGTTATGGCTCAAACCATAAAGGAATTAGGGGCAAAAAGGGAAAAAAAAACAAGGATTTCCTGGTTAATGGACAATTTAAAAGCAGTGTAAGGGAGGTAATCCAAAAAACAAAATTGTACAATGTTCTACAATGTTGGATTACCTCCCTTACACTGCTTTTGAATTATCTATTTAAGACTTTTATGATGTATTTAAATAGGTAATTATGGTTGCAAACTCCATTGGAAATTTGAATTGAGATTATGACCATATCCTGAGGGAAAGAATTTTTTTTTTTTTGGAAAAGGGGAGGGGTATAAAAGAAATTGTGGGGCAATTTTTTTTTCATTTCAGATTTCAGAAATTAAAAGAAAAGTTCTTCAAATTTTTTTTTTTGCAAAGAAAAGGGGGTAATTTTTTTTTTTTTGGATGGGGTGGGGTCAATATGCAACAGCATAGTGTATTTCACAAAAGCTAAAAAAGGGGTAATTTTTTTGTTGTTGGGGAAAGGTGGGGTCAATTCGCAACAGCATAGTGTACTGCACAAAAGCAAAAAATTGAATATAAATTTCAATCAAATAACCAATTCTAAGTTCTTTGACTACAGTTATTCTGTGTCAGAATAGATATAGGACGATGTGGTATGAGTGCCAATGAGACAACTCTCCATCCAAGTTACAATTGATAAAAGTAAACCATTATAGGTCAAGGTACGGCCTTCAACACGGAGCATTGGCTCACACCGAACAGCAAGCTATAAAGGGAACCTATTATGTGTCAAATATTTAATTACAATCCAAATTCAGACCTGTATCAAGCGTGAATATTGTGTCCATTTTCGCCCCAACTGTTCAGGGTTGGACCTCTGCGGTCGTATCCAGCTGCGCTCAGCAAAGCATTTTATTCTAGTTTCCAGACAACTTGTGGAACGGTGTATGGATCTCTATGAAATTATACCACAAGTTTCCATACCACAAAGGGATGGTTAGGATTTGCTTTGGGGGGTTATGGCTCAAACCATTTAGGAATTAGGAGCAAAAAAGGGGGAAAACAAGGATATCCTGGTTAATGGACAATAACTTTAGTACAAAACATAATTTAAAGCAGTGTAAGGGAGGTAATTCAAATACATCATGAAAGATTTGACACCATATTTTAAATTCTATTATAAAATAGATTAAGTTAGCACTATGGTAAATTTAAATGAGTAATTATGGTTGCAAACTCCATTGGAAATTTGAATTGAGATTATGACCATATCTTGAGGGAAAGAATTTTTGGGAGAAGGGGGATAAAAGAAATTGTGGGGTCAATTTTTCTCATTTCAGATTTTATAAAGAAAATTCTTCAAATATCATTTTTGTGCCAAAAGAAAGTAAGGCGGGGTTAATACGCAGCAGCGTAGTGTATTGCTCAAAGGCAAAAAGGTGGTAATTTTTTTGTGGGGAGGGGTCTTTCGCAACAGCAAAGTGTATTGCTCTAAAGCAAAACATTGAATATCAATTCAAATCATATAACCAATTCTAAGTTCTTTGACTACACTTATTCTGTGTCAGAAACCTTTTATGTGTCAAATATTTAATTACAATCCAAATTCAGACATGTATCAAGGGCGAATATTGTGTCCATTTTTGCCCCAACTGTTCAGGGTTTGACCTCTGCGGTCGTATCCAGCTGCGCTCGGCGAAGCAATTTATTTAAGATCTTTCACTACATTTATTTTGTGTCAGAAACCTATATTATGTCAAAAATTTGATCAAAATAAAATCAGTCTCTATTATATTGTAAATTGCTTGAATATCCCTACCATTATTAAATTTGAATGTCTAATACCCTAAGCATATCAATTCCAAATTGCCTTGAGAATATCGTTTTATAGGGGGAGACATCTGTTTTAGTCCATTTAAACATTGCAGTCTGATTTATTATTTTAAAGTAATCCATCAAAACACGAAAGTAGCAAAGAAGACATCATATACGATCCAATATCATTATTTCACTTCAAAACTTGCAAAATTGATTGTTGCTCTACATGAAAAAAATGTATTGACAAAATATGGCTGTGTTACATCGCTAATTCACACAAACAGATGCATATATGAAAGATTTAAGGAATGACTGGACCTAGATATATAATAGTTATAATATGCATTTCATGCTTCAGAAAATTAAAACCTTACCTTGGATATTTCTGTTTGGCAGAATATAGCAAAAAAAAAAAAAAAAAAAACACTAAGGTTCCATTTGGTACGGCCCACTCAGCTACAAAAGGTTTGAATCACCTATTGTTGTTTAGTAACTAGTGTCCATGTTAATTAATAGAGTTCATAACATTTATTATGTGAGGGGAGCCTCTCAAATCTCTTTCCCAACTTAGTTTATTTTGGCACCTTTTGAAGGAAGGGAAAAAAAAAGCGAAATCCTGTTGAGTTTTTAGTATTTGAAACGTTAAATGCATTTGAATCTAATCTATGAAGGTCCATCTACGCTTTAACATTTTCCGCGTGCACAGGTTTGTCTGTTCTCCAGAGTAAAATGTGTGGTGTAAATGCCAAATTTTGCAGATAGGTTATAATTAACCCGAAGATCAATAGCGCCAGGACAAGGATAATTACAAACAACAAAAAGTAGATCTCACCTTTTTCTTGTCATACATATATCATGTATATACATATGGTGTAATTTATACCTCATTCCATTCGTATTTTAATCAAATATTTTCTTATGTAACTAAATGAACAACAAGCAGGAAAGTGGGTAGATGGCGTTATAATTTAACAAATCAACAAAACAATTTAGATAATTTGTATGTATCAAAGTCAACATTTTATGTAATTTACTTGGATATAAGTATCAAAATTGAAAGAAGGAGATTGGAGTGACAAATTTACTGACGATACGTCCTTTTCAACTTTTTATACGCCTGTTTACGGGATGTATTATGGTATACCGTTTTCCGTCTGTCCGTCCGTCCGTCGTCAACATGTCGGACAATAACTCAAAAACACTTGATACAATTCGCATGAAACTTGTGGAATTGTTTATATCTATTGTCGTGAGCATCCTTTCGATTTTTATAAATTTTAGATTTTACGTTTCCGAGTTTTGGGGTTTTATTCATTAAAATAGGGGCATTTTTCTAGTTTTTGGACGATAACTCAAAAATGCTTTCAGCACTTTTCATGAAAATTTGGTGAATTGTTCATATCTATTGACGTAAGCTCCCTTTCATTTTTTATAAGTTTAAGATTTTACGTTCTGATTTTATTCATAATAAAGGGGTGATTTTCCAGTTTTCGGACAATGCTTTGAGCAGTTATCATGAAACTTTGGTGACTGGTTTATATCTATTAAAATAACCTTCTTTTAGTTTTTCATGAATTTATGATATGGAATAGGGAAGTTATTAAACTTTATTCTTTGAAAAAGTGACGAGCGTAACATGCGCTCATGGCGCAGCTGTTTATTAAATATACAGACATATACAAATTCCTTTTTTCACGTCCAATAAAAACAACCCGTGAAAACACATAACCCGTAGGTTTCCCCTGAATGAACTAACCGATTTCCTTTTTTACAAGTGGCAGTCCTCACATGAAACTCTTGCTTAGTTGTAGCCGATTATCTCCCTTATTTCAAAAGCAAAGACATAGAAATCGTATATTTTTGGAATCAGTGAAAAGTAACTGATAAAAAGTCAGATGACATTCGAACTGACTATTTTAAGTCGGAAGTACCTTATCATCACCTTGTTTTAAATGAAAAGATTAATGAACTATGTATAGTTTTGAAATCTGTGTCAAGATTAGTTATATTCTGTCATCGTTTTTGTTCTTGAATGTTTTTTTTTTTGTAATTAAAAAAGTTTTTCATCATCTATATAAAAGTTTATATTTAAGATTGTGTTGGGGGATTTTCGAAAAAAAAATAATCTACCATAACAAAAATACATTATATAAATTTACAAGTATATTTCGAATTCGTTTTTAATTTGTTGTATTTCTCGACTCATGAATGCTACATGTATCATTTTCCGATATGCAGATGCTGTTAGACGAATGATATATGCATGAAATTCAGATATTTGCTCAAATAACGTATACTTTGCAATAAGCAAGATTATCGTATGTGTTTATTTTATTATAATTATTCTGTAGGAAAAGGAAGAAGTAACAGAGATGAATTATGAAGAAAAAATGATAATTGCATACGAGGCAGTTGTTTCGAAGAGAATGTCCTTTAAGGAAGCATGCACGAAATTCAAGATTCCTGATAGCACACTACGCGATAGAGTTAAAAAGGGAAACACTACGAAAGGGAGAAGAGGACAAAATGCAACCCTGGATCAAAATCAATCAGAAAAATTGACCAAATGTATAATGATGTTGTTGAAACAGGGATATAATTATACAATTGATGAATTGTGTACGTTATCAAGTCAATATGCTGTAAGCCTTGGCAAGCGTAAGCATGATAAACCAGTCACAAAACATTGGTTGTATTTGTTGTGTGATAATTTTCCAAAGCTTAAAGAATTGAGGGTCAAACTTGCACAAATGGATAGAACTCAAACACGTGATTTGACACGTGTTTCAAGTTTCTTTTCATATTTGTATTCTTGTGTGAACAAACATGGCTTATCCGATAAGCCTGGTTCAATTTATAGTTTTAGCTCTACAGAATTGTCTTACTCATGGCCTTATGCAATCAGAGAGGTCCCTTCTCATCAAGAAGCCATCACTTTGTTTATTTGTGCAAATGGAGCTGGCAAAGTTATCCCACCGTGGTATGTTTTTCCCGAGGCACAATCAAAGGTGGAAATAAAACGTTTACAAGAACATTGTAAACCAGGTTTTGGGTTTCCAGAAGAAGAAAAATTGTTTCCATCAGAGATATTTTTAAAATATCTGAAAACTCATTTCCTTCGGCACACCCTACCGCGGGATCAGAAAATTCTTCTCGTGGACGGACATGACCTGTATGTATCTGTTGAAATATTGGAATGGGCAAAACAAAACCAAATAACTTTAATTGTTTTTTCTAGCGGACGAAAACAAGACCATTCAGCCATTACAAGTTTATTGTTTAAGTGCTTTTGAACGTATGTTTACTGGCAACTGTAAAGCTAGTGTGTCAGGTTCGCAGTTGGAAAGATCTGCTTTATGCAAATCTGTTTCAGGTGCATACCAACATGCATTTACATGTGAAGAAATTCAAAGTACATTTTGTACTTTCGGAATGTCCAAAATATACCCGATTCACACAGAAATGATTTGACATGATTGCACTTTATATAGACAATATCGAATACAATCGCTTGTGAGATTTAAAACTAAAAGTTGTGAAGACTAAGATACATTGAAAAAATATCAGTGTATTTACATTAGAATGATATTTATCTGTTTGGCAAAGGGGGAAAGTATTAAAAGTACACAAAGGTCTGTGATCAATTTAAAAAATATTTAAAGCCAAAACATTATTCCACTTGAACAGTAACTAATAACACATTGTTTGATGAAGTCATTATGTATGTAAAAAAAATTTGAATTCACAGCAAATGAAAACGTTTTTTGTCTCGCCTTGACGGAGTCAAAAAGTGAGACCTAAGTATGCTGTTTCTGGCGTTGGCGGCGTCAACAGTGGTTAGTTTGTGATTATGTATAGTTTAGGGTGAACCACAAGTGGTAGGTCATTCATATTTGGTATGTATTTGTATTAGCATTGGCACATCTCATTTCCATGGAGACTATTTGGCCCTGCCCCCTCAGTCATGGTCGTTTGAATTCGAAACTTTTGCTTATTTTACATGTATTAGTTTGTGATTAGGTTAAGTTATGGGAAACCACTAGTGAGAGGTCAATGATATTTAGTATGCATTGTATAAGCATTGGCATATCTCATTTCCATGAAGATTATTTGTGTCCGCCCCTTAGTCATGGTCTATTGACTTTAAAAATTTTGCTTAGTCAACATGTAATAATTTGCGATAAGGTCGCAGATATATGAACATTTACGGTTCTACATACTGTCGATATTTATCTTTTGGAATTGCATATAAAACTAAGTTTTTCCTTGACTGTCTATGGCGACTTTAATTAAATCCATTGGATGTACACTTATTGATATTTCAGTCTTGGCCAGTATATTAGTACAGGATTTTTTTATTTGTTTATTTTGGCTTTAAATTAGCTTTCAGTAACTACGAGTTTTTGGGTATGTGTGTTTTATGATGATATGTTGAGTCAAGCTTATTAAAACAGATTTTTTTTTTCAAGTTTTTCTTCATGTTGTAACACCACTATTTCAGGTAAGTAAATGGAGGGTTGGCACCCGCATTCATGTTTAACTCTGTCGCATTTAGCATGCGCCTACCCCAAGTCAATGGCCTTTAACTCCATGGTTGTCGTTTGTTTCTGTATATATATTTTTTTTTCATTCATTCATTTGAACATAATCAAGCCGTTAGTTTTTCGTTTGAATTGTTAACATTTGTCATGTCGGAACCTGTTATAGCTTTCTGTGCGGTATAGGTTTTGCTCACTTTTGTAGATCTATAAGTAAACGAGGACCTATAGGTGTTCATTTCTGCGTTATTTGTCCGTCTGATGCCGGGAACTTGTTTCATTGGCAATCATACAGCATTTTCTTATTTTTACATATTAAGACATGAATGAAGTTTTTCTATATAGATAGAGACACTATAAGGTATACATGATATATATATATATATATATATATATATATATATACGTGATGAGGTAGAAAATGAAAAGATATGGAGTAAATGTTCATGGGACAAAATCGCACACAATACATAGAAAACATAGAATGGGTCTGAATGGGGTTTACAGGATAGAGAATAATCAGTTTATACCTCTGCTGAAAATGGACCGAAAACAAAGAATAGAGAATAATCAGTCTATACCTCTGCTGAAAATGGACCAAAAATAACAAAGAAAACAGAATAATTATGTGCTAAAATACAAGAATAGAGGACAATTGGAAATATAAAATTAGAGAAAATTTCTTTAATACTCGAAAATATATAGATTAAGAACCCCATCGAGACCCCATTTATGGCCGGTATAGAAGACTCGGGATTGAAAGATAAAAATTACTGACCTAGTGTTATACTACCTTGGTGAAATTGCAACCCAATTGCCAGACTATCCATTCCAGCGGCACGTCTATGTATACTAGGACCTTCATACAGAAAAAAGACTCCATTCCTCCCACGTGGTACGTATTGCAGCATGCTGTACAGAGTTAACCTTAACAAGGAGCCAACGGTTCACAAAACTGTTGACCTTTGACTGAATATGAATGATATAAGTGGCTTTTACGAAATCAAACCACAGAAAATCAAATTATTAAATATTGGATTGTTATCAGAACATACATTATTGTTCAGGGAGCAACCATTTAACTTCAAGGGGATGATGGGTTTTTTTCTGAGACAGATTTTTTTTAGGTTTTCGACGCTATAAATCAAATTTTTTTTTCAAAATTTAACACTAAGAAATGGGGGAAATATGCATTCAGATTTTTTTTTTTTTTTTTAATCTGCTTGACCAGAATATTTTTTTCCATTAAATTGGGGATCAGGTGCGTGGTTTAGTAAGTAATTCTGACGTAACAAGACCTTTGTGTAACCCTTTCCGTTTTTTTTTTTTTACAATTTCAATCTATTGTCAAAATATAATACCTGTATAACTGAAAATGTATTATTTCTCTAATTTTTGTGCTATATTTCACATTTCCTGACCGGTGTGAGAAAATTATTTTTCTCCACTAGTGAAAAATTTGTTCTCGGCAAATGATTTGTCAGAATTTAAATACGACGTCAAATTTCTTGGTTTCTTCTGAATTTTTCTATTGTGACGTCATGATTCTCATTTTACTTCTCATTGTATCATTTTTGTCGAGCCTACGACTTCTGTCGCAGAAAGCTCGACATAGGGATAGTGATCCGGCGGCGTTAGCTAACTTCTTAAAAGCTTTATATTTTAGAAGGTGAAAGACCTTGATGCTTCATACTTTGTATATAAATGCCTTATGTTACGAAGTTTCCGTCTGTCATATGTCCATTGTCCTTGACCTCATTTTCATGGTTCAGTGACTTCTTGAAAAAAAAGGTTAAGATTTTTTGCAAGGTTAATTTCTCTCTTATGGGTAATATGATAACTAAATTTGGTATGATCGTACCTTGCAAGGTCCTCATGCCCGTCAGACAGTTTTCACTTGACCTCGACCTCATTTCAAAGAACAGTGAACAATGTTATAATTTGGTGGTCAAGTCCATATCTTGGATACTACAAGCAATGGGTCTAGTATATTTGAGGTATGGAAGGATTGTAAGGTGTACATGTCCAACTTGCAGGTGTCATCTGACCTTGACCTCATTTTCATGGTTCAGTGGATATAGTTAAGTTTTTGTGTTTTGGTTGAGCCTGCGACTTTATTCGATGATGTGTTGACATAGTGTTAGTGATCTGGCGGTGGCGGCGGCGTTAACTAACTTCTTAAAAGCTTTATATTTAAGTGTTGTGTGATAATTTTCCAAAGCTTAAAGAATTGAGGGTCAAACTTGCACAAATGGATAGAACTCAAACACGTGATTTGACACGTGTTTCAAGTTTCTTTTCATATTTGTATTCTTGTGTGAACAAACATGGCTTATCCGATAAGCCTGGTTCAATTTATAGTTTTAGCTCTACAGAATTGTCTTACTCATGGCCTTATGCAATCAGAGAGGTCCCTTCTCATCAAGAAGCCATCACTTTGTTTATTTGTGCAAATGGCGCTGGCAAAGTTATCCCACCGTGGTATGTTTTTCCCGAGGCAAAATCAAAGGTGGATATAAAACGTCTACAAGAAGATTGTAAACCAGGTTTTGGGTTTCCAGCAGAAGAAAAACTGTTTCCATCAGAGATATTTTTAAAATACCTGAGGACTCATTTCCTTCGGCACACGCTACCACAAGATCAGAAAATTCTTCTCGTTGACGGACATGACCTGTATGTATCTGTTGAAATATTGGAATGGGCAGAACAAAACCAAATAACTTTAATTGTTCTTCCTGCAGACGAAAACAAGACCATTCAGCCATTACAAGTTGATTGTTTAAGTGCGTTTGAACGTATGTTTACTGACAATTGTAAAGCTAGCGTGTCAGGCTCGCAGTTGGAAAGATCTGCTTTATGTAAAGCTGTTTCAGATGCATACCAACATGCATTTACATGTGAAGAAATTCAGCGTTCTTTCAGAATGTCTAAAATATTCCCGATTCATACGGAAATGATTTGACATATTGCACTTTATATAGACAATATCGAATACAATCGCTTGTGAGATTTAAAACTAAAAGTTGTGAAGACTAAGATACATTGAAAAAATATCAGTGTATTTACATTAGAATGATATTTATCTGTTTGGCAAAGGGGGAAAGTATTAAAAGTACACAAAGGTCTGTGATCAATTTAAAAAATATTTAAAGCCAAAACATTATTCCACTTGAACAGTAACTAATAACACATTGTTTGATGAAGTCATTATGTATGTAAAAAAAATTTGAATTCACAGCAAATGAAAACGTTTTTGTCTCGCCTTGACGGAGTCAAAGAGTGAGACCTAAGTATGCTGTTTCTGGCGTTGGCGGCGACAACAGTGGTTAGTTTGTGATTATGTATAGTTTAGGTGAACCACAAGTGGTAGGTCATTCATATTTGGTATGTATTTGTATTAGCATTGGCACATCTCATTTCCATGGAGACTATTTGGCCCTGCCCCTCAGTCATGGTCGTTTGAATTCGAAACTTTTGCTTATTTTACATGTATTAGTTTGTGATTAGGTTAAGTTATGGGAAACCACTAGTGAGAGGTCAATGATATTTAGTATGCATTGTATAAGCATTGGCATATCTCATTTCCATGAAGATTATTTGTGTCCGCCCCAAGGTCATGGTCTATTGACTTTAAAAATTTTGCTTAGTAAACATGTAATAATTTGCGATAAGGTCGCAGATATATGAACTTTTACGGTTCTACATACTGTCGATATTTATCTTTTGGAATTGCATATAAAACTAAGTTTTTCCTTGACTGTCTATGGCGACTTTAATTAAATCCATTGGATGTACACTTATTGATATTTCAGTCTTGGCCAGTATATTAGTACAGGATTTTTTTATTTGTTTATTTTGGCTTTAAATTAGCTTTCAGTAACTACGAGTTTTTGGGTATGTGTGTTTTATGATGATATGTTGAGTCAAGCTTATTAAAACTGATTTTTTTTTCAAGTTTTTCTTCATGTTGTAACACCACTATTTCAGGTAAGTAAATGGAGGGTTGGCACCCGCATTCATGTTTAACCCTGTCGCATTTAGCATGCGCCTACCCCAAGTCAATGGCCTTTAACTCCATGGTTGTCGTTTGTTTCTGTATATATATTTTTTTTTCATTCATTCATTTGAACATAATCAAGCCGTTAGTTTTTCGTTTGAATTGTTAACATTTGTCATGTCGGAACCTGTTATAGCTTTCTGTGCGGTATAGGTTTTGCTCACTTTTGTAGATCTATAAGTAAACGAGGACCTATAGGTGTTCATTTCTGCGTTATTTGTCCGTCTGATGCCGGGGAACTTGTTTCATTGGCAATCATACAGCATTTTCTTATTTTTTACATATTAAGACATGAATGAAGTTTTTTCTATATAGATAGAGACACTATAAGGTATACATGATATATATATATATATATATATATATATATATATATATATATATACGTGATGAGGTAGAAAATGAAAAGATATGGAGTAAATGTTCATGGGACAAAATCGCACACAATACATAGAAAACATAGAATGGGTCTGAATGGGGTTTACAGGATAGAGAATAATCAGTTTATACCTCTGCTGAAAATGGACCGAAAAACAAAGAATAGAGAATAATCAGTCTATACCTCTGCTGAAAATGGACCAAAAATAACAAAGAAAACAGAATAATTATGTGCTAAAATACAAGAATAGAGGACAATTGGGGGAAATATAAAGATTAGAGAAAAATTTCTTTTAATACTCGAAAATATATAGATTAAGAACCCCATCGAGACCCCCATTTATGGCCGGTATAGAAGACTCGGGATTGAAAGATAAAAATTACTGACCTAGTGTTATACTACCTTGGTGAAATTGCAACCCAATTGCCAGACTATCCATTCCAGCGGCACGTCTATGTATACTAGGACCTTCATACAGAAAAAAGACTCCATTCCTCCCACGTGGTACGTATTGCAGCATGCTGTACAGAGTTAACCTTAACAAGGAGCCAACGGTTCACAAAACTGTTGACCTTTGACTGAATATGAAAGATATAAGTGGCTTTTACGAAATCAAACCACAGAAAATCAAATTATTAAATATTGGATTGTTATCAGAACATACATTATTGTTCAGGGAGCAACCATTTAACTTCAAGGGGATGATGGGTTTTTTTCTGAGACAGATTTTTTTTAGGTTTTCGACGCTATAAATCAATTTTTTTTTTTCAAAATTTAACACTAAGAAATGGGGGAAATATGCATTCAGATTTTTTTTTTTTTTTTTAATCTGCTTGACCAGAATATTTTTTTCCATTAAATTGGGGATCAGGTGCGTGGTTTAGTAAGTAATTCTGACGTAACAAGACCTTTGTGTAACCCTTTCCGTTTTTTTTTACAATTTCAATCTATTGTCAAAATATAATACCTGTATAACTGAAAATGTATTATTTCTCTAATTTTTGTGCTATATTTCACATTTCCTAACCGGTGTGAGAAAATTATTTTTCTCCACTAGTGAAAAATTTGTTCTCGGCAAATGATTTGTCAGAATTTAAATACGACGTCAAATTTTCTTGGTTTCTTCTGAATTTTTCTATTGTGACGTCATGATTCTCATTTTACTTCTCATTGTATCATTTTTGTCGAGCCTACGACTTCTGTCGCAGAAAGCTCGACATAGGGATAGTGATCCGGCGGCGTTAGCTAACTTCTTAAAAGCTTTATATTTTAGAAGGTGAAAGACCTTGATGCTTCATACTTTGTATATAAATGCCTTATGTTACGAAGTTTCCGTCTGTCATATGTCCATTGTCCTTGACCTCATTTTCATGGTTCAGTGACTTCTTAAAAAAAAAGGTTAAGATTTTTTGCAAGGTTAATTTCTCTCTTATGGGTAATATGATAACTAAATTTGGTATGATCGTACCTTGCAAGGTCCTCATGCCCGTCAGACAGTTTTCACTTGACCTCGACCTCATTTCATAGAACAGTGAACAATGTTATAATTTGGTGGTCAAGTCCATATCTTGGATACTACAAGCAATGGGTCTAGTATATTTGAGGTATGGAAGGATTGTAAGGTGTACATGTCCAACTTGCAGGTGTCATCTGACCTTGACCTCATTTTCATGGTTCAGTGGATATAGTTAAGTTTTTGTGTTTTGGTTGAGCCTGCGACTTTATTCGATGATGTGTTGACATAGGGTTAGTGATCTGGCGGTGGCGGCGGCGTTAACTAACTTCTTAAAAGCTTTATATTTAAGAAGCTGGAAGACCTGGATGCTTCATACTCTGTATATAGATGCCTTATGTTACGAAGTTTCCGTCTGTCACATGTCCATTGTCCTTGACCTCATTTTCATGGTTCAGTGACTACTTGAAAAAGTTAAGATTTTTTGTAAGGTTAATTTCTCTCTTATTATGAGTAATAGGATACCTATATTTGGTATGTGCATACCTTGCAAGGTCCTCATACCCGTCAGACAGTTTTCACTTGATCTCGACCTCATTTCATGGATCAGTGAACAAGGTTATGTTTAGGTGGCCAAGTCCATATCTCAGATACTATAAGCAATAAGTCTAGTATATTTGTTGTATGGAAGGATTGTAAGGTGTACATGTCCAACTTGCAGTTGTCATCTGGCTTTGGTCTCATTTTCATGGTTCAGTGGTCAAAGTTAAGTTTTTGAGTTTTGGTCGTTTTTTCTAACACTATATGCGATAGGTCAACTATATTTGGTGTATGGAAATATTTCATGATGTACATGTCAGTCTGGCTGGTTTTATTAACCGGATTTTCGAAGAAAATATCGGTTATCAAAATGGGGATGTACAATTCAATTTAATATATTTCTAAACAGACCAACAAATTACCAATACCTGAAGATGGCCCTAACCTCAATTCTAACAGATTTTGGAAAATTATTTAGGAGTATTTATCCCGAAAATATAAAAGAACGCCAATCGCAACTAAAACTGCATGTGGGAAGTAAAGATTGGTGTTATCTTGCAGATACAAATTAATTCATTTTGGTTAGCTAAGTCCTACGTTAAAAAAAGACCAAACATGTAAAATCTGCAATTTTGTATCAAAATGCCTTCAACAAATACATGTTGCGCTGAATACCATTTTAAGTTTATGGAATAAAAAATCATTTCAAGTATATGATATAGACATCAACCTCCAGTTATGTTTGACAAATCTCAGATTTTGACCTTTTGAGTGAAACAAATACAGGTGAAATTGGTCCTACCTCTGTTTTTATGTTTTACAGCATAATGAGCGACATCTGTGCAAATTGAAGTATATGTAAGTAACTTTTTCTTACAGTTTAATAGCTTCCTACTTTTTTATTTGTATTTGTTTCTATTCAAATGTTTCTATTCTAAAACCCCGAAGATGAAATCAGTGTGGATATACTTCTTCCCTAAAATAGAAAACATAGTTTACTTAAATATAAAGTATGAACATACAAAAGGGAAATACAAATCGTTAGTCAAAAAATATAGCCAAAATATAAAACGCCATAGGAACAAACATAAGTGAACAAAACCTTACTATTTAAACTAAAGATGCAGTGCATGCACGAATCCCCATTTAAATTTAACTATCTAGATAAGTGGATTTGAAATGTCAACGAAGCTGCTCCACAATTAACAACAGCCAATTTCTCGACACATGTGTAAAGTTAATGAGAAACACAAGTTCTCGAGTATCGTCAAAACCAAGTTCAAAAGGCAGTTGGTGCTGAAATACTGTTTCATAAAAATGGATAGTTTACTATTGGAAAATTTAAGCTGTCTGCATGTCATAAGGTCAAGTCAAATAAGACATTTACTTTCGATGTCTATTGTAAAGGAAAGTAAAGCTTAGACTATTCTACCGTGTTCTTCTATTATGCTGTTACGCTTCTGTTCCTGGTTAAGAGGAGGGTTGAGCGCTCACAACATGTTTAACACCGCCACACTTTGTATGTGCTTTTCCTAGGTCAGGAGTCTGTAATTCAGTAGTTTTCATTGTTTGATGTCTGTTTGTTTTTATATTTGCCATAATCAGGCTGTTAGTTTAATTCGTTCGAATTGTTTCACATTTTGTGGTGTCGTTGCCTTTTATAGCTGACTATACTGTATGAGTTTAACTCATTGTTGAGACCATACGGTTGTCATGGAATAGAAGTTGATTTATAATATAAGTTCTGGGAGAATACAGTTGTGGGACCTATATGTGCGTAAATCTACTTCATTTTAACTCTGTTGTATAGTTGTCTCATTGGTAATCATACCACATATTCTGATTATTTCATAATGAACAGGTGATTCAGAATCAGGTAATAGCAAACTCTTTGTTAGATTTTTTTCACTCACTTAGCAACCTAAACTGTGCACCATCTTAAAAAAAGTAAACGTATGCTGTTAATACTAAAATTCTAGTAATATATGAACCATAAAAATTTGTTGTACTAAATGTGGTTGTTTTTTAAGATTTAACCAGGATATTTCATTCTCTCTCTCTTTTTTTTTTTTTTTGGAATATTTTAACATCATCATTTGTTTTCTTCTCTAATACAAGACAAATATACGTTGAAACAAAAAGCTACCATAGTTTTCTCTCGCATATGTAGAATTCCTTGACTCTTGGCATACTGTTGAATGATGAAATGCAAGGAAACGAATATGCTCCCATATCTTTAAAGTATATCCAATCTCCAGCAGATAGCTCGGGTAGTTTGACATTTTCTATAATCAAATCCAATGCATCACAAGTTGGTCCCCAAATAGTACTGTTATATACCTCTTCATCATTAGCCTAAAAGGTAATAAGTATGATATTCTTAACGTAATCAATATTTTTTCATTTTTGCAAAAAGTGCGGTTTGCCATTTAAAAGAAGTCAAATAAGAACCATTTGATATATACTGCGTCCAAACTTTGGAAGGAGCAATTGTTAGGAAAAAATCAGTAAATTTCATAAAAAAGAAATAATACTACAAAATAAGACGTTATATTTCAACATTTTCCACGTGAACGGGATGTGCTTGCTATGTCATTTTTTCTTTAAATTCCTTAAGTGGTCTTAATAATTTTTTAAATCTTGTAAAGAAATACATTTTTTAAGCTGTTTTAAGTTCTTGCAAACTATATAGAACTCGTTTATACTATACTAAACCTTTTTTTTTTTTAAACTTCATACTTGATTTAGTCTTCTATTAGTTTGATTCGAACGTCATAATGCACAAATCTTGTGTAGACGAAACGCGCATTTGGTGACAACATGATAAGCTTGGTATATGTAATGATTTTTTGTTAAAGGGTTACAAAAGATTAAGGAATCATTCGGTTTAGAATTTATAACAAGAAATGACTATTTTAGATGTTTGATGAAAATTGAAAAAACGGTTGGCGGATATGTCTGGTTTTTTTTTATCCATGTAAACTGCGTGGAACTTTTTATTTATAATACTATACATATTTGTATGTAATGTACATTTTTCTAAAATTCATAAACTTATTGCTTTATATTTTTTTATTTATTTTTGTTGAACATTTTTAAAATTCTTTAGTTTCGCAAATGGCGTATCACTTTTAATCAATTGTGTTTTGTGAAACTATTGTTTGTCTTTTGATCGTTTTTCATTTTCTGCAATGGCGTTGTTGGTTTGTCTTCGACTTATGAGTTTGATTATCAATTTGGTATTTTCCACTTCTCATTTAGTACTGCAAAGGCTAATATACAGATCGAATCTCTACAGAAACCTAAATAAGTACTAAAGGATAAAAATTGTAAAAGTTCCCCTACCTTTAAATGTGAAGGTACATAACATTTTGGGTCATCTAAACAAGCAGAAAAGCATCCGTATATACCATCATTGATAATATACATTCTGACGGGTTCGTTCTGTGTAGTAGGATCGTCACCACAGTCTGTTAAATCTGAAGATGAAATTTCGAAAGCTCCAATATTAGACTCTTAATGATTCAGAGCTTTACATAGTGTACAAACATTGATTTTTGTCGAGGACCGTACATTGACCTCGACATTTTTTTTATGTCGTTAGATTTCCAACTCATTGTCGTGCGCTGAACATCTCCTTTTAGTCATTTTTGTAGATGACTTTATACTTTGTTTAAAATACTGTTCATTTAGTATTGTTTAGAGATACCACTTCGGTCTGTGTCTTGCTCAGGGAAGCTGCGTTAATAGTAAAAGTGCACTCGGCAAAGTGGTATAATTTAGCTTCATTTCGCAAAATCTTTCGGAATTTTGGATCCTCAATCATCTTCAACTTCGTACCTGTATTTGGCTATTTTTGATTCGAGAGTCACTGATGAGTCTTTTGTAGACGAAAGGCGCGTCTGGCGTACACAATTGTAACCCTAGAATGAGATTTTTTACTACTTGCTGCTTAATTTTTTCCCTGCATATATACACTATAGTTTCCCACAAAGAGAAGCACCATACAGTTGTATATTAAGTCCATATGACTACAAGTTAGTCCATGATATCTATTATTTGCTACATTCAGTTTGTTTGATTTATTGTGTAAGAATACGCACTTTGTACGATTTCTTCGTTCATAACGATTTTCTTCGTTATAACATTGGCGGCAATTGTAAATGCTGAGGCGACGTAATATTGCCCTGGTTCGGCTATGATGCGAACATTATTTCCGGGAAAATATTTAGCTAAGGATTTGTTTGCAACTCGAGCAATCTGCAAAAAATTAAGATAAGAATAATAATTAAAAAAATATATGTATATAATTCTTATATGATTTGCATATTAGGGAATACGTTGATATGATTGGTCGAGAAGACTTCCAGTAGTTGTTCTTGACGTTGTTTATTTTTCGATAGACGACGTTGACCGAACTTGTTTTGTAACCAATGTAAACAAGATGGCGGCGATAATAACACAATCCGGCTCGACGTTAAACAAATTATTTTCACTTCGCGTTAATCGTTTTACTAAATGATAAACACAAAACATTCATTTGAATGATAATAAGAGTTTTTGTAGTTTATTTTTTATCAGATAGCAAATTTCATGGAGTACATATTTTTGCTTTAACCAACAAATATATTCATGCGCCAGGCCAATTCAATGACACAAATATACAATTTACATGTGATAGACATGATAGAGGTTACGAGTGTGGAAAAATAAAATCCTTAACTCCAATTTTAAAGAATTATAAGGATTAAACGCATTTTTAAAGGAATTTATTGGTGTGTAAACTGGACCAAGTCACTCAAAAACATATCATAAAAGTCCTTCGACTTTTGTTTGTTTGTGAGTTAATTGGTCGAGTTTATACACCAATAAATTCGTTTAAAAAGGCGTTTTTCCTATATTAAAGACGTCTTTGATCTTACTAATCGCATATTTAGAATCTAAAGCAGAGTTCTGGGGTGTACTCATTCTAACGACATTTTAAACATTCATTTACTTATTACACAAGTTAAACATTATCATAAATAATTTAATACAATAATAAAATGCAAAATAGAATTGGAAACGGGGAATGTGTCAAAGAGAGAACTACCTGACTATAGAGCAGAAAACAGTTAAAGGCCACCAATGGGTCTTCGACGCAGCGAGAAAATTTCACGCCCGGAGGTGGGCTTTAACCGGCCTTTAAACAATACTGTATACTAGTTCAGCGAAATGGACACCATACTTAATGCATAACAAAGAAATATTAAAACACCGATTAATGAATATGACAAGTTAAGCATACAACAGACCACTAATAGTTTGCAAAATACGCCAGTTTTATGAACTACGACAACTGATCTATCATGAATTTGACAGGACAGAATATCTTTTGTTTTGTTTTATTTGTTGTCTTTGTGTCTTCTCTTTATAAATATTTCTTATGAGCTGAATTTTCCTTTCCAAATAATAATTCATGCAAATGAAAGAAAAAAAAAACCCTTCAAATTCTGTACTTCATACTTGTTCTTCTCGGCATTTTTTTACAATTTTTGATAACTATGAAGTTCTTAAGATAGAAATAAGAAGATGTATTATGCGTGCCAAAGAGCTTATAATAGTCACTTGGCATCTATGCATAACATTGAATCATTCCTTTGCCTATTTCGGTGAAACTACAGTTCTTAATGGGAAAGTCAATTCATAACAAGCAGTTATTGCCAATATCGTATGATAAATGTTTGAGTTTACTTTATCGAAATGTTCTATGTGAAATCATTTTAATACGATGTAGACATGGTGGTTAATTTAAATGTCTGACATTTGATGCGACACAAAAAGTATGAGGTCAATTTCAAGCTTGATCCGTAACGAAACTTATTTACGAAATTTATTTAATCATTCACAATTATAGGATTAAGAATTATTATATAAGCAAATATCCAGAAAGCCAAGCTACTCAAAACATCCACACAATATATATATATTAGTCAAATGCGTTTTGTTTAAATAACCTTTTCACTTTTTTGGTCTTTTGGAAAATGTGCTGGATTTAGACCCTTCTAGCAAGACATTTGTTTATCCAACACAATCATAGGTGATAAAAAACCGCAATTTTCATACGTGTACATGCAAAATAAATTTCTTGGTAGAGGGGTCTAAATACAGCACAAACAACATTTTCCAAAAGACCAAAAAAAGTGAAAAAGTATATTTTAACAAACCGCATTTGACTAACAGGTCGAACAACGAATGTTCTTAAAACCTGTTGACTGCCATGACGATTGCTGAATAAACAGATCACCAGATGTAAAAAATTGTTGTAAATTATTAATTTATTACCAAACAGAAAACAATAAACTTGCGGAAAAGATGATATACCGCAAACATGAGGTGCAAAAATTAATATACCATATCCGGATTTCGACAATCAATGTCTCTTCAGTGATGTTAGGAATCGAAACGGTATTTGGAAAGCCATATAATTTACCTCAATTTAGGATAGACTCTTGAATTTTAAAGAGTCGAAATAGGATGAACAGATCATATAAACCCGAAGAAAAATATAATACAAGCCCAAACGAAAATATATAAATAAGTCTAAATTGAAAACAACGTTCAAACCTATGATATCGTTGGCTAAAAACTGCAATTTTTATACGTGTGCATGCAAAACAAATTTCTTGGTAGAGGGGTCTAAATACAGCACAAACAACATTTTCCAAAAGACAAAAAAGTGAAAAAGTATATTTTAACAAAACGCGTTTGACTAGCAGGTCGAACAACAGATGTTTTTAAACCGTGCTGACTGCAATGGCGATTGCCAAATAAACGGATCACCAGATGTAACAAGATGGATCTTAATTATTAATTTAATACCAAACAGAAAACAATAAATTTGCGGAAAAGATAATATATATATATATATATTGATGAAGTTATGATACTGGAAACAATTAATAAGTATTATGCATTACAATAATATTTCTTTGACCTTTACCTTTAAAACCGTTTAAACTAAGACTTATAAAAAATATTGGTGCATAATAAACAATGAGAATAGAATCCATACTGTCTTTATCACATAACATAAGTCGTTAAGATGTCTAAGTTTTCTTAGCTTTACCTCTTCAAAAGTAATGTTCGTTTCCACATTTTGTATTTTCTGTCCAGGAAACCCACCACCTATGTCCAGGAGGTGCATGTTAAATCCCATAGCTAACCCAATGTCAAATACTTCTCGTGACTGTTCAATTGCTGCATCGAAAGCTCCTGCTTCTAGACAACCACTCCCAACATGGAAACTATTTTTTAAAAGATTCATACAAAATTATTGTCAGAAAATTGAGATTATCTCAAAAACTATAAACCATTTTATTGAGATTTTATTCAGTCTTGATTTTATGTGATTGTTACTCAACTTCCATGAACTACTTACTTAACAAAACGCATTGAGTGTTAAGGTTGATTCATAGTATACCGCCATCTTGGATTGTACAATCGCAGTACAAAATTGGTCTAGTTATTTGCTCAATTCTGCAAATTTGGAGACAGAATTGCAATTTATTGGTTAGACTGTTTACAAATATAAAGAAAACTATGTGATTTATCGTACTATACAAAATATTTAAAGAAATATTAAATTTTGTATTATAAGAATCAATTTTTTCAAATAAGCCATTCAAGGGGAGATAACTCTTTTAGTAAAAAATATATACTGGACTGATTCTTACTTGTAGCAAGAAAACAAGTTCGGTGACACCATTTTGTCTTTTTATTTTCTTAAAATATTTTATAAAACCTATCTTCTCACAATTTATTTTAAAATTCTATCTCATAGATTTCTTTTTATGAACACAAATGTGTTTTTTCATGAACAATCTAACCAGATTTAGGCAATTTTCAGCGACTCATAGCTTGGAAAATAGCACGTTGGCCCATACTTTTTATTATATTTTTGAAAAAAGCATAGTAAACTCTTCATTTTGGCAACGTATAAGAAAATTCTGTCTCAAAAAATATTTACTTATGATATATTTAAAGAAATCCCCCTCCCGAATTGTTATTTTCTATCTAACGTACACAATGATTTTCTTAGAACTTACATAGTTTTCTAATGTTATGTAAATTCAGAGGGATCATTAATGCATTCAGTTTATCATCAAATGGACACAAACAGATCGTTTATATATGACCAACATGAACATTACGTTCAGCGAGTTCACGAGAAATAACAAACACTAGTAACCTTTCTTTTAAGTTTAAACCAACCGTCACAAAGTTTGAAATGTAACAGTCATATCCACATTTTCAAAGTAGTGGTATATTAATGTTTGCTTTTAAGGAGATTGAACAATGTAAGTATCACTGAAAGTGCGTATGTACTGTGATGGAGGGCTTTTAAGTCCTCTGTTAAGTGCTTGTAAACTGGGTTAATTTAAACATATTTAAATGTTCAGAAACTAAACAAACTGGGTTGATTGAATGATTCAGTTTTGTTGATATTCAATTCAATTATTTGTAAAAATTATAGTTTGGTCGTTTTTTTTGTTAAATTTATTGACAAAATGTCTAGATTTGTGGTGGCATTTTATAACTTAAAATACTGCACTGTACATAACTGCGGATGTATATTTGTTTCTCTAATTCTATGGGAATTTATCCCTTTCCGAACCCATTGTATAAAAAAAAATTTAATCAACGTGTGGTTGCTGGTGATCTCAGAAGATGATTGGATGAATTTAAGGGTCATAACCTTAATCAGCTAACTGAATGCATCAAAATATGCTAACAGGTGTTAATGAAATTGACAACTTCGTGGAATAAGGAAGGCACTCGTAGGGGATTTTCATTTAACAAAAAAATGAAAATTTATATTTTAATCATTAGAGAAACAGATTCTTACACAGTTACTCGTGGATTATCGGTTTTATCCAATCTCGATAGTTAAATTATCAATTTTAAAGTCCTCGCCGAGGCTTGGACTTTAAATAATTTAACTATCTCGATTGGATAAATCCGATAATCCACTGGTATCAATGTAAGAATCTATATTTATATAGGTTGCTTTCTCATTTACGTATACCTCACAGCTCGTTTTTGTAGTACGTATACTGCACAATAGATTAATGCAAACCCTGATTTTTCTTAAGGAAAGATAATCGTGTGAAACAGGCTCAATAAAGACAAAAATATTCAAAAATTAAGGGAAAGCCACACTTAGAATAAGATGTCATTTAACAAACTATACCTATTGGCACTTAAGTTAATTGATTGCGATTATACACCGTATCTTGCCTTACCTTACACCAATCACATTTAATTTGAGTTTCATAGCAACTTGCAAGAGTTCCGATGCTCTCAAAGGATGGCATCCAAACTTTCTTCCTAGGTGAAATTTAACCTTGTAGTGTGATTGTGGACTGATTCTAAGCACCAATCTACAAATTAAAACCCATTTTTGTAATAAAACAATTTTCTTTTTTTAGATTTGTAGACATCTTTTGATTTTTTATTGCAACCTGCTGTCAAACCACACCAAGCACAACCAACCCACATACATTCCATTTATATCATAATTCAAATCAAGGTCTGAATTAAAAAAAAAAAAAACTGTCTATAACTTGTACAATTTTTTTTAATCTTTTCTTCAAACGATTATATCCAAACCAATTTGCCAATTAAAATAAAGATCATAATTATTTGACCCTGACAGTAGAATTCTATTCGAATAAGTCAAAAGCGATAAACGATATAACGTTTTGATAGACGTTTTTATGTAGAAACCTACATAATATACAAATCTAACATATTTTGCATGTATTTGAAGATGGAATACACATTATAAAAAAAAATTTTTTTTTTTTTAAATCCAAATATTACATACTTTGCCTCTGGGTAGACTTTCTCAATCTTTTCTAGTTCCACCTCACAATCGAATGTCATCAAAGAAACACCATTATCAGCAGCATATTTGAGAAATGATGGTTGTTTGAATGTGTTGGCGTAAATAATCCTTGATGGATCAACTCCAAGGTCTAATATCTTCTGTATCTCAATCTGTAAATTTCATTGATAAGTATAACGTATAGTTCTATGTTTTATATTGATAACGAAGGTTTTCCACCGCCGGGTATATATTGCCTTCGCATTATTTGGACAATTTTGAATATTTTAGCTTTTAATGCTCTTCAGCTTCATGTTTTATCTGACCTTCGAATTTTTAATCGAGCCACTAATGAGTCTTATGTAGACAAAACGCGCGTGTTGGGTAACACATTATAAGCCTGGTATGTTCAATGAGTTTTTACTAATATCTTTAAACCAATATAATATATTTCCAATTATGAAACTGAATTACATTCGTCTGTACATTTGTTGCTCCTATCAATGCAACAAACAAAATAGTTTGTTGGTACTTGATATATGTTGATTTATAATAATGACACTTATCACAAAAATAAATACGTAAACAATTGTCTTCATGTTTGACAGAAACAAGGATTTCAAGTTCATTGGGTTTCCTGCTGTAGAAACATTAACGGTACCAATTTGTCTGCACCAGATGCACATTTCGACAATTAATGTCTCTTCAGTGATGCTCGTAGTAAACTATGTTCTATTATTAGTCATTATGCAGTTGTTTTATTTACATGTAAATGTCCCAAATTAAAAGCAAGTCATGGTTACACATTTTCAGCAACCACGATTTGATTAACAAAAACAAGTTCGATTACCTTACTTGCACAATCAAAGGAAAGTCCCATATTTGCTAGGATCCTAATGACAGGGTCAACATCATTACATTTTATTGCTGTAAACAGAATAAATAACACTATTAGGGGGAGGATTGGGCGCCTACCACAAGTCAGGAGCCTGTAATTCAGTGGTTGTCGTTTGCTGCTGTATATCATGTTTGTATTTCGTTTATTGTTTATTACATAAATCTGGCCGTTAGGTTTCTCGTTTGAATTGATTACTTCGAGGACTCTTACAGCTGACTATGCGGTATGGGTTTTGCTCATTGTTGAATGTCGTACGATGACATATAATTGTTAGCTTTTATGTCATTTGGTCTCTGGTGGAGAGTTGTCACATTTGGCAATTTAACCACATCTTCTTATTTTTATATTATTTCAAAATCGAAACAAAATACATTATTCTTATGATCAGGTAATTTTATAATTCCAAGTAGGAGGATAAAATAAGTTAAACTTCATACACTTTAAAAGGAATGAGAAATAACAAGGAGTTGAACATAATAAGTCGGATCGTCTTCAAAATAAAAACTAAAATCACTAAAAGTTGCAACATTTTCGTGACTTAAATAAATACTTTAAACATTTTCCTTTACAGGATTTTAATCAAACTGGCATGGCATCACATTGTTATAAATTCTTAAAAATGTCACTCGACCGAAATAAAAAAAAAAGATTAATGTTTTGGATATCCAGCTACTCCATGTGTATTTATTTTAAATTCACGTTTTGTTCTTATAAAATGTACTGGTTTCAAACATTTCATACTTTCGCATTTTTAATCTTTATTTTGCAACATTTTCGTGACTTCAGTAAATGTGACATCCACTTTAAACATTATCCTTTACAGAACTTCAATCAAACTAGCATTGCATCACAGTGTTATAAATTCTAAAAAAATGTTTTCACTCGACCGAAATAAAAAAAAAAGATTAATATTTTGGCTATCCAGCTACCCCATGTGTATTTATTTGTAATTCACGTTTAGTTCTTATAAAAGTGTTCTGGTTTCAAACATTTCATACTTTCATATTTTTAATCTTTATTTTGCAACATTTTCGTGACTTCAGTAAATGTGACATCTACTTTAAACGACAAGTGGAATGAATATCATTTTATTATTAGCCATTTTGAGCATTAATTCACACAAAGAGACGTTACAATATGATAATATCCTATTGCAGTTATGTGTAGAGGCAATGTTGGTCTTGCCACGGTTGGGATAAATGAATAAAGGCGAATGACTCCCTCCCCTGGGTTCACCAATCAAAGTTTTGTTACCACTGTTGTACGTAAATGAACTGTTGCTAGGCCTTTTTATTCACTTATTTGTCATTTATATTAGGCTTTTAAATACGTACCATAAAATGATTCTATTCGCGGGAAACACTCCTGCCAAATAATGTGTTTTCTTATGATATCTCCAAGGTTTCCGATAGCAAATGCATTGTCCTGTAATAGTTTAGATATATTAAGATTTTGAAGTTATCATATAGAATGCTTATATATATGTATGATAAAACCCGACAACATCGCGATGTCTCATGCAAAAAAAATCTGTATTACTACTTTTCATCAGTTGATATTTAGTTTGGATTTTCAATAGATTGTTAGTACAATTGAACCTTTAATAACTCAATAGTAGGAAAAGTTTTTTACTGTATGGTGGCATAATTGTGTTAACAATAAAAAAAAAACACAAATATTTCTTTATTTTTTTGAGGTTTGAAAAATGCCAAGCATATCATACTACATGGACGAAATCGTTAGAATTTCTGTAAGGTTGGAATTAAATAAGTAAGATTAAATGATTAGGGGTTATAATTCATTGATTTAGAAACTAAATGACAAAATAAATCCACTTATCTTTATGAATAAATTGATTTTATTTTGTTCAAACTTCAAATATTTTATGTCCCTTAGCGCTACAACAATGACACTAAGGTTCCTTCCTGTAGTGATAATTGCTATTGAAACCAGGGGTTTAATTAGCGAAAATATTATACATTTATATTTTGTGTTAGTTGCATTTTACAAAGTATTTCCTCAATCCACAATCCACAATCAACCGGCTAAATGTTTACTCGATCAACGTAGATCATAAACTTATAAATAATAGAACATTAATGTCAAACTGATGATGATGATGATCTTAAAATCTTTTGCGGTTGATCATGTGTTGTAATGATTAATACAGCCATCACGATCTTATGAAAAAGAAATCATTTCCTAGTTACATTGGGAATGTAATCAAATATAAATGAACAAAAATTGATAACACTGCAAGTATAACATATTGATAGACACACAGACTGTTCCACAAAAAATACAATATGTTCTATGTTCAAAAACATTCTATGTGGTGAATTTCACTTGCGCAAATGTGAGGTATATGACATCTTTCGTAATTTTATTTGACTTCTAATAGCCACACATTGAGTGTTCATTTTGTTTGGTTTTCATTAGTTTATATTTATTGTTTAATTTGTTTGTTTGTTTCTAATTTGTTGCGTAGGGGTTTATTGTCTCCGTCTTGCAATCCTTCATAGATAAATAAGTTTTCTTTGTAGCACTTATCTTTTGAACACGTTTTAGTATTATTCATTTTTAATATATTTAATATTCATACTATTTTTATTCATTCTTAGCTATATGATAGTAAAAAGTGTATGGAACACAACTCATTACCTCATGTCCAAAAGCTTTAATTTTCCCCTGGATTTGGTTACTAATGGGTGGTAATTTTTCCACTATTTCTACACGTGTATTAGAATTGACATTGGTCATAATGAATTTCTTTTTAGCCTGTAAAATATGTTAAACGTTATGAAAATCATACAATATTCTACATGTACATACAAAGATATCTCAAAAGTATAGAAACATAAGCCGCTCAAATTAAATTTTCTCTTAAAAGAGATTGTGACACACTTTCGTAAGCAATTACGAGTTGTCTGTTTTGTAACGTGTATGATGTAAATACATGTACCGGTCCTGTATATCCTGTATTCACGAGCAACACGACGAGTGCCCCATGTGGAGCAGGATCTGCTTACCCTTCGGAGCACCTGATATCAACCCCGGATTTTTTTTAACAACATAATTAAATATTTATTTCAATTATTGGCTTGTTACAATATCCTTCAGGAGTCCAAGCTCCTCCTGATGTTCCCTGTTACATTCCACTCAGGGCAGTAATTAGTTGTAAAATTCATATGACATCAAATATATATTAAATAATATCACTCATAATGATTATTCATATGTTTTCTAATGGTTGCTAAAACATTACTTTTAATTGTCAAACAAACTCTTCTATTGAACTCATTAATAAAAATTGAGAAACCATTGACATTTTTTTGTCTTTTGATCAGATATGTAATAGGCTTTGTAAATTGAAAAAAACCAACAATTGTTAAAAAATAGTTAAAGTCAAAATATTCTTCGTCTAAAGTTTTATATCCAAATACCAAATGTCTTAACTTTATCTTAAAAGTTATTTTACTCTTCTTTAAAACTTCATTTATTTTATTCCAAAAATGTTCTAAATACGGAAACAGTATAAAGAAGTGACCATAATCTTCTTCTTGTGTACAAAAGTTACAAAAACTATTTTTTACAATTTTCCACCTGAATAAAAGTTTCTTTGTAGGTAGAATATGTTGTAGTAATTTCCATCTAAAAAATTTAAGTTTATTTTCTTTTAAATATCTGAATAAAAATTTATATAAATTGTTTTAATATAACACATCATCTATATCAAGTATACGCAGCCATTTTTTGGGTCCAATAGCTGGTTCAAATTTTTTATTTATCAGAGACTTATATAAAAGTTTGTTTGATAGTGATTCTAATTTTATAGGTAAACCTTTCCATATAAATTGGTTTCTTTTATATTTACAGTACTTTTTACAGAATTTTCCGACTTTAAGATTGCTACCCAGTCTTTTGGTATTGATTTCTTTACCAAATTAATTTCAGCTATCCAGTTTGATTTATTTTTTAGTTTATTAAAAATGATGTCTTGAGAAATGCAGCCTTTTTCATCTATGATATCATTTACATAAATAAGATCGCTTTTAATCCAATTTTTTAGAACTATAGCTTTATTTTCAAATTTAATAAATTTATTGTTCCATAATATTTGTTTTCTTATATCTGTAAATGTTTCAGGTTTTTTCGCTAGACCTCCTCCAGTTAATTTCCAACATTTAGGGATATTTTTATAAAATTCTGGGATGTTTTCCAGGCTTTCGTCTGGCTTATCCCCACTGTTTGTTTGAAACACTAATCATTTTGACCCAAAATTATAACAATAGTGCTCAGGTATAATTTTCCAACCTCCTTCACAATCAGTTACTAGTCTTTTAACCCACATACCTTTTAAAGCAGTGAAATAACTTCTTATATCTATCATATCTAATCCCCCCTTTCATATGGACCAATGATTGAATTTCTTTTTACTTTATCTGGTTTATTATCCCAAACAAATTTAAAACAATTTTTTTCTATTTCTTTCAGATATTTCTCTGGAACTATACAGGCAGTTCCCACAAAAGTGAAAATAGGCACAATTAGTGTTTTAATTATCAAAATTTTCACAAAAATAGTAAGATTTCTTTTCTGCCAAGAACAAAATGATTTATTCATCTTTTCAATTTTATTTTCCCAATTTAGTTTTTCACATTCCTCTCTACAATGCCCAAAGTATATGCCAAGAATTTTAACTGGTCCATTGCTCCAGTTGATCCCCTCAATTTTGACTTTACATGATTTAAGCTTTCCTACCCATAACCCCTCTGTTTTATTTCTGTTTAATTTCAAATCTGAATAAGAATCAAATATTTCAATTTCATTCATAGATAACTGAACGTCAAATTTAGAACAACAAAATAAAGTAGTATCGTCTGCTAGTTGCGAAATTTTTATGCTATGATTTTTGCAATCCAATTTGATATTGATACCTTTAAAATCGGTATTGCTTCTTAATCTTGACGCCATGATTTCCACCGATAAGACAAATAATAAAGCCGGTAAAGGACATCCTTGGCGTATACCGCTGGTGTTTTTAAAGACATCAGATATCCAACCATTATTCATAACACATGTTTGAATATCGATATATAAAGTCTTAACCCATCTTATAAAAGAATCATAAAATCCAAAATGTTTTAAAACTGAAAACATAAAATTCCATTCTAAAGAGTCAAACGCTTTAGAAAAATCAACAAAGACTATAGCCCTTCAATTTTGTATAAATCAGTGAAATCAATAATATCTTGTATCTGTCTAAGATTAAAACCAATAAATATATTCTTTACATATACAGCCTGGTCTTCTCTAATAAGTTTTGGTAGGATCTTTTTCAATCGTTGTGCAACCCGGGATTTTGATGGGGTTCAGTCTTTAGGTTTCTTAATTGTGTTTTTATACTATTGTTTGTAATTTGGTATTTTTCTTTTTTTGCAATGGCGTTCTGAGTTTATTTTCGACTCACGAGTTTAAATGTTCCTTTGATATCTTTCGCCTCTCTTTTTCGTAAATTTGGATGTTCATATCGAAGTTTCGTAACTGGTATTAAATAAAGTAAAATAACAAAAATACCGAACTCCAAGGGAAATTCAAAACGGAAAGTCCTTTATAAAATGGCAAAATCAAAAGCTCAAACACATCTTACGAATGGAAAACAACTGTCATATTCCTGACTTGGTACAAGTTTTTCCTTATGTAGAAAATGGTGGAATTAACCTGGTTTTATAGCTAGCTAAAAGGTAAAATCACAAAAATACTGAACTCCGAGGAAAATTCAAAAAGGAAAGTCCCTAATCAAATGGCAAAATCAAAAGCTCAAACACATCAAACGAATGGATAACAACTGTCATATTCCTGACTTGATACAGGCATTTTGTTATGTAGAAAATGGTGGATTGAACCTGGTTTTATAGCTAGCTAAACCTCTCACTTGTATGACAGTCGCATCGAATTCCATTATATCGACAACGATGCGTGAACAAAACAAACAGACACAATAGGTAAAAATGTCAAAATAGGGGTACAGCAGTCAACATTGTGTTATCATCTTAATCACTATAAAACAAACAAATGTAACAAAGAAGCACAAAAAGGCATACATCAAATTTAACATCCTCATTTTGCTTTTTTATCGTACGATTTTATTTATCTATGTAAAATCCACCCATAAAGGATGGAAGGTTTTAAGTACTGGCGTAGAATCGAGCGTTTGACGTCACACAGGTAGATATAAAATAATTTTGTCGTTCAAAGTATGACGGGATATATAAGTGCAAAGTCACGTCAAATGGATATCACAAAAACAGACTTAACAGTAAAAGTAATATTAATAAAGACAAACAAAAGAATACTATAACACGTTATTAAGATGCTAAACAACGTCAGATCGCAGAATCTATACTTCAAGACCATCGTGTATTATTTGTGAAGTTGATACGGTCTTGGTACCTTTCGATGAACTTTTTTAGAAAAAGGACGAGACGTTCTTTGACATACCCTTGGTTCATCAACTTTCTGCTCAGACACTGGTGACGTTTTACAAAGTCTGAGTAGGAGCTGCAAGCTCTTGAATACCGAATAAGTTGGGAAATGTATATCCCATATGCAGGTGAAGTTGGTATATTGCTACTAAGGGAAATTTCAAAATTAAAATCGTCTCGTTTGTCATAGATTCTGGTACTGAGATGACTGTGTATGACAAATTCGAGGTATAAGTCTAAAAAGGAGGCGGAGGAAGCCGTGTCTGTTGTTTCTTTAATTTCTAGTTCTGGGGATATATTAATGGAACCCAATCAGAAAAGTTCGGATTGTTAATGGGAAGAATATCATCAATGTACCTGAATGTGAAATTAAATGATCTGGATTCTTTGATCTTCTTGTTTTTGACAAGTGTCTGAAGGAACTCCGACTCATATGAAAATAAGAAGAGGCCGGCAATGAGAGGCGCACAGTTTGTTCCCATATTAACACCGAATACTGTCAGGTGTGTACTTTTTTGTAAGTTGTTTTTGGTCTTTCTTTCGATCTGAAGAGTTAAACCCTTTTCAACTGATTATTATAGTTTGTATTTATGTTATGTTGAGATGTTACACCACTCTCCCAGGTTTTTGGGAGAGTTGGCGTCCCGCTAATATGTTTATCCCACCAGCTTCTGTGTATGCCTATCCTATTCAGGAGTCTGTAGTGCAGTGGTTGTCGTTTGTTGCTTTTATCAAATTGATTTTTTCGTTTATTGTTTTTACATAAATCAGGCCGTTAGTTTTTTCGTTTGAATTTATTTACATTTGTCATTTCTGTGCCCTTTATAGCTTGCTATGCGGTTTGGGTTTTGCTCACTGTTGAAGGCTGTACAGTGATCTGTAATTGCTTACATTCTACGTCATTTGGTATCTGGTAGAGAGTTTTCTCGTAGGCTATCATACCACATTATTCTTATTTCTAACTCAAAATATTAAGAAACTTACAGTTAACTATACGTTATATTGAAACGTAATGCGTTTTAGATATTTCTCTTTCGAATTATACAATATTACAATACGTGTCCTTACATATACAAAGTTTATGACTTATCTATGTCGATATTAGATAACGTTAATAGTTCAAAGTTCACCGGAACAAGAAATTATCATAAGAAAAATAAATAAAAATTCGAACATAACGAAAACCCTATAAATTTTCATATGAGTTTTTATTAGAGTTATTTGGCTTTAATGGTGAGGTTTTAAAGTTTTTACTTATTAGTTGAAAACAATAGGCGCAAACAGTAAATACTAAAATTCCTAAACATGCAAAAGACTTATACATGTTATAATTCATCTCGTATGTCAATAATATGTTTTGGATTTCATTCATTGCAAAAAAAAAAAAAAAAAAAAAAAAAACAAACAAATATAAAAATGACATATAATTGCCTGGTGAGTAATTCTGGTCCTTTAAAGGTCAAGTCTTTAAGTTTTATAATTCAATTATATATCAACATTATCTGTTTTTCCTTACTTTCGTATGACAAATACGCATCACTATGCATTGCCATAAAAGTATTTTTATACGAGAGTATTGTTCACTTTTCTCAAATATTACCTGAATCAAAAATTCCAGAATCAACAAAGAGTGATCCTTGTTT
Source organism: Mytilus coruscus (assembly GCA_017311375.1). NCBI lineage: Eukaryota > Metazoa > Mollusca > Bivalvia > Mytilida > Mytilidae > Mytilus > Mytilus coruscus. The sequence continues at coordinate 43,780,660 of CM029598.1, forward strand.
TTCAAAAGTTTTAGTAGAATCTAAAATGTTATTCATATATAATATTTAACTTAACTTATATTCTATATTTTCATAAAAGTCAAAGTAAACAACTTACAAAATCTAATACAAATATAATTATATATCTGCGCTTAACACATATTGTAAGAAATTCATTCTGTCTTCAGAATTTGTTATGTGTCTACACATATCAAATACTAATTAACTTTATATAAAGGTTATAATAATTAATAAAAATGAATTTGCTCTAAAATGTTACATATTGACGAATGCATCTTAAGTCCCAATTTACAGACGTAGATATACCTAAAATAGAACAACGATCAGATAAAAGTCAGATGAATGGATTACAGGTTATGAAAATACGGCCTACAACGTGTTGATTTTTTGCGTACACCATATCTACAGATGAATGATATTTATTCCATAAACCCTTATAATGTGCATATAGAATATGTTTGATTAACTAGCAGTTGATGAATGTGTGTATGTGTATAGTATATGTGTATACGCGCATATTTGTACGTGCTCGTATGTGTGCATATGCAAACGTGTTTGTTTTTTATACTTGAAAGTTGTTTGAATAAAAAAAAGACAATATATAAAGAAATCTTTTTTATTGCATTAAAAAGTTTGTAAAATATGTTTTTATATCTGAAGAGACCGAAGGCGGGCATGATACGTATAATTAAAAGTAAGAATGAAACAACGCTTGTTTCAAGAATTAAACATAAAAAAAATCATTGCCAATAATGATATAAATAAAATATGTATTCCATTGTATATGGTTCACTGTCTTATCTGCATATAAGTCAGTTCATCAATTCTAAGCAAGTCATTCATTTTTGAATATCAAATGAAGAGCAACCAGAGAGATCTTAGCCCTTGAAGGCATCGCTGCAGTTTTCAGATTGAGAAAAATGATAACAACGCTGTAACTCTTTTTCATGGGCACAAAGAGACACTTTTCCTCATATAAATTACATAAACATAAGAACGAAGAAAATAGTTTTTTCTTCTTTTACAGATAAATCATCTGGTCAAGATATATTGCATTTCTCAGGATCCTGTATAAGTGTTGTATGATTTATTGTATACATTTAAAAGAACATCATCAACTGGTTACATTTTGTACATTAAAATACCAGAGCTAAAATATGCATTGTTTTCTGTATATACAATGGCACATCTTACCTCATTTCCTAAGATTAAGATCAGTTATGGGAAGATGGGACTGTTTTATTTATTTGACATCACGCAATAAGTTTATCATTTCCTTTGTGTAGTCTTGATGAGACGACTTTGCTCTAGTGGATATATTTCCTCCTTAAAATAATCAAAAATGTTCTCATTTATTAATGCATAATCATACCATTGAAATATCGTAAAGTTTGTCTTTGGAAAGGTTAATTAACACGTTACAATTTTAGATTTTTTAGACGTTTGATTAATACATAAAAAAGACAAAATTTTGGATAGTACAGCACATCACACGGTCCAAATATCTATACATGGTACAGGTACAAAATAATGTTGGCTTTAACCAGTTGTTCATTTTATGAGTAGACATATTACGCTATAAATAGACAATTCTTAAAAACCGCAAGCGCTGTTGAATTTTTTTCAGTTTTATTTATCTTCGAAACGAACTCCCTGGACAAAGATTACTTAAAACGGTTTTGTCGAGGTTTGTTTCCTTTGGAGATTATAGGTTGCACTTAAGACTCCGAAGACTGCCGACGGTCATTTAATCCGATATAAACATAAATATAAATATAAACAGATAGTGACCACGTGCAATTGGCCGGATTTTTCGAGGCCTGTTTGATTTCATATTGTAGTTTTAAAAATATGTTTATCATCAATTTTACCTGTATAAGAATGATTTTTTTGTGGATCGATTCAGTCAACCAATGGTTCATCCTTGTTTAAATTTCAATGTTGACATTATTTTCCTTTAATAGCTGAATACATGCGTAACCCATCCCCATCTGATGGGTTAAATTAAAGGTCACATGAATACGGCAAACTTGCAAGTGAATAATTCATCAGCGATGGGTTTTTTTTTTAGCTTATTTTGACAAAATTGAACCAAATTGGATGCCAAAAGCGAATTATTATTTCACTTTTAGTTTATCACTTTCATTAATGATTGAACAAAAAAAAAATAATAATAATTTATTCCAAATGGAATAAAAAACTATCACGTTATAATTGATGTGTAATGTGTAATATTCGGTTTCAATTGATATCGATTTAAGTTAAGATTAATGTAATACAAATTTATTTGATGACATATAACTACTTTATTTCTAAAGCAAAAACTGAAGAAAAAAAATCATCGTAAAAATGGTTTGACATGCATTAAATCTAGAATTAGGTTCACAGACATCTTTGTACTTTGAAAGATGACCCGTATGTTTTAAGAATATTCAAACGGACTTTTCGGGGGGATCTAAACTTTGAAATGTTTGATTAAATTTTGAATGTAATATATAAGAGTCTATCCTCAATTAAGGTAAATTATATGGCCTTCCAAATACCGTTTCGATCCCTAACATCACTGAAGAGACATTAATTGTCGAAATCCGGATATGGTGTACAAATTTTTGCACCTCATGTTTGTGGTATATCATCTTTTCCGCAAGTTTATTGTTTTCTGTTTGGTGTTAAATTAATATTAAGATCCATTTTTTTACATCTGGTGATCAATTTATTTGGCAATCGCCAATGGCAGTCAGCAGGGTTTAAGAACATCCGTTGTTTGACCTGTTAGTCAAATTCGTTTTGTTAAAATATACTTTTTCACTTTTTTGGTCCTTTGGAAAATGTTGTTTGTGCTGTATTTAGACCCCTCTACCAAGATATTTGTTTTACATGCACACGTATAAAAATTGCGGTTTTTATCCAACGCAATCATAGGTTTGAACATTGTTTTCAATTTAGACTTGTTTTATATTTTTTCGTTTGGGCTTGTATTATATTTTCCTTCGGGTTTATATGACCCGTCATTCTATTTCGACTCTTTAAAATTCAAGAGTCTATCTTAAATTGAGGTAAACTATATGGCCTTCCAAATACCGTTTCGATCCCTAACATCACTGAAGAGACATTAATTGTCGAAATCCGGATATGGTGTACAAATTTTTGCACCTCATGTTTGTGGTATATCATCTTTTCCGCAAGTTTATTGTTTTCTGTTTGGTATTAAATTAATATTAAGATCCATTTTTTTACATCTGGTGATCAAATTATTTGGCAATCGCCAATGGCAGTCAGCAGAGTTTAAGAACATCCGTTGTTCGACCTGTTAGTCAAATGCGTTTTGTTAAAATATACTTTTTCACTTTTTTGGTCTTTTGGAAAATGTTGTTTGTGCTGTATTTAGACCCCTCTACCAAGATATTTGTTTTACATGCACACGTATAAAAATTGCGGTTTTTATCCAACGCAATCATAGGTTTGAACGTTGTTTTCAATTTAGACTTGTTTTATATTTTTTCGTTTGGGCTTGTATTATATTTTCCTTCGGGTTTATATGATCCGTTCATCCTATTTCGACTCTTTAAAATTCAAGAGTCTATCTTAAATTGAGGTAAACTATATGGCCTTCCAAATACCGTTTCGATCCCTAACATCACTGAAGAGACATTAATTGTCGAAATCCGGATATGGTGTACAAATGTTTGCACCTCATGTTTGTGGTATATCATCTTTTCCGCAAGTTTATTGTTTTCTGTTTGGTATTAAATTAATATTAAGATCCATTTTTTACATCTGGTGATCAAATTATTTGGCAATCGCCAATGGCAGTCAGCAGGGTTTAAGAACATCCGTTGTTCGACCTGTTAGTCAAATGCGTTTTGTTAAAATATACTTTTTCACTTTTTTGGTCTTTTGGAAAATGTTGTTTGTGCTGTATTTAGACCCCTCTACCAAGATATTTGTTTTACATGCACACGTATAAAAATTGCGGTTTTTATCCAACGCAATCATAGGTTTGAACGTTGTTTTCAATTTAGACTTGTTTTATATTTTTTCGTTTGGGCTTGTATTATATTTTCCTTCGGGTTTATATGATCCGTTCATCCTATTTCGACTCTTTAAAATTCAAGAGTCTATCTTAAATTGAGGTAAACTATATGGCCTTCCAAATACCGTTTCGATCCCTAACATCACTGAAGAGACATTAATTGTCGAAATCCGGATATGGTGTACAAATGTTTGCACCTCATGTTTGTGATATATCATCTTTTCCGCAAGTTTATTGTTTTCTGTTTGGTATTAAATTAATATTAAGATCCATTTTTTACATCTGGTGATCAATTTATTTGGCAATCGCCAATGGCAGTCAGCAGGGTTTAAGAACATCCGTTGTTCGACCTGTTAGTCAAATGCGTTTTGTTAAAATATACTTTTCACTTTTTTGGTCTTTTGGAAAATGTTGTTTGTGCTGTATTTAGACCCTCTATCAAGATATTTTTTTACATGCACACGTATAAAAATTGCGGTTTTTATCCAACGCAATCATAGGTTTGAACGTTGTTTTCAATTTAGACTTGTTTATATTTTTTTCGTTTGGGCTTGTATTATATTTTCCTTCGGGTTTATATGATCCGTTCATCCTATTTCGACTCTTTAAAATTCAAGAGTCTATCCTAAATTGAGGTAAATTATATGGCCTTCCAAATACCGTTTCGATCCCTAACATCACTAACGAGACATTAATTGTCGAAATCCGGATATGGTGTACAAATGTTTGCACCTCCCCAGCAGGCACTTAACGTTGATTCAACGTTGAAACAATGTTGTTTCTCAACGTTGAAACAATGTCAAATTTATGTTTGATTTTGAAAATTTGAATCAGTTTCAACATCCATTCAACGTTGATTCAAGGTTGAATAGTAGTTGAAAGTACATTAATAAAATATATTATAAAACTGCATACACATTTTGACCTGCTTTCCAAATTTGTGCTGTTGTTATTGATGGTAGACAGGCAGCTGGACTGTGCAGGGTTTATTAATGTCTTGGTTTTTTCCCCCAAGACACATATGAACTAGATAGATAGGCTAAATGGGAGACATCTAAATACATTGTACATACATAAACTGTTACTGATCCAACATTCCGTGCTTGTACAAAGTCAATTATCTTGACCATAAATGTCATATCTTAACATCTTTGTTGGCTTCTGTGTCTATTTTCTCAGTAAAGTTAGTGGTTGATGTGTTCTACTGTAGTGTCCGATATATTTGGGAGTTCCTGTTAAATTTATTGAATCATGCGTATTTAGATATTGAGAACAAGAAAAACTACAAGTAGGAATAGCTGAAATGATTGTGTGTGTTCAGTTGTATAACGATAACTATATATAATTATCTATATGGTTATACAAGTGGACACACACCATCATTTCATCTATTCCTACTTGTAGTTTTTCTTGTTCTGAATTGCTATAAAATACAAATGATTCAATGAATTTGATTACACAGTGTTCGTAAAAATTATGAAACACACTTTATTCCCACCACAGAAAGCATCACTAAACAGAAAGAAGATGTTGAATAGTTCTGAACAATTCTCACACGTGACAAGTTGTCCTTGTTAAGCGACTGTGAACAATTCTCACACGTTACAAGTTGTCCTTGTTAAGCGACTGTGAACAATTCTCACACGTTACAAGTTGTCCTTGTTAAGCGACTGTGAACAATTCTCACACGTTACAAGTTGTCCTTGTTAAGCGACTGTGAACAATTCTCACACGTTACAAGTTGTCCTTGTTAAGCGACTGTGAACAATTCTCACACGTTACAAGTTGTCCTTGTTAAGCGACTGTGAACAATTCTCACACGTTACAAGTTGTCCTTGTTAAGCGACTGACCAAATGTTAAGCCATTCTTTAAAGTAGTATATCCCAAGAAGAGTGAAGACATTTTTAGATCCAACGAGTGTACAGGATGATCGCAATACATATGAAAATAAGAAGATGCTGCATGACTGCTAACCAGACAACTCTCTACTAGAAACCAAATGTCCTTGATGATATATATGTTACCCTCACACCTAAAGACTATAATTGGTATAATCCATTACAAGAATACAAATTTACTGAAGAACAACATTAACTATAGTAATACAATGATATTTCTTTTGATTCAAGATTTATTTTATAAATTCATTTGTTATCTTTGTCTCTTTTGTCCTTTTTGCATTTTAACTTTCTTCCACCGCCTCGAGTTCTTTCTGCGGCAGACTTCAAGCAGGAGGAGTCTTTATCAGATATTTGTTCTCAGTAACTTCTTCGTACTTTTGCAGTATATTTAACCTCTAGAAAAGATAAGATGATAATAAATATAAATTGTATGTCCTGAAAAGATATCCTAAACTTGAGCCACCTTAAATTTGTTTCTAGAAATCATCAAGAAGCAATAAAAAATAAAACCATAATGGCAAAGCACATAAAGAAATAAGCTAATCGTTAATAAAAAAAATATGAGAAATAAAAAAATACATAAATATTTACTATTGGTAGTTTTTGATATTAAATGAAGAAGCTTCTACCCGAGATTTGTAAAATTGCAGGTTTGACTTTGTAATTGATTACCTCGAAAACACTTTACCTTTCACGTTTTTTAATTGATAACTGCACAAGTCCATTAACGATTTTCGTATGTGTGTGTTTGTTCGACTATTTTGTAATTCTTTATTTGTTATATTTCAATGTATTTCATGAGGGCCTCAGGGAAGATTAGTTTTGTAACTAACAGTGTAACCCTCTTTAAATAAAGAATTTAATATTAATTATTATTATTATCGTCATTAAATAAAGAACTGCGACATGAGCGCATGATACGCCCGTATTTAACACGGAACACAAATAACCTACCTTTGATGATTTTATAGATTGGAATTCCCAAAACTGAATTTTGATTTTGCACCACTTAGATTCATTTCATCCATTGCTTTGTTTGACAAACTTCTGTAAAATAGATAATACATGTTCATGATTATGGAAGTCTGTTGTAAGTTAAAGTTCAGCGGGGTTAAATACACATGCAGGACGAGTAAATGATGTTTTATGAATACGAAGTATACGAATATTGTCAAGATAGTTTTCACTGTGCAAGTTCTTATTTATGCTAAACGCAATCTTGGCTACCTCTTTTATTCTGAAATCAGCTTATTCTTTTTGTTGTATTATATTTAATTGTCTTAACCCTTCACGTAAATAATTGTCTTTGTAGAGAATACATATTGTTGAATTTGTGTCTGCCTTGCATATGATAATGTTATTTTTCTTAGTAAACAAATTGCTAAAAGTTTCTAATGTATATAATATTGTCCTTTTGTTGTTATTGTTTACTTAAAGTTGTGTCGTCTTTTTGTTGTTAATACTTCTATTAAGGCGCATGGTCATGTTGATTTTAAGAAGTCATAATTGATTGGGCGCACATGCTATGTTAACCTAATTTCTCGTATTACACAGAGATCACCTGAAGATCAGATAAGCATGATAAGGGTCAGACAGACTTGTTTTAAAAATAGAATGACTTGTGTAGATAGGTTAATTAGGTGAAAAGTTATGAATGAGCATTCTAGTTTCCTTCTCACAGCTTGAAGTAATTGTACTTTGTGGTATTATTTAACGTAATTGTAAAAATAATATAAATTTCACATTTTATTAATTTTTAAATCCTGCACATGATCGTTCAATATTTTGCTGTCCAGCCCAAATTTATTGTTTATAATCAACAATAGCATGCAGTTTACCTAGCCTTAAACTAAAAGAAGACACATATCTATAGTATTCGTGTTGGGAACACCAGATCACATTTACTAGTGTAAAGCGCTTGCGTACACCCCCCTTTTTTCTTATCCGACACTTCAAGCATATTAATGTCTCAAATTTTACCTAAAGAGAAAACAAATATGCTTTCCACCTTAAATGCTCTTAAAAATAGTAAAATTGGTGGAAATTATATATTATATTGTTCACTATGGCCCTTCCCTGTGTTCTACTATCTACATTTGTTGACGTTATATTTTTCTCTGATACCAATTCAGCATTTCTTAATACAATTTATACATATGAAAAACCATTATAGCCACATTGAAACATCTACTTACCATAAGGATACTTGATAAACGGCAAGTTTCTCGTTCTTTGTTTTTCTATCTTTTAAACAGGAAAAGAGCGGGTATAAGTAATGCGCATGGGTAACTAACTTCCTGTTAAAATCCCGCGAAAATATGAATAAAAAAAACGAGATTTTTGTAAATAATCAATTATTTCAAATTTCTTTACATGTTATCCTTATGTTGAAATTATTCATAAATATTATGTGAGATATGATTAATGCAGTTTATTTTTTTTCCAAGAAATTCAGTATCAAACAATTTAACCCCCACCCCTATTTCAAAGAATTTATATTAAAAATATAAGATCTGATTTTATAATATTTTTGTGAAAATGGAAAACCTATTTTATTCTTTTCTTTATGAATATATACTGCTATAGTTATGCATGTACTGACTTGAGTTAAAAAAACAATTTTTTTATATAGGCCTACAGTAATTACTTATTAAAAGTCAACGTTTATTCAACTTTGAATAAATGTTTATTACTCAACGTTGAAAATGTAACGTTGTTTCAACGTTGAATACACGTTGATCACCATTTCAACCTCATTTCAACGTTTATTCAACGTTGAGTGCCTGCTGGGTCATGTTTGTGGTATATCATATTTTCCGCAAGTTTATTGTTTTCTGTTTGGTATTAAATTAATATTAAGATCCATTTTGTTACATCTGGTGATCAATTTATTTGGCAATGGCCAATGGCAGTCAGCAGGGTTTAAGAACATCCGTTGTTCGACCTGTTAGTCAAATGCGTTTTGTTAAAATATACTTTTTCACTTTTTTGGTCTTTTGGAAAATGTTGTTTGTGCTGTAACACAAAAGTACTAAATATAACTAAATCTCGATATAACGACAATCATATTTTCTTATCTACGCTTAAACAGACATATCAGATATCAGTAAGATCCTAAGGGGTTGTTATGTATAAATAAAACCCAACAAATCAAAATCCTTCATCGAATAAAGACATTATGCTACTTACAATGACTTATAGTGAGCTATTTTAATACCTCTTTAAATGTGTTTTTATCATTTTAGACGTTTCGTCCGGGATAACCTCCACCTATGTTCAACAGTGTCATATCGAACCCCATAGCAAGTCCTATGTCAAATACATATCTTGACTCCTCTATAGCTGCTTCATAAGCTGCAGCTTCCTGGCAATTACTTCCAACATGGAAACTGTAATATCGTTAAATCTCTTAGACACCCAAAATATTCCCCATTTGATTTTGATATCATCACTTTCTTTCCTTCAAAATATATTTTGAATTCACCTTTAAAGGACTGTCTATAGCTAGTAATTATCTAACGCTTTTGATCACTTCATAGATGATGTTCAAATTGAGTTATCCCTGCTCATTTGACTTTCTTTCGATTATGTAATGAACAATACGTATTAAACTTAATATCTTTTTAAATACTGAATCAAAGTACAGTTTACATACGAAATGGTATCAATTTGCTAATTTTTGTTTGAAATACATGCATCAGCATTTTTCTCCGATTTTTTTTCATTTCAAATGTTATAAAAAGCGGAAAACATATATAATGACTTATCGAATCTTAAATACACTTGTAACCTGAAACTCGTCGTTTTACATACATGCACTAACCTCATAGGGAGATTTTGGAAGAGCACAGCTTCCCATGGTTGGACTGAACGTCAGTCCACAGACAATTCATCGATGATGATGGAAGTTTAAAACCACCTTGACTAACTATATAGCCTTCGCCTAGTCAGCCCTGCATAGCGCCTGTTAGTGTTTTTAAAGAATTTAATTCGATACTACTACTGGAAGTGTTGAACGACCTTGACTGGCTGTTCAGCCCTCGCACGGTCGGTTTAATTCGATATTATAATTCCAAACAACGTATATAAAATGATTAAGTCTTTCAACGAAGGTAATAAATGATTAGCAAGGATGCAAATACTAAACTTTAGAACCTAAATAAATATCTTTAACAAATTGAAGACCCTACATCAACTGTCAAGATGAAGAACAAATAAAGCCCTGTTCATTGATAATTTCAAATGTACATTTACTCCATATCCTTTCATATCAAAATAGCAATAACTATTCAATTTAACAAATATGTACTGAATAAGTGTCATGTAAATCGTTAAATATAGAAACACATAATTTCTATTTTTAAACAAGGGAAATAACAATTACATTATAATCCTATCTGCCAAATGTATTTAGAAACAATTTGTTTTTGTAAACAATTATTAATTAGAAAAAAAAAAACACACACACACTGAAGATAACATGTGTTTTAGTTGCAACAACTTTATTGTTAATAAACAACTGCCAGCCTGTACCAGAAACAAACACTGGTTTGGAACAAACTATACACTACGAACGACAACTCGACCTAGTATGTTACTCTTATTTGTTGATAATATAAACAAAAATTGATGCAAAAAAAGCGGTAATATGTAGCAATTAATAAAAATCAGAATGCCGTTGTAAAAATCATCAGGAAATTGATCTGCTTTGCCGCCCGGAGATGCCGATAAGTGAACTTGTACAAAATCATGTTTTCAGGGGAAGTGATGAATTGTCCTTGCCAAAATAACAATTTATTCAGGTATCTAACATTGCTAACATATATTGATACCACGATAATACATTGATAATACTGTCTTGTTAAATATACCTTATTGTCAAAGAATGCAGCAATAGTGTTGTCATCGACGGCCAAAGAATAAACCGTGATGATAAAGCATGCAATTCCGGAAATTGACCGTCTCCGAAAATATTAAATTCTAAAATTGAGTTATCGTCCTTTTCGCGCCAAACGACTTTTGAAAAGGCTACAAAATTGTGTGTGTGTGGGTACTACGAGTTACATGCTACGTGTTTAAATTTGTGAATCAATGTCAAAATAAGCGACCGTATAATCTGAGGAAAAATGCTAGACACGAAAAACATATTACGATAGATGAAATCATCCGCGCAACTCGTACGTGGATTATAGATATTCAGAATGAAACATTCAGTAGTGAAAAGGAGCAACTCGCGAACCTGTCACAGGACAAGAATCTACCTTTAGTAAGACAGTTGCGCTTGTTCATAGACACAGAAGGTGTCATTCGATGCGCCGGCCGCATACAGAATTCACAGTTAGACCACTCTGCGAAATTTCCAGTGTTGTTACCGAAGAAAAATGAATTAACGGACTTAATCATATTGAACGCGCACCTGCAGATGTTGCATTCAGGAGCTGGACAGACAATTACGCAAATCCGCCAATCATATTGGATACCATCCATTAGACAGTGCGTAAACCACATCGTACAGAAATGTGTAAAGTGCCGAAAAGTGACCGGAAAAGCGTTTCCACAGCAAATTTCGCCTCCGCTACCGAAGAATAGAGTCACCGACATGATTCCGTTTACGACAACTGGTGTTGATTTCGCTGGACCACTCTTCGTTAAGGAAAATGGACATATTACGAAATCGTATATTTGCCTATTAACATGTGCGTGTATTCGTGCCGTACATCTAGAACTTGTTACAGATATGACAATCGAGTCATTCAAATTAGCGTTTAGACGATTCGTTAGTAGGAGAGGAATTCCCCGTACTGTGTATTCCGACAACGCACCAACCTTCGTTTCCGCTTCACATGACATTCCGAAGGAAATGAACATTCAAATAAATTGGAAATTTATTCCGAAAGCAGCACCGTCGTACGGTGGTTGGTGGGAGAGACTAGTTGGAATAACGAAAACCACATTGAAAAAAGTGCTCGGGAAATCACAAGTAAATTCTGACGTATTACGAACAACTTTGATAGAAATCTAACGTGTAATCAACGATCGTCCGATTACGTATGTGTCGTCCGTCATCCGAGATCCAGAGCCGCTTACGCTGTCACATCTACTACAGGGTAGAAGATTATCACAAGAGAACAATTCTGATTCAGAGGACAATAATTCAAATTTCGATTTTACAGAAGCGAACAAACGTTACAACCATAAAGTAACTTTAATTGAACACTTTGAAAAACGATGGAGAATGGAATACCTCCCCGGATTAAAAGAATTTCATCGCGTCGCCGGAGACCAAAGCGCACATGTAAAAGTCGGTTCCGTCGTACAAATCATGGACAATTCACCGAGAATGATGTGGAAACTAGCAATTATAGAAGATGTGATCACCGGGAATGATGGAATTGTCAGAGCAGTCAAACTTCGTACATCCAATGGACTGATTACAACGAGGCCAATTGTGAAACTGGTGTCACTGGAAATATGAACTGGAATTGGTTAAAGTGTTTTTCAATACCCCTTTTCTAAACCATACATGAACAGTAAATGGATTTTGCGGCCCCAGAATGTTGTGAATTAGTTAAGTTTCAGTTCAGTCTATTTTATACTCTTTAATTTGGTTAATGTTTTACGGTCATTTTACGTAACAATAGGATCGCAACGTCGTCACTTGCCGACGTCTCTATGTATACCATTGACTCCAAGTAAAGCATACGAAACTTTGAAGACGTTCTTGAGTTTATAGCGATTACTCGCCTTTATAATCAACACATTACCCTTATGTAGTGTTTTAGGCCATGTCAGCCATGTTGGTCGGGAAACTGGGTCAACGGTCGCATTTTGGATCTCGATACCCCATTAATGATTGTGACCAAGATTGGTAAAATTTGGCCCAGCAGTTTCAGGGGAGATGATGATTGTAAACGTTAACGGACGACGACGGACGACGAACGCTTAGTAATGCTGCATTTGACTTGATTGGTTGTTATCTACAAAACTTAATTTTCAAATAGTTCATGCGTACTAAGGACAATAACGAATTAAGAAATTAATCCAATGGGTGAGAATTGCATTGTGGGTTGATAGTGGTTAGGTATTGGAAAGGAGTTTAGATTCTATCGAATAATGGCAAGAACTGGTGTTAGGAACCACTCAAGGACTTTCTGTACAAGATTTCTCACTGGCACTGTTGGGATTCCTAGTTGACTGATAGTTCAGGAAAGTATCAGCAGTTAAGTAGTCCGTTTTTCGGTACTGACATGATTAAAGAACATACTTTTCTGAAATTCTTTGTTGACAAATAACGAAATTATTTTGAAACCAATTGGCTATACTTTTATGCCTTTTTGCTTGTACAGCTTCTCACGTATTACGGTATTAATACACCCCTGGCTATCACATGTTTTGTTGTAAGCATTCCTTGTGAAGGTTTTCATTAACGTGTAGAAAGTGTAGCCCTGACAATACATTAGGCAAGTTATTAAACGTCCCTATTCTGACAAAACATGGATGTGTATTTTTACTATTGTTGATATTGTCTACAAGTCATATGTATATACAGTCATAAATGCCATTTTTTCTGTTAAAGTATAATTAATGAAAGAACATATGTGTGTATCATATAAAGAAAACTTACATATATTTGTGTTTTACACAAATTAACCAGTACACAGTTATAAGTTATAATTAACAGTGAACTATTTTACAGATAACTGCAGCTGTGAACCTCTCTCTGGATAAATATTACCCTGGTAAAAACGTTCGGATTATAGCTGAGCCCGGACGGTACTATGTTGCTTCAGCTTTCACAATTGCCACTAATATAATAACGACGAAAATCGTTACGGATGAAGAAAATGAGTTACCAAGTTAGTTTTTCTTTTATTATTGTTAACACTCAAATCAAGTTAAGTTTTCAGAATGTTGCCAAAGTTAAATTAAGTTACATTGCATCGATATTTCTGACTTGTCACCCACATGAATAGGTTATTAAAATCAAATCTTTAACATTCTTTATAATGTTGCTAATTACTCAGTTAAGCGTGTGTCGAAAAAGAGCTGATGATAATACAAAAAAATTATAGGCTCTAAATAGTCTGCGACTTATTTCACAAAAATCTTATTAGGAATTAGGAATTATGCAGTAAACTTATGATCAATCTAGTCGTATGATATTTTAGAAAAGTAAGCCACTGAATCGCAAAATCGTCAATATTTTTGACAAAAATTTTAAAGATCTCTTAAATGACAAACGAAAATTGCCTTTGAGGCCAGGCTTTTCACGAAATTGGTATCAAAAGAGGATATTCGAAGATAACATTAAATACATAAATTTTTGCCATGTAAGAATAAAATTTACCTAGTAGATTCAAAGATCATTAAACGGAAATAAGCGAACTGTGGACGGACGACGTAACGGTAGACGACGGTCCAAAAGTGAATTGATAATGAAATAACAATTATGGCAATACTATTTCATGTAAACAATGCAAAACATTCATGTACAATGTCAGTGAGCCATGACTTAACGTACAGGGCTAAATATTCTCCGTTCAACTGAGAAATACCAATGATTTTAGGACTAATTTGATAATTTTATTGCCAAATATGGTTCGAGATTGACATTTGTACTTATAGGGTGCACATTTACAATTTTCATTCAGCTGTTAAATAACAGTGACCTTGGCCTTTTAAAGTTCCAAAATCGGAATTTTTACATAAAATTCGATACAAGTGATCTTCAGAAATGTTTTTTTTTAGATATTAACATTTATAAGTTGCCCTCCCAAAGTGTTATTTTTTCCGTCTTTTGATAGAAAGTGTTCGTCATGATTTACTTGGTATATATCCATTTTTTTTTTGGTGAACGTGGAAGCACATTAAATAGTATTTACTTCCAAAACTGATGAATATAAACGCAGAATTGATTGAATTAGCAGGTCTGAGTATATATTTGCTTTACAGACATAAAAAAAACTGCAAACGGTGAAAAAGGGGGAGGGTTTATGTTACAAGTTATGAAAACAAAATGAGAATTAGAAACAGCAGGCTAATCACTCCATCTTACACATTTATATCAAGTGTAATGTACATGACTTATCGAACATAAATTGGCTTACAAATGACATGAAGTTAAAGATTATCTACAAAAGTTTTGTACAGCATCGATGTATTTTACAAACACTTGTAAACAACATCAATTTAATTAAAAAATATAGATCTCTGATTTCGTTATCCTCATTTGAGCTTATATATAAGAGCACGCGAGTTAATAAAGATCAGAATTTTAATAAGAGCGAAACAACGTAGAAAAATTGCCGAAGCTAGTAGTAGCTATTACGTTTCATTGTCTACTGTTAAGTTGAAAGCCCATCGACTAGGTTTAGGTAAGAGAACTAATTTTAGTTGTTCTTTTTTAAATCGCATTCGACGCAAGTAGCAGTATGCGAGGCATACAGAATACAATCTGATGGTGGTGGCGGCAACACCGTAAACTATTTCTATAGCTTTATATTTCAGAGGGCAGAGGAACTGGATGATTCATACTTTGTATATAGATCCATTGTGTTACGAAGTTTCCGTCATATAATCATTATCCTGGACCTCATATTCATGGTTAAGTGACTGCTAAAAAACGGAATAGCTTTTTTCGTCATGTGAATGTCTCAATTATCATGAGTTCTAGGATAACTATATTTGGTTACTAATATATGGTATCCTTGCAAGGTATACATGACCGTCAGACATGATTCAACTGACCTCGACCTAATTTCACGGATCAGTGAATAAGGTTAAGTTTCAGTGGTCAAGCCTGTACAGTCTCAGATAGTAGTGGGTTAAATATATTTGGTGTATGGAATAGTAACAAGGTGTACATGATTTTGTGGCAGAGTTCATCTGACTTTACCTCATTTACATGGAACATTGATAGTGTTAATTTTATGTAATACTTGTTGTATAATATAAAAATTAGGAGATGTGGAAGCAAGCAATTATAAGCACCCGTACGGCCTTCGACAATGTGAAAAACTCATACCGTATGGTCGGCTATAAAAAGGCCAGTTATGAAAAAAAAAATGAAAGAATTCATTTGAAAAAAAAAAGTAACGGCCTGATTTATAACAAAAGCTTGTTTTTACGGTAATGATGTTTATGATCATATTTTTCTCAGACTATTGATGACGTCCTTCCATTAGTCTTCAGTAAGGGAACACCCATTTGATTTCGAAACAGGGAGGGCATGAGGATTTTGAAAATAAATTACTTGGCATGATATGAACTGAAATAATTGACTTTGCACAAGACAGGATGAGAATGAACACTCTTCAACATGAAATGCAGGATAGTTGAGGATATGAATGTGTACAAAAGTGAAAATAAATTTTCTCGCCGCCAGCCCCGTCCGTTTCTTCAGAATATAAAATGTTCTACCCTAACGGCGAGTACTATTATATCGGTACTTTGTGTTTTTTGTCTTCGTGTTAGTTGTTTTTCTGCTTCGTGCCGATTTGATAAGTCAAGCCATTTCAAACTGTTTTTCAGCAGATTTTTCTTATGCTGTGTTGTTATACCATTGTCCAGGTCAGGGGAGGGTTGAAGTATCACAAACATGTTTAACACCTCCAAATTCTGTATATGTCTGTCCAAAATCAGGAGCCTGCAAGTAAGTGGTTGTCGTTGGTTGCTGTCTGTTGTATCTGTTTTGTTTTTTGTTTTTTGTTGTTGCACGAACGGTGGTATATTTTTGTTGTCGTTCCTACCGAGAGGGATTTAGGTCGAAAACATCATACAAGACTTTTGATGTCCATATTCTGGGTGTAAAACAAAACCGACCGATTTGATTCTTATACTACAATTATAACAAAATATTTATTTAATAAAAAGTTTTGAAAAACAGACACAAAACAGATTTCTCCAAACAAAGTGACAATCTACAAAGTTAGCTGGCTATTCACAACAAATAAATCAACCCCACAACCAGCAAAACAGACAAATGTTTTGAGTGACCTCTGTCCGTGTTAATGACCTAATAGTGTAAAGAACAAACTATTAATGGCACGAGATAATCCGTGTTTAATCAATACCAAAATGTTGACTTAATTTGTGTTTTTAATTGCTAATTTCTTCAAAACGATTTATTATTTGACGCATGCAATATGGCACACACTGTGTCTTCTTGCTTAAATCAGAGTAAAACATAGTGTGATGATACACGTAATAATTTTGCTTTCGATGAAAATAGGGTAAATTTCGGGTAAATTTTACTCTTACTAAAATGCTGAAACACTTATATCAAAATCACTTAAATACTTTCCGATTTCGTTATATGATATATTTAATATATAAACTATATTATATGTACTGTTTTAACTACCAACAAAGAACGCAATGTTTTTATTTTTCATGTTAAAGATTCCCCGTACAATACGGTATCTGGTGGTACCCTGTAAAAACACGAAATTTAGAAAATCGTGACCACGGGAACTTACGACGACAATCATGATTGTAAAATATAATGATTTTCCTATAATGGTCAAAAAAATAAGCCGTGTGTTATCCGTTAACTTAAACTCGTAAACTAGAGGACTTTTTGGACATTGGGCACTCTACTATATAGGACAATAGTGTTGATTAAAAATTACACCATTCCCGGCCCTTTTGTTTTCGACATACATTTTAATTGATATTACCAATAATTAACAATTATAGTATATGCCACATGTATTTCCCGGTTGTTGTAAGAAAACCAGGACGGGTTCAAACAGAAGATTTTGAAAGCAGAGAAAACTGTGCACCTTATAACTAGCATGACTTTATCAGATGACAATACTTAAAATCAATGCTAAAAATAAGGCGTAGTTATTTTAATGTCGCGGATGTGTTCTAGTTAACATGGTTAAGTATAAAAAAAAAAAAAGATTGAAATAATAAAAATATTTTAAACGGTTATCAATTATTATTACTGTCAGCTAAATATAACACTTTATCAGTATTGTGTGTCAAAGCGCCTTTCTGGATTGACGTCATCGAGAACGCTCAAACCCAAACATTTGATTGACAAATATGTATCAAAAATGTTTCTGGTTGTTAAGAATAACGATCACACGACTTTGTCAATTGTAGGGTTTCCTTGGAGATTCTGACCGAGTCCCCTATCAAGGGTGGCTATATTATCATAACCCTAATGACAACATCAGGTGATTACCGGAAGTTACCCTTCATTTAATTGAGTATTCATTGGAACTTGATTCGTTGTCGCCTTATAATGATAAAACAACAACTGCACGTGCTCTCGTTCTTCGCATATCCCAACTCGAGAAAAAAAGCGCTCAAACATTACTGCCCTGACAGCACAGTATACACAACCAGAGGGTTGTCTTTGGCAAAATCCGGTTCTCCTTAAATTAGAGATTCCCCCTAATTTGTTTGGAAAATGTTGTGAAATGTCCGTATTCGATAACTTCGGATTTCAAACTGTGTCTCACAATTAGCAATCTTTGTTTAACACAGATGCCAATTTAAAATTTACCTAATTCAAGGGCAATCATGAAGAGGTATTATATAACAGTATTATTTGGGGACCAACTTGCGCTGCAGTGGATTTAGTTATAGACAAAATCAAGCTTCCCGATCTATCTACTGGAGATTGGATATACTTCAAAGATATGGGATCATACTTCTTTACTACAGCAACTACTTTTAACAGTATGTCAAGAGTCGAGGAGTACTTCACATGTGAAAAGAAATTATGGTATATTGTCTTGATTCATAATTATCTATGTTTTTATTTTAGAATAATTTAATTGTGGTTGTAACACGTCTTCTGATTGGCTGAAAGTGTTTTGTATATGGGCTCATAGACATAAATTTGTCATGTGACCGTGACGTCATTAACGTTTGTATCATGATTTACTCCATATTAAAATTAGAGTATAAGGAATAACTATAATATTTATCTGTCTATGAAGAAATATTACAGTTATTCCTTCAAGAAAATGTATATTTAGAGGTTAACATTCACTATAAAAAAACAGCTCTTAATCAAGGTAAAGGAAAAAAATATTTTAACAAAAGAAAAACAGCTAGCAAAAAAAAAATTAATTCTATTATCATTATGGCAATGTAGTGGGGACTTAAGATAGCAATGTGTTTAGTGAAGAAGTATTTATCAATCTGAACATCTTTTAAAAATCCCAGTCATTATTATGTCACAACATGGATTAAATTAATAACTAAATGATTTAAATGAAAGCACACAATAAATACTCTATGCCTAGTATATGACTGTGTGCTTATGGGAGGAGCTAATCTTTCAATTATCTTTTGATTCCAATCGTCCTGCTGTTAATCTCTGACCACAAGACAAATAATGTGCTCGTACCTTATTATGATGCTATCAAACGTATTTTATATAACTAGTGCGGCAAACAAAGAAAATCTAGAGAAAAAATATAGAGGGGAAAAAAATTAAAGTGAAGAAATATATGGGTAAATTTGTAAGAGTAGCCTTGAAAGCCCATGGCAAATGTTCGTACATAGTCAAGAACAATAGGCTTCTGAATCTGACACCAGCAGCAGTGATAACAATCTTCATTCTAGACAAATCACCTGGATAATAGAGAAAGTGGGTTTTTTTCTGAAACTTGTATATATTCTTCTCTTTGGTCTTTTACGTCTAAGTGATGGGCATGCATTCTGTAGGAAATTTAAACATTTAAACATTTTTTTTTGTTTGAACACATGTGTTATTTTTTAATTTCATATACCTCAAACATCATGCGGGACAGTCTATTCTCAGAAAGGGATGGTTTTAATAATGGCTTTGTACGAAAATTTCTTCTTTTTTTTGTACATTTTTAAGCTTGTGTGTTTTAGTTTTAGTGAATTTCACAGTACTCATATACTTCTTTTTGAATATGAATGATTGTTATTATTTCATAGTGAAAATGATGTTTAATATTGATTGTATACAGCTGGTTACTTTTAATATTCTCTTATCTTAAACTGTCTGGACAGGGTAGGAGCTTTGACCATATTTAATTACTACATTACAGCAGTTGGTCAAATCTGTGACCTCAAATGTCAAATTAGTGTTTTTAAGGGATGGACAGTGTACAAATAATGCAAAATTTACAGTGTAAGTGTATATAAGGCACAAACTGTGTGGTACTATTGATAAAATGATGGAGTCAGATCACTTCTTGGATGTTCTTAGTAGAATTTGTATATGTTTGCTGCATTTATATGGGTTCAATGTATTCAGTTTTAAAGTGATTTTTATAACAATTTTTCATGTCATTGAGAATTGTTATCAAAAATGGTATTAACAATGTATGGGTACGCCCTGTTAGTTTTGCTTTGAAATATATGATTAAAAGCAGAATTTTCAACAAAATTGTGTCCCAGTTTTTTGGATAGCTTGTTTGTGAAAAAAAAAATGTCTCCAAAATGAAAAGTGAAATGAGGTATGGCACCAAGCAGTTAAATCAATATATCTTCTAACTGGCTGCACATATTAATTTGAGGTTCTAAAGAGCCTGTGTAGCTCACCTAGGCCTATGTGCTTATCCAACAGAGGACACTCTCCAACATTGTAGACAAGAAGAGAATTCATTACAAAAATCTCATTTTTGTTGATCTTGTACAATGTTGTAATGCTGATCGTTTTGTTTGTTTAGTTTCTATTTTCTTTCGTCAATAAGGAGTCGACTGCCGATTTCGTCCATTAGACCTTTCTGTACAACTTGTATTGCTGATCATTTTTCCATTTTAAAGTTTCTCCCTATCTATTATAATTTTCAAGATAATAGGCAAAAATGAAAAAAACTGATAAAATTTGTCAATTAAGGGCAATAACTCCTATCAGAAGTCGTCTGACATTTTTGACGTATATACACAATTGGTAGAGCCCAACATTCTGAAAATGTTTGCCCTGTCAGATTTTCTATTTTTATAACAGTTTTCAAAATAATGGAAAAACTTGCATTTTACCCTATGTTCTATTTGTAGTCATGTCGGCAATCTTGATTAGTAGGAGGGGTCATCAGAAACATTTTTACACTAAATACTCCAATGATGATTGTGGCCAAATTTGGTTAAATTTGACCCCTTAGTTTGAGAAGAGAAGATTTTTATAAAAGTAAACAACGAAGGACGACGGACGCCAAGTGATGAGAAAATATCACTTGTCCCTGTTGGCCAGGTGAGCTAAAAATTTGAGACACAATTTTGTATCTTGTGTATGGTCAATTAAAGGGATAACAAACAAATTTTTACCCCCATTTGACCTGAATGTGGTTTTTTTTCATCCAATTTGGAAGACCACTTTTAAGTCGATGAATGAGCTTTATATTTCAATTGATCATACCAAAAATAACTTTATCTATAGATTAAGAAAGAGTATCATAATTTTAGATTTAAAATAAGTCAAAAATAAGATTTTAGCAACCATTCAGTAATTTTGGAGAAATTAATCTTTAAAAACTGTTGGTTGGAGTCAGAAAAGATGGACTGTAGTGCTATCTTAATAGAAATCACGGTAATAAATTAACCATATCAACCCTGGACCTATACATTTTAGGCACTGATTAGACACTTTATTATGGAAACCATCATCACATTAATCAGGTCTGAATTTACACACGTATGAGCATCTTCACAATTAGTTTAAAGTTTTGTCATATGTTATGAGAATCTCTCTTATTGTTTGATCACTTGCGGTCATGCGGTACTACTGTTCATTTGCGTAGTTGATTTGGCCTTCCAGCTGTTTTAACTAAACACACTTCTGCCGCACCAATGTATATGCCTGGTACTGTAAACCAACTAATTTTCGCGAGCGATTTACTTTCGCGAGTTTCACGAGTAGAAAATTGACGCGAACATTAGTCGTCGCGAATATGTAGAACTTTGATCTTTTCTTATTTAAGTACATAAAGTAAATTAGAAAATCGCGAAATTAAATCGCCGTGAGGTGGATTAGAAAGGGCTAAACGCGAAATAAAGTTTCCGCGAAAAAAATGGTTTACAGTATCTTTGATAAGTTTTTATTATGTGTTAAAAAAACCACACTAGATTGACATGCTTACAATTATTTGTTTGTGATGAGCAGATAGAAATATGTTTCCATCAACGTCAATTGCAAAATATACATATTATGTAAATACATTTTAATCGAAATTGTTATTGAAATGGGACATATTACATGCCTATTGTGGATAATTTAGTAATCTGAAAAGTCACAACGGTATTATATTATGACAGATAGATATCCTTAAAATATCTTCTAATTGAAACGGAACATACTACATGCCTTGTGTGGATAATTAAGTAATCTGAAAAGTCACAACGGTTTATACCATGACAGATAGATAACCTTACAATACCTTCTATTATATATTCTATATAGTTGTTTTCTGTTAACCTTTTGGAGCACCAGAGATCACCTCCACCTTTTTTTTTCTATGTAGTGTTTTGTGGACTTGTTTTCTTTTTTTTTTTGTCTCTTTTTTTGCCATGGTGTTGTCATTTTCCATTCAACAAATTAGATTTGAAATCCCTTAAGTATTTTCCGCTTCTTTTTTATTAAAAATCTGATGGAAAGTAAATCAAGAAGGAAGAAAACGATTACAGGCAGATTTATATTTTTTCCTCAATCCACTAAAATATATCCACATTAAATTATCCTAATAATTAGATCTATACAGATAAATTGCTTGAAAAAAAAAATGTTATAGATTAATTTCTTGTTTTTCTTGTACTTTATTTTAATTCTTTTTGTATTCTACCAGCATTTTTTATAGTGCTATTTTCATTGCTTTTCCGCTATTTTTCTTCCCTTATTTTTATATGCGATTTTCACATCATTTAACATATAAAAAAATTACAAAGGGTGCTCGATTTTTCAAAAAAATCAAATATGATTGGTTCAATCAAGGGGAATTGGAGAAGGGACACACCATAAAGTTTGTCCTTTTCTAAAATTACTATAGGAATTTGATTTGTTCAACCTCCTCTCCCACCCTTGCAGAACGTTTGTATAGTCAATACATTGTATGCAAATGTTATTATTTGAAGATTTTAAACAAACTATTATGCAATTACAGAAACATTAATTATGATTTCATTTTTTATTATTTTTCAGGGAACAAGTATATCAACATGATCAATTTTAACTGCAGTCTTGTTATAGCAGAGCACAAAATGAATATAAAAATGACTTCGTATATGACGTACTGTAACATTTGTTACTTTTGTTATATATCATTTACAGTATATTATTGTTTTATATAATTGGAAACATATCCCGGATAGGAGAAGATATTTAAAACAGATAAAATTTTAGTATGGGTATTGAAGATCCGATATGTTACCCGATCAATGAATACTGGTTTACCTTGCTATATTCGATTTCATATTGATAAATAAGAGAAGGGACAAAGATGAACAAGTTTCTGTCTGCTAATCTGACTATATATGCATATACACCTACACTTAAATACAAATTACTTCCAATGATCTTCAAGAATTTTGACAGAATACATATTTTCCATGTTATAAAACCATGGGCGGATTTGATTGAGGGTCTGTAGCTACATATATGGTTATTGCATAGACTTTTTACATATTTCACTTATAATATGTTGACTACTTTCCTACTTTGGGTCCCCCTTTTTCACAATTCAGGATCTGTATCTGATTTAAACCAAATGATATATAAAATAAAAAACAGCTTAGCCACAATCACAAAAGACCTCCCCTCCCCTTAAAATTTCTCTATATAACCATTATGATTTTGTTTAAAGAAATGCAGAAATAACTTAAACCATGTTTCAAGGGCAATAACTCCTTCAATGGGTCAATTCAAAATTCTTTTCTAAAATTTCCCGTTTATAAATTTTGAAATTATGAAGAAACTAAGGTTTTAACTCCTCAGGCAAAGTTGACCTTAGGTGGATTAGGCAATTTTTTAGGTTCTTTTACTTTGTTAAGCTCTCTTCTTGTTTGGGATCTTATACATCCTTGGCTTTCAAATATTTGGCTTTGAGCGAATGAGCATTCCTGATGAAGGTAAATCCAGAAAAAGCGCTTCGGACGCATGAATATTATATCATGTTGTTTTCATTTATTTTTGGCCATATTGACTTATTTGTAGATTTTATTTTGCTGAACATTTGTTGATAATTTCTCACTATCTATTATAGCTTATGCAATAAAATGGTGACACAGAGAAATGTCTCATTACTGTACGCAATTTTGATAATTAAAAAGAAATGTTGAGCAATATTTCAAGTCAATGTACAGTAAATGGGCTATGTCACATAGCTTATAGGTATTATTTCCTGTTGTATTACTGAATTAATTCTTTTAAAATAGCTGCACATTGGATAGAGACCACATATTATAACTCAGCGAAAAATACTGAAATTTATCTTACAATCATAAAATGAAATATACCGTACACAAAACATGGATAAAAATTGTCTTTCAAGGGCAATAGCTCCAAAAAGGGACCATGAGACCAGTTCTTCCATATGGACGGATTTGTAATGGTAGATCTTATTTTGCTGAACATTTTTACTAAAAGTTTCCACTAAAAATGCCAAAAGGTAGAAATCAATATCTAAAGATATTGTTGACTTATATTTGACCAATGAACCATGAAAACGAGTTCAAGGTCAAATGACCCTGCCAGACAGATATGAACACCTTACTATTAATCCATACACCAAATATAGTTGACATACTGCATATAGTATATGAAATAAGGACGAAATAATGAAATTTGACATTGACCAATGAACCATGAAAATGAGGTCAAGTTCAGAGGATTTCTGCAAGACGGACCTGTACACCTTACACTCATTACATTGACCTAATTAAGTTGACCTATTGCTTAAAGTATATGAGAAACTGGCTAAAACACAAAAACCTAACATTGACCAAAAATCCAAAATCTAAATACATGTTTAGATTCGGCATGTCAAAGAACCCATTGAATTCAATTTTTGATAAAAACGAACTAAGTTTAATTTTGGACACTTTGGACACTTTGGACCTTAATGTGGACCAATTTGAAAACCGGGTCCCAAATCAAAAATCTAAATACATAATCAGATTCAGCATATCAACGAACCCCAAGAATTTTTTTTTATAATGAAACAAAGTTTGTTTTTGGACCCTTTGACCTTAAGGGCATACCATACAGTTACAGGGGAGGTAATGACGTTGCTAACGTAATATGTTAATTTTCGCGACGTCAAACTGTGACATATCGGGGAAAATATGCATGTTCGACTGATTTTGATCATTCAGACTGATTTAACTTGAAAACGAGTTCATGGACCCCACGTTTAAAAATGACATCTAGCTTGATTTTGTATGAAGATTATTTGTGCCAATTTTATGAACAAATCACCGATGATATTTTGTTTTAAATTACATAAATATACAGCAAAAATTGCCGTTCTTTGACTAAAATCATGAACATGTGATAAAAATTAATAATTTCCAAAGAGTTGTTACAAAAATTTATAGCACACTTATTTAGAGAAGATATTCCGGGTGCTTTTACAAAAACTCCGCTTGCATTTATCTTTTGAAACAAAAAAGTTAGGTGTGTCTTTCCAAAGGATAGAAATATCCGAGAAACCGAAATTTCCAGTAAATGTCTAAAATTTCGACCCCATTTTTTTCTAAAAGTAGCACATGAAGGTATATTTTTTATTACATATTTGAATTAAAAAAGTGGAACAAAGTTTGATTTTGGACCCTTTGAAACTCAATGTGGAGCAATTCAAAACAGGGCCCAAAATCCAAAATCTAAATACTACATGGTTAGATTTAGCATATGAGGAACCCCAAAAATTCAAGACTTTGAAATAAATTACATAGAAATTAGTCAAAGGATAAGCAATTTATACAAAGTATTAGAAAAGTATTGTTTTTGTCCCTTTTGCTGAAAGGTTAGGACCATAAGTTGTCAGTCCATAACCCTCAAAATCAATTCCCTTTTTGGTATTGAACCTTGTGGTACAATTTCATAAAGATCTATATACTTATACTCAAGTAATTGTCCGGAAACCAGAAAATCCGAATGTTTAGGCCATAATTCCTAAATGCTTTTGGCCATAACCTCCAAAATGAATCCCAACCTTCTTTTGGAGATACAGAACCTTTGATACAATTTCATATAGATCCATACACTTTACATAAATAATTGTCCTTGAAATGCTTGTTTTTGGCCCCTAATGCCTACACAATTAGGCCATTTACCCCCAAAATCAATCCCAACCTTTCTTTTGTTGTATGGAAACTTATGATATAATTTCATAGAGACCCATACACTTATTCTCAAGTTACTATCTGGAAACCAAATGTTTTCGGACGACGACGACGACAACAACGCCATAACATTATACGACTTCAAAAATTTTGCGGTCGTATAAAAACTTTACATTGAACGATGAACTATAAAAATAAGGTCAAGGTCAGATGAAACCTGCCAGACTAACATGTAGCCCATACAGTCATTCCATACACGTCCAATATACTATTTGATGGTCAATTGAAGCACACGTGTGTGTGTGTGTGTAACAAAAAATACATATTTGCCTGTTTTCAGATATACAGAATATAATTATACTTTAAATGCATTCAGATTAGAAACGTGAATTATTAAGTGTGATGGTCTGGCTAGAGATCTTCATTTCTATATTCTATAATTTTCATGACATTTTTCTCTATTCTTCACTTATGTTGCCCATTATTTCAAAGAATGACTGTAACATATTCAGACTCTTTACTTAAAGAACCTTGGTTAAACGTATTAATTGAAAATAATATTTATCAAAATTCGACTTGACCTTTTAGCTTAATATTAGGACAGAAAACTAAATACAAACCATAACCATAAGTGTTAATCCACAAACAAGAGTATTTTTATAATTTTTAAGATTTTTAACTTCGGATCTAGAGTTGCCATCCGTGTCTTCATAAACAATAATTATTGTTACGTAATAAAATTTCGCGTGCTTACAGAATACCCACAGGACAAATTTAAACAGGTAAAGGTGAAGCAATAATAACTTTATCCAATCGAAATGCGTAAAATTTAATAACAATGACCATATCAAATTAATTGTTAGGGGTAAATTGGGTAGGAAGAAAATGTAAGATTTGTTAATACAATTTCTTGTTAATACTACAAAACACTCCTCGCCCAAATTTTTGGTAAAAAGCTCAAAAACCTATATGTCTGTAAAAGCATTGTTTTTCAATCTCTCATTAGCGTATTTAAAGCAATAGAAAGTTCGGGCTCCAAAAGTCAACAAATTTATTGACTTTAAACAGAAAATTAACTTTCTTTAAGCGTTTATTTATTAACATATAATAATCGGATACATAGCAAAATCATTTTTGAAAATACTGCAAAAGATTTAATTCTGATTTATTCAACGACATTGTCATGAAAAAAGTAAAATCACAAAAATACTGAACTCCAAGGAAAATTCAAAAAGGAAAGTCCCTAATCAAACGGCAAAATCAAAAGCTCAAACACATCGAACGAATGGATAACAACTGTCATATTCCTGACTTGGTACAGGCATTTTCTTATGTAGAAAATGGTGGATTGAACCTGGTTTTATAGCTAGCTAAACCTCTCACTTGTATGACAGTCGCATCAAATTCCATTATATTGAGAACGATGCGTGAACAAAACAAACCGACACAATAGGTAAAAATGTCAAAAATAGGGGTACAGCAGTCAACATTGTGTTATCATCTTAATCACTATAAAAACAAACAAATGTAACGAAGAAGCACAAAAAGGCATACATAAAATTTAACATCCTCATTTTGCTTTATTATTATACGATTATATTTATCTATGTAAAATCCACCCATAAAGGATGGAAGGTTTTAAGTACTGGCGTAACATCGCGCGTTTGAAATTCGCACAGGTAGACATAAAATAATGTTGTCGTTCAAAGTATGACGGGATACACAAGTAAAGAGTCACGTAAAATGTATATCACAAAAAAACAGACTTAACAGTAAAACTAATATTAATAAATAAAATAATATTGTGGTTCAAAGTATGACGGGATACATAAGTACAGAGTCACGTCAAATGTATATCACAAATAAGAGACTTAACAGTAAAAGTAATATTAATAAGTAAAATAATTTTGTCGTTCAAAGTATGATTGGATGCATAAGTACAGAGTCACGTCAAATGGATATCTCAAAAAACAGACTTAACAGTAAAAGTAATATTAATAAAGACAAATAAAAGAATACTATAACACGTTATTAAGATGATAAACAACGTCAGTGCGCAGAATCTATACTTCAAGACCATCGTGTATTATTTGAGAAGTTGATACGGAATATTTATCAACAAGGTCTTGGTACCTTCCGATGAACTTTTTTAGAAAAAGGACGAGACGTTCTTTGACATATCCCTGGTTCATCAACTTTCTGCTCAGACACTGGTGACGTTTTACAAAGTCTGAGTAGGAGCTGCAAGCTCTTGAATACCGAATAAGTTGGGAAATGTATATCCCATATGCAGGTGAAGTTGGTATATTGCTACTAAGAAGGGGGAAATTGATAATTTCAAAATTAAAATCGTCTCGTCTGTCATTGATTCTGGTACTGAGATGACTGTTTATGTCAAATTCGAGGTATAAGTCTAAAAATGAGGCGGACGAAGCCGTGTCTGTTGTTTCTTTAATTTCTAGTTCTGGTGGATATATTAATGGAACCCAATCAGAAAAGTTCGGATTGTTAATGGAAAGAACATCATCAATATATCTGAAAGTGAAATTAAATAACCTGGCTTCTTTGATCTTCTTGTTTTGACAAGTGTCTGAAGGAACTCCGATTCATATGAAAATAAGAAGAGGTCGGCAAGGAGAGGCGCACAGTTCGTTCCCATAGGAATGCCGACAATTTGTTGAAAAAGTCTACCTCCAAATTCAACAAATATGTTGTCAATAAGAAACTCCAGCATAC
Organism: Mytilus coruscus; assembly: GCA_017311375.1. NCBI lineage: Eukaryota > Metazoa > Mollusca > Bivalvia > Mytilida > Mytilidae > Mytilus > Mytilus coruscus. Next base: position 43,809,602 of record CM029598.1, read on the forward strand.
TGATCACTTGTTCCTCTGTGTAGCATGTTTTACCCTTTTGTTCACTATTAACAAAATATGCCTTATGGTATCCCAAAGTAATAAATTTATAGCGTATGCTACCATTTTTATGTTGAAAAGCATTGTGGATTATTTCTTTTAGACGGTTTTCAATTTGACATGGGGAATGGTGGTATACAAGGTTGAAAAATCAAAAGTTTTGATAGAACTAATTTCAGAAAAAGACCGAGATTTAAAATTATCCAGAAGTTCTTTAGAGTTTTTAAGAATCCACATATGGTTAATACCACTACGCGAGTAAACAGTTTCACAGTATTTCTTAAGACCCTCTTTCACTGCGGACAGAATTTTAGTCAATCTAATGGACAATTCTTTAGTGGAACATGCAGATGAGCCGGCAATGTACCGTTGTTTGTACGAAGTGCGTTTAAGTGAACCATGGTGCAGCAAACATCGAATTCCCTCACAAAATCTTATCACACACTATAGTATTTAAATACCAACTCATGATATGTCCACATACTTCTGACATTAAAAGGTCTTTTGAGTTATGGTGCAAATTAGGGGGTTTAAGGGGAGGGGCTTGGGTGTTCTGTATTCTGTATTATTTATACAAATTTTCTCTATTCTGTATATTAAAGGACCTATTTTTCTCTCTTCTTTATTTTCTATATTTTTTAATATTTTTAATATTAAAACATTTTCTCTATTATGTAGCATATGCAGACCATACGCACATTATAAGAACAGGAACGTTTACCAATAGATTCATGATAATAGCCCAATAAGTTCCTGTTCTGAGACACAAATCAAAACAAAAACATGCAATATGTATCTTTTTTTTTTTTAATCTTTATTGTTATATTTTTATTTGTACATGTATGCTACTTTAACTCTGAAAAAAAATACTGAAAAAGAAAATACTCATGCTTTTGTTGATGTATTAAACCCTATGTAATAACTACTTTAGTACTACTAGTATCATGTTAAGCTGCTACCCAAGAAAGGTCAGGTTTCTTATCACGCAAAAGTGACTAAAGGCCTGAATATCCTAGCTTAAATCTTGCTATAACCTTGATCACTGATCCATGAAATGAGGTTGAGATCAGGTGAACCGTGCCTGACTGACATGTAGACGTTGCAAAAGAGAGGGGAAAGATACCAAAAGGACATTCAAACTCACAAGTCAAAAATAAACTGACAACGCCATAGAAAATAAAGAGAAAAGTCCAAAAGACAAACAACAATACACAAAACACAACATAAAAAAACTAAAGAATGAGCTACACAAACCCCACCACAAACCAGGGTGATCTCAGATCAAGTGCTCCAGAAGGGTAAGCAGATTTTCTCCACAGGTGGTACCCGTTATGTTGCTCATGTAAGTTTTAACCCGGTACCAAAATACCAAATGAACATGATGAAGTTATGCAATTATTTAAATGACAAAAAATCTATAATTTTTTTTCAAGCAGTCATTGAACCATGCAAATGAGGTAAAGGACAATGTACATATGACATAGAGAAACTTCGTAACATACGGTATCTGCATACAAGGTATGAATCATCCAGGTCTTGTACCTTCTGAAATATGAAGCTATATACAAATAGTTTACACTGCTGCCATATGATAGTAATGTCTGTAATCATTTTCATAGCTTGTTTTTATTGATCGTCCTGAACATGAATGAAATATTTGCCACTGGACGTTAAGCAACCAACAATCAATCAATCAATGTTTTCATTGTTACTGTATATATTTTATATGTTTTTGTTTTCACCAAAAAGCTGATCAGAACTGATGTTTGTCAGTGTCTTGGTTAGTACATACTTGACTTCTATACTAATTATCCATATTACTCTTGGTTCAAGTGCACAATTGATACCATAAAATGTTTGCAGGCTGCACACTTGGACATTCCTTCATCCGTCACTGCATTATAAGCATCCACTACGGATTTGTTATCATACAGCTTACACTTTCTCTGAGTTTTTAGAGTATCAAAAATTTCCTTAAAAAAGCAAAAGATACCTACATGACTTATTGGATTATCGAAAATGTATAAGTCGGAGAAAAATAGACAATAAATTTGCCCTAAAAATTAGAGTGATCTAAATCACTGATGGAAAGATTGAAATAACGGTGCTTACAATTTTAGTATATTTCAGTATTCCTTGGAGGTATGGGGGTGGACCTGAAAAAACCCTGATATAACACTATTACATGTAGTTAAATTGCATTACTTCAGTTGTTTAGATTGACAATGATCATGTTTTTCAGTAGATTAAACTCAATGTCAAAGGGTCATTAAATTTGCATAACAATTTCTTTTATATTGTAATTTAATATTTTCATGAAATCTTGTTTACAATTACGAGTTTTAGTATTATCGAATAGAAAAAGATGTCAAATATGGTTCATCAAAAAAATATTTATCCTTGCTCTTAGTCAGTAAACAGCATTGGGCCAACGAGACAAAGGGACTTGAAATTATGATAGATCTATAAATACAATATATATACATGGTATACTGCAATTACCATCATAATGTAATGATATACTTTTGAATAAGAAGAGACAGTTTTGCATTTCATGCTTTTAATTTCCTCTATTTTTTATATTTTCCTAAATCCGAAAGAAAACAAGGTAAAAGAGTCATTTGTTTTATCCACGCCAAAAAGGAAGAAGATCTCCGTAAATCACTACACAAATGTACGACTTAAAATATTGTCTGTTTATTATGTAACACAGTAAAATGCAATGTGATAATATCGTATACACAGAAAAGAGAGGTTACTTTCTAACCAATACCGGAATCCCTCTCCGGAATTCGATAACTATCTGGCGCCAATTTTAATTTCACATGCAGCAAAAAGTGTGAATTTGTGTTCAACAACTACAAATGTGGGCATTTGTGCTTTAAAATCTATAAATATAATTTTCAAAAGTTAAAAATTTCAAAACATTGCCATAAAATAAAACCAATTTGTTTTTATGGTCAATGACATTGTTAAATATTAAGTGTCAGTATACTCAGAATAAAGTAAGTACATTTTTCTCTTTATTTTCTTCTGTTTTTTTTCATATTTCTCCTCCATCTGTCTGATTATCTTCTCCAGCAAACAGGTTAGCCCAATCTGTACATATAGCACATATGTACAGATTGGGCTAGCTGTTTGCTGGAGAAGATAAAGAGTCCATCTTTCTTTTCAACATAATCTTTTGAAATTTTGTGACAAAGTTGACATTTCTACTGTTGTTTTTCGGCTTTATCATAACTACCAATACTTGTTGATAAAGTTTTAGATTTTTCTGAACTGCACTTGCCTGTTGATAAAGTTTTAGATTTTTCTAAACTACCCTTGCTTGTTGACAAAGTTTTTGATTTTACTGAACTACCCATGATTGATGATAAAGTTATTGATATTTCTGAACTACCTATGCTTGTTGATAACGTTTTTGATTTATCTATATGTAACTCAGTAGTACTTCCATCGCTACTTGTTGGCAAATTTTCATCTTTATTTAATACCGCAGTACATATCAGGTCACAGAAATTGTTGACAGGCTTTTAGTTATATCTGAGAGCTCATTTTTATCGTGTATTCCAAATGTTTGATCAATTTGTATGATGCTACCTAGACTATCTTGAACTTGTTGAACAAATTTGAGTTTTTCTTTTTCTAGTTTTGTCTGTTGCGGAAAAATATCTGTCCTTGTTTGAACATCATTTATTGATTGGTTTGAAACTCTTTCATGTTTCTTTGGAATGTCGGTGTCAGTATTTGAGAAAATAGATTTTTTTATGTGTTGCAGCAAATACATTTGCAATCGATTTATCAAACTACAAGTTAATTAAAATGGAAAACTTTTGTTTGATAAGATTGTGTGGAAGTAAAAGCTAAATTATTTAAAAACAATGGGGACAAACAGTAAATTTTAAAATCAATAAACCAGCAATAGACCTATTCATCAGCTCATATGTTAATAATATGTTTTGGATTGCATTCGAACTCACCATAAAAAAGCAAACAACAGATACAGTTACGTCTGTCTCATATCTTGACTATCATCTAAAACTTGACAATGAGGGTCGATTGAAAAAACATGAATGACAAAAGTGATGATTTCAGCTTTCCAATTGTGAAAGTTTCAATTCTATGTAGCAATTTTCCAGCAGTTAACAAGAAAAAAGTATCATAACAAAAATACCAAACTCCAAGGAAATTCAAAACGGAAAGTCCCTTATCAAATGGCAAAATTAAAAGTTCAAACACATCAAACGAATAAAAAACAACTGTCATATTCCTGACACTATACAGGAATTTCCTTATGTAGAAAACGGTGGATTAAAACTGGTTTTATAGCTAGCTAAACCTCTCACTTATATGTCAGTCGCATAAAATTCCATTATATTGACAACCATATGTGAACAAAACAAATAGAAAGCTATAAAACAAAGAGTTCCATGAGATGAAGTTGAAATCATTCTTTCGAACATTTTACGGACGCCATCACAAATTGGTTGACCTTTATGGAATATCTGTTTTATAGATAACGACGGATATGTTCCAATTATAGTAACCCCTATCCCGTCCTTTTCCTCGAATGTGACCTACCGACTTATCAACGAGTTTGTACATACATGAGCAACACGACGGGTACCACATATGGAGCAGGACCTGCTTATTCTTCCGAAGCAGCTTAGATCATCCCCGGTTGTTCAAGGGTTCGTGTTGCTCAGTCTTTAGTTTTCTATGTTATGTTTTGTATACTGTTGATTGTCTTATGGTCTTTTTCGTTTTTTTTTACATGGCGATGCCAGTTTATTTTCGACTTATGGTTTTGATTTTCCCTTTGATATCGTTTGCCTCTCTTCATGGAAATACTATGATAATTTATAAAACGAAATGTGCTCTTAATGTATATTAGTGATGACTGCATCTCAGGTCTCAATTTACAGCAGTAAACTTACCTAAAATAGAACAACGATCACATAAAAATCAGCTAAATATACTGCAGCTGATTAAAATCTGGCGCACAATGTGGTAATATACGAAAGGACACAGAATATCTATTCATACATTATTTCCTACTCCTTCCTAGGGATTTGTTTGCCATTTTTTATTTCTAAACACAAAGACTTTTTTCAAAGAGATGGTACATGTTAACCTTCCCACTCCGCTAGCAAAACAGACATAAGATCTGTTATGATCTTGGTAGCTCACAATATAAATCCCTGTACGTGTAAATGCTAGGAAAAAAATTTGTCTGATCCTGCTTAATGGTGAAAGATATTATCCGGCAGTCAATAATACATTTACAAAACAATTTTAACATAATGATAAATCAAGGCTTCCCTTTTTGCATTGATGATCATTAAAACAAAATCAATATTTCGCTTCCCTAATTTTTCACTTGTACCATACCTATAGATGAAGGTTACTTACTCCATAAACCATTATCATGTGCATAGCGAATATGTTTAATTATTTTTTTATGTGTGTGTATGCATGTTTCTCTAATTCTTAGCCGATTTATCCTTTTTCCTGACCTGTTGATTATTTCTTTGTAACCAACGTGTGGTTCGTTTGATCTCAGTTCTTTATTGGTCAAAATTCGATTATAACGTCAAACGTTCTTGCTTTCCTCTGAATTTCCTATTGTGACGTCACGAAAAAAGACGACTATGTCTGATGACGTAACATACAAAGAACACATCTTTTTGCAGAATATTGGAAAAGAAGGATAAGTTTTGTCTGCAAATCGTTTGAAAGTCATCAGAGAAACAGATTCAAACACCAAATCTCGTACAATTCGATATTTCTCAACTCTCGATAGTTTCAAAATTAAAAATGTAACTTCTCGAGCGTAGATATATCGTACCGCACTCGATGCAGTGGTAGAATCTATATGTATAGTGTACATGTATGCGTGCATATATGTACGTGCATGTGTGCATATATGTACGCGTATGCGTGCGTTTATGTGCGTGTTGTCATGCTTTAAAATTGTTTAAATAAAAATCAGAAAATATCTAAAGAAATCTTTTTTTTCATTGCATTAAAAAATTGTTGATATAATTGTTTTTATTTCTGGAAGAATTGGCTTAATACGTTCAAGAATATTAAGAACAAAAACAATGCTTTTTTTAAGAACTGAAAGTTTAAAAAAAAATCATTGCAAATAACATGAATAAGGCGGAATATAACAAATGTGGTAATTCCATTGTTTGCTGTCTTATCTGGATATAAATTAGCTGATAAAGCCTATGAAAGTCATTCATTGCTGCGGATGTGGTTGTGAAAATCAAAGTCAAGAGCTACCATAGAGGGTGATCTGTTGAAGACAGTTTTCAGATTGAGAAAAACGAAGAGACAGTTTTCTTCTTATAAATTACATATACATAAGAACGAAATGAAATTTTCTTCTTGCACAGATAATCATCTGCTCTATATATATTGCATTTCTTATGATTCTGTATAAGTCTTGTACGATTTATTGTATACATTTAAAACAATATTATCAATTGGTTATATTTTGTCCAATAAAATACCTGAATTAAAAATATTTATAGTTTTCCGTATATACAATGACACATTGACCTCATTTAGCAAGATAAAGATCAGTTATTACAAGTTGTGAATGTTTTATATATTCAACATCACCCAATGTGTTCATCATTCCCCTTGTGTAGTCTTGATTAGACGACTTTGTTCTAGTGGATATATTTCCTCCCTATAATAAAAAAGAAGTTCTCAATTATTATTGCATAGCCAGATCATCAAAACATATAACGTTGGCTTTGAAAAGGTTAAATAAAACGTTTCAATTTATGATATTCAAACGTTTGGGTAATACATAAAAAAGGATAATAAAATTTTAGAAAATTGTTTGACAGTACAACACATTACCCTGTCCAAATATCCAGACATGGTACTGGGCCAAAATATTGTTGTGGTTAACCAGTTGTACATTTTAAGAGTAGGTATATTACGCTACAAATAGACAATTATTTAAAGCCGCAAGCGCTGTAGAACAATTTATTCTGAATGAAATATACAAAATATCTTGTTATAAATGATGTATCATGTGTTTGATTAAGGTTTGGATTCAATTGTTATCCGTGTTCATTTAAATATCTATACCATCAGAAAGGATTAGGTCAAGAATGATTTTATATAATTTTATTCGATGATATTTTACTACTTTATTTCGAAAGAAAATTTTTAAAAAATAATCGTATAAATGGTTTGACTTGTATTAAATCTAAAATTAGGTTCACGGACATCGTTGTACTTTAAAAAGATAACCTGTGTATTAAGAATATTCAAGCGTAATTCTTGGGGATCTAAACTTTGAAATGTTCGATTTAATTTTAAATGTTATATATATGTATATTATATATAAAAGGAGATGTGGTTTGATTGCCAGTGAGACAACTATCCACTTCGATCACTTCCCAACTGGTTTTTTTCTTCAAGTTTGCTCTTATGTTTGAATTCATATAACGCTTTTTCATGTTAGGGAAGGGTTCACCAATAGTAATCAATATTTAATTTTCCATGGCTTTTAATGTATAGATTGCTTTAGCCGTACTTAGCGCAACATTTTGGATTTTTTGTTTTTAAGCTCTACAACTTCATGTTTTGCTAACTTTGATATTTCGAGCGCTACTGAAGAGTCTTATCTATACGAAACACGCGTCTTGCGTACAAAGCTATGTATATTTGTTGAGTTTTACAGACACATTAACATTTTTCGGAATAAAACCATATTCCCTTATATTATGTCAATCATTGGATTAATTAGTATTCAGTAAAAATCGCTGTGATATGATTTTATTGAACTATATCGAAACTCAGATTTCTTTTGCTTAATTTTAATAATTCAAAGGGTAAAACCTGAAGGATAGCATAATGGAAAAAAGTCATTTGGTATATAGATCCACAACAAGAAGTCCCTTTATATGTTTGAAAAGCAGAAAGCAAAGAAAAAGGATAAGTATTGTTGTTCTTCGTCTGAAAGTCTCATTGAGGTCTTTGATAACAATAAAGGTACTAATTTTACTGCATAATATGCGTCTGTCGACAAATAATTTCTCTTTGATGATGGTCGAAGGCGGCATATTTGAAAATCCAAAACCTTATATAAACAACTCCTAACTATCAGGCATGGGGTAATGCAAACTTGTAATTGTAAAGCATGGTAATGCATTACATTTTTCTAAGTAATTGCATGTAATGTGTAATGCAGCAATTTTTGCATTACATGTAATGGTAATTTAATGCATTACTTGAGAAAAAGTTGTGTAATTCCATGCATTACATTGCATTACATGGCATTACTTTTTTCACATACTATATATTTGTCACAGATTGTTGGAGATTTAGCTAAAGAAAAATTTTAGAAAGAAGGACATTACTGTAAAAGTGTTTTATTGTTGTCAAAACATCAATGAATACCTTGTCATGATTAAATAACTGAAAATTGACTATTGTCATAAAACACTAGTAATTAGTTTGTTTTACAATCAATCTTTTCACCATTTTGACACTTGGTCATAAATTAAGCTCTTTGTTTATTATTTAATTAGGAAAGAAATTCTGAGTTAATATTTTTGATTGGAATTAATAAAACAAATGATAGTATATTTATAAACAATAGATAAAGGTGAATTTAACATTAGTTAAAATAAATATTAAAACTTCATTTCTGTAATTTCTTTAGAGAAAACACAGAGATGTATACCTTGAAACCCTTATGATGTTAAAATGTAATAGTTGTATTGAATAGACTTTTACTTGATACTTAAATTGTATATATATATGGAACAGTTATTGCATATTGTAGAATCTTTGTGAATTCATGTTGTTTTTCAAAATGTTTGATTTTTTTACACTTAATGATAACATTTACAAATGTAATGTGTAATTCCATGCATTACTTTGCAAAAGTAATTGTAATATAATGCATTACTTTGATAAATGCATGTAATTGTAATTGTAATTTAATGCATGGTTTTGTCAAAGTAATTGTAATATAATGCATTACATTACAATGTAATTCGCCCCATGCCTGCTAACTATCCTACTGCCTGTCGATACATTTATTTTTGGCATTGCACAAGTCATGTCTTCTTTGACTGTCCATGACGTTAAAATACTAAATCCCTGGGATGTGTTTTAGTTGATTTTAGTCTCTGATGCATGATTTTTTATTATTAATTGTTTTGGCTTTTAACTAGCTGTCAGTAACTGCGAGTACTCTCAAATCGTACTTTCTTGTTAATTTGACCTGTTGATACTATTTGTAATGCTTTTTTGTTATTTAATGTTAACTTATATCTGGTCTATATACCAGCTTTGATAAGTGTTTGGAATTACTATAAATTTTCACTTCTTCGTACTATGAACATCAAAATTATTTCCTTTCTTCTTTTATACTGTATATACATCCCACTTCCGACACCTGTACATGAAGAACACGAAGTTTTATCGAGCACCAATATTATAGTTTTATTGTTGATATTCACCCCACATGTACCAAGTTTTAGAATAGTTTTATTGATATACAAGAAATTTCTTGGTTTTCCTATACGGAAAGTTATACAGACAGAAGAAGAAGTATACTTAACAACAAAATTATTTCATTTACCTGTGTATAATTTTGATATTGCAAATGGCGTAATTTTTTCTCAAAGTTGATGTTTTTCTGAAATTGTTTGGCATTTCACAGCGGTATAATACTTTTACTTTAATTATTCATCCCTTATTTTTATTAACTTTGTTTTTACATTGTATCATAGATCAAATTTATTCGTTCAGTGTATGTTCATTTGCGTTGCTACGTCTTTTGATTGAGTTAAGCCATTCCAATTGATATTTTATAGTTTGTCTTTCTATGTTGTGATGCTACACTATTGTTTCAGATAAGGGTGAAGGTTTGGTACCATTAAAACTTTTAAACCCGCTGCAATTGTTTGCACCTGTCCTAAGTCAGGAATCTGATGTTCAGTAGTTGTCGTTTGTTGATGTGGTTCATACGTGTTTCTCGTTTTATATAGATTAGACCGTTGGTTTTCCCGTTTGAATGGTTTTACTCTTAGACTAGTAATTTTTTGGGACCCTTTATAGCTTGCTGTTCGGTGTGAGCCAATGCTCCCTGTTGAAGACCGTACCTTGACCTATAATGGTTTACTTTTATAAATTGTGACTTGGATGGAGAGTTGTCTCATTGGCACTCATACCACATCTTCCTATATCTATATAAAGGCCGTACTTTGACCTATACTTGTTAACTTTTTATACATTGTGACTTGGATGGAGAGTTGTCTCATTGGCACTCAGACCACATCAAGTTATTTATATTGAAGAGCTGATTATACCTTAAGTATAGGCAAATTTGGATAATGAGCTTTGCATGAGAGAGATACATTCCTTAATTTGAATTGATTTAAAAAAATTTATAACAGCATATTTCTACTTAATATGCTTTAATACCTCACACCTCACTGTTTGTATCTAGAAGGATCATAGCACCCTTTTATTTACTTATTTCTCACTTTAGTGCTGCTTACAGTCAGGTCCTTAACTTTACTGAAATAAATACAAAAGGACTTACCATAACACTCTTTCACATATGAAATATTCTTTGACTTTGGGCATGCTATTGAAAGATGTCACACATTGGAATGAATATGCTCCCATATTCTTGAAGTAAATCCACTCTCCCCTTTTTAAGTCTGGTAGTTTGATGTTTTCTATAATTAAATCTACAACATCGCAAGTCGGTACCCATATAGTGCTGTCATACACTTTTTCGTCGTCGTCCTGAAAAGAAATAAACCTGTTTGCATATCCACCTTCCCTTAATATTTAGGTTCGCTTGAAATACTATCTCAAAAAAGACATAACGCATCCTTAACTTTTCAAATAGACTATCTTTTTTCTGGAAATTAAAATTTTCAAAGTTGTGTAAAACATTTTAGTCTTAAGACTGCTGTTTAAGGTTAAATAATGTAGATATTTAAATATACCCGACGTATTGTATAAAACCCGAAATGAAGTGCATTTTGGAAACACGCACAAAGGGTATAATTAGATAAATGAATAATCCATGCATTTCATGATCAATCATCAACATGCGTCATTAAGCCGACCGAGTATTCAAAAGTAGTGACAACGGATAGTAAATACTTGTATCTGGCATTTGATACGACACGTGCATTTACAATGCAAAACGGTGTGCCAAGACGTTACATCACTTAACGAACTTTATTCTGAAAATGTCATTTAGATCTTAACATAATCTGAAAAGTCCACTATCATAGTGGTAAATTCAATACTGTTCAGACAATTCGGTGACAGTCAATTCGGCAGTGTTCAGTGGCTTTTAAGACAATTTGGTATAGTTTTGATGTGTAAAGTTAAATACCAATTACTGAAGAAGAACAGTCTAAACATAGACTGAACAGATCTAAAGGTAGCTGGGGTGTCTTCCTCCATCTTGGAATTTGAAAAAAAAACAAATAACAATCTGTCTAGATCTTTACTGAAATATGCAAATTGAGCGACTCCGGAGTAGTATGAAATTCATGTGTAAGACTTTTCATGTTAATATAGAAATTATGTGCTTTATCATATTTACGGCTGTATTTTACAAACAATAGAATATTTTTGTTAAATTCATTATTTTCAACTATGTCACATCAGGTGAAATAACTCAGATATAAGGCGAGATAACTCAGATAAAGTAACTTTTCTGATAGAATGTGTTGTGCATTTACCTATATTATTATGCAACAAGAAAACAAGTCCGGTGACCATATTTGTTTCTTTTTCTTACCCGAAAGCATACTATTAGAGGTACCTTCTCTTTATATTCAAATCCCATGGTGTAGTTTTCTTTTTATCTCACAAAAATCGTTTTTTTCATGCATAATATATACAACATCTGACTATTTTGCACAACCTGCAGCGTGAAAAAAGCCCAGTAACCCTTACTTTATATTACATTTTTAAAAAAGCGCAATATAAACTACATTTTGAGAAACTGTAAAAAAAAATTTATAATTTAGACCCCCTTCTACTTTAACTGACTGCAAGTAAGTCTGAAAATTGTTTAAAAGACTTCATAAAGTTTTGTGTAGTCATTTAAGAGGGAGCGGTCTAGATAGAATTTACCGTTTCAGATAAAAATTAGTTTACTAGTGTTAACAACAAATATTGCCACACTCGCTAATATAAATGAATTGTCTAGTCATAATTATTGTCTATAAGAAGGATTATTTTACCAATTTGTCATGCAATATCAAACACAATATTTAAATCTTCTGTTGATATCATATTGTATATTACCTTAAAATGTGATGAAACGAACCAGCCAGGGTAGAGAAGACAATCGAAAAAGCATCCATAAATTCCATCATTGACATAATACATTCTAATTTGTTTATAAAGTGTATCTGTGTAATCGTGCAATTCACCATCTGAAAATAACATTCGACAATATCAGATACATGTATGTGAATAATAACTCAATCTACAGCAATAAATAAAGCCAAACCTGAACAAGAAATGAGCGCTATACATGATAAGATGTATTCGTTTGTTTGAATTGATTTTCGAAATTTATTTCAATAAAGCAAAACTTTCATGCTAGTACTGGCTACTGGGCTTGTGAAGCCCTTTAGGACATGTAGTTAAACTTCAGAGGTATCGACATGTACTGAGTGAAATCTCCAGTATTTGGAAGTGCAAATGTTTTCGCATTTTCATCACTTGTTTATATGAATAATACATATCGCTAATTGTTTTGTTAATATATATCGAATGTATACAAACCAGGTGTTATATTTTCAATTTCTTTATCCACAATTTTCTTTGCTATGATATTGGTTGCTGTTGTAAAAGCTGAGGATACGTAAAACTGTCCAGGTTCAGCTATTATTCTGACGTCATTCCCATTGAAATATGTGTCCAAGGATTTATTCACTACGGTAGATATCTATAATAAAAGTTTGCACTAATGAGTAAAGTTCTATTGTATGCTTCTTAAATGAATCAATGCTCATATGGAATTAACATTTTCTCTATTTGCTTATGTATTCATTATGCATTTATGAGTTTAACTTTTTATAAACTTTAAACACCGGCAAATAATTGTTATAATAAACAAACATAGGATATGGGATATTTATCAATGACACAAAATTAGTTCATGCACAGCAAAAACACACAAAGAACAAAGGAACAGCTCTTTTATTTCTGCTTCATCTCAAAGTCACAGTGAGGCCTTCAACACAGAGTAATAAACTGTCACCTCGTTGCACGTTTAAGACGGCCCCTATCACCGGCTTGGGCGAATTTCTTTGCAAAAATAATTTGGATAGACATTATAGGATATAACACCACCTAATCTAGCCTGGTCATAAAAGAACATACTGGAAAGTAGTACATTTGTAAAACAAAATAGTTTCTACACATAAGGGTAAACCTTAAACTATGTAGCATTTATTTTAATAATTAAGGTATTTGATGAAAGATAAGGACTGGTGATCCTTGTAGAACACATAATTTACTGATCATTTTGAATAAAACAAAAAGGTATGAATTAATTCTAAAATTGAGGGCATATATAGCCTGTTTCTCAGATATGAAGAACCTTGTTGTTTTTATCCAAAATTTTGGCAACCAGTGCAGTACTGTGATGTACAAATACAGGTATATTGATCCCAATTCCATAAAATTTTTCACTATCAATTTAGATCTGTTGCTTTTATTGGTGAAAAACAACAACATTTTGTTATATAATATTATCAAATATGCATATAATAATAAATCCTTCTTTAATGAAAATGGAGTACCTTGATTATAGTTCATTTACTTAGTGGTGCAATTGCTTTGTTCAAAATTTTAGCAACAAAAATAATCTTTTTTCTTTAAATACATTTTGTTGGATACAGCTCAGTTGACAATAAACAATTAAATATATAAGTAGATATAAGTAACTCTATTTTTATCATTTTCCAGTAATATTTTTGTTTTAGATCAAGGCAGTAAATATGATAAGTAATATTTACAGTAAAAAGAACAAAGTCCGAAGTAAAATTAAGTATCGCTATAACGATAACTAAATTTCCTTGAGTACATGTATGCAGACATTTTACATATCAGTGTGGTCATAAAAAAAATAACAAATCAGAACCGTGATCGAATAATACGCTAATTATAGTCAGCCATTTTATTACCTCTTTAAAAGTGTTTTTATCATTTTGGACGTTTCTTCCGGGATAACCACCACCTATGTTCAACAGAGTCATATCGAATCCCATGGCAAGACCTATGTCAAACACGTATCTTGACTCCTCTATAGCTGCTCGATACGCTGCGGCTTCTTGGCAACCGCTTCCAACATGAAAACTGTAACATCATTTAAAGCCTTAGCTTTTAATATGCGGAATGGGCTTTGCTCAATGTTGATGGCCGTACAGTGACCAATAGATGTTAATTTCTGTGTCATTTGGTAACTTGTGAAGAGTTGTCTCATTGGCAATCATACCACATCTTCTTTTTCATAATTAGACACCACAAATATTTACCCTTGCTTTTGATATCAACACTTTCTGATATTCAAAATGTCTTTTAAAAACACCGTTAAAGGACTGTCTATAACTGGTGATTACCTTAGATATTTTATCACTTCTAAGATGATTTTTAAATTGAGTTGCTCATTTGACTTTCTTTCAATTATTCAATGAACAATAAGAAGTAAACATAAAGGCTCTTTAAATAGTAAATGAAAGTACGGTCTACATACGAAATGGTATCATTTTGCTAAATGTTGTATGAATTTACTTGCATCAACCGTTTTCTCTGAACTTTTTTTTCACTTCAAATGAACAAAAAAGCGGATTTTAAAATTTGATATCAATTGAAAATACGCTTGTAAACTGAAACTTGTCGTGTTGATCTCATATGTAGAAAAGATAATACTGTTGTGAAACACCTGAATCGCCTGACTTTATATATATTTTCATGCATGAGGATTGTGTCGAAATATATATCAGATTTATTTAATATTAGTGTATATTTGACCTAATTACGTAATGTAGATTGTAGCGGTGATTGATCTGGTCATACGTGCTTGTGCACTTTGAAGGTAATTGTATTTAGACAATTAATTAGAAGAACATACCATTGATGATTGTAGTTTTATTTTTCACATTAACATTTTAGAATTTAACCGACACAAAAACAAATTCAAGTGATGAGATATATTTCAAAATAAGTTTCTTACCTTACACCTATTACGTTTAATTTTAGTTTCTTTGCATATTCAAGCAGCTGCGGTGCTTTTAAAGGATGACATCCGAACTTTCTTTTTAAAGGATGTTTTACCTTGTGGTTTGATTGTGGACATATTCGCAATACCAATCTTTAAAACATGAAATACACATCATTTTAGATAACAGTGTCACAAAATGCCAAATTTACAAATTGATATATATATACAAACTCATTGCAAACATGAGGTGTAACACAGCGGGAGAACTAGAACCCCACACTTTGTACTTGTTTGATGTTAAATATATAGTTTATATCTATGCGTTCACGGAATTATCAAGTAGTTAATTGAATAAACGGTATGTTCGGTATCGTCAACGAGCCACCATTCCTTTATTTCTTCTTTTGTGTATATGCATTTTTAATGCTTGAGAGTTCTAAACATAATATTGTTTATTGCTAAAACTAAAGTTAATTTATTCAGGGACGTTCAAATAAAGCTAGAACGGGATGGCCAGCTGGAGAAACAAGAAATTTCCAGTCAATAGCGACAACACGATTGTTACCAAACAAATAATGGGACATTAATTATCATACATTATGTACTCACGTTTATTGATTTTTTTAAACGAACAGATTTGATGTTTTATAGCATGAAATTGCTCTAACATGTTTCTCCTAGAACAGAGGAATCAGTCCTCTTTCATTACGATCTTAACTGTTTTTATCTGTTGGTAGAAATTTTAAGTGAATTCGGTAAAGTAGATTGCATGATGAAATTGTATAGAACTATAATTCTTATACGCTTTTATGACATAATGTTTATCAGAAACGTCTCACACAAACAAATTAAAAAGGCGAATGCATAGATCATATGCCAGTAATTTGTCAGTTATGGTCAAGACTGACAGTATTTTAATCAAAATCAATACAGTATTTTAGACCATCAAAATCCAAAAAAAAAATTGACTCGACAATATATGTAAATACATGTATAAACATCAAGTTTATTCCTAAATACTTTGCGGCAGGATACACTTCTTTGATATTTTCTAGTTCATCATCACAATCAAATGTCATCATAGCTACGTCATTATCAGAGGCATATCTCAAAAATGATAACTGCTTATATGGATTGGCATAGATTATTCTGGTCGGATCTACCCCAAGATCCAGAATTTTCTGTATTTCAATCTAAAGAGAAACAAACATCTTAAAAATCTATAGGGATAATTGATTGATACACAAATTAATCAATTATCCCTCAAGGTATAGATTTTCATCAGGATCAACAGATTTTAACTCATAAGATAAAAGGTAGCAGTACATATATGGAAAAAAAAACAGTACTACAAGCGTTGTCATTGCATAGTATTACTTTCAGGCGATATGTAGAGAAAACTCATCAGCTTGTGACAGACTTTGAGAATGACCACATACGAGTTGAACTGTTTTACTATACGCCATTTTTTTTTATCACAAAGTAATTTTATGTCATACGTTTTTGTTTTAGCTTTCTTTCAAGGAAGGACAACAATAACGAAGTGTCAATACTCATGAGTACAGCTTTTAAGATTTTTTACAATCACACAACAGCTTTCCTCTATAAATGTTACTTCTACTTACATCAAAATTGACGTTATTGTTTATTTTCATCAATAAAATCATCAATGATACCAATCTTTTTTTTCAGAACGTAAGACGCGTGCGTTTCGTCTACATAACAGTCATAGAAGGTGATCAAATCAAACAGGTAATAAAATAAATACAACAAAATATTTAGGAAAATGGTAATATACAAGACTAAGCCTTTGTCCTATCTTTGTATTGTCATAGAAAAGAATGTTTTGCATATCGTGAATCATTTTTCGTGTACCCATAGATGAAAAGTAACCACTAAATATTTCCTACGGATTTATCATATCACCTTGCTTGCACAATCAAAGGACAGCCCCATGTCTGCCATTAGTCGCAGCACTGGATAAAAATCATTACATTTCACTGCTGCAAGGAATAAATAAAAACAATACTTTATGGTCTTACAAACGGATAGTATAATGCTTTGTACAGAGACTTTATTAGATTGAATACTAGAAGTTAAAATGTTTCCTTTTTACAACTTGCTCAGACTTTAATTTCTTTGTGTTTATGTACTATTGTTTGTCCTTTAGTCGTTCTTCGTGTTTTGCCATGTCATTGTCAATTTGTTTTCGACTTATGAGTGTGAATGTTCCTTTTGTTATCCTTTGCCTCTTTATTACAATGTTTATCAACTATTTAGTTACGATCATGTATCGTATGTGAGATAATTTATCGTATGTGAGATTTATGAGTTTGACTGTCCCTTTGATATCTTTCTCTCCTCTTTTACAGCGCACATACGATATACCTCAAATATATTAAAATGTGCTATGATAATTTATAATATTATAAAAGGTATCATAGTTTATTTCAGTGGTCGTCGTTAGTTTATGTCTGTTATATTTGTTTTGGGTAAATTGTTTTGTTAGAAATAAGGAATTGGATTTATAATTTATCTCTGGGCCTTGTATAGCTCATTAAACGGTAACAATTTATCTAATTGTCGTAGACCGAACGTATGCCTATAATTGCTTACCTCCATCTCATTGGAACTTTGGCGGATAGTTGTCTCATTAGAAATCATATGATATCTCCTCATTTCAATATTAGTACGAGCGCCACCATTGAGTCTAATGAAGACGAAACTCGACTCTGGCATACAAATTATAAGCCTGGTATCATTGATGAGATTCTACATCACCTAGGTCGATGCCTTTGCTCTTGTCACGTCCCAATTTATTCTCGTGTCAATCAAGGGGGTGATTTTATCTTCAGAAAAAAGAAAAAAATAGAAGCAAGAAGCAGCTGGCGGTTGATCACGGTTCTCGTTAGCCGCGACTCTCTTGTCACGTCCCTTATCTTCTCGGGTCGTGCAAGGGGGTGTTTTTGACTAAGAAAAAAATTTAAACAGTGAAGTACAGAAAACATTATCATCTTTAAATATTTACCATAGAATGGTACAACTGTCGGAAAACATGTTTGCCAAATCTTGTGTTTTCTGATAATATCTCCTAGATCACCAATGAAAAAGGGATTCTCCTGTCAAATATATAAATAGATATCTATCATTGTTTTATGTGTAAATTATATGGTTGTTGAGGTGTCGCATAAGTGTCACATGTTTTCTTTTCTTTTCTGAGTCAACGTACTTGTTCTAATATAAAGGTGTTGTAAAAATTATACCTTTAATATATTCATACATAAACGGATACCTAGAACAGATGAATTTTTTTCATGAAGGGTTTAGAATTGACAATAAGAAATCTGAAAACATCGCGTTAGTAGTAAGTTTTAGTTTTTCAATTATGATCAGCATCAAATTAACGAAAGAGGTAAAAATATGAAATATTCCTTATTGTCTGAACAGTCGCTCTTTTTAAATGTGCATTTATCATAATATTTCACCTATAAATATTGATCATATGATTATTGGAGAAATCAAAGCTTTCAATATGTGTACGGAATATAATGTAATTGATCCAAATATCTATTTGTTGGTGCTTTTAAGAATTTTTTTTTTTACTCTGCATTATATATGTCCATTATTATTTTCACCTTACATTCCTAAAAAAAAAATTAATGAATAATTATATGATGATTTATTCTAAATATGTGTATACTCAACGATTTATGTGTGTTTGCATGTTTGTGTATTCCAAATTTATTTATTTACACAAAAGGAGTATTTAATATCAACCCATTATAATGTTACTATTTAAGATTTTAATAGTTCATGTAAATATGAAATCATAGTATACTTTGAAGCTCTGTAAAACAACATACATCCGATCCAATCTGGTTAATCTTCTCTTTGATTAGACTATCAATGGAATGTTGTCTTTCCATTAACTCTACCAGGCTTTTTATGCTCTTTCGGACATAGTTCGTCATGCTTCCTCTGGTTAACCTTAAAGTACATGAAGTAATAAATAAATGTTGAATTGCAATAATCGCACATGTTATATAGGGATACCTTCCAAAATACAATGCATATTCTAAAATCAATTAAGCATATGCTTAATTAGAATTTAGCATATGCAAAAATGATTAATGCATATGCTTAATTCGATATTTATGACCCTGATTCCGCATCATACTTATGTCCATTTTAAGGTTATATCTTCGATCATTTTCTATACTATTAAATGAGAAGACCTTATTTTGTGTGTCGCTTCTCTTCCTTCCACAATCAATTAATCATCATGCCTCTGTGTCCTAAAAAAATAGGCAGAACAGGAGTTTTGAGTAAAATAAAAAGGCATGATGAGTAACAGGAGTTTTGAGTAAAATAAAAGGCATGATGAGTAAAAAAATAGGCAGGATGCCAATTTATGTAAAAAAAGTCAGGCTAAATGATAAAAAAAAGCAGGACCGAATAGAGTGAAAAATAAAAAAGGTAGGACAGAAATTACAACTAAAAAAAAATAGGACAATATTTTTCATCCTAAAGCCTACCCCCTTTAAAAAAACAATATAAAAAGCAAATGGTAGCTCCCTTACACAGAATTTATATAACTATAATTAACTTATTCTGTGTAATTTTGAACAGTCCTACACGGAAGTCTCGTAATATTCCAAGAGATAGAATTATAAGGATTAAACGTTCTGGGTTTTTTTTTAATTGGACTGTCCGCTCACAAACTGAATAAAAAACAATGTTTAATCCTATATATAATATATGACCTTTTTAATACATCTATTACGCATATAGAAATGTGTGTTTTCAGTTACCGGACCAACTCTATCTTAGGCAAACTAACTTAAATTTAAATTCCCGCGATTTCGCGGGTGTGTTCTAGTATTGTACAAAATTCTTTAATGCAGTTCAAGTTAAGTACATGCTTACTTGAGTTTTGAGATATGGATGTGCATGTTGTCAACATTTGAATACGTTATGTATATTGCAAATGCAACTCGTTTAAATCCACCTGTATGTCAACAAACGAAACAAGACCTAGGATAGAGATTAACACAAGCTAAAACTTAATATATAAACCCTCAAAAACTTCAAAACGGTTAGTTCAGACTGCAGAGATCTTTTCATTGGTAAATTGACAACAATGTGTTCTGACATTTATTAATTTGCTTACATAAAAGATAGTTTTAATGTTCACACCAGTTAAACCACATATTGAGACTAATTTTGGCGTATATGCTAAAATATCAAGGCATATTATATAAATTTATAAAATGTGTAGAACATTAGATGGTTAATCTTTGATCAACTGAAGCAAATATCAAGGATTTTTTTTTTACTAGGGATGGTTATATCTTAAATCATAAGGAACACAATCGGCCACCTTCCAAACTATTGTATTCTTATACATGTTATACAATATATAAGATACCAAAAAAATGCTCGGCAGGGCGCAGCTTGATACGACCGCAGAGGTCGAACCCTGAACAGGTGGGGCAAGTATGGACACAACATTCAAGCTTGATACAGCTCTGAATTTGGATTGTGATTAAATAGTTGACACAGCATAGGTTTCTGACACAGAATGAATGTGGTCTAAGAACTTAAAAATTTTAAATTGGACATTTACCTATTATGGTCCAATATCCAAAATCTAAATACATGGTTAGATTCAGCATATCAAAGAACCCCAAGAATTCAATTTTTGATGAAATCAAATAAAGTTCAATTTTGGACCCTTTAGACCTCAATGTGGACCAATTTGATAACGGGGCCCAAATATCAAAAATCTAAATACATGGTTAGATTTAGCATATCAAAGAACCCCATATATTCAATTTTTGTTGAAATCAAACAAAGTTTAATTTTGGACCCTTTTGGCCCCTTATTCTTAACTGTTGGGACGAAAACTCCCAAAATCAATCCCAACCTTCCTTTTGTGGTCATAAACCTTGTGTTTAAATTTCATAGATTTCTATTTACTTATACTAAAGTTATTGTGCGAAAACCAAATGTCTTCGGACGACGACGACGACGCTGACGACGACGACGTGATACCAATATACGATCGCAAAAAAATTTTTTTTTTTGCGGTCGTATAAAAAACGGGCGAGTACCGAGGGATAACACTACTTGTTTAGCTATACCTTTTCTTACAAGATAATAGAGAACGTATGTTTTTTCGTTGCTTTAACATCCGCATATACCGGCTAGCTTTATACGATAATAAGACCGTTCCTTCGTTTTTTTCCGTATCCGTTTTTCTGAATCTCTGTCTATATAAACCTAATTCGTCATAAGTTATTTCATATCAATCTTCATAAATAATGATATTGTAAATTCAGAAATGTTTGCCAGGTTTTTATCATTGCGAATAATGCGACTGGCTGAGTATATCTGTATGAAGATTTACCTGTTATTGCAATAAATAACTGGCATTTGTTATCCGTTCTTCCAAAATTGCAATAATAAATGCACGCTATAATTTTTGAATTTACAGTACATAAACTTACCAGTGCACTTGCTTAATGCCAAATAAATGTAGAAAACGTTGGGTTAGCAGACCGAATACAAACGGATGAATCAGTGCGTTTATTTTCCTATTTACAAGTTTTAAAACATGTAAATAAGTTGTTAAAAAGTAAAAAATCTTATCTCTAGTCGTTGGTCGTCACAGTTTGTGAACCCTTACAATTTTACTTTATCCATGCTCTCACAATTCTGAACTAACAAAAATATATATATCGTAATAACTTTGTGTTCTTTCACTTTTTCACATGACAAGGAAATAATTAAATTGTCAAATCTAAAACATCGTCTATATTCCATCAGCTATTTCATGCTGTTTATATGTTATAAAATTATTATAACTACATTGGTAGCGTGATTGGTAGTAATGAAAACCTGTGATTTCAGTAATAGTTATACATGTACATGGTAGGGATCCGCCGGAGGGGTTTCTTATTCCGAAGTTTATAACTAACTTACACCCGACCCTAAACCATATATTTGTTTACATTGCGTATTAACCAAATGAGAATAGATAGTATTTTTATTGACATTATCAAACCATGATTAATAAAAAATAAAAATATTTTTCAGACGAAACCCACTAGTAATCTTACTTTATGAGAAGATTTTACAAATGTCAAAATAATCATTTCGCATAATACCCATTAAATGTTCTTACATAAACCCTAGCTTTTTAATAGGTCAAGGATGGTCATATCGTGCATTGTGATAAAAACAAATACATCACACTCCTTGTATACAGTCAATATGCACGGATATCAGACGGACCAAATTTTGAGTCAGGAGTTGGATTTGGCATAAGAGACTGCATATAACGCAATATTTATAACTCAAAGTACTTATCAGTCTAATGAAGGTAATCATCCATCATCAATGTATTTCACATATTTAAAAAAACACCCCTTTTTTTACCTATATTAAAAAAACTTTCATATTCGAAGATATTGAGGGATACGTGTGTCTAGATAAGAAACCCCAACGCCCACAAAATACAAAAAAAAAAACAAAATATAGAATACAATAGAAACCTTTATTTTGATTTTTTCATAAGCAAAGTAGCTTTTTTACGGTTTTTTTTTATCGAAATTAGTCATCAACACCTTTGCATATTTATAGATAAAGGAGCAGTGTGAGAGGTCAGGGACATTACCTCTCCCCGGACCCTACACAGACGGTGGTTTGCTAAGAACATAGAAGTTTTTAATATCATTGGTATTTTTTTTTAATTCCTAGAAAGTAGTTAGTATTAAATTACAAAAAAAGATCGACGCTCTTTTTTTGAAAAGCAACAACTGGTGTATATGATTTATTATGTGTTCTGCTTATCATTGGATCTTTGAATAATCAATAAACTAGTGTCGTCAGAAATCTCCAATATGATGTACACTTTTTAACTCCGTAAAAAATATTTATTACGTCAGAAAACCTAGCTGAGGAAGAGTCTATATTTGACTTCGTATATTTTAACTGTTACGATGAATGTTAAGATTTACGCTTAGGAGTATGTGTTTCTAAAGGTATAATATGTTTGATAGTTAATACATGTACGTAACGTGTTAATCCGCTTCATAAATTTAACAAAACAATGAAACGTTTCTAAAAGGCTGATCTTATGCATATTTTATATAGGTATTATTCTGGAATTAATAAATTAGAACTGATTTCAGATATACCCCGTTCATTGATTTCATTAAATCTTTAGTGCCAAAAAATGCATTATCTATCGTCGATGTCTATATAGTAATGGTATCCATTTCTGTAAAATGTTTTTAAAAAATGCCTAGATTTATTTTAAACAAGTGAAAATTTCTAATGTTCGCATATATAATTCCTAAATCGTTTAAAAGAGGTCAATTGATCCTTATAAAAAATCCGTAACTTTGTTTAGAAAGAGCAAGGTATATAATCACTTACACTTGGACCCACAGGTCATGGTCGATCAATTGTATAGATAGGGGAGCAATAAAATGCAGTTGTCACAAGTTTGAAATAACTCTACTATAGTGCCTAACAAGGTTTTGTGAGGTTGACGAAATTGACCTTAAAACGATCGTATTGACTTTTGATGTCCCAAAATAGGCAGTTCGGACATATTTGACTTTATTTACTGACTACTTTAGTTTGGGAATAATTGCAATTGCAAAATTCCAATGAGACTGAAAAAGTTTTTTTTTTTGTTAAGGAAAAAAATAATTTTACCTGGCGTAGCCGTGCGTAAAATGTATTTCGGCATTTCCCTTCCAAAAATGACTTGTTTAATGGAATAATGTCGTTTGTTTATATGTTACATATTTGTTTTTCGTTCATTTTTTGTACATACATTAGGCCGTTAGTTTTCTCGTTTGAATTGTTTTACATTGTTATTTCGGGGCCTTTTATAGCTGACTATGCGGTATGGGCTTTGCTCATTGTTGAAGGCCGTACGGTGACCTATAGTTGTTAATTTCTGTGTCATTTTGGTCTCTTGTGGAGAGTTGTCTCATTGGCAATCATACCACATCTTCTTTTTTTATATAAAACGTCTTATTTATAAACTTTCTCTTTTTTCTCCGCAATAGGTTATTTAGAAATAATTTATCTACTGCATTAGGTGGAACATTTGGTGAAAATATATGAAGTGGCAATACTTACCCTTCATACCTTTAGTTTCTTTGATAAAACAAAATATGGACTCGTCCAGTGTCCAGTACGTTCTGATTTAATCAATTTGCATGTTTGAAAAGCATAACCAGTTTGAGGGTAAACTTATTAAAACTTAATCCAATTAAATTGCGTAAGTTTCAATAATAATGAGCGGTCCACATCATGATAAGTAATAGGGGGTAAACTGGGTAGGGAGAAAATGACAGATATTTTAAGTTCATTTTTTGCAATAACGAATCAAAATTTGTCAACCAAAAGTTAAGCTATAATTTCAAGAACATTTCGTTCTGTATTAATGGTATTGTTTTCAGATCTATAATTTGCGTATTTAAGGCAATAGAAAGTTTGAGAGCTTTACGGCAGACCCGCTATGTTTTCTAGACTGTTTACTCTGAAAACACTTTTCCGGACTTTTTTCTAAACTCCTTGTTTTGCAGTCACGGACATAAGTTTCGTTCCGAAACATCATTTTAATTGATACTGAAGAAATATTTACAAAGAAAAAGTTTTCCTATATATATAATCAATACAAAATTTTTGTGATTTGTTAAACAAAAAGTAGGCTTGTAACAGATCTGATTTAATCTAAACTGTCGATACCGGGATAAATGAATAATGTTTTGAATCCCAAAACATTGAAATACGCAAACAAACGATTTAATTACTACTTTTTGCAAATTACAAGCAAAGTGTACATCCATCATCAATTAAAATATATTCAAAATGTAACGTTCACGTTTACCCCTTTTAACACAAACGCACTCAGTGTTATATGATCGTTCCCTGGTGTTATATGTGGGAATTAGTTGAGAAGGTGTGTTTTATTGGAGTGGGACTTTATATTTACCATATATGACAAGCTCCTGGTCCTCCTTAATCCAGCTCTGCATTATATCTATATAATTGTATATATATATATATATATATATATCTAAATTAAACAAACATTAAAATGTATTAACATTGATAACTCAACTCAATTGTTGAAGAACAAATTATCTAACATTGGTGGGTTCAGGACTTTGAAAAGTGGGGTGGGGCACTAACTAGCCACCATACATTCTGGAACAGACGAAACACATACATCTAATAACTTGAAATCAGGGTTAATTTTTTTAAAGTGTTTGCCATTATGCATACGTAGAACATCGATCTCTCGATTTCTTTTTGTATGCTACATTTGGATCATTCTGTGTCATCTTTGTGGCATTGCCCTATATCCGTTCTTTTTTATATAGTGGACTATATTGTAAATAAAAAAGTTCTCCTCGTAACACTTGTCCTTGATAAGTGGCTTAATATCAGATAAACTGCATTTCATTAAAGATTAAGTATAAAAAAAAAAACAAATTCAAATAATAAAAATATTTCAAACTAATATCAATTATTATTACTATCAGAATTATCATTACTATCAGATAAATATTATACTTTATAAGTATCGCGTGTCAAAACGCATTTCTAGATTGACCTTCATTGAGATCGCTCAAAACCAATCATTTTAAAGACAAATATGTATCTCGTTGTTAAGAATTACAATCACACGACATTGTCAAGTGTAGGATGTCCTTTGAGAAAACAACAACTGCACGTACTCTCGTTCTTAGCATATTCCCACAGAATTAATTCACGACATAAAAGTTTAACAAAATACTGATGAAGATTGATCGAATCATGAGAAAAGTCTGGTTGCACACAATTGGAACAAGGAAACATCCAATAGCTTAAGGACGCAGCGCTTGTTTTGCTATCAACTG
Organism: Mytilus coruscus; assembly: GCA_017311375.1. Classification (NCBI taxonomy): domain Eukaryota; kingdom Metazoa; phylum Mollusca; class Bivalvia; order Mytilida; family Mytilidae; genus Mytilus; species Mytilus coruscus. Next base: position 43,835,819 of record CM029598.1, read on the forward strand.
GTTTTTACAGTCGTTAAGTGATTATCAATGATATCAACAAAATCTATTAACAGTACAGTAAACACAACCAGAGGGTTGCCTTTGGTAAAATCCGTTCTCCTTAAATTAGAGGTACCCCCTAATTTGTTTGGACAATGTTGTGAAATATCCGTATTCGATAACTTTGCATTTCAAACTGTATCTCACAATTAGCAATCTTTTGTTTAACACAGATGTCAATTAAAAAATGTATCTATTTCAAGGGCAACCATGAAGAGGTATTATATAACAGTATTATTTGGGGACCAACTTGCGCTGCAGTGGATTTAGTTATAGACAAAATCAAACTACCCGATCTAGTTACTGGAGATTGGATATATTCAAAAATGTGGGAGCATACTCCTTTACTTCAGCAACTAATTTTAACAGTATGCCAAGAGTCGAAGAGCACGTACTTCACATGTGAAAAGAAATTATGGTATATTGTCTCCATTTACAATTATCCTTGTTTTTATTTTAGAAGAAAATGTATATTTGTATGTTAACATTTTCCATACAAAACAAAACAGAATTAAGAGGGGGGCAATACCTTTTTATGTTAAACTGTTTTTCAAGGTGTTGTTAACTGTTATCTGAGATAAATTTAAACTGTTAACTGTTTTCAACCCACTGTGTTAACTGGTATCAGCATTTTTGAATTTGTTGTTAACTGTTTTTGCCAAAATCAAGGTGTTGTTAACATGTTAACGGACCCCCTATTGTCCCCCCTCAATTAACTACAGCTTGCAAAAAAATAGTAAGTAAAGGTATTGTTTAAGTAATTTAATGGGAACAAACGGTAACACCTTAAATATTTTAGTGATTGTTTTTTTTTTATAACATTACTTATCAATCTGAACATTTTATAGAAATCCCAGCCATTATCATGTCACAACAGGGACTCAATAAATAAATAAATTGTGCAAATAAAAGCACTTGGTAAATACTCTATTCTTAGTATATGAGTGGTTATTGGAGAAGCTAATCTCTCAATTATACTCTGCACTTAGTATATGAGTGTTTTTGAGAGGAGCTAGTACTTACAATTATCTGAAATTATGTCATAAAGATTGCTTGAGTTAGTGTTAAAGGTTGTTTTAGACATTGTTACGTGTCGTTGTTTACATAAGGGCTGATAACGTCTGAATAAAGAATAACATTTTGTCAATTGTAACAAAGAAAAATATGTTCTTAACAAAAAATAGTGAATACTTAAAACTAGACAAAGTGATCCCCCCTCCACTCTGAAGTAACTGTATTATAACAAAGTCAATGTTAGACTTTCTTTGAGATATTATTGTGTCTGGGAGACACAAATGATACCCCCGCAGATGCAAAGTTGCATTTTAAAATACACAAAGTTGAGCAAGGAAGCACATAGGTTATGGTTCACTGTAGGACTACCACATATACAAATCTCTGAATTACTCCAAAATTGACAAAGTTCAACTTTCTCCTAAAAGAGCAAATATTAATGGTATTTATGGTATTCTTTTATTTGTCTTTGTAAATTATTACTTTACTGTTTATATAAAAAAGAAGATGTGGTATGATTGCCAATGAGACAACTCTCCACAAGAGACCAAATGACACAGAAATTAACAACTATAGGTTACCGTACGGCCTTCAACAATGAGCAAAGCCCATGCCGCATGGTCAGCTATAAAAGGCCCTCGAAATGACAATGTAAAACAATTCAAACGAGAAAACTAACGGCCTAATTTATGTACAAAAAAAGTCGAAAAACAAATATGTAACATAACACATAAACAAACGACAACCACTGAATTACAGGCTCCTGACTTGGGACAGGCACATACACACAGAATGTGGCGGGGTTCAACATGTTAGCGGGATCCCAACCCTCCCCCTAACCTGGGACAGTGGCGTAACAGTACAACATTAGAACGAACTATAAAAATCAGTTGAAAAAGGGTTAACTCATCAGATGGATACAAATACTACACACTCGGAGTGGACGTGGCCGGGTACTTGTATATCCCAAAAAATACAATAATTACAGATCTGAGTGTACTCGCAGTTACTGACAGCTAGTTCAAAGCCACTAACAACTAATCAAAAAAACATTGCAACTAAGACTAAATTATCAATCAGTACACATCCAACATCCAATGGATTTAGTGTAAAGACGTCATAAACAGTTTATTTTTGGCAATATCCATTTGACGTGGCTCGGTACATCCTGTCATTGTGTTATTGTGCTATGGTAAATTTTTGTATTCTTGTCTTTCGTTTTTGCTTATATGATTTGTCTATATGCCTTTTTGTTTTTCTTTGTTGACATATTTGTTTTGTTTTTATAGTGATTAAGATTTAACACAATGGTGCCTGCTATACCTTTATTTTTGACATTTTTACATATTATGTCTTGTTTGTTTTGATCACACATCGTCGTCAATATAATTGAATTTTATGCGACTGTCATACATATGAGAGGTTAAGCTGGCTATAAAACCAGGTTTAATCCACAATTTTCTACCAAAAAAATGTCTGTACCAAGTCAGGAATATGACAGTTGTTATCCATTCGTTTGATGTGTTTCAGTTTTTGATTTTGACAATTGATTAGGGAATTTCTGTGTAGAATTGTCCTTGAAGTCCCGTATTTTTGTAATTTTGCTTTTATAATTTAAATAGTCACTGCTCTTTTAAACTATCTTTTGAGATAATAATTACAAAAAACAGAAAGCGCTGCTTCTGTTTCACATAGATTATTTTCCGTATGTCCATTATGGACTCTGTCGGGGTTATCGTGAGCGGCATCACTTGTAAAATATGTAAAGACGTCTACTTAAAATTGCAAAACGTATCAGCTAGTCAAAAAGTAAGTTTTGTTTTACATTTTTTTCTCGTAAACTATACATCTGTTGTTTTATTTTGAACCAGTCTATGATAAACTAGAGTCTCAAAGGAGCCTGTGTCGCTCACCTGATATTTTTGTATACAATTGATACATGAAATAATTAATGCAACCGTTATACTGTTCCTCTAGTTTCAGAAGACTTTTGTAAAAGATAACAAAATTTATGAAAAATTGTTAAAAATTTACTTTAAAGGGCAATATCTCCTTATGGGGTCAATTGATAATTGTGGTCATTTTGACCTATTTGTAGATCTTACTTTGCTGAACATTATTGCTGTTTACAGTGTATTTCTATCTATAATAATATTCAAGATAATAACCAAAACTGCAAAATTTCCTTAAAATTACCAATTCAGGGGCAGCAACCCAACAACGGATTGTCTGATACGTCTGAAAATTTCAGGGCAGATAGATCTAAATGCTTTGGTTTTTGAGATATAAGCCAAAATCCACATTGTACCTCTATGTTCTATTTTTAGTCATGGCGGCCATCTTGGTTTGCGGGACGGGTCATCGAACACATTTTTTAAACTAGATACCCCAATGATGAGTGTGGCCAAGTTTGGTTGAATTTGACCCAGTAGTTTCATAGGAGAAGATTTTTGTAAAAGTTAACAGACGACGACGACGAACGACGGACGCCAAGTAATGAGAAAAGCTCACTTGGCCCTTTGGGCCAGGTGAGCTAATACAAGGATATGTGGGATTATACGCCCATGATATAGTATCCCAACTCAGTACAAAACTAACCAAACGATATCAAGAGGACACAATAAGTCTTCAACCATCCACGAAACAAAATGTTAACGTGTTACATGGACAACAGTTAAAACTTATTTGTTTTATAAACTGTTAGTAAAATCAAAATAAAATTTTAAAAAATGCACACAAGTTCCGAATTTAAATATATGCCTGAAAATCACAATTGAGAATTAGAATGAATCCGATTTAATGTCCACTTTTATCAATTATTATTACGAACGAATAAAAATGATTACTGTTTTTGGAATATTGTATACGTTGGTTTTCTCATTTAAATTTTTTTACATATAATTTTGTCGGAGCCTTTTATAGCTTGCTAAGATGTATGGATTTTGTTCATTATTGAATGCCGTTTGGCGACAAATAGTTGCTAACATCTACGTCATTTTGGTCTCGGGTGGATAGTTTTACTCATTGGCAATCAGACCGCATGTACTTAATATATATAATACTACATTGAATGTGCGTATATTTTTCTTTTTGTATTCCTAATAAAACGATTAAAAAAAAAGAGTATTTCAATAGTTGTATAATGTCTGTTATATTTTGATCGTTACTCTTCCTGCACTCACGATTAGAATCACATAACTGAACCATGTTCAACATGAAATAAATCATGACACGAATGAACCAAACCATGACACCGAATTTTCTGTAATCTCAAATTGTGTGCAGTAGAGGATGTTTTTCGGGAAAATTGACGGCAGTTTTATATGATAACAAAGTATGTGATGTAGCAGACAGTAAGAAAACCACTTTTCTTTTGCATTAGGAACGAATCACAACTTTTAAATTTTGACATACGCAAGCATTATTCTGTGTCAAATTAATAACTATTTGATACAAATTTTGGTGTACTAACATATTAGCTATAAACAAAGATACTTACCAGCTTGAATTTGTTGTCATTTGTTCATTTAACAAAATATTCAAATGTTTATATTTTAGCACTGTTTGGCATCAAAATCACTTAACACAACCATGTTCATCTTAACCAAACTACTAGTATGACAAAATCACTGTACTAAACGCTTTTCGATATGACGAGGTTACTACCCGTGCTGCCTAAAACAATATTATTTCACTAATTATATCACATGTACAGCTTACCATGTGTGCGTATTTCGTAATTGTCTTTATTTATCAAAGTCCCCAACATTAATTTTTTTTTCTGCAAAAACTATATGTAAATAGTCTTGCAAAAAAGCTATACTTCTTGACAAATCTTAATTAAAACAAAAAAAAATTTAAGTTTTAAGTAGACAAAGTGATGCCTCCAAACTCCACTCTGAAGTAAAGTCAATGTAACACTTACTTTGAGATATTATTGTATCTGGGATACACAATTGATGCCCCCGCAGATGCAAAGTGTTATTTTAAAATAACTATAACATTTAACCGCTTATACCCCAAAAATGAAAAAGTTCAACTATCTCTCAAAAGAGCAAATATTAATAAAAATCAAATCCCTGACCACATGCACACCTTCAATATATGTACAAACAGCCAGCAAAGTGAAAACTTCCTAGCATTCAAACTGTAGGAGGAGTTATCTGGAAACGCTCCTCTTATGCAAGTAAATACTAAAAAAAAATGACAAAGTTCAATTACCTCCGAAAAGAGCAAATATTAATAAAAATCAAAACCCTGACCACATTCACACCTTCAATATATGTACAAACAGCCAGCAAATTTAAAACTTCCTAGCATTCAAACTGTAGGAGGAGTTATCTGGAAACGCTCCTCTTATGCAAGTAAATACTAAAAAAAATGACAAAGTTCAACTACCTCCGAAAAGAGCAAATATTAATAAAAATCAAAACCCTGACCACATTCATACCTTCAATATATGTACAAACAGCCAGCAAATTTAAAACTTCCTAGCATTCAAACTGTAGGAGGAGTTATCTGAAACGCTCCTCTTATGCAAGTAAATACTCCAAAAATTACAAAGTTCAACTAACTCCGAAAAGAGCAAATATTAATAAAATCAAAACCCTGACCACATGCACACCTTCAATATATGTACAAACAGCCAGCAAATTTAAAACTTCCTAGCATTAAAACTGTAGGAGGAGTTATCTGAAACGCTCCTCTTATGCAAGTAAATACTAAAAAAATGACAAAGTTCAACTACCTCCGAAAAGAGCAAATATTAATAAAAATCAAAACCCTGACCACATTCATACCTTCAATATATGTACAAACAGCCAGCAAATTTAAAACTTCCTAGCATTCAAACTGTAGGAGGAGTTATCTGGAAACGCTCCTCTTATGCAAGTAAATACTCCAAAAAATGACAAAGTTCAACTAACTCCGAAAAGAGCAAATATTAATAAAAATCAAAACCCTGACCACATGCACACCTTCAATATATGTACAAACAGCCAGAAAATTTAAAACTTCCTAGCATTAAAACTGTAGGAGGAGTTATCTGGAAACGCTCCTCTTATGCAAGTAAATACTCCAAAAAATGACAAAGTTCAACTAACTCCGAAAAGAGCAAATATTAATAAAAATCAAAACCCTGACCACATGCACACCCTCTGATTCCTTGCCCAGCTTTGGCTATACTTTTTGGTCCTTTCTGGTTTATAGCTCTTCATATTTTTAATAAGCTTTGGATTTTCAAATATTTTGGCCTCGAGCATCACTGAAGAGACATTGATTGTCGAAATGCGCATCTGGTTCAGATAAATTGGTACCTGGAAATACATGTACACCTTAAATCAATCCATACACGCAATATGCTTTGAATATAAATGACCTATTGCACATCGAAGAAACAAACTTAACCAGAAAGAATTAACATTTTATGTTATTACTACCACTGGGTCGATGCCTCTGCTGGTGGACTGATAGTAATAGGAGTATCATGTGGATTAATCTACAAAAAAATAACGAGTAAATTACACAATTGCATTTATTCAATAGATTTAGATATATAGTCTTTATTACTGTGGATTCATTGTGGTATACTAAATTTTGGTGGATTTCTTAGGTAAAGATTATTCACAAATTCTAAATGTTCAAGTGCATATTTTCTATAGGTGTGTATAAAGACTTTGGCAAACCAAGAAATAAATTATTAACGAAAATATGCATATGTATGTTATCCACAAAAAAAATCCACACTAAATTATCCTTAATATTAGATCTATCTTTAAAGCTTAGAATTGATTTAATGAAAAGGTTTTAAATTCTTTTTTTTTGTACTACTTTTTAATAGGATTTTGTATTCTATCAGCTATTTTAATAGTGATATTTTCATTTCTTTTCCGCTTTTTGGTCTGACCATCCTAAGGAGGTAACTCTTAATGTTTAAAAAAAAAAAATGATATTGATCACAAATAAACAATTCTGCATATGAAAATTCATTAGCACTTAACCCTTTGATATACACTATTATTACATGTATATATATATATAAACTTCCATCACAGTATTTGATGTTTCTAGAAACAGCTAAAAATAATTCATACTAGAACTAGCTGACAACTTTACATAATTTAAAAGCAATGTAAGGATGGTTATTCAAATATAACATTGAAGTTATTACTTTTAAAGTTTATTTAATGTTTATTAAATCAAACAAAACCAATTTAGGACCAAAATTTGGACCAATTAGTTCAACAACCAAATACACAGTTTGATTCAGCATATGAAAAAATTGTAATACTAATATCAGGAAAATTGTAATACTTATAGCAAAAAGTCGCAACATAAAGAATCAAATCAAACCAGATGCTCCATAGGGCGCAGCTTTATCAGATGTCGAACCCTGAACCATGTATGGACACAACATTCAAGCTTGATACAGTTCTGAATTTGGATTGTGATTAAATAGTTGACACAACATAGGTTTCTGACACAGAATGAATGTGGTCTAAGAACTTAAACTTAAAAACTTAAAATTTTAAATTGGACATTTACCATGGTCCAATATCCAAAATCTAAATACATGGTTAGATTGAGGAATCCCATATATTCAATTTTGTTGAAATCAAACAAAGTTTAATTTTGGACCCGATTTGGACCAACTTGAAAACTGGGCCCATAATCAAAATTTACTGTTTAGATTCAGCATATCAAAGAACCCCAAGAATTCAATTTTGTTAAAATCTTAGTTTAATTTTGGACCCTTTGGACCTTAATGTAGACCAATTTGAAAATAATAAGAATACATGGTTAGATTTGGCATATCAAAGAACCCCAATAATTCAATTTTGATGAAATCAAACAAAGTTTAATTTTTTTGGCCCCTAATTCCTAAACTGTTGGGACCAAAACTCCCAAAATCAATCCCAACCTTCCTTTTGTGGTCATAAACCTTGTGTTTAAATTTCATAGATTTCTATTTACTTATACTAAAAGAAAACCAAGAAAATGCTTATTTGGGCCCTTTTTGGCCCCTAATTCCTAAACTGTTGGGACCAACACTCCCAAAATCAATCCCAACCTTCTTTTGTGGTCATAAACCTTGTGTTTAAATTTCATAGAATTCTTTTACTTATACTGCGAAAACCAGATGTCTGCAGATACTAATATACGGACCACAAAAATTTTTTTTGGTATCCCAAAACATTGTTCTCTTATATATATATATATATTTACTGTTATTACTACCACTGGGTCGATGCCTCTGCTGGTGGACCCCGAGGAAATCTTGATTCCCCTACGACGAAGGAGGGTGTCTATCTTATCAGATTTTAATTTCCCAAATACTTTTTACAGTATAAAATCAAAATCAAAACCGTATCCTGCAACAAAACTTGCATTTTACACCTTTGTTCTATTTTTAGCCATGTCAGCCATCTTGGTTGGCAGGCAGAGTCATTGGACACATTTTTAAAACTAGATACCGCAATGATAATTGTGGCCGCCAAGTTTGGATAAATTTGGCACAGTAGTTTCAGAGGAGAAGCTTTTTGTAAAAGTTAACAAGGACTGACAACAACGAAGACTACAACAAATGTCTGCAGTAATTTCAGAGAATGAAATACCATAAAAAAAACTTGGACAATCTTATGTTTATATTCATATAATTCATAAGATATTTTTTGTGATCAAAGAGGGGTGGGGTCGTACCGCCTATTCTGGATACACCACTGTCGTTGTGGGATAGTTCTTCCTAGCTATCTCTTGCATACCTTGACTTTGACAAAGATGAGACATAGATTATAGCTATAGCTTATTCACACATCGTTGTCAATATAATGGAATTTGATGCGACTGTCAGACAAGTGAGAGGTTTAGCTAGCTATAAAACCAGGTTCAATCCACCATTTTCTACATAAGAAAATGCCTGTACCAAGTCAGCAATATGACAGTTGTTATCCATTCGTTTGATGTGTTTGAGCTTTTGATTTTGCCATTTGATTAGGGACTTTCCGTTTTGAATTTTCCTCGGACATGTCGGAGTTCAGTATTTTTGTGATTTTACTTTTTATTCAATATCAGTACTGACCAGATGTAATTGGAAATCTTCAAAATTTATCATTCTTACAGATGTCTTAGTGTCTAATTATACATGTGATATGTGCTTTTAATGTCAGCTAATATTTCACATAAAAAAAGACAATTATATTTTGACATGTTGCAAGCTTAATCATGTTCATTGCTTGTTTTTATTGTTACTGTATATTTATATGTTTTTGTTTTTACCAAAAAGCTGATCAGGATTTATGTTCTTAATGTCAGAGTCTTGATTAGTACATACTTACATCTATACTAATTTTCCCGCTTACTCTTCGTTGGAGTGCAAACTTGGTAACACAAAAATGTTTGCAGGCTGCCCGCATGGACATTCCTCCCTCCTTCACTGCATAATAAGCATCTACTAATGATTGATAATCATACTGCATGCACTTTCCGTTATGTAATTCCTTTTAAAATAAAATGGCAAAAGATACTGACATGATATTGGTTTATCATAAAAGTATAAGTCAAAGAAAAATAGACAATAACTTTGCAAAACAAAATTAGAGTGATCTAAATGACTTATTCACTGATGGAAAGGTTGTAATAAATGAGCTTACAGTTTTATATATATATTTATGTGTGGTTTGCATTGGATTTTTGAAGTATGTGATGAATTCTATTGTGTTTTCACAATAGTTGTTGACAAGTTTTGGCGGTCAGTTTGCACTAGATTTAATTATCGAGGTTTGGGAAGTGACCATTGTTGTATGTTTGCATATAATAAAATTAGTGTTGAAGTCTAATTTTCATTACGAATTCTGTTTCATAATCAGTCAGGGATATAACTCTATAGGGTTATTACAGAAAATATCTTACATGTGTTATTACAGATACTTTCATGAGTTGTCTACTCTTTAATCCTTAAATTTTCTAACTCTGTAATAACATATGTTTGTCATTTGTAAAATAAATAATCAACATTTTAATTTTTAGTGGACTCTAGGGAACTCTTGAAACTTTGCGCAGAAACTAAATGCATAGCCTTGATAACTAATTTTTTAATTAAATTAATACATTTATCATTAACCATGGTAAATCAATGAGACGAGGCTTTTAAGTGATAATCTTAGCTGTAATAACAAGGCTTAGTTATTATAGGCATGTAACTTATTATATGAGGCACTTGGGAATTACTGGGAAGCTTGTGCAGAACCTCATTACATGCTCTGATCATTATTTCTCACAATGTATTAAAATATATTGTAATTAAACATGATGTATGTCTGAGCAACTGTTTTGGAGTGATAAAGAGAAGCTGTAATAACACCCTTTAGTTATTACAGGCATATTTTTTTCTGTAATAACATAGGTGTACTATGCATGATTGGCAAAATATGAACTGCTATATCTTTCTATAGTTCAGTATACATAAAGACAACAGTTATATCAATAAAACTTGTATACATTTTAACAAAACTAATGATGTATATTGTCCCTTTGAAACATGTAACCTACATATGTTATCACAGGTCTTTGATTTTTTAGTCCACAATAACAAATGTATGTTATTTTTCTGTAATAACCCTATAGAGTTATATCCTTGACTGATAATGTATTGAAGTTGCATGTAAAGAATTAATATGTTTTGTATATATATTTGGTAGATGATTGATTGTATATATTTGGTAGATGATTGATTGTATATTTTGGTAGATGCTTGATTGTATATATTTGGTAGATGCTTGATTGTATATATTTGGTAGATGATTGATTGTATATATTTGGTAGATGATTGATTGTATATATTTGGTAGATGATTGATTGTATATATTTGGTAGATGCTTGATTGTATATATTTGGTAGATGCTTGATTGTATATATTTGGCAGATGATTGATTGTATATATTTGGTAGATGCTTGATTGTATATATTTGGTAGATGCTTGATTGTATATATTTGGTAGATGATTGATTGTATATATTTGGTAGATGATTGATTGTATATATTTGGTAGATGCTTGATTGTATATATTTGGTAGATGATTGATTGTATATATTTGGTAGATGATTGATTGTATATATTTGGTAGATGATTGATTGTATATATTTGGTAGATGATTGATTGTATATATTTGGTAGATGATTGATTGTATATATTTGGTAGATGCTTGATTGTATATATTTTGGCAGATGATTGATTGTATATATTTGGTAGATGCTTCATTGTATATATTTTGGTAGATGATTGATTGTATATATTTGGTAGATGCTTCATTGTATATATTTTGGTAGATGATTGATTGTATATATTTGGTAGATGCTTGATTGTATATATTTGGTAGATGATTGATTGTATATATTTGGTAGATGCTTGATTGTATATATTTTGGTAGATGCTTGATTGTATATATTTGGTAGATGATTGATTGTATATATTTGGTAGATGATTGATTGTATATATTTGGTAGATGCTTGATTGTATATTTTGGTAGATGCTTGATTGTATATTTTGGTAGATGCTTGATTGTATATATTTGGTAGATTCTTGATTGTATATATTTGGTAGATGATTGATTGTATATATTTGGTAGATGCTTGATTGTATATATATTTGGTAGATGCTTGATTGTATATATTTGGTAGATGATTGATTGTATTTATCCTGCAATTGGGTGTCGTATTATACATATACAGCCCAACAGATATGTATGAGTTTGACTGTTCCTCTGGTATCTTTCGCCTCTTTATATCGCTAGGCTGTATCTGTATACTATACAGATATCGCTTTAAAGCTCCGCCCACTGCCGGACTTTGTTCGTGTATTGCTGTTGACGAGTGTACACATGTAATTCAAAATCCTCACCATGCAATAATGTCAATTTCAGCATGCTAAAGTGAATGTCAAGTTCAGTTCAAAATTCTGAAGCGTAGGACAACTCATACACTTTTGTTTCAAATCAGACAATTTTTTTTGCTGTTGAAATTAGTTGTTATGTTAGAATTGATAACACTTTGAGTGGTGTATTCTTGATGAACATTCAAGATTCTTTTCTGCGATTCTGCGAACACGTCTTAAACTGAATGTGTGATTTTAAGATTACTATGTGGGCCCCAAGGGATTTTAAATCTAAAATAAATGCAATTAATGTGAGTTTTCTGTCTTTCAAAGCACAAACAATATACAGAATTAATTGCAGGATAAAGACAATAACTGTTTAGTATCTTTAAATATCAGCTGTATTTGCATTCGGTTCTAAACAGGAGTAATAGCTTGCTTAAGCTCGCATTACACCTGTTTCTCAGCCTCGTACAAATACGGCTGATATTTAAAGACACTAAACAGTTATTGTCTATATATTTGTAGATGATTGATTGTATATATTTGGTATATGCTTGATTGTAGTCTTTTATTGTTGATCAGATTGGGATTTTGTGATGTTTATTATATACCGTTTTTCGAGATGTGCATGGTTTCTGTATTCAAAATATATGATCCGTTTGGAAATTTGTAATGTTTTGATAAGATATTTTGATCTCTGGATCTTCGTATTAAAACTGAGATGGTCATTGTGCCTAAAAGAACTTACTATGTATTTAGTTTTCTATTATGCCTTAAGCTTTATTGTATAATGGTTCATATCTGAATGTGTTTAGATATGTATGCTATACAAAAATCTAGATAGATAGATTTAGCGCATAAATTCTTTGTTTGTTTGGACATATATAGTGAATTTAGAACGTAATTTAGTATGAAATGTTTGAGGTAAATGTATGGAGGTGGATCTAAAAAAACTTCTACAGCACTATTACATGTAGTTGAACTGCATTACTTCAGCTCTTTAGATAGACAAGCATATTTTTGGGCAAAAAAGTATAAAGAATATCGAAAAATGGCCTAAAAAAAATAAAGAATAGAAAATGCAGGACCCCGCATCCAGAATCTCTTATATACTGACATTACCATAATGTTATGATGTACAATTGAAAAAGGCAACTTGAAGACAGTTTTGCATTTCATGCTTTTAATTTCCACCATTTTTTTCAAAGTCCCCTGAATCCAAAGGAAAACAAGGTAAAAAGAGTCATTTGTTTTATCCACAAGTACACCAATAAAGTTGAAAATCCCTGTTAATAAGTACACAAATGTAACACTTAAGATATTGTCCATCACTATTGATCTATAAACAAAAACAGTAAAATGCAATGTGATAATATCTTAAACACATGCAGGAAGAGAGAGAGAACTTTATTTAAACTGTCAAACCAATCCAGGCAAAAACCCTTTTTTGGACTTTGGTAACTATCTGGCACCAAATTTACTTTCACATACATCACATACATTCAGCGAAAATTGTGATTTTGTAATATACAAATAAAAAGGTTGTCAATTGTGCTTTAACATCTTTACTATATGTTTAAAAAAAGTTCAACATTTCAAAAAATGGCCTTATGTATGTGCCTGTCCCAAGTCAGGAGCCTGTAATTCAGTGGTTGTCGCTTGCTGATTGTAACATATTTGTTTTTTCATTAATTTTTTGTACATAAATTAGGCTGTTAGTTTTCTTGTTTGAATTGTGTTACATTTGTCATTTCGGGGCATTTTATAGCTGACTATGTGGTATGGGCTTTGCTCATTGTTGAAGGCCGTACGGTGACCAATAGTTGTTAATTTCTGTGTCATTTGGTCTCTTGTGGAGAGTTGTCTCATTGGAACATGTGGCAATCATACCACATCTTCTTTTTTTATATAAAATAAAAAAAATAAAATTTCTTGGTCAATGACTCAATGGAGATGTTAAATTTACCAAGTGTCATTATACTCTGATTAAAGTAAGTACCTTTATCTCTTTCTTTACTTCTGGTTCTTTTTCCATATTTTCTTCCCCATCTGTCTGATTGTCTTCCCCATCTGTCGGATTGGCTTCGCCATCTGTCTGATTGTCTTCGCCATCTGTCCGATTGTCTTCTCCAGAAAACAGGCTATCACAACCTGTACATATGTGCTGCCCATCTTTCTGATCAACAAAATCTTTTGAAACTTTCTGACAAAGTTGACATTTCCACTCTTGTTTTTCAGTTTTAACTAAACTACCCTGGCCCATACTTGTTACTAAAGTTTTTAATTTTTCTGAACTACCCATGCTTGTTGATAAAGTTTTTGATTTTTCTGAACTACCTTTGTTTGTTGATAAAGTTTTTGATTTTTCTGAACAACCCATGCTTGTTGATAAAGTTTTTGATTTTTCGGAACTATCTTTGCTTGTTGATAAAGTTTTCGATTTTTCTGAACTACCCATGCTTGTTGATAAAGTTTTCAATTTTTCTGAACTACCTTTGCTTGTTGATAAAGTTATTGATTTTTCAGAACTATCTTTGCTTGTTGATGAAGTTTTCGATTTTTCTGAACTACCCATGCTTGTTAGTAAAGGTTTTGTTTTTTCTGAACTACCTTTGCTTGTTGTTAAAGTTTTCGATATTTCTGAACTACCCCTGCTTGTTGATAAAGTTTTCGATTTTTCTGATTTACCCCTGCTTGTTGATAAAGTTTTTGATTTTTCTGAACTACCCCTGCTTGTTGATAAAGTTGTTGATTTATCTACTTGTAACTCAGTTATATTTCCATTGCTGCTATTTTCATCTATATCAGTTATCGTTGCTTCGCTACTATTTTCGTCTATATCAGTAATAGTTCCATCCGTACTATTTTCATCTACCTCATATATCAGGCCAGAAATTGCTGACAGTCTTTCAGTTCTTTTCGAAACCCCTTCTTTATCATGTACTTCAAATGGGTGATCACTCTGTATGGTGCTACATTGACTATCTTGTACATGTTTAACAATTTTGAGTTTTTCTTTTTCTTGTTTTATCTGTTGTGAAAAAATATCTGGCCTTGTTTGCACATCATTCTTTGATTGTTTTGAAACTCTTGCCTGTTTTTGTGGAATGCCGCTGTCAGTATTAGATGAATCTACATTGTTTTTTCTCTTGTTATTGTCAACACAATCTGAATTCAAAATCGATGTCCAATTCCTCTTTGAAATTGTTTCACTAGATTGAGAATTACGACCTTTAGCATGTTTAGTATTAAAAGTACTGTCCCCTATTCTTTCCATTATAACATTATCTTCCAGTAGCTTAATAGGTATCTTCAGCGGAGCAGAAAAAGAGTCTTGGGCAATTTCTACTTCATAAAATACACAATTCTTATCATCCCTTTTTTGTCTCTTCTCCACTTCCTGTTTTAAATTGGAATCATTGTTCACAACACCTTGAACAGAAGATGTAAATATACTCACATCCAAAAAGGTGCAAAGATTCAACATTTCAAATGCCCGATCATGATTCAAGGTAAAACTCCCTGTATAAAGAGCTTGTACAAAATCATAAACAGTTTTCAATGAGTAACCTTTCAAGAAAACTTGACACTGTGTACTAGTACTGGTATCTGTTGAGAGCTGCTGCAGAAGGTAAGCACTGCCACAAGCCATCAGTACCAGTTTGTGTACAAAGACTACCCCATCTTTACACACAAGCCATGCATCACAAAACAGACCGGCTTGTTGTAACTGGTACATGTGTTTTGATAGATCTCGAGAGTATTCAGGAATAGTGATATTATAATCCATGATAGACAGATGGAGACTGCTACCTAAAAAAGAATAAATGTGTTATCATAAATTATAAATTTTAAAAGTTAATTCTTATTAATAAACATAAATCAGGCCATTGGTTTTCACATTTGAATTCTTTCTCATTTGGTTATGTTTGGGCTTGTTAATGCTTGCTATACTGTATGGGTTTTGCTTATTGTTGAAGGCTGTACAGCAACCTACTGTTGCTAATATCTAAATGATGTTTTCTCTGGTGGAGAGTTGTCTCACTGGCAATCATACCACATGATCATGATGATGATAAAAGAGTTGGAAAAATTGTGGTTTTCCTTAGGCTAGGCAATACTCTCATTAATGAGTAATAATGACCAATTTGATTTTTAAAGCTTACTCTTACATAAAATACTGAAGATATACATATACTGTAATTTTATAGTACTACTGCTAACTACATGTACATATTATATTTTACATGTTAATATAGAGACAATGACAAATAACATCAATTGTAATTTATACATGTACAGATAAAGATTAAGATTTATTTTGTACCTGTTGTAGATAAACATTCAGTCATTGAATTGTCAGAGAACAAAAAATGAATAAAATGCTTCCCTGAGCACAGCCTGATAAGACCGCAGAGGTCCAACCCTGAACAGTTGGGGCAAATTTGGACACAATATTCAAGCTTGATACAGTCTGAATTTGGATTGTGATCAAATTTTTGACATAATATAGGTTTCTGACACAAAATAAATGTGGTCAAAGATCTTATAAATCCATTGCACAATACTGTGCAATTGAAGATTTCTTTTGAAACTTTTCAAAATTGAAATTTTAAAAATTTTGAAAAAAATATGAATCCTTAAAAAATTTAGAAAAAATTCCCCAACTTTTTGAAACCCCTTGAGCAATAACCCCAAAACTCAATCCCAGCCTTTCCTTTGTAGTATGGAACCTTGTAGTACAATTTCAGAGAGATCCATACACTTAAACACAAGTTATTGTCTGGAAACTAGAAAAATGCTTGTTTTTGGCCCCTAATTCATACATGTTTGGGGCAATTAACCCCAAACTCAATCCCAGCCTTCCCTTTGTAATATGGAACCTTGTGGTACAATGTCAGAGAGATCCATACACTTACACACAAGTTATTGTCTGGAAAGTAGAAAAATGCTTGTTTTGGCCCCTTTTGACCCTTAATTCCTAAAATGTTGGCCCCATAACCCTAAAATGTATCCCAACCTTCTACTTCTGGTATTAAACATTGTGGTACAAATTTCAGAGCAATCAAAATACTTATACACAAGTTTTTATCCTGAAACTAGAAAAATGCTTGTTTTGGGCCCCTTTTTGGGCCCCTAATTCCTAAACGGTTGGGACCATCATCCCCAAAATCAATCCCAACCTTCCTTTTGTGGTATTGAACCTTCTTAAAAAATTTCATAGAGATCCATTCACTTAAACTAAAGTTATTGTCCGGAAACCAATGTGTCTTCGGACGACAACGACGCAGACGACATCATACCATTATACGATCCCAAAAAATATTTTGCTGTCGTATAAAAACTTGTTATTTTGTATTTCTATTACAGTCCGGTCAGGTCATACTTTGTGTTCTTTCAACAAAGACGATTTTACCACAATTAGAATCTTTTATGACTTACTCAATATGCAATATCCGGTGCATTAATTGTTCATTATATTAAAATCAACTGGCTTAAAACAAAATGTTGTTTTTACGGTAACTCGTTCAATCTAAACCACAGAGTTAATTTATTGGATCAACAAGTAAACTCTGTTATTTTCAATTTATTTTGCAATGTAAAATATTATGTTTCACTACCTCGGTACATTACCGACTTGAATTATTTAAATTCTGAAAAGAAACTGTAAAGTAAAAACTCTGCTGAACAAAGGGAATAAGTTTTGTATGCATGCCCTTTATTAAAAAAAAAAAACAAAAAACACTGAGATAAATTCCCCGCCCAGTCACAACACAACATTCACAACTTAATTAATTATATGAAAAAAAATCATGCGTTTATCTCTGTTATTGATCTTTAATTATTTAAAATAAAATTGGATGAGCGCAATCAGTATTTTTCCAATGAAGTTTATTAAACTAAAGTTATTGGCAAATTTCCAATGGAATTGATTAATAATAAAGCTTTTGGCAAATTTGCAATATACATAATTTAAAAGCAGTTTAGGTGAGATAAACAAAAAAGCTTCATCAGCAACATTTTATTTTGGCAAATTTCCAATGAAGTTCATTAAACTAAAGTTATTGGCAAATTTCAATGGAATTTATTAATAATAAAGTTTTGGCAAATTTCAATATACATAATTTAAAAGCAGTTTAGGTGAGATAAACAAAAAGCTTCATCAGCAACATTTTATATTGGCAAATTTCAATGAAGTTCATTAAACTAAAGTTATTGGCAAATTTCAATGGAATTTATTAATAATAAAGTTTTGGCAATTTCAATATACATAATTTAAAAGCAGTTTAGGTGAGATATTCAAATGAGTTTCAATTACCAACCTTACACTGCCATTTAAATAATGTTTTGTACTTAAGTAATTGTCCATTAACCTGGAAACCCTTTTCCCCCTTTTTTGCACCTTATTCCTTAACAGTTTGAGCCATAACTCCCAAAGACAATTCTTACCATCCCTTTGTGGTATTCCAATATCCAAAATCTAAATACATGGTTAGATTCAGCATATCAAAGAACCCCAAGAATTCAATTTTTGATGAAATCAAATAAAGTTCAATTTTGGACCCATTAAACCTCAATGTGGACCAATTTGATAACCGGGCCCAAATATCAAAAATCTAAATACATGGTTAGATTCAGCATATCGAAGAACCCCATATATTCAATTTTTGTTGAAATCAAACAAAGTTTAATTTTGGCCCGATTTGGACCAACTTGAAAACTGGGCCCATAATCAAAAAACTAAGTACATGTTTAGATTCAGCATATCAAAGAACCCCAAGAACTCAATTTTGTTAAAATCAAACTAAGTTTAATTTTGGACCCTTTGGACCTTAATGTAGACCAATTTGAAAACAGGACCAAAAATTAAGAATCTAAATACACGGTTAGATTCAGCATATCAAAGAACCCCAATATTTCAATTTTTGATGAAATCAAACAAGGTTTAATTTTGGACCCTTTTGGCCCCTAATTCCTAAACTGTTGGGACCAAAACTCCCAAAATCAATCCCAACCTTCCTTTGTGGTCATAAACCTTGTGTTTAAATTTCATAGATTTCTATTTACTTATACTAAAGTTATTGTGCAAAACCAAGAAAAATGCTTATGTGGGCCCTTTTTAGCCCTTAATTCCTAAACTGTTGGGACCAAAACTCCCAAAATCAATCCCAACCTTCCTTTTGTGGTCATAAACCTTGTGTTAAAATTTCATAGATGTCTTTTTACTTATACTAGAGTTATTGTGCGAAAACCAAGAAAAATGCTTATTGGGCCCTTTTTTGGCCCCTAATTCTTAAACTGTTGGGACCAAAACTCCCAAAATCAATCCCAACCTTCCTTTTGTGGTCATAAACCTTGTGTTTAAATTTCATAGATTTCTATTCACTTATACTAAAGTTATAGTGCGAAAACCAAATGTCTTCGGACGACGACGACGACGACACCAACGTCATACCAATATACGACTGCAAAAATTTTGCGGTCGTATAAAAATTAATCAGAAATGGTAGCTCCCAAATTAATTTCTTCATTTTTTCAGATAATTCTTTATAAACATGAGATACACATGTGATATAGGCAGAATACAAGTTTTCACATTTTTGATCAGCTTTACAGGCTGATCATATATCCAGTTGCAAGGGTGTAACTTAAATAAGTTATTAGAGAAAAAAAAAAACATACATGTGTTATTACAGATACTTTCATGAGTTGTCTGCTCTTTCTTTCTTAATCTGTAGTACATGTGTTTGTTATTAGTTATTTTATTTTTAGTGGGCTCATCACTGGGATTTCTTGAAACTTTGCGCAGAAACTTAATACATAACCTTGATAATTAATTTTCCAATTTAATTAATACATTTTTGATCAACCATGGTAACTCAATGAGACAATGCTTTTAAGGGATAAACTAAGCTGTAATAACAAGGTTTAGTTATTACAGGCATGTAACTTATAAAATGAGACACTTGGGAATTACTTGGAATCTCAGGCAGAACCTCATTGCATGCTCTGATCATTATTTCTTACAATAAATTAAAATACATTGTGATATATGTCTGAGAAATGGCTTTGAAGAGATGTAGAGAAGCTGTAATAACACCCTTCAGTTATTACAGGCATATATTTTCTGTAATAACATAGGTGTACTATACATGCAGTCAGGGGTACTACTTGTACAAGTTATTTTTATCTACTTGAAGAAGTAAAATAAAATATACTTATATAAGTGAATTTGTAGGATACTTATACAAGTGAATTTTATTTACTTGCATAGGTAAAAAAAAAATTGGCTTAGTTATGTCCCTTAGACATTCAGATTTTTTTACTTATATAAGTGAAAAAGTCATCCTATCTTCTTTTCTTAAATTCTTAGGATTTCTTAGCTCTAATAGAATTTTAAATTGTCTGCCCTTTGCAGATGTCTTTACTAATCATTTAAGTGTAATTTCATGGACAATGAAAATCCAATTTGTCTGTTATCTTCAGAACACAGCTCATTTACAAGCCCCCAAGGAGCAATTTTTGAAGGCCTTGCGCAAATACTTAAGATCTTTGCGCAATCAGTTTCTTTGTTGAATTAATGAGATGAAACATTGAACTCTAATAAAAATTATGAGCTAAGCTGGGAAAAATCATTAAAGGCATGTTTTTAAATCTCAAAACATGAGATTTTTTGTGGGATTGTAAAAATAATTCACTTGTACAAGTGAATTTTTGAGAAAATTAAGGGGAGATTATTTAAACATAATAATTCACTTATATATTCAAGTAAATAAAAAATACTTGTACAAGTAGTACCCTGACTGACATGATTGGCAAACTATGAACTGTTATATCTTTCTAAAGTTTAGTATACATAAAGACAATAATAATACCAATAGAACTTGTATACAATTTAACAAAGTAAAGGATGTACAATGTATATTGCCTCTTTGAAACATGTAACATACATATGTTATCGTAGTTTTTTGATATTTTAGCCCACAATAACAACATGTATGTTATTTTTCTCTAATAACTTATTTAAGTTACACGCTTGACTGTCTTATATACGCTTATACTTAAATTTATAGTATGGAGCTACAAGATAATTGTAAACTTTTAAATTAAAGACAAATTTTCACTAGACAGTCGATTATGGTAGGTGCAAATACTTGTGGATCTTTTGTGCATAAGCATTATAAAATTCCACAGAAAGATAAAAGATTGATATTTTTAAAGCAATAAAATAAAATGCTCCATGAGGGCGCAGCTTGATACGACCGCAGAGGTCGAACCCTGAACAGTTGGGGCAAGTATGGACACAACATTCAAGCTTGATACAGCTCTGAATTTGGATTGTGATTGACTATTTGACACAGCATAGGTTTCTGACACAGAATGAATGTGGTCTAAGAACTTAAAAATTTTAAATTGGACATTCACCTATTATGGTCCAATATCCAAAATCTAAATACATGGTTAGATTCAGCATATCAAAGAACCCTAAGAGTTCAATTTTGATGAAATCAAACAAAGTTTAATTTTGGACCCTTTGACCTCAATGTGGACAAAGTTGATAACGGGCCCAAAAATCAAAAATCTAAATACATGGTTAGATTCAGCATATCAAAGAACCCCATGTATTCAATTTTGTTGAAATCAAACAAAGTTTCATTTTGGACCCTTTTGACCTCAATGTGGACAAAGTTGATAATGGGGCCCAAAATCAAAAATCTAAATACATGGTTAGATTCAGCATATCAAAGAACCCCATATATTCAATTTTGTTGAAATCAAACAAAGTTTAATTTTGGACCCGATTTGGACCAACTTGAAAACTGGGCCCATAATCAAAAATTTAAAGACATGTTTAGACTCAGCATATCAAAGAACCCTAAGAATTCAATTTTGTTAAAATCAAATTAAGTTTAATTTTGGACCCTTTGGACCTTAATGTAGACCAATTTGAAAACAGGACCAAAAATTAAGAATCTAAATACATGGTTAGATTCAGCATATCAAAGAACCCCATATATTCAATTTTGTTGAAATCAAACAAAGTTTAATTTTGGACCCCAATTTGGACCAACTTGAAAACTGGGCCCATAATCAAAATCTAAATACATGATTAGATTCAGCATATCAAAGAACCCTAAGAATTCAATTTTGTTAAAATCAAACTAAGTTTAATTTTGGACCCTTTGGACCTTAATGTATACCAATTTGAAAACGGGACCAAAATTAAGAATCTAAATACACGGTTAGATTCAGCATATCAAAGAACCCCATATATTCAATTTTGATGAAATCAAACAAAGTTTAATTTTGGACCCTTTTGATCTCAATGTGGACAAAGTTGATAATGGGGCCCAAAAATCAAAAATCTAAATACATGGTTAGATTCAGCATATCAAAGAACCCAATATATTCAATTTTGTTGAAATCAAACAAAGTTTAATTTTGGACCCGATTTGGACCAACTTGAAAACTGGGCCCATAATCAAAATTTAAAGACATGTTTAGATTCAGCATATCAAAGAACCCTAAGAATTCAATTTTGTTAAAATCAAATTAAGTTTAATTTTGGACCCTTTGGACCTTAATGTAGACCAATTTGAAAACGGGACCAAAATTAAGAATCTAAATACATGGTTAGATTCAGCATATCAAAGAACCCCATATATTCAATTTTGATGAAATCAAACAAAGTTTAATTTTGGACCCTTTGGACCTCAATGTGGACCAATTTAAAACGGGCCCAAAATCCAAAAACTTAATACACGGTTAGATTCAGCATATTAAAGAACCCCAAGAATTCAAGAATAAAACCCCATTGAAATTGGTCAAGAAATAAGCAATTTATACAAAGTATCTTCTTTTGCACAATACTGTGCAATTAAATATTTCTTGCAATTGCGCAATACTGTGCAATTGAATATTTCTTGCTATTGTGCAATACTGTACAATTGACAATTTCTTCCTATTGTGCAATATTGTGCTATTGGATATTTCTTGCTATTGCGCAATACTGTGCAATTGAAGATTTCTTGCTATTGCGCAATACTGTGCAATTGAAAATTTCTTGCTATTGCACAATACTTATTATATAATAATTTACACATCCTGTTTGGTGTGTATCTCCTGCCATATCATTATTATTTGCTTTTAAATATAAATCAGAAATAACCAACTTAAAATGGAAAATTTTAAAGAAAAAAAAGGAAAAAAGGAAGAAAGGGGAAAATCCCCCAATTTTTGAACCCCTTATGATTCATCACCCCAAACTCAATCCCAGCCTTCAATGAGGTATGGTACCTTGCAGTACAATTTCAGAGATCCATACACTTAAACACAAGTTATTGTCTGGAAACTAGAAAATGCTTATTTTGGCCCTTTTGGCCCCTAATTCCTAAACGTTTAGGCAATTACCCCAAACTCAATTCCAGCTTTCCCTTTGTGATATGGAACCTTGTAGTACAATTTCAGAAAGATCCATACACTTACACACAAGTTATTGTCCTGAAACTAGAAAAATGCTTATTTTTGCCCTTTTTGGCCCCTAATTTCTAAAATTTTGAGGCAATTACCCCAAAATCAATCCCAGCATTCCCTTTGTGATATGGAACCTTGTGGTACAATGTCAGAGAGATCCATACACTTACACACAAGTTATTGTCTGGAAGTTACAAAATGCTTATTTTGGCCCTTTTGGCCCCTAATTCCTTAACTGTTGGTACCATAACCCCAAAATCAATCCCAACCTTCCTTTTGTGGTATTGAACCTTATGGTAAAATTTCCTAGAGATCCATTTACTTAAACTAAAGTTAGAGTGCGAAAACCAATGTGTCTTCGGACGACGACGACGACGACGACGACGACGACGGCGGCGGCGGCGACGACGACGACGACGCCAACGTCATACCAATATCGACCACAAAAATTTTTGCGGTCGTATAAAAATTAGGAAAAATCCTAAAAATAGGCAATTATCTCATCAAAAGAGAAAGTCAGTACACCTTTTATGTTCAGGCATATTTCTTCTTTAATATTTGCTCAAAACACAAAGAGGGTAATCACTCCTATGAAGAGTGACATTCTACTAACTACATCTGCAAAATTTAACTTGTTTGTGGATCGTGTCTGGCTGATTTTATTTGGTTTTTAAAGTTTCTATCTACATGTATCTATTATAATTTTAATCATATAAGGCAAAAACGCAAAAAAAAAAGAAAAAAATTGTCATTAAAGGGCAATAACTCTAATAATTAGTCATACGAAAATTTCCTCTGTATTGCCTTGAATATAGATCTTGTCTTGCTGATAATTTTTGCTATTTTAATTTTCTATCAATCTATCATAATTTTTAAGATATAAGGCAAAAACGCAAAAAAAAATAACTCCGATGAGAAGTCGCCTGACAAATTTGACGTTAATGAACAATTGGCAGAGCTCAACATTCTGAACATTTTTGCTATTGTCAGAATTTCTCTTTTCAAAAACATGATAAAGGTTTACAAAATAATGAAATAATAGACAAGACTTGCATAGTTGGTGGGAGGGGGTCATATGACACATTTTTTAAACTAAATACCCTTATGATGATTGTGGCCAAGTTTAGTAAAATTTGGTCCAGTAGTTTCAGAGGAGAAGATTTTTGTAAAAGTTAACTATAAACAGACATAATGGACACCAAGTGATGAGAAAAGCTTACTTGACCCTTTGGGCAAGGTGAGCTAAAAAGTACTTGACGATCAACTTAACAAGTTGATCTTAAAAATGCATATCTTCAAAAAATGAGATGTGTGTATTATCTAGGGTAAAATTTGTCTTCTATCTCAGAAAATGTTTAGTCTGCCCTTCCATCATGTCCATGAAATATTTAATAAAAATTTTTATAATGTTTTTTTTTTTACTTTCAAAAATTCGGTAAGAGTTCCTTATCATATGCTTATGCAGGGTTTCCGCTGGCGGTCGCCATTTTCGCATTTTGCGAAAAAATAAAAATTGTGGCGATTAAAATTCGTTATTGGCGAAAGAATTTGGCGAAAGAAATATCACTGTTCGACTGCGTCCATCTGTATTCTGTATTCTGTATCCAATGAAATTCTGCCAATATAGGCACACCTCCGTATATGGAGTAAAACAATAAAATAGTTCCACCACCGCAATAGGATATGAATATTATTCCACCAATATATTTAAACTTTAAGCATTATGTACACAGTTCACAGTTTCAATTACGATACTAATTTATCCTTGTTTATGTAAAAGATAAAATACTTGTCTGTATAATATTAAAATAGGAATTTAAAAATTCTATTTTATAAGACTTAGCCTAGGCGATCTGCAAACACTCTATACGACCTGTCTAATTGACTTTAAAGTTCATTTTCCTCCTACTGCTTATCAAGTCCATTTTTGCAAGCATTTCATATCTCTTATTGTGTAAGTTATGTATTAATTGTCTACACAGAGGTTCTATTTTACAGCTTATATCAATTTCAGACTCATCACTGCAAGCATAGTGGAATGGGTTAATAATTAGTTGCAAAATGTCAAGCTGTATATTAGTATATTGCAAAGCAAGAAGCTCACTACATTTACATATAATGTTTTTCAGTATTGGTGTTCGAATTTGGTCTAGGGCTTTACAGCACAGCAAAAAGTGTGATAGTGTTTCTTCAGCCTGGTCACATAATTTACATGTTGGATCTACGATGTTTTGATTGTAAACTGCTCTATTTGTCTGTAGAATATAGGTTCCAGTTGCGATTTTTATTCTAATTGGAATTCTGTTAATGTCTCTTTGATTAGCACTATTCGATAAGGCCAAAGGATGAATTTTCCCAACTTTAAATGAAGATTTCGGAATGTATTTCATGCTGGAGTAGTACATTATTTCTTCGTTAATTCTTGTTGTCCAATATTTATGTACTGCTGTTATAGTCATTTTCTTCCATTTTCCTTTTGACAGTTCATTATAAAGTAGTGATAATCATGATAATGGGTTTTCTAAATCATATTTGATACAGATCTTTTTCACATCTATAAACCAGCTGTTACTATCCATGCTCTTAATCTGTAGTTGTCTTTCTGCTAGCCTCCACTCAGATGATTTTTTATTTGCTCTTGTAATATTTCCGAACATTGTTAAGATTTTCAGATGTATTTCTGCTTCAATGGGTAATAAACCAGATATTAAATACACAGCAGGATCGGCAACATTAATATTTAACGAAAGAATTTGTTTAAGTAACTTTTTGTATTGGAGTTGTAAATTGTCAAGCCCGTAGGTTAGTATTGGTAGAATATAAGTTCTCAACAGTGCAATTGAAGTTTCTGGATCAAGTCCATTCTCCCATGCAGACCAGTTCCCATTAGGCTGTAGATAGCTCTTCTGGTTTTTTCAAATTTTCTTCAACAGTTGATTGTGCAGAATTGTTTTGAGATCTTGTTACTCCAATATGTGTAGCTTTGTCTACTACTGGCATTACAGTATCGTTCAATTTCCAAAATCCTAAAGTAGTGTCTAAAGTTTTAGCCTTGCTTTTACAGGTAAAATGACGCTTTTGAAGGTTGTAGATGGTATCCTTCATGCTTACTGAAATCTACGGCAATATCTACCATTGTTTGTATATCTAAAGGGTTACAAGCAAGTAATGCAACATCGTCTGCACAGGTTGGGGCACAACAATTAATGTTTCCAATTTTTCCACCAAGCCCTGAGTCACATAGAAAGTTCAAAAGAGGGTTTATATATAATTTATATAAGTCGGCACTGAGAGTTCCACCTTGTCGAACACCTTGTTCTATTTTAAAGTAATCTTCAGAAAAGCTATTGTCCCATTTGACATGTGTAACTGCATTTTGATAAAGATTGTCTATCATTAATATTGATTGATTTGAAAAGCCATATTGATGAAGTCTTTTAATCAAGTTTGCATGAACCACTACATCGAAGGCAGATTTTGCATCTAAAAGTCCTATATATGTGGGACGTTTAAGATCTTTATTTCTCTCATCTTGTTTACTTTTTTCGTGTTTCTCGGACTTTTCTCTGATCAGACAATACTGGGAATTCACCTTGAACTCGTTCGACAATAATCATCTGATTGCATTTTAAAGCCATCGGTAACAAAGGATTATAATTAATAAATGTGTTGATTGTATTGTTTCGTGAAATGGTGAGGTTAAATGGCTTCACATGTCACTTTAATATTGATTGATTTGAAAAGCCATATTGATGAAGTCTTTTAATCAAGTTTGCATGAACCACTACATCGAAGGCAGATTTTGCATCTAAAAGTCCTATATATGTGGGACGTTTAAGATCTTTATTCTCTCTCATCTTGTTTACTTTTTTTCGTGTTTCTCGGACTTTTTCTCTGATCAGACAATACTGGGAATTCACCTTGAACTCGTTACGACAATAATCATCTGATTGCATTTTATAGCCATCGGTAACAAAGGATTATAATTAATAAATGTGTTGATTGTATTGTTTCGTGAAATGGTGAGGTTAAATGGCTTTACATGTCACTTTAAGGATATTTTACAACTTTGATTGAAATAATTGTTTTGAAGTGGGTACTTTACAATCCTTTTAGCGACGCATATTTTACGTCTCCTCTTTTCTTTTAACGATGGTCTGGAAAAAATCTGTTGTTATGACAAAATGTTCAAAAGTAAGAAAAATCTCTGACTTATAACTTTTGAATGTAATAATTCTTTTGAAATTGGTAATTTACAATCGTTTTAGCAATGCACGTGTTTGAGGCATAATTTTCGTCCAAACTTTTTAATGATGGTCCGGAAAAGAAATCTATTGTTAAGAAAATATTCAGAAGTAAGAAATATCTCTGATTTTATCCTTCATCTACACGGAAGTATCTTATAAACTATTATAGATGAATCCGTGCTCCCTTGCAGAAGTCAACATAATGATTTCATGATGATATCCTATATTGCAATTTTACAGCATCTTTTAAAAACTAAATGTTTGTTATTATTGAGTGTTTATTTATGACAATGAGATTAAAAATATATATTTAGAATTATAAAAGACATAGTTAGTTTTCTCGCTTGAATTGTTTCACAATTGTCATTTCGGGCCTTTTATAGCTGACTATGTGGTACGGGTTTTGCTCATTGTTGAAGGCTGTACGGTGACCTATAGTTTGGTAACTTCTATGTCATTTGGTCTCTTGTGAAGAGTTGTCCCATTGACAATCATACAACATCTTCTTATTTTCATATACTAGTAGCAATGTGGCAAACTAATTTTTTTTGTTAGGGAAGGAAATTTTAAACGAAAAATATGTTTTTGTTTGTTGGCGAAAAAAAAAATTGAAAGTGGCGAAAAATATATTGTTTTGGCGAAAGAGGTGGCGAAAAAGAAAATTGACCCAAGGGAAACCCTGGCTTATGGCACCCACCCAAAATTTTGTAAAATATATTTATTTGATATATATTTAATCTACAATAGTAATATATTTTTTAACAATGTATTAACTAAAATTTAACAATGGAGGTGTCAAACGAAAATTGGGGTGTCACTTTTGGAATAGGGATACATGCCATAAAAATGTTGTAAAAATTAATTGATTTAATATGTATTTGATGTACAATAGTAACATATATAATAACTATAAAGGAAAGTAAAACAAACTGAGATTTATCATGATTTCATTTTTATTTTGAAATATTAAATTTCATATTAAGAAAGCGGATATACTTTACATATGTATGTCTTTAACATGTTTAATGAAACTGTCAAAAAGTGAGGTTTTATCAGAATATAATGTTCTCCACATATATTCCATTAAATGTTTACCAAAGTTTTAGATCGAGTATGTGTAGTTGGAAGTTGTCTTTTTATACACCACCACCGATTCTCAATCAAGTTAGTACATGCACCACTAGTGGGATTAATAAAGTTTTCGGAGTGATTGCCTGTTTTGTGTTGATATCCTATTTTTCCTAAGCATTTATAAGCCACCCAACAATCCGTTAATATCGTACTTCCCTTTTCTACATATTGTTCTAGAATTGGAATTAGAGTAGCTTTATTTCTCTTTTCTACTTTCATAAGAAAATTTCTTTGGTTTCTCTACATATACCACCTAGAACCCAATTTCCGTTCACAACACTCCTCTATTGTACTGTAACGAAATGTGGGTCCCCTGAAATAGAACTTGTTTTCCTAAAATAGTGTGATGACGTTGTTAAATCTTACCGATAATTGACTTTTCTTATTATATATTTCCTGTATGACTATGTTTAAACATTGTTAACTCTAAAACATTTTATTATTCTTGCCTATGTTTTACGTTCGGAAAACTTCTGAATTGTTTATTTCAATTGACGTACAATGACGTCAGTTCCGGTTTTGGTAATTTAGGTATTTTCCGAAATGGTAAATGGTAAACCAAAATGGTAAACGGTAAACCAAGTCGGTAAATTTGGTTTACCTAAGTATAAATACGGCGGAGAATACAGATAAGTCTTGAGTACGACTTTACCCTGGGCAAGTAACACACGTTAATTCCAAGCGATTTTGATATACGTACAGATACCATGTACCAGACCAAGTACTGAGTAACCAGACAGCCAACACTATTACAATGTCCGAGGAGACTACGTCCGTATAATGTGGGTTTGTTAATTCTTTTCCAAGTTGCATTTAGAGAATAACTTTTCGAGAGAAACTTTATCTTTTGGCATTGAATTTGATTTACCATTTGCCGATTACCAAACTACAATTGGTAAACTTTCTGGGTATATTTTCCGCTGTCCATTTTCTTTTATTCACGTTAGGAAGTTAATAATATATTTATCTATAAGGTTATGATATTGTTAAGTTATTTGATATTTTATGTATTATTGATATTTAATGCATCTTAAAGTTAATACAATTTGCTTTTTTTTATTATACGAGTCTGTTATTCTTACAAACATCGAGAGTTACCATACAAAAACCCATAGGCCCTACTCCAATCTACCCTTTTATATCCGAGTCATTACCTTACCAGAGTAACCAACCTTACCAGGGTGTAGACAGATAACCAGAGTACCACGAAACCAGAGTACTACGCTACCAAAGAAGTGTCTCTAGTTATAACTTTTATTTCATATATATTTATACATTCTTATAAAAGCATTCTTATAGCAACACATTAAGGGATACACTTTAATAGTTTAACATTAAGGCCCAACCGCTCGGTTTTCGTTACAGTGGTGGCAGCGGAGGCACGTACCTACATTTTATATTCTGTCAAAAGTGTAATTATATTCAAGATAAGGCATAAATAAAATAAGTAAAATGGATAGCGCGGAAAATAAATTTGAAACACCTAGGTTAACTGCCCAGGGTAGACCAGTGCTCCCCGATCTCGGTCCTGTGAAATATTCCATGATCTGACGCCGACCGAGAGATAGGCATAAGAGTGAACCAAGATCAATGGCCCTCACAAGAGAATACGAATAGATACGAAAAGGATGGTATACATCATGCTGACAATAGGCCATTGTCAGGGGATCTATCACCATCAAGGAAAGTGGCCATTGACCAAGCGAAAAACCCGGAAGTTTCAAATAGGGCAACGGTTGTGCATTTGGAAAAAAATGCAGCGCGTACGGTAAAACAGAATTTTGGTGAAGAGTCAAGGACTCTTTTGGACCATGCTGCCAGAGGGTCTAGGTATGGGTTTTGGAGTCAGAAAGCAAGGGATACTGCTGAGGAGACTCCGGGAGTACAAGACGAGTCGCGACGTCTTGTGAATCCGATGCCCGACGGGTAGATGGGATTCGGGAGATTTACCTAGGACTTTGGACCGGGGCGTACCCCATAATCAGGGGGCAACGTACCAAGCATTACCTTTGATGTCCCGCGGACGATTCAGAGTGGGGGTTAACAGGACCGACCATGAACACCGTACTGATGAAATGACCAGTAATATAAATTATGCTGGCATTAGCAATGAACCAAATTTTGAGCGTGATTATGATATAAACTTACAAAATACAAAATATTACAAAAAGAAACCAGCAGTTTATGATGGTGAATGTAATTGGAAAGACTATTTAGTTCAGTTTGAATTAATTGCAGCAATTAACAAATGGTCTGACATAGAGAAAGCTTTAGAATTAGCTACTAGCTTAAGAGGTACCGCCCAAAGTATTTTAACCGATTTAAGACCAGAGATGCGGACCAATTTTATACAACTGACAGCCGCCTTAGCTTCTCGTTTTCAACCAGAAAACCAAACAGAAATGTACAGGGCGCAAATGAAAAGTAAAATACGCAGACGCACGGAACAAATACCTGTGTTAGGCCAAGACATAAAACGTCTAGTAAGATTAGCGTATCCATCAGCTCCGATAGAGATTAAAGAACAATTAGCATGCGAATGTTTTATTGATTCCTAAATGATGCTGATATGGAATGGGCTATTTTCCAGGCAAAAGCAAAAGTATTAATAACACTATTCAAGTAGCTCTTGAATATGAAGCATTCAAAATGACAGACGTAAACACGGCACTAAGCTAGTTTGAGCTGTAAATGAAAACGATAACTTTGATCTAAAAAGGGAAATTTATTTGTCTGAACAAGTTGATGACTTTTCAGGTCGTCTTGCAAAAATAGAAAATAATAGAAAAAAAATAAGAAAATTTTTTCTTGTTACCATTGTGGGGTTTCCGGTAATTTTAAAAGGGAATATCCCTATTGAATAACCGATCCCAAAGGTTCGAAGGTAACAGAACTAAAACTTAATTCCAAGAAAAGTGGCAGACCAAATGTCTGGTCGGGGAAACTATTAGTGGCTGAAACTGAGGACCAAGTTTCAGCAGAAACTAAATATGATTTTGAAGAATCCAATAATTTTGAGAAATTGAATCAGATAAATATATTCTGAAAGTATAAATGTACATTTTGTAATTGTCAGTGTTTTGACATGAAATTGAATTGTTTGATTGATACCGGGTCCACCGTTAGTGTCCTTGACTCATCCATGTATAATATCACGTCCAAGAGTGTAAAGCCAGTGTTATCCAATGCACGTAGTAGTTTACACATGGCTAATGGAAGTGTAGTTATGCCGGTGGGGACTGCTGTATTACCAACGCAGTCGGATAATAAAATTGTGTATCACCGTCTCATTGTTGCAACCATAGATATACCAATGATTATTGAGTTTGATTTTAAAGATAAAAGTTTATGTGTATTGTATATGGGAAAGAGGATTTTTTAAATTGACGGTCAATTTATTTCTACTTTTATTAATATTGTTTACATTTATTGATTGTTTAAATATGTAACTTGTTTTCAGGATATTCATTTGTACAATAATATTAGTGTTTTATGAACATTCATCTAGCCGAGAAGATTTGATGGTGCTTTATAAACATTTGTCAAAATACACAGAATTAGTTCCGATTGAAGAAAATTCGTCAAGTGAAAAAAAATATGTCGGTGCTCTATGAACATTCGTCAAAATAAACAGAACTCGTGTTTTATGAACAATCGTTATGAGAAGAAGAGATGTTGGTGCTATATGAACAGTTAATACAAGACTAAAGAATCATTAAAGGACGGTTCGAATTCAAGGTTTGCGTGAAGACGATATGAACAATGAACATTCCAAAGATTGTATTAAATTTGATTAAATATTGTTTTATAATGTTGAATATGTATGTTATGGAATATTTTAATGAATGATATTGAAGAACTTGTTTTAAATTTTAGGAAATGCCTATTCATGTTTGGGTTCAAACATTATTTTTCAAAGGTGGGAGAGTGTAACGAAATGTGGGTCCCCTGAAATAGAACTTGTTTTCCTAAAATAGTGTGATGACGTTGTTAAATCTTACCGATAATTGACTTTTCTTATTATATATTTCCTGTATGACTATGTTTAAACATTGTTAACTCTAAAACATTTTATTATTCTTGCCTATGTTTTACGTTCGAAAACTTCTGAATTGTTTATTTCAATTGACGTACAATGACGTCAGTTCCGGTTTTAGTAATTTAGGTATTTTCCGAAATGGTAAATGGTAAACCAAAATGGTAAACGGTAAACCAAGTCGGTAAATTTGGTTTACCTAAGTATAAACTGGCGGAGAATACAGATAAGTCTTGAGTACGACTTTACCCTGGGCAAGTAACACACGTTAATTCCAAGCGATTTTGATATACGTACAGATACCATGTACCAGACCAAGTACTGAGTAACCAGACAGCCAACACTATTACAATGTCCGAGGAGACTACGTCCGTATAATGTGGGTTTGTTAATTCTTTTCCAAGTTGCATTTAGAGAATAACTTCGAGAGAAACTTTATCTTTGGCATTGAATTTGATTTACCATTTGCCGATTACCAAACTACAATTGGTAAACTTTCTGGGTATATTTTCCGCTGTCCATTTTCTTTTATTCACGTTAGGAAGTTAATAATATATTTATCTATAAGGTTATGATATTGTTAAGTTATTTGATATTTTTATGTATTATTGATATTTAATGCATCTTAAAGTTAATACAATTTGCTTTTTTTTATTATACGAGTCTGTTATTCTTACAAACATCGAGAGTTACCATACAAAAACCCATAGGCCCTACTCCAATCTACCCTTTTATATCCGAGTCATTACCTTACCAAAGTAACCAACCTTACCAGGGTGTAGACAGATAACCAGAGTACCACGAAACCAGAGTACTACGCTACCAAAGAAGTGTCTCTAGTTATAACTTTTATTTCATATATATTTATACATTCTTATAAAAGCATTCTTATAGCAACACACTAAGGGATACACTTTAATAGTTTAACACTAAGGCCCGACCGCTCGGTTTTCGTTACAGTACTTTCTTTTGCCAAATTTAGCCTCGTCTATTTCTATGATCAATGATCCAATTTTCTGTTGCTTGATATTTTCAACGACATAGCAACAAATTTCATGACAAAATTGTAATAATCATTTACAGTCATGACAGTTTATTTTTAACTTTCTAATTTTCTCCTTTTCAAATTACTTTGTCCTTGGTTGTCCGAGTCTGATATGATCATGATGATACCTTCTCATTTTTCGGTTTATTAATAAGTTTCTGTTTTCTTAAATTCATGTATGTTTTATCCTTACCATGCTTACTGCAACATGAACTTGAAGAATCAATATCAATTCAAAATAATGAAGTATAAAATAAATGTGGATAGTGTCCACATGTGGACACAGATGCTGCCCCGCTTGCATATCATATAGTTATAAAGGGACATAACTGAAGAACGGTAAAAGTGACGCTACCCAAATTTGAACTTGATCTGAGTTTTGTGGTAATAAGCATTGTGTGGAAGTGTCATAACATTTGGTTGAGGCTAACTTAAGTAGAGAACAGAAACTAAAATTCAGCAATTTTTCTATTTGTAAACACGCATAACACTAGAATGGTTGTGTATAAGTTTTATAACATTTGGTTGAGACAAACTAAAGTTAGAGAAAGGAAACGAAAAATTCAGCAATGTTTATGTTTATAAAGGACATAACTCAAGAATGGTAAAAGTGTCGCCACCAAATTTCGTACTTAATCTGTATTATGTAGTAATAAGCATTGTGTATAAGTTTCATAACATTTGGTTGAGGCAAACTAAAGTTAGAAAAGGAAACAAAAATTTGTACTTGATCTTAGTTTTGTGGTAATGAATATTGTGTATAGGTTTCATAATGTTTGGTTGGGGCAAACTTAAGTTACAGAATGAAAACTAAAATTTTGCAATCTTCGATTTATAAAGGGCATAACTCAATAATGGTTAAAGTGACACTACCCAAATTCAACTTGATCTGTGATTTATCAGTGGAAGTCAAAATTAAACATTGCAATGTATAAAGCATTGATTGTAGTTGATTCAACTATAATCATGGACAAAGGAAGATAACTCCAATTTTAAATATTACTTGATATTTAGAAGAAAATAAAAATTTTGCAATTTTTCCATTTATAAAGGGGCATAACTCTAGAACAGTTAAAGTGACGCCACCAAAATTCAAACTTGATCTGTGTTTTGTGGTAATAAGCATTGTGTATAAGTTTCATAACATTTGGTTGAGGCAAACTTAAGTTAGAGAACGGAAACTAAAAATTTTGCAATTTTTCCATTTATAAAGGGGCATAACTCTAGAACATGTAGAATGGTTAAAGTGACGCCACCAAAATTCAAACTTGATCTGTGTTTTGTGGTAATAAGCATTGTGTATAAGTTTCATAACATTTGGTTGAAGCAAACTTAAGTTAGAGAACGGAAACAAAAATTTTGCAATTTTTCCATTTATAAGGGGGCATAATTCTAGAACAGTTAAAGTGACGCCACCAAAATTCAAACTTTATCTGTGTTTTGTGGTAATAAGCATTGTGTATAAGTTTCATAACATTTGGTTGAGGCAAACTCAAGTTAGAGAACGGAAACCAATTTTGGGACGTACATACGTACGTACAGACGGACAAGGGTAAAACTTAATGCCCCCACCGCTACGGCGGGGGCATAAAAAAAAAGGATAAGGAAAAAAAAAAAAAAAATCCCCAATTTTTGAACCCCTTATGATTCATCACCCCAAACTCAATCCCAACCTTCCTTTGTGGTATGGTACCTTGCAGTACAATTTTAGAGATTCATACACTTGAACACAAGTTATTGTCTGAAACTACAAAATGCTTGTTTTGGCCCTTTTGGCCCCATATTCCTAAACGTTTAGGCAATTACCCCAAACTCAAACCCAGCTTTCCTTTGTGATATGGAACCTTGTAGTACAATTTCATAAAGATCCATACACTTACACACAAGTTATTGTCATGAAACTAGAAAATGCTTGTTTTTGCCTTTTGGCCCCTAATTCCTAAAATTTTGAGGCAATTACCCCAAAATCAATCCCAGCCTTCCCTTTGTGGTATGGTACCTTGCAGTACAATTTCAGAGATCCATACACTTGAACACAAGTTATTGTCTGGAAACTAGAAAATGCTTATTTTGGCCCCTTATTCCTAAACGTTTTGGCAATTACCCCAAACTCAATTCCAGCTTTGGAGTTTCCTTTGTGATATGGAACCTTGTAGTACAATTTCAGAAAGATCCATACACTTACACACAAGTTGTTGTCATGAAACTAGTAAAAAAAACTGTTTTTTGCCCCCTAATTCCTAAAATTTTGAGGCAATTACCCCCAAAATCAATCCAAGCATTCCCTTTGTGATATGGAACCTTGTGGTACAATGTCAGAGAGATCCATACACTAACACAAGTTATTGTCTGGAAGTTACAAAAATGCTTATTTTTGGCCCCTAATTCCTTAACTGTTGGTACCATAACCCCCAAAATCAATCCCAACCTTCATTTTGTGGTATAGAACCTTATGGTAAAATTTCATAGAGATCCATTCACTTAAACTAAAGTTATTGTGTGAAAACCGATGTGTCTTCGGACGATGACGCCAATGTCATACCAATATATGACCGCAAAAATTTTTATGGTCGTATAAAATGAACCTTTTCTTCTTTTAAATAGTAAGGTTTATGCCTTTGATGCAATTATTTATGTAGCTGTAAATCCTATATTTGTTGAAAAAAATGCTATAATGAAGGCTTTACATAATGAACTGACCAAACAGCCTATTAATTTCTACCAGTGATTTTTTCTTAAAATTTTGACTGAAGGTATTTCATGATTTTAGGAATAAAATGTGATGAAAAAAATTGGGGGTCACCGACTTCGTTTCGTCACTATAGCAACCCCAGTTTTGTGTGTTTCTGCTATATGAACATTATTTGGTTGTTGTTTATAATTTCAAATAATCCAATAATACCGAACATACAAGCATAATTCTTTTTTCACATTAAAGAGTAGATTTGTATCTATCAATTTAAGATTGTAGAGTTAAAGATTTTGGTGGTTTGATTTTAAAAGTATGATTTATTTCATTCCGCCAAAAATAATACACAAGAATGTAAAAGTTTCCAGTATTAAAAATATCTACCAGTGATTTCCTCTTAAAAATTTCAAGAAAGAAAGTGCTTTGTGTTATCTTTCAAATAAAGTCACAAAACTACATGTATATGTCATCGACCTTTCAAAAAGTTATGATTAATTTTCATGTTTTTTTCATTTGTTTTAAGAAAAGAGTTGTCTTTCTATAGAACACTGAATCTGACGTCATAGTACAAGTTTCCGTAATTTTCTCAAATTAATTTTAAATTTTCAATAATAGCAACAATATACACCTATTTTATTATCTATAGTATGATACAAGAGATCAAATTAATGCATCAGTATTTGTCAGATCTCATTCTGTAGCCTCACTAAACCAAGAATCTCAGCTTTAAAATAAGCTTTCAGAAACACCGTCCGTGAAATGAATATTGTTCGAAATCTCCTCCTACTCTGCTTTAAAAACAGTTTGTGTTTCTCCTCCTTCTCTCTGACAGAATTATTGAAAATAAAAAAATGAAAATGGAAGATGACACTGAGTAACTTCTAAACTATTAGTTTTATTAGTATTAGTTTTGCTACTTGTTGAAGGCCGTACGGTAAACTTCTATGTCATTTGGTCTCTGGTGGATAGTTGTCTCATTGGCAATCATACAACATCTTCTTATTAGTATTTTAGGCTATAGAGTGTTGACGGACGGACAGAAGCACGGCCGGACTATTTTATACCATGCAACTTTCTGACTTAGTCGGAGTGTAAAACTATTCCATCTTATTGGTAGATTCATCATTTTAAATATTAAAATTCTAGGAAGTTGAAATGATAGGTAGATTTAAGCTATTAATACTTAGATGTTGCATGTAAATGGCCTTTTTATAAAATTCGATTTCTGTTATTACTCTTTCACGGACCTTGAATACAGTAAACACAAAGCACAAATAAGCCGGAAAAGACG
Source organism: Mytilus coruscus (assembly GCA_017311375.1). NCBI lineage: Eukaryota > Metazoa > Mollusca > Bivalvia > Mytilida > Mytilidae > Mytilus > Mytilus coruscus. Next base: position 43,873,655 of record CM029598.1, read on the forward strand.
TCTATATTTAACAATTTTCGTTTAAACTGAAAGAAATAATTTTCCATTGGAAACTATAAAGTATTTCTCAATGCAGAATAAATGTAAAAGATTACAGTTTTATGAATTTAAATGTCCTTTTGGAAAAAAAATGACAATGTATCGAAATTTGTTTTCAATCTTTCCTGTCTTTGTAGCTCCTAATAAAAATTTATATTCCGGGAGGAATCTTTTTCTAATAAGTTTTAATAAATAAAAGTTTTGTGTTACAAACCTTAAATTTTGATTTTAATTCAAATTCAAATATTGATTTCTTAAAACTTTTGCCTTAAACATTAGCTAGAGAATTTATTTAGTAAGATATATGGCGAGCATGCAAAATCTTTATAATTTTGTCCCTTATCATCGGCAACGGCAAAATACACTGCATCTTTTCCTTGTTTTAGAAGATTTTGACAGATTAGCAGTATACATAAAATCAATGTTTATTACAAGATCGAACAATGCCCGAGATCGAAACTACTAGAACTACTTTTGTTGGTAGCTTAATTGTGCAAATCACGAAAGTTCAAAATTCTAAGCGTTAGTCTTATGCGTTCATTTTGTTTGATTTCTACTAAATATTTATGGCTGCTGTATCTCATTTTTATTTACTAAACGTATTTTGAAGCGTACATCATATTGGAATCCGTGAAATACGCGAAATGGGACGTTCAGATAGATCTGCCGCTAGCTTATGCGCATAAACAATAGGCTGTTTGGTCTTTAACAGATTTTTCCCAGCAGTGGGAGTAATTTTCCTGTAAAATTCAAGGTTTCATCTAACAGATTATGTAATAAAATTTTACTGTTCGCCACCAAAATTTCACTGTTCTGGGGTGTTGAAATTAGTGGTGGTAATTAAAATAATAATACTTAATGAAGTGATTTTTTGGAAGAAAATAGAGGTATGATACTTAAACAAGTGATTCTAATGTCATTATCCCAGATTCAGTACAAGGTCATCACCTGACATGATCAGTCATCCTATCAACACAGATGTTGGTTCTGATAATTTTAGCAACATAATTAGTCCCTGGATCATTAGTATTGTATATTTAAAGCTTCAATAAAATTAAATCACTTAGTCTAGTGATTTATTTGTACTACTTAAATAGGTGATTATTAAAGAAAGACAACTCTAACTTCCAACATTTGTGAACAAAATGTTACTTGAATCAGTGATTTAAAAATCACTCATTTAGGTAAGTCCCCTGACTGATAATGACATCTTTATGAATTTACAAAAATGTACCTGCTTCTATAAATTCTTTTAATGTTATATCATTGTTAAATTTTAAGAGATATAAAATCACATCCGACCTGATGTCTAAAATAGAATTTCAAGCAAGAAGGCGAGTGTTCCTCATACACAATACACGATATCAACTGGTATGAAAGACCAAGCAAGGAAATAGGATGCCTGGGAGTGGGTGCAAGGATGGGAGGGGCAGCAATGTATAATTAAATAAATAATCAATAATGTACTTAAATATATTTTTGAAAGCATAATTCTTCTATTAACTCTTATAGTTCACAGTAAATAATTTTTTTGCGAATTATCTTTAAAAATATCTTTGAAAGCAAAATTCTTCTATTAACTCTTATAGTTCACAGTAAATGTTTTTTTTACGATTATCTTTAAATATATATAGGTAAATTCTTATAGTTTACAGTTAATAAATATTTTTTTGCAAATTATCCTTAAACATGTTAAAACATTTGAAAAATATAATGGTGAATTTTCTCATCCCTATAAACATGATAAACATGATAAAATACTAAATTTAAAATCAGAACACAAAAACTTTAAACTTCCAGATGTAAAAAGTCATAAAAACTTTAAACTTCCTGATGTAAATAGTGTATATAATTTTTATATTTTTGGTGGTGGAACTGTTCGACATACGAAAGTATGGTTACCCTATAAAGGGTGTAAAGATCCAGAGAAGTTAATGTAATATTATTTATTAATCAATGTTTAAAAGTCACCAATATGTGCAATAATTAAAATTCCACATGTTTAATTCAGAAAATGGGGCGTCATTCTGTCTTTTGAACTATCGAAAAATTTTGCTTTGCTCTACGCATGAGACAGAATATGCTCATGATGATAATACAGTATTAAAAAAATTTAACCTAGTCCAAATAGTTATGACGTCTTGAAAGGCTATTTTAATTTATGACGTCATAGGAAGGCGTCACAGAAAAAAAATAAAAATAGCCCTTCAAGACTTCATAATTAATTTGGACTTAATTTACCCGTGAATAAAAAGAAAAGGTTGCTTATGATCACTATCTAAAGTCAAAGGCGTGAAATTATAAAATCTATGTCATCATTTTATAGATTTTAAAAGTGTAATATACTTTTATCAGGTGTTGATTTTACATATACTTTGAAGACTGAAACCAGTCCAAATAATTTGAAAGGCTCTTATTATGGTTGTCAAAGATGGCCGATTTTAGTGAATTGTTAATTCCTACCATTTAAACAACCATAAAATAAAAACTTTATTTCTAACCAAAGTAAATATGGAAAACATTTGTAAGTGACCGATTTTAACTTTTATAGTCCAGGATTGAAATGGCGATCTTTCAAAACACTTGTACTTTGATCATCTTGATCAACGCCGTGTTAATAAGGGACGAAGTCCCTATAACAGTAGAAAATCAATAAAAAAAAAAAAAAAATTCAGGAAAATTTCCGAAATTTTCATTGTACTAATGAACTCAAAATCGTTAACTTTTTTAACTTTTTTTTCAGACTTTTATTTTCCGCATCTGCGCAGAAATCTTTTCCGGTATAGTTTTGGCTCGGGATTTGAGTAAAATGTTATGGGACGTACCTTACATCAGTAAGCAAATCAATAAAACTACTATAAATTAAAATAAAAATCAATATACTAATAAAATCATAATCATAAACGTTTTGAACTTTTCAAACAGTTGAATTTCCCCAGGCGGACGCTGCAATATATGTCATCGATTTCCAAAATTAATATGTATGATTACGGAAAGAGTATGGACGACAACACAATAACAATAACATTTGTATTCTTATAATGTCCTTTTATAATTCATGGTTGACTTTGCTTTAATGTTGTTGTTTTTCATTATACTTTTAACAAAAGACATGCAGATTCAAAGTTGTATGAAGTCATATAATGGTGATCGCTATGATTAAGGATCATTGTGACACGTTGGTTTTGGAACAGATCTGTTCCTTAACAACTCAATGCTTCATAGCAACATGTCTTTTCGCTTACATTAAAATAGCAGAGTTTTCAGTCTGTTTAACCATTTAAATATACATTCTTTTAATTCAGATTTTGATATAAAAACGTTACCTGACAATAGCGTTTCTTTGTTTACATTGCAAATGACGTCACAACATAATGTCTTAACAATAGAACCAACATCGGAAACGTTGCTGTATTTCCGTTTCTTTTCAACAGATTCTGAAGTCAGATTATTCCTATAATGAGTTCTTTTGGGAAAATTACCGCATATCTGTACGAAGATCCATAATAAATCGAATTTGAATGTTTTGTTATCCCCGACATACGGGCTTCTTTAAAACTAGTAATCTCACTTTCATGTGTATAATCTTCAGGAAATTTAACTTAAAATCGTTCTTCTTATTTCATTAAATGTGTTTTAAAACTTAGATACAAAGTCCACTCGTAGATGAGGGTCTGCGTGGGGTTTTAAAGAATCGACAAAATGTGCAGAAAAATAGCAAACAAATTATGAATAAAGAAAATATGGCAAAAAGTAAAAATGGAAAATAATGGGGCACTCAAATTTAAAGAAAATGAGTCACTCAAATATGAAGAATATAGACCCTTTTAATAACCTTTTATAAAAAAAATACAAAACAACTTTCAAGGAATAAGAAATAAGCATTGTATGACATAAAAAAATTAAACGCAGACAATTAACAAAAAATACATCTTTTAGTTTAAAATCATACCTTTTAATAAATAATTTCAAAATGAACTCAGAGAACAACTCTTCTTTATCATATATTTCAATAATTTTATTAGTGACAAACTTACTGCCAAAAGAAAAGAAGTGACACCGAAACGAAGCTGAATTTTAATAATGACAATTGACATATATTTTCTTATTCAAAATTATAAAATCATTCTACATAGAATGTGTCATTTACAACCGCATATCTTCATAAGTACCTACATGTTACACTGAGGTATTGAGCAAAATTGACACAACTTTTGTTTTATATACAATAACATGCATGATGGCTTACTATATCAAAAGAGTAAAAAAAGGAAAATGATACAATGAGAAGAAAAAAGAGAAATCAACTTCACATCACCAGATCCATTAGCAAGAAGTGAGAAATTTGTATTGTAACGCGATGCAGTAAACATAGTGCAGAAACAATGAAAAATGATTATTTTCTAGCAACGTCTACCTTGTCACACAAATTTAAACCTTCTACATTCACAGTAGCCACTTGCAAACCCATTGCTCAAAGGTCATGCATCCCAATGAGATATGATGTATATTGAATTTTACAACCTTCAATCAGAGTTTAAAGTCTAAAGTAAGAAAATAAGACACTTTCATCACCACTGTTAGAGTGTTTCTACTCTATGTATATAGAAGCTGAAACTGTAACACTTATATGACTTAAGCCCATTTCTATACTGTTTTATGGTGTGATGTTTTTCAGATGTTTATAAAATTAGAAGATGTAGTGTAATTGCAATTGAGAACTTTATGTATGCCTGTCCCAAGTCAGGAGCCTGTAATTCAGTGGCTGTCGTTTGTTGCTGTGTTACATGATATGTGTTTTCGTTCATTTTTGTACATCAATTAGGCGTTAGTTTTCTCCTTAAAATTGTTTTACATTTGTAATGTTGGGGCCTTTTATAGCTGACTGTGCAGTATGGACTTTGCTCATTGTTGAAGGCCGTATGATGACATATAGCTGTTAATTTCTGTGTCATTATCAACCAAAGATCAAATGAAGTGGATATAAACAATTATAGGCAACCGTATAGCCTTCTAAAAAGAGAAAAACCCATACAGTACAGTTGGCTATAAAAGGCCTTGAAATTGCAAATGTAAAACAATTCAAACGAGAAAACTAAAGGCCTCGACATGTTTGTTTGTTTGTGTTTTTTTTTTTTTTTTTACCAGTCGTCAGTTTATTTTACTTTTTTCTGTATGTTTTAAGAAGACAACTAGTATACTAGTAAGCTATTTAAGACATTGAATAGTTGGCATTCGAAAGCATAGAACTGTTCAAGTTTTTACTAGCTTCAATAGTGTTATTGTCTATTGTATTGGTGTGTCTGACATGTCTCCAAGGCATCCATATTTAATAGTATCGTATATCACCTTCCACATTTTCCATATAAATTGAGATTACTAGTGGCACTTCCTGTATACAAGGTGATATGATGTGCCGCTGGAATTGGTCACCTTTTCAAGCTTGAAATTATGTGTAATGGTCGGGAAAATATCAGAAAAATATGATAAGGTCAATAAAAGTTCCCATAACTTCTTCGTCTGTCACCGTTCTTGGTGTTCCCAACTGTGTTTTAATCAACCAAGTTTTCATTTTTGACATTTTGGTATTCCACTTCTACATTACACACCACATGAAACCCAAATATGGGAAAAGGTTACATTTTCACATACGCAATATATGAAAAGGTATCCATTTTTTAAATCTAAATCATATCAATTGAAGGTGAGGTAATTCTGAAATTTTCTGAAGCAATTTAAATTAAATTTTGCTATTTTATATTTTAGCCCGAAAATTGTAAGTCAGTGACCCTATCTTTTCTTATAATATTCTCAAAGCATTTTCCAAAAGTTGTCTTCGTATTTATTTTACAATTCTATCATTCAGTTTACATGTAGCTTCTAATCGCATAATTAATGATGTTTTTTCCCTGTATAATCCATACAAAATGTGTCATTTTGTTACAACCTGTAGCTTCAGAAAATGCTCGGTAACCTATCATATTTGACCTATTAAGGGGGCCTGCTCCATTCATGCTTCAGTGATTCCCTATATGATCAACCAAATTTTTCCCACAAAGGGGCTCCCCTGGATCCGCCTATGGTATGAAAAATTCTATAAATTTTAATTCATACTCCCATACCACCTTAATGGGATTCTAAAGGTTTTCTGACTTCGTCCCCTTTCACAGGTAACACCTGCCTCACATTATTTACGCTAACTTGTTCGAACCAATCTGACTTCTGTTATTGACCGTTTACCTATGACAAGGTCTTCTCTGGCTTTGTATGTGAAAATAGATCATAAGCACAGTGTATATCAATGGCCAGATTATTACTACCCAGAGAAATATTGTACATGGTACGAGTTGAACCTAACGGGAGTTTAAATTAACAACGCACCACAACCGATATTCCTGTTTCCGATTTATTTTCCTATAACTTTTGAATAGGCATTCCTTGTATCAGAGTGGTTGTTAAGAAATAGAACTTTTTGAAAAATAACTAAATTTATTGATGGTAAAAAGTTTCATATAAAAAAATATCGAAGCTGAGTTGAAATTATTTTTAGGCCAACTCTTGAAATCATATAATTACAGAAAAAAATAATAGTAAACTTAAAGTAATTTAAACGAGGATTTTACAAAATAAGCGTTTATTTTAAAGATAAAAAAACAATGCCGTAAAAGTTTAAAGAATACAGAAATTATGGACTCCCCATCCAGACACTCCGATATGATAACTGCATTTTAAATGGTGGCATACATTTTGATATGCTACTCTGTGATAAGAGATATCTGTGATATTTTCATTTGCAAAAATATAGTTAAACAACCAACTGGTTTTCCCAAAACAGCTAGATGTAATTTTAACCAGTAAGAATAACAATTAAATGTTGAAAGGGTTTTAATTTTGTCACAAAATTTGTGATGTTCACAATAATTATGTTGTTGTCTAACATGATTGATTGCCGATTGGTGTTTAACGTCATCTAGTATATCTTCTGGACAGCACTTCTCAATTTGTTATAATTATTTAACTGTAAATAAAGTATATGCATTTATGATCATATAAATGTAAGCCTCTAATCTTTGTCAAACCTCAAATCTGTGATCTTCCTCTGATCTGTATCCTCTTAATCTGTATTGCGTCATATAGACGTCACAAGTATATGTGCTTTCTTTTCTCAAATCTCTGTCCCTTTCAACTGGCGTCAGAATTATCAAAACGTCATGGAGAAAGATTCATGTTGTTTAAGATATCAATACGACATTTATATTCGATTTAAATCGATATCAGTAGTTAACGTGTGTTGAACTACGAACATCGGAGCTTACAATTTATCGCAATAAAAAAATGTAACAAAACTCATACTTAAATCAAAGAAATAGTAGTGAACATGGTGAAAGCATACGGTTAGAATATTAAAAAAAACTTATTCTTTTCTCAACATAAAAACATTAGTCATCAACGCTTTTTGGAGGTTCATCAAATACGCTAGAAATGAAGCATTGAAGGCAAAACAGTAAAATATATTTGAGTACTCATAGATTGTTATCTTGTGTCTTTTATCTTTTTGTCTTTTTGTTTAATTGTTGTTATTGTATTTAGTGACGACCGTGCGTTCCAAGTCATTTGCAACTGATTTTGTCATTTTGTTGTGTTGTCACAAACGACAACGATCCCAGGTTAGGGGAGCTGTACTTTGCATGAGTTATGTGCTTGTTGACACAGAGATATGTGTCGCGTTTTGTTATTTTGGTGGTATAATGCAAATGTTGAAATCAAAATGGCAATATTTAAACAAGTGCACTATGAAATGCTTCAAAGCCAACGAACCATGCATATGACAGAAGAGGGAGTCAAATAATTTCCATAGTAATGAGATGTGCCAATGATAATTCATTCAAGGCTCATACAACTGCATACCAAATATCATTGACCTACCATTAGTGGTTCCCTATAAACTCGACCTAATACATTGTTGACGCCGCCGCCAGAAATAGCACACTTAAGTCCCGATTTTTCGACGTTGTCGACTCAAAACATAGACACGAAATTGAAAAAACCAAGGGCAACGCATTGGAGTTTCAAGCCGTCACGGAACACAAATCTGCGGAAAGTCACACATTAGGTGTCATGACGTCACGGAACACAGACCTGAGGAAAGTTTAGTTTAGTTTATTAAAGAAAACTCAGCCGCAGAAGACTGCGTAACAGGAGCATATTATACACAATATTAATTACAACATAGTTCATAATACAAACAGTATACATTGTTGAATTATACATCTTCAGAAATAAGTCTTTGTTTATTACAGTTTTAAATTAGACAAGCATCTTTTCTACCTTTTGAATAAAAATTGACAGCTTAGACAGCACATTACTATTACAATATTTAAGCATGCCTAGTACTTTTTTAACATTTGGATATTCTAAATAATATGGAGGTATGAACTTCCCCTTAAATCCTTAACTTCAAAGTTGGTACATTTACATATATAGTGGTATACATCCCCAAGACCAGCTTTACAAAGTGGACAAATTCTCTCATTTCGCGGTACATTTCTCCATCTTCCTGTTTCGATGGGAAACTTTGTATTACATATATTTACCCTATGACCCAACCTTAATTTTTAACAGATATGGTTCTAAGCAAAACTCTTCTTTAAAGTGTAAATAAAATCCCCTCTTGATGAGTTGTTTATATCAGAGAACCATTTTGAATAAACTGGTCTTGGAGACGCTGCCTTACATTACTTTTAATATAATTAAAACCAATTGTTCAGGGACAATTGAAGGTCTTTCCACCATTAACCATGTATTTTGATATGAAAGTAGTAAAATTCGGTTTAAAATGTAATTTCAGCGTCAAATGATAGCTTATTGAACGCTGATTCCAAAATATATGGTTTCTATACAATATTTTTAAATAAGGAGATAATTTGTTACTTCCGGTTTGAAAATGTTACTTCCGGTATTATTTGAATGGTTACTTGACACTGATTCCAAAAATATCTCGTTTTATATACTTTTATATTAATGAAGTACAAAAATAGCTACTTCCGGTTTACACAAGGCCACTTCCGGTTGGCTTTTCCGGGGTTAAATGGCTTGAAACCTAATGCAAAAGTCCCATGGCTTTATCATGTATACATATGAGGTAAAAGCAAAGGTCAAAATCTAGAACGTCAATTTAACCTATGACCTTGAGCTCGATTTCAAGGTCATCAACCAAGGACCTCAAATCAAAAGACCCTAGGTCTTAATTATATTTGGTTCATGAGTTATATCACCATATGCATATTTTTAAATAAAAGAGGGGAGAAAACTCTAATTTGATGTAAGCGTACCCTTTAAACCAATATGTATGTGTTATGACATGTCGCAACTAACAATTAAGTAAAAATATGTTGTCGATATCTTATATCGTGTTTGAAAAGAGGTGAAAATAAGCCAAAATCCAAATTTAGAAATGACCTTGACCTTTGACCTTGACCCTATTTTCTTTTTTTTGGACCAAGGATCTCAAGTCAAAAGACCCTAGGTCTCTATCACTTATGGTTTACAAATTACAATTACATTTTACTTATTTTAAATACAGAAGGGAAATAACTCTCATATGGAGTTTCCGGACCGCTTCGGTCAAAATTATTTTTAAGATCCTGAGGATATAACGAGCAAATTGGTGAAATAATTTTGTCGTAATCTTTAACGGTTGTGAAGGAGATTTGTACACAAGAAAAACAGTGTTTGGGGAGATAACTCTTACAATAAAAAGTGTTCGCTTAACAGGGTCAGTTTCAAATCGTAATAAGTCTTCGATATCATACGCAAAAATCTAAGCGACATCATGCGAAACAAAAAGCACCGTCAGAAAAAGTGGCGGAAGAAGAAAAAAAAAATAATAATAATCAGAAGAAAAACAATAGGTCTTTCCACAGAAAAGTGGAAAGACCTAATTATAATCAACTTGCCCCGGAATATTATATAGTTCACAAAATCCACAATCATTAAACACAGATTTTACATAGTTAAACCACTTGAAATTATAACCTTCATGGTCATGCATGTACCAAAGTAACTTATACAGTTTACCTGATAGTTTTTATCATTTGTTGCTAACAGGACACAGACTTGAAGATGTGCATAGATTTGACTCTTACATATATGAAGTAATAATACATACAACTCTTTTCAAATAATAGTCTAATTCTATATTTAATTTCTGTCTTTATTTAAAATATCTCATAAATAATGAAAACAACACGTTATAAATTTCATGCGTCCGAAATCATTTTTGCTATCATCTCCCATAAGTAAAATAAAAGAGAGTTGTTATCAAGCTGTAAAATATTTCTCCAATTACTTGTTTGCGTTTATTTTCAGGCCTTCATTATTTTAAACCAATGAGTGTATCTCCTAGTACATAGCTCTGATTCCTGGTCCGGGTTTGACTGTACTATTGGTCCTTGTTGTTTTAATCATCTCATCTAAATTTATATTATTTTTTGGATTTTCAAATATTTTGGCATCGATCATCTCTAAAAGACATTAATTGTCGAAATGCACCTCTGTTGAAGAAAAATTGGTACCGTTTAAGTTATTACAATTTTTTAAATAATCTACGCTTAAGAATATGATAAACGGCACGACTTTAGCTTGCCAATTGTTTTAACAATTCTTCCCAAAATTGTAATGATCCAGTAGCTCCTTGCTCCTTCCTTCTGAATATTCATTTCAGTTTGGTCAATAGTCACGTGCTGTAGTGACTTTGGCCTCAAATTTCAACGAATATAATTCATTATTTGATATTTAATTGGAGGGGCATAATTATCATAAATTGGTCAACTTTTACAAATTGTAAAACCAAAAAAATTTAGATTTATAATTATAAAAGCATGATTTCGAAAGCAGGAATTTATAATTTTCTATAGAAATTAATATAGCTTAATAAAAGAGGGGCGAAAGATACCAGAGGGACAGCCAAACTCATAGATCGAACACACACCGACAACGCCATGGCTAAAAAATTAAAAGACAAACAGACAAATAATAGTACACAAGACACAACCATAGAAAACTAAAGACTAAGCAACACGAACCCCACCAAAAACCGGGGGTGATCTCAGTTGCTCCGGAAGGGTAAGCAGATCCTGCTCCACATGTGGCACCCGTCGTGTTGCTTATGTTATTACAAATCCGGTTAATAGTCTAATTCGGTAGTTCACATTCGTGGTGAAATAGGAAGTGGATTGTAATTACGACATAAGGAACATATCCGATATCATCTGTGAAACGGTTATTCTATAACGGTCAACCAACTCGTAATGGCGTCCGTAAAATTTACGAAGGGATTATTTCAACTTCACCATTTGGAACTCTTGGTTTAATAGCTTCCTTATGAGCAGCAACCCTCTATCAAGGAAATCATGATAGGAAATACAAGCCCGGGAATATCGTATCAATTGGGAGATATATACTCCGTATGCAGGCGCTGCTGGAATGTTGCTACATAGAAATGGAAAGTTCACAATTGGGAAGCTGAAATCATCTCTTTTGTCGTAAAGTTTTGTTTTCAACCGACCCTCATTGTCAATTTCTAGATGTAAGTCAAGATACGAGGCAGACTTAACTGTATCTGTTGTATCCTTTATCTCTAGTTCGATGGGATAGATGCGTTCAACATAGTCACCAAATTTTGAAATATTTAGAGAGAGAACATCATCTATATAGCGGAAAGTAAAGTTTAACGATATTGCTAACTTCTTATCTTTCTTCCTAAGAAGTTCCTGTATGAAGTCAGCCTCATAAAAATAAAGAAACAATCGGCAAGAAGAGGGGCACAATTGGTTCCCATTGGAATGCCGACAGTCTGTTGAAAAACACGTCCTCCAAACGTAACAAATATGTTGTCAATCAAGAAATCAAGCATCTTGATAATGTCAGTTTCAGAGAATTTTTTGTTTGAATCAGAGTGATTCTTTACAAAGTAGGATTTATCCCTCCTTAAGACAAGATACTTGTATCTACGTTCGCCATTCTTTTTTATGAAACAAAGCAATACCAACTCTTTCAATTTGTCTTTTAGTTTGGAATGGGGAATACTTGTGTAAAGTGTAGAAAAGTCAATTGTTTTAATACTATTGCAAGATGAGAGAGTCTTAGATTGTATGTACTCTAAAAGATCTTTGGAATTTTTTAGTATCCACATCTGATTCACGCCACCTCTAGAATAGGCTGTCTCACAATAACTTTGAAGCCCGGCTTTGATTGCTGATAAAATAGATGTTAATAATTTAGAAAGAGGTTTCGTGGAGCACTTGGAAGACCCAGCAATATACCGTTGTTTTTAGGGACACTTATGTAGTTTAGGTATCCAATACAGAGATGGAAGATCCAGTTCATCATCTTTGGTTGAAATTCCAAAGAAACATAGAACAGACTTATGATTATCCAGGATTTCCTCTTTCGTAAGTGTCGTGAGGGTATATGTTGAGTTTCCAAGTGAATTGTCAATACCTAATTCATTTATCAAGCAGTTTATGTAATGAGATTTACACACAAAAACGATGTTGTTTGGGGCTTTATCTGCGGGGACAACAACCTATTTGTCATGGAGGTAGGACAAGTGTTTTGCAACATTTTGGTCTCTAAAGATTGACGTAGCATGGGTATTGATAGACCCATTTAGTTCCTTAATTCTGATTTGTATCAACGACCTCACAGCCTTAATCCATTCGGAAAGAGTATCTACGTCTTCTTTCTCGCGTTTAGCCCATTGCCTGGCATAATCCTCGACCGAATCCATCAGTATTTTGAAGTTGTATTTCCAATTGATGGATTTAGGCTCACGATATTTCGGACCTTTGGATAACACATTTCGCAGGGAAGTGTTATTGACAATGTTGAGGTCTCCGGTAATAACGTGGCCAACCGGATTATATGTGAATTTGGAACTAGCACAGGTGCAATCAGGTTGTTTAGACTTGAAGTTGTCAATATTGAGATCCTGCAAAACGTGTTTGTAATTGAAAATTTTAGCTGCAATTGGTTTGGTATAGGTATAAGAAATTATTGGTACAAACTGATCTTTAAAATAAGGAGGTATTTTCGACTGAACTAATTTATGATGAAGGATATTGCCTAAGTTGACGCCATCGAGACCATTGTTGACAAAGGAAAGTTTAAGAAAAGATCTTTTCTCTTTTCATCTTTTCCGTAATAACCGTATCGATACGTAAATCCTTGTAGCACAATTACAAGGAGCTTATCCTCGAGTTGATAGAGTTTTAAAAAAAATCACAGAAAAAATATAAGTTTGGGAGATTTTGCATTATTTTTTTACTTTCATTTCATAACAAGAGGCTGTCAGAGTGACAGCAAACCTGATTTTCCTGCACGAAAATGATATTTGCAAATCTGGATCCCCAAACAGGATCAAGTAAAAATAATATATATAGCATTCAGAAAATTAGTTTATACAGAATAACAAACAAACCTACCACAAAATTCTTCAAACAATTTACCAAAGAAAAAGAAAATAATGAAAATGATATTTGCAAATCTGGACCCCAAACAGGATCAAATAAAAGTTAAACATTAACACACCCAACAAAAAAAATACCACATAACAACTGTGAACTAAACTTATTAATTACACCATTTCTGTTCAAAAGGAAATAACTCAAAATAGAAATAAATCATATAATAAATAACTAAAAGTCTATTAATTACACCATTTCTGTTCAATGGGAAATAACTCAAAATAAAAATAAATCATATAATAGATAACTGAAAGGTCTACAACTCAACAACGAAATTAGCTAAAATCGTGAAAATTGAACTTGACCTTCATTTAGTCACAGGAAGCAACATATCTAAATTTGAAAAGATTTCGTCAAAGCGTATTCATGCTAATGAACGGACACTGTTTGGCAGCCGCCCGCCCGCCATACATCCCCAAATCAATAACCGATTTTTCTTTCGAAAATCCGGTTAAAAGCAAATCAATGCCATTTCTTCCGGAGCGATGTATATCATATCTCTCAGAAAACGTTGGTTTTAAATGATTTTAGTTTTTATTTGCATGTCCCGTTTAATCATATTGCTGCTGAAGTGATTATATTCATCTATGACTTTTGGAGTGTTCCTGATGACAATAAATCTCGAAAAACTCTTTAAACGCACGAAATGTTTGCTACTTTCATTTGTTGTTCTTGACTGAACATGCTGAAACAATCATAATTTTGCCATGAGTAATAGAAGATTGATCTGTAATTATCTTTTGTTTAATGCAGACTTGTCTAAAAGTCAATTCAAATATGTTACTTATAATTTAAGCCCTTCTCTCCTTATGCTCACACTGATTGATATTCACTTTTATGTTGAGTCACATAAAGATAAGGGTGTAAATTAAAGTAAAGGCGAAAGATACCAAAGGGACATTTAAATAAAGGCAACAGTAGTATACCTGTGTTCAAAAGTCATTAACCAAACTGACAACACCATGTCATAAAGAATAAAACGACGAAAAGACAAACAAGTCCACAAAACACTACATAACAAGAGGCTGTCAGAGTGACAGCAAACCGGATTTTCCTGCAGAGGTCGAACCCTAAACAGTTGATCAAGTATGGACACTACATTTAAGCTTAAAACAGCTCTGAATTTGGATTGTGATTGAATATTTGACACAGCATATGTTTGTGACACAAAATGAATGTGGTCAAAGAACTGAAATATTTGAAATTGGACATTTACCTATTATGGTCCAATATCCAAAATCTAAGTACATATTAGAATCAGCATATCAAAGAACCCAAAAGAATTCAATTTTTGATGAAATCAGACAAATGTGGACCAATTTAATAAAGTAGCCCGCAATCCAAAATCTCTCAATACATGGTTAGATTAAGCATTTCAAATGAACCCGATAAATTCAATTTCTGTTGATTCAAACAAATTTTAATTTTGGACCCTGATTTGGACCAACTTGCAAACTGGGCCCAAAAATCTAATATTTAAATACAGGTTTAGATTCAGGATTTGAAAGAACCCTATATATATTTAATTTATGTTGAAATGAAACACAGGTTAATTTTATCCCTAATATTTTCTGTGCAAAGGAAATAACTCAAACTGGATAAATAGTTCTCTAAAATAAAATATGATGCAATTTTTCAAATTATAATCAATAATATAATAACAACAACCAGTGATGACTAAGTTCTCTAAAATTAGATATGATTTAACACTCAAACATTGTTAGAATCAGCATATCAAAGAACCAAAGAATTCAATGTTTGATGAAAATAAACAGAAGTTTAATTTAGGACCAGACACAAGTTGTTTCCTTTTCCTTTTCGATATTCAAATTTTGAAAAATATTCTAAGTCCAAACTGATTTTTTTTTTCACAAAATTTTTTCCTCAAATTTTTTTTTCCTCAAAATTTTTTTCTCAAAATTTTTTCCTCAAATTTTTTTTTCTCAAATTTTTTTCCTCAAAATTTTTTTTCCTCAAATTTTGTTTTCAATTTCCTTATTCGGTTTCTATTTCCTTATTCGATTTTCATTTCCTTATTCGGTTTCTATTTCCTTATTCGATTTTTCATTTCCTTATTCGGTTTCTATTTCCTTATTCGATTTTCATTTCCTTATTCGATTTCTATTTCCTTATTCGATTTTCATTTCCTTACTCGGTTTCAATTTCCTTATTCGGTTTCTATTTCCTTATTCAGTTTCTATTTCCTTATTCAGTTTCTATTTCCTTATTCGATTTTCATTTCCTTATTCAGATTCTATTTCCTTATTCGGTTTCTATTTCCTTATTCGATTTTCATTTCCTTATTCGGTTTCTATTTCCTTATTCGATTTTCATTTCCTTATTCGATTTTTATTTCCTTATTCGATTTTCATTTCCTTATTCGGTTCCTATTTCCTTATTCGATATTCATTTCCTTATTCGGTTTCTATTTCATTATTCGGTTTCTATTTCCTCATTCGATTTTCATTTCCTTATTCGGTTTCTATTTCCTTATTCAGTTTCTATTTCCTTATTCGGTTTCTATTTCCTTATTCGATTTTTCATTTCCTTATTCGGTTTCTATGTCTTTATTCGATTTTGCATTTCCTTATTCAGTTTCTATTTCCTTATTCGATTTTCATTTCCTTATTCGGTTTCCTTATTCGGTTTCTATTTCCTTATTTGATTTTCATTTCCTTATTCGATTTTATTTCCTTATTCGATTTTCATTTCCTTATTCGGTTTCTATTTCCTTATTCGATATTCATTTCCTTATTCGGTTTCTATTCCTTATTCGATTTTCATTTCCTTATTCAGTTTCTATTCCTTATTCGGTTTCTATTTCCTTATTCGATTTTCATTTCCTTATTCGGTTTCTATTTCCTTATTCGATTTTCATTTCCTTATTCAGTTTCTGTCTTCTTATTAGGTTTCTATTTCCTTATTTGATCTTCATTTCCTTATTCGGTTTCTATTTCCTTATTCGGTTTCTATTTCCTTATTCGATTTTCATTTCCTTATTTGATCTTCATTTCCTTAATCGGTTTCTATTTCCTTATTCGATTTTCATTTCCTTATTCGGTTTCCTTATTCGGTTTCTATTTCCTTATTCGATTTTCATTTCCTTATTCGATTTTTATTTCCTTATTCGATTTTCATTTCCTTATTCGGTTTCTACTTCCTTATTCGATTTTCATTTCCTTATTCGGTTTCTATTTCCTTATTCGATTTTCATTTCCTTATTCAGTTTCTATTCCTTATTCGGTTTCTATTTCCTTATTCGATTTTCATTTCCTTATTCGGTTTCTATTTCTTTATTCGATTTTCATTTCCTTATTCAGTTTCTATTTCCTTATTAGGTTTCTATTTCCTTATTTTATCATCATTTCCTTATTCGGTTTCTATTTCCTTATTCGGTTTCTATTTCCTTATCCGATTTTCATTTCCTTATTTGATCTTCATTTCCTTATTCGGTTTCTATTTCTTTATTCGATTTTGCATTTCCTCAAATTTTTTTTCTCAAATTTTTTCCTCAAAATTTTTTTTCCTCAAATTTTTTTCAATTTCCTTATTCGGTTTCTATTTCCTTATTCGATTTTCACTTCCTTATTCGATTTTTCATTTCCTAATCGGTTTCTATTTCCTTATTCGATTTTCATTTCCTTATTCGATTTCTATTTCCTTATTCGATTTTCATTTCCTAATTCAGATTCTATTTCCTTATTCGGTTTCTATTTCCTTATTCGATTTTCATTTCCTTATTCGGTTTCCTTATTCGGTTTCTATTTCCTTATTCGATTTTCATTTCCTTATTCGATTTTTATTTCCTTATTCGATTTTCATTTCCTTATTCGGTTTCTACTTCCTTATTCGATATTCATTTCCTTATTCGGTTTCTATTTCCTTATTCGATTTTCATTTCCTTATTCAGTTTCTATTCCTTATTCGGTTTCTATTTCCTTATTCGATTTTCATTTCCTTATTCGGTTTCTATTTCCTTATTCGATTTTCATTTCCTTATTCAGTTTCTATTCCTTATTCGGTTTCTATTTCCTTATTCGATTTTCATTTCCTTATTCGGTTTCTATTTCCTTATTCGATTTTCATTTCCTTATTCAGTTTCTATTCCTTATTCGGTTTCTATTTCCTTATTCGATTTTCATTTCCTTATTCGGTTTCTATTTCCTTATTCGATTTTCATTTCCTTATTCAGTTTCTATTTCCTTATTAGGTTTCTATTTCCTTATTTTATCTTCATTTCCTTATTCGGTTTCTATTTCCTTATTCGGTTTCTATTTCCTTATTCGGTTTCTATTTCCTTATTCGATTTTCATTTCCTTATTTGATCTTCATTTCCATATTCGGTTTCTATTTCTTTATTCGATTTTGCATTTCCTCAATTTTTTTTTTTTTTTTTTCTCAAATTTTTTTCCTCAAAATTTTTTTTTTTCCTCAAATTTTGTTTTCAATTTCCTTATTCGGTTTCTATTTCCTTATTCGGTTTCTATTTCCTTATTCGATTTTCATTTCCTTATTTGATCTTCATTTCCTTATTCGGTTTCTATTTCCTTATTCGATTTTCATTTCCTCATTCGATTTTTATTTCCTTATTCGATTTTCATTTCCTTATTCGGTTCCTATTTCTTTATTCGATATTCATTTCCTTATTCGGTTTCTATTTCATTGTTCGGTTTCTATTTCCTTATTCGATTTTCATTTTCTTATTCGGTTTCTATTTCCTTATTCAGTTTCTATTTCCTTATTCGGTTTCTATTTCCTTATTCGATTTTTCATTTCCTTATTCGGTTTCTATGTCCTTATTCGATTTTGCATTTCCTTATTCGGTTTCTATTTCCTTATTCGATTTTCATTTCCTTATTCGGTTTCTATTTCCTTATTCGATTTTCATTTCCTTATTCAGTTTCTATCTCCTTATTAGGTTTCTATTTCCTTATTTGATATTCATTTGCTTATTCGGTTTCTATTTCCTTATTCGGTTTCTATTTCCTTATTCGATTTTCATTTCCTTATTTGATCTTCATTTCCTTATTCGGTGTCTATTTCCTTATTCGATTTTCATTTCCTTATTCGGTTTCCTTATTCGTTTTCTATTTCCTTATTCGATTTTCATTTCCTTATTCGATTTTTATTTCCTTATTCGATTTTCATTTCCTTATTCGGTTCCTATTTCCTTATTCGATATTCATTTCCTTATTCGGTTTCTATTTCCTTATTTGATTTTCATTTCCGTATTCAGTTTCTATTTCCTTATTCGGTTTCTATTTCCTTATTCGATTTTCATTTCCTTATTCGGTTTCTATTTCCTTATTCGATTTTCATTTCCTTATTCGGTTTCTATTTCCTTATTAAGTTTCTATTTCCTTATTTGGTTTCTATTTCGTTTTTCGGTTTCTATTTCCTTATTCAATTTAAAGTGTCAATGGGCTTCTCATGACATTTACCATTATTTCTGAACCTTGATTAATTGAACAAAGAGCGTGAAATTTGCTAGACGAATAGAAACGAAATTGAAGAAAAAGGGGGTTCTCTGGAAGTACTTTACCTAATATCTTTCGATGAACTTAAAGACGAAACAATCTCTGAATATCAATAGAGTTATCACATCAGATCATAATTGTGCTGATTTTATTTGTCTTTAAAGTCATTGAAGGAAAATTCAAGTGATTTTAAATAACTTTTATAATTGAGAATGGAAATGGGAATGCGTCAAAGAGACAACCACCCGACCAAAGAGCATAAAACAGCCCAAGGCCACCAATAGGTCTTCAACACAGCGAGAAAATCCCGCACCCGAAGGCAGATTTCAGCTGGCCCCTTAACAAAAATATGTACCAGTTCAGTGAAAATGGACGTCACACTAAACTCCGAAACAGGCGCAAACATGCGGCGGGGTTTAACATGTTTTGTGAGATCTCAAAGTAACCCCTTTTCACCTTTAACCAATGTAAACGCATATACGGCTGCAATTTTGGGTGTCACTACCAAAGAATAAATTTAGGGGTCCATAACAAATTTTGCCTCAGCAGCCGCCCCAAAGACCCTACTCTTAACTAAATCTGCAGAGGGTCTTTTACCTGCACACAGCGTGACATGTCCATGTACACGAGGCTCATAGTATTTTTTGTGCACAGTTTCTTTTTTGTCCCTCGCTCCACGCTTTGCGGGGGACAAAGAAATATCGGGCGTCCGTCCTTTCGTCCGGTCTTGTTAGCGCTATCACGGGTATACTCCTTGCCAGAATTTTATAAAATTTATACTATAGTAATACCTCGGACAAGTTTGAACATGGGTGCCGATCGACTGTTTTAAAATGAGCCCCTTGGAAATATTAATTTTACTGAAAATGGCCTCGTTAGCGCTCTCACGGAAACAATTCTTGCCAGAATTTTATGAAACTTATACAATTGCTCAAAATCAGCAATATCTCGGACAAGTTCTAAAATGGGTGCCGATCGACTTTTTCAAAAGAGTTATGCCTTTTGACTTCATAACCTTTGACAGATGAAATATGTACATCGGAACTCAATTTTCAATTAGTATATTAAACGTTATCATATTTGCTACACTATTATATTTAAGATCAGCGGGGTTAAAATGTTTTCGTTCCCCCCACCCCCCCCCGACAAAAAAAAACAAACAAAAAAAACACGGGCTTTTTCATTGCCTTCTTTGGGGGTACCGGTTTTGTATCCATAACTCCTCCTAAACCACTTATTGTAATGTAATGAAACTTACTCAGAATCTTTACTATACTAGATCTCATAAACATGTTTAACCCTGCCGCATTTTTGCGCTTGTCCCAATTCAGGAACCTCTAGCCTTCGTTAGTCTTGTATTATTTTTAATTTTAGTTTCTTGTGTACAATTTGAGTTTAGTATGGCGTTCATTATCACTGAACTAGAATATATATTTGTTTAGGGCCAGCTGAAGGACGCCTCCGGGTGCGGAATTTCTCGCTGCATTGAAGACCTGTTGGTGACCTTCTGCTGTAGTCTGTTCTATGGTCGGGTTGTTGTCTCTTTGACACATTCCCATTTCCATTCTCAATTTTAATTATGTTGTGCACCTCCTATTCTTTTAATGCACTTATACATGCAGTAATAAAATTTTGCGGTTTTCCAAAACGAGACATTGTTTCAACTTTGTACTTTATTTGGCCTAGTAATTAGTTTGATTCGAGCGTCACTGATGAGTCTTGTTTAGACGAAACTCCCATCCGGCGTAGAATAAATTATTAGCCTTAAACCTTTGTTACGTATTTACTCTTATTCTGGGGTTATTTCCATTTCTGTTAGAAATTATATTTTGATATAAACAAACTTTTAGTTAAGTGGTCAAATCGGAATCTCCTTTACATAAAGCAAATGTATAGTTATATCATATAATTTGATCTAACTTCTGATATGAATTTGCTTCTTATTTTCGAGTAGACAAATAGTTTCCTTTATTAATTCATAATTCAAATTTGGTTCTAGAAGTGTAAGTTTAGTATTGTAGACCTTCGCTAATTTGTTTTATTTCCGCTCTGTCACAAAGTTTATAAGAATCGAATAAGGTAAATTCATTACATCTTAATTTTAGCCGTTTTAATTCATGTACTGACATTGCATGCTTTTGTGCTGTTTTTATATTTTTTTATTGTTTGATTATAAGGATTTGCAGGCATTGCCAAATAAAAACACCATTCGAGCGTATCACTAGAGTCATCCAGACGCCGTCAACATTAATCATCCAGTTAAAGAGATTTACAAACGACTTGGAAAAAGTAACAGATGCAATCAAAGTCGACAGGTAAGAAAGACCCTTTTACAGCAATCGAACTTGAGTGTGTAGATAAAACCAAAATAACTGGTAACCTTGCTTGCTGGCAGCACCATGAAATGATTATTGTCCCCCGCGCCACGCTTTAGGAAGGAGGGGGAATAGACATACCGTTCGTCAGTGTGTCCGTCCGTCCGGTCTTGTTAGCGCTCTCACGGGTACAATTCTGACCAGAATTACATAAAATTTATACTATAGGTTAATATAAGCAATATTTCTGACAAATTCTAAATTGGGTGCCGATCAACTTTTAAAAAGAGTTATGCCCTTGAAATGTCAATTTTATGGAAAATGGCCTCGTTAGCGTTCTCACAGGTACAATTATTGCCAGATTTTATGAAACGTATGTCATAGGTCAATATCAGCAATATCTCGGACAAGTTTTTAATTGGTGCCGATCGACTTTTTAAAATGAGTTATGCCCTTTAAAAGTTATGTAAAATGGCCTTGTTAGCGCTCTCACAGGAAGAATTCTTGCAATAATTTTATGAAACTTATAACATACTAGGTTTAAATCAGCAATGTCTCGGACAAGTTCGAAAATGCGGGTGCTGATAGATTTTTAACTCTTGTTTTTACTTAATTTTCTAATAATTAAATACAACATTTGGTATATTTTCCTATAAAATGAACTGCATATTTTCCGATATAATTTTTGAATAATGTATGGATAAACACTGCACAATTTTAAAACTAAATCAGTGTTCAAGAAACTCTTGTACATGCAGAATTGCTGTATATGATTAATGACTGGAACCTTACTATGAATACTAAAGTAGTGTTTTAATAGATACATGTACTTGACTAGAGTTTATTACTTATATTCTTCGTACTAAATAAATTGATGATATCATACAAAAGGGTGTTGTTTTTATTGAATGGTTTGGTAAAATTTGATATCTCGCTAATAATGGGTACACCAGACGCGCATTTCATCTACAGCAGATTTATATTCATCAGTGACGCTAAAATCAAAATGACATTACTAGTACTAAAAAGCAAAGTTTTAAGCCAATGAAGATCCTAAACCCAAAAGGTTTTTATGCCGAATACACAAAGCATAGCAAATAAACAATACAATATAATTATGGAAAAGTCGTCAAACTCATTGTTTAAAACTGTCATTAGAAAGAATCGGTAATAAAGTACAAGTTTGTAAAGTATGTTGCAATATAGAAATAAATGCGGTTCCGCGCTTCTTGCTGAAAATGTGATTGTTCATGCATTTAGTACCCTATACATTTTCAAAAAACAGCATTCAATTCTTATATATACAGAACTCGGACATCAAATGCATTTTTAATTGGATAAAACTTAGCATGTTTGTTTCTTAGGGTATCCTGCACAAAGTTTATGCTTCGATTTTGATCCGTCGAAAACATGGCCACCGTTACTAAAAAGAACATAGGGTCAAACAACAGTTTTTCGCAATTATATTAAAATCATTAGGTTTAGGCAAATTCTGGCAGGTTGGAAGTGTTCAGCATGATGAGAGCTACCTGTGTGCTGACTTTCGTGAAAATCTGTCAAGTGATGTTAGAGTTATTGCCCTTTTGACATTTTTGGCTATTTTTGATGTTATTATTTCAAAATCTTCTTCTTTGAAACTACTATTCATAATCAAATGAAACTTGGTAAGATTGTCTCTTAGGGTATCCTGCAAAAGTTGATGCTTGGATTTTATATTGGTCGAAAACATGTCCGCCGTTACTAAAAATAGAACATAGGGTCAAAATGCTGTTTTTGCTATTTTTCCTGAATTATAGAAAGAAAATGAAGATGAAAGTTACTTTCAAGGTAAACATGGTATCCTGAGTTGAATGGTTATGATAAAAATATGTTTTGGACGGCCATTTTTGAAAATGGCTGCCATTTTCCCGCCAATTTTTACACTTGCTCGGATTTCAATGATATTTGGTTTACATATAGTAAACATGGTATCCTAAGTTGGATGGTGATGACAAAAATGTGTTCTGGGCGGCCATTTTCGGGCTTATTTTTACACTTGCTCGGATTTCAACAATATTTGGTTTTTAAAGTAAACATGGTATCCTTAGTGAAAGGTGATGATGAGAATGTTGTATAACCATGATTAAACTTCATAATATGTTTTTAGCTCAATTTACAACAAACATTAATATATATATTCCCATTTAGTTTATAGGGCATTGTTTGCCAGGTGAGCGATTCAGGCCTTTTGAGAGCCTCTTGTTTTTTTTTTGTAAAATGAGTATGTCTATAACCTGAGAGAAACTTTATAGACATCAAACTTCAGCAAGCATTGTGCATTGCCAGATATATAATTATCCTCGTGGCACGTGCAATCAATTGTACAGCATAAAGGTCAAAATTTGCATAGAGAGATGTCTCGATAACCCTTGTGTAAAATAGCACGGAGCTTATGACTCTTTAACCTAGGGTTGCTATGCTATTCTAGCGACCAAGCAGCATTTATCGGGCAATAGATTCACATTGCTGTAGCCTCATGTCCTCGTTTCAAAAAATAAGAAATCAGCACTGACTTTTATGTATTTGCTCCGGACCATATGAGTATTTGGACCATACGCGTATGGTCGGATCATATGAGTATATACTCGTTTGGT
The DNA here is from genome assembly GCA_017311375.1 of Mytilus coruscus. Taxonomy (NCBI): domain Eukaryota; kingdom Metazoa; phylum Mollusca; class Bivalvia; order Mytilida; family Mytilidae; genus Mytilus; species Mytilus coruscus. Next base: position 43,897,645 of record CM029598.1, read on the forward strand.
TATTAACGGGCCGGACCATATAGGTATTTTTTAATAAACTGTTAAAACAGAGATATGTCTCGCCTATTTGTTATTTTGATAATGCAAATGTTGAAATTAAAATAGCAATACTTTAACATGTAAGTTATGCAAATATTGAAAGTCAATGAACCATGACTGAAGGTACAGGGCTAAACAATCTCCATGGAAATGAGATGTGTCAATGCTAATACAACTGCAAACCAAATACCATTTACTTTTCTTAAGTCGTTCCTTTAAACAAACCTAAACACAAACATTAACTTGTAAACTATGTAAAAGTTTCAAAGTCAATGAACCATAATTAAGGGTGGGGTTATATAATCTCCATGGAATGAAACTTGCAAATGCCAATACATTTGCATACCGAATATCATTGACTTAACATTAGTGATTCATCTTAAACTGACCTAATCACAAACTAATACATGTAAACTAAGCAAAAGTTTCAAAGTCAATAGACCATGACTGAGGGGTAAGGACCAAATATTCTCCATGGAAATGAGATGTGCTAATGCTTATACAACTGCATACCAATTATCATTGACCTACCACTAACAGTTCCCTTAAACTGACCTAATCACAAACTAATACATGAAAACTAAGCAAAGTTTCAAAGTCAATAGACCATGAATGAGGGCGGGGCCAAATAATCTCCATGGAAATGAGATATGCCAATGCTTATACAACTGCATACCAATTATCATTGACCTACCACAGTTCCCTTAAACTGACCTAATCACAAACTAATACATGAAAACTAAGCAAAAGTTTCAAAGTCAATAGACCTTGACTGAGGGGGCGGGGCCAAATAATCTCCATGGTAATGAGATGTGCCAATGCTAATACAACTGCATACCAAATATCATTGACCTACCACTAGTGGTTCACCATGAACTAGACCTAATCACAAACTAATACATTGTTGACGCCGCCACCGCCGCCGACGCCGGAAACAGCATACCTATGTCTCGCTTTTTGACTCCGTCAAGGCGAGACAAAAATCATATGCATTAGAAAACTTTATAAAAAAAAAACTATGATGGCTACATGCAAATTGGTTATTTACAATTCAAAGGCTACATAAACATTAAATATTGAGGCCAAAGCTAGTTTTCTTCGCTAATTGTATTCTTGCATGTATGCATAGGACGACAATGACTTCCACATGGTACCATAGCTTATCTTGGGTCTTGGGTCATTCCGATGTGTCTACGGTGTTTTAAAAGCTCTAGATCACCAATATTGTAACATGACTGAATAACATCATATTACCAGACAACTTTAAAAATAAACTAGTGTCCTTGTCGGTGACATCATTCTTTTTTCAAAAACAAAAACACGTATAAGTAACAAAATTCTGAATATTGCACTGTTAATGCTAATTGTATAAAGTTTCAAAAGTAAGCAAATTATTAGACTCTTTATCCTGTCGACTTTAGTCTGTCAGTTTATAGTAAAACAGTTGACTTCTTGTGTAACAGATCATTAAGATATTTATGGAAGTTATCTTCCTAAGTCGACATTTTGCCATTCACTCGTTATAACATATCGGTAATGAAAATATAAAATATAAGATGTGTTTTCTATAGTTTTGACTAGTAATGAAATTAACTGTGTGAAACTGCTTATTTTTTTTAGTTTTAATCTTGTTATTATTAATTTCTAATAGATCTATAATAAAATGACCTTTGGTAGTGTCTTTTTAATGACGTGACAACTAGAAGGGTTATATGAAGAGTTAAGTTTTAAAAGTAAACCTGTTAATTACCCCGACCATACGCGTACGGTCGGACCATACGCGTATGGTCGGACCATATGAGTATATACCCATATGGTCATGACCATACGCGTATGGTCCAAATACTCATATGGTCCGGAACATATTCAATACCTACTGTAAATATTTCCAAGTAATGAAATAAGTATAATACATGTAGTTTTGGTTTTAGACTGATAAGAACTTATTGATTAAACGCCTTTTAAAAGAAATTTATTGGCGTATAACCTAGACTAATTCAGCCACAAACTAATAAATGTACGAATGACTTTTATGGTATGTTTGTGGGGACTTATATTTACGGAAATAGAAAAGAATAAGGAAATGACATTTTGATAAGGGAATGAAAATCGAATAAGGAAATGAAAATCTAAAATTGAATAAGGAAATGACATTTTAATAAGGGAATGAAAATCGAATAAGGAAATGAAAATCTAAAATTGAATAAGGAAACGGAAATGAAATAAGAAAATGGAAAGCGAATAAGGAAATGAAAATTGAATAAGGAAATATAAATTCAATAAGGAAATGTTAATCAAAAATCGAAAAATGAAATGAAATGGAGAATTGAAGGAAGTGCTAATTAATAAGGAAATAGAAACGAATAAGGAAATGACAGTCGAATAACGAAACGAAAATTGGATAAGGAAATAACAGTTGAAAAGGAAATGAATGTCGAAAAGAAAATCAAAATCAAACATCGAATAAGGACATGGAAGGCAAATAAGGAAATGAAAGTCGAATAAGGAAATGGAAACGAATAAGAAATAGAAACCGAATAAGGAAATGGAAAACGAATAAGGAAATAGAAACCGAATAAGGAAATGAAAATCGAATAAGGAAATAGAAACCGAATAAGGAAATGAAAAATCGAATAAGGAAATAGAAACCGAATAAGGAAATGAAATCAAATAAGGAAATAGAAACCGAATAAGGAAATAGAAACCGAATAAGGAAATGAAAATCGAATAAAGAAATAAAAATCGAATAAGGAAATGAAAATCGAATAAGAAAATAGAAACCGAATAAGGAAATGAAAATCGAATAAGGAAATAGAAACCGAATAAGGAAATGAAAATCGAATAAGGAAATAGAAACCGAATAAGGAAATGAATATCGAATAAGGAAATAGAAACCGAATAAGGAAATGAAAATCGAATAAGGAAATAAAAATCGAATAAGGAAATGAAAATCGAATAAGGAAATAGAAACCGAATAAGGAAATACAAAATCGAATAAGGAAATAGAAACCGAATAAGGAAATAGAAACGGAATAAGGAATTGAAAATCGAATAAGGAAATAAAATCGAATAAGGAAATAGAATCTGAATAAGGAAATGAAAATCGAATAAGGAAATAGAAACCGAATAAGGAAATAGAAATTTAATAAGGAAATAGAAACCGAATAAGGAAATTGAAACCGAATAAGGAAATGAAAATCGAATAAGGAAATAAAATCGAATAAGGAAATGAAAATCGAATAAGGAAATAGAAACCGAATAAGGAAATGAAAATCGAATAAGGAAATAGAAAACGAATGAGGAAATAGAAACCGAATAAGGAAATGAAAATCGAATAAGGAAATAGAAACCGAATAAGGAAATGAAAAATCGAATAAGGAAATAGAAACCGAATAAGGAAATCAAATCAAATAAGGAAATTGAAACCGAATAAGGAAATAGAAACCGAATAAGGAATTGAAAATCGAATAAGGAAATAAAAATCGAATAAGGAAATGAAAATCGAATAAGAAAATAGAAACCAAATAAGGAAATGAAAATCGAATAATGAAATAGAAACCGAATAAGGAAATAGAAACCGAATAATGAAATGAAGATCAAATAAGGAAATGAAAATCGAATAAGGAAATAGAAACCGAATAAGGAAATAGAAACCGAATAAGGAAATGAAGATCAAATAAGGAAATAGAAACCGAATAAGGAAATAGAAACTGAATAAGGAAATGAAAATCGAATAAGGAAATAGAAACCGAATAAGGAAATGAAAATCGAATAAGGACATAGAAGCCGAATAAGGAAATGAATATCGAATAAGGAAATAGAAACCGAATAAGGAAATGAAAATCGAATAAGGAAATAAAAATCGAATAAGGAAATGAAAATCGAATAAGGAAATAGAAACCGAATAAGGAAATGAAAAATCGAATAAGGAAATAGAAACCGAATAAGGAATTGAAAATCGAATAAGGAAATAGAAACCGAATAAGGAAATAGAAACTGAATAAGGAAATAGAAACCGAATTAGGAAATAGAAACCGAATAAGGAAATGAAAATCGAATAAGGAAATAAAAATCGAATAAGGAAATGAAAATCGAATAAGGAAATAGAAACCGAATAAGGAAATGAAAATCGAATAAGGAAATAGAAACCGAATAAGGAAATGCAAAATCGAATAAAGAAATAGAAACCGAATAAGGAAATGAAAAATCGAATAAGGAAATGGAAACCAAATAAGGAAATAGAATCTGAATAAGGAAATGAAAATCGAATAAGGAAATAGAAACCGAATAAGGAAATAGAAACTGAATAAGGAAATAGAAACCGAATAAGGAAATTGAAACCGAATAAGGAAATGAAAATCGAATAAGGAAATAGAAACCGAATAAGGAAATGAAAATCGAATAAGGAAATAGAAACCGAATAAGGAAATGAAAATCGAATAAGGAAATAGAAACCGAATAAGGAAATGAAAAATCGAATAAGGAAATGAAAATCGAATAAGGAAATAGAAACCGAATAAAGAAATTAAAACAAAATTTGAGGAAAAAAAATTTTGAGGAAAAAATTTCAGAAAAAAAATTTGAAGAAAAAAAAATTTTGAGAAAAAAATTTTGAGGAAAAAAATTTTGAGGAAAAAAAATTCAGTTTGGACTTTTTCAAAATTTGAATATCGAAAAAGGAAAAAGGAAAAAGGAAACAACTTGTGTCTGGTTAATTTAGGACCCTTTGGACCTCAATGTGATATTATCTTATTAATAATGAAAAGAAATAAGGCTTAGATTAAGCATTTCAAAGAACCCTATATATATTCAATTTATGTTGAAATCAAACACAGTTTAATTTTGGACCCCGATTTGGACTAACAAGTTTTGTTCGAACAGAAATCCTTTATTTTTACTAGCACTGGTTCAGTACCATTATTTTCCTCTGTCTTACATTGTCAGCATGTGAAGTGTTTTGTGGACTTTTGTTTTGTCTTTTCGTTATAATTCTCTTGGCCATATTGTGTTCTGTTTTTTATTCGACTTTTATAGATTTCGATTGGTGTTTGATCTCCTTTATAACATGTGAGTCATCTATTCTCAAGGATTCAAATGGCTGGGTTGCACAAAATATTTCTTAAACAAAATATGGCATACTAGTAACATTAATATACGAAAAAACCAAACGCAAATAATCTATAAGCAACGCAATATTGATTGGCGCATAACTTCAATATGTGTGCAATCTTTCTGTGAGTTTCAATGATATGGGTTGAAAAATGTCGACGGAGTTGAAATCAGAATTACACAAATCAATTTCAACAAATAATTCCATAATAATAGATCCACAACTGAACTGCAACAGGCTTGACAAAATCAGTAGAGGAAAAGCACTTAATGACATACAACTTCAATATAGATTCACGATTTTTGAAATACGAAAACATATCTTGACATAGATTTCAACGTTTCAATGACTTGTATCTTAAGCTCTGTTCACAATGAAATAAGGTAGCTTTGAAAAGGATTCACATACAATTATGACAACTGAAAACTTAGATCTGCAGTTTCGTACAGGAAGTTTTTCAAATTCACAAACAGAATAATGAAATGCCCGATAAAGATTATGATTTCAATAAGGACATTTCATACATTATTCCAGCCATAGACTGGGTTATTATTGAATAGATGATTAAAATCTGTTATATTGAACAGATGAGGCATCATACATGTCATAGCTGCTACTTTATTATCTTTAGTTTAATCGCTATCATCAGTCCTATGAAAATTAAAATATTAGGCTAATTTTGGAAGTCCCAGACCAGAACCAATTTGAAAATTGATAAATTGACTCAAGATTTGTCCTTGTTGGAACCATGTTCTTTAGTAAATTTGAACAAAACTGTAAAATATATAAAAGATATTTTTTGAAACAATCTTTAATTATTCTTTTTGTTTTATTCGACTTTTTTTTTAATTATATATAGTATAGTAACAATCTTACATGGTCATAAGTGGTACTACGAATAAATCGTAACGGCTATATATATATATACTAGAACACACCCGCGACATCGCGGTTCCGTGACTGAATTAAAGTACCTACGCCTTATGTTTAGCCTTTACTTTTTGTATTCGTATTGTCATCTAATAAAGTCATGCTGATTATAAGGTGCACATTTTTCTGTGCTTTAAAAATCTTTGTTTGAACCCGTCCTGGGTTTCTAACTACTTCTGGTAGTAAGACCCGTCTAGGCCAGACTGGGAAACTGGGAAGGTTAATGCTCACATTTAATCTGTACTGATACGGCAAGTTCAGTGTCCTACTTTACACAATATCCCATGGTGGTGCTCCTATTAAAGGAGGAAGATACAGAACATACATACATACTTAAACCGGAAACTATATGTGACATATACTATTAGTATCGGTAGTGGATTCGACCCGGAACTTGTTAATTATTGGTTATATTAATTATTTGGAAAACAAAAGGGCCTGGAATGATGTAATTTTAATCAACACCATTGTCCTATATTAGTTATATATAAAGTTGAATTCTTTGAATCGTCGTCTTTAAGTCATGCCGGCTGACAAATTGGACCTCGTTATTTTAGTATTATAGATATACTGTACTGCTCTAAATTTCAAAATCTTAATAACGGCTACTGTACTGATCTTTATTTAAAAATCTTAATAACGGCTACTGTACTGCTCTTAATTTAAAAATCTTAATAACGGCTACTGTACTGCTCTAAATTTAAAAATCTTAATAACGGCTACTGTACTGCTCTTATTTTCAAAAATCTTAATAACGACTTCTGTACTGCTGTTAATTTAAAAATCTTAATAACGGCTACTGTACTGCTCTTAATTTTAAAAAATTAATAACGGCTACTGTACTGCTCTTAATTAAAAAAAATTAATAACGGCTACTGTACTGCTCTTAATTTTAATAAAATGCTCCGCAGGGCGCAGCTTGATACGACCGCAGAGGTCGAACCCTGAGTAGTTGGGGCAAGTATGGACACAACATTCAAGCTTGATACAGCTCTGAATTTGGATTGTGATTAAATATTTGACACAGCATAGGTTTCTGACACAGAATGAATGTGGTCTAAGAACTTAAAAATTTTAAATTGGACATTCACCTTTATGGTCCAATATCCAAAATCTAAATACATGGTTAGATTCAGCATATCAAAGAACCCCAAGAGTTCAATTTTTGATGAAATCAAACAAAGTTTAATTTTGGACCCTTTTGACCTCAATGTGGACAAAGTTGATAACGGGGCCCAAAAATCAAAAATCTAAATACATGGTTAGATTCAGCATATCAAAGAACCCCATATATTCAATTTTTGCTGAAATCAAACAAAGTTTAATTTTGGACCCCGATTTGGACCAAATTGAAAACTGGGCCCATAATCAAAAATCTAAATACATGTTTAGATTCAGCATATCAAAGAACCCTAAGAATTCAATTTTTGTTAAAATCAAACTAAGTTTAATTTTGGACCCTTTGGACCTTAATGTAGACCAATTTGAAAACAGGACTAAAATTAAGAATCTAAATACACGGTTAGATTCGGCATATCAAAGAACCCCAATAATTCAATTTTTGATGAAATCAAACAAAGTTTAATTTTGGACCCTTTGGACCTCAATGTGGACCAATTTAAAACGGGGCCCAAAATCCAAAAACTTAATACACGGTTAGATTCAGCATATTAAAGAACCCCAAGAATTCAAGAATAAAATCCCATTGAAATTGGTCAAGAAATAAGCAATTTATACAAAGTATCTTCTTTTGCACAATACTGTGCAACTGAATATTCTTGCTATTGCCCAATACTGTACAATTGACAATTTCTTGCTATTGCGCTATTGCGCAATATTGTGCTATTGGATATTTCTTGCTATTGCGCAATACTGTGCAATTGAAGATTTCTTGCTATTGCGCAATACTGTGCAACTGAAAATTTCTTGCTATTGCACAATACTTATTATATAATAATTTACACATCCTGTTTGGTGTGTATCTCCTGCCATATCATTATTATTTGCTTTTAAATATAAATCAGAAATAACCAACTTAAAATGGAAAATTTTAAAGAAAAAAAAGGAAAAAAAAAAAAAATCCCCCCCCCCAAATTTTTGAACCCCCTTATGATTCATCACCACCAAACTCAATCCCAGCCTTCCCTTTGAGGTATGGTACCTTGCAGTACAATTTCAGAGAGATCCATACACTTGAACACAAGTTATTGTCTGGAAACTAGAAAAATGCTTATTTTTGGCCCTTGGCCCCAAATTCCTAAACGTTTAGGCAATTACCCCCAAACTCAAACCCAGCTTTCCCTTTGTGACATGGAACCTTGTGGTACAATTTCATAAAGATCCATACACTTACACACAAGTTATTGTCCTGAAACTAGAAAAATGCTTGTTTTTTGCCCCTTTTTGGCCCCTCATTCCTAAAATTTTGAGGCAATTAGCCCCAAAATCAATCCCAGCCTTCCATTTGTGGTATGGTACCTTGCAGTACAATTTCAGAGATCAATACACTTGAACACAAGTTATTGTCTGGAAACTAGAAAAATACTTATTTTTGGCCCCTTTTTGGCCCCTTATTCCTAAACGTTTTGGGCAATTACCCCCAAACTCAATTCCAGCTTTTCCTTTGTGATATGGAACCTTGTGGTACAATGTCAGAGAGATCCATACACTAACACACAAGTTATGTCTGGAAGTTACAAAAATGCTTATTTTTGGCCCTTTTGGCCCCTAATTCCTTAACTGTTGGTTCCATAACCCCAAAATCAATCCGTACCTTCCTTTGTGGTATTGAACCTTATGGTAAAATTTCATAGAGATCCATTCACTTTAACTAAAGTTAGAGTGCGAAAACTGATGTGTCTTCGGACGACGACGACGACGACGCCAACGTCATACCAATATACGACCGCAAAATTTTTGCGGTCGTATAAAATCTTAATAACGGCTACTGTACTGCTCTTAATTTCAAAAATCTTAATTTAAAAATATCATAATAACGGCTACTGTACTGGTCTTAATTATAATTTCAAAAATGTTAAGGAGGTAAACATGTTTATCTTTAATGCAGTCCTTAGTCTAAGATTTACAAGTGAAAGGTTTAGCTAGCTATAAAACCAGGTTAAATCCACCATTTTATACATAAGGAAATGTCTGTACCAAGTCAGGAATATGACAGTTGTTCCATTCGTTTGATGCGTTTGAGCTTTTGATTTTGCCATTCGATAAAGGACTTTCCAATTTGAATTTTCTTGGAGTTTGGTATTTTGTTATTTTACTTTTTCAGATTGTTCGAATTCTTCTAGGTTTTGAAGACCTTCAATTAAGTGAACCTCTTTTTCCATGTTATTTTTAGTTTGCTTACAATTTTTCTTTACACATGTTACAGTCAACATGAGTATTAATTCAAATTTGTTCATATAAACTTTTTATAATAATAAATAGGGAATGTGTCCATGGGACACATATGATGCCCTGCTTGCATATCATATAAAGTTATAAAGGGACATAACTGAAGAACAGTAAAAGTGACGCTACCCAAATCTGTACTTGAATCTGAGTTTTGTGGTAATAAGTATTGTGTATAAGTTTCATAACATTTGGTTGAGACTAACTTAAGTTAGAGAACGGAAACGAAAAATTCAGCAATTTTTTCCATTTGTAAAGGGGCATAACTCTAGAACAGTAAAAGTGACACCACCAAAATTCAAACTTGATCTGTATTTTGTGGTAATAAGCAATGTGTATAAGTTTCATAACATTTGGTTGAGGCAAACTGAAGTTAGAGAACGGAAACAACACTTTGAGACGTAAAGACGTACGGACAGACAAGGGTAAAACTTAATGCCCCCTCCGCTACGGCGGGGGCATAAAAAATGAGAGCTGCTAATAGACTATGTAGATGTGATTCAACACACATTTAAGTCTTACTGGGCAAATACCAGATTAAAGATATTTTACAATATAAGTTTTGATGGCTATATTCTTGTTTTGTGGTCAATATGATAGTCAATACTAATCATGCTAATGTATGGAACGCCAAAACTGTCTTGTTATGACCATTTTCATTATATGATGTGCATTTACCTTTATATGATGTGCACTTGTCATTATATGATGTGCAAACACCATTATATTATGTGCAAATATCCTTATAGTATGTGCAAGTATCCTTATATGATGTCAAAACATCCTTATATGATGTGCAAATATACTTATATGATGTGCATATATACTTATATGATGTGCAAATATACTTATATGATGTGCAAATGTACTTATACGATGTGCAAAGATCCTTATATGATGTGCAAATATACTTATATGATGTGCAAATATACTTATATGATGTGCAAATGTACTTATATTGTGTACAATCAGCTTTATATGATGTGGTTGTGTCATTATATTATGTGGTTGTAACTCGTTATTTTAGTATTATAGATATACTGTACTGCTCTAAATTTCAAAATCTTAATAACGGCTACTGTACTGATCTTTATTTAAAAATCTTAATAACGGCTACTGTACTGCTCTTAATTTAAAAATCTTAATAACGGCTACTGTACTGCTCTAAATTTAAAAATCTTAATAACGGCTACTGTACTGCTCTTATTTTCAAAAATCTTAATAACGACTTCTGTACTGCTGTTAATTTAAAAATCTTAATAACGGCTACTGTACTGCTCTTAATTTTAAAAAATTAATAACGGCTACTGTACTGCTCTTAATTTAAAAAAAATTAATAACGGCTACTGTACTGCTCTTAATTTTAATAAAATGCTCCGCAGGGCGCAGCTTGATACGACCGCAGAGGTCGAACCCTGAGTAGTTGGGGCAAGTATGGACACAACATTCAAGCTTGATACAGCTCTGAATTTGGATTGTGATTAAATATTTGACACAGCATAGGTTTCTGACACAGAATGAATGTGGTCTAAGAACTTAAAAATTTTAAATTGACATTCACCTTTATGGTCCAATATCCAAAATCTAAATACATGGTTAGATTCAGCATATCAAAGAACCCCAAGAGTTCAATTTTTGATGAAATCAAACAAAGTTTAATTTTGGACCCTTTTGACCTCAATGTGGACAAAGTTGATAACGGGGCCCAAAAATCAAAAATCTAAATACATGGTTAGATTCAGCATATCAAAGAACCCCATATATTCAATTTTTGTTGAAATCAAACAAAGTTTAATTTTGGACCCTGATTTGGACCAAATTGAAAACTGGGCCCATAATCAAAATCTAAATACATGTTTAGATTCAGCATATCAAAGAACCCTAAGAATTCAATTTTTGTTAAAATCAAACTAAGTTTAATTTTGGACCCTTTGGACCTTAATGTAGACCAATTTGAAAACAGGACTAAAATTAAGAATCTAAATACACGGTTAGATTCGGCATATCAAAGAACCCCAATAATTCAATTTTGATGAAATCAAACAAAGTTTAATTTTGGACCCTTTGGACCTCAATGTGGACCAATTTAAAACGGGGCCCAAAATCCAAAAACTTAATACACGGTTAGATTCAGCATATTAAAGAACCCCAAGAATTCAAGAATAAAATCCCATTGAAATTGGTCAAGAAATAAGCAATTTATACAAAGTATCTTCTTTTGCACAATACTGTGCAATTGAATATTTCTTGCTATTGCCCAATACTGTACAATTGACAATTTCTTGCTATTGCGCTATTGCGCAATATTGTGCTATTGGATATTTCTTGCTATTGCGCAATACTGTGCAATTGAAGATTTCTTGCTATTGCGCAATACTGTGCAATTGAAAATTTCTTGCTATTGCACAATACTTATTATATAATAATTTACACATCCTGTTTGGTGTGTATCTCCTGCCATATCATTATTATTTGCTTTTAAATATAAATCAGAAATAACCAACTTAAAATGGAAAATTTTAAAGAAAAAAAAAGGAAAAAAAAAAAAATCCCCCCCCCAAATTTTTGAACCCCCTTATGATTCATCACCCCCAAACTCAATCCCAGCCTTCCCTTTGAGGTATGGTACCTTGCAGTACAATTTCAGAGAGATCCATACACTTGAACACAAGTTATTGTCTGAAACTAGAAAATGCTTATTTTTGGCCCTTTTGGCCCCAAATTCCTAAACGTTTAGGGCAATTACCCCAAACTCAAACCCAGCTTTCCTTTGTGACATGGAACCTTGTGGTACAATTTCATAAAGATCCATACACTTACACACAAGTTATTGTCCTGAAACTAGAAAATGCTTGTTTTTGCCCCTTTTGGCCCCTCATTCCTAAAATTTTGAGGCAATTGCCCCAAAATCAATCCCAGCCTTCCATTTGTGGTATGGTACCTTGCAGTACAATTTCAGAGAGATCAATACACTTGAACACAAGTTATTGTCTGGAAACTAGAAAAATACTTATTTTTGGCCCCTTTTGGCCCTTATTCCTAAACGTTTTGGGCAATTACCCCAAATTCAATTCCAGCTTTTCCTTTGTGATATGGAACCTTGTGGTACAATGTCAGAGAGATCCATACACTAACACACAAGTTATGTCTGGAAGTTACAAAATGCTTATCTTTGGCCCTTTTGGCCCTAATTCCTTAACTGTTGGTTCCATAACCCCAAAATCAATCCGTACCTTCCTTTGTGGTATTGAACCTTATGGTAAAATTTCATAGAGATCCATTCACTTTAACTAAAGTTAGAGTGCGAAAACTGATGTGTCTTCGGACGACGACGACGACGACGCCAACGTCATACCAATATACGACCGCAAAATTTTTTGCGGTCGTATAAAAATCTTAATAACGGCTACTGTACTGCTCTTAATTTCAAAAATCTTAATTTAAAAATATCATAATAACGGCTACTGTACTGGTCTTAATTATAATTTCAAAAATGTTAAGGAGGTAAACATGTTTATCTTTATTAATGCAGTCCTTAGTCTAAGATTTACAAGTGAAAGGTTTAGCTAGCTATAAAACCAGGTTAAATCCACCATTTTATACATAAGGAAATGTCTGTACCAAGTCAGGAATATGACAGTTGTTCCATTCGTTTGATGCGTTTGAGCTTTTGATTTTGCCATTCGATAAAGGACTTTCCAATTTGAATTTTCTTGGAGTTTGGTATTTTGTTATTTTACTTTTTCAGATTGTTCGAATTCTTCTAGGTTTTGAAGACCTTCAATTAAGTGAACCTCTTTTTCCATGTTATTTTTAGTTTGCTTACAATTTTTCTTTACACATGTTAGAGTCAACATGAGTATTAATTCAAATTTGTTCATACAAACTTTTTATAATAATAAATAGGGAATGTGTCCATGGGACACATATGATGCCCTGCTTGCATATCATATAAAGTTATAAAGGGACATAACTGAAGAACAGTAAAAGTGACGCTACCCAAATCTGTACTTGAATCCGAGTTTTGTGGTAATAAGTATTGTGTATAAGTTTCATAACATTTGGTTGAGACTAACTTAAGTTAGAGAACGGAAACGAAAAATTCAGCAATTTTTCCATTTGTAAAGGGCATAACTCTAGAACAGTAAAGTGACACCACCAAAATTCAAACTTGATCTGTATTTTGTGGTAATAAGCAATGTGTATAAGTTTCATAACATTTGGTTGAGGCAAACTGAAGTTAGAGAACGGAAACAACACTTTGGGACGTAAAGACGTACGGACAGACAAGGGTAAACTTAATGCCCCTCCGCTACGGCGGGGCATAAAAATGAGAGCTGCTAATAGACTATGTAGATGTGATTCAACACACATTTAAGTCTTACTGGGCAAATACCAGATTAAAGATATTTTACAATATAAGTTTTGATGGCTATATTCTTGTTTTGTGGTCAATATGATAGTCAATACTAATCATGCTAATGTATGGAACGCCAAAACTGTCTTGTTATGACCATTTTCATTATATGATGTGCATTTACCTTTATATGATGTGCACTTGTCATTATATGATGTGCAAACACCATTATATTATGTGCAAATATCCTTATAGTATGTGCAAGTATCCTTATATGATGTCAAAACATCCTTATATGATGTGCAAATATACTTATATGATGTGCATATATACTTATATGATGTGCAAATATACTTATATGATGTGCAAATGTACTTATACGATGTGCAAAGATCCTTATATGATGTGCAAATATACTTATATGATGTGCAAATATACTTATATGATGTGCAAATGTACTTATATTGTGTACAATCAGCTTTATATGATGTGGTTGTGTCATTATATTATGTGGTTGTAACCTTATATGATGTGGTTCGGTTTACTTCATGATATGATGGCGAAACGTCATTATATGATGTGCTTTCATCGTCGTTATGGTCAATGAACATGATTACGATTAGAACGATTACTGTCTACGTCACAACTGATTCCGATCTGCTTCTGTGGAATTACTATAAACCTGGCGCAAATCTGTAGCCATCGTTTGGAAAATGGTTGAGATTTAAAAGAGATAAACATTGGCTTGTTGGTACCTCGTTTTAAGATGAAAAGATCACATCTGATACTGTTGGAAAATTGTCAAAATATGAATTGCAAAGTTCAGTTTTAATCGATGGGTCTACAATAATAAACATACGGGGTCTACAATAATGAACATACGGTTATAGTTATTAAATTTAAGAACTAATTCTTTTATGCCATGCTCAGTTTATGCTAATTTTAATAAGGGTAGGCATTATATTTATCAATATCTTTTTACCTAGCGTTAGCGTTTTTTCTATAAGAAGTTATTACATGAATATCCAGTATGTTCTCTTTTTTTGTAATTTTGCCTCATTTTAGCTGTTCAAGTTTCTCTTTCTATATTACTTTTCTTAAGATAGACACAAAAATGGGAAAAAATCTGACATTGATAGGGTAATGACATATAAGGGACCGGTCATTTGTAATCCCAAAAAGAGGGGATAGGAAGCAATTAAGGAGGCCTTTGATTTAATTTTTTTTTTGGATGGAAGGGTGGTATTCAATTTTTTATAGTTATATATTTGCCGCCGTATAATGTTATGGCGATGTCTTCGTCGTCCATAAATATTTTGTTGCCAGACAATAACTGTTTATGAATTAGGGGCCAAAACGGGACAAAAACAAACAATTTTTATGGTTCTTTGTTATGCTGAATCTAACAATATATTTAGATTTTTGATATTGGACCTTATAATAGGTAAATGTCCATTTTCATCTTTTTAAAATCTTAGACCACATTCATTATGTGTCACAAACCTATGATGTGTCAGATATTTAATCATATCAAAATTCAGAGCTGTATCAAGCTTGAAAGGTGTGTCCATACTTGCCCTAACTGTTCAGGGTTAGACCTCATCGAACACCCCCTTCCCTTACAGTAAAAAATAATAGTTTTGACTCGAAAGACATCAATTTGTACGCCCCGCTGAGCTCACCTCAATTATTAAAACCTAAATCCTTAGTTTCAACAATTTCTTCTAGCAGAGTATTTTTTTTATCTGAAGCTAATATTGAATGAAAGTGTGGTAAATATCAATGAGACAATAACCGGCATATCCAAATTAAGTTCCCTAAAGTCGCAAACAACTTCCACACTTGAAGTTCTAGATCCACTACTGACGCAATATTTTAAACTTATAATGCAATAGAAACTTAATGTTTTTTTCTGGTTTTTTTTGTTATTACGAACAAAAGTATTGAGAAATGTGTGTGTGATTGTTCGGTGGTGACTTTTTTTTTTTTTGGGGTTGTGAAATGTTTGTGTCTTTGGAAAGTGGGGTCGTGATTGTTCTTTTTTTCTTTCTTCAAGGTCAAGGCTTGAAAAAATAAGAGAAATTCCATGTTTCCTCCCACGTCCCCACCCCCAATGAAAGAAAATGGCCAAAATAACCCAAATGGGACCTTTACTATAGAATATATTCAGACACATTGCACTATTTGTTTTTTTTTTAAATCTATTGTAGTTTTCAAGATAAACGCAAAATATTAAAAGCCGCCGCCGTAAAATCTTCACTTAAAAAAATTAAACACAAAACACAACTCTCTATCTATAAGAGACCAACAGGTCTCAGTAAACAATAAAAAAATTTTATGTTAATTTAGACACCAATCTGATTAAATTACAGATATTGTGTGTCCAAGCTTTGCTTACGCGGATCTGAGAACGCTCCATTCTATTTTCTGTTAAAGACCTTTGGGATTCTCTGGTTTTGTCGGATTGATACACACCTTCATAAATTTGAGGGCTGAAATTTCATTGGCTGATGTAATATTTACCAGAACAGAAGGTAAAATGAAGTGTTGTCAGATCCTTGTATCCAAAGCTTAGACAGATGATCTGTATATTGTATCTTAATCAGATTGGTTAGGCACCGACATTTCATCTAGTGTGGGCAGGAGCACGTGTATTTCATTGTGCTTAGGACAAACATATTTTTCGATTTTGATAAAAAATAAACTTTTTTTTTTCAATTACATGGTTATTCTTTTTTTAATTTCATTATTGTTTTATTTTTCCCTCATTTTCAAAGGAAACAAACTATTTCGGTTCCCTTCTGAAATAGATAAAATCTCTTTCAAGAAATTTGGAATCAAACATTTACAAAAAAACATGCCCCCCACTCGACAAAAAAAAATCAATGCTCGGTACATTAGCCCTGTTTACTTGAGTATGGAGGTGTATATATGAGCGGCTTCCCACGAAACCTTTTATATAGCGGGTTACTGTTTAGTGGCGGTGCTTTCGTGGTAGCATATTCGTCTCGAGTGCTGGAAGTCGTGGGTTCGAACAAAAGACTTGAAAATCGATATTTGCTGCTTCCTGCTAAGCATGCGAAATTAAGGAGTAAGAGCAAAGACTGGTCAGCTCGGAATCAGAATAATGTCTCCGGTAAGGCGACATGTCTTCCTGTGAAATAGCATGTTGATAATCCGGCTCAGGGTGTCGGTCTAGTACAAAGCAGGGTTAATATTCATATCACATTAACATGTTCTCGTACGAATATGCATATCAATTTGCCGCTGGACGTCAAGCATCCATCCATAATCATCTAGTTGAAGCTATGAAATAAATGCACGAAAACATAATAAAAAGCTGCACGCAAATGTGATGCACCGAGTTGAAGTTCATCCCATATCTCCTTTAATCCATTTCGTGGGGGGGGGGAAGACTCGGTGGCCGAGTGGTCTAAGTAGCTACGTAGTCGAACTACTGTATCACTAGCCTGTCAACACTTAGGTTGTGAGTTCGAATCCCGCAGGTGACAGGTAAGCTCGACCCCAATCTTAATTGACTAGAATTGTCAGTCTTCCTACAGAAGGCCGGTGGTTCTCTCCGGGCACTTCGGCTTCCTCCACCAATATAAACTCACCGCCACGAAATAGCATGATAGTGTCGAAAGTGGCGTTAAACACCAATCAATCAACCAATCAATCATCCATACCGGTATGATTATGCATGAGTAGATATAAAGCTATTTTTATGAAATATTCTTAAAACTGACTGTGAGTTCATTGGTGTCTTTTGCAATGAATAGAAATAAGACGATGTGGTATGAGTGCCAGTGAGGACAACTCTCGATCCAAGTCACAATTTGTAAAATGGAAACAATTATAGGCCAAAGTACGGCCTTCAACACGGAGCCTTTGCTCAAACCATAAAGGGCCACACAATTTGTTTTATCATATTTTCGCCGCAGCCGGGAAATTCTTCAAAGAGATACTGAGTGTATTAATTGATCCTAATCTTCCTCCGAAATGTTTGAAACGTTGATTTTTGTTAAATTGCACTGTCTCATTTTCCTATAAATGCAATTTCGCTAGCGATAGCTACAAATTTGAGCAGGGTTTTGTTAACTCCGCAGTAGCAGATCGGAATCAGTTATGACGTAGACAGTAATCATTCTAATCGTATCATTGACTATAACGACGATGAAAGCACATCATATAATGACGTTTCGACATCATATAATGAAGTAAACCGAACCACATCATATAAGATTACAAGCACATTATATAATGACACAGCCACATCATATAAAGATGTTTGCACATAATATAAGGAAAATGCACATCATATAAGGATATTTGCACATCATATAAGTATATTTGCACTTCATATAAATATATTTGCACACCATATAAGGATCTTTGCACATCATATAAGTACATTTGCACATCATATAAGTATATTTGCACATCATATAAGTACATTTGCACATCATATAAGAATGTTTGCACATCATATAAGTACATTTGCACATCATATAAGTATATTTGCACATCATATAAGTATATATGCACATCATATAAGTATGTTTGCACATCATATAATGATGATTGCACATCATATAAGGATATTTGCACTCATATAGGATATTTGCACATCATATTAAGGTGTTTGCCCATCATATAATGACAAGTGCACATCATATAAAGGTAAATGGGCATAACAAGACAGTTTTGGCGTTCCATACTAATGTATCATGTGTATTGCGTTGTCGTGCTTATCAACCCTTACTCTTAATTTAAAGTATCAGAAAACAAGACGTAAATGACCGACACATCCGAAAAGCGCACACACATAATGTGACATTTCAGTTCATCACTGTTGATATCTTGAGATACTGACTATAAATATGAAGGCATAATGTTCCGTAGTATTAGAGAAATGAGTGACGAAAAAAATAAGTTCCTTAAAGAATTGAGAAATTTTAATTCAAAGTGTAAAATAAACAGGAGAGTTTTACCACATTACAAAGTTAACTGATCACTGTCAAGCTGCTGACATAATATAAAAGCATTCTGTGTAGTATTGTGACTCTCTATAACAAGTGTGAGGAAAATATTTGTTGGACGAACCCACAGACAATCAGGCTGAGAAGGTAATTGCAATATGTGGGTATATTTATCATATTCAATCATACATCAGGATGATTCAGGTAACTTGTTCTATCATATACCCATTGATATCGATACCCTTATGCCAAGAAAAGGTCACTAGCAAAATATCATATTCTGGTCATTTCAACAAAGTGAGCAAAAAATACATCTTACAAGCTCTATGTACACGAAACAAAACAAGATTTAAGAAGGCATACAGTTAAAACAGGCATCTACCTAAAAGTCAGGTTCGTACGTCACTAGAAACATGACAATATGTATGCTGTGAGTTTTCTTTTTAGAATCATAAGATTATGTATTTATACATGATCGTCTTTTTTATGTTCTCAGGACTGCTAAACAGCAGAATGATTTTCAATGCTGCATAAACCAGATTTTACAAATGCTTCGCCGAGAATTTCTTGAGAGAATGCTTCGTTGTATGCTTCACATGCCACGTCACAAAAATAAATTGGTTCATTTGAATGAATTTTTCTAAGACAAATTTCGTCATAACAATCCTGAAGCTGAGCACTACAGCAATGTTCTATTGGGCTGAGACTCCTATCACAGTTAGCAGGTATAAACTGTGTTAAAATGTTATTGTCTTTTGTAAAACCAATCAATTCAACGCAAAGGTGTGACTTAAATCCATCTAAAATCAATAGCACAGATTCATTTGTGCGTTCTGGTAAAAACTTGATAAAGTGGTTTTTCATGTAGTCCACAAATACAAAACTAGTGTAACCATTCTCCGACACAACTGTTGGGATGTTATTCATGCTGTTTACAGCATTATCGTGAGTTTCTTGTTCTTGGAATATGAAATATGGAGGAATAGCGATCCCGGACGCACTTCCACATCCAATTACTCCTATACTTTGAGATTCTTTGGTTTTGATTACTGATACATGTAAATTGAACACGAAATGTGGCTTAAAAGTAAAATCATGTTTATCTAATAAATCTCCAAACTCTTTAAAAAATCTGTTCTTACTCTCAGCTGCCGAGGCCAATATATCACGCTTTCTAGGTCTTTTAGTATATAGCATTTGCAATTCAGGCCAGCGATTGAAGAATCCACGGTACCATTTGAGAGTCAGATGTTGATCACTGGTTCTTTTTTCCATCAGAACACAATAATCTGTGGCGATATCTGTAATCTCTTTACACGTATAATAATAACCACATTTTGCCATACGACTGACCTCATCGGCTAATTTGTTCTCTTCTTCTTTGGTGAACAAAGTTCCTCGACCGATATTCTCACAATCTATACTCCTTTTCCCGTCTAATCGATCTCGGAGTGTTTCCCGGGGAACACCATAAAGTCTACAGGCGGTACGTACTGGTATTCCTCCATCCTTTACGGCATAATAAGCATCTAATAAGGCTTGGTGGTGATACTGCCTATTTTTCCTTTTAGATTTTGGAGTATCAAATAAATCCTGAAAAATAGAGTCAAAAGATACGATGGGGACAATA
Organism: Mytilus coruscus; assembly: GCA_017311375.1. Lineage (NCBI taxonomy): Eukaryota > Metazoa > Mollusca > Bivalvia > Mytilida > Mytilidae > Mytilus > Mytilus coruscus. The sequence continues at coordinate 43,918,098 of CM029598.1, forward strand.
AAAGTTAAATTAGACCAAGCCACAAATAGTACAGACGACCCGTATCATTGTTCCGAATCCGACGGATTTTCTCTTAATTTAAGTTTCTGAATTAACTGACAGGAGTTCTGTTTCACTTCTCTAGTCTAAATGGGAAGGTATATTTATTCAATGGAATATAATGGTTAAAACAAGAATGTGTCCATAGTACACGGATGCCCCACTCGCATTATCATTTTCTATGTTCAGTGGTCCGTGAAATTGGGATAAAAACTCTAATTTGTCATTAAAATATAAAATATTAAACTAGGATCCATTAAGATTAAGCCAAAATAAACCATGTAAGATTATTCAAAATCGAAAATTACATAATTATCTTGGTAAGGAACATCAGTATTCATTTGTAAACAAAATCTATCTATGCCTCCCAATACTGGTCCCCCTCTTCATTCATAAAAAAACTAGAACACACAATTTGCAAATCAGGAAACAATCTAAATTTAAAGATTTTTATCCTTTAATTTTGGCGATTTAAGAATTTATCTCGACATTCTTAGCATTGTACTATGACAAATATGTATTAAAATATTGACTTGATATAAAGCAGTATTACATAATTATTTTATAGAATTGGATGATATAAATTACATGAATAAGTAGTGTATGTTCTTATTAAAAAGAAATAGGCAGCTCATCTTAATCATGTTAATGAAATAAATCTTAAGGGAATTAACTATTTGTGCTCTAAATTTCTATTTTTGAATGCTCATTCGGTTATCACTATGAAAAACCTTCGTATATGAATTACAACTGATATTTTATAATTAACATGTATTAATGTTTTTTTAATTCTTATTAATCTACTATAATATTAATTATTTATGCGGTTTTTTTCATGCTGAGTGTTCTTGCGTTTATTTGTACTGTATTCGTGTCATGTACTGTTGTCATTATAGCGATATTTTTAAACATTGCCATATAAGCGGGAGGTTCGGCTAGCCAATTAACCTGTTCAACCATCATTTTTTCTATAAATGTCCTGTACCAAGTCAGGAATATGGTAGATGTTATCAAATAGTCCGTTTCTAGTCATGTTGGCGTTACAAGTGGGGTCCGTTTTTTCATGCGAACAAAGGTTATAATATATGTTTTAATATATATGTATTTTGATATTCAGTTGGTTCATAAATGTTAAGACTGTGGTGTTTGAACATGTTGAACATCGTTAAACTACTGTTTCCTTTATATAAAAGTAATACTAGTATTTGCAAACATAATTTTCTTGCGTACCTGCGTACGTACAATGTATGTAAACTAATGACATGATATAATTATTTATCATGTTAATTGTATTATCACCTGAACATGCAGAATACTTGTTATTCTTTGGGCACTTAAACATTGTTAAATATCTTTATTTATAACTCATTGACTTTATATTTTCTCCTTGTAAATATTTCCTTCGTACACCACGGTCCATCAAGGACCTTTTACCCGCCCTTCTTTACTAACAGACAACAGAAAGGAGTTCAATGAACTTGTATCTTCTACAGGTGGCATTATGCCGTAGCGTATCACAAAGTTTTAAAAAATGTAAAATTGGTACTTTGTATTTGGCAAACCTCATACTCGCAAAGCGACGGGAGTTGTTAGATAAAAAGAACTTTTCTTTATAAGCGAATAACAAATAAGTGTATCTTCCTACTGATTGCAACGCCACATGGTTAATGCACATGTGACTAACGGGAAAAGGGAAACTGCCAGTTCTAAACTCTAAGTACTACTCCTCTAAAAGGGTCCCAGTAAACCTTCACCAAAACGCAAGGTATCGGCTGATGGTTATAGAAATTCCTCCTTTTCCACACTAAAGCGATTAAGGGGAAGAAGTCTTGTAAATGATGGTGCAATCCCTCTTGCAGAACTATCATCTGGGGAAGAGCTTTGCCAACTTCTTTCCTCTAAAATCTCATGAGAGTAGGACTGGTCAACTTCAAAGATTAGTGGAATATGGTCACTTTAGAAAACTGGGTTCTTTAATTACTGTTGGAGGAATGGGGCTGTCTGGAACTTCAGTTCCACGATTAGCCAATCCTGTCCGTGTTGTCTTCAGTTCTATTAAAGATGCCAGTAACGAGGTTGCCACACAAAATATCTCTTGATTCAAGAAAAGGTTCGCATACTTCTACTGAAAAGTAAATTGGAAGTGGTGAATTTGATGCTCAAGGTTTACATTCCTGTCGTTTTGTTGCTTCCAATTAAAGATCTCTCCTTCAACTATCAGCTGTTTGTGGAACCTTATTTTATGATAGAGAATAGCAGATCTATCAATAATTTAATTCATTTCGGAAACGTCTGTAAAACAACATATAATAACTAACCTTTGTTAGTCTTGTATGATTTTAAATTTTAGTTTCTTGTGTATATTTCGGAGTTTAGTATGACGTCCATTATCACTGAACTAGTATATATTTTTGTTTAGGGTCCAGCTGAAGCACGCCTCCAGGTGCGGGAGTTTCTCGCTGTATTGAAGACCCATTGGTGGCCTTCGGCAGTTGTTTGCTCATTGGTCGGGTTGTTGTCTCTTTGACACGTTCCCCATTTCCATTCTCAATTTTAATAAGGTTTAAATTCGTGGATACATTATTTCGTAGTTATTCCTTTATTTGATCGATATTCTAAATTATTTGAAGATCTAAATATAAAATATTCGCGTGATTTTCATTCTTGTAAAATAAACGGTAATAAATCGCTGACGAAAAATTAAAAAATAATCGACTTTATATCCCTCCGGAGCACCTGAGATAGCCCCCGATTTTCACTGGCATATATATGATTATAATCAGATAATCGTGGGATCTTTGTTGAGCTTTGTCTAACTTGTGGGTCGATGCCACAGTTGATGAGGGTTACTACCCGTAGGTCATGTAGGTTATCACCAGACCAGTAGTCAGCAAACATACATATTTACATGAAATATCAATGATAACATAAACATTGATATATATGCTCATTTACCTGTCAGTTTACATGGTTTACGGTTTATGAAACGTTGAATTATTGCCTTATCATTACTTGGCACAACTTTTTTGGGGGAAATTAATATTCTTCATATCGCGTTTTGTTTTGCCTTCCAACTTCCAACTGTTTTGATTCGAGTGTCACCCTGGTCACTATTGACACAATTGAGTCTTATGTTAACAAAGCACGCGTCTAGTTTACAAAATTTAAGCCTGGTATCTTTTATGAATTTTTACAATAAATGTACATGTATAAATGTACAACGTCACTGGAGCTGCCAGATACTTATTTTCACATCCCTAATTCACCTAGATTTCGAAAGTTCACGAGGTTTGCAATCAAAATCTAGATGTCAGATTTCTATCAAATGAATTCTGGATTCTCTGATATATACCTATTGTCTAGGAAGTAGCATCTCACTAACATATATACTGTACCAGACATTTTTCATTAGTGTGGCGCCCACTAGACGATTCGCTTTGAGGGTCACATCTGTCTTTAAAACACTTTCAGATCAGTGTTTGCTGTCAACTACAGACACCTAAAACGATAGTTGCTTATCTACATAACTAAGGTCCTTGGCGTGACACATTTCTTTTCTTTTCTCTTTTCTGTCCTTACAAAGATAGTCTCTTGTTTAGTGACAATCGCCATGCACCATCTCAATTCCATGTTCTAGTGAATATGAAGTGGAAGTTCCTTCTAGCATTATAACTCTAGTCTTTATTTGGATCGCCCAAGATCGACCTGTTAGCAATCAGTTTGAATCACAAATTGCACACATAACTTTCTCCAATCCAGCTACATCAACATGTATGTGCATGGATGAAAGCGCTGTTCAATTACATCTCTCCATCCTATCGCCTTCTTCACAAAATCGTTGCAAGACCAATTATATACTTCCGGCTTAGCCAAGACATGATGCATGATTTCAAAATGAACTTCAATATCTTCTTGTTCAACCACTTCTTCTTTTCACAGGATAGAAGTTTCATCTTCGTTTGGACAAAGTTGGAAATATACAATATATGTATGTTGTCGGAAAATATAAAATTTATTTGTATGAGCTTTAGAAACATGACGAAAAGCGAGGCTCTGCCGAGCTTTTCTCCTGTTTCGCAGCGAGTACAAATAAATTTTATATTTTCCGACAATGTACATATATTGTGTTTATCCTGAAATTACTCCCAACACTTGAATTTAGTTGTTAAAATCTAAATCATTGTCTCAGATTTCTCAAAGAAATCGACATAGTTGAAACGCGGACCGCGAAGAGGACCCCAAAATGAACTGGTTTGGAAACAGAAATATGCATATTACCGCTTGCTCAACATAGGAGTGGGGTTACAGGAGACTTTATTTGTACAAGTACAAATAAAGCAAAAATTTATTTGTATACCTGTTATTTGTACATTAGTAGGCTAATTGCAGGATAAAACCAATTATATTCATGCTTTGCAGCTGTAAGGTCTTCCCTCAGATAAACATGATAAAAGGAAATTTCTGATAAAGCAGCAAATTGTACTACAGGAACAATCTGGCTAGTTACTTCATGAGCTGTCTATTTTTCAAAATTGTTAATCGTATCATGCGTACCAAGGAATATTGATCTAAACAGTCATTAACAGTTAGCTGAAAAATTTCTGTTTCTTTTAAGAAAATGTTTGACACAAGTTTACTAGCAACATAAGCAAAGGCTTCAGCTAAGCTGTATGCAGAAGTATCCATCTCTCTGGAGCTGAGTTGAGGTCACGGTTTTGGTGAAAATTATTTTTTAAGCTGTTTTTGTTTTATAAAAATGGTGAAGGTACATGTATAGGGCACGTGTATATACAATTTTTAAGTGCCTGTAACAGGGATGATTCCATGTGTTTTCGAATGGGTCCCTTGACCATCAAATTGGGAATTTTCATCCTAATTGGGAATTTTTTATGCATAAAATCTTAAGACGAAATAACATTATTTTCCTGTAAAAACGGAAAATGTAGACCTCATGTATGAAGTTTCACCTGTACACTGCTGTAATAAGTTAATTGTATTATTTTGAATAATCCTGGACGGGCTACTGATTATGATATATATGATTATCAGATCATTGGTTTGGGACCAGGGAAGTTGTTACATGAAGATCATTGCACATGATGGCGGCAGATGCACTATCTTCTCTTAGCTATGGTATCAACCTAGGCCTTTTACATATATAACAGCTAACATAAACCACTGAAAAATCATCCATTGGGTATTTTTTTCAACAACAGGTCATCTTTATAAATTTACCTTGATTCAAATGGATTTCAAATTAAAATGGCCATAAGTTGAATTCAGAAAAGCAATTACAAAAGTTCAAGTACTTAATTGATAAGATATTTTTGTGATTTTTAATTGCTGTTTATTATGTAGAAGGTTGCCATAGTTTTACTTTAGGTGTAATCCAAAGAAACAGGAAATTAAAGCATTGAACCATTGTATTTAAATATTTTTATATTTTGGATCATCTTCAGACTTCACAACTTTTGAAAAAGTTCCATAATGTTGACATCCATTTCATGAATGATCTATCATCCACATGTATTCTCAAAAAAGCTCAAACTTTCGTCTTTTGAGGAAATGGAGCCTGACAAAATATAAATTAATTTCTTTTACAAAAAAAAGTTTTCATTTTCATCTGATCATATTATATAACCGGCTCTGCTGGGCGATCTGCTTTAACGAGATCGGCGCCCATTATTGGCATTAAGATTTATTCATCAATGTTATATCTAAATTGAAATTTTGCTCTCTGCCGAGGTCTGCTTTAATGAGACCCATTTTGACAAAAATCATCTTTTTTATCGACCTGCAGGGCGATCTGCTTTTACGAGATCAAATTACATTTTCATCAATTGAATCCGGCTGCTAAAATCGTTTACCACATGTTGACATAATTAAAACATTGTTTACAAAACGCATTCGTTGACAGCATTCTCATCCGGATATTTAAACGCTTTGACGACAAACTATGAAAAATTATAGTTGCCTAAATCGGTGACGGAACCATTTCCGGAAATATCGATTTTTATTTTATTTTTCCTAAATTGGGAATTTATATTCACATTATTTTTTCTGGGGCCGCTGGCCGATTTTAGGGCCGTTAAGCGGCCCTAAACTATATAGTAGAATCATCCCTGTGTAAGATATGGAATAGATTTGAAGGAGACAATTTAAGTTAAGTATCCCTTATAATGAAATACACATAATTATTAACAAAAATACACCATGTACATGATGTACACTGTCTTATCTAAAAGTAAGGATTTCATTTACGAGCATAAAAAGTATATATTAGCAAGATACGAAAACAGGGCAAGTTAAACAATGTTGAGCATGCTTTAAGGTCACAGAGAACAATGGAGTACATACACATGTATGCTTTAACAGAGCTATTGTTTCCTGACTCCAATGTAAAATGTTTCCCTTAAGCATGTGGTCGTGGTTAAAACCATCTCTCTGGAGCTGAGTGGAGGTCACGGTTTTGGTGAAAATTATTTTTTAAGCTGTTTTTGTTTTTGTTTTATAAAAATGGTGAAGGTACATGTATAGGGCACGTGTATATACAATTTTTAAGTGCCTGTAAGATATGGAATAGATTTGAAGGAGACAATTTAAGTTAAGTATCCCTTATAATGAAATACACATAATTATTAACAAAAATACACCATATGATGTACACTGACTTATCTAAAAGTAAGGATTTCATTAACGAGCATAAAAAGTATATATTAGCAAGATACGAAAACAGGGCAAGTTAAACAATGTTGAGCATGCTTTAAGGTCACAGAGAACAATGGAGTACATACACATGTATGCTTTAACAGAGCTATTGTTCCTGACTCCAAGGTAAAATGTTTCCCTTGAGCATGTGGTCGTGGTTAAAACCCTGCCCAGATCAAACAAGTATTTGATCTTACTACTAATAAGAGAAACAGCAAATTTATACATGTTTTCTTCCTTTAATTGTTAACTTTTAATACATTGAGACTTGGATGGAGAATTGTCTCATTAACACTCATACCACACCTTCGTATTTATTTCAGCAAATGAATATTTGGAACATGTGGAATGTTGGAAAACAAAATTGAAGAAACAAAACAAGTTTTATCATACTTTTTTTCAGTGTGGCAATAATCATATTCATATTGAAGTAAATTACCTTTTTCTCCTTCTTTCCTTTTCGTCCTTTTTTCTTCTTTTCGCCATTTGTCTGAGAATTTTCTCCAGTAAACAGGCTAACACAACCTTTACATATGTACTGTCCATTTTTCTTTTCCACTGCATCTTCTGATACTTTCTGACAAAGTTGACATGGTTCCTGTTGCTCTCCATCTTTACCTGATGTTCTCATGTCTGTGCTTGTTGATAAAGTTTTTGATTTATCTAACTCAGAAATGGTTCCATCACTTAAAGTTGGCAAGTGTTCATCTATATCTGACAACTCAATACATGCTGAATCGGTACTTGTTGACAAGCTTTTAGCTATATTCAACAACTCTTTTGTATTGTCTGTTTCATATGTGTGATCACTTTGTACTGGGCAACATGGACTATTTGCAACTTTTTTTTGAGTTTCCTTTCCAAGTTTTGTCTGGGGTGGAAAAATATTTGGACTTGTTTGAACAACATTTAGTGTTTGCTTTGAAACTCTTGTCTGCTTTTTAGGAATGCAACCATCAAAGTGTGTGGCCTCTGTATTGTTTTTTCTCTTAGTATTTTCAGTTGTATCCGATTTTATAACCAATATCCTATTTCTCCTTGGACTTTCTACACTAGATTGCGAAAATATATCTTTGGTTTTTAAACTATTGTCTTCTATTCTTTCCATAATAATATTCGATTTCTTTACCTTTACAGGTACTTTAAATGGAGCAGAAGATGAGTCTTTGGCAATTTCTACTTCATAAAATATACGATTCATATTATTGCTTCTTCCACCTTTGTCAAATTCCCGTTTTAAATTTGGATCATTATCAACAATACCTTGAATAGTAGATGAAAATACTGTAACATTCAAAAATGTGCAGAGTTTCAAAATATCAATTGCTCGATCATGACACAAGGTAAAACTTCCTGTATAAAGGGCTTGTACAAAATCATAAACAGTTTTCAATGAGTAATCTTTCAAGAAAACTTGACATTGTGAACTAGAACTGGTATCTGCTGAAAGTTGTTGCTGAAGGTAAGCACTACCACAAGCCATCAGTACCAGTTTATGTACAAAGACTACCCCATCTTTACACACGAGCCATGCATCACACAACACACCTGTCTGTTGTAACTGGTACATGTGTTTTGACAGATCTTGAGAGTATTCAGGAATAGTAATATTATAATCCATGATGGACACTGCCACCTAAAAATAGAATAAATGTGTTGTCATTAATGATTTCAGATAAAAGCTCAATAGATTATAGAGCTTTTGTTATGTCCGTGTTTGTATTAACTTGAAAGTGGTCTAACAAGTTTAAGCTGTAATTGATTAGGAAACCTCTTATTAAATTAATACATATATATATATTCAGACAATATATCTGAAAATGTCTAATTTTTTGGCAATAGGAAAAACCAAAAAAAATGTCTTTAGCAGGGATGGGGTCATTGAAAATGTAATGGTAATTAAGTGTAATGCATTACAATTTTCCATGTAATTGAATGTAATGTATAATTGAGCTTTTTTAGTTACATGTAATGGTAATTTAATTAATTACAATGAAAAAGCATGTAATGCTAAATTACTTTTGAATTACATTTCAATTACATGTACTTTTATGGTGTTAATGATAAGAAATTATGTTAATACACAAATTGTAATATAATATTTATTTTACATATGTTAATACAAGTCTGTAATTTCTTCTTAATGTTTTAGATCATTTATTTGACATACAGAAATTTTACATTTAAAAAAGTGTGAGAATCATTTATTAGTGTTGTTCAGTTTTTAAGACAGATCTTTACCTAAATAGATCGATAACATGTATATATACATACCATCAATACATGTATGTATGGTCAAACAAATGTGCAAATCTTTCTTAGACAGTTCATTTAGAACTTTAAATCACTGCACACAATCATTTTGTCAAATTAGTATAACACAAAAGGATTATAGAAATAAAAATTATCAGCTGTAAAAACAAACAGCAATTAATCAGATTAAAATGTATAAAAAAACAGCCTAGGGACAATGCCACTATTACATGTATTTTATCAAATTAGCAAAATATTGCTAATATTTAGACATTGTACATTGTTTGTACTAAAAATTATTTTCAATATTGTGACAAGCATACTTTTGAATATTTGTAAAGTAAAAAAACAAAGACATTTTTAATTAATTTATATTTTTTTTATTTAAATTATGTTTAATTAAATGACTTCATTTCTGAGTTGTCTAAATACCCCTTAATGTATTAACACGTTAATAGGAACACAAATTCTTTCTTTTATCAGCATATCTCATGATCTAGCAATACCTGTCACATCAGCTCCTGTCGAAACAAAGTGTTCAGACCAGAGAGATGCAGACACACATGCTATATGTTCAAAATAAGTTATAACAAAATTTAATGTGTAATTTAATTAATTACTTTAGTAAAGTAATTGTAATTTAATTAATTACATTTCGAAAAACTGTGTAATGGTAATTAATGTAATTGATCATTTTTGCAATGTAACGTGTAATTTAATTAATTACATTCCAATGTAATTGGCCCCAAGTCTGGTCTTTAGAACCAGTATTTTAATAGCACAAATCGAAGAACAAACATTGAGGATTCAGGAACTGTTATCTGTAATTCAAACAATTGTTTAATGTGGTAACAATGGCAATTTTAAAAATGGTACCAAAAATTCCAGTTCTTTCCTGTTACCAAAGTGAATCAATATATATAAAAACAGTTTCTAATGGGAATAAAGAATAAGTTAAAGATACTATATCTAGTTTACTAGTATATCCTACAATATTTTATCAAATGCCAATTATTTATTTTAGCATTTACAATAAAAAAAAGTTAAGAAATATACTAAAATATAGTCAATATCATATGTCAGTAACATGAAAGAATCTTGAGTAACAGGACAGAGTTGGTAACAGGAAGGAATTATTTTTTCAAAACAAATCCTTTATTTCATAGTTTAAGAAAAATACATCATTACAAATTGGTCACAATTGGAAGATAACAGCAAACAATGTCATTTATCTTTTAAAACTTTATTTGCAAGATAAATAAAATGCTCCGCAGGGCGCAGCTTGATACGACCGCAGAGGTCGAACCCTGAACAGTTGGGGCAAGTATGGACACAACATTCAAGCTTGATACAGCTCTGAATTTGGATTGTGATTAAATATTTGACACAGCATAGGTTTCTGACACAGAATGAATGTGGTCTAAGAATTTAAAAATTTTAAATTGGACATTCACCTATTATGGTCCAATATCCAAAATCTAAATACATGGTTAAATTCAGCATATCAAAGAACCCCAAGAATTCAATTTTTGATGAAATCAAACAAAGTGGGCCCTTTTGACCTCAATGTGGACAAAGTTGATAACGGGGCCCAAAAATCAAAAATCTAAATACATGGTTAGATTCAGCATATCAAAGAACCCCATATATTCAATTTTTGTTGAAATCAAACAAAGTTTCATTTTGGACCCCGATTTGGACCAACTTGAAAACTGGGCCCATAATCAAAAATCTAAATACATGTTTCGATTCAGCATATCAAAGAACCCTAAAAATTCAATTTTTGTTAAAATCAAACTAAGTTTAATTTTGGACCCTTTGGACCTCAATGTAGACCAATTTGAAAATGGGACAAAAAATAAGAATCTAAATACACGGTTAGATTCGGCATATCAAAGAACCCCAATAATTCAATTTTTGATGAAATCAAACAAAGTTTAATTTTGGACCCTTTGGACCTCAATGTGGACCAATTTAAAAACGAGGCCCAAAATCCAAAAACTTAATACACGGTTAGATTCAGCATATTAAAGAACCCCAAGAATTCAAGAATAAAACCCCATTGAAATGCAATTTATACAAAGTATAGATCTTCTTTTGCACAATACTGTGCAATTGAATATTTCTTGCAATTGCGCAATACTGTGCAATTGAATATTTCTTGCTATTGCGCAATACTGTACAATTGACAATTTTTTGCTATTGCGCAATACTGTGCTATTGGATATTTCTTGCTATTGCGCAATACTGTGCAATTGAAATTTCTTGCTATTGCGCAATACTGTGCAATTGAAAATTTCTTGCCATTGCACAATACTTATTATATAATAATTTACACATCCTGTTTGGTGTGTATCTCCTGCCATATCATTATTATTTGCTTTATATAAATCAGAAATAACCAACTTGAAATGGAAAATTTTAAAGATAAAAAAAAGGAAAAAAAAGGAAAAAAAAAAGGAAAAAATTTTTAAACCCCTTATGATTCATCACCCCAATACTCAATCCCAGCCTTCCCTTTGAGGTATGGTACCTTGCAGAACAATTTCAGAGAGATCCATACACTTGAACACAAGTTATTGTCTGAAACTAGAAAATGCTTATTTTGGCCCCTTTTGGCCACTAATTCCTAAACGTTTCGGGCAATTACCCCAAACTCAATTCCAGCTTTCCTTTGTGATATGGAACCTTGTAGTACAATTTCAGAAAGATCCATACACTTACACACAAGTTATTGTCCTGAAACTAGAAAATGCTTATTTCTGGCCCTTTGGCCCCTTATTCCTAAACGATTTAGGCAATTACCAGTGGGCACTCGACGTTGTAACAACGTTGAAATTTGGTTGAAATTTGGTCGTGACGTTGATCGACCTAAATTCAACGTTGATCCAACGTCATGGTATTCAACGTTGACTTTACAACGTTCTTTCAACGTTGAATGTACGTCGTTAAAATCAACGTTAAAACAACAACGTTGATTCAACGTTGGGTTAACGTCAGTCAATCGCGACAGAAAAATCTCATTGTCAAAATTGAAGGGTACAGATATATTTGATGAGCAGATCGGACAAGGAGCAGTGCCGCAGTATAATAAACGATTGGATAATAAGTGGCTAATCCAGAAATTTTTATAATATTTATAAGGGGGTCCACTGACTGCCATAAGCGTGAGGGGGCTTCCTCCTGTCATGCTTCCATGATCCCTATATAATCAATCATTTTTTCCCACAAAAAAAGGGGGTAGACCGGATTGCATTGTTTATGCATGAAAAGGAGTTTTGGGCAAGAACAAGTGGTCAGGAGACATCACCAATAACAAATCGGCTTTTTCAAATTATTTTTGTTTGTGTTTATTTTTTAAGTATCTTAAAATAAACCAATTCTAACCAATTATTAATTAATTTGGGTTTGATGATTCTCTATATTTTGGGAGATCTCAAACCTGTTCATGCTATTTTAATTATAGGTCTTTGTATATCTGTATAAATATGATATATTCTTAGTTTATATTTTTATATCAAATCGATTTTTTAGTTGCTTTCTTTCATTTAAATAAAAGGAGAAATTTGTCGGTATATTTATTTTAATTATTTTTACCGATTGATATTTAATATATAACGTTAAACTTAAAATATCATCGATGTACAATGTAATCATAATAATTGAGAAATTTTTAATTTTCGCGGTTTTCAAGTTGAGTTCCGAATATTTTCTTTCGGATGCGCACGCAAGCACGCGCACCTCTTTTCAACATCCGTTTAGGAAAATTTGAAAATCATCCTTGAGAAATTATCGCACCAGACTGATGAACAAATAGTGAGCAACTGCGTCTAAGGAATATAAAGACGAGAGAAGACTTTTCTGTATACATCTCTTGATATTAGCGTATGTATATTTTACAGTTAAAATAACGAAGAGTAATGATGTATACAAACACATTCTAATGATCAAATTATTTATCTGCATGTTTACGTTCACAGAAATTATGACAAGGTCTTATCTTACCGAATCTGATTCAGTTTCGTGTCAAAACAGTTTAATGATTTGATTGCATATATCCTCTAATTAGCGAACTAACACAAAACATATCTAGCCATGTATAGAATCAGTAATATCAGAAATGGGGTCATCGAATACTAGCCAATTCGTTCCAATACAACTCGATAGAGTGTGTCTGACACACATAAAATGGTCTGCTCTAAAACACTGTTTTGGTCTTAGATTTTTCGTAAAATATCACACATCTTTGACAGTAAGTTTCATCTGTATATGAACATTATGGTTATTGCAAAACACAGATCTGGTTAGAATTCATGCTTCGTCTTGTTATTGATGCAAGCTGGGACAATTGTTTCAAATGATTATGTGGTGTTCTATGATTTAAAATAATTGTTTTACAATTGGTAGAATTTGATCACATTTCCAGCTTTTAATTAACAGTACACAACTTTTATTATGTAATTCTAATTTATGTTATTTCTCTTCCATGCTTTCAGATGCTGTTCTAGTCTGCCACAAAGAGACACCAGAATCCAAAATACATGAGCAGTGTGCAAGACATTTGAAGTGTGCCCACAGAGAGCAGGAGTTGCTAGGCCAAAAGAATAAATCTTTAAAACAAAATAAATTTTTCATTTTAAAAACCTCTATTTTTTTAATTTCTATATTTAATTTAGTGCCAGTAAAAAAAAGACAGATTTAGAAATACATAATTTGGTGTTACCAGTATGCATCTTTTTGTTCGGTTTACTCAATTGTATCGGGTGTATAGATAATGATTGTTTGAGTAAACAGCTTGGTGATGGTAAATGCCTTCAAGATAAATGTTAAAAAACACACACACGGTATACCCTCAAAATGTCAAATTTCAGACAACAAGATATCAATAAAATGAAAAAAGACAAAAAAAAAAAAGAACTAAATATCGGATCACAAAACTTAAAATGAGATCAGGTTTTTTGAAATGGTTCTGCTATGTATTCACATAAAACAAAGGAGGCATTTTGTGTCACTGTGTCAAATTTGCTGCATTTACATGATTTTGTATAAGTTGGAAAACTTGATCAACCAGAATCAAACCAGTGTGCTGTAGTGAGTTTTACATATGTTCCTTTGCTTTGAGAAATTGATTTGCTAGAAAAGAAAGCTTTGCTAATATTGAGATATTTGGTTTCAAATAAAATCTTGATATTGTAACTGTCTCTCCTCTTTGGTTTTGATTGTTATTGTCTACTATTCTCTTTAGAGTTGTCTCTTGTTGAGAAAGGAACTGTTGATGGACATTCTAACTTGAAATAAAACTTGAAAGTGGCTTTTTATTTCATAATTCAGGTATCTTGTTATTGTATTTGAACACGTGTCAATAAGGATTAATTTATATTAATTACACCCAAAACCATCACTTCAACCAACCTACAATTGACCTAACTTCAACCTAACTTGACCTGATTTCAACCTAAACCCGACCTGATTTCAACCTAACTAAGACCTGATTTCAACCTCACTGGACCCGATTTCAACATGTTATCAACGTCAATACAACGTTGAAACTGCAACGTTGATTCAACGTCAGAATTTCAACGTCATTACAACTTTCAAAACTAACCCAAGTTTCAACGTTGTAACAACGTTGAAGACTGACATTGGGTCAACGTTGATACAACGTTTTGTGCCTGCTGGGTACCCCAAACTCAATTCCAGCTTTCCTTTGTGATATGGAACCTTGTAGTACAATTTCAGAAAGATCCATACACTTTCACACAAGCTATTGTCATGAAACTAGAAAAATGCTTGTTTTTTGCCCCTTTTTTGGCCCCTAATTCCTAAAATTTGGAAGTAATTACCCCCAAAATCAATCCCAGCATTCCCTTTGTGATATGGAACCTTGTAGTACAATGTCAGAGAGATCCATACACTAACACACAAGTTATGTCTGGATGTTACAAAAATGCTTATTTTTGGCCCCTTATTCCTTAACTGTTGGAACCATAACCCCCAAAATCAATCCCAACCTTCCTTTTGTGGTATTGAACCTTATGGTAAAATTTCAAAGAGATCCATTCACTTAAACTAAAGTTAGAATGCGAAAACCAATGTGTCTTCGGACGATGACGACGATGCCAACGTCATACCAATATACGACCGCAAAATTTTTTTGCGGTCGTATAAAAATCTGCCTAGGTAATGAAAAATTTAAAAATAAATTCCTTACTGTTACCATCTACTATACTAGAATTGCACAATGTTCTCTGCTGTTATCAAAAGTTAAAAACATGTCTTTTCATTCAAAATACTGTATATTATGTTGGAATTTATTTAATACGATGATAATAACTTATATTAAATGCAATGGTTGGCATATAGTAGATTAACTTTGTGTTTCATCAGTGAAATTGTCCTTTAACACCCTTCCTGTTACTGATTATGGCTCTGCTGTTACTTTTAATCAGGTAACATGACAGAACGTAACAGAAAGGAATTACACAGTACTTTTTCTCCTTTTATTTAAATTGTGTGGAAGTTTAATAAGATACTATAAAATAGCATTTAATGTTATAGTGCTGACAATCAAATATTCTCAGAAGGTACACAAAAAGGCTGTAACAGGAGAGAACAACAAAGTTATTTTTCACTAAATTCTTATGTTGGGTGTCAGAGCTCGGATTTTTCAAACTGGCTGCCATTTAAACTATACATGTAGAGTCATACATTCAGGAAATGATGCTTTTCTCATTGCATTATAAGAAATCAAATCTTGGTCTTTCAAACGTTTCCACAGGTGAAAAAAACCCAGTGGTAACAGGAGTGAAATTACACCTTGGGACAAGATTTAATTTTTCTTAAATTTGCAAAATTTCATTACATGCTTTAGTTATAATAAAAACAGACCAGTTAGGGACAAGTTTCTTATATGATCTATCATATTGGTGAAAATCGGAAGCCTGTTTACTTAATTTGGATATTATTTGCAAGATTTAGTTGTCAGAAACCAGCACGGGACAACATGATTTTTTTGGTGGGGGGGTTGAACATTCAAATTATAACATTTTATTGGAAGAAATATAAGAAGGAGTGTTTAATTGGCAAAAGTTGGTGCAATATATATTCTAGTTAATACTGAAACTTAAAATTTTCCAAAAAGATGGTTGAATAAAAAAATAATTGCCGGTGAAAGATGGAACTAGGAAATTAGACTTTTTCAGATATTGTCTCATATACATGTATATATTTTTGTTTAAATATTGGTAAGTGGGATCTAGATGCATGTGTAAGGTATAAGTTGATGTTTACTTTTTACCAAATAATGAGGATTTAGAGATTTCAAACATATTGTGACTTTGGGGGATGATCAAGGTGAAGAAAATCCTTTTTCTCAATATTGTTAAACTGTTAGCATTTAATTATAATCAATTTTGATAATTAAGCAATTTTAGGAATGAATGATTTGTTGGAAATGAAGTGCAGAATAAAATCATAAATCTAAGTTAATAGGATATTAGAATTACATGTATAATAATGAATTGGAGTATTTTTTTTGGTGCAAAATGGGATAATAATATCATCATTGGATAAAACTGGGGCATGAAATTAATTGGTCATGAATGGGTAATTGTGGTTTCTGGGATTGTAAATTTGTAATACTAAGTGGTTGAGATGTTATCTTACAATGTATAAAATCAATCAGATTTGTGAATTTGTGTTAAAAATTGTTCTGAAAAGTCATATCAAAAGGTATTAAACACAATGATTTTCCTGCCTTTATTTTGGGTTCGAATATAGGCCCCATTCCCAATTAGAAAACCCATTTTTTTCCCCAAAAGAACACTGAAAATTCCCAATTTAATTAAGTTTTATCATTAGTATGAAAAACCCTGATGATATATTAAAATGCACCAAGGAAATAAATGATATGTTAAAATTTGGTCATGATAAAAAGTCATGATAGAAAATTGGAATTTTAATAAATAACCTCATTAAACTATGATGAAAACAACATGAACAATGATTTATTTTTCCCCAATTCACACGTTATACGACACATTTTCCCAATTGCCTAGGGCCCAGGCCCCATTTGAAAAAAGGTAGGAAAATCACTGAAACATTCATGTTGTGTAGTGGATTTTTCATTAAAATTGTGGTTTGAGTTATTTCCCTTTGAACAGATCTAGAAAAAATCAATGCATTATATATATGTGGATCAACTATTATAGAAGTTGATAATAATTAGTTCATAATTTTGGTGCTGCATCTTTTTACCTATCTATGGAGTAGTAGATAATTGATGAGGTAATTTTAATTGTTTATTGGTTTAATGTATGACACCGTTGACTGATCATGCTGATTGACATCTAGGGTATATATAAATCTAATAAATGGTAATAGCATGTAGGATGGTGTAATATATCTTTTATCAGACATACAAATGTATATATATATATATTCCATCTTCATGCCTTATATATCATGTACTGTATTATGACGCTAGATTAAAAACTGACGAGGAAAGGTAACACCCGGCCACCGAAAGCTTTATTTTTGTGAAGCCTAAGTGGTCGAGTGGTCTAGCTCGTCGGATACAGTGCAGGCGATTTGGTGCCACAATATCTGAGTAGCACGAGTTCGAATCCCGGCAAGGGAAGAACAAAAAATTTGCTTTCTACAGATCTAACATTGTTGGGCTGATGTTTAGACGAATTATATGGCCTTCAAATACCGTTTCGATCCCTAACATTACTGAAGAGACATTAATTGTCGAAATCCGGATATGGTGTACAAATTTTTGCACCTCATGTTTGTGGTATACCATCTCTTCCACAAGTTTATTGTTTTCTGTCATGTCTGTTTGGTATTAAATTAATATTAAGATCCATTTGTTAGATCTGGTGATCAATTTATTTGGCAATTGCCAATGGCAGTCAGCAGGGTTTAAGAACATCAGTTGTTCGACCTGTTAGTCAAATGCGTTTTGTTAAAATAGACTTTTTCACTTTTTTTGTTCTTTTGGAAATTGTTGTTTGTGCTGTATTTAGACCCCTCTACCAAGAAATTTGTATTACATGCACACGTATAAAAACTGCGGTTTTATCCAACGCAATCATAGGTTTGAACGTTGTTTTCAATTTAGACTTTATCTATTAGAGTACAAACCAAAGAAAGAAAACGACAGAGTACCTTTGGTGATTACTTTTTCCAAAGCGCTTCCAAATATACATTCAATTCTCAGAAAAAATCTTAAAATTCTCCATCAATCTAACAGGCTAAAGAAAATATTCTCCGATCCGCCTATCGTAGCATTTAAACGCGACAACATAAAAGATATCTTAGTACACAAGAAGCACAATTTACAATTTTATAAACAAACTAATGGCTGTGGACCATGCGGTAACAATTGTGCATTATGCTCACACATAAATGAAATCGAGGTATTTTGTGACAACACCGGGAAAGAATATACCATTCAGGGACAAATAAACTGTAAAACCGTGGGCGTAGTATATGCAATTAACTGTACAAAATGCGAAAAACTTATATATGTAGGACAAACGGGTGATACACTTTATCAACGGATGCTATTGAACTTTTCAAAAATGCGAACAAACAAAACAGACGATCCGGTAGCAAACCACTTCATTCAGCATAATCATTCGAGGAAAAATTTAAAAGTTACCGCCATAGAAAGAGTATTTGGAACAGAAATTTACAGAAAAACTAAAGAAGCCTTTTGGATAAAAAAATTTAAAACTTTAGAGCTTGATGGACTCAACACAATGTATGAAAGATAGTGAAAATAACGTGGCAAATAAACGTCATAGAAGTTATTATAACGTAATGTATCCAAGCGATGTAATTGTTGTTTCAATGTTGTAATTTATTCCAATGAAGAAGGCTGTAATGGCCGAAACGTATGGAAAATTGTGTTATAGTCTTTATTATATATATATATATATATATATGGGCAATAATTTGGTATTCGGCCTTTGGTTTCTTTTTGTATCTTTTTTTTTAAGTTCTAAAACTTTAACTTTTATTCTGTGGATTGTGTTGGTGTGAGAATAGTATTAATGAAACTAGTGGGTTTTCGGAAAAAATTAATCCATTTTGATTCACCGTTTTCGTGACAGGTGACAGGAAACCAAACTTTATTTTCTTTATTTTGCACGATTTATTTCAAAAGACATAAATGAACACCATTACTAGTGTTACTTGCTTCATGTTAATATTTAAAATCTATTTTCAATGTTAAATTAAGGTTTTTTTTAAACGCGACAGGAAACCATAAGAAACCGAAAGCATTTTTTTAGTTTTATTTTATTGGAAAATCAGCTTTAAATAATCTGAACAGTAAACTTTTTCTTGATAATGTTACTTATAACTTTGGTTTTTAAATTTAGGACTGTTTTTAATAATTTTTTTCCAATAGACAATGAAAACTATGAGAATATAGAAACAAGGGCACTTTATGATGTCACTATAATAAATTATTTTGGGTGCCGACTTGCATCTACTGATTTTGACTACCAATGTATTTTCTCTTGCTTTTGTTATAATTTTATACACTTTTATATGTAGCATATGTGCCTACTAACCCTTAGTGCACCCAATGCAGTGTGCCAGCTAGCTCTGTAACACAATTGCATGGTTTACTCTTTATGCTTATGCGTCACTTAGCAGAAAATTCAAGCACTGTAAAAACTGGGAGATCTAGCTAGTGCTACTTATCTTATATAATGTACTTTTCTATAAAGGGCTGTTCCAGAAGTGAATGTATGAGAGTGTTGGGAGGCACATGCACTTTCTCAGTTCTCACTTTTGATTCAATTGGAAAGACGCAGGACATTTTAAATTTCTAAATTTTATTGAACACAAAACAAAAAGCGGGATCCAACAAACATATTAATGTTTGGAACATCCAATATGTGAGTGATGTCCATTTTATCCACAGTATAAGTAGCATCTTGTAATGTCCACCCTGTCCCTGGCTTTTTGTAAAATTGAAACCACAGCCATGGATTTTTAACTTTTGTGACCTGCAATGAGAATTCATCAATAATGATAATGACTGGTGGCATAGCTTATTATCTATGATTTACAACAAAACTGAACTATGATCTGAAGATGAAACAAAATTCAAAGATACAAATACAATAACACTTGAATATTTATTGACTACAAAACTTGATTATAAACATCAACCATTTAATAAATTTGCATGTGTTATCATGGCTATGCGTATGTACAAGGTACATGTATCATAGATGACAAAAGTAGTAAACAACAAGTAATTAGAAATGAAAACTTTCAATGAGGTAGAAGATATGTGTTAAAAGTATAGCCCCACCTAATTATATAACAGAAAGTGACCCAACTGCAACAACCAAACATGCTGTAGCTGCATACCAAATTGCAAATCATATAGGTGGTCATAAAAAGAAAATCAATGAAAAAAATTAAAGAGACATACATAATTTAGAATTGTTGTAACCTTTATCTCTGTTTGAGGTGTCGAATATAGTGTACTTAAACATTGTATCATAGATCAAATTTATTTGTTCAATGTATGTTCACTGGTGTTAATATGTCTTTGATTGAGTTAAGCCATTTCAATTGATATTTTATAGTGTGTCTTTCTATGTTGTGATGTTACACTATTGTTTCAGATAAGGGTGAATGCTTGGTACCATTATAGCTTGTTGTTCAGTGTGAGCCAAGGCTCTGTGTTGAAGACAATACTTTGACCTAGGCTATATTGGTTTACTTTTATAAATTTTGACTTGGATGGAGAGTTGTCTCATTGGCACTCATACCACATCTTCTTATATCCAATTAAAGTTTGAATAGTTTTACATTTGTGATTTTGGGGCCTTTATAGCTGACTGTGGTATGGGCTTTGCTCATTGTTGAAGGCCATACGGTGAACTATAGTTCAGCTGTAAATTTCTGTGTCATTTGGTCTCTTGTGGGGAGTTGTCTAATTGGCAATCACACCACACCTTCTTTTTTATAGACAAGATTCCATATACAAGCATTATTTTGCGGGTGTATAGAAATTCAATGAAATCCTGTAATTGTTTACACCCATTCATTGCAACTGCTGGAAAATTACAAGTACCATGGATTACAGAAACATAACCGAAAACCTCATATACCAAAAAGAATAGCCTGGTTTGTTTCACTAAATTTCTTTCCAAAACTTGTGACCACAAATATATAAATCTGATTAAAAAAAAATTCTGGTAAGTTGTTATTGGGCTCGTTTCTATAAAGGTCACAAGTTTGATCGTAACTTCTTATCATACAATACAAATTATGACCGATCTTCAAAGTCACAAGTCCTTAGATTAAACAGAACCCTAGTTCCTTTCAGCAAAGGCAACTGTAAAAGCTTATTTTACATGTCAACATTAAAGTGACATGTTATTTCATGCAATGTTTTATGGCAAATTTGATAAAGGTGAATATATTTTCAAAGCAAGATTTTACTTTTAAAAAGAAAAGTGTTTTGATATATTGGCCATGCAGGCAGTGAATCGGCACTACTTACCTGAAGGGAATAACACTTTGAAAAGCTATGAAATTGTGACGCATACAACTGAACTGGATACAACATTAGCGGTTTCCGTGTATTGATTTACTACTGGCATACTTATGCATTTAGATTTGCATCTCAGGTTAAAATCTGTCTTAAATGTAATAGTACTACTATAAAACTCCTAAATATGTGTTTGTTTTGAAAAAAATTTGTGCAATTTATTCAGAAATTTCCACGTTTTCTTTATTGATACAGGATACCATAACCGTTGTATCTTGATGTTTTAGCCAAAAAAATGTATTTTTTGGTTTTGAAATTCCAGTTTTATACAATTAATTCCAATGTCAAATTCCTATTAATCCAGTAAAGTAAAAAACTTTTAACTATGAATTAAAATCTTACAATAGGCATCATGTGATATTTGTGACCTGTACACCATCTACATGGTTTCCACATGTTAAACTTCTTTAGTGGGCTAAAATCGATAAAGTACTTCCTTTCAAGTCATGCATGGTAAAAGTTTACTTCTCCTTTGACAATATTATTGCATTTTTGAAAAGTGTTTGCAGAACATGATTAAAATTTAAAAAAAAAAAAATGTGACAAAGATACCAACTCTGTACATTCCAAGTGTAACGGTATATCAACATGTATTTTTTTTTAATTATCTTTATTTACCTAAAATATCAAGTACAATTTACCGCTGAAGCAAAATCAATTCAACGAGCATCGGCAGAATGATAAGAGACGTAATGTTGATTGAATTTTCCAAGGACCCTTTTCATCGTTATCCGGAAACAAAGTGTGTTGTAACGTCCCTCCTATAAGAAATCGATTTTGTCAAGTCATTGGGCATGTATTTTCACTCAAGATCGTATGTAACATTATGCACGTAGGAAAAATAATAGACCCCCGGCGCAATCTTTTTGAAAATTATATTTTCCTTTTTTAAACAATATGAAAACAGTCTACAGAATATGCTTGCTACTATCCCGTTGGAAACAAAAACGATGTTTAGACCTAATATTTCATATACCCGGCCGTAAGCGCTTAATCACATGTTAGCCACATGTTTCACGAATGACCGGAAATGATTTGGACTGAACGACAAAACAATTTTAATAAAAAAGTCAATAACTAGACTTCTGTTTCATGTGAAATGTAACGCATAACGATAACGTCATTTTCTAACTTAATTATTACGAAGAACAACACTAGAATGTAAATAATCACTGATTTACCTGTTTGAACATGTCGCGAGAGTTCATATTTGCATATTGTTATGAAGAATTCAATTACAATAAAGCAGACTATACCATCTAAAATTTGCGTTACGAAATCGGAAACCAAAGTAACGCTACTTTTCTTACACCTGCTACAAAAATACTTACAGTTCTCGGCAATTTCTTCTGACTATTCTTTTGATCGATGTTCTTTATTATTTGAAGGCAACAGTTACGATTTTGCAGGCGACCATTATCTTTAAATTGCCCATAATATTTCAATCAGTGGGAATACTACTTGTACAAGTAATTTTAATTTACTTGCAACAACTTCTCTCAACAAAATACAATATAAGTTATTTTGTAGGATACTTATATATTTCAATCAAGTGTATTTTATTTACTTGAAGAAGTATAAAATATTCTTATATAAGTTATTTTGTAGGATACTTATAATACAAGTGTATTTTATTTACTTGTATGTAGTTATGTGTCCTTAGACATTCAGATATTTTTCTTATACAAGTAAAAAGTCATCCTATCTTCTTTTCTTGAATTCTTAGAACTTCTTTGCTCTAACAGAATTTTGAATTGTCTGTCCTTTGCAGATGTCTTTACTAATCATTTATATGTAATTTCATGGACAATGAAAATCTCATTTGTCTGTTATCTTCAGAACACTGCTCATTTACAAGCCCCCAAGGAGCAATTTTTGAAGGCCTTGCGCAAATACTTAAGATCTTTGCGCAATCAGTTTCTCTGTTGAATTAATGAGATGAAACATTGAACTCTTATCAAAAATTATGAGCTAACCTGGGAAAAATTGTTAATGGCATGATTTTACATCTCAAAACTTGAGAATTTTTGTGGGATTGTAAAAAAATTTACTTATACAAGTAAAATTTTTAGAAAATTAAGGGGAGATTATTCAAACATTATAATTAACTTATATAAGTATATTTTATTTACTTCTTCAAGTAAATAAAGATTACTTGTACAAGTAGTACCCCTGACTGTATTTATAAACATGTCTCTGCTTTTACTAAATTTTGTAATGCATTTTTTTTTAAAGAATGAAAGTTTTAAAATAAAATAAAGATTGTCATAACCAGGGTTCATTCTTGATCAATATTAATATTCATGCATTTACTTATCTGAATACCTGATACCATGTACAATGTACAGTACTAAACATCAATATAATAGGGAATAAAGATAACTTTTTTGACCAGTTCAGTCCAAGTATGGACTTTCTTTACAAATTAATAACAAAGTAAACAGGTATAGGATAAAGTATTTTAATAAATTGCATCTGATTAAAACATATCAATTTTTTGGAGGTAGTTAACAGAATAGATTTATAAGTTTAATCTGAAAGTTACTGTTTTAAGTCCATTCGCGTGAAAATTTAATTCGTCCCAGTTCATGGCAGATGCTACTATTTTAAAGCATGCTAAGTCTAGTCTAAATAATAAATAATGCATCTAAAATTGTATTTCAAGAAGTGAAACATCATTTAAATCATATATTAAATTTTGATTTTTTTGTATTCTGGGTAGATAAGCAGGGCATTTTTTTTTTATTTATTTAAAGTGGGGTTAGTTGGTACAGATTAAAAGAGTGGGGCGAGTTGGTGAAAAAGTGGGGCGATTTGCCAGCGGGGCGAGTTGTCTTGCTTCCTTATCATTACTTAGAGGCAACAGTTAGATACCTTGAATTTTGTTTGACGCCAGGCACTTGTTTTCTGTACATAGCAATATCTATTACCCCTATATATTACGAGCTCATAATATACAGTTATGGTAGATCTTGCCATGATTACAAAACAAGTGCGGCGTCACGGAAGTGACAATTTTGGGGTGTAATTAGGTCATTCTACCGATCCGTCTTTCAATAAAACAAAGATTGCCTTTGGTTTACTTATAAAACATCTACAATATTCTTGTGTAATAAATTCATGTTCACCTGTTTAAACTAAACTGACTACTATGTTTAACCCTTATACTTTTAAAACCAACTTCTATTTTTCGTCCATGGGTGAGGGCAAGGTCTTTGTGTATCAAATTGCGCCATAAGTGTCATTGGCCAGATTGTTTCCGAATAATGGAGACAAAAGATACGTGTATAATTTACTCAAAAGTTTAATTTACAACGCACCACAACTAACTGTCAATGAACCAAATTTCTGCCAAAAAAAACCCATCGTTCGTCTTCATAGAGTCAAACTGTATCCCTGACTTTTTAAAACCGTTGGCATAGATGTATACATATATGATTAAACAAAATGAACAATGATGTGATGTTTTGTGTAAAACTTTACATTAATTTTGCTTCGCAGGTGCATTTCTGGAGTACGATGTCACGGAGTATTTGACTTTTAACTGAAGATGTGCATGTGCTATGCAAGAACCGTGAAAAGATAGACCTATATGTTTGACAACAACTGATCGCCGTTTCGGAATCTAATGCATCCTGGGTTAAATTTTCAAAAGCGTACACCAAAACGTTATAATGGGTCAAAAACGTTCTAAACAATGGACATTCAACCAATAACGTAACGTTATTTTCATTTTGGTGTACGAACAATGATATTACCCATAGTCCTTTAGATTCTGAAAAGGCGTATTGAGTCGTTTTGGGGACCTCTCGGTTGGCCATTTAATTTAGAATTAATTTTCAGGGTATATGAACTCAACATTTATTTATACTTACAAAATATTGGACAAAATTAATTTTAATTATTTACATAACTATGATAAATGATCATGCAATATTATTAATTACTGATCAACAGTCTGGGTTCCGTAACAAGGACTCTACTATAAATCAGTTATTTATATTATATGATGAAATTGTGAAAAATCTTGACAAAGGGAAGTGTGATGTGCCAAAAGCATCTGATTGGGTTTGGCACATGATACCGTTTTGTATAAATATAAATATGGGATAAAGGGTAATTTTTTTAACTGGTTCAAAAGTTATCTTTCTGATAGACAACAAAAGGTTGGAGTAAATGATTATTTTTCAAATTGTAATACTGTCAATTAAGGCAGGAGCCCTTCGAGGGTCCATCTTCGGTCCTTTTCTGTCTTTGTTGTTTGTAAATGACATAGTAGATGTGGTTAAAAGCAAAATAAAACTGTTTGCAGATGATACTTGTTTATATTGTGTGGTAGATTATTATAAATCATGCAGCAGCTGATCCCTTAGGACAAGATCTAGAATTATAAGATCAGTGAGCAGGAGATTGAGGGTGTAACCTTCAATGTAGACACAACTTTAGATCTATGTACTTTACGATAAAAAGTAAGGTTGATGTCACATCATTATGCATGAATAAGGCACCTCTGGAAAATATATCCGATCGAGCATACACATCTTGGCATACATGTAACCCTATCATCTAATGCCAGATGGACAAGACAACTACAAGATATTTATACAAAAGCTTGTAGACGTCTTAATTAACATTATGGGATTTTGTAAAATTAAGATTGATAGACAGTCCTTTGAAAGACTTTATATTGCCTTTATTAGACCCATTTTGGAATATGGGAACATAATTTTGTGTAACTGAACAAAAGAAGAATCAGATATAATTGAGTCTGTACAACTAGCTGCTGCTAAAATGGTATCTGGGCTTCGAAAGGGAACACCTCGCTATATAGATGGTCATTATATACAAAGAACTAGGTTTGGGATTGCCTCTAGAAAAGGCGACAGAAAAACACATTATTTTTTCTTCATATCCATAAAACCGTTTCTGAAAACATTCTTAATTACATTGCTGCTCATGTCTTGCCGTACGCAAACACTAATGTCCAGAGGGTCTGAGAAATAAAAGAGGATTAAAAAATCTTCAGTGTCGAACCACCGACTATAAGAACAGACTTATTCCACATACTCTTGAAAAGTGGAATTAACCTTATCATGATGGAGAATTAGAAAATATTATAAGCTTTAAAGGATTCAAAACAAAGCTGAACGAGGATATAAGTCCTGTTCAATTTTTTTTTCTACTGGTTCACAAAAAAATGATATAATTCACTACCAGTTAAGAAATGAGGCTAGTGACCTAAAACATCATCTCTTCTGTAATCATTTGGCCTGAGAACACAGTTATTTCGTAGTGCATTTCTTTTCGACAATAAATTCAAATTAAAAAAATCGCACCAGCTCTATCTCAAAAGATTTTTACAGTGTAGTGAACTACTATTGGGACAAATAATATCAAAATTATAGAAACTTCTACCAGCTCTAACTCAAAATATTGACAATTCTGTGTTACTGAGGGGGTCTAAAATTCAGTTTGACAGCTTCAGACGTACTAATTTTTGACCTTTTTTAACTGGACCGAATCACTCCTTAACATAAAGATTCAGCACCCAAATTTTTTTAACATGTAATTTCATCCCTCTACTTAATATTTCATGCATTAAATATCAAGAAATAAATTGGGAAAGTGTATAAAAAAAAAGGCAAGTTATACACTGTTCACACTAGGCACTATATTCTTTTTTTTTTGTCCGTTTTTTTATATAAAATCTCATGTAATAATATAACTGTTGAAAATTAGTCTATAACCACAGTGTACATTGTACCCGGCACTCTTTAGTCTTACTTAACGAAAAATTTACCACTGATCTAACACAAAAAAAAAAAGCATTAATTGTGTTGGCATCTTTTTGCAAATAAATTTATTGATATTTTCTTTCATATTTCCTATTAATACTTATGTTACAAAAAAATCAGGAAATTGGTAGTCTTTGTAATAAGATAGTTTATTAAATTACTTATGTATAGCAAAATAACGGGCAATAAATCTTAATATCTATAAAAATGGAACAACTTTGTTGCAGTTAGTTTGTGAATATGAGAAAAATATCGCTTAAATGTTTTTATGAAATAAAATATGTTTAAAGTAAACATGCTAAAAATAAATTAACCTCCGTTGTACTTTATTTATTCTGTTTCCTTTTGGGTGTATTTTCACGTCTAAATGATTCTATGAAGATACAGACTTCCAAAGTGACTTAAGTCTGTAAACCGGAAACGTAGGATGTAAGCAAAAGACCGAAAAAATCAAGGTAGCGTCATGTCTGACCTACAACGATCTATCGTTTTCACAGTCTAAACATACTAAAGAAGATATAGTACAAGGAACCTCGAAATATTTTATGAGCTCCTTTTTACCATTTGATTTCTAGGAAAACAGTGAAAGGGTTAGTGAAGAAGATCACAAACTTTGAACTTGTTTTATTTTATACAGTATCATCATTCAGTGGAGTCCCCGTTGTCCGTTTGCGCCCTATACGCTTTCGCATCCCACACGTTCGCACCCAATTTTTATTCGAATTCCAGTAGAATTAGTATTTAGAAGTTTTACCCTTGTCCTTCTGCACGTACAGTCAGGGTACTACTTATTCAAGTAATTTTTATTTACTTGAAGAAGTAAAAAAATATACAAATATAAGTAAATTTGTAGGATACTTATACAAGTGAATTTTATTTACTTGTATAGGTAAAAAAAAATTGTCTTAGTTATGTCCCTTAGACATTCAGAATTTTTTACTTGTGTAAGTAAAAAAGTCATCCTTTCTTCCTTTCTTGAATTCTTAAGATTTCTTTGCTCTAATAGAATTTTAAATTGTGTACCCTTTGCAGATGTCTTTACTAATCATTTAATTGTAATTTCGTGGACAATGAAAATCCCATTTGTCTGTTATCTTCATAACACTGCTCATTTACAAGCCCCAAAGGAGCAATTTTTGAAGGCCTTGCGCAAATATACAAGATCTTTGCTCAATCAGTTTCTTTGTTGAATTAATGAGATGAAACATTGAACTTTAATAAAAAAATTTGAGCAAACCTGGGAAAAATCATTAAAGGCATGATTTTACATCTCAAAACTTGAGGATTTTTGTGGGATTGTAAGAAAAATTTACTTATACAAGTAAATTTTTGAGAAAATTAAGGGGAGATTATTCAAACGTTATTTATTTACTTATATGTGTATATTTTTTTTTACTTCTTCAAGTAAATAAAAATAACTTGTACAAGTAGTACGGCCCTGACTGACGTACGACGTACGTCCCAAAGTCGGTTTCCGTTCTCTAAATAAAGTTTGCCTCAACGAAATGTTATGAAACTTATACACAATGTTTATTACCACAAAACAGAGATCAAGTTTGAACATTTGTGCCATCTTTTTAATCATTCCAGAGTTATGCCCCTTTATGAATGGAAAAATTGCTGAATATTTAGCATATTTAGTTTCCGTTCTTTTAACTTTAGTTTGCCTCAACCAAATGATATAATAAAATACTTATACACAATGCTTATTACCACAAAACACAGATCAAGTTTGAATATTTGTGGCGTCTTTTTAACTGTTCTAGAGTTATGCCCCTTTACAAATGGCAAAATTGCTGAATTTTTAGTTTCCGTTCTCAAACTTTAGTTTGACTCAACCAAATGTTTTGAAACTTATACACAATGCTTACTACTACAAAACACAGATCAAGTTTTAATTTTGGGGGCGTCACTTTAACTGTTCTAGAGTTATGCCCCTTTATAAATAGCAAAATTGCTGAATTTTATGTTTCAGTTCTCTAACTTTAGTTTGACTCAATCAAATGCTATAAAACATATATATATATATGCAATTCTAATTACAACAAAACACAGATCAAGTTTGAAATCTGGTGGTGTCACTTTTAACTGTTCTAGAGTTATGCCCCTTTATAAATAGAAAAATTTCAGAATTTTTGTTTCTGTTCTCTCACTTTAGTTTGCCTCAACCAACAGTCAGGGGTACTACTTGTACAAGTAATTTTTATTTACTTGAAGAAGTAATATTAATATACTTATATAAGTAAATTTGTAGGATACTTATATATACCAGTGAATTTTATTTACTTGTATAGGTAAAAAAAAAATTGGCTTAGTTATGTCCCTTAGACATTCAGATTTTTTTACTTGTATAAGTGAAAAAGTCATCCTATCTTCTTTTCTTAAATCCTTAGGATTTCTTTGCTCTAATAGAATTTTAAATTGTCTGCCCTTTGCAATTGTCTTTACTAATCATTTAAGTGTAATTTCATGGACAATGAAAATCCCATTTGTCTGTTATCTTCTGACAGAACACTGGTCATTTACAAGCCCCCAAGGAGCAATTTTTGAAGGCCTTGCGCAAATTTTTATACTTAAGATCTTTGGGCAATCGGTTTCTTTGTTGAATTAATGAGATGAAACATTGAACTCAAATCAAAAATTATGAGCTAACCTGGGAAAAATCATTAAAGGCATGTTTTTACATCTCAAAACTTGAGAATTTTTGTGGGATTGTAAAAAAAATTCACTTATACAAGTGATTTTTTTAGAAAATTAAGGGGAGATTATTCAAACATTATTATTAACTTATACAAGTATGTTTTTTCTTTACTTTCTTTACTTGTTCAAGTTAATAAAAATTACTTGTACAAATAGTACCCCTGACTGACCAAATGTTATGAAACTTATACACAATACTTATTACCACAAAACTTAGATGAAATACAAATTTGGGAAGTGTCACTTTTACCATTCTTCAGTTATGTCCCTTTATAACTTTAAATGATATGCAAGCAGGGGCATCATCTGGTTGGTTGGTTGGTTAGTTGGTTGACTGACATACTAATTAAACACATGTTCCCCATTTATTACATATATTTTTATATGTATGTACCCAAAAAAATTGAAAATTCCTGAATAAAGATTTGTGAATTATTATATAAAATGATTTTTTTTATCAATTTGATGATTAATTATTAAATGTTAATTACATGTATGTATGATCACAGCTAAATTTGGTATTATTGTTGTGTTTTTGAAAATCATGATTGTTGTTTTAACCTGTTTTGATGTAAGTTAAAAAGCTTGGTATGCATGCTATGAGTTAAACTTTGAAGATTTTAAATGAAAAACACAAAAGATAATTGCTTTTAACAGCTTGGCTGCTTTGATCCCACTTTATTTTGAAATAAAGAAAAACTTTATAATTATTGAAATATTCTAACCAAAACATGATTGAGAGTTATTCAACACAAAAAAAAAAACCGACGTCAGAAACTTGCTTTATTTAAAAACAATGGAAAAAAAACTTAATAGTAATACACTAACCAAAACATGATAAAGATTTATTCAATACAAAAATAAAAGTTGTCAGAATCCCACTTTGTTTTGAAAGAACTAAGAAAAAATGTTTATAGCAATACACTTACCAAAACTTGATTACAAAATTATTGAACACAAAACCAATAAAAAGGGTGCGCACGTGTAGGATGGGAACAGACCTTTTGTGCCAATGTTTAGGGTGCAAAAGTGAAAGGGGGCGAATGTGAATGTGTTTTTGGGCAAATAGATAAGGCCAGTGATATCGTGCATTTCCTGATAATTAAATGAGAGATGTATTGTATTTTAAGCTCCAACTATAGTGGCTGTCATGTAAAATTGGAACCGTATTTTTTGTCATAAATTTTTAAACTACCAGCCGCTTTCATTTGAGAAGACTTAGTCCAGGACTCATGAACACCTGTGTGGACTCATTATTTTAAAACTGATGAGTACACAGATGCATTCTTTTATCATTTTTGTTTATTGTAATTGTTAGGTAGTAATTTTTAAACTGCTATACAAATGTTAAAACAAAGCTTCCATACAATTTTTCTTTTAAAAATATTTAAGATTCAGAAGAAAAAGACATATATTCCGTTATATCCAGTAAAATATATGTGAAATTATAATACATCATCAATAAGTTTCCATAGGAGATAATCTAATATCAGTGATCGTTTTAAATATTGATCTCCCTTCTTTCCATTTAAAATTTTAAAAAAGTTTCAGAATTTTAAAATTAAAAAGACCTCAACAAAATTGACAAATAAGTCCAGGGTCAACTTTGCCAAATGAACTTGCAATCCTAGCTTTAGTATATTTACATAATTTATAAATTATAAATATATTTACCATGTTTAAGCTAAATGTTCACATTTCACAGACCATTTTTAAGATTAAATTTAAAGAAAGCTAAGTAGCATGCATAGAAAAACAACATTTTAGAAGAAAAATGCAAAAACTTTTAATGCTCAACTTTTTTTCAATTGAGACTTAAATTATACATCAAATGGCATTCATATTTCTTCTTTTCATTGTTGGACTCAAAATACCTTAAACAAAAGGAGTCCCTGGACTCTCCTACAATAATTAATTCAAGCTAATAATTGTTGGAACACACATCCGACCAAAAAGAATATGAGTTTTGGTTGCATGAGGCATTGCTCATATACATGTACATGTAGAATAGGGTTGGTAGGTGGTTTTTTTTCAACACTTTTACAATTAGTGCTTATTTATCCAGATGATTTTAGGAAACATAATATATATATATATATATATGCTAAAGAACAGTTTTTTTCACAATTGTATAACCATGATTTTGGGATATATATACACGTACATGTATATTGGTAAAAGACAGCTTTTTTACCCTTCACACAAAAATATTTTTTTATTTCATTTTATTTTGTGGGATGGGTGGGCAAATAGTTGGGGAGAGGGTAGGGTGCAGTGGGAGCCTATAAGTTAAAGTTGGTGATGAACAAAAATGAAACTATTTTTTTTTTGCCTCAATACCACTTCATCATATCACTAAATCTTTTTTCTTATTTCAATAAAATTCAAGATGAATGTACAGTACATTATGTGCATGTATAGCTATATATATATAATATAATAGATAAAAAGATAATTTTTGTGTCACTGTACACATGATACAAGTAACATACAGTCATGATACACCTTATTTTTATAGGAATTAAATGAGATGTATACTGGTATCAGAAATTATATCAATTGTCAGATTGTCTGGTACAAAGTGCACAGCAATCAAGCATTTTTACCAAATAATTTTAAAAATTACACTTTTTTCTTTCATAGATATAAGATAAAGAAGATGTGGTATGAGTGCCAGTGAAACAACTCTCCATCCAAGTCACAATTTGTAAAAGAAAAACCATTATCAATATACATGTACATCAAAGTTCGGTCTTCAACACAAAGCCTTGGCTCACACCGAACAGCCAGCTATAACAGATTTACAAAGGGCCCTAAAAATGACAAGTATACAGCAGCGGATTTACTGGGGGAGGGGGGCATAGGGGCACGTGCTCCCCCAGTTCAGTCACCAAAAAAATTTTCTTACATTATTTTATTGCTATTGAATCTTCTTATCTAGAGCAGAAATTACTCACAGCTTGATTTGACCTCTTTAACTGTCCATTAATTAATTCCAGTGTCCACATGCGTGATTTATGACAACTTATCGGTGGGTGTGTAAATATGGACACCTGTACATGTGTGTCATGTCTCTTTGCAAAAGCTTTTATTGAAAATACATTTACATGTTGATTGGAATAGTACAAATTTTTATAATACAATGCAGATTAAGATCGATTACCAGGTGAAACTTCTGATCTGTGTTTTTAAAGAACAGGTACAAATATATTATGTTTAATGTTGAGAATGTTGGTATACATCTATATTTGGGTATCTCTTCATTCCAAAATACAGTACTCACAATAACATTTCTTGTGAATGTTTGTTTTTTTTTCTTCTTCAAAACTGTCTTTTTTGTGAATTTATTCAGCAACAAATAAGACTATTTATTTTTTATTACCATACACGATTTGTTTTTAAACAGAATGTCGTATTTCCTTCTCCTCTTACTTTCAAGGGAAATCTACAATTTGTTTACCTCCCCCTCTTTTTTCCCAATCCAGGAAAAATGAATTGACATTTTCTAATAAATAATCATTAATTTTATTTTCATAAGATCTACTATGTAACAGAATCTGAGACTTATACATTTCTCTAAAAGCCCAAGCATACAGTTATATTTGTTTATTTTTCATGTTTCAATTACCTGATGTACATGTAAAACAAATGTATGAGGCGATGAAGATAAACGGACAGAAAGTCACAGGACAAAAAGTCACAGGACAAAAAGTCACAGGACATAAAGTCACAAATTTGATATGACAAAAAGTCACAAATAATTTGTTGTCAATAGTTTGAATATATTGTGAGACTTTCTGTCCTACATTCGGCGATGAATAGGTCACCATTTTAAGGATATGAAGGTGTTTTACAGATATTGGAATAATGTGCAGAAAAGTAAGTCTGATAGCTAGGCCAAAATATAGAGGTGATGAAAATATTGATTGATTGTTTGTTGTTTAACATCCAGTGGCAAATATTTGATGCATGTTTAGGACGAATATTTTAAAGATCAATTGGCAGGAAAATCAAGTATGAAGTGAAATAGTAAAAAATTAAAGATATAGAAATATAGAAAAGATGATCTTAATAATAATTGTCATGATTGTTGGGCATTACTTTTTCTCTTGGGACAAAAACATTTTTTTTCTAAAAGCAATACATACATGACATACATGTAAACAATAAAGATAAGTTATACATAAATCAGGAAACATTTTAAAAAGCAGCGTTAGATATTTTTATAAATTTCTTCCATTAATTGTCTATTATAAAATGATTGGCTGTATCCAAAGCTATGTACTAATTAATATATTTGATGTGGGATTTGTCAGTAAAAATGGACATGGAAAATTCTCGTTTGTTGTATGGTTAGTTAGCATAACCTCACAGATTTCTTGTTGTAAACAAGATATGCGGCTATTCAATGTAATTTACAATACGACCGACACGAAGAAAGACAAACAAGCAATTTTATCCAAATGTTTGGTTGAAATGTTTCAACCAACAAAGGAAATGAGGGGTTCCAAATCAACCAAAGGCTACGAATGAGTCGGAAAATGACAATGAAGTTGTGAATGACGGTCGACACATGGAGACATATAGGCCACACCCAGCAGGCAGGTTGCAGTTGGGCCTTGAAAAAGTATTCAGTATATCAGTTAGGCGAAACAGACATTCCGGTCAGATATGGGATTCACATGCACAGAACTTGCGGAAGTTGATTATATTTCTCCGCCTTCTGCACTCGGTTTCATATTTACTATTTTACATACTAACTGGAATCAGCTTGTATTACGCTACACTCGAACAAAGTGTTGTAGTCTGACGGGAACCAGTTTACATATTTTATTTTATTGACCAAAAAAATATCTTCACCTGGCCATATGTTTTGTTATCAAATGATATTTGGAGCTATCCCTTTGTTATATTTTTCATATTTCTTCGAGCTTTCACTTTTATGCACATGTCTTACAATCGTAAAACAATCGGTATGTAAAAAAATAGATCCGTTTTGTTATGGTGTTGGACTTTTTACACTCCAATGATCAGCAATAGCTAGACAAAATAGTTCTCCTAAATAATGTCAGCCTTTCTTGCCATTTCAACTTTACAATCATTAAAAAAGTAATAATCGGAATCATTTTGATATCCGTTGGATAGATACTTGTCTTTATCCAGATTTACGAAGATTTTAATAATCGGAAATTAGTAATACGTTATACCCACGCGGTGCGTATGAATCGTTGTTTACAAAGTTACATCAGCAGAGTCTGAAACTGTATCATTATTAATTAACTACACTGTTATTGTACTTAATATGATGAAAACTGCCTATGCAATATAAGGTGTCAACTCGGCCAATGTAGTTTTTTTTTTTCTGTATTGGCCGAGTTCTGATCCTGCCAAAACATGATTTCGGAATGTCTCTAGTTTTTAGATCGTAAGTCACGATAAACACAAACTGAAAGTAAACAGTTGTTTGTAAGATGCAGTTTTTATTTACTCGCCATAAACAAGCTGAAATGTTCGCTATGGCATATATTTTAGGCTAAAGACGGTCCCATTCATTTAAAAAGCATTTTGAAAGCAGACGATGGAATTATTTCAGGTTTGGGGAAATTATCACAAAGTTCATTTCTTGACGACCTCATAGTCATACATGTAATTTCACGATGTCGATGGTACAAATCGATTTACTGTTTACTTTCGCTTCTCATGTTTTGTAAACGGTCTTTTATTTTTAAACCCGAACCAGGCATATGCATGTGCATAATTTTCTATGTTTTCTATGTATTGTGTGCGATTTTGTCCCATGTACATTTACTCCATATCCTTTCATTTTCTATGTAATAGTATTAGGGAGCTACCATTTGATTTTTATGGGGGCGGGGGGCTAGGATGAAATTTGAAAAAAATAGGCAGGACAGGAGTTTTGAGTGAAAAAAAGGCAGGATGAGATTATTTGCAACACAAAAAAAAGGCAGGATGACAATTTATGTAAAAAAATCGGGATAAACTAAAACAAAGGCAGGACCGAATACAGTGAAAAATAAAAGGCAGGACCAAAAGAGGAAAAATAAAAGGTAGGACAACATTTTCATCCTACCCCTTATAAAGAAACTGAGATTTGGATAGTTCCACTTCAAGGTAAAATGTTTATCTCTTGTGAAATGAAATTAAAAAAAATATTGTAACACTGTAGTTAATTAATAAAGATACTATTATGTGTATTTCTGTATTGGCCTTGTTATTGGTCTGCGTAATGATATAGAATGACATGTGAATAAATTGTCGATACCGATACTGGCTTTAATACTGTTATTATACAACGGTTTGAGAGAGCGCCGCCGATTTATTGACGGGGCGTGAGGACAGATTTGAAGCTCTCTACGCTTGATGCGTGCACTGCAGTGTCGTCTAGTTGATTCCACGTGATCACTGTCTTACAAAGCATGAGTTTGAATATTGCACGGTGTTTTACTTGGTGGAATGTCAATACACTTATAGCTAGAGTTATTCTTCACTTGCTTTTCCACAATATTTGTTGCGTGGTATTCTTTGAATTTCTCAGCAGTTATGGTTTTCTTGGACATGCTTTTTGAGGAATTCGTCTGGTTCAATAGCAGGAATCAGCCCTCAACTACTTTTACATAAATATTAACTTCTGGCTTTAACGCCTTGTTCGTCCTGTCTGGAGATCTTGTTGTAGTTCCAGTTTGGCAAGCATTTTGGAGACGTATCCCATCCGTCCCCTCTTGACTTGTAATCTCCGGTGATAAATTTTGCCGCTTGACGTTGTATCCTTTCAAGCTTGTTTATTTTGTTACCGTGTAGGGGTCCCATACTATGGCTCAATATTAAATTATAAGATCCATTCCTAAAGGTCTAGATCATTGTTCTAATATGACACAAATTTCAATAACTGGAATGCTACCAAAGTTGAATATATGGTGACCCACGATAACAGCATTATCACTATTGAAATTGTGTTTAATACCATGATGGTTCAATGTCATTAACTTAAATGGAGACAGACATTTGACCTGAAAGATGGTGTAGGAGTGCAAAATTAAAAACTAACTGACTATGATATATGGTTAAAGAATGAATATCAATTATATGGGTCAAGGGCAGAGTTATTATAAAATGACAATATGGCAGAGAAGTGGTTTCAATTTTCATATAAAGCGACCTGACTGACATGAAATAAAAAATCAAAGGAGTATCCCTATTTGTCTAATCTTCAAGGTGAAATAAAACTAGTAAAACAATATTATACTATTGTCTAAATCTACAGAAATATAATTTGCTTCAAGTACATTTGTAACAGAAATAACTAGGTCACTAGTAACTTATTTAATGAGTATGTGGGGTATAAGAGCTTGCTTACAACAGGCTCTTCATAATCATTTGGTTTGAAAAGGATACTAGTAGTCTGTATTCTTGATTTAGAAAAATGTAATTGCAAGAAAAAAATCACATTACTTAGAATACTTTAGATCATTCAGGTAGTCTTTATTTATATGTACAAAAGAACAGCCAGTAGTCATTGGATATTGTAGATCATTCAAGTAGTCTTGACCTATTTATTTATAATAAAAAACAGCCAGTAGTCATGGTAGTCATTGGAAACTGTAGATCATTCAGGTAGTCTTGACCTATTCATTTGTACTAAAAAAAAAACAGCCAGTTGTCATCTTCACTTCACACACGCACACATATAAGAATACCTATTATATGCTAACGAGACATGTTGCAATGTTAAACTAATTACGGTATGTGAAAATCAAGACTTGCATAAAAAATATCCCAATATTAGAGACAGTGGCGTCATTTTTCCTGAGAGCTTTCAGCTCTTTGATTTTAACAATTATTTGATCATCATTGATATTTTGATAAATTTTGTTAACAAAGCTGGTTTATATACAATAGTTCAAGAAAAATGCAAAACTGTTTTTGTAAAAATAAGCGTTTTCTTATTCAAAGAAAATAATCAGAAAAAATGAATTGTGACTTTTTGTTCTGTGACTTTCTGTCCTACATTCGGCGATGAATAGGTCACCATTTAAGGATATGAAGGTGTTTTACAGATATTGGAATAATGTGCAGAAAAGTAAGTCTGATAGCTAGGCCAAAAACATATAGATAAAAGAATATAGAGGTGATGAAAATATTGATTGATTGTTTGTTGTTTAACATCCAGTGGCAAATATTTGATGCATGTTTAGGACGAATATTTTAAAGATCAATTGGCAGGAAAATAAAGTATGAAGTGAAATAGTAAAAAAAATTAAAGATATAGAAATATAGAAAAGATGATCTTAATAATAATTGTCATGATTGTTGGGCATTACTTTTTTCTCTTGGGACAAAAACATTTTTTTTTCTAAAAGCAATACATACATGACATACATGTATTTCCAAGTAAAGATAAGTTATACATAAATCAGGAAACATTTCTTAAAAAAGCAGCGAAAAATAATTCTTTTATAAATTTCAGTGTTAACTATTTTATAGGAACAGTATATCTTGGATATCTGTCACAATAAATGTTCCCCTGTTATTTTTTACACTTCACACTTGAAATAATCTATTTTTCATCAAGAAATTTTGAAATCAATCATATCGAAATATCATTAAAGAAAATAACAGAAACAGCACAGATTCTGCATGAAAATACATGATGATTAAAATTAATTTTTAAATCATCCGCCATTTTGAAAGAACCTGAAAAAATCACTTTTTTAGATGGATGTGGGACGGAATTTCTTTTAAAATTAAGCTGTTTTAAGTAGAATATTTCACCAGATATGTGTAAATATACTCAATCGATATGCCAAGTTTGACTATTATTTACGGAATTTCTTAATTTGATGTACAAGTAGACATGGGTATCGGTAGATTTAACATTGCATCA
Organism: Mytilus coruscus; assembly: GCA_017311375.1. NCBI lineage: Eukaryota > Metazoa > Mollusca > Bivalvia > Mytilida > Mytilidae > Mytilus > Mytilus coruscus. Next base: position 43,957,084 of record CM029598.1, read on the forward strand.
ACGGGAAATGACGAGAAAAAGTGCATTTTTTTACAATTCTCCAGGGAGGGAATTTAATAAAAAATTAAGCTGTCAGGACCAACATTGTTTGGTAGAAATATGTTTGAATATCAAGGATTGATTTGCAAAAGTTAGAAAACGGGACAGATTAATGAGAAAATTGAACTTTATTTAAATGGGAAAAATAATTCAAAATGGCGGGTCGCTATACGTCACAAAAGTCACATGATGTCTTATTTAGTTGGATATTAACAAAAAATAATGAATCCTGAGTAATCTGAATGATGTTTTGGGTTCTTATTGTATAACATATGTAACATGTTATAGATTAACATGGTTAATAATGATTTATCACCATGTATTTTTTTTATAGGTGCTGAAACATGGACCACAGCCTTACCATTCCAAGTCATATAGAGGACCTAACAAAATGTATGTATGAACTACAACAGGATGGAACATTCTGTGATGCAGGCCTTGAGTGTAAAGATGGCGTCATATTTGTTCATAAACTTGTTCTAATGGCATGCGGAAGTCCATATTTGAGGAATCAATTGACATCTGAAAGTCAAGGTGAAAGAGTTTATGTCAGTCTAAAGAATTATTCATTGAAAACTGTATGCTGTTTGGTGCAGACCCTTTATACAGGACAGTTAAATATTTCCCTAGAGAATGAAGTAGATTTTAGTTGTTTGTGTAAGACTATAGGGCTTGAAAATATAAAATCTGCTGCTGAAAATTTTATTCAGCAAGATCAAAATATTTATGAGGTCGAAAGCATAAACCCATTTGGTGCTGTTGAGGTTGAAGAGGAAATGATAGAATCACAGGATGGGATCACAGCACTGGTGGCATCTGTCAATCATGGACCAGATGACAACTTAGTTGACAGTACAAACACAGTTGATAATGTAGAGGATCTCAACTATGACAGTAGTGATGTAAAAGTTGGTGGTGATACAGTTAAAAGAAGTCAAGATTCGAAAGGAGAAAGGGATGCTGACAAATCTTTGGATTTGCCAACAGGAAGAGAAACCAGAAGCAACAAGAGGAGAAAAATTTTCCACAATGATAACATTTCACAAGCAAAAGACAATGCCATATCATCTAATGTGGCAGAAATATTGGCCATTGCAAAACAATTGTCTGGAATAGAGGAAGCCCAGACATCTAAACCTGCTTCTTCTTGTCTAGATCAAACTAAATCCAGTTTATGTTCTCTATGTAAAAAAGAATTTGTCAATGAAGAGGAAAATGTAACAGATCCAAGCAAGACTGTTTGTACAGAATGTATGGTTTTATTTAGTGGAGAAACCAATGATGACCAAGAGATGGGAACTAAACCAGACCAAACACAAAATTACTACAGTGAAGATGGTGGAGAATACAGCAAAAAGGTATAAGTAATGATAATTAAAACTTCTTATTATACGATTTTAATATGACTGCAAAAAAAATTGCGTTCTTATAATGCTATTACGTCGTTGTTCTGAAGGCACATATGGTTTCCGCATAATAACTTTAGTTTAAGTGAATAGGTCTTTATGAAAGTTTACCAGTAGACAGTCAGGGATATAACTCTATAGGGTTATTACAGAAAAATAACATACATTTGTTATTGTGGACTAAAAAATCAAAGAACTGTGATAACTTATGTATGTTACATGTTTCAAAGGGACAATATACATCATTAGTTTAGTTAAAATGTATAAAAGTTCTATTGATATTACTTTTGTCTATATGTATACTTAACTATTGAAAGATATAACAGTTCATAGTTTGCCAATTTTGCATAGTACACCTATATGTTATTACAGAAAAAATATGCCTGTAATAACTAAAGGGTGTTATCACAGCTTCTCTATATCACTTCAGAGCATTTGCTCAGACATACATCATGCTTAATTACAATGCATTTTAATTTATTGTAAGAAATAATGACCAGAGCATGTAATGAGGTTCTGCGCAAGTTTCTCAGTAATTCCCAAGTGTCTTATATAATAAGTTACATTCCTCTAATAACCTAGCCTTGTTATCACAGCTAAGTTTATCCCTTAATAGCCTCGTCTCATTGATTTACCATGGTTAATCAAAAATGAATTAATTTAATTAAAAAATTAGTTATCAAGGCTATGCATTTAGTCTCTGCGCAAAGTCTCAAGAGTTCCCTAGAGCCCACTATAAATGAAATAATTTTACAAATAACAAACATATATGTTATTACAGATTTAGAAAATTTAAGGAATAAAGAGTAGACAACTCATGAAAGTATCTGTAATAACACACGCAAGTTATTTTCTGTAATAACCCTATAGAGTGATATCTCTGACTGGTAGATTATATGATTATTGTAATAAAAAGAAGTTATCGGGTCTTTCATCATGTTTGCAGGAAATAGATACACTGTATGTATAATAATTCTACAGTAGGAAATCTTAAAACAAAAAATAAATAAAAGTTGTCATGATTATTGGAAGTTTTCATCTGAAATGCAATTAAATGTTTTTCATGTTTATGATGTTTATTCCCTTTAATTAATACATAATTTATCCTGTAATCTATACAACATTTACATGTATATGTCTGTTCATCAATTGATAGGTCTTTTCAAGTTCTTAATTAGTAAACATGGTAAAGGATGCAATTAAACGCTCTCCCTGACACTTTAATATATTTGCATTGATAAGTGAAAAAGTCTGCACTGTCACCCAGAAGTCCAATGCCCTGGACTAGTAACATTTTATTGGGACTAGTCAATCTTTCCTAAACTTTGTTTAGACGCATAAGACATGTAAGAGAAATGTCAGAATATTTATTATCTTGGGAACATAAGTGAAACATCTGAATTTGAAAATGAATTTACATGTTTTATACTCATGTCAAGTTTTTATGCGCTAGACTTGTTTTTATAAATCTATGATATTTCATGCTTGAAATTGTTCAAAATGGTCATTTTGTTGAAGAATTTTGTTTGTACATGTATATAAAAATGTACATATATATACAGTGATATACACATGTTTACAAACATGACAAATATGTGCAAGAACATGATAAAATGTGTATTTTGTAATATATGAAATATTTAAGATATACATGTAGTTTTAATTGTATAACATGTATGATACATGTAGGTTAAATTTATCATGTTGCAAAGAATAGATCTGTGTGCATTTTTAGCAAAATGAAATGGAAATTGCAAATGTATATATGCCTGATATATAAGGCCAAATAAAAAAGTATGTGTGGTTCCAATTCCCCATTATGCCCATCATGACCATGATATTGATGATTACATCTATAAAAAAGTAATGGTATGTAGGGATTTTTTTTTATTTTATCTTTTTTTTTACATTGAATCCATGGGCATCATAGTATTATTTATTTACATGTATATGAGAGCAACATTCTGACTTTAACAGTGCTTAATGAAAAACAACAAAAAAATCTTTAGGGTAGTCTATTGTTAAGACTAAAAAGTAGGGTAGGTAGGGTAACTGGAACCACACATATATTTTTATTTGGCCTTACATGTAAAATTGAGAATGGAAATGGGGAATATGTTATTACATGACAAAGATGTATAACATGTGTAATACTGTTGATTTATTTATTTTTGTTGATAATCAATTTTTGTTGATTGACAAAACATTGTACTATCTAAATTATTGGATATTTTATTTCCTGGTCTTGCCAGTCTGCATACCAGACAGGCAATATAAAATATGGACTGTTGATAAAAGTTTGCTTATAAACAATGTATGTATGTTGGTAAACGCTATACATGTACATGTATGAGTATAATTTTCCTGTAGGACAGGTAGTAACATGACAAAAAGTTTTAATTTGAATTTTGATGCCAGTACACTAGTTGAATTTTACCCTCTTTTTAAAGTTGAATATACAAGTACATGTATATAATTAGAAAAAACAGGTAAATATCAAATTGAAATTACATATATGTTTACCTTTTTAAAAATTTTTAAAAAATTTAAAAAATTTTTAAAAGGGTTCTGAGGGGGGTTTTAAAAAACCTTTTTTTTAAAAAAAAAAAAAAAAAAGGGTTCCCAAAAATTTTTTTTAATTAAACCAAAACCCCTTTTTAAAATTTTCCATTTTAAACAAAGGGAAAAAAAAAATTTGGGAAATTTTTAAAAATTTTTTTTTTTTCCAAAAATTTTTTAATTTTAAAAAAAAAAATTTTTTAAAAAAATTTTATTTTCGGGTTTTTTTAAATTTTTTTCCCGGAAAAAAATTTTAAAAAAAAAAAATTAAAAATTTTTTTTTCCCAATTTCCCTTTGGAAAGTTTAAGGTTTTTTTTTTTCCCCCTTTTTGGGAAAATTTTTTTTTTTTAAATTTAAAAAAAATTTGGAAAAAAAAAAAATTTAAAAAAACCCAAAATTTTTTCCCCAAAAATTAATTTTTAAAAAATTTTTAAAAATTTTTTTTTTTTTAAAAAATTTTTTCCCCCCCCTTTTTTTTTCCCCCCCTTTTTTTTTTTTTAAAAAATTTTTTCCCCCCCGGGAAAATTAAAAAATTTAAATTGGGTTTTTTTTTAAAAAAAAAATTTTTTTTTTTTTTTTTGAAAAAATTAAAAAGGGAAAATTTTTTTGGGTTTTTTTAAAATTTTTTTTTTTTTTTTTAACCCCAAAAATAAAAAAATTTTTAAAAAAAAGGGGGTTTTTTCAAAAAAATTAATTTTGGGTTTTTTTTTTGGGAAAAAATTTTTTAAAAAAAAAGGAAAGAAAAATTTTTAAAAAAAAATTTTAAAAAAAAAAAATTTTTTGGGAAAAAAAAAATTTTTAAAAACCAAAAGGGTTTTTTTTTTAAAAAATTTTTTTAAATTCCCGGAAAATTTAAAAAATTTAAAAACCTTAAAAATTTAAAAAAAATTTAAAAAAAAAACCAAAAAAATTTGGGGGGTTTTTTTAAAAAAAAAAATTTTTTAAAATTTAAAAATTAAAATTTTTGGGTTAAAATTTCTTTTTTAAAAATTTTAAATTTTTTTTTTTTTTTAATTTTTTTTTTTAAAAAAAAGGAAAAATTAAATTTTAAAAAACCCTTTTTTAAAAAAAAAAATTTTTTTTAAAAAAACCAATTTTGGGGTTTTTTTTTTTTTTTTAAAATTTTAATTTTTAAAAAATTTTTTTTTTTTTAATTTTTTTTTCTTTTTTAAAAATTTTTTTTTTAAAAAAATTTAAAATTTTTTTTTTTGGCCCCCAAAAAAAAAAAAGGTTTTTTTTTAAATTTTTTAAATTTCCCCTTTTTAAAAAGGAAAATTAAAATTTTTGGGTTTTTTGAAAATTTTCCCCCCCCCTTTTTTTTCAACCCAATTTCAAGGCAAACAAGGTTTTTGGGGAAAAAAAAAGGGGGGGAAAAAACCCCCAAAAAAAAAAAAAGGGTTGTTTTAAAAAGGGGGGTTTTTTTTTTTTTTCCCGGTTTTAATTAAAAAAACCCTTTTTTTTGGGGGAAAAAAATTTTTTTTTTTTTCCCCCTTTTAAAAAATTTTTTTTTTTTAAGGATTTTTAAAATTTTTTAAACCCAATTCCCCTTTTTTTCATTTTAAATTTAAAAAAATTTTTTTGGTTTTTTGGGGGGTTTTTTTTAAAAAAAAATATGGAAATTTTTAAAAAAGGGGTTAAGGTTATTTTTTTTTCTTTTTTTTTTTAAAAATTTTTGGATTGGGCCCAAAAAAATTTTTTTTTTTTTTTTTTTTTTTTTTGGGGGGTTTTTTAAAAAATTTTAAAAAGGGGGTTTTTTTTTTTTAAAAAAAAGGGGGGGCCCCCCAAATTTTTATTTTTTTCCCCCCATTTTAAAAAATTTTGGGGTTAAAATTTTTTTTTTCCCCCCCCCGGGGTTTTTTTTAAAAAAAAAAAAAAGGGGGAATTTAAAAATTTTTTTTTAAAAAATTTTAAAATTTTAAATGGTTTTTTTTTAAAAAAAAAATTGGAAAATTAAAATTAAAAAAATTTTTTTTTCCCCCCAAAAGGAAAATTTTTTTAAAAAAAAAAACCAAAAATTTCAAATTTTTTTTAAAAAAAAAAATTTTTTTGGATTTAAAAAAAAAAAAATTTTAAAAAATTTTAAAAATTTAAAAATTTTTTTTTTAAAATTTTTTTTTCCTGGCCCCCCCAAATTTTTATTTTTTTTTTTTCCCAAAAAATTTTTTTTTTTAAAAAATTGGTTTTTTTTTGGTTTTTTTTTTTTTTTGGTTTTTTGGGGCCTAAATTTTTCCCCCTTTTTCCAAAAACCCCTTAAAAATTTTTTTTTTTTTTGGGGGGGTTTTTTTTTTTTTTTTTTTTTAAATAAAATTTTTTAAAAAAATTTTTTTTTTTTAAAATTTTAAAAAAAAATTTTTTTAAAGGCTTGAAATTTAAATTTTTTTTTTTTTTAAAAAAGGGAAAAAGGGTTAAAAGGTTTTCTTCTTTTAAAAGGAAATTTTTAAAACCAAAAAAAAAAAATTTTTTTTTTTTCCCTTTTTTTTTTTTTTGGGGGGAAAAATTAATTTTTTTTTTTTTTTTTTTTTTAATTAAATTTTAAATTTTTCTTTTTTAAAAAAAAAATTTTAAAAACCCCCAAAAAAATTTTTTAAAAAAAAAAAAAAAAGGGGTTTTTTTTTTTTTAAAAACCCTAAAAAAAAAAAAAAAAATTGTTTTTTAAAAAAAACAAAAACCAAACCAAAATTTAAAAAAAAAAAAAAAGGGTTTAAAAATTTTTTTTTAAAAAAAGGGAAAAATTAAAAATTTAAAAAAATTTTTTTTTAAAATTTTTTCCCCTTTTTTAACTTTTTAATTTGGTTTTTAAAATTTCCCAAAAAAAAAAAATTTGGGGGAAAAATTTTTATTTTAAAAATTTTTTTTTAAAAAAAAAAATTTTAAAGGGGGGAAAAAGGGAAAATTTTTAAAAAAATTTTTTAAAGGGGGTTTTAAAAATTTTTTTTTAACCCTTAAATTTTTAAAAAAAATTTTTTTTAAAAATTTAAAAAAAAGGGGGTTTTAATTCCCAATTTAAAAATTTTTTAAATTAAATTTTTTTTTTTTTTTTTTGGGTCTTTTAAAATTTTTTAAAATTTTAAAAAAAGGGGGGGGTTTTTTACCCCCAAAAAATTTTTTTTAAAAAAAAAGAAAAATTTTTTTTTTAAAAAAGAAATTAAAACCTTTTTTTTTTTTTTTTAAAAAAATTTTAAAATTTTTTTTTTTTAAAAAAAATTTTTAAAATTTTTTTTTTTAAAATTTTGGTTCCCCTTTTTTTTTAAAATTTTTTTAAAATTTAAAAAGAAAAAATTTTTTTTTTTTCCCAAAATTAAAAAAACCCCCCTTTTTTTTTTAAATTTTAAATAAAAAAATTTTTTTTTTTTGGGGGAAATTTTTTAAAAAAAAATTGGGCCAATTTTTAAATTTTTTTTTTTTTTTTTAAATTTTTTTTAAACCTTAAAAAAAAAATTAAAACCAAAAAAAATTTTTAATTTTAAAAAAAAAAAAAAAAATTAAAAAATTTTTTTTTTTTAATTTTTTTTTTTTTTTTTTTTTTTTCCCTTTTGGAAAACCCAAAAAAATTTTTTCCCGGTTGGGTTTTTTTTTAAAAAATTTTGGGTTTGAATAAGGAAATTTTAGGGGGGTTTTTTTTTTTTTCCATTTGGGGGTTTTTTTTTAAGGGTTTGGGAAAAAAAAAAAAAATTTTTTTTTTTTTTCCCAAAAAAAAAAATTTTTTAAAAAAAATTTTTAAAAATTTGTTAAAGGGGTTTTAAAAATTTTAAAAAAAAAAAAAATTTTTTTTTGTTTTTCAAAAAAAATTTTTTTTTTTTTTTTTTTTAAAAAAAAATTTTTTCCCCAAAAAAAATTTTTTTTAAATTTTAAAAATTTGTTTTTTTTAAAAAAATTTTTTTAAGGGGGGGTTTTTTTTTAAAAAAGGGTGTTTTTTTCCCCCCCCCCTTTTTCCCAAAAAAAAAAAAACCCCGGGGGGAAAAAAAAAACCCCCTTTTTTTAAAAAAGGGGGTTTTTTTTTTGGTTAAAAAAAAAAAAAATTTTTTTTTTGGTTCCCCCTTTTTTTTAAAAAAAAAATTTTTTAAAAAAATTTTTAAAATTTTGGGTTTTTCCCCTTTTTTTAAAAGGGGGGTTTTTTTTTTTAAAAAAAAAAATTCCCAATTTTAAATTTTTTTTTTTTTGGAAAAAATTTTTTATTCCCTTTTTAAAAAAAAGAAAAAAATTTTTTGGCCCCTTTTTAAAAAAAATTTTTTTTTTTTTTCGGGAAAAAAATTTTTTAAAAAAATTTTTTTTAAAAAAAAAAAAAAAAAAAATTTTTTTCCCCGGGGGGAAAAGCCAAAAAAATTTTTTTCCCCAATTTTCCCAAAAAATTTTTTTTAAAATTTAAATTGTTTTTTTTTTAAAAAAAATTTTTTTTTTTTTTTAAAATTTAAAAAAAATTTTTTTTTTTAAAACAAATTTTTTCTTTTTTTTGGAAAAACCTTAAAAAATTTTTTTTAAAAAATTTTCCCGGCCTTTTTAATTTTTAATTTTTTTTTTTCCAAAATTTTAAATTTTTTTTTTTTGGGGGTTCAAGGTTTAAAATTTTTTTTAATTTTAAAAAAAAAATTTTTTTTATTTTTTTAAAAATTTTTCAAACTTTCCCAAAAAAAAAAATTTTTTAAAAAAAAAAAAAAAAATTTTTTTTTAAAAAATTTAAAAAAATTTTAAAATTTTGGGTTTTTAAAGGTTTTTTTTTTTTTTAATTTAAAACCCTTTTCTTTTTTTAAAAATTTTAAAAAAACCTTTTAAAAAAGGAAAAAATTTTTTTCTTTAAAAAATTTTTCAAAAAAATTTTTTTTTTTTTTTTGTTAAAATTTTAAAAATTTTTTAAAAAAAAAAAAAAAATTTTTTAAAAAAAATTTTTTTTTTTTTTTTAAAAACCTTTTAAATTTTTTAAATTAAAACCCGGGAAGGTTTTTTTCCCCCCCCGGGTTTTTAAAAATTTTTTGGCCCTTTTTGGGGGAAAAAAAAAGGGGGTTTTAAAACCCAATTTTTAAAATTTTTTAAAAATTTTAAAAAAATAAAAAAGGGGTTTTTTTTTTTTTAAAATTTTTGGGGGGCCCAAAAAATTTTTAAAACCCCTTTTTAAATTTTTTTTTGGTTTTCCTTTTTTAAAATTGGGAAAAAAAAAAAAAAAATTTTTTTTTTTGGGGAATTTTTTATTTTTTAAATGGGGGCCCCCGGGGGAAAAAAAATTTTTTTTTGGGGAAAACGGGAAAAAAACCCCTTTTAAAAAAAAACCCAAAAAACCCCGGGGGGGGTTTTTTTTTCCCACCCCAAAAAAATTTTTTAAAAAAAATTTTTTTAATTTTTTCCAAAAAAGGGGTTAAATTTTTTTAAAATTTTTTTTTAAAAAGGGAAATTTTGGAAAAACCCCGGGGGGTTTTTTTAAAAAAGGGGTTTAAAAAAAATTTTTTTTTTTTTTTTCCCTTTTTTTTTTTTTTTTTAAAAAAAACCCATTTTTTTAAAAAATTTTGGAAATTTATTTGGGGAAAATAATAAAGGGTTTTTTAAAAACCCCAAAAGGAAATTTTAAAATAATTTTAAATTTTTAAAAAAATTTTTTTTTAAAAAATTTTAAAATTTTTTAAAAAATTTAAATTAAAACCGGGAAAATAAAAAATTTTTTAAGGGTTTTTTTTTCCTTTTAAAAAAAAATTTCCAAAAAAAAAAAAAAATTTTTTGGGGGTTTTTTTTTTTTAAAAAAAAAAATTTTTTTTTTTTTAAAATTAACCAAAAAAAAAATTTTTGGGTTTTTTAAAAAAATTTTTTTTGGGTTTTTTTTTTTTAAAAAATTTTTTTATTTTAAAATTTTCCAAAAAAAAAAAACCCTTTTTTTTGGGGGAAAACCTTTGGGTTAAAAAAAAATTTTTTAAAAAAAATTTTTTAAACTTTAATTTTTCCCTTTTTAAAAATTGTTATTAACCCCGGGGAAAAAGGGGCCCCGGGGGGGAAAAAAAAATTCCCAAAAAATTTTTTTTTTAAAAAATTTTTTTAAAAAACCGGGTTTTTTTCCCTTTTTTTTTTTAAAAAAAAAAAATTTTAAATTTTTAAAAATTTTTTTTTTTTCCCCAAAAATTGGGTTTTTTAAAATTAAAAAAGGGACTCCCGGGTTTTTAAAAAAAGGGGGGGGTTTTTTTTTTTTTTTTTTTTTTTTTTTTTTAAAAAATTTTTTTTTTTTTTTTTAAAAAATTAAAAAAAAAAAATTTTTTTTAAATAAAATTTTTTTAAAAAAAAAAATTTAATTTTTTAAAAAAATTTTTAAAAAAAAAAAATTTTAATTTTTTTTAAATTTTAAAAAAATTTTTTAATTTTTTTAAAAAAAAAAAAATTTCCAAAAAAGGTTTTTTTTAAAATTTTTTAAAAATTTAAAAAAAATTTTTTTTTTTTTTTTTTTTTTCCCCCAAATTTTTTTGGAAAGGAATTTTTTGGGTTTTTTTTTTTTCCCTTTTTTTTTTTTCCAAATTTTTTAATTTTTCCTTTTTAAAAATTTTTGGCCCCAAATTTTTTTTAATTTGGGTTAAAAGGGCCCCCGGGGAAGGGGCCTTAAAACCCCCCAAAATTTTTAAAATTTTTAAAAGGTTTAAAAATTTTTTTTTTTTTTTTTTCAATTTTTTTTTTTTTATGAAAAAAAAAAAAAATTTTTTTTTTTTGGGGAATTTTAAAAAAAAAGGGATTGGGGTTTTTAAATTTTGGGGTTTTTTTTAAAAAACCTTTTTTTAAAAAAAATTTTTTAAAAAAATTTTTTTTAAAATTTAAAAATTTTTTAAAAAATTTTTTTAATTTCAAATTTAAAAAAAAAAAAAAATTTTTTTAAAAACCCCCCCCCAAAAAAAAAAAATTTTTTTTTTTCCCCCCTTTTTTTCCCTTTTTTTAAAATTTTTTTTTAAAAATTTTTTTGGGTTATTTAATTTTTTCCAAAAAAAAAAAAACCCCTTTTCTCCATGCTGTCCACCCCACAAGAGTTTGATTGTTTTATTTGTTTTCTTGGGAATATAAATGGCTTAATTTGTAAATTTTTATCTCTTCAGTACGAGGCAATACATTTATTGATGGATTCTTCTTGATCATAATTTCTTAACAATTACCCCCCCCCACCCCACCCCCCTCTCTCTCTCTCTCTCTCTCTCTGGTATAAAAAAAATCTTAAGGTCAAGTATCAGGTTTAAACATACATTGTAATGCTTATCTAGTTTACCAAATAACACATACATTTGAGTTGAAAAGTTCATTATTGTTTTGTCCTTAGTATTTTTAAATACAAAATTTGTGTATCCCTTATTCCAAACAGGGTACAAGTAACCTCAACATAATTTGGTTGACCCGAGAAGTCTGTATTCAACATATAAAAACAAAATCAATATTTATACCTGCTGTGCATGTAATTTTATTTTGTTTGCTCATTATTGCTCGCCACAAATTCTTCATTTTTTAGCTCACCTGGCCCAACTTGGCCACAATCATCATAAAGGTATCTACTTTAAAAAATGTGTCTGATGACCCTGCCTGCCATTCAACATGTTCAACATGACAGACATGGCTAGAAATAGAACATAGGGGTAAAATACATTTTCTGGCTTATATCAATGAAACTAAACATTTAGAGCAAATCTAACATGGGATAAAAATGTTCATTTGGTTAAGATCTATCTGCCCAAAATTTTTAGATGAATTGGACAACGCGCTGTTGGGTTGCTACCCCTGAGTTGGTAATTTAAGGAAATTATGCAGTTTTTATACGACCGTAAAAATTGTTTGCGGTCGATATTGGTATGACGTTGGCGTCGTCGTTGTCGTCCGAAGACACATTGGTTTTTGCACTCTAACTTTAGTTTAAGTGAATGGATCTCTATGAAATTTAACCATAAGGTTCAATACCACAAAAGGAAGGTTGGGATTGATTTTGGGGGTTATGGTACCAACAGTTAAGGAATTAGGGGCCAAAAATAAACTTTTTTTGTAACTTATGCTCTGTTCATATATTTTATGATGGTATGATACTAAACCCCTAACGGGAGGGATTGTGCCTGATATTCATATGATGAAGACATAATCTTTCAATCAGTTTAATTGAGGTCTGGAGCTGGCATGTCAGTTTACTGATAGTAGTCTGTTGTTATTTATGTATTATTGTCATTTTGTTTATTTTCTTTTGTTACATCTTCTGACATCGGACTCGGACTTCTCTTTAACTGACTTTTAATGTGCGTATTGTTATGCGTTTACTTTTCTACATTGGCTAGAGGTATAGGGGAGGTTGAGATCTCATAAACATGTTTAACCCCGCCGCATTTATGCACCTGTCCCAAGTCAGGAGCCTCTGGCCTTTGTTAGTCTTGTATTATTTTTACTTTTAGTTTCTTGTGTATAATTTGGAGTTTAGTATGACGTCCATTATCACGGAAGTAGTATATATATTTTTTTAGGGGCCAGCTTAAGGACGCCTCCGGGTGCGGGAATTTCTCGCTGCATTGAAGACCTATTGGTGACCTTCTGTTGTTGTCTGTTCTGTGGTCGGGTTGTTGTCTCTTTGACACATTCCCCATTTCCATTCTCAATTTTATAACTTGTGTGTTAGTGTATGGATCTCTCTGACATTGTACCAGTAGGTTCCATATCATACAGGGAATGCTGGAATTGATTTTGGGGGTAATTGCCTCAAAATATTAGGAATTAGGGGCCAAAAAAAGGGGCAAAAAACAAGCATTTTTCTTGTTTCATGACAAAAACTTTTGTGTAAGTGTATGGATCTTTCTGAAATTGTACTACAAGGTTCCATATCACAAAGGGGAAGCTGGAATTGAGTTTGGGGGTAATTGCCCAAAACGTTTAGGAATAAGGGGCCAAAAAGGGCTAAAATAAGCATTTGTCTAGTTTCCAGACAATAACTTGTGTTCAAGTGTATGGAACTCTCTGAAATTTTCCTGCAAGATACCATACCACAAAGGGAAGGCTGGGATTGATTTTGGGGGTAATTGCTTCAAAATTTTAAGAATTAGGGGGCAAAAAACAAGCATTTTTCTAGTTTCAGGACAATAACTTGTGTGTAAGTGTATGGATCTTTATGAAATTGTACTACAAGGTTCCATGTCACAAAGGGAAAGCTGGGTTTGAGTTTGGGGGTAATTGCCCTAAACGTTTAGGAATTTTGGGCCAAAAAGGGGCCAAAAAACAAGCATTTTTCTAGTTTCCAGACAATAACTTGTGTTCAAGTGTATGGATCTCTCTGAAATTGTACTGCAGGTACCATACCACAAAGGGAAGGTTGGGATTGAGTTTTGTGGTGATGAATCATAAGGGGGTTCAAAAAATTTGGGGGGATTTTTTTTTCTTTAAAATTTTCCATTTTAAATTGGTTATTTCTGATTTACATATAAAAGCAATTAATAATGATATGGTTTGAATAGGTGAATTAAAAAATTTTAAGTTCTTAGACCACATTCATTCTGTGTCAGAAACCTGTGCTGTGTCAAATATTTATTCTAATGCAATTTTATGTAACATTTTTTTCATTGGCTAAAAGTTACCGTCAAATCCACAGTTGACCAGGCGTAACTGAGGAGGGACCCGCCATTTTGAATTGATTGATCAACAAATGTTCCATTACTACAATATTATCGAAAATAAAACAACACCTACCTCGAATTCGCCATTTTAATGTTATTTTATCCGAATTTGAATCGTAGAGGTAACGTAATAACCACCTGTTTGTAAGTTTTCATTTGTATGACGACACGTTTAGCCATGACGTCTGTGCGCCAAATTATTCATGAAGTTTCGCGGAATTTTTTTGTATGTCAAATTTATTCATTTGTTTGAAGCTCTAACGTATTATTTTTTTTTTGTAATGCATTAGAATCGGAATAACAGTACTGTAGTTGAAGAGTTGCCACCGTCAATTTTGATTTGACGGTCGCAAATTTCCGTTTTACTGTCTCCGCTGCGCGTCGCCAGTAAAACTGCATTTGCGACCGTCAGATCTACAATTGACGGTGGCAACTCTTCAACTACAGTACTGTTATTCCTTAAATCACAATCCAAATTCAGTGCTGTATCAAGCTTGAATGTTGTTTCCATACTTGCCCCAACTGTTCAGGGTTCGACCTCTGCGGTCGTATCAAGCTGCGCCCAGCGGAGAATTTTATTGCTTATTATCTTTAATATTATTATAGATAGCGATAAACTGTAAACAGCAATAATGTTAAGCAAAGTAAGATCTACAAATAAGTCAACATGAACAAAATTGTCAATTGACCCCTTAAGGAGTTATTGACCTTTAAAGTCAATATTAAATAATTTTTGAAAATTTTTGTTATCTTTTACAAAAATCTTCTCCTCTGAAACTACTGAGACAAATTTAACTTAACTTGGCCATAATCATCATTAGGGTATCTAGTTTAAAAAAATGTGTTTGATGACCCTTCCTGCCAACCAACATGGCTGACATGGCTAAAAATAGAACATAGGGTAAAATGCAGTTTTTGGCTTATATCTCTGAAACTAAAGCAAAAGTATAATGGTTGCATTATTTCATGCATCAATTGTGAATAAAAATATCAGGTGAGCGACACAGGCTCCTTGGAGCCTCTAGTTTTAAAATATGAACTACATTATGCATTTAAATGTCAATCATGGTTGATTTTCTGACAGAATTACTCTCACATTTAATTTCAGGCTTCAAGTACACGTAAGAGGAAGTAGTGATTTGTTGTAAAAGATCTTGGAATGTTCAACTTTACTTGGAAACTATTGGCAAAGTACAGACATAATTTACATGAGAAGTCAGGATCATCTTGTCTTGCAATTGGGAACTATATATGTAAAGTGCTTAAACTTAAGAACAACATTAGAAGCCAAGATCAACAATACTTGGAACTACATGTATAATCAAAGTTCTGTCAGAATCCATATGAGAACCCAAGATCATCTACAATTGGTGTCTGCAATGTGTTCAGAATCCACGTAAGAAGCCAAGATAAATTATAATTTGGAACTATATGCTAAGTGCTGTCAAAATCCATAAAAAATCCAAGATCAAAAGGACCTACTGTACCTACATGTCCCAATGATGAATAGATTATTGAGTCATATAAAAAAACACTGAAGAGAAGAATATTGATATAAAAACTATGAAAATATGGAGCTGATCAATTAATGATTGTACATGTACATGTACATGATGTATAGATGTCAACAATTACTAGTATATTGAAAATAACAATGTTAATAAATGTTTTATAAATTTGATCTCATAGACATTTGAGGAATAAAAATCAAAAATGTTTCAAAAAATTAATTTTAGTAGAGCTATTTTAATTTATTTTTGCTGCTTGAGTGTAATTTGCTGCAAACATGATTCATGATATGCAAACTGCAATATATGCAATGTATGCAGTTGTCTTTAATACAGAATGTGGCTAATGAGATTTGTAGATTTTGGAAATCATAATACCAAGTGACAGTTGTGGTAAATGCACATGCCTTTCCCTCATCTTTTACCTCACCAACCCCTGACCCAAATGGTCACTTGAATTATTTTACATCATTTGGCATTTTTTGTCCATCCATATGCTTTTCATTTTCTATTTCAAAAGTTATATTTTCGGGATAAAAGGAGAAATAGAATATATAGTTTTGTTCAATGAGACAGCAACCAAACAAAACAATCAAAGGAATTATATATTGTCTGGAAAAACTTGTGTCTCACTAACTGACAACCTCATTACCTATCACAATGATCAAGATTACTGAAATCAGCTAAATATGGTTTTGTAAAATTAGATATGCACTCAATTGATAGAGATTGCAACAAAGATTTCAACCTCATTTCATGGATCAGTGATCAAGGTTAAAGTTACCCGATTAGATATAAGAAGATGTGGTATGAGTGCCAATGAGACAACTCTCCATCCAAGTCAAAATTTATAAAAGTAAACCATTATAGGTTGTTTATCAGATACTGTTAGCAATAGGTCATTTGTCAATTTCAAGATTTTTGTGTTTTTGTCTGTTTTTCTAATACTAAAAGAAGTAGATAAACTATTTTTGTCGAGCTTGCGACTTTTGTCGCAGAAAGCTCGACATAGGGATAGTGATCCGGCGGCGGCGTTAGCTAACTTCTTAAAAGCTTTATATTTTAGAAGGTGGAAGATCTGGATGCTTCATACTTTGTATATGGATGCCTCATGTTACGAAGTTTCTGTCAGTCACATGTCCAATGTCCTTGACCTCATTTTCATGGTTCAGTGACTACTTGAAAAAAAAGTTAAGATTTTTTGTTATGTTAAAGACCGGGGCTAGGGTATAAAAGGGAGACAATCTATGAAAATATGGATATATTCAAATTTAAGGCAGGGTTAAGGTCTATGAAACATTTTTTAATATTTCTTATTCATTACTTACTTTTTTTACTATAAAAAATGTACAGAGGTGGGAACATAAACAAGAATTATTTAGAGCCAAACAGTTTGAAAAAATTCCAATTAATAATTAAAATATTTTAAAATGAAATTCTGAGGTGCAAGATTTTCAAATTCAAATCTGGTGATTGACAGATGGGAGGAGATACCATGGCAACAGCTTGTTTATATTTACACAGGAAGTAGTGTGCAACATGTGAATAAATTCATGTCTAGATTATTCTTCATGCACTAATGTACTGATAATCCACTTACCAATCAACATGGGAATAAGTATTATTATCCTAGTCAGTGTATCAAGAAATCCACAGAATGGTCACTGATAAGTGTATTTTACACCACAAGAATTATATAAAATCTCTACCAGTATAAGTTTCAATTTCACAGATGAACCATGTATTCACTTTTTCAGTATTTTTAAGAATAAGATGTTTTATGAGGTCTGGATTTACAACAAAACTAGGTAAATAAAGGATTATTAATTGTAAAACTTATCACTTGGCAATTGTTATTCCATAGGTGGCCCATGTATGGAATGTTATCAGGATTGGGGTGCCAGTTTAGCACAAGTTTCAATACACAATTTGGCATTATATCTTGTTTATGCTAAATAAAATTTTTGAATTTTGGATCACGTGCCAAAGCTTGTAATTTTCTTTCCTGATATCTATCATCTCTCAAACATCTCAATGGTACATCATTGTCCAAAAATATTTATATTTTCCTTTCTCAAACTGTTATTTCTCCTGTGTCTTTGCTGACACTCCGTCTCCCACCACAATTGTCTGTTACTTTCATCAGTAATACATGGTTTACACAAACAGAAAGGACATTCATCACTATCTGCATTTTGCTGAATAACAAATCTGTTTTCATCTGTTTCCTCATTTGCATTGTAATCATCATTTTCAAGAATTTCATCAGTTTGGGTTGTTTCATTGACACATGTTGCTTGTTCATCATTTAATTCTTTCACATCCCAGTTATAGTATCCAAACAAACTTAAAATTGTTTCTTTCTGTTCTTCATTTACAAAAGTGATAATTTTGTATTTGACATATTTGCAGAGATGACCACACTTCTACGTCACAGTAGAAACTTGTGTAACAACAACTTTCCTCAAAATTTTTATCTAAGATTTATGGACAGTATCATGTTCTATCACATGGCATTGAGGAATTCCTAAGACCTTCTATTTGTTTTATTTATTTTGTGTGTAGAACAGCTGAAATTCCACAGACATAATAAAAATCAGAGTTTTATCTATAACTTTTACATGAAGAAATTAATCAACCAAATTAAAAGACAAATAATAGGTGTTGTCATGCTGTGATCCCTGTTAGTTTTATGTAGCATTTTACATAGGGGTCAGTACAGGATAAATTAATTAATTCTGTTATTTTCTTTTTCTTAAAATAATACACATATTCTTCATATTACAATTATAATTCATATTCTTCTTTTATTTAAAGAATAGAGGAAAACTATTAAAAAATATTCCAATAAGCAAGTTAGATCATTTACATCCATTTGGAATCCTGAAAGGAGAAATGCACCAAGAAGCATGAAAGGAAAGAAAAATTATAAACCTCCATCTTACTCTTATAGAAACAATATATGGAAAAGACAAATAAACTCCATTTATCTGTGACCACATTTTGATAGACAAGACTGTTTTCAAAACTATAAAATTCTACCTAAAAATATGGAATTATGACAAAATGATAAAGAAAGTGGATTAATTTTATTTAATTGTTATTTTTCATTCTTTATATTTAATCTGGATATTAATCATGTAAATAATGTGTACAGTAAGTTATTTTATTTACATACATTTCCTTTCCATTTCAACATGTGTTATTGTTTACATTATTATCATCAGCTGTTTAATCAATTTCTTATCTATCTTAAGACCGCCCATATCCAAATAGGCTTAATTGCTGTAGGGGTGTAAAATTTTCTAGGTCATCCCCGGTCTTTAAATTCTCTCTTATTATAAGTAATAGGATAACTATATTTGGTATGTGCGTACCTTGCAAGGTCCTCATGCCCATCAGACAGTTCACTTGACCTCGACCTCAATTCAAGGATCAGTGAACAAGGTTAAGTTTTGGTGGTCAAGTCCATACCTCAGATACTATAAGCAATAGGTCTAGTATATTCGGTGTATGGAAGGACTGTAAGGTGTACATGTCCAACTGGCAGGTGTCATCTGACCTTGACCTCATTTTCATGGTTCAGTGGTTATAGTTAAGTTTTTGTGTTTTGGTCTGTTTTTCTTATACTGTATGCAATAGGTCTACTATATTTGGTGTATGGAATGATTGTAAGGTGTACATGTCTAGCTGGCAGGTGTCATCTGACCTTGACCTCATTTTCATGGTTCAGTGGTCAAAGTTAAGTTTTTGAGTTTTGGTCTTTTTTTCTAATACTATATGCAATAGTTCAACTATATTTGGTGTATGGAAATATTTTATGATCTATATGTCAGTCACGCAGGTTTTATTTGACCTTGACCTCATTTTCAAGGTTCATTGCTCAGTGTTTAAGTTTTTGTGTTTTGGTGTGTTTTTCTTAAACTATAAGCAATAGGTCAACTATATTTGTTGTATGGAAGAATTGTTAGCTGTACATGCCTGCCTAGCATGGTTCATCTGACCTTGACCTCATTTTCAATTAAGATTGGAATCGAGTGCACCCGCACGAGCGAGGTTCGAACTCACAACCTCAGTGTTGACTGGCTAGTGATTACAGTAGTAGAACTACTTAGACCACTTGGCCACTGAGGCCCCGATATATGCTACATTGTGTAATCAATAAGACAACTATATTTGGTGTATGGAATGATTATTAAATGAACGTATTGAAATATTAAATAAGATGTGACATGATTGTAAATGAGACAACTCTCCACAAGAGACCAAATGACACAAAAATAAACAACTAAAGGTCACCATATGGCCTTCAACAATGAGTAAAACCTATACTGCATAGTCCGATATAAAAGGCCTCGAAATGACAAATGTAAGACAATTCTAATGAGAAAACTAACAGCCTGATATATGTACAAAATAATGAATGAAAAACAAATATGCCTGTCTTGCAGGGTTTATCTGAACTTAGCCTCATTTTCATGGCTTTGTCTGTTTCTTGCATACTATATGTT
Source organism: Mytilus coruscus (assembly GCA_017311375.1). Classification (NCBI taxonomy): domain Eukaryota; kingdom Metazoa; phylum Mollusca; class Bivalvia; order Mytilida; family Mytilidae; genus Mytilus; species Mytilus coruscus. The sequence goes on from CM029598.1 coordinate 43,976,695, forward strand.
TCAAAATATTTGGTTTAAGGAATGATCGTAACAGAGGTGGAATTAGGGGGAGCCCCCCCGGTTGTTGGTAAAATTTGGTTGCTTATATAGGGAATCACTGAAGCGCATGACTGGAGCGGGCCCCTCTTAGGCAGTCAGTGCCCCCCTCCCTTTATGAAAATTTCTGGATCTGCCACTGTGTAAGGCTGGCTTGGTTTAAGTGACCTTGGCTACATTTTCATGATTATTGATAATTGATAATATTAATTTTTCTGATACTTTATCTTTTGTACTATCAACATAAAATCAATCAACAATGATGATTAGTTAAGCAGGTGAGACATTTCAGCATGTGTACTCTTGTTAGCACAAAAAATGTGCTGAAAGGTGTGATTGCCATACATGCAGATGTATCTAGGAATTTGTCTTAACAACTTGAAAAATATGTGATCTATCCTAATACTTCTTGTTTGTATTGGGACAAGTCCTAATAGTTCACACCTTTTCCTTGGAAGCATTATTTTTTAAGAAAACTTATTTCCATATTTTGTGTTCACAGCTATCGTGGTTGAAATCAATATCGTTGTAATCCCAACAAATCTGTCTACTCACCATTTTCAAATTTGGTACATCAACATCAAGTTAACGTTGGTCTTTCAGATATATTACAACTGCGATATTCAAGGTCTAAGGTGACCCTGAAATAAAACTTTTCCAAAAAAAAATAGAAAGATGTGGTTTAATTGGCAATGATGCAACTCTCCACCAGAGACCAAATTACATAGAAGATAACAACTATAGGTCACCGTACGGCCGTCAGCAATGACCAAAACCCATACCGCGTAGTCAACTACTAGTATGATAAAGGACCAGAAATGACGTTCTTTTGTATATATAGTTGCACACAAAATAACAGTTTAATTTGTGCTTGCTGAACGTTCACTGGCAAAATATTTCAAGCATAATACGGATGAGAACATATGGATGATAAGTACCATATGAAGGTTCTACAAAGTAGGATGGGCTAGATATATGGACTGCCACTGGAAAATGAATGGACAATCTATGTTGGGTATGGGCAAAATTCCACCTTTTTACCCTACGAGGCTGCGTATTTATACATCCCACTGTATGAACTCTCTGTCTAAGCAAGGGTTATCTGTCGGATTAGGAAAGTCATATTTCTATACCCATGTTAACCCTACGATATAAAAGTAAGGAGATGTGGTATGATTGCCAATGAAACAACTATCAATCAAAGTTCAAATTTAAAAGTCCAGTGGATATTTTGCTGGCTCTGATCTCTGATTAAAATATCTTAATTCAAGCCTTCAATTTCTATAGAAATGGCTATTTTTACCGGCAACAGCAATACAGTGAATTTGTAACCCATGCTGGAAAAATAGAAAATATGTTATTTTGCTGGCATTAGGTAAGCGGAAGCCAAATTAAAAACTATTTTGTTTACACATATATGCAACTCAAATAAATAACTATTATTCCAAAAGCATGTTAAATTGAAACATTTTTGATTTTTTTAGCTATGTGATCGACTTTGTTATATTGTATAATGTTTTATCAAATTTATAATGCAATGAGATTTTTAACTTTTTAATTTTTGATAACACACAGTTAAAAATCTGAGATTTTATTCTTATGCATATATGTAGCATTAAATAAATAATTTCAACTACATGTTTAGATATGATTTCATTGCAACAAATGGATGCTCAATATTTTATTTATTTTTTTTTTTTTTTTCTTGTTATAAATTCTTAATAGTTATTTATAATTTGACTGATAAATGTTACGTTCTCAAACGATTACATGTGTCTCAAATATTGTTAGCAGTTTTCTTATTTTAATAACTACTAATAAATCAGTAATTATTTTATTTTATGTTGGCTTTGCACATAATTTTTCATAGTACTTTCAAAAGTAAATTAAATATTAAATTTCACTCTTTACAAAGAACCTTCAAAATAACAAATTCACATTTTTGCTGGTGCCGGTAAAATAACCATTTCTATAGAAATAGGCTATTTTGCCGGTTTGAATAAGGATATTCTAATCAGAGCCGGCAAATTAGCCACTGCCTTTCTTATTATCATCATAGACCGATAATTACTTTTCTTTGCAGCAGGTGGGTCAAACACATGTCCACACATCATTAAGAAAATTGTCATTCATATTTTCTGCCACAATGACACACTCCACTTTCATTTTTTAAATCAAGAACATTCCTTATTCATGTTATTAGCTTGTCAAAAATTAAGACAGAAGTTAAAGTTTGCTAATATCATCAACTAATATAGCGTCCCTGTGTACTGGGCCTAGTTTTAAAATTACAATCCCAACTTTTCCCAATATAGTAAGTTACTGTAGTATAGATTTTGTTTATATATAAAGTCTTTAGCTGGAAGTGTTTGGAACTGCCCGGTAGACTTCGGGTGTAATACGCTAAATCCCGACTTGGTCAGACCCAATATATTGCGCTTCTCCGCAAAGCATGCGGTATTGAGGGATAATAGCATAGACCGATATACAATGTAGGTCGGAATTCTAGGTCCAGGTTACTATTGACCAATTTTCATCTACACGATCAAAGGTGGAAAACAGCAAATAATTGAAGTGTCGGGTTTTTCTGCGTAAAACAAATAATCAATTTAGTGAAATGTTTTGCTCGAGTTCCGGTAGTCTATTATAATAACACATTCTTATTCAATTATTAAAATTTTTACGCTGATTTTTCCTCTTTTTTTTAATGCGAACTCGGTTGGCATATTGATAGATAAAACAGAAAATAGAAAATGTCAATATTTATAATTTCTTTTTTTTAATGTTATGCTCATAACATGTATATTTATGTCCTTTTTATGTGAAAAATGAACAAACCACTCTGTATTTCGGACCGTATTTCCTTTTTGAAGAAAGTTTTGCATCGTTTGTTGACATCGGGAAAGAGTGCTCTCAGACACGACCGCGTTCCAATGTCGTCAACACTACTTTTGAGAAGACACCTCAAAGCGATCGTTGTCAAGGCGCTCGTCGTTAGAAACATGCGTTAAAAACTGCGCACTGTTAAAGGGCCGAGCCACCTTAAGTCTCTGATGCATGATTTTTTTTATTATTGATTGTTTTGGCTTTTAAAGGAGACGTGACACGATTTTTTTTTTATTAAATTAATAAATATTAGTCTTAAAACATGTTTTGTACAATTTTGCTGATCAAAACCTGATCAGTCGGCATTTTTCTGGTCAAATAATCCAGCGCTTGTTATAATGAATGAATTAGATAACGATCACGTGATCGTGCTTACGTCAGTGGTTACAAGCTGGGAAAATGTCTCTAACTGGACGATGTCGATACACTATGGACGATATTGACAACACTTTTCCCGATTACTGACAAACTATGAAGACAATTGACCTCATCAATTGTGTGTGGAAAATAATCAAGAAAAGGATATTAATTCTTCATGCGAAGAGTCCAACAACGACGATTTTTCAGACAATACCGATCGGATTGTTACTAGACATATTTGGTTTGTCTGATGAATAAATTTAATAGACCGCTTTCTGCATTTTTTAAATTTAAATAAAACTACTTTTAATCATGATTGAAAATATAAATTTCTAATTATTGATGATCAAATTGTTCTTTTTTTTCCTCTGTTACGGTAATGTTATAATTATGTGTGCGCCAGAAGCAGAAAAAAAAAACGATAGTAAAAGTTAAATTAGACGTTCGCAAAGTGTTTTTTTTTTTTTTTTGGTTACATAGAGACTTTTAATAGGTATAAATTATCACCAAAAGTTATGCTTATATTTTTTTATACGACCGCAAAATTTTTGCGGTCGTATATTGGTATGACGTTGGCGTCGTCGTCGTTGTCGTCGTCGTCGTCCGAAGACACATTGGTTTTCCCACTATAACTTTAGTTTAAGTGAATGGATCTCTATGAAATTTTACCATAAGGTTCAATACCACAAAAGGAATGTTGGGATTGGTTTTGGGGGTTATGGTACCAACAGTTAAGGAATAAGGGGCCAAAAATAAGCATTTTCGTAACTTCCAGACAATAACTTGTGTGTTAGTGTATGGATCTCTCTGACATTGTACCACAAGGTTCCTTATCACATAGGGAAGGCTGGGATTGATTATGGGGGTAATTGCCTCAATATTTTAGGAATGAGGGGCCAAAAAGGGGCAAAAAACAAGCATTTTTATAGTTCCAGGACAATAACTTGTGTGCAAGTGTATGGATCTTTCTGAAATTGTACTACAAGGTTCCATATCCCAAAGGGAAAGCTGGGTTTGAGTTTGGGGGTAATTGCCCTACAAGTTTAGGAATTTTGGGCCAAAAAGGGGCCAAAAAACAAGCATTTTTCTAGTTTCCAGACAATAACTTGTGTTCAAGTGTATGGATCTCTCTGAAATTGTACTGCAAGGTACCATAGCACAAAGGAAGACTGCGATTGAGTTTGGGGTGATGAATCATAAGGAGGTTAAAAAATTGGGGTTTTTTTTTATTTTTTCCTTTTATTTTTTCCTTTTCCTTTTTTTTTTTTCTTTAAAATTTTCCATTTTAAGTTGGTAATTTCTGATGTATATTTAAAAGCAAATAATATTGATATGACTGGAGATACACACCAAACAGGATGTGAAAATTATTGTATTAAGTATTGTGCAATAGCAAGAAATTTTCAATTGCACAGTATTGCGCAATAGCAAGAAATCTTCAATTGCACAGTATTGCGCAATAGCAAGAAATCTTCAGTTGCACAGTATTGCGCAATAGTAAGAAAAATATCCAATTGCAGTATTGCGCAATAGCAAGAACTTTTTAATTGCACAGTATTGCGCAATAACAAGAAATATTCAATTGCACAGTATTGTCCCGTTTTCAGATTGGTCTACATTAAGGTCCAAAGGGTCCAAAATTAAACTTAGTTTGATTTTCACAAAAATTGAATTCTTGGGGTTCTTTGATTTGCTGAATCTCACCATATATTTAGATTTTGGATATTGGACCATAATAGGTAAATGTCCAATTTAAAATTTTTAAGTTCTTAGACCACATTCATTCTGTGTCAGAAACCTATGCTGTGTCAAATATTTAATCACAATCCAAATTCAGAGCTGTATCAAGCTTGAATGTTGTGTCCATACTTGCCCCAACTGTTCAGGGTTCGACCTCTGCGGTCGTATCAAGCTGCGCCCTGCGGAGCATTTTATTTTGGTTGGAAACCATACATCACACAAAGGATTTGTATAGCGAAAAATCTTTTATCACACTATTTCTGCATTAGGATATTCAATTAACAATTTTATTTCTTTTCCCCATTTATGTAACTAATTCAATTCAATATTTTATTTACGTCTCGCCTTATGCATAAAATTACACAATACAAAACATGTATTGGAGGCTGTTGTTTTAGTGATTAAATGTTGACATACTTGACCAGGTGAAAGGTAAGAAGGCACCTGTAGTGTGATTTAGTCACGTGTTATGTTATTTACCTTTTAAAACCATACATTTTTGAAGAAAAACTATCTTGTGTTGAAATAATTAATATTGTTATACAACACTTCTATTCTAAAGTATACTATTCCATCCAGACCCTTATAAATCTAACTTCAAATTTAAGGAATTGCACAGAGAAAATTCAAATTCACTTATTTGACTTATTCCCACTCTTTCTTCCAAATATCATTTAGCAATCAATTTGTTTATTGCTACCAGCAAAACGCTTGAGTCCAGGAAAATATTCGCAACACATAATGTTCTTTTTCAAAATATTTCTTCTAAAAGGGGTCATTTGAATAAATGTTAGATTTTCAATCGGACTGAGCAGGAAAAAGTTCACATGTTACATACTTCAGTCTTCGAGAACATGAGTTGTGTATTAGCTGTACTTGGCTTTGATCTAGCTAACAGTATTTGTGCGTTGTCTCTATTGTTTTAACGTTAGTGGTTTCTCTACTTCGTACCGATCTTTTGACATAGACTAGTTTTCATAGTTGTTATGTACTGCTGTAAGACCACTGTCACACGTTGGGAGGGGGGAGGGGGTAGGCGCTCACAAACATGTACCACCGACACATGTTGAATATGCCTGTCTTAAATCAGGAGCATATAGATCAGTGGTTGTCGTTTGTTCATGTCTGTCAATTTTTTTCTGCGGAAATTATTTTATGATAAATAAGTTAGTTTTCTCGTTAAAATTATTTCATATTTTCACGTTGAGAACTTGTATAGCCGAAAATACGGTATGGGGTTTTCTCATTGTTGGAGGCCGTACGGTAAACGACACTTTCTTCATTTATTATAAAGTTTCACTTTAAAAAGAAATGTTTTTCATCATCTGAATATTTACCAACTAAATAGTTGTCAATAATTATATTCAATGTTCAATATAATAAAATTGAGAATGGAAATGGGGGATTTGTGTCAAAGAGACAACAACCCGACCAAACAGCAGAAAAAGAATGTAATAGACTTATGATTCACATTCTCGTATCATTTCCTTGTTTGCTTTTTATGCTTTTTGTCTAACAATTTCTTATGAAGTTATATACTTGCAAGCATACAGGAATATTAATTTTCCATCCCAAGAAGTCAATTAAAAAAATGCATCTGTTATAAACCTTTTTATATCTGCATATTCTTAAAAGCAATAAAAATAAGATCTATATAAAGGTCTATTAATTATCAACACTGGTTAGGGTATTTAAATTGGTGGTGCATAGGGTATTGTATGGTCCTACTACAGGTATTCATTAAACATATGATCAGGTAGTTGTACCTGTATTACTGTAACTTTAATATATTCCAATCTCACCTGTGCCCTCGGCAAAACCAACATCCAGGATGTACACAAAGAGCTTATGAAGTAATATTGCGCAATAACTATGACTTATCAATCCCCCATGTGGCGTGACACCTGAAGTTTGCAACTTCAAACGAGACCTGAAATTGCGAAACTCATTCATCTGTACCTTACACCTGTGACCTATGATGACCTCATGGCATGGCACCTGGATTCCTTATGAAAGTGGGCGGAGAGAAGTGTAGTTTGGGCTTGTTAAAAAGTCCAATCTTTACACCTCCTAAATCTGCGTGTCATTCGTAAAACAGAAAATATCATGTCAATATTCTTTTTAATTATATTGTCGAATCCATCGTCATCACATATAATCATTGTTTATCACTGTCATGCGTTTTGTTGGATAATAATCGAAACTGAATTTGTGCTGTACCCATATGTCAATATGAATGAATGGAACCACTGACGTAGTAGCCTCGTTCTGAGTGACTTCCGGGATGGAAATATGCATATTTGACAGGTCGATAAATCGTTGCATTAAAATCTCATTAAATTACATATTTTACCAAATAGTTGACACTTATATTGCTATCGATGTATTTTGGGGGAAAGTTAAGTATAAATAAACATTTTGAAACACAAATTGAAAATCGTGTCATGTCTCCTTTAACTAGCTGTCAGTAACTGCGAGTACTCTCAAATCGTACTTTCTTGACCTGTTGATAATATTTGTAATGCTATTTTGTTATTTAATGTTAACTTGTATCTGTTCTAAATACCAGCTTTGTTTGGAATTACTATAAATTTTCACTTCTTCGTACTATGAACATCCAAATTATTTCCTTTCTCCTTTAATACTGTATAGATGTTACAGTAAATAGATGGAATTAGGAATTACGCGTAATTACTAAAATTAAGGAATTGCATGTAATTCCTGTTGCACTAAGTTAATACAAGTAATTCCTAAAACTGCCCAGTTATTACCAGTAATTACTAATTTTTGAATGAATTTTTACACCTATTTACTAACTGATAAAACAATGTTGCATTGTATATGATCAGCTGATCAAAAATAAGGGCAATTATGATTAGAAGATCATTCAGTTCTATTACAAAGTGATCATCCTTAAATATACCTTGATGTTAAAAATGTTAAACTGTCTGAAACATATTGGCTGAAATGAACGATGATGAAGAATAAATATTTACTGAGACGTTCAAATTTTACACCGTATGGCCTTTTACAATGAGCAAAGCCCATACCGCATAGTCAGCTATAAAAGGCCCCGAAATCACAAATGTAAAACAATTCAAACAAGAAAACTAGCGGCCTGATTAATGTACCAAAAATGAACGAAAAAAAAATATGTCAATCAGCAATAAACGACAACCACTGTAATAGTTTTCAAGACATTTCTGTAGTATTTCAAATAATTCAACATTTAAAAGCTATATAACAGTCCTAATTATTAAATTAATGACTGCAATAAAGAGGGAGGGTTAATGTGCACCTCTTGGTTTGTCAACCCTTAGCCCTTAACAGGTCCCTTTCCTGGACCCCTTCGGAGCCTTAAATCTTGACTAAGGACAGGCCCATGTACTAGTAATATGCGACGGGTTAAACTAGTTTTGTCATGTCCATACCCTGTTTATTTGTGATTAATGATGTAAATAAATACAGTCGTAGGCACATTGTCAAATTTTTACCAGTAAGCTCCAAATATATCCAGAAATTATAATGTCCGTCTGCGTTTTGCTTGTTCGCAATTCAGGACCAGATGCTTTGTAAGGATGAGTGTCATCGGCTTCAAATCCGACACTCTCAGTACGTCAATAGCTAGCCTACTAAACATCTAATAAACGGGTATTAATACTTGCTACAGAAAAGATGGGGTGAATGCAGTATGACCTGTATAATACAATTTTGTTGCAAGCATTAAGGTCAGGTTACGGCCGTAAATAGTCTATGTCACAGATTTCTTTAAATTTGGCACACACCTTGTTGAACTGTATCTGCAAATCGAAAAAATAATGCATTTATCTTTTTTTTTTTCTGAAATATTATTGATTTAATTCTTTCAAAATATGTGCTCATTTGTATAGAAAGCACATAAAATCGACAAAAAAGTTCTTGAATTTTAGTTTAAATCATAAAAATTCCAATGTTCACTCCGTAGATTTTTCTTCAAAAACTATATGTTCTTGGTACAAAGATTTCCGTTTCTATGATGTAGAATAATAATAGGGCTACCAACTTCGTTTTTACGGTATACATCAATGAAATTTGTGTCTTAGGTGAACAAATACCAAACAAACGGCGAGAAAATCGTAACGTAACCGCGTAATATACCGTAAAACGTCGATTTTTGACGTTTATCAGTACCTACAAAGTATTGGTAAATTCACAAAAAACGCAAATTTAAGTATCAACAATATTATTTTTTCGATTTTCATCAAAATTATACCAAAATCTGTGACATAGCCAATTTACTGTTCCTTGATCTTAAGTTGGGAGATCTTATAAAAGTTAAACTCTTGCAAATTATAATACAACAACCATTTTCCTGTTTCAAAACCCTACTGTTGTTAAAGAGCATGCAGTCTTAAAATACCTTTAATTTTTTAATCAAAAAGTAAGCCCTCGAATCCCAGTCCTTTACTTTCTTGTTCGGTTTCTTAAATTATGTCTCAAACTTTAAAACTAAAATATTAAGTTAGTAAATAGCTGTAAAAATTACTAAAAATATCAGTGATTACCTGTAATTACTGAAACAATTAGTAATTACATGTAATCACTAATTTGACTATTAATTACAGTTATTTACTGAATTGTTTAGTAATTACGTGTAATTCCTAATATCACATATTTACTGTAACATATACATCACACGTCCGGCACCCGTACATGAAGAACACGAAGATTTATCGAGCTCAATTTTATAGGTTTATTGTTGATATTTATCCCACATATACCAAGTTTTAGAATAGTTTTATTGACATTCAAGAACTTTCTTGGTATTCATAAACAGAAGATTATACAGACAGAAGAAGTATATTTAACAACAAAATTATTTTCATTTACCTGTGTATGTATGACGTATTTTTAGGCAGTTAAGCTGCCTTATGCTAGCACCCTAGATTTGTGTTCTTCCCAATGAATGCTGAAAAAAGTGCCATTGTTATAATCAAGCAGACTGATATATTATTTATAACTAATTGGACCAGACACAAGTTGTTTCCTTTTCCTTTTTCCTTTTCGATATTCAAATTTTGAAAAATATTCTAAGTCCAAACTGATTTTTTTTTCACAAAATTTGTTTTCCTCAAATTTTGTTTTCCTCAAAATTTTTTTCTCAAAAATTTTTCCTCAAAATTTTTTTTCTCAAATTTTTTCCTCAAATTTTGTTTTCAATTTCCTTATTCGGTTTCTATTTCCTTATTCGATTTTCATTTCCTTATTTGACCTTCATTTCATTATTCGGTTTCTATTTCCTTATTCGATTTTCATTTCCTTATTCGGTTTCTATTTCCTTATTCGATTTTCATTTCCTTATTCGGTTTCTATTTCCTTATTCGGTTTCTATTTCCTTATTTGATTTGATTTCCTTATTCGGTTTCTATTTCCTTATTCGATTTTTCATTTCCTTATTCGATTTTCATTTCCTTATTCGGTTTCTATTTTCTTATTCGATTTTCATTTCCTTATTCGGTTTCTATTTCCTTATTCGGTTTCTATTTCCTTATTTGATTTGATTTCCTTATTCGGTTTCTATTTCCTTATTCGATTTTCATTTCCTTATTCGGTTTCTATTTCCTTATTCGATTTTCATTTCCTTATTCGATTTTCAATTCCTTATTCGGTTTCTATTTCCTCATTCGGTTTCTATTTCCTTATTCGATTTTCATTTCCTTATTCGGTTTCTATTTCCTTATTCGATTTTCATTTCCTTATTCGATTTTTATTTCCTTATTCGATTTTCATTTCCTTATTCGGTTTCAATTTCCTTATTCGGTTTCTATTTCCTTATTCAGTTTCTATTTCCTTATTTGGTTTCTATTTCCTTATTCGATTTTCATTTCCTTATTCAGATTCTATTTCCTTATTCGGTTTCTATTTCCTTATTCGATTTTTCATTTCCTTATTCGGTTTCTATTTCCTTATTCGATTTTCATTTCCTTATTCGGTTTCTATTTCCTTATTCGGTTTCTATTTCCTTATTTGATTTGATTTCCTTATTCGGTTTCTATTTCCTTATTCGATTTTCATTTCCTTATTCGGTTTCTATTTCCTTATTCGATTTTTCATTTCCTTATTCGGTTTCTATTTCCTTATTCGATTTTTCATTTCCTTATTCGGTTTCTATTTCCTTATTCGATTTTCATTTCCTTATTCGGTTTCTATTTTCTTATTCGATTTTCATTTCCTTATTCGATTTTTATTTCTTTATTCGATTTTCATTTCCTTATTCGGTTTCTATTTCCTTATTCGGTTTCTATTTCCTTATTTGATTTCATTTCCTTATTCGGTTTCTATTTCCTTATTCGATTTTTCATTTGCTTATTCGGTTTCTATTTCCTTATTTGATTTTTATTTCCTTATTCGGTTTCTATTTCCTTATTCGTTTTTCATTTCCTTATTTGGTTTCTATTTCCTGATTCGTTTTCCATTTCCTTATTCGACTTTCATTTCCTTATTTGCTTTCCATGTCCTTATTCGATGTTTGATTTTGATTTTCTTTTTGGACTTTCATTTCCTTTTTCAACTGTTATTTCCTTATCCAATTTTCGTTTCGTTATTCGACTGTCATTTCCTTATTCATTTTCTATTTCCTTATTAATTAGCACTTCCTTCAATTCTCCATTTTCATTTTATTTTTCGATTTTTGATTAACATTTCCTTATTGAATTTATATTTCCTTATTCAATTTTCATTTCCTTATTCGCTTTCCATTTCCTTATTTCATTTCCATTTCCTTATTCAATTTTAGATTTTCATTTCCTTATTCGATTTTCATTCCCTTATTAAAATGTCATTTCCTTATTCAATTTTAGATTTTCATTTCCTTATTCGATTTTCATTCCCTTATTAAAATGTCATTTCCTTATTCTTTTTCTATTTCCGTAAATATAAGTCCCCCACAAACATACCATAAAAGTCATTCGTACATTTATTAGTTTGTGGCTGAATTAGTCTAGGTTATACGCCAATAAATTTCTTTTAAAGGCGTTTAATCAATAAGTTCTTATCAGTCTAAAACCAAAACTACATGTATTATACTTATTTCATTACTTGGAAATATTTACAGTAGGTATTGAATATGTTCCGGACCATATGAGTATTTGGACCATACGCGTATGGTCATGACCATATGGGTATATACTCATATGGTCGGGGTAATTGACAGGTTTACTTTTAAAACTTAACTCTTCATATAACCCTTCTAGTTGTCACGTCATTAAAAAGACACTACCAAAGGTCATTTTATTATAGATCTATTAGAAATTAATAATAACAAGATTAAAACTTAAAAAAATAAGCAGTTTCACGCAGTTAATTTCATTACTAGTCAAAACTATAGAAAACACATCTTATATTTTATATTTTCATTACCGATATGTTATAACGAGTGAATGGCAAAATGTCGACTTGGGAAGATAACTTCCATAAATATCTTAATGATCTGTTACACAAGAAGTCAACTGTTTTACTATAAACTGACAGACTAAAGTCGACAGGATAAAGAGTCTAATAATTTGCTTACTTTTGAAACTTTATACAATTAGCATTAACAGTGCAATATTCAGAATTTTGTTACTTACACGTGTTTTTGTTTTTGAAAAAAGAATGATGTCACCGGCAAGGACACTAGTTTATTTTTAAAGTTGTCTGGTAATATGATGTTATTCAGTCATGTTACAATATTGGTGATCTAGAGCTTTTTAAAAACACCGTAGACACATCGGAATGACCAAGGACCCAAGATAAGCTATATGGTACCATGTGGAAGTCATTGTCGTCCTATGCATACATGCAAGAATACAATTAGCGAAGAAAACTAGCTTTGGCCTCAATATTTAATGTTTATGTAGCCTTTGAATTGTAAATAACAAATTTGCATGTAGCCATCATTGTTTTTTTTTATAAAGTTTTCTAATGCATATGATTTTTGTCTCGCCTTGACGGAGTCAAAAAGCGAGACATAGGTATGCTGTTTCCGGCGTCGGCGGCGGCGGCGGCGTCAACAATGTATTAGTTTGTGATTAGGTCTAGTTTATGGTGAACCACTAGTGGTAGGTCAATGATATTTGGTATACAGTTGTATTAGCATTGGCACATCTCATTACCATGGAGATTATTTGGCCCCGCCCCCTCAGTCAAGGTCTATTGACTTTGAAACTTTGCTTAGTTTTCATGTATTAGTTTGTGATTAGGTCAGTTTAAGGGAACTGTGGTAGGTCAATGATAATTGGTATGCAGTTGTATAAGCATTGGCATATCTCATTTCCATGGAGATTATTTGGCCCCGCCCTCATTCATGGTCTATTGACTTTGAAACTTTTGCTTAGTTTTCATGTATTAGTTTGTGATTAGGTCAGTTTAAGGGGAACTGTTAGTGGTAGGTCAATGATAATTGGTATGCAGTTGTATAAGCATTAGCACATCTCATTTCCATGGAGAATATTTGGTCCTTACCCCTCAGTCATGGTCTATTGACTTTGAAACTTTTGCTTAGTTTACATGTATTAGTTTGTGATTAGGTCAGTTTAAGATGAATCACTAATGTTAAGTCAATGATATTCGGTATGCAAATGTATTGGCATTTGCAAGTTTCATTTCCATGGAGATTATATAACCCCACCCCTTAATTATGGTTCATTGACTTTGAAACTTTTACATAGTTTACAAGTTAATGTTTGTGTTTAGGTTTGTTTAAAGGGAACGACTTATGAAAAGTCAATGGTATTTGGTCTGCAGTTGTATTAGCATTGGCACATCTCATTTCCATGGAGATTGTTTAGCCCTGTACCTTCAGTCATGGTTCATTGACTTTGAATATTTGCATAACTTACATGTTAAAGTATTGCTATTTTAATTTCAACATTTGCATTATCAAAATCACAAATAGGCGAGACATATCTCTGTTTTAACAGTTTATTAAAAAAAATACCTATATGGTCCAAATACTCATATGGTCCGGCCCGTTAATAACCGAACGAGTATATACTCATATGATCCGACCATACGCGTATGGTCGGACCATATGAGTATACGCATATGGTCATGACCATACGCGTATGGTCCAAATACTCATATGGTCCGGAGCAAATACATAAAAGTTAGTGCTGATTTCTTATTTTTTGAAACGAGGACATGAGGCTACAGCAATGTGAATCTATTGCCCGATAAATGCTGCTTGGTCGCTAGAATAGCATAGCAACCCTAGGTTAAAGAGTCATAAGCTCCGTGCTATTTTACACAAGGGTTATCGAGACATCTCTCTATGCACATTTTGACCTTTATGCTGTACAATTGATTGCACGTGCCACGAGGATAATTGTATATCTGGCAATGCACAATGCTTGCTGAAGTTTGATGTCTATAAAGTTTCTCTCAGGTTATAGACATACTCATTTTACAAAAAAAAACAAGAGGCTCTCAAAAGGCCTGAATCGCTCACCTGGCAAACAATGCCCTATAAACTAAATGGGAATATATATATTAATGTTTGTTGTAAATTGAGCTAAAAAACATATTATGAAGTTTAATCATAGTTATACAACATTCTCATCATCACCTTTCACTAAGGATACCATGTAAAACCAAATATTGTTGAAATCCGAGCAAGTGTAAAAATTAGCCCGAAAATGGCCGCCCAGAACACATGTTTGTCATCACCATCCAACTCAGGATACCATGTTTACTATATATAAACCAAATATCATTGAAATCCGAGCAAGTGTAAAATTTGCGGGAAAATAGCAGCCATTCTAAAATGGCCGTCCAAAACATATTTTATCATAACCATTCAACTCAGGATACCATGTTTACCTTGAAAGTAACTTTTATCTTCATTTTCTTTCTATAATTCAGGAAAAATAGCAAAAACAGCATTTTGACCCTATGTTCTATTTTTAGTAACGGCGGACATGTTTTTCGACCAATATAAAATCCAAGCATCAACTTTTTGCAGGATACCCTAAGAGACAATCTTACCAAGTTTCATTTGATTATGAATAGTTGTTTCAAAGAAGAAGATTTTGAAATAATAACATCAAAAATAGCCAAAATGTCAAAAAGGGCAATAACTCTAACATCAGTTGACAGATTTTCACGAAAGTCAGCACACAGGTAGCTCTCATCATGCTGAACACTTCCAACCTGCCAGAATTTGCCTAAACCCAATGATTTTAATATATTTGCGAAAAACTGTTGTTTGACCCTATGTTCTATTTTTAGTAACGGTGGCCATGTTTTCGACGGATCAAAATCGAAGCATAAACTTTGTGCAGGATACCCTAAGAAACAAACATGCTAAGTTTTATCCAAATCCATTTAGTAGTTTCAGAGGAGAAGATGTTTGAAAAATTGTTAACGACGACGACAGACGACGACGGACGCCAAGTGATGGCAAAAGCTCACATTTCCTTTTAGGAAAGGTGAGCTAAAATGCATTGATGTCCGAGTTCTGTATATATAAGAATTGAATGCTGTTTTTTGAAAATGTATAGGGTAATAAATGCATGAACAATCACATTTTCAGCAAGAAGCGCGGAACCGCATTTATTTCTATATTGCAACATACTTTACAAACTTGTACTTTATTACCGATTCTTTCTAATGACAGTTTTAAACAATGAGTTTGACGACTTTTTCCATAATTATATTGTATTGTTTATTTGCTATGCTTTGTGTATTCGGCATAAAAACCTTTTGGGTTTAGGATCTTCATTGGCTTAAAATTTTGCTTTTTAGTACTAGTAATGTCATTTTGATTTTAGCGTCACTGATGAATATAAATCTGCTGTAGATGAAACGCGCGTCTGGTGTACCCATTATTAGCGAGGTATCAAATTTTACCAAACAATTCAATAAAACAACATCCTTTTGTATGATATCATCAATTTATTTAGTACGAAGAATATAAGTAATAAACTCTAGTCAAGTACATGTATCTATTAAAACACTACTTTAGTATTCATAGTAAGGTTCCAGTCATTAATCATATACAGCAATTCTGCATGTACAAGAGTTTCTTGAACACTGATTTAGTTTTAAAATTGTGCAGTGTTTATCCATACATTATTCGAAAATTTTATCGGAAAATATGCAGTTCATTTTATAGGAAAATATACCAAATGTTGTATTTAATTATTAGAAAATTAAGTAAAAACAAGAGTTAAAAATCTATCAGCACCTGCATTTTCGAACTTGTCCGAGACATTGCTGATTTAAACCTAGTATGTTATAAGTTTCATAAAATTATTGCAAGAATTCTTCCTGTGAGAGCGCTAACAAGGCCATTTTACATAACTTTTAAAGGGGCATAACTCATTTTAAAAAGTCGATCGGTACCAATTAAAAACTTGTCCGAGATATTGCTGATATTGACCTATGACATACGTTTCATAAAATCTGGCAATAATTGTACCTGTGAGAACGCTAACGAGGCCATTTTCCATAAAATTAATATTTTCAAGGGCATAACTCTTTTTTAAAAGTTGATCGGCACCCAATTTAGAATTTGTCAGAAATATTGCTTATATTAACCTATAGTATAAATTTTATGTAATTCTGGTCAGAGTTGTACCCGTGAGAGCGCTAACAAGACCGGACGGACGGACGGACGGACACACTGACGCACGGTATGTCTATGCCCCCTTTCCTAAAGCGTGGCGCGGGGACAATAATCATTTCATGGTGCTGCCAGCAAGCAAGGTTACCAGTTATTTTGGTTTTATCTACACACTCAAGTTCGATTGCTGTAAAGGGTCTTTCTTACCTGTCGACTTTGATTGCATCTGTTACTTTTCCAAGTCGTTTGTAAATCTCTTTAACTGGATGATTAATGTTGACGGCGTCTGGATGACTCTAGTGATACGCTCGAACGGTGTTTTTATTTGGCAATGCCTGCAAATCCTTATAATCAAACAATAAAAAATATAAAACAGCACAAAAGCATGCAATGTCAGTACATGAATTAAAACGGCTAAAATTAAGATGTAATGAATTTACCTTATTCGATTCTTATAAACTATGTGACAGAGCGGAAATAAAACAAATTAGCGAAGGTCTACAATACTAAACTTACACTTCTAGAACCAAATTTGAATTATGAATTAATAAAGGAAACTATTTGTCTACGCGAAAATAAGAAGCAAATTCATATCAGAAGTTAGATCAAATTATATGATATAACTATACATTTGCTTTATGTAAAGGAGATTCCGATTTGACCACTTAACTAAAAAGTTTGTTTATATCAAAATATAATTTCTAACAGAAATGGAAATAACCCCAGAATAAGAGTAAATACGTAACAAAGGTTAAAGGCTAATAATTTATTCTACGCCGGATGGGAGTTTCGTCTAAACAAGACTCATCAGTGACGCTCGAATCAAACTAATTACTAGGCCAAATAAAGTACAAAGTTGAAACAATGTCTCGTTTTGGAAAACCGCAAAATTTTATTACTGCATGTATATAACGAAAACATTTTTAACCCCCGCTGATCTTAAATATAATAGTGTAGCAAATATGATAACGTTTAATATACTAATTGAAAAATTGAGTTCCGATGTACATATTTCATCTGTCAAAGGTTATGAAGTCAAAAGGCATAAAAAAGTCGATCGGCACCCATTTTAGAACTTGTCCGAGATATTGCTGATTTTGAGCAATAGTATAAGTTTTATAAAATTCTGGCAAGAATTGTTTCCGTGAGAGCGCTAACGAGGCCATTTTCAGTAAAATTAATATTTCCAAGGGGCATAACTCATTTTAAAACAGTCGATCGGCATCCATGTTCAAACTTGTCCGAGGTATTACTATAGTATAAATTTTATAAAATTCTGGCAAGGAGTATACCCGTGATAGCGCTAACAAGACCGGACGAAAGGACGGACGCCCGATATTTCTTTGTCCCCGCAAAGCGTGGAGCGAGGACAAAAAGAAACTGTGCACAAAAATACTATGAGCCTCGTGTACATGGACATGTCACGCTGTGTGCATGTAAAGACCCCTCTGCAGATTTAGTTAAGAGTAGGCTCTTTGGGGCGGCTGCAGAGGCAAAATTTGTTATGGACCCTAATTTTATTCTTTGGTAGTGACACCCAAAATTGCAGCCGTATATGCGTTTACATTGGTTAAAGGTGAAAAGGGTTACTTTGAGATCTCACAAAACATGTTAAACCCCGCCGCATGTTTTCGCCTGTTTCGGAGTTTAGTGTAACGTCCATTTTCACTGAACTGGTACACATTTTTGTTAAGGGCCAGCTGAAATCTGCCTTCGGGTGCGGGATTTTCTCGCTGTGTTGAAGACCTATTGGTGGCCTTGGGCTGTTTTATGCTCTTTGGTCGGGTGGTTGTCTCTTTGACGCATTCCCATTTCCATTCTCAATTTTAAAAGTTATTTAAAATCACTTGAATTTTCCTTCAATGACTTTAAAGACAAATAAAATCAGCACAATTATGATCTGATGTGATAACTCTGTTGATATTCAGAGATTGTTTCGTCTTTAAGTTCATCGAAAGATATTAGGTAAAGTACTTCCAGAGAACCCCCTTTTTCTTCAATTTCGTTTCTATTCGTCTAGCAAATTTCACGCTCTTTAATCAATTAATCAAGGTTCAGAAATAATGGTAACTGTCATGAGAAGCCCATTGACACTTTAAAAAATGTTGGATTACGTCCCTTCTTTAAATCGAATAAGGAAATAGAAACCGAAAACGAAATAGAAACCGAATAAGGAAATAGAAACTGAATAAGGAAATAGAAACCGAATAAGGAAATGAAAATCGAATAAGGAAATAGAAACCGAATAAGGAAATGAAAATCGAATAAGGAAATAGAAACCAAATAAGGAAATGAAAATTGAATAAGGAAATAGAAACCGAATAAGGAAATGAAAATCGAATAAGGAAATAGAAACCGAATAAGGAAATGAAAAATCGAATAAGGAAATAGAAACCGAATAAGGAAATGAAAATCGAATAAGGAAATAGAAACCGAATAAGGAAATAGAATCTGAATAAGGAAATGAAAATCGAATAAGGAAATAGAAACCGAATAAGGAAATAGAAACCGAATAAGGAAATAGAAACTGAATAAGGAAATGAAAATCGAATAAGGAAATAGAAACCGAATAAGGAAATGAAAAATCGAATAAGGAAATAGAAGCCGAATAAGGAAATGAAGATCAAATAAGGAAATGAAAATCGAATAAGGAAATAGAAACCGAATAAGGAAAGAAAATCGAATAAGGAAATAGAAACCGAATAAGGAAAGAAAATCGAATAAGGAAATAGAAACCCAATAAGGAAATGAAGATCAAATAAGGAAATAGAAACCGAATAAGGAAATGAAAATCAAATAAGGAAATAGAAGCCGAATAAGGAAAGAAAATCGAATAAGGAAATAGAAACCGAATAAGGAAAGAAAATCGAATAAGGAAATAGAAACCGAATAAGGAAATGAAGATCAAATAAGGAAATGAAAATCGAATAAGGAAATAGAAACCGAATAAGGAAATAGAAACCCAAAAGGAAATGAAGATCAAATAAGGAAATGAAAATCGAATAAGGAAATAGAAACCGAATAAGGAAATAGAAACCGAATAAGGAAATGAAGATCAAATAAGGAAATAGAAACCTAATAAGGAAATAGAAACTGAATAAGGAAATGAAAATCGAATAAGGAAATAGAAACCCAATAAGGAAATGAAAATCGAATAAGGAAATAGAAACCGAATAAGGGAATAGAAACTGAATAAGGAAATAGAAACTGAATAAGGAAATGAAAATCAAATAAGGAAATAGAAACCGAATAAGGAAATGAAAATCGAATAAGGACATAGAAGCCGAATAAGGAAATGAAGATCAAATAAGGAAATGAAAATCGAATAAGGAAATAGAAACCGAATAAGGAAAGAAAATCGAATAAGGAAATAGAAACCCAATAAGGAAATAGAAACCCAATAAGGAAATGAAGATCAAATAAGGAAATGAAAATCGAATAAGGAAATAGAAACCCAATAAGGAAATGAAGATCAAATAAGGAAATGAAAATCGAATAAGGAAATAGAAACCGAATAAGGAAATGAAGATCAAATAAGGAAATAGAAACCTAATAAGGAAATAAACTGAATAAGGAAATGAAAATCGAATAAGGAAATAGAAACCCAATAAGGAAATGAAAATCGAATAAGGAAATAGAAACCGAATAAGGAAATGAAAAATCGAATAAGGAAATAGAAACCGAATAAGGAAATAGAATCTGAATAAGAAAATGAAAATCGAATAAGAAAATAGAAACCGAATAAGGAAATAGAAACCTAATAAGGAAATAGAAACTGAATAAGGAAATGAAAATCGAATAAGGAAATAGAAACCGAATAAGGAAATGAATATCGAATAAGGAAATAGAAACCGAATAAGGAAATGAAAATCGAATAAGGAAATAAAAATCGAATAAGGAAATGAAAATCGAATAAGGAAATAGAAACCGAATAAGGAAACCGAATAAGGAAATGAAAATCGAATAAGGAAATAGAAACCGAATAAGGAAATGCAAAATCGAATAAGGAAATAGAATCTGAATAAGGAAATGAAAATCGAATAAAGAAATAGAAACCCAATAAGGAAATGAAAAATCGAATAAGGAAACAGAAGCCGAATAAGGAAATGAAGATCGAATAAGGAAATAGAAACCGAATAAGGAAATTGAAAACAAAATTTGAGGAAAAAAAATTTTGAGGAAAAAATTTGAGAAAAAAATTTGAGGAAAAAATTTTGAGAAAAAAATTTTGAGGAAAAAAAATTTGAGGAAAAAATATTTTTGTGAAAAAAAAAAAAATCAGTTTGGACTTAGAATATTTTTTCAAAATTTGAATATCGAAAAAGGAAAAAGGAAAAAGGAAACAACTTGTGTCTGGTACTAATTGGACACTTTTTTCATACTTTTAATTCTGGAATACAAAAAATATAACCAGAATAACCTTAAATGATCGTCGAACGACCCATAATATTTGAAGTTGCACATAGGAAATAGTGCTCAATAGAAATCCGTACGTAGTTTATTATCCCCTGTGCTTTTGGCTAAGATGTCAAAGAACAATTGTATGAAATATTTCATCGCCGAAAATCTGTAATTACAAGTCGTTTATATTTCCTAAATGGCAAAATGCGCAGGAATATTGTTCATGTACAACACATCTCTATGATAGAGGAAATAAAGTTATATATCTAAGTTGGCGGTAATTTTACAACTTATTTTGCCAAATAAGGTTGTTGTTTTATGAATGAAACGAGGTTATGAAACATCCGGAAATCGACGTCGATGGGATGTTTTAAGTAACTTGGACAACTCGTCCCCGAGACAAGTCGGACCGAATCCACTCGAACCGTCTAAGAAGACAACTCGGATCGCTTGACAGATTTACTTGGGGTTTCATAAAATGTTAGACTAACATGTCTAGCGGAACCATCAATCTTTTGTTTGTGCATTGGGGTCTATTTAGGGGTATTTTGAGGGGCCTAAAGAAGGGATGGGTCAACTGTAGAACCCTATGGGGTTTTAGTTTTTAAATTTTCAAATAACTATTTCTCGAAAACAGTAAGTGATAGACACACGCGGTCCTTAGTAATGAGTAAAGGACAATAAAAGAAATCAAATAAAGTATAAGGTGAGTCCCTGGGGGTCATCCCAACACCCTTCAATTTGAAAATATGCTTTTATCTTGTAAATGATCGCAATCCCCACCCCTAAACCATATATATACTTGTATTGGACAAAAAAACAAATCAAATGAAAATAATTTGGGGGAGTACTCGGTGTCACCCACCCCCTTCTGTTTGAAAACTTGTAAACGGTCGAGATCCCCACTCTAAACCATTTATATTCATGTATGGGACAATATAACAAATCAAATGAAATATATGGGGAGTCCCTGGGGTCAACCCACCCCTCCTTTTTGAGAACTATGAAATGGTCAAGATCCCCACCCCTAAACCATATATATTCATGTATGGGACAATAAAACAAATCAAATGAAATATAGAGGAGTCCCTGGGGTCACCCCACCCCTCCTGTTTGAGAACTTGTAAATGGTCGAGATCCCCACCCCTAAACCATATATATTCATGTATGGGACAATAAAACAAATCAAATCAAATATATGGGGAGTCCCTGGGGTCGCCCCATCCCATACTGTTTGAGAACTTGGAAATGGTCGAGATCCCCACCCTTAAACCATATATATTCATGTATGGGACAAGCAGTAAGTGATAGACACACGCGGTCTTCAGTAATGAGTAAAGGACAATAAAACAAATCAAATAAAGTATAGGGTGAGTCCCTTGGGGTCATCCCAACCCCTTTCAATTTGAAAATGTGCTTGTAAACGGTCGCAATCCCCACCCCTAAACCATATATATACTTGTATGGGACACTAAAACAAATCAAATGAAAATAATTTGGGGGAGTACCCGGTGTCATCCACCTCCTTCTGTTTCAGAACTTGTAAACGGTCGAGATCCCCACCCCTAAACCATACATATATATTCATGTATGGGACAATATAACAAATCAAATGAAATATATGGGGAATCCCTGGGGTCACCCCACCCCTCCTGTTTGAGAACATGTAAACGGTCGAGATCCCCACCCCGTAGACCATATATATTCATGTATGGGACAATAAAA